>OZ024720.1:58803206-60230706 GCA_964016875.1 Fallopia convolvulus | reverse complement strand
GATATAGAACAATTAAATGCGGAATAAAACATATTATAAACGAGAAAAGGTGCTCCCGAGGGAGACTTGGTTCTTACAAACATATTACATCATTGATAAATATAAAGTTGTTCGGAAATTTAAATGCGAAACTACTTGTCCTTGAAACATATCGAAACCAAAACAAAATGATGAACGAAGTACATCTTGAAAATTCTCGTTCTTCCTTCGTCTTCACTTCGCTTCACGCCTTATGGGGATTCCTAGACTCTGACATAATTCGCGAGGGGCGATAGAATGCCAGGCAAACATGCGGAAAAGAAGAATTAGTCTAAGAGACTAAGCAAGCGGGAATGGAACTTCCCGAGGTAAATTCGGTAACTTCTAATTATTTTTGAGAGAGATAAACGGGTTGTGTTTACGATGAGGCTATACGATAGGACTTGATTATGTGGAGTTTAAATGGTTCGAATAAGGGTATATCTTAAGCGAAGATAACTCGAAAGCGATAGAAGAACTACTAGATTGTAGACTTCTCTAGGATTTCAACGGAATGTTGGTAACATTTATTAATTCATACAAGTGAAAACCTCTCGCGCTTTTGAGCGGACCGAGAGCCGGAACGATCATTTGAGACCGGTCCGGTTTTGGTATCTTAAATGTGCATACGCACTTATCTTAATTAGTGATGAAAATATTCAATCTTGTTGATGACTTTTACAAGAGAGAGTGGTGGGACACGGATAAATCGAGCCACCCGTAGGAGAACATCAATTCCCCTGCACTTAGCTAGAGTGCGCTCAATCCCTCCTTGCAATCGGAGTGGATGGAGATCATGATCCCGAAAGTATTATGGACGTACGACTTAGTAAGATTATATAGAGGTGTCGACTAACTCGCACCCCTTTCTAGTTTATTCAATTCAAATCTCTGAACGAGATTGCAATCAATCAAGAGTACACACACTAGCAAATATAATCCTAGCAAGGAATATAATATTTACTATGCTAACAAGGGTCGTTATTTCTAGCAATCGATATTTCCTAGGTTCATTTTTATTAAGCATACAAGAAGTTCCCAACATCGAGAGATATCATATAGACGGATATAAAAGGGCACAAGGGGAAATTCCACTTGCCTTAGTGTAACGAGTTCTAGCAACGAGTGTTGACGAAACTTAGGCGATTTCCTACTACGAGCGAGGATCCGACCTAATGATATGGAATTTACGAAAGGTTCAAAACACGATTCCTCTACTAACGTTCGGATCACCTCTTATAATATTTTATAAGAGGATTTGAATTTCTAAATTATTATAATAATAATTTAGAAAGTTATTTTCTTTAAAATAATAATATTCCTTTATTATTATTTTGATTTTTGTAATATCCTTAATTCCGAAAATCTTCTATTAAAATGATTATTTCAATTAATCCTTTTTATTAGAAAGTTTCCTTAAATAGAAATCTCTACTCTTCTTTATAAGGTAACTTGCCTAAAATAACTTTTTCTCTTATTTGTTCTATTTCCATAACTCTTTTATACTATAAGACTCATAAAACCTCTTTGATCATAATTATATAATATGATATTATAGTTCATAACATAGAATCTTTTCTATTTTGATTTCTTTTCAAGCAAGTCTACTTTATGTTATAAAACATACTAGTTTTATTATAATGTCATACTTGATATATTTAATTTTAAACCTAGGTCTCTCCATAAATCTCTACATTAGAAGTCCCTTAATAATCCTACATATTTATATAAGACTCTAATAATATTTTATTTAATATTAGCATCTTTTCATGAAATCATGGTCTAAGTTTAACTATAGTCCCTTGATCTCTATCATATTTACATTCAAGACTCATATGCTAGTAAAAATATTTTATTATATTTTTCATAATAACTAACATCTTTTTAATATGCTCTTCATATATAAGACATGCTAAGTTGGTATTGAATGAATACTTTATACTAAATTCCTTATATTTATTCAACTTTATAATTTCTATATTTTATATAGATTAGGCCATGCATGACTTTTCTCTACTTGAACTTTTATTAAAAACCTTTATAAAGATGATATTAATTTTATTTCAAAATCTTTTGATTTTTAGGGTCATAATATTATATCCTCTTTTGTATAAAAGACATGCATAATATTTCTCAACTTTTTATTTTGATCTATGGTAAGATAATACTAAATATGGACTTTTCATACTATATTACTTTTATGACATCTATTTATATCTTGTAATAGCATGCATGTAATAAAATCATGAATATATCTACTTATATTTATTTAGCTTAAGTTACTATAGTAAAAACAATGTGTTTCTAGTTTCTTCCAACTAACAAGATCTCACTCATTATTTTTATTCCCTTAAATCCTAAATATAGTCTAACAATTTATAAAAGACTTTTAATTAAATAACTACATAATTGGATAATATAATTTTAGGATAGAAAATATACTTTTGGTATTCTGTAATTACAAAACACTTGGAGAAAGGCAGAGGAGGAGGAATGGCGGGCAGGGGCGGCGCGGCCAGGCTTCCGGCGAGGGCAGGCTGCGGCACGAGGAGGCTCCGGCGGTCCGACGTGGGCTGGGCGGTCCTGCTGGGCTCCTACGGTGGTCCGGCGACTCTAAGGAGAAGAGAAGGAGGAGTTTTTGTGGTGTTTTGAATGGAGAAAATCTACTTGTAAGTTGCTGATTTTTTTGATGATTTAGAGGGCAATTGATAGAAGGAGTAGAAGGAAGAGCAAAGGCTTGAATGAATGCTTGAGGGAGGGCTTTTATAGACAATTTGAGGGTGTCATCAATCCATGGCAATGGAGGATGTCCAATGGAGGAGGAGGAGAAGACCATGCATTGGTCACACTTGTGCTTCTTCAAAGGTGATGGGGGGTGAGGTCACAATGGTGGTCAAGCAAGCAAGAGGGGAGGTGGTAGAGCATGCAATGGTCATCCTTCTAATCTACGTAAAATCAATCAGACAAAAGTCTGATGTTCAAATTGGGAGAAGGGAATTCTTTGCTATAAGATAAGAGGATTGGGTTGAATGAACAAGAAATTGCAAATGGTCTAGTGGAATGGGAGTGGGGCGTGTGAGGGTAGGATGCAAGAGATCTCGGGTTCAAATCCCGGCTCTTGCATTCTTTTTACAAGGCTTGTAAATTGATTTTTAGGCCTTTATGTAATTTATTTTATGAAATAAAATTAACCTTTAAAAGACATTATTTTTAGTTGATGCTCCTTTTATTAATTTCCTCACTTTATTAAACTATACCCCTCAAGTTATTTTATTACATTTTCATCTATTTCGACTTTTATTCATAGCCTCTTTCGAAAGAAAATAAGATAAATAATTCGATATCAAAAATCCTTCTTTTTAATTTAGAGAAAATAATTGAAAATATTATATTATAAAGGCTTGGAATATTGCGGATATTACACTTCTCTCATCATTCAAGAGGTCATTGAAAAGATATAGAATCAGGTCTTGATCAGTGTAGCCATGGAATGGACAGCTGGCTACCAACCTCTTGAACCTCTCATAGTATTCGTACAAAGACTCATTAGCTTCTTGTTCGGTGTTACTGATTCGCTTTTTCAGATCGTTGAGCCTTGTAGCAGGGAAGTACTTCTCCAGAAAAGCTTCCTTCATCTTAGCCCATGTATCAATACTTCCCGGAGCCAAGTAGTAAAACCAGTCTTTAGCCTGATCCTTCAGAGAAAAAGTAAAGGCTCTCAGCGCGATCTGGTCATGAGTCACATCAGCAGGCTTCATGCTGGAGCACACAGCATGAAATTCAAAAAGATGCTTGTTAGGGTCTTCACCACTATGCCCATGGAATGAAGGCAAAAGGTGGATTAACCCGGATTTCAGCTCAAACTTGACTCCCTCACCGAGAGCAGGGAATTGCATCGCCAATGGTTGTTGTGTCAGATTTGGTGCAGTCAACTGTCTCAGAGTTTGGTCACCCATCTCAGCAGATTCAGCAGATTCAGATTCAAAGTCAGATTCTTCAAGAAAGAACGATAAGACCTGAAAGTGATTCCGGATTTCCTTCCTTAGCTTGAGGAGTGTCCTGTCAATATCTGGATCAAACAACAAGGGAGATGAGTTAGTAACACGGGTATGAACCGTATAACAGATTCACACCCAAAACAGCACAAAAGTAATAAACACAAATAGCGACGAGTCCCCGGCAACGGCGCCAAATTTGATGAGGTATTTAGCCCTTCACGTCTCACACTACTCCGTTCGTTCTAGTGCCTTTTTTCTCCAGATTGTACTTCTTTACATGTTTTGTTTTGTTTCAGGTTGTTCTAGTCGGTTTCCGACTGTCGTGTATTCGGCCTCTCGGTTTTACCGGGCCTGTCCGGTAACCGAATTCTTACCTAATCAAAAAAAAACACTTAGGCTATTTGAACGAGGTATTAATTGCCCAAAATTTTCTATTTTATAGTATATATAGATATAGATTTTTACTAGCTTAAGTTCCCGTGCCTTGCACGAATTTATAAAATTATTGTATTATTTATTTGTAAATTTGATTAAATTGATATTAAAAAAATTATGTGTATCTTATTAAAAAACTATCATTTCTAAAAATAATTATTGATATAAGTAAGGTTTTTTAAGAAACAATATGTATCTTATCGTATAAACTACCCTATCGAAAAATAAAACTAATATATTAAAAATTATTTCGTTGTATATTAGTAATATTATTATATTTAAAAAAATTATTTCATAATAAAGATTATGTTTCTATCACTTGCCAAATTTTAAGATCTCTAAATATAATTGTATATTAGTAATATTATTAACATTTTTATATTTAATAAAAACTTTCCATAATGGATTAGGCTCCAAAATCAACTTGCCAAAATTTAAGATATCTAAATATAATTGTATATTAGTAATATAAGAATTATTATTATTATTATTATAAAATGATTGTAAATACTTAAATTAACAATGAGTAAAGAGGTAAATGGAAAAATTAAAACGCCTACGTGGCATAGTTAAGACGATGACACCTAGGATAGATGGATTTGACTTTAGTTATAGTATATTGATGATTATTCTTTTTAGTTAATGAGGATAACATTGAAAAAAATATGGTAAATTATATAAAACTTCAATTATTATTAAACAAGAAAATCAAGTTAAAACATCATGTATTTCTGAACAGAGGGAGTAATATTTAGTTACATATCAATCAACAATATAATTACAAAGATAATTATAGGAAACTACTAAATCACATAAATACTATCATGATAGCTAGATTAAAATGACATTTGGTTAGATATATAGTAGAGCATGTAATATATCTTTGACTGAATTAATTTTGTAGGCGTATAATTAAATTACATAGTGGACCATATAATATAGCAGGAAATCTTCAAAACATCATTTTGTGATGTTTCTACAAAAATAACTAAATGATGCCAACTGTGATGCTTAGGGGCAATCTCAACACCAAACCCACTATCAACACTTGAATAAAAGAGAGATGGAAGCTCTGTCAATTTCTCCCTTTGAAGATAACAACCATTGTGAAACTGAACCGGTCGAGTCCATAAACCTAAAATTGATCACCAAATTCCACAATCGGGAAGATAGTCATGTGCAGTGGCAGAGCCATAACTTTTCGGAAGGAGGGGCGGATTTAGTTGCGTGTAGTGGTGCATAAACATAATAAAATTACTGTATTTCTATAAGCCCTATAAATAATTCGAACAAATTACATTTTTCTTTTCTTTATAATTCTTTTCGAAATTTTAATACCAATTATCTTTTCTTGTTTTCCACTTATATTAAGTAATGAGTTTTATTTTATAAAATGACTAGTTTATCAAATTTCTAATTTAAAATATCTAAAGAAGTAAGAAACTAATGTTTATTTTGAAAAGTTATTAGTTTAAAATATTACTAATAAAACTAATTATATATTTAAATAAAGGGCTCGTTTTCTACTAAAAAAAGCAACTAGTTAAATAAATATCTAATCTACTATATATATATATAAAAGTAATAAGGTTTGGAGCTTTCTCATTACGTCACCTAGGATTTCGCCACATGTCGATCCTATA
Organism: Fallopia convolvulus; assembly: GCA_964016875.1. Taxonomy (NCBI): domain Eukaryota; kingdom Viridiplantae; phylum Streptophyta; class Magnoliopsida; order Caryophyllales; family Polygonaceae; genus Fallopia; species Fallopia convolvulus. The sequence goes on along the minus strand of OZ024720.1, from coordinate 60,224,612 downwards.
TTAAGCCACCTCATATTTTTACACGTGTCATTTTTTTATAATTTAGACGTCTTTATAAATATTCCATGTCATAGTCCACATGTCAAAATTTTTCCATATCTTTCATATATTATGTACACATATATTGCCACATAATCTACAAATATCAATCAATTTTTTAATTTTTTAATATTGGATTACAATAATGTTTTTTTGGAAATTTATTTACATATAAAAATACTTTTTACCATATCTTTATGATCCTAACAACTCTCCAATATAATCTACCAAAAAAACTCATATAAATATATACCGAGATCTTATCCTATAATATAAATATATACCGAGATCTTATCCTATAATATATACCGAGATCTTATCATATAATATGTCAAGTCAATTTTATTTGCTAATCCATATTAAATGTCCCATTATTTTCATTTTTGATATCAAAATCTTTAATTTAGAATTATGCTTTTTTTTACAATTTATATAAATCACCAATTCACAATTATTATTTATATTATATTTTTATTTATTAATATCTAAAAAAATATTGATTCATAGTCTTGTAGGGCACGACGGGGACAACTAGTTTATCCTAAACGTTAACTGAAACATGAAAATAAAGTCACTCTATGGAATTTCTACTAAAACTAATTATATATTTTAACAAAGGACTAATCATAACTATATACTAAAGCGGAAGTTAAAAAAATTATTAAACGACACACATGTCGCTTTTAGATTGGACCACATCATCTTTTTTTTAAATTAATCTTTTATTTTTGGATATGATAAATTTTTATCCATCCTTTTTTCTAAACTAATCTTTTATTTTTGTATATGATAAATTCTTATCCATGTTTTTAGAATATAGGATAGAAAATCTCATTATTAAATAATCTTTTATTTTTGGATATGATAGATAGAAAAATCATGACGATATTTTTTTTATGCTATCATATAAATTCTAGAAAAAACACTTTTGCATATATCAATTTTTAAATAATTATTCTTAGAAATGATAGTGTTTTCGTATATAAGATACACATAGCTTTTTTTTTAAATATCATTATCAATATGAATTTAAATTTTTTAACAAATATAATATAGTAATTTTACAAGTTTCTTAAAAATATCCTTGCCTATATCAATTTTTAATAATTATTTTTAAAAATGATAGTTTTTTTAGATAAGACCTGTATAATTTTATTTAAATATCCTTGCCAATATCAATTTAATCAAAACTTAACAAATACAAATAAATAATAAAATAATTTTATAAAATCCCGTGCAAGGCACGGGAACTAAGACTAGTTTTATCCTAAACCAAAATAGGAAAACAAAGTCACCGTATGGAAAAAAAAAAAGTAGGAGTGTGTGCCTGATATCTACATGATTCGAACTCAAACACAACATTAAAGGTAGCGCAACGCGTACCAAATACACTATAGTGCCAATGTGTAGTAATTAACCTAAACAAATATATATACTTAGTGTTTGGAGGAGAGAGTGGGCGACCGCCCCCCTTCGCCCCTTGTTCCGCCCTTGGTCATGTGAATTAAATACTCAACATAAAAAAAAGGTTGATAAAGCCACACCAAATCTAGTGTTCTGGTAAAGTATAATACGGAAGAAAGTTTTGGGAGAAGCAAGATTCATTTCATTATAAAACTTATTACAGTACACTGTTACATTGAAGGCTTTTATACAGCCAGATTACATTCAAGCTTAATCTAGCTCAACTAAATATCTTACTAATACATGATGAGATCAACAACAGAGATTACAACTAACATAACAAACGACTAACGAACTAATGTCGTGTTTGTCATGCCCCTTCAAACTGGAGTGGGCTTGTAGAAAGACATAGTACGTTTGCTAAGTAAATGTTAGTGCTGAGCAGATGGAATAATTTTAGTAAGAACATCGACCAAATGATTATGAGTAGACCTGAAGAAAAGACAATATTGAAGAAGAACTTCAAGAACTTTTTCTCTTGTAAAATGACTGTCTATACTAATGTTTTTTGTCCTCTCATGGAAATTAATGTTTTTTTTATGTGAGAGTTTGAGGCATTTGATTCGGTAAGAAAACTCACCAACAATGTAACCTTTGCTACAACAAGTGCCATATACATGTATTCTGCTTCACAAGAACTTCAAGAGAAAATGTCTTGTTTTTTGGGATTCCAAATAATAGGAGAAGAACCAAGCAATACCACATAAATTGTGAATGATCTTATAGTCGTGGGAAAACTACCTAATCAGAGTCTATTTATGCCTTAAGAGACATATCAATGCTTTTTCTAATCTAAATTCCTTAATTTGGGGTGTTGTGCACGTAAGACATCAAATGATGGAGAGCTTGTTGATAGCATGCATTTAGGCGTTAGTTTTAGGGTATATTTATGTTTAAATATTAGGTAGTTGCATGCATTTTGCTTAATTTTAGTAGTTTTTTACATTTCGGCGTCTACTCTTGCGCTTTTGTGTTTTTAGGTCGTTTTGATGAGAAATGATTGGTTAAGTTGAAGGATTCAAGATTGCAGGTATGCAAGTGTCTCTTGCAAGGATATTCAAGCCACTTCTGATGATCATTAAGGCCCAAGAATTTGTGAAACAGAACTCTTAAAATCGGGTCATGCATTGGAGTTGTTATTTCGACACCACTTTCTTGTGACGCTTAGTTCAGAAGCTACGATGGTCAGATGAAGCTGAATTTGGTATCATTGGAAAGCTAACTTGAAGATCTACAATTCATGTTTGTACTTTGAGTTTAACATATAGCTTAGAACCGGTAGGGCTTTGAATAAATACTCTTGTATGCCTTCAATGAAGAAAATCAATCAATAACAAGAAAGTATTCATTTTGCCCTAGTTTTACTTTGTTCTCTCTTAGGTCCTAGTTCTCTCCAACGCGTCTACCGTCGCGTATATCGAGTCGTCTCCCACCTCGGGATCGATTCAAGCCTTGACCAACAAGGTTCCTTGAGACTCGTGTCCACCTCGGACTGTTCTTGCCCCCTTGACCAACAAGGGTTCGATACGAATCCATATCGGGTCCGTATCACTCGCACACGAAGATCTTTTGAGCTTATCTTTACTTGTTTTTAATTATATCTTTCCTTTCGTGTTTTTAGCTGGTTTTTTAAGCCTAGTTGCCAGACTTTGTTTGGGATATCTCTTAGACTTAATTTTCCTTTATTCTATTCTAGTTTGTATTCTTTCTATGGAGAACTAAACTCCTTTGATTCTATTTAAGTTGAAGCTTTCAAAGTCAAGTTTATTGTGAGATTATTCTATTCATTATTTCTACATGTTATTTCAATTCTCTTGGACATAATAATTATTGATTGTGTTGATTTCATCCTTGTTTGGCCAACTTGTTGGAGTTAATACTCTCTATTGTTAGATCTAAGTTTTCTCGTAGCGAAACTTGATCTTTGTAGCAACTCAATTGTCTTAGGACTCGTTGGACTAAAATAGTTGAGAAAGAAATTTGAATGCATGTTGATTGTTTGACTCGTTGGAATTCAATTGCATGTATCCTGTTTATCCTTCTTCACATTGCTAATGTCCCTGTGATTTTATATTAAGTTTGCATGTCTCATTGTCATATTATATATCTGATCAGGATATGAATAACCAAAAGAAATAACTTGTTTGAATCAATGATCAATAACTTGATGATGAAAGTGGATACTTGAATAGGATTACTTTCCCTAACTAATAAAAACTCAATCTTTGCTTTATTTGCTTGCTTTGCTTTAATTCCCGTCATAGAATTATAATAAAAAAAAACCCTATTGTTACTATTGTAACACCCCCTTCCTATCCTGGAGGTATTACCGCCAGTAACCCCGATTAAGACTAAACCGAAGCTACCCAAGGCTTGAAACTGATTGAACAAACTAAAAACAAGGTAAATGAAACCATTTGAAAACCTAACAAACTTAAGTTAAATATTACAGCGGAAAAACACGTAAAAGATCTTATACAAACTTTAACTTAAAAGAATAAATAAATAGAACAACCTTCTATTTAAACAAAATCTTCATCAAGTCTTCCTTGAGTTCTTATTTTTGAAACTCAGCTTCGCTTTGAAGTAGTTCAATCATGATCTTCACTCAAGTATAGCCATTTGGAAACCTTTCTTCAACTTATGGAGCTTCAAACCTCTGAATCTGCCTCTTGAATCAACTTACAAGAAGAACCTGATGTGCCGTAAACCAACAGTGGACACCAGTCGACCATATAAAAGAAAAGAAAATGGACGGGTTAGTCTAATGAAAGACTAGCAAGCGAAGAATCTAACTTGGTTCTTATGGTTGTAACTAAACATATTGGCATTCAAATCCGAATAGACTCGGATTATGATCCAACCCTTAGCAGTCTTATAGAGAATAAGAAGGAGACTTGCATAATCAAGAGAGAGAACACCACCGCTTGTGGTTTCCTTTACGAAGCATAAACAATTGTTGGGAACTCATATTAATCACATCACATTTTGAAAAGCCTCCATCGACTAATCAAATTGACTTAACCAAAGTTTGATTAAGAATCATTCATAACCGGGAGCAAGAATGGCTTTTCGACTGGACGAACCATTCAGGTATATTAATGTGCCTAACGCACTTATCTTATATTACTTAACTTTTTACAAACATGTTGGTAACTTTTAATCGACTGAACCCGCCGAGAATCCACATGTACATGGAGACGTCAAGATGAGAGGGATGAAATCCATGATCATTGACGAACACCTAGTACCAATTTGCACTTAGCTAGAGCGCATAAACACCTCTTCTAGCGTTGAGTGAGGTATGAGTCATGACCCGAATGTTGGGATATGATAGTAACGAGCTAAACCTCCTAACTTAGACTGTTTTACAAAGGGCTTAAAACATATACAGCCCCCTGTACTTGTGCGAATTTGTCACTTAGACACCTCACCTTTGGTTTGGACCTATTGAGCACTTAAACTTAACAATTTGGACCTATTAGACACCTGGTCGCTGACAATCTCGTTGAGTGTAACACACTCGCGCTGACATGTCCAATTTTTTGTCCAAATGTGTTCCACATAAGCCTATTTTTTGTCCACATATGTGCTACATAAGCGTATTTGGTATTTTGCCACAAAGGCATAATTTATGCCAGATAACAATTTGGACCTCCGTCAACAGCTGGTTCACTCCCGTTGTTCTCTTCGTCGTCCTCAACCTCGTAATCGGCACCATTGCACTTCGCCACATCAGCGAAGAGGTGTTTAATAGGTCTAAATTGTTAAGTTTAAGTGTTCAATAGGTCCAAACCAAAGGTGAGGTGTCTAAGTGACAAATTCGCACAAGTACAGGGGGCTGTATATCTTTTAAGCCTTTTATAAAGAGGTCATCGGAGACTCGGATACTACCCCTGAAATTAACTTACTTCACAACAATGTCTCAGTATGAGACAACATACAAGGTCACACATAACGGACCTAAATCCAGTTCTAGCGTGAAACTGAATAAACAACATGGTCATTATTTCTAACAAATATAACAACCTATCATATTTTATTAAGCACACAAGTTGTTCCCAACACAAATATTAAATGGGATTCAATTCCTCATTTAATAACCATAATGCAAGAGAGAACCGTCCACTTGCCTTAGAAGGCGTGCTCAACGTCTTTAGCAATTGCAACAATAATCTTTATCATCCTTCTGACAAATATAACAAAAGGATTTCTCGGCAACGAGCTCACATAAATACTTCTTAGTTGTATTGTCAACTCCTACAACTTCCTAATCGATAAACGATTTAATTTCCGAATATCGATATATAATAAATCCTTAGTTATCATGCTTCAAGGAGCCATTTTGGCGGAATTATAACTAATTATCCACTTCACTTTTGAAATAATTTTCTAAATAAAAATTGTTCATTAGCAACATTTTTTAAAGGTGACCAAATCTCGGATCAAACGGATTAACAACAAATCCCGAGTAATTATCCGAAGTCCTTTACCTGCCAATCGGTATCAAAACTTGTATTCACTATAACTGAAGATCCGGACGTCCGTTTCTCGAGCGGTTTGAACCTGTGGTACCGTATCAACGTCAAGATTACAAAAACCATAAATTTAATTAGCAAAGGGAACCAAAAGGCCCTTACGGTGGCTCTGTAATCAACCCTCTAATTAATTTCGATCGTATATACCTTCACTCGAGCCCATGGCTCGTTTGGCTCGTTAAAGGCTCGATCCCCGAGCTCGAGGGTGGTCGGGTATTTTTTGGTGACAGACCTTGTTGTGGTTGGTGGTCGGACAAGCTAGAGGTTGCCGGTGACGATGTACGGCGAGGCGAGAAGTTAACCGGCGGTGTAGAACTTTCTCGCCCGAGCCCGTCACTCCGCCTGACGGGCTCGGGCGAGAGAGTTCTACAATAGCAACACTTGCATTGGTTGGCTTAGCTACCCCTGTCGGATCGGCTTTCTTTTTCCTCCGGGCTGGCTTGGTTGGCCTCATCTGCGGCCCATATTTTCCTTCCGGCATTGATGGGGTCATTGGTGCGACAATAGCAACACTTGCATTTTCATTAGTTTGGTAGATCAACGACATTTTTCCTCCTCGTGACCAATCTTTCCACAATAGTAACAGAGTTGTCTAACACCTTCATATTGGACTTTCCAAGATTTTCCTCCAAAGCAGAAGGTCAAGCGAAGGGGCTTGGCGAGATCAATTTCAACCCCAATGCAAACATACTGACCCCTCTCTGCTTTTGCTTTCGTTCGATCAATTCAAACAACTTGACCAATTTGAATTCCCACCCGGCGCAAGAACCTCTCATTGAAATATTCCAAGCTCATTCCCGGGATTCAATTCCAAGCTGTGAGGATTTTTACCTTTTTCAGTAAAAGGATCAAAGTTTGGTTGCCATCGCCTTATAATCAGGTAATTGTCTCCAACCATCCATGGGTCCTGAGTAAGCACATGGTGACAATCATCTTCATTTGTGAATCGGATAATATAATGGTCATTACCGATATCGATCATCGAGAATTGACCTTTCAATTGCCATTTTTTTTCAAGCCGACTTCGTAGAAACACATATCCCGGCCCTTTGTCAAACATGTGGACAATGATCGAACGAGCCCAACGCTTTCGAAGGTATCTTTTCTCCTCAGCCGTGAGTGTGATGGTTGGGCAATCCGGGTCATCTTTTTCAGGCGGTTCAACATCATCTATATCGTCTGGTCTTTCCTTCCATATGGTATCTTCTTCCAAGGCAGCAGTGTCTTTCAAAGCTTCTTGTGGGTTCCCACTGGCTACCATATCTTGTGGGTTAGCCAAATGGTTCTGTTGTTGGGTTGGAAGATTCTATTGTTGAGATGGAAGAGTTATGGCAGTCCCATTGGCCACCACATCCTTAAACGATCGTGGTGGAACAGTAGATGGATTATGTTGTTGAATTGGGAGATTAGGCGGAGTATTTTTCTCTTGGAGAGCAGTAGAGGAATTGGCCTGGAAGAGAGGATTTAAAGTTCCAGTAGATCCCGTGACTTGAATTGAAGCGGGGTCGACATCCATTGAATCATTCGGAGGAGGAGGATCCCCCGGAGAGGAGGCCATGACCGGCACACTCACACAAGGGCTAGTGATCGGCGGTGGCGAGCGTTTTCTTTTGACTTCGATTTACTGACTACTAACTACTTTCGAAGTTAACATATTGTAATGGTATATATATTAACTGCTTGTGCGCTCTCTAAGTAAGTAGTTACGTAGACCTCTTTGTAGAACATAAAAATAGATTGGGTATTTAATTCATCAATCTCTTACTCAATTTTTTCCAAAAGCATCACCCTTTTACGATTTAAGATCATTGCCTTATCACTTTTTTTGTTAGGATCTCCCGATCATTTTTTTTAAATTTCTTTTCGGTTTGAAAAAGCATGGAGCGGGTAATCTAATTACTCTTTGTTAGTTAAAAAAATTGGGATTTATAATTTAAATGGTTCTTTTATGTTTCCTTTACATAAAAAATTACACTTGCTAAAAAAACCACTCTAAATTTTGGGCAAAATGTAATGTCAATAACAACTATGAACAACTTAATCTTCCGATTGATCCACATAACGGTGCTCTTATTTCAAAATTATTTTACCACTTAAAAAGGATTTTTCTATCCTATGTCTTAAGGGTATAGGATAAAAATCTTGTTTTGAAAATATTTTACTAGTTTTATTTATTTAGAAATTTTATTTTATTTTTGCAAAGATTTATAACTTTCTTTTTAGGTTTTTAGTTTCTAAAAGAAAGTTTCTTATCCTATGTTAATCTCATAGGTTAGAAATTAAAGAACGATTAAAGATATGTAAATAAAGCTAAAAAACATATGAGAAGATATTATCTAACATTAACCTAATATGTAAATAAAGCAAAAAAAGATATGAGAAGATATTATCTAACATTAACCTAATAATATCTTTGAGTTTTTTTTTCCACTGGTTCACTAGAGCTTCGCCTTGGCTACGTCCAGTTTGACCTAGGTCGCACACCTAGGTTTGGTGGGTGAGTATCCCAAAGAGAATACTAGACCTGATATCTCGTTTCTTGTACAAGTCCTCATTCAGTATATCAAACTCCAAGTGATTCTCATGAGCAAGTGACTGGCTGAAAGTCGTCATGCCAAATCAAAAATAAATCCCTAATTACACAATTAGTATAGCCGGTAGGTCGGGGTCGAACCCAAGAGACACTTGTATCCTAATTAATTATTATTATCAACTCACTAGTTGTAATAACTACGGTTTTTGAGGATATTTTTGAATTTTTCTCGGATATCCTTTTAACCTTTTTATTCGTTTTAACGCTTAATCCAATATTTTTATTGGAGATTAAATCCTAGAAAATTCTTGGTGACATCCTAAAATCATAAAGAAATGATTTTATGGATCGGTGTGAATTCTAGGATTTTTCAGTGGAAAAAGAATATTTATTGGATAAGCCGTCTTTTTAATTATGTACCAGAAGGAATTTAAAATACGAAATGGAAGCCTTAAAAATTGAAGGTAGCAAGATAAAATCATGGAAAATTGGTTTTATTGGTCTACATAATTTACGGGATGTTTTTCGTTTAGTAAGTTTTTCCACCCGAGGTATATAATTTTACCGCTTTAACGCGAGTTCCGTTCCGAAACGGATTTTGTTGTAAACCACCTCTTTCCAATCTTAAGTAGGAAGGAATTGTTGGAGCTTATCCGTTGGCATATCTTTATGCAGCCTCGTCAAAGTCTATTTTTTTCAAAGTAAAGGAAAGCGAGAGAGAGAACTAGACGGACGACGGTCTCAGGAAGAATTCGAACCTAGCCTCAACACCGTCGGTGTTCTTCTTTGCCTTCCACCTCCATCACCACCCACCACCTCTTCTTCTTCTTCCTCTCTTGGAGAGAGAGGAAGAAGAAGAAGAGGTGACGGGCTCGGGCGAGAGACGGGCACGGGCGAGAGAGTTCTACATCTCCGGTTAACTTCTCGCCTCGCCGTACATCGTCACCGGCGACCTCTAGCTTGTCCGACCACCAACCACAGCAAGGGCTGTCACCAGACAATACCCGACCACCCTCGAGCTCGGAGATCGAGCCTTTAACGATCCAAACGTGCCATGGGCTCGAGTGAATGTATATACGATCGAAATTAATTAGCGGGTTGATTACAGAGCCACCGTAAGGGCCTTTCGGTTCCGCTTTTCTAATTAAATTTATGGTTTTTGTAATCTTGACGTTGATACGGTACCACAGGTTCAAACCGCTCGAGAAACGGACGTCCGGATGTTCAGTTATAGCGAATACAATTTTTGATACCGATTGGCAGGTAAAGGACTTCGGATAATTACTTGGGATTCGTTGTTAATCCGTTTGATCTGAGATTTGGTCACCTTTAAGAACTGTTGCTAATGAACAATTTGTTTTTAGAAAATTGTTTCAAAAGTGAAGCGGATAATTAGTTATAATTCCGCCAAAATGGCTCCTTGAAGCATGATAACTAAGGATTTATTATATATCGATATTTGGATATTAAATCGTTTATCGATTAGGAAGTTGTAGGAGTTGAGTATACAGCTAAGAAATATTTCTGTGAGCTCGTTGCTGAGAAATCCTTTTGTTATATTTGTCAAAAGGATGATAAAGATTACTGTTGAATTGCTAAGAACGTTGAGCACGCCTTCTAAGGCAAGTGGACGGTTCTCTCTTGCATTATGGTTATTAAATGAGGAATTGAATCTCATTTAATATTTGTGTTGGGAACAACTTGTGTGCTTATTAAAATATGATAAGTTGTTATATTTGTTAGAAATAATGACCATGTTGTTTATTCAGTTTTGCGATAGAACTGGATTTAGCTCCGCTATGGGTGACCTTGTATGTTGTCTCACATTGAGACATTGTTGTTGATTAAGGTAGTTTCAAGGAGGGGAACGTGGTTCCATATCCTCTCTTTAAAAGAATATTACATTAGGAGGGGCCTAATCCTAATAGTGGGTCATGACTCTTCCCCTGCTCTTCGTGTGAGAGGGGTGATGCGCACTGTAGCTAAGTGCAATTGGCGGTGCAGTGTAGACGACAAGGTAATAGGCTTCTCTGTTCTCTAACTCACCATATGAAAATGAAAGATCAAGGATAGCTTAAGTCTTGTGATCTTGGTACAGGGTAGATGACCATGGAGGAAATACTCCAATGATCTCTACAATACCAGAATATTTCGGCAGTAGTTCGAGCCGATTATGAATCACCAACCTGGTTGTGAAAAGTTTTGAAAGTAATATAAGATAAGTGCGTTAGGCACATTAATATACCTGAATGGTTCGTCCAGTCGGAAAGCCATTCTTGCTCCCGGTTATAAATGATTCTTAATCAAACTTTGGTTAATTCAATCTGATTAGTCGATGGAGGCTTTTCAAAATGTGATGTGATTAATATAAGTTCCCAACAATTGTTTATGCTTCTTAAAAGAAACCACAAGCGGTGGTGTTCTCTCTCTTGATTATGCGAGTCTCCTTCTTATTCTCTATAAGACTGCTAAATGTTGGATCATAATCCGAGTCTAATCGGATTTAGATGCCAATATGTTTAGTTACAACCATAAGAAACAGTTAGATTCTCCGCTTGCTAGTCTTTCATTAGACTAACCGTCCATCTTCTTTTCTTTTATATGGCCGGCTGGTGTCCACCGTTGGTTTACGGCACATCAGGTTCTTCTTGGAAGTTGATTCAAGAGGCAGATTCAGAGGTTTGAAGCTCCAAAAGTTGAAGAAAGGTTTCCAATGGCTATACTTGAGTGAAGATCATGGTTGAACTACTTCAAAACGAAGCTGAGTTTCAGAAATAAGAACTTAAGGAAGACATGATGAAGATTTTGTTTAAATAGAAGGTTGTTCTATTTATTTACTAATTCTTTTAAAGTTAAGGCTTGTATAAGACCTTTTATTCACTTTTCCGCTGTAAAGTTTTACTTAATTTTGTTAGGTTTTAAATGGTTTCATTTACCTTATTTTTAGTTTGTTTAATCAGTTTAAAGCCTTGGGTAGCTTCAGTTTAGTCTTAATCGGGGTTCTGGCGGTAATACCTCCAGGGTAGGAAGGGGGTGTTACAGAAGTGGTATCAGAGCTAAAAGTTCCTAGTCTTTCCTAAGACTTTCATTCTTCCATATAGAATTATGGAGAATCCTATATTGGTGTTATCTTAGAACCATTTACGGAAAATGGTTAAGATTGGAGGTCAGACTCGTGAAGAGATAGAAAGAGGAAAGGGAATTGGAGAACATGAGGTAATAAGTTTGTAATGGTTTATGTGAAAAAGGTCCTATAGTGGACATTTGATTCCCTGGAGATGGGAATGGATTCCGAGAAGGATCCAAAGTAAGATTAGGTGAAGATTCCTAAAGTTGAACCGGTTTTACACCAAATTCTCAATGAATTCCTATTCTCTCTTGAGAGTCTGAATTGGGTGTACCCTCGTCGTTTCTTCCATATTAGGAAACTTCTTGTGAGATTTTGAAGTTAAGTATTGTACTTCATAAAGACTTTATAGTTTGAAGGTTTCCTAATTTAAGCTCGTATGATGGAAGATTTCAAGTTAAGAATTTTTGTTAGAAAGTTCATGATTCAAAGTTATGTGAAAGAAATTGTTAATTCTTTTCTTGAAATATGAAAGTCCAAGTGTTGTCTTTAAAAAGGAAATTTTTAAGGTGAGTTTCTTGGAAGAGTAAGAGTTTTCCCGAGAATATTTTTCTTAGGAATTTCTGAATTTGGTTGAAATTCGATTATCAATAGAAGTTTGGAGTTGGAACCTCTACTCCTCAATGTTGAGATTTGGAGAATCTTATGAGCCTTGAGTGATTCTAAAAAGATCAGTATGGATCATGAAGGGGTGTAACAGAATCCTGAAAAGAAAAGGATTATCTTTGGAAACTTTCTTCAACAACTGTGTTTGTGACTCTATGGTATAGAATCATGGATATTCTGTACTTTTCTTTGCCCAGTGGGAAGTTAAAGAGCTTTGAGGTGCTCAAGTGTTGGATCAACTGCATTGTTAAACTATTGGAAGATGCAGTTCAATTTTGAATCTGAGAGTATTCGAACTCAGATGTTCATATATGTTGTTATCCTTTGAGTTAAGAGGAATGAGATTCCTAAATGGAATGCGGATTTCTTCTGATTATAGTAAGAAAGAAAGGAAGAATGTTGGTTCAGTTTAAGTTGTGAACAAGTGGTTAATCATCAAGGTTGTTGTGAATAAGGTTGATTGGTCAAAATGGATTGAACATGTAAAAGTTCATCAGTAATGTGTTTATGTTCAATTAACTACTTAGCACAAGTGTTAATTGATTACATGAGTTGTTGGTATCCATATGACTAACCTATGTGACAACGTTATTGGAGTTTCGTTGTATGATACCCAACTCGGGATAATGAGAAAAGACTTGAGGTCTATAATGGACTAGTAATGGAATCAACATTGAGATGTTCTAATTTGCCAATGGTATTGACTTATGTTTCTTTAAGGATGAAAATAATAAAGTTTAGTTTTGAGAAGATCGTGCAAGGAAGAATTTTGGCATATTGCCTTTGATATTTTAATCGGTTGGGAGAAAAATATCAATCATTCAATATTGTGGTCAATAAGGCTTAGCTCTTATCGCTAAAAAATAATTTCAGTTGTGTAGGATTTTGAAGATTTTATATCAGTCAAATCCAAAGCTTAGGGTGGAACTGGTGAGACTGTTAAGTTGTCGGCAAGCTTCCTAACCATAAGCTCTTCCTTTACAATGTGGTTTGAAGTTAAATTAATGAAAAGGTATATGCAATCTCCTTATGGTTAAGTGAGAAGACAATGGAATGATGGAGAAGTTTAGTTTGTTCACCAATGTTGAATTGAGAAAGGTTTAAGAATACCTTGTTTGGTCATGTGCATTCTTCTGCTAAAAGAGATTGGAAATTAAAGAAATTTCCTTATATGTAGAGAGATATAAGGATTGGATGTTTTGAACTAGATGTAAAGTTTGAAAGTTCACTTTTTATATTGAGAGGATTAAGTTGTAAAAGGATGGAAAGTCCTTAAAATCGTCAAAAGTGTTTGATAGTCACTCTTGGATATCGGAATTTAAATGACAATTAAGTTCCAGAAGGGATATTGTTCTGAAAATGAATGATCTCAAGCATTGAATTTTAGTAATATATCATTGTTACATCACTTTAGAGTGAGATGTCAAGGAGACATACAAGTTGAGATCGACCTTGGAAGAATTTGTCATGAGTATGAAGATGTTGGAATCACATTTTCCCTAAGGTTTGCAAGTAAGTGGATTGGAGTGATAAACTCTTTTATTGAACATGTGAAGTTAAGTTGGGTTGAGATTGAGTTAAATTAAGAAGAGATTACTCAATACTATGGATTATAGAAAAGTTTGACAGTATGTTCTAAGTAAGAAAAAGTCGAGGCATGTAATCAGGTTCTATCTTGAGGAAGGAATGAAGTATTACATTCGAAAGGAAATGTAGTACGCATAAGTGAATTGGATTGTCTTAGGTCCTTTGAGGCTCAGTTTTGATTTGAAACTTTGGTCAAGTTGGTAAGGCCAGCTAATGTGCAAATGTCAGCACAGAACTAGGCCAAAGCGTCAGTAGCATCATGAAATTAAGGTCAACAAATTTTATTTGATGCATTGGCTTGATGAGCCCATTTCTTCATAAAGTAGCTAATCTTTGTTTCAGCGACATTCAAAGTTAAAGCCTGTATGCTTGTAGACTATGTCGAGTTCCTGTCAAGCTGTTATGATTTAAGGGATATTTGAAATTGTTTTGTGATTTTCTCTTTTGAGAAAAATCTTATTACTTTGTAGAATTCTGGTAGGAATTTTTTTTAAAGAAATGTTGATTTGATATACGGAATTCATGAATAAAATTTTCTACGGTTTTCATGGTGGTAAGTAAGAATGTATTTTGTCTTCCATCTTGATCACATGGTAAGGCAAGATTACATGCCTTATTCCTATGAGAATGCAGTAAAGGATTATGTTTATTTTATCTCCCCATCCTGATCACATGGTGAAATAAGATCACATAATTCCTTGGGTTTTAAAGAATAGTTTCTAGTATGATTTGACAATCATATAAGTTTTGCAATTATATGAGTTTTGCAAGTGTAGTTGGTTGAGATGAAAAGATGCAAACTTTCTTTTGCATTATAGCAATTTCTATATCTAGTATCTGGTAAAACTCTTTTGAGTTAGTATATCCTTGGTACCCTATACCATTTAAGGAGTATGGTCAAACTTTCCAAAACAGTTCGATTATAAGTAAAGAAATTTGGTAAGATTTTTTACAAATCTGTGTTGGTCTCTAAAGAGCATGAAGTAACTCCGTACTTCTCTAAAAGTTGGGATTGTTTTTAGTCAACGATTATTGGAATTCTCTAAGCAGTTTGCTAGTAGTTCATCTTGGTTGACGTCATGACCTAAGAAAGTCATTGCCTTTTTAGCGGAATTGTCTTTGAAAGTAAGTTGATATGGACTCCTGGAATGGAACCCTTTCTAAGGAATGATATCGTTGTAATCCTTTTTTTGCAGTAAAGGATGTACTAGTAATTTCTCCATTAGTTGTATTTGTTTTTCAGGTTGTCTTGAAAACTTAAATCTCTTTGAGATAAGATAGTCAAGTGAGAACTTTAAGCAGAACTTCAATGGGTCTGGAGTTTAGATATGTAAATTAGTATTGATATTCAATCTCAACCTGATAAGTTGTTGGATATAGAGAGTGGACTCGTGATGATATGTTTTTAATCCTAAGAGTTAAGTTGCTCAACAAGTCAGAATGTTAAGTGAAGTCTAAATAGTTCTTTGATAAAAAAGACTGAAAATTGTCAATGGAGACAATATGTTGGAAATTATTAGACTAAAGGTATTATTGTCCAATATGTTGGTATAGTAATGCATAAGAGTTTAGTTTGAAGTGGTTGAGTAAGATAACTACTTTTGAATGTCAGTATGCCCAAGCTGAGTTTTGGTTGAGAAAAGGATGTAAGGGATTGACAAGATAGGTTATTATCTTGTCATGTGTTGGATAAATCTCATATTCTTGGTTAAGGTAATATTGAGATTTTATCTCAAAAAGGAAATTGAGTAAGGATTTTAAGTAATCCTTGTAAAGAAACTGATTTGAGAAGGACTAAAGGTTTAGTTTGGATGACAACAAGGTTGTGTGAATCCCCTAGGATGTTATTCAAAATCTGTTGACCAGATCGAGAAAAAGTAGTATGGGAAAGTAATATTATTTAAGATCAATGGAGAAGATCAAGAAGGCAAGACACCGGGATTTGTTATTCAAGATTATGGATTGCTTAGTTTCAAAACTGTTCATGTGTATCTGTTGTTGATGAGCTTTGAAAGCTTATTTCAAAGGAGGCATAGTTATTTGCTTAATTAGTTCATCCTGGAATAAGTAAATGCATAAGGATTTAAGATAAAACTTTTGATGGATTGACATGAAGCGAAATGTCACCGAGTTTGTTTTGATGTGTTTGGTTTGTTTGGAAGTCTTGATTGAGCATAGAAGACCAAACAAAAATGTTATAGTCTCTTCCTATTTCAGAATGGAAGTGGGAAGATATTACAATGGATTCTTATCATTAGTCGTTCAAGACTTAATGAAAGAAAAATGCAATATGGAGGTTGTTAAGAAACTCATTTAGAGTGTTCTTTTTAATGCAATTAAGATGACTTAAAGAGTACAGAAGTTAGCTGAGGTGTTCATGCATGAAGGATTTCATCTTCATAAAACTCCAAAGACTATTATCTATGATTGAGATGGATGGTTCATGCAAAGTTTTGAAAGAAGTAACATCAAGTTTTATGGAGTGAACTGAATTTTAGCGTTGGCTTCCCTCATCAAACTGATGAACAATGCAAGGAAACAAATTCAAACTCCCGAGGACATGTATTCTGGATTCCACACGAGTTGGAATGATAGTTTGAGTTTGAGTGAATTCACATACAAGAATTTTGAGTTCACGATAAAGAAAATGACTCTTTTTGAGGCTTGGTAAGGCTGGAAGTGTTGGTTGTCAATTTGTTGGAATGACAATGCTGAAAAGGTTCTTCATGGGCCAGATTTGGCTAAGAGAGCAACAATTGATGTCGCACTAACACGATCAAGGGTGCTAACTGCTGAAAAGCAACAACAATTGTGTGTTGTTTTAAAGTGAGAGCATGTTAAGTTCATTCTAAAGAACGACGTTTTTGTTCTAATATCCACCTTGAAAGGCATATTCCACTGGGAAATGCGAGACAACATAAATGCTCGCTACGTGGATCTGTTGAGATACTGGAAAGAATTGGTAAGCTTGTTTATCGGTTGGCATTGCCACCTTCAGTGCATTCTATAAATAATGTCAGACTTGTGATTCTTCTAAGATAGTATGCGTTCGATATATCTCATATACTCAACAATGATAAGATAGTTATTCAACCAAATGACCCCTATGAAGAAGGGCCAGGTTGAATCGTGTATAAGAAAAATACCTTTGATTAGGTTACCTTGGTCTAAAAATGGAAGTGAACAAAAGACTTCCAGAACCAGGCAGGAAATGCTGAGTCATTTTCCAAAGTTCATGAACGTTGTAAAGAAGAAGTTTGGTAACTAAGCAATGGTTGATTGTGCTTGGTGCAGAAGTAACAGTATATTTTTAAGGGGTTACTACAAACTTCTGTATAGGTTTGTAGTGGTTGTGTGTGTGTTTATGCTATCCTTCCTTGTGATCTGAGTTCTCTTTGGTTTCGAGGACGAAACCATTTTTAAGGGGGTACTAATGTAATAACTATGGTTTTTGAGGATATTTTTGAATTTTCTCGAATATCCTTTTAACCTCCTTGTCCGTTTTAACGCTTAATCCAATATTTTTGTTGGAATTTAAATCCTAGAAACTTCTTGGTGATATCCTAAAATTCTAGGATTTTTCAGTGGAAAAAAGATTATTTATTAGATAAGCCGTCTTTTTAATTATGTACTGTAAATGATTTAAAATACGAAACAAAAGCCTTAAAAATTGAAGGTAGCAAGATAAAATCATGGAAAATAGGTTTTATTGGTCTACATAATTTATGGGACGTTTTTCGTTTAGTGAGTTTTTCCACCCGAGGTACATAATTTTACCGCCTTAACGCGAGACCCGTTCCGAGACGGGTTTGGTTTGTAAACCGCCTCTCATATGCCTTAATTAGGAAGGAACTATGAGATTGATTCAAGATGGGGCACGAGTCTTCTCCACCGGCATATCTTTATTTGCCTCGTCTAATACAAACCAGAGGAGAGATAAGGACGACAACGACGGTCTCGGGTGAAAGAATTCAGCTTCACCGCCGGCTATCTCCTTCGTCCCCGCCACTTTCCAGCCACCTTCAACTCACTTCTACTTTTTTTCTGGGCTCGAGCTGCTGCAAAGGAAGGGACTCGAACCAGCGAGAGATCAGGTGGAGCGAATGGCTCGGGAGAAAGAGTTCATCGCCGGCTCTTTTCTCTGCCTCGCTGCCCACGCCGCCGACGTTCACTAGCTACTCCGACTACCACCCACCACCAGGGACGCCACCTGGCAACGCCCATCCACCCTCGAGCTCGGGGATCGAGCCACTATCAAGCCAAACGAACCATGGGCTCGAGTGAAGGTATATACGATCGAAATTAATTAGCGGGTTGATTGCGGAGCCACTGTAAGGTCCTTTCGATTCCGCTTTGCTAATTAAATTTATGGTTTTTATAATCTTGACGTTGATAAGGTCCCACAGGTTCAAACCGCTCGAGAAACGGACGTCCGGATCTTCAGTTACAACGAATACAAGTTTTGATACCTATTGGTAGGAAAAGGACTTCGGATATTTAATCGGGATTCGTTGTTAATCCGTTTGATCCGAGATTTGGTCACCTTTAATAACTGTTGCTAATGAACAATTTTTATTTAGAAAATTGTTTCAAAAGTGAAGTAGATAATTAGTTATAATTCCGCCAAGATGGCTCCTTGAAGCATGATAACTAAGGATTTATTATATATCGATATTCGAATATTAAATCGTTTATCGATTAGGAAGTTGTAGGAGTTGAGTATACAACTAAGAAATGTTTTTGTGAGCTCGTTGCTGAGAAATCCTTTTGTTATATTTGTCATAAGGATGATAAAGATTACTGTTGAATTGCTAAGAACGTTGAGCACGCCTTCTAAGGCAAGTGGACGGTTCTCTCTTACATTATGGTTATTAAATGAGGAATTGAATCCCATTTAATATTTATGTTGGGAACAACTTGTGTGCTTATTAAAATATGATAGGTTGTTATATTTGTTAGAAATAATGACCATGTTGTTTATTCAGTTTTGCGATAGAACTGGATTTAGGTCCGTTATGGGTGACCTTGTATGCTGTCTCACGCTAAGACATTGTTGTTGATTAATGGTCCGTTCGGATGTAGCGGAATTTCGAGCGTCTTCCGCTAGCGGTAGCAGAATTTCGAGCTTTTTGAAGAAGCTCCTACACCCAAGGGTCTTCAATTCCGCTAGCGTTTTCCGCTACTTCTACTCCCGCTACCCACCATCCAAACGGACGCTAAGGTAGTTTCAGGGAGGGGAACGTGGTTCCATATCCTCTCTTTAAAAGAATATTACATTAGGAGGGGCCTAATCCTAATGGTGGGTCATGAATCTTCCCCTGCTCTTTGTGTGAGAGGGGTGATGCGCACTCTAGCTAAGTGCAATTGGCGGTGCAGAGTAGACGACAGGGTAATAGGCCTCTCTGTTCTCTACCTCACCATATGCAAATGAAAGATCAAGGGTAGCTTAAGTCCGATGATCTTGGTACAGGGTATATGACCATGGAGGAAATACTCCAATGATCTCTACAATACCAGAATATTTCGGCAGTAGTTCGAGCCGATTATGAATCACCAACCTGGATGTGAAAAGTTTTGAAAGTAATATAAGATAAGTGCATTAGGCACATTAATATACCTGAATGGTTCGTCCAGTCAGGAAGCCATTCTTGCTCCCGGTTATGAATGATTCTTAATCAAACTTTGGTTAAGTCAATCTGATTAGTCGATGGAGGCTTTTCAAAATGTGATGTGATTAATATGAGTTCCCAACAATTATTTATTCTTCTTAAAAGAAACCAC
The DNA here is from genome assembly GCA_964016875.1 of Fallopia convolvulus. Lineage (NCBI taxonomy): Eukaryota > Viridiplantae > Streptophyta > Magnoliopsida > Caryophyllales > Polygonaceae > Fallopia > Fallopia convolvulus. The sequence goes on along the minus strand of OZ024720.1, from coordinate 60,204,937 downwards.
AAGCGGTGGTGTTCTCTCTCTTGATTATGCGAGTTTCCTTCTTATTCTCTATAAGACTGCTAACTGTTGGATCATAATCCGAGTCTAATCGGATTTGGATGCCAATATGTTTAGTTACAACCATAAGAACCAAGTTAGATTCTCCGCTTGCTAGTCTTTCATTAGACTAATCCGTCCATCTTCTTTTCTTTTATATGGTCGGCTGGTGTCCACCGTTGGTTTACGGCACATCAGGTTCTTCTTGGAAGTTGATTCAAGAGGCAGATTCAGAGGTTTGAAGCTCCAAAAGTTGAAGAAAGGTTTCCAATGGCTATATTTGAGTGAAGATCATGGTTGAACTACTTCAAAATGAAGCTGAGTTTCAGAAATAAGAACTTAAGGAAGACATGATGAAGATTTTGTTTAAATAGAAGGTTGTTGTATTTATTTACTAATTCTTTTAAAGTTAAGGCTTGTATAAGACCTTTTATTCACTTTTCCGCTGTAAAGTTTTACTTAATTTTGTTAGGTTTTAAATGGTTTCATTTACCTTGTTTTTAGTTTGTTCAGTCAGCTTAAAGCCTTGGGTAGCTTCGGTTTAGTCTTAATCGGGGTTCTGGCGGTAATACCTCCAGGGTAGGAAGGGGGTGTTACACAGAATGCCAACTCATTGGTTCATCAGTTGCGAAATCACGGGCGGATCATGTCAACTCATCGGTTCATCCAGCTGCGAAATCACATGCGGATTATGCGTCCACAAGTGTATCAAAAGTTGCCCAAACATCGGTAACAAAGCCATCCAAGCAGGTAGAAGAAGGAAACTTGAAAGATTTGGGCCCGACTCAAATGACAACACGAGGCAATTGAAATGGAGAGAATTAAGGCAAATCTTCACAAAAAGATATGGGGAATAAAAAGAAAGATAAAAAAGATGCCAAGGATATTGCTCTATCCTTAAATAGGAGATCTAGGTGAAAGACTTCAACAATAACAACGATAGTATCTAAGGAAGCAGATATTAAAAAAAGATATTTAATATCTAAGATGGCAGAACACCTCAAAAAAACACAACAGCTTCGGCCGCCAACTATTGTCCTTGCCAAAACCCAGAATCCATCTGATCAACGAAACTTCGACCCGCAACGCATTGGCAAGAGCGATGCAACATCTAAACCCCAACATGTACCCAGTCTTCAAGAGGCGAAGTATGCTGGTTTCACCCCTTCCGACCGACCCTTGCATGGCCTTTCTCCCTCCAATAGCAACCATGATGATAGCGGAATTTCAAGCACTGGCGACGGAAACAAGCCCGGTCCTGTGCCAGGTAATGATGCCTCATCGTCTATCTAATGCCTTGTATCGGTTAGATGATGCAATCAATGACTATGAAAGACGGAGGTCTCCAACGACCTTACCAATGTCGTGGGCTCGGATTTTATCAACAATCATTATGAATAAGTTAAGCATTCTTGTTTGGAATATTCGTGGAGTTGGTGGCGCGAATTTTATTCACTTCATCAGGGAGCTCATCCGACTTCATAATCCTTCGGTGCTTGCTCTGGTTGAACCAAGAATCAGCGGAGAAAGGACAGACGAATTTTGTGATAGAATTGGATTTGATGGTATGCTGGAGGTTGAATCTCAAGGTTTTGCTGGAGGTCTTTGGCTTCTCTGGAGGACTGCTGATGTCCTTGTGCAATCGTTATTACTTGATCCTCAACACATCACAGTTGAGGTCACCTGGAGGGGGAAGAACCGTGGGTGTTGCCTACAGTTTATGCCTCTCCTATTGCCGAGGATCGATCACATGTTTGGGACAGCTTAGACAATGTTGCAGATGCCAATAATCTTCCATGGGTTACTGCTGGAGACTTTAATGCAACAACTCATGCTCATGAACGATCATATTCCTCGGTGGGCTCGAATCAAGCAACTCAAGAGTTATGTGACCGTATTAACGAACTTGGCTTGATTGATCTTGGTTTTTTGGGTCCAAAATTCACCTAGACTATGGGCCGCACTACTGAGACTTTTAAAGGTGCTCCTTTGGATAAGGTCTTATGCTCTGATGAATGGAGACTCCGCCATCCTGAGGCTGAAGTCAAACATCTAACTGCTCCACACTCTGATCACCGACCGTTGTTGCTGCAAACAAAACCTAGTGCAATGCTAAGCTCGGTGATATCCGCTTTTTAGGTAGGTTTTTAGTATCTAGATAGTTTAGATTTATTTGGTTTTTGTGCTAGAGTTTTATGTTTTTGATTCTTTTTGCCTTAGTTTTCGTATTTCCTTGAGATTCGGAAGCTACGCATCTTTTGTGTCATTTTGTAGGAGTTTTGGAGCTTGGAAGAAGAGTTTGGAGCATTGCAAGAGAAGATGGAGATTAAGCGCTCAAGAAAAGTCATTAAAGATAAAGTTTGAGCTTGTAAAGAGATAGAGAATTTCGTTACAAGAACATAGGAAAAAGAATCGAGTCAATCGGAGTTGTAACAAATCTTCTACGCAAGTTTTACTCAAGCACGACCCAACCAAAGAACAAGCTCTCAGGCACGACCCTATAGGGGTCGTGCACGACCCCATCAAGGTCTAGCTCGACCCATCTAAATTACAAAGCTTCAGGACCGACCCTTGGAGGGTCGTGCATGGCGCCGACTCTCCCTTATTCCGAGATCTTTTGTGATATATTCTATCTTTTTATTTTAGGAAGGTGTATTATCTCGTTTCCTAGGTTAATTAGGACTCCTTTTCTTCTATAAAAGGAGGCTAAACTCTTTGTTTTAGGGGGGGGGGGTTAGTAGAACTTAGTGTGTTTGTTTGGGAGAAGACTTGGAAGACAAGTTGGAGAAAATTGTAAGACTTCTTTTTAGTTTAATTGAATTTTCGGTTTTATTATATGATGATGTCTTCTTCTTTCTTCTCAATGAGTGAGTAGTCTTATTAGATTCTGGGGTTGGGTAAAAACCCAACGCGATCATTCATGTCTAAACTTGAATTCATGACTTGAATGCTTGAAGATCATATCTATCTATCTTGTGCTTAATTCCTTTGCAAAAGTTGAGGCAATATCTTGCAATTAACCTAAAAGTGAAAGTGTAAAGTTTGTTGCTTGATTAGATATAATAGGATTATTTGCGAAAGTTGATATTCCTAGGTTGAAGGATAGATAGAAAGTTGTTTAATTTGAGACAGTTGATTGAATAACTTGAATTGTTTGCGACAACTGACTTTCCTATGATCATAATTGCATGATAGTTGTGAATTCTTGTTGAAAGCATGTATGGTTGATGTTGTGGTAGCCCTGACCCTAGGATTGCCTTTTTATATTTGATTTAAACACATTAATCTCGATTCGATCTCGACCCCATAAGGTCGTGTTCGACCCTTAGCCCTTCGTTTGTTCTCTTGCTTTTCGTAGTTTATCAACTAATCTGTAGCACTATTCTCATTCTCGTGGACGAACCTGACTCCCTGTACTCAGCGGGGTCTTGATATAAATTTATTTGTTCAAGAAACCCTTCAACAAATTGGCGCCGTTGCCGGGGAGTGAGCAATAGTGCCTAGTTTAGTTGATATTTGGGGTTTGGGACTAGCCCTTACCCTTTTGTTTTTATTTAATTTTTTTTCTTTGTTTTTGTTCGCAGTATATGCCATCTCGTTCTTCCCGGAGAACTCTTGAGATTGACTACTACAACGAACCTGAGAGGTCCTTCCATAGACGTTTGAGAGAACAACGAGCAATGGGCGACACTGAGACTCTTGCTCAACAAATGGAGGAACTCCGCACTCAGATGCAGCGCTTGCAAGCGAACCGAGATACTGAGGCCGCCAATGCACAACGATTCCAGGAGCAACTGAACGCTATCCCAAGGAATGCCAAGCAATACATGCACCTAGAACTGAGGGTGCCCAAATCGACGATAGTGCTCCCGGATCTTGACCGCACTTCTGAGATTAAATCTCACTTCATATCCTTAATAAAGCGTTCTCAATTTGAGGGGAAACCCACTGAATGCCCAATGGAGCATATTAAGAACTTTACTGATTTATGTGACACTATTGCAGCTGACCGTGTCTCATTTGAATATGTTCTCTTGAAGGGATTTAAGTGGTCTCTTGCAGGAAAAGCATTGAGTTGGTTGGAGAGTTTGCCACCAAGGTCAATTACAACGTGGAAGGCTTTGCATGATTTATTCATGACCAATTTCTTTCCACCGGCAAAAACAACGGAGCTTAGGAAGCGCATCACCTCCTACCATCAACTTCAAAACGAGACGCTTGTGGAGACATGGGAACGATTTTAAGAGCTTCTACGCCAATGCCCTACTCATGGGCAACCTCCCTATGTTCTCCAAGAGATCTTCTTTCAAGGCATTAATGCGGCTACCAAGGATCGCATTAACCTTCACACTGATTGTGGGTTCATTGAGATGACTCCAGATGAGGCATGGGCGCTATTGAACAAGCTAACCAACTATGATGCCATGTATGGAACCCAACAATCTAAGCCATAGAGAGGAGGTTGTATGAACCACAATCCGAGGTGGTTGATCGGGATGTGAAAGTCCAATTCATGCAAGATGAAATCAATCGTTTGAAAACGCAAGTAAGTTACTTTAATTCTTCTTCATCTTGTCAAGAATGCGGGTCTTTCGCCCATACTACTTCCAATTGCACTAACTTGCAGCAAGTGAGAGCCGCCGAGGCCTATGAGGCCAACTACATGAGAGGTTCCTATAGGAACCAAAACAATTATGCAGAGAGGAACAATGCTCAACCATTTTGGGGAAATTCCAATTATGACCAATTCAAGCAACCCCAACAAGATCAACGTCCCCCTCCCTACCGTCCTCCGGGTTATCAAGAGCCACCATCATGGGTGCAAGGGCTGCAAGAAGGAATCAATGGCGTCCGAACCGAGATCAACGAAGTCATGAATGGGATCAACGAAGTCCGAGCTGAGGTCAATGGAGTACGAGCCGAGCTTACTACGCAAATGAATGGTGTTCATACAAGGTTGGGAGAATTTGACTCATGGAGGAGGAACGTAGACTCCCAACTTGGACAACTAGCTACTCAGATCCCGAGACCTCACGGACAACTCCCGGGCTGCCCTGAGGAGAATCCTAGAGGCCGAGCAAGTGATGGTGAAATCCGAGCCATGCACTTAAGGAGGGGCAAAGCTTCGCCCGAGCCAACCAAGCAAAAAGAGAAGGAACAAGCCTCAGGACCGACCCCCTTAGGGTCGCGCAAGACCCCCTTAGGGTCGTGCACGACCCCCTTAGGGTCGCGCAAGACCCCCTCAAGGGTCGTTCCTGAGGAGGCTATTAATGAGGAAGAAGAGGCGATCGACCCTGTTGGGGTCGAGCTCGGCCACCCTTCTCCAGGTAAGTCTTCTAACCCTTCTCCTTCCATTCACTCTCCATCTAATGTCCTTCCTTTCCCTTCGAAGAAACCCAAAGACTCCACGGAAGGTAAGTTCAAGCGCTTTGTTAAGTTGCTTCAAGGTTTAAATCTTTCCATTCCTTTCACTGAGGCTTTAAATGAATTGCCTTCTTATACTAAATTCTTGAAGGAGATTTTATCTAGGAAGCGATCAATCTCAGAGTTGCATAATGAGGTCCGATCCATAAAGCTTCCTGAAAAGCTAGGCGATCCCGGTAAGTTTGCTATTACAATTGGTATTGGAGCTTACCATTTCAAAGCTTTGTGTGATCTAGGTGCTAGTGCAAGCTTTCTTCCACTTTCAGTTTGGTCCAAGACCAACATGGGACCACTGGAGCCTATTGATATGAATCTCTACATGGGTGATGGATCTCGTGTAAAAGCAACTGGAGTCGTGGACGATATCCCTATACAAGTTGGAAAATTGTTTGTCCCAAACGACTTCATTGTGCTAGATATGCCAGAAGACCATGTGGTGCCAATCATTCTTGGAAGACCATTCTTAGCCACTGCAGGAGCAAGAGTTGATGTAAAGAAGGGACTCCTCACATTTGACATTGGGGAGGAGAGGGTTGAGTTTCGCTTCAATCCCATTGTAAACGAAGTTGCTAGTTGCCATATTGACAAGCCTACCGACCCTCCATGGGTCGGTAACGCCCCTTATTTGAAGGAACACAAGGTGGGAGATGGATCAAAGCACAACATCGAGCCATTTCCAAATCCAACAAGGTCGTTAACGACCCCCTACACCTCGGTAACAAGCCACTTCTCAGATGATCCAAGTGAGTTTTCTTGTTCTTATCCAATCAATTCTGATCATGATCCTTTCCCCTATTCTCATTCTATATTGGATCCTACTGTTAGTCATAAGAAGGAGTCAAAACTTCCTTGGTTTTCGGATTTTACTAACCTTGTTGTAGGAGTACCAAGTATAATTGTGGATGATAGAGGACCGAATGTCCTAGAGAGAAGCTTTGAAGCTTTTCCATCTAAGTATGGGGTTTCCCAGGATCCCAACACAGATGGATGGAGGCCGCCCTGATCAGCCAAGGTAATTCATCAAGCTAACGACGTTAAAAATAGCACTTACGGGAGGCAACCCGGTCTTTAGATTAGATTTTTATTATGTTTTTGTTTTTAATTTTTAGATTAAATTTTTCTAACCTTCCTTAGAATAGGATAGAATACTATTGTTTGGATTAGATTTTTATTATGTTTTTGTTTTTAATTTTTAGATTAAATTTTTCTAACCTTCCTTAGAATAGGATAGAATACTATTGTTTGGAATAGAGTTTTGTGGGATTTTTGCAGGGTCCTAAGTTTCAAAAAACAAGCTCAAAAAGACGAGAAAAGATGACTTTACATGCAGTGCAACTTTGGGTATTTGTTCCACCTCCTCTCCAAGCTTCCAAGATTTCTTTGTGAGTTTGTCTTCTTCTTTTCTCTTTACTTTTTCATATCATTTTCATGCATGGGGACATTGCATGATTTAAGTATGGGGTGGGGGAAGAAGAAATCTCACATGTTGTACATAATTGAGTCTTTGTGTGTTGGCTTTGTTTGCTTATTTGGTAGTTGTTTTGTTAAGAAAAAGCTTTAAAAAAAATAAAAATAAATTGAAAAATGGCGAAAAAAAAAATCTTTGTTTTAGGAGAGAAGAATGCTCCATCTTAGATGTCCTATGATGAGAACTAATTTTCATGCTTATCATATAATTCCTTTGGCATATTTGGATAGTATAGCCTAAGTCTTGAGAAATTGCTTTTGATTGTGAAAATTGACTTGTAATGAAATTGAGCATATGTGTCTTAAGTAGAAGTAGTTGCAATCCAACAAAAATTTTACCTAGTGAGAATTTTGGCCTTATAGGGAGAACATCAAAAATCCCTCCTCTTTTTCTTGTGTGATTTGCTCTCTTTGTGCATAAATCTCTTGTCATAGATATGGTTATCTATTTCTTGAAGCCGCATTGAGATCGTTCATGCATGTTAATTATGATTAAGAGCTTATATTTCATAAGCCACTTTTTATCCTCTCTTTTGCCTACCTTTACATTATCCTCTTTTTGAAGCCAAGTTGAGCCTTAAGCCTTTTATTTTTAGCTCCACAAAATTATTCCCTAGCCGAAATAAGCTTGACCCTATCCAGGGATTAGGACTTAGTATTGGTTTGTGATAGTTTTGTTGAGTGAGATTGCTTGGTTCAAGTGTGGGGTAATTATGGGTTGGGAAAAGTAAAAAATCTTGCAGTTTGTCATGTAAAAGGAGTTTGGTTCCCTGAATGCACTTACAAAAGAGTTGAAAAAAAAAGAAAGAAGAAAACAAGAATTGGCGCCAATCTCCCAAAGAAAAAAAAATGAAAATCAAAAGGGAGAAAAATAAAGCAAAGTGTTGAAAGTGAAAGTGTGCATGAGCCAAATTTCCTTAGTATTTATAAGCAAGATAAGTTGGGATATTAAAAGGGGTTGAAGAAATAAATGAGTTTGAGCATAATGTTTGAGTGAGTTTGGTATATTTTTTTTTATGAGACTTTTGGTAATGTGTGAATTTGTAGGAGTCTTTGATTCCCGGATATTATTAGCACCACATGGCCAAAATATTTTCCACGCCTATTTGTCTTTACCAAGCCCCATTACAACCCGGCCGAATGGAGTCTTCTATGAAGATTTCATTGAGCCTAAGTTCTTATGATGATTGATGTGTTTTGACTTCTCTAGGTAGAGAGATTGGTGATATAAGTTTCAATGATAAAGTTGATGTTGCATAAAGATTGAGATGAGAGTTGATATTAATAGCCTAAACACATGAGAGATGAGTGAAACACATTAAAATCCCTTGTGAGGTTGGATTGTGATTGCCTATGCTTGAGACTCATACATATGTGATGACGTTAGAATTACTTGTCTACTTTTTCACTTGTGCTTAAAATGTTTTGACAAGGGCTATGCTTGAATATTGTGTTATTGGTCTTGATTTTGCATGATTATTGCTTGAGGACAAGCAAGTCTAAGTATGGAGTATTTTGATATCCGCTTTTTAGGCAGGTTTTTAGTATCTAGATAGATTAGATTTAGTTGGTTTTTGTGCTAGAGTTTTATGTTTTTGAGTCTTTTTGCCTTAGTTTTCGTATTTCCTGGAGATTCGGAAGCTACACATCTTTTGTGTCATTTTGTAGGAGTTTTGGAGCTTGGAAGAAGAGTTTGGAGCATTGCAAGAGAAGATGGAGATTAAGCGCTCAAGACAAGTCATCAAAAATCAAGTTTGAGCTTGTAAAGAGATAGAGAATTTCGATACAAGAACATAGGAAAAAGAATTGAGTCAAACGGAGTTGTAACGAATCTTCTACGCAAGTTTTACTCAAGCACGACCCAACCAAAGAACAAGCTCTCAGGCACGACCCTATAAGGGTCGTGCGCGACCCCATCAAGGTCTAGCTCGACCCATCTAAATTACAAAGCTTCTGTACCGACCCTTGGAGGGTCGTGCACGACCCAAAAGTGGGTCGTGCATGGCGCCGACTCTTCCTTATTTCGAGATCTTTTGTGATATATTCTATCTTTTTATTTTAGGAAGGTGTATTATCTTGTTTCCTAGGTTAATTAGGACTCCTTTTCTTCTATAAAAGGAGGCTAAACTCTTTGTTTTAGGGGGGGATTTTTAGTAGAACTTAGTGTGTTTGTTTGGGAGAAGACTTGGAAGACAAGTTGGAGAAAATTGTAAGACTTCTTTTTAGTTTAATTGAATTTTCGGTTTTATTATATGATGATGTCTTCTTCTTTCTTCTCAATGAGTGAGTAGTCTTCTTAGATTCTAGTGTTGGGTGAAAACCCAACGCGATCATGCATGTCTAAACTTGAATTCATGATTTGAATGCTTGAAGATCATATCTATCTATCTTGTGCTTAATTCCTTTGCGAAAGTTGAGGCAATATCTTGCAATTAACCTAAAAGCGAAAGTGTAAAGTTGGTTGCTTGATTAGATATAATAGGATTATTTGCGAAAGTTGATATTCCTAGTTTGAAGGATAGATAGAAAGTTGTTTAATTTGCGACAGTTGATTGAATAACTTGAATTGTTTCCGACAGTTGACTTTTCTATGATCATAATTGCATGATAGTTGTGAATTCTTGTTGAAAGCATGTATGGTTGATGTTGTGGTAGCCTTGGCCCTAGGATTGCCTTTTTATATTTGATTTAAACACATTAATCTCGATTCGATCTCGACCCCATAAGGTCGTGTTCGACCCTTAGCCCTTCGTTTGTTCTCTTGCTTTTCGTAGTTTATCAACTAATCTGTAGCACTATTCTCATTCCCGTGGACGAACCTGACTCCCTGTACTCAGCGGGGTCTTGATATAAATTTATTTGTTCAAGAAACCCTTCAACACTCGGGAAGGAGGCCGTTTAGATTTCTGGCTGCTTGGCTCACTCTTGATTCCTACAGAGATTTCATGGAGGAATGTTGGCGACGTGATCTTCACCTCACTGATTCCTTATCTGATTTCAGAGACCAAGTGCTGAGCTGGAACAAACGGGTGTTTGGTAATATCTTTCAATGTAAAAGGCAGCTTTGGGCTCGACTTGAGTGCCTACAACGGCGGCTAGCCTATCGTCCGACGCTCTTCCACCTCAATCTTGAGTGTGAGTTGCGTTTAGAGCTGGAAAAAGTGCTGAATCAAGAACAACTGCTATGGTTCCAAAAATCAAGGCCTGAATTCTTAATTGATGGGGACCGTAACACGAGGTTCTATCACCTCTCAACAGTTATTCGTAGAAAATCGAACAAAATTACTGAACTGCAAAATGAAGCTGGTGAAGGGATCTCTGAAGAAGATGCCATTAAACAGATGATGTGTTCCTTTTTCAAAACGTTATATATTGAAGATGCAACATCTGATTTTTCTCCGAATATAGTTCCGGGGTTTCTTCTACTTGATGCTGAAACTGTCACTAATCTGTCCAAACCGTTCACCCAGGCAAATGTTTGGTATGCTTTGAAGATTATGAATTCTTATAAATCTCCAGGACCGGACGGCTATCCGGCTATTTTTTACCAAAAAAATTGGTCATGCATTGGTCATCAAGTTGTAGAGACGGTGCTGAATTTTCTGAATAATGGCATTATGCCGAATGGTATGGCCGACGCTTTGATTGTTCTGCTTGCCAAGGCTGATTGCTCCTCTTCTGCAGCTCATTTTAGGCCAATATCTCTTCTCAATGTCTGCTTTAAAATAGCCACCAAAGTTGTCGTTAACCGACTGAAACCCATCCTTTCTAATATTATATCACCAGCTCAGGCAAGCTTCGTTCCCGGCCGCCAAATTGTAGACAATGTCGTTATCATTCAAATGGTCTTGCACTCAATGAATGCCCAGCGTTCTAATAAATGGATGATTTGGAAGATCGATATTGCTAGAGCATACAATCGCATTCGATGGTCCTTTCTCAATGAAGTTTTGATACAAACTGGATTACCTTCTAATCTTGTCGAAATCATCATGTTGAGTCAAACGAGCGGGAAAACCAACGTGCTTTTTGGCAAGGAAGCAATGCTGGTGTCTTTACTCCGACTCGTGGTGTTAGACAAGGTGATCCTTTATCCCTGTATTTATTTGTCATGTGTGTGGAAAAACTATCACATTTAATTCAAGCGGCTGTTGCGGAGGGTAGTTGGACGCCAATTTCTGTAGGTGGAGTTGAGCTATCACATTATTCTTTGCGGATGATTTGGTTCTCTTTGCGAACTCCTCTCCAACTCAAGCTATGGTCATCAAAGGTTGCCTTGAGAAATTTTGTGATATGTCAGGTGAACGTGTCAACTTCAGAAAAAGTAGTCAATTGTTTGCTAAATCTATTCCATAGATCACAAAAAATCTTATCAGCTCCCTAGTTGAAATCCCAATTGTTGAAGATTTTGGCAACTACCTAGGTGTTCCAACCGTATGTAGGAAAATGTCGTCGGAAAATTACCATTTTTTATTAGACAAAATGACAAGTAGGCTTCGAGGATGGAAATCGAAGAAGTTGTCTTTTGCGGGTCATATTACGTTAGCCATATCAGTTCTTTGTAGTTTGCCTATCTATGTTATGCAATCCACTAAGCTCCCAAGAACTCTATGTGATTACATGGACAAAACTATTAGGGGATTCCTTTGGGGATCAACTTCTGAAAGGATGAAAATTCATTTGCTTTCTTGGGACAAAATTTGTAGACCAAACAGTGATGGTGGGCTGGGGCTACGACAAATGCGTCAAACCAATTCTGCTCTTCTAGCTAAGCTTGGCTGGCACACTCTTCAAGAGCCGTCATCGCTTTGGTCTAGAGTCATTCGAGGCAAATATTGCCAAGGTTGGGCGGATATTGATATGTTTCATAAGTGGCCTGAGCTTCAAGAACTTGGAAAGGTATTGCTGAAGGGGCGAGTTTGCTTTCTAAGGGACTTCGTGTTTCAATCGACAATGGCAGGACAACACTCTTTTGGTCTCATGCTTGGGTTGATCCAAAACCACTCTAGGAGTGGGCCACGTCTCCATTGAATGATGAGATTGAGGGAGCTACTGTCAATGAAATGTGGGCCGGCCACGATTGAAAATGGGACGTTATTAATGACTTCCTTCCTGCTACAATGAAGACTAAATTACAGGCTATCAAGGTGGTTGATGATGATACTGCTTTTGATAAGATCTTTTGGAGCCCCAATGCTTCTGGCTGCTTTTCATCGGCCTCAACGATTTCTTTACTGAACAATCAGGCCCCAACAAATCAAAACCACCAGAGTACCTTGTGGAGAAAGCTATGGAAAGTCAACGTTCAACAGCGAGCCAAACACATTATTCATCTTGTAGCTCATGATGATGTGTTATGTAATGTCAATCGAGTTCAACTCCACTTAGTCGCTAGCCCAGCTTGCCCTCGCTGTAATCAGCATGAGAATTGCCTCCATATGCTTAGAGATTGTGCTCAAATTGCTGGTGTATGGCTAGCATTAAGTGGTAATCAGCTCCCTCTCAATTTCTTCACTGAGAATGATGTTATGAAATGGCTCGACCCGAATTTGATCTCGGATAAGAACTGGTCTGCTTTGTTTACTACCATGCCCTAGTACAATTGGAAAACGAGAAACTAGCTGGTGTTCAAACACGAAGATACTGTTGGCACCCTTTCCCGCACTTTGACGAGGCAGATGGAGCTTTTTAATGTAGCCCTTTGCGCATCAGCTAAGTTGTTATCCCCTGTATCTCTTGAAGTTCAGAGCACGCCAACATCAGTCTGGAGACCGCCATCAGCTGGTTGGCTCAAGTTGAACTCGGATAGATCTTCAAAATCAGGAATTCAATTGGCTGGCGATGGAGGATTAATCCGAGACCATGCTGGTCAGCTTCTCAAAGCATACTCTTTTAAGTGTGGGAATTGCAATGCTTTGACAGCTGAATTATGGGCCATCTATCATGGTTTACACATGGCTCGTCAATTGACTATCAATAGCTAATCATCAAAAGTGATTCATTTATTGTCTGTACTCTTCTTCAAGGTAAAATGGTCAGTACTCACTCTAATTACTACCTCATCCAGCAATGCAGAGAGCTGATTTATGATGACGCTTGGGAGATTCAAATCAAGCACATTTCAAGGCATTTAAATAAGAGGAATTGGCTGAAAACCACCCGTATAATATGGCATATTTCACTTAACCACCCGTATTTTCAATAATTATAAAAAACCACCCATATTAAGGGCTCCGTTAAAAATTAACCACCCAAAATCTAGATCCGTTACCCTCCGTCCAAAAACGCTGACATGTCTCCTTAATTTTCGTTGTTTTTTCTTTACCTGGCCACATGGCACTCACATTTTAATTTTAATTTTTTTTCTTTTTCATCTCTCTCCTCCCCTCTCTTTTCTTTTCTTTCCTCACAGACATGCCCGACTCCCTCTGCTCTTTCTTCCTCCTCCATCCCTCACCCCTCTCTTGCTCACCTCAACCCAACCCGGTCACCACCAATCCGCCCGACCACCACCATATACCAACATCGTTGCCTGCTCGAGTCCGATCCCACAACCCTCTCCGCTCCGCTCATCAAAACCCTAGCCAGACACAAGTCCGGTCAATTTCTTCAATCCAGACATCACAAAATCGAAATTGACGGATGAAAATCGACGCCCCAATCGGAGACAAACGCCGCCACCAATCCCCGTCGCTACTCCTCCGGCATCCACCTCCACCGCTGCTTCACCTCCTCCCTCTCCGATCTCATCTTCAGGTACACAAATAGCTCTTCGAAGAGCATCTCTTCTCTCTTCCTCATCGCGCTCTCTCGCTCCTCCGCCTCCACTGCCAACTCCAGCGCAAGATGTGCGTCACTCATCACCGGAGGCGCCCTCTTCTTCCTAGGGTTCCTGGTCGGCCTCCACCGCTTGTCGTCGTCGTTGATGTTGGATTTGTTGCTGCTAATGTCGGAGATTCGTGGTTGGAGATTAGAGGGGAAGTGGAATCGGGAATCGAAGAGGGGGAGGATTTGGTATTGGATTAATCACACTGACATTTTTTATTGGGGATTTTTTATGTTTCTTTGTTGTTCTTCATTGAGGATTTGGTACTGCTATTAGGGATTTTTTAGGGAATTGTAGGGGATTTGGTCGTCATTGCTGTTGGATTTGTTGTTCTTCATTGAGGATTTGGTACTGGATTTGGTACTGCTATTGGGGATTTTATATTGAGAATTTGGTACTGGATTAATCGAAGAGGGGGAGGATTTGCTGCTAGTTATTTTGTATTGATTTTACAAGAAGAAGGAGAAAGCATGGAATATTACATGCTTATGTGTAAATATGTGTCCATGTGGCAAGGTAAAGAAAAAAACAATAGAAAATTGAGGTGCCATGTCACTGTTTTTTGACGGAGTTTAACGGATCTGGATTTTGGGTGGTTAATTTTTAACAGAACCCTTAATATAGGTGGTCTTTTATAATTATTAAAAATACGGATGGTTAAGTGATGTCATATTATACGGGTGGTTTTCAACCAATTCCTCTTTAAATAAAGTAGCTGATCGTTTAGACAATCTTTTCTGCTGGAGTGTACTACAGAAGGTTTAGACCTTGTGGATTAATCTTAATAAAAGTTATACCGGACCTTAGCCCGCTTTATGACCCAAAAAAAAAAAGAGAGCGCACAAGCACAACTGCACAAGGCACGGGAGAAGAAACCAAAACCGCACAAGCTACCAAAAACGGCACGGATGATGGATGAGAGAGGCACGCCCTTCAAACACGTGGCATGGGTCCTATTTCTTCATATCCAGTGGCCCCCACATCCCTCGATTTTCACCTTCGCGATTTTCGTATTTCCCACCACCGCCGCTTGCTTTCTCCCTTTCCCCCAATCCGTCTCTCTCCCCTCAACGTCGACCCCTTCACCGGGAAGCGGATCGTCCGCCGGCGAAAAGAGGAGAGATGAACAGGAGAGGGATTCCTAAAGCCTCAACGCCGTCCAGGACGCGCGTCGGTAGGTACGAGCTCGGCAAGACGCTAGGGGAAGGAAGCTTCGCGAAGGTGAAGTTCGCTAAGAATGTCGATACCGGAGATGCATTCGCCATTAAGATCCTCAATCGGGGCAAAGTCCTGCGCCACAGTATGGTTGAGCAGGTTAATTTTAATTCCTTTTGTAGAATTAATTGTTTGATTAATCAATTTGATCACCGTTGTATGCATGAATCAATTTGTGTCGGTTTGTTGTGGTGATCACAATTCAGTCTATTATCTCGACATTCAGCTTGCTCAATCTTGTTTAGAATGTGATAGGATTCAAAGAAAAATTAAATGCTTCAAATTTGAGGACCACGGAAATTGACCTGATAACATTGTACGACAAGTCGACCATGTATTGAAATCCGATAACGATTGACTTCTTATGAACGGGCTGTAATAAGATAATATTACATTAGAGAAATTAGGGCTATACTTTCTGTTGATGTCAATATTCCCGTTCTCAGGCTGCCATCTTTTAGTGTTGGTCCGTACTTTTCATTTCAGAGGAGATTATCTCCAAAACAATATCAATCATGATCAAGAACTTCTACTGATTTCTGATGGACTTGTAGATGTGAAACTTTTTTTTGGGTCATTTGATTGTTTTAAATGGTGACTTTTTATATTGGCTTATGAAAGAAGAAAACAAATTGTTATTGCAACATATCTTCATTTCACGTAAAATGTGCTTCAGACCTCACTTGTTTTGGATTTTTTTCTCTCTCAAGTTTTCATTGTGATACTGTTTATATAGTTCAGTTTTATGTTTTACTTGTAGATTAAGAGGGAAATCTCTACAATGAAGGATATCAAGCATCCAAATGTCATCAAAATGCATGAGGTATGTGGCTCTCGTTGTGTTAATATAAACAGCATGACATAATTTGAATTGACATTCTTACATAATGTACCTTCCGAATAACCAGATCATTGATTCCTTGGATATGAAAGATCTGTCCTATGTGTTTACGTGCAGGTTATGGCCAGTAAAACGAAAATCTATATTGTTCTTGAATTTATAGATGGAGGTGAACTCTTCAACAGGATTGTAAGTGTCTTTATGTTCTCAAATATTTTTAATCTGAATACTGATGTACATTTAACCTGTAATGAATGCTCTTTCTTTATTTATACTACATCCTGTAATATTAATTTCTTACGGGATGACTCATATTTTTTTTCTAGGCCAAAAAGGGGAAACTCAAAGAGGATGAAGCTAGGAAATATTTTCAGCAGCTGATTAACGCTGTGGACTACTGCCACAGCAGAGGTGTCTACCACAGGGATTTGAAGGTGAGTGAAACCTTGCAGTTCATCTATGAAGAGAAGAACTATCTAACTTTGTATGTTCTAATAATATGCAGCCGGAAAATCTACTCCTGGAGTCCAATGGTGTTCTGAAAATTTCAGACTTTGGATTAAGTACCTTTTCGCAAGAAGCCCGGGTAAGTACAGATTGCATGATCATTTCCGCTAATATGTCTTCCTGCAAATACTGTTCCTTGCTTGTTTGCTACTTTTGATATTCTTGTTTTGGTGTTTTTTCTGGGAATTATGGATTTTTTTTTTAGTTTCTCAATATTTTAATGCATTTTTTTCTTGCCTTAATATCGGTGAATTGCAATTGCATTTGATCTTAATATGATGTCTTTTTCTTTTTTATATTTCTAAATTCTTGAACACTTTGTTCTTGTAGGAAGAAGGGCTTCTTCACACTGCTTGTGGAACTCCAAACTACGTTGCCCCAGAGGTATTACCTCCAAAATTGCTGAAAAGGTTCAGTTCTAGTTGACAGTATATGTGCACTGATAAGCTTTTTCCTTTATGTCAAACTTCTCATTCAGGTGATTACTGATAAAGGTTATAAGGGTTCATCCGCTGATGTATGGTCCTGCGGGGTCATTCTCTTTATGCTTATGGCTGGGTTCTTTCCTTTTGATGATATGAACCTGTTGGCCCTTTATAAGAAAGTAAGTTCTTTAGGGAAAAGGCATTTCATTCTTGTGAAGCTAAGGATCATGTGTGAAGGATCTATAATGTTTGTTTCAGATCCGAAAAGCAAACTTCTCTTGTCCATCTTGGTTTTCACCTGGTGCAAAGAAATTGATCAAGCGTATTCTTGATCCAAACCCCAACACTGTAAGAAATTTATCATATTGTTTCACGTTCCTATTTGAGGTTTCTTTATTTCCATGTGGTGATTGCACTTTTGTCTGGATTTATCTCTGCAGAGGATAAGAATTTCTGAGATCCTTCAAGATGAGTGGTTCAGAAAAGATTATCTGCCACCCCATTTTGATGAGGAGGAGGATGTCAGTTTTGATGATATAGATGCTGCTTTTAATAGCTTGGAGGTATGAAAGTTCCCGACATATTCTCTCAACTGGTTGGTATTGTGGGTTCAGAGTAATTATAATTTATCAACCTCCTATCATCCTTTCTGTTGTATCATGAAAACAAATGACTACATTATTAATAATCTTGCAATTAAACTACATTTTGTAAAGTTCAGAAGGAATGTGCAACTTCTACTTATGATCGTTGCAGGAAAATCTTCTTACAGAAAGAAGAGAAAAACCTGTGTCAATGAATGCATTTGAGCTTATTTCTGGGTCACAGGGCTTCAGTTTGGATAACCTGATAGAGAATCATCAGTCAGTATGTGTCTTTCATCCTCTGCTCTTTTCAATTCTAAAATATGTTTTTCATTATCTATTAACGAGCATCTGTATTCTGAAAGGTAAAGTTTTTTCTATGTGCTTGTTTGCTAGAGTACAATCGCTTGATCATTATTGACCATTCGAGCTGTTAGATTGTGGTTGAGATTATGATTCCTATGAGAGAGTAGAAAGAATGGTTTGATCTTACATCCAGATGCTTCAAATCACTTGAACATTCATTGCTAACAACCTTTCCTGTTATGCTTTCTCCTATCAGATGCATACTATTTATTAGTTTCACGTCTTTCTTTTCAGGGTACTGTTAAGAGAGAAACACGTTTCACGTCTCATTGCCCTGCAAATGAGATTGTATCTAAGATTGAGGCAGCTGCAAAATCTCTAGATTTTGATGTCGACAAGCAAAATTACAAGGTAAAACTTTCCTTATATTTTGAGCTGGTTTCCCCCCCCCCCCCCCCCCCCCCCCCCCCCCCCCCGAAAATGTATGCATGATATATTGATATGAAGGATTTATGATTGGATTTTGTAAATAAATTGATTCACATTCAATTATCCAAATCCTTTGGTAGATGAAGCTAAAAGGTCAAGCAACTGGAAGGAAGGGACGCCTGGCTGTTGCTACAGAGGTAATCGCCTTTATATTTGACTGTATATGAGAAGATCTGATCTTTAATCAGCTGCTAAAATCGCACGAATTAACTTATACTTGAATTAGCACGTGATAATGCTCATGGTTTTAGGTGAAGTTGTTAAAATGTAGATTTTTTGGTTTCTTGAACTGCCTTAAAAAAACTATTCATAATTATCTAGCCAGAGAAGTAAATATCTTTTTTTCTGCATTTTGTTTAACTCAGGTATTTGAGGTGGCTACATCTTTACACTTGGTGCAAATGCGCAAGGTCCGTGGCGATACATTAGAGTTCAACAAGGTAAAACCATCATTTTTTCTTCTTTTCCTTTCAGAAAAAAAAACTTCGAATTCCTGATGATGCATAATTACGGGCGCATCCTCATGCTCATTGGCATTTATACACTGCCTTTGAGATGGATTTAGTCCCTATATCAATTTTGATGCATTCTAACTAAATTCAGTTATTATTGTCACATAGCTGAATTTTAGTTTTTCTTGGGTCTGTCGGGCGTACCCCCTTTCCCTTGGGCAGGGGTACCCCCATCTTGACCCCCCAGATTCCGCTGTAGTGGATCCTCACTGGTTCAATGATGTTGATGATGATGCATAATTATGGAGATTTTTGTCAAATGTTATCCATCTCGTCTGATTGACACAGTTCCACCAAAATTTCTCAACCGGATTAAAGGATGTAGTTTGGCAATGACAACAACTCTCAACTCACCTTGGATTGAGGGATACTTCTATTAACACCTACTAATTAGGAGCTCATGACTGAAGAGATTCTCGCTCACTTAGAAGTTATTTTAGCTAGTGGAATTAAGCTGTATCAAGTGATTAGGAAGCGGGTTCTCTTGTGAAGTTGGACTCATTGTCATCGTCCACTGAAACACTGACTGCAATTCCTATAATCGGGACAATATAGTGAAGATGGGTCCCACGTGTTGGGCTGATTTCAGATATTGTGATCTCAAATGTCACAAGTGCCACAAAGTGTGAAAAAAGACTTGCAAAAAAAAAAAGGGATGGCGGATGGCCTTTATGATGTATATTTGAAAATTCTCTCTTCAGTAATGAAGATCCAAGCTTATTCTCAATTTGTGCATGTTGTTCTCCAAGTAATATACACTATACAACATTGTGTCTCTGACTGGTTACTATAAACAAAAAGTTTTGCTCGAACTGATAATTAATCAGAGAGAGAGAGAGCAACATTTTATTGATTGGTCAGATGTATGTTTCCGCGGAAAATCCAACTGGTTTAACTGATTGAAGACGACACAATTCACATTTAGGTGTCATGCGGCTTAACCTAATCTTGGTGTTTTACAATTACACTGCACATTTAGTTGGAGGGTAGGACTAACTACACCCAACTAACTTGGGTAAAACATGATGGTGAGCAATGCGAGTGAGTAGTTTAGTGAGAATGTCGGCTAGTTGATGTTAAGTTGGAACATGAGATAAGGAGATTAGGCCTTCTAAAAGCTGTTCTCATATGTGCTTTGTTCTTTCATGCTAGATAGAATTGCGAACAATATAAATTGCTGCTTGGTTATCGCATTTGAGGTCAATTGGAGTTCAAGTGTTATTCCAGAAGAGTTTGATCATTTTTACTCTTCTATATATGCAAACTCTTGTTCATTGATCATCAATGGAAGATAACGCACATGTAGAGGTATCCTAACCATAGATCTGTTTTGTCCTCTTACACAAGGCATCAACAACTATGGCTCTCTTGCATTGGTTTTACTAAATTCAATATATGAACTTACCCTATAAAGTTGGCATTGGAATCAAATCTTTCAGATCCTTCTACACTTTCTTAATCATGATGTGTCTCTGACAGAAGCGAGCTAAGCAAGAATTGCAATTCTGCACTGCATACATGCACTAGTTGGTTGAAATCATAAACTTCATTATTGGATGACCGTTAACAATATTTCTCTACAATTCAGTATGCTTGTCATGGCTTATTAAAGTACAAACCCTTGCTTCCCTGTACACTTTCCCTGGCCTACAAAAGTATCCCTTATCAGGAGCACAATGGCTATCCTCAGAACAAACACAAAGCCCTTCGAGCGCACATCCTTCTCGGTTTATAGTCACTTTTCCTTGTAGCCCCAAAACCTGATCAGTCCACTCATTTGAAAAGAGGCTCATTGGATCATACTTCTCCTTAACTTTCAAGAAATCTCCAGCCTTCTTGTACTTCTTCACAACTCCTTCAAAACCGACATTCCGATTCTTACCCCAATGTGGCAAGGCTCCATACTTGAAGATAGCCATTTGCTCTACTTCTTCAATTACATCCTCATAAAGCCTAGGACTCATATGATCTCTACTCCTGTAATAAATCATGTCGAACTCGATCGAGTCTTCTTGCTTCCCAAGGTAAGCACTTGAAGCCTTCACGTATCTCATTAGGATCCCATTGTACATTTCAATTCCACATGTAGATTCAGGGATCAAATTGAAGAGCTTTTTCACATCATTCAAGAAACTTCTTGCATTTGACAAGGCAACGCTCACGCTTGTGTAATGAAATAGTTGTTGATCTTCAATCCTTGGATCCCATGAGCAAACCGTGTCAATTGCATCTTCTGAGCTGTCTAGGCAACCTCCAGAGGCCTGTAATTCATTATGGTATCCAATGACAGGGTAACCTTTAAAGTCCGTTCCTGTTATTATTATATACAAGTAACTAAAAATTAGTTAACACAATTTCAGAATCGTAAAGAGTAACTTTTGTATGTTGATATTGGAGTTATATACCATTGTTTGTGAGACCATATGCATTCATCTGAAGTGATGTTGTAACCATCTTGGCAAATTGGCACTTTCCACGAGCATCACGTGTTGATTCTTGGTTCACTTCTATAAGCACAACGATTTCTATTAGACCTTATGAAAAATATAACTGAGGAAAGTAAAATAATTGTGCGTACACAGATGCATAATTAATCAAAACTTGACCTGTAGAGACAAAATTTTCTATCATGGCTCGTGGTGTGAGTTGAAATGCAGCATAGTCATAACGACCTTCACCTTCGACATCCAAAGGCACACGATCATCGATTCTATAGACGACTTTTTGCTGACTTGGGTACCAGGTAAAATCGGAGAATTCATGTAGGTTTCCAAAAGTTAATACTTGATCTGCCAAGTCATGATCATCCTTTGCATCATATGTAATTGATCTTTTGAAGATTGGTTCCAGCTGCAAAGTCACCTGTTGACGAGTGCTTGTCAATATCAAATCTATTTTTTACTTTTTTACTTTTGGGTTTGTATGTAGACAGTGTGCTTTATAGTTTTATTTAGCAAGATTATACAACACATTTGGACATATAGTAGTGCTACTTAATTGAATTGACATACCTGTGAGATCACACCAAGAACTCCAAGGGAGACTTTAGCAGCATCAAGATCTTGATGACTAGTATTCAGATTCCTTATAGTTACAAACCTGTCTTCAGGCGTTCCTGGGCTAACGAGTCGAATCTCACAAACATATTCATGAACAGCACTGCCTTTGCCCCACAATGAACTACCATGAGCACCTGTGCTTAACAATCCACCAATAGTCAACCCTAACCAATACGGTGAGTGTGTTAGTACAAGGCCAACTTTTGCAGCCTCTTCAACCAATTTTTTAAGTGTAACTCCACTCTCAACAGTTATTGTCATGGATGATTTGTCTACGCTCACAATTGTGTTGAGGTTGTTTGTGCTTATAAGCAAGCCCTCATCTCCGCCAGGACAAACTAGCTTAGGGATGCTATGAGAGTAACGCGTTGCGACTCTCATCATCCTCTTGTTCTTGGTGCCTTCTGCGATGATTTTGATGAGCTCTTGTTCGGTTCTTGGGTACGCCACCTCCCCTGCCTTGCAAAGGCTTCGGTCCGGGAATATTCCGATGGAGTTTGTGATGGTGCAATTGTGGGTTTTTGTTGAGCATTTGATGGGTTCTTCTGGTGGCAAAGAAAGGCCAAAAGATAGCCATAGCATGAGGTTAGTTAACAAAAATGTTGCCTTTGAGGTTGCCATTTTGGGGTTTCAAGTACAAAGTCTTGCTACTTACTTGCTAGCATTAATGGTGTTTTTCTAGGGAGAGAAGTTCAATTGATATCGGCATGGATTTATTATTATTGGTTAGGTGAATAGGTGAGATATTTGGAGTGGAAAAATGGGGCTCTTGTACAATTATTCAATTCAACAAATTATTAGAAGTCTATGATTGAGGCTCAATGGTTTGATTAATTGAGGAGACTTATCTTTGCTCAAAAAAATTTAGGAGACTTGTCTTTTTCTTAGGGGTAGAATTCGGTTTAAAACTGGATCAGATTGGGATCGAGTTTCTCAAAAAATTGGACCGGAATTCTCGATATAGTATGGTCTCGCTCCCAATCCAGTCCACTGGACCATTCCCTTTTTAATATTATTTTAAATAAAAAGTAAATATTATTTATAAAAAACTTATATTTATGTAGAAAATATATATTATATCACATAAAAATTAAATTTATATTTTAAAAATAGGTTTTATTATATATTTATTAATACTTCTTATATAAAATAATTTTTTTATTTATTATAAATAAAAAAAGTCGGTCCAGACCGGAACAGGCAAGGGACTGGCTTCAAATTTTTTTAAATCGAGAACCAGACTGAATACCGCTCAGCTCGAACCTGTCCAAAAACCCGATCTGGATTTCGTGCACCCTATTTTTTCTCCCCTTTTCTTACGAGACCGGTCATTTTTTGTCCCCAACTTGTGTCGCCTCTTATGTTCTTTGTATTTATTGAAAGTGTACTATGTTTTCTTTTACAAAATACTACTAAAAATCTAAAATTTAATTGTTTTTTAAATTTTAATTTAGAAAATCCACACACACAAGGAGGTTGTAGATCAATCTACTATATATATATATATATAAGCAATAAGGTTTGGAGCCTCCACGTTGCGCCACGTCAACTTTTTCCACATGTCGCTTCTAGAATGCGCCACATCGGATTTTGTCATGTGTCGCCTTTTCCTTAAGCCATGTCATATAATTTTTGACACATCATATTATTTTCACCCCGTCACTTACATGTCATATTTAACTATAATGATAAAAATATGCTTTCCTTATAAAAAATATTTTATATAAATAGATAATTATAGGTCTATATATTTTGATAAATCTATGCTTTTTTTAATCAAAATACTTCCTTATGAGAAGTTTGGTCAAAATATCTCCCTTTTATTGCAACTCACAATTTGAAAATTTATCATAACATTTTATGAGCATTGTATAGATTATTCTCATTATTTGAAAATTTACCATAACATTTTATGAGCATTGTATATATTATTCTCATTATTTAAACTTAATATTCTAAATTTAATTTGTTTTATTTGATTTTAAAAAAATAATTTTTATACATATTACGATCAATAAATTACTTACATTAAATTTTATATTATATTTTTGTTTATTATTATTTTTTTTTATAGTATATCTAAAAAATATCGAGTCATAGTCGTGCATGGCACGACGGAGAAAACTATTAAATACAAAAGGAACACAAATTAGGGAAATAAGTTGGGAACAAAGGATCTCATCCCCTAAAGATCAGTTTTGGGCCCACTAGCAAATAACTTTGTTCTTGATCTTCTTTCTGTTTTATTAACTCATCACCCCCATCGGGCCATCTTGTTTTGTGGTTTGGTCAAGTGGAATTTCAAGAGGGGCTAATAACTGGGAGATAAGGCACATGTCGTATTCCAGATCTTATTAGTAGTGTAATTAGATGTGTTAGGTCCAAAGAAAGCATCCTAGTAGATGCAGTGTTGTTCCGGTGGATTTGCTAATTGACTCCTTTGGGTAGAATTTGACTAATCTCAACCCTTTATTGTATTGGATTGCCTAGAATTAGATTAAATTAAAGATTAAGTTAAATCTCTTAGTTAAGATTGCTAAGGAAATAAAAGATAATTAAAAAAATTAGGTAAATTCCAATTCACGTATCTTCATCCCATCAAGGCATCAAACCTCTCTGCATCGTTCTTGTTCTTAGTACCATTACTATTATTCCATCTCAGCTTGAAATCTCACTTAGAAATCAAGAGAATTGTGTTATAGTAATGAATCTTGTCTCTTGCAAAGTTTAATTATCAACGATTATCAACAGTTTTTAGTACAAAGCTAGTTAATGGTTCAATAAATTGCATATTAAGACTACACACAAGTCCATGTTTCAATAAATGTTTTTTGAGTGTAGTGTCAATATATATAGGCAGGTTTAATGACTAATGTAGTCATTGTAGTACGTGACGTTTTGAAATTAACAACATTTAGAGGAGAGGGATGTTAGTTATGGAGAGAGGACTTTAAACTCTTTGAATGAGTCTTTATAGTTATATACTCCAACTTATAACACATTTAATGTTAGGCTTATCATTTTTTTTATAAGGAAAGGAATTCGAACAACCAGATAAATCATGGTAGTTCGAGAGACCGAGATGAAACTCGGTAGTCGGATATACCGACAACAACAACACCCAAAAGAAATCAAGCAAAACCAACAAAATAAAAAGAAAACTAAAAGAGAAAAAGGTAGACAAGCAAAAAATTCCAAGGAAGCCGAGAGACATGAGTCCATGAAAGAGAAAGCACTTCAGCGGGTCAGTAACGGACTATCACAGGCGTATAGGGTCATCGGTGCGCAAGACAACAACAAGGAGCCGACTTAGGGAGGTGTGACGATTCGCCTGGAATAGCACAAGAAACACACCACCGGATAACACCGAAACATATCTCAACCACGAACCAAACCACAACTTCAACCGGAATTTGAGACAAACGAAAACCTTGCACAACCCATAAGATCGGCGTGAGAGCGGCGGATGGGCCTTGGAGGGTGGTGTGATGGTGAAGCCGTGGGGGCAAGAGAGGCGGTGGAGGAGGAGTGGCAGTGGGTCGAGGAAGAGCGACGGTGGAGCCATTTTACCATGTTGGTGGGGTCGGTAGGGTTTTTGGTCTCTCCATGTGGCGGTTGAACCATGATTGTGGAGTCACGTCCGTGAGTCGTGGTGGCGCAATCGCCAAGGTGGCAGTGGAGCCGTGGAGGGCGGAGATACTGTGGAGCCATGTTGTTGGCAGCTGCTAGAGTCATGGTGGCGGTTGAACCATGATTGTGGAGTCAGTTGAACCATGATTGTGGAGTCGCGACCGTAGAGCCATGGTGGCGGATTCGCCGTGTTGGCATTGGAGTTGTTAGGCTTATCATCTTTGACATTGATAGTTAAACTCATATAAGAATTTGACAAACCAAACAATTTTCACCAATTTTGGAGTACATATCCAATTGACATTACCCTTACAATTAAACTATAGGAATACGACGACGTTTCAAGTTTTGGAATAAATGGAGGCAAACTTCAAATCTATAAAGTAGAAAAGTTTTGGAATAAATGGTGGCAAACTTCAAATCTATAAAGCTCTACTTTATACACATATATACAAGTGTTATATTTCTTAACCTATGGTTGTAAGATGTAATACAAATTTCTTATTAAGTATTGCACACATAGAATAGGTAGAGACTATGAGTTTGAGTCATGACCAAGATGCTATGAACACAACCATGACTGAACCATGAACCACCTCTTGAGCTGCTTACCATGCTTGGCTAAGTATGGCTCGGAGAGTGATTTGTTGGAAGCAGTAGGGCATGTGCATGAGAAACTTGGGCCATGCTTTCACGTGATGTCTTATTGGGCCTATTTGTGACTTGGGCCGGATGATGATGGAGCTTGCTTGATCTGGAGAAGTGATAGAGAGGAGTGTATGGAATGCATTTTTTCATTAATGAGAGCTCATATAAAAGCTCGTTTGCAACCCTAACTAGACATCTCAATCATTCTTGTGCTACTTTGGAAAATCTAGGGTTTTAGCTTCTTCGATGCTCTCCTCTGGTGATTCCACTGTAGTTTTCGAGCTTGATCCGAGATCGAAGAAGAAGAAGAAGAAGAAGAAGAAGAAGAAGAAGAAGAAGAAATGGGAAGAGAGAAAGAGAGAGATAAGGGTGTTTGAAGCCTTGGTGGTTTGAATTCTTTGTGAGCTTGATTGAGTCATTCTTTGTTCTTCCTAATTTTGTTCTTCTCTAGCTTACATTTCCTAGCCTTTTCTATTTGTGTGTGCTTGCTTTGTAAACGATTTGTGTGTTGGCCTTAGATGCTTAGTGGGTTGGGCGGGTCCCCCTCTTGAGGCTCCATAGAGTAGGGTAAAACTTAATCGCGTCAACAAATATAGCTTGTCCACTTGCATTTTCCTTTTTATTTTTCAAATCAAAACCAAACAATCAAAGCAGATATGAATTTTTCTAGCTTATCAAATTGGTATTGGAGCTTGGTGCTCTCGATTTGTGCTTCTACTTGTGTTTGGCATCTAGAAAGCTAGAGTTCAACTTCTTCTCATTCTCTCTAGACTTTGGAGTGATCGGCTTAGTGTCTCTAGCTAGATCCATGAGTTTTTGAGAAAGAAAAGTGATTCCCCTCTTTCTATTCATCCCATTGCTTGATTCTCTTATTTTTGCGCTTCTTTTAGTTCATTGATTTGAACAAAAATACAAATTTAAAGCCCTTTGATTTGAGCATTTTTAGGGTTTTTTGTAGATTAAGTCTTTCAACCTCGCAAAATTAGAAGGGTTTAACTCTTGGGGTCCTCGACTGATCGGGTAACGGCTTGTGTCGTTGGTTGTTAGGCCGACACTGTTGTATGGAGCACACAAATGCCTAAGAGCAGAATATGGTAGTGGCAGAGATGAGGATGTGTACGTTGGATGTGTGGGCACACAAGAATGGAGAAATTCAGGAACGAAGTGGTTCCTATCAAGTGAGACTCATGTGGTTTGGGTACGTGCAAAAGAGACAACCAACCGCCCTAGTGTAGAGGTGTGAGAGCTTGACACTTGGGGATTTCATTGAGGAAGAGGGCGTCCTAAGAAGATATGGAAGGGGGTCATCATACAAGATCTAATATTCTTAGCCCACAAAAAAGAAAATGACCTAAGATAAAGTTATGTGGAGGGGCAGTATTCAGTTAGGAGAGGTAGGGATGCAGATCCCCATAATCAATTTGTTCCCATCCCCTATTAAAATCCACGTCACCATCCTTATGAGGAGCATCCCCTTGGGGAATGGAGATTCCCCTCCTTATTGTCATCCCTGAGCAAGGATGGAGCTAGGAATAAAGCTTTAGACAATTGAATTCCACTCCAACCATAAGGTTCTTGGTAGTTTGATATTGCTTACTATAATTAACTAGTTACATATTAGTAACTAGAAAGTACGTGAGTAGATATTTTGAAGTCCTTACTAGCATGTAGTTCATGATCTATCAATAAAACAAGTAGGCCCACTTGAAATCCTATTAAGCTAAAACATGATATGTATTAGTTTTTTTTTTGTCAACTAGTTTGCATGATTTGAGTTTCCCCTCTAAGGATTGTGTATGTACTATTATCTTTCTTCTTATTATTAATATGCTTCCTAGGTCGACATTCCCATAAACGATCCTTGTTCTTACTAACATGCTTATGTTCTAACATATTAGACAACTCTTAGGACTCGTTTGGTTGGCAAAGAAAAAACACAAACGGGAACATATTGAAAAATAGAAGGCAAAGGTAACAAATTCCCTTATGACCCAAAATTGATTGGTTTCAAGCAATGAAATGAATTGAAAAGCTAGGTCAATATGGCAGATATATGACCTTAAATTCAACAACAAAACCTTAGAATTGACTCAAATCCTTTAACAAATAAGCTCAATATAGTGAACTAAACCAAAGCCCTATAACAATTTGAGCGTTTGCATAACAGAATCGAGTCTCCAAACTTTAGTGTTCTTTTAACCGAGAGTGAGGCTGTCGTGTGGGATCAATATGGGAAGGTGGCGGAGGGGTCATGGTGTTGTGAGCGTGGAGGAGCAACGTGCAATGGGGATCGCGAATCTGGGCTCGTCATGTTCAAATCTAGGCTCGTGGAACCATGGTTGTGGAGGTCGCTAATCTAGGCTCATCAATTTTGGTTCGAGTAGGAGAAGCAGTCATAGTGGTCAATGTAGGGGAAGAGGCAGTGGCCGACAAAGGTGGCTCGGTGGTGGAGAAGAGTCGTGGGAGATTTCACTAGTCATAGTGGAAACACAGAATGGAGGAGGATAGGAGCAAGGCCGTCCAATAGTATTTGGGGTCCATGTGCAAAAATTAATTATAATAAGTGCCCAAAATTAATTATATATACATGTATTTGGTGAATCACCTATAATTAATGTTCTTATCCGAAAAGATGTTCTAGGTTATCTTCCTTGATGGGGATAACCTAATTCTTACCTTATTAAATAAAACAAAAAACAAATAGACCTATGTAAGTCTACAAAAGCTTATTTTATAAATCCCAAAGGGGCATTCATAATTCGTGAAGCAACCTTTTTTTTGGTCAAGTCCTGACCTGAAGCAACCTTTTTAATCAATGAATATGGTGGATTCTAAAATGAGCTTTGGACAAGTCAACTATCCGGATCCCGATGTGACGGGAAAAAGAACGATGGAGAAAACGCTCCCTTTCCTTCAAACCCTAGCCCCAAAAAAGAGAAAAAAAACCCAATCTCAAATCCCTAATCTGATAAAGTGGATCCTAAATCGAGTCCTTATCCATGAATTTGTGGCTCAATTCCTCAATTATGATGAGATTTTGCCTTATGAAGAGCAAAGTTGGTGGACGATGCCCAATTCTCACGCAACTGTTCATAGAAATACCGTGTCAATCTCGTCGCAACTGTCGTCCGATGGGGCTTTTCGGGCTGCTCGCTTGTTGGCCCTGCTCCCCTATGTTCCTTGCTGGCGGCGATGACTGAAATGGGGGTTATCTCTCTTTGATCAGCGGGCGAATTGGCGACTAGGGCTAGTTTAGTTTCTCTCTTGTGCGGGGCTGTTCTTCGCTGGATGTTGGGGCGGAAAAGATTGGCGCTCGATGAGGCGATCTCGCGAGCAGTGGAGACTGATAGCGATTCTAAGGACAAGGCCGCTAACCAGGTTGTATCTTTCTTTGCCTTATCTTAAAGTTTATATTGAGATAGTGTATATCTGTTTATGCTATGATTTGGATCTGTTCTATGAATTGGATATTAATTAAAGGAGGGGTTGGAGGCTCTCTACCCTCACACACTATAATCGCTCTGAATATTACACTAACGTGATTTGGGGCTGGGGATTGGTGTTTGACAATATCAAGCAAAATAGAAAATCTATCCATAAGAACTCAATCTCTGAACCGTGTCTCTCTAAAGAACAAGATGGGAATGAGCCTGCTCATTTCCATCATGACCCAAAGCCCACCATGGTCGATGAGACCTTAAAGGGTGGCATACAGAACAAGCCTTTTGAGGCAGGATCCTTGGGGTCCAAGAAAGAAAAAGCTAAAAGGAAGATTGATCCATCGACCTTCCTTGACAAGATGTCAGGTGTGATGAAGGAAAATTATGACCTTACTTGTATAATGCTACAAAATAATTATATTGATCAGGATCCATATTCCAGGGATGATTACCTTTTATGTGCAGAAATGGCTAATCTGAGGAAAAAAACAAAGAAAATAGTCCAATAGCCAATCATAAACTCCTCTTCTGCTCTTTGTTGATCTGTGATGGTGTTGTTATGTCCTGGTATACCTATAATCTATGGAATTCCCTGCTCTGTCTAGTGTGGTTTCTCCCCAAAATCACCAAAAATAAAGACTACTTTGAACTAGTATTCAACACTACAGTAAACTGGCTCTTGTATGATATTTTGACTGAAATTAATGTGAGAAACAATGCATGGCTTCATGATAGAAATCTTGATAATTATATTCAGAATTTTTGGATGAGTTCTGGAAAAAATGTGCAGCTGAATTCGAAGAAAAACCAAGCTAGAGTAAAAAAGATTGTAATACTATTGTGTATTGTGCAGCTGAATTATTATGATGTGATGCGTATTAGAAACCTGTGCAAAAGTTATAGAATTAAACTTGAGGATGCTCTGTTTATAATGTATACTAGGCAGACTTCTGAGGCTATATATGAGGATTATTGTTATAAAATGCCTTTAAACTATGAGAATGTATGGTTCTATGAACTGTTGGCCTGTAAAGGTATTGAACCAATATGAAGCTATATAACTACCAGAATTTATCTGCGAATTACAGCTGATGTGGACCTAGATAAGGAACAAATGAAAAGTATAATATATTTATGCTATGTTATATGCTCTTTTTGGTGGCTGTATTTATTACAAAGTTCTAACAAAAAATGTTGGATCCTTAGACTTGTAAATACAAGGAAAGTACATGACATAGTGTGGCTATGGAGAATCCTATACTGGCTATGTCCCTGCTATCAAATGAGAATATATTTGTATGACTTTGTAGCTCGTATGGAGCATCACTTAATAAAATCAGATGTTGATAATAGGCTGTACACAATCCTAGAGGAAAAGTGGAGCACTTTCTATTGCTGGACAAATGTGAGAAGTGATGAAATCAATGGCCTAACCATTAAAAGGCTTGAAGAAAACACACACAAGCTAGGATTGGATATGGAAATCTCCAATCAAGGAAAAGGAAGAACACGAAATAGGGATTATGGAGCAGGACCAAAGAAGAGCTGGAAATTCAGTAACCCAAAGACAACTTGGCAGACTGTAAATTCTTATGAAGAAAACTCTTGTAGCCGAATAGGCAAAATAAATGATGGGAGTGGTAGTTTGACACAGTTAACTATGAGTCCAATTGAGTATCTAAAGACAAATGTGCGATATAAAGAAATGTTTTTTGCCCATGAACAGATTAGATACTTGAACAGGTGGAAAAATAGAGAACATAATGCCAATCGATTTTGGCGAAGAAACAAAAAATTTGGGTTGATGAAACTGCGCCTTCGTAAAAAACATTATTGCAGACTATCCTATAGGTTTAATTATGACAACATATACAAACGACCCCATGTAGTGGATTCAAGAGAAATCAAACTAATGTATCATGAAAATCAGCCTATGGAATAGTAGGGGTATAGGCCGGAAGTCATTCTGTCCCGAAGTTGACTCGCATTGTAAAATAGAAAGAGTTCAGATTATGGCAATTGTAGAAACAGATAAACTCCCAAGTGATCAGCCATGGAGAAGGGCCGGTTTCGACAACCTAGTATGGTCCCCTGCGACCGGAAGAGCGGGTGGCCTGTGTGTAATGTGGAAGGAGCATCAAATGATAAACGAACAAGTCTCGATCCTAATACATGAACCCAGGTATATCATTCTAAAATACAACCACCTAGTAAGTCACTATACTATAGCAATATGTTTTGTCTATGCACCACCTAATGAAAGTAACAAAGATGAGTTTTGGGAAAGATTCACCCAAACTGTTACCAATTTACATATTCCTACTATCATAATAGGAGACCTAAACGAGATCCAAGACCCGAGTGAGAAAGAAGGAGGTGTATATCCAGAACCTAACATATTTGAAAGATTAATAAGCTTTAAAACCCAATGCGAACTCATAGATATACCAACTCTAGGCAATCGGTTCACTTAGAGGAAAAATAAGACAGAAGTCAATAACATATATGAAAAACTGGACAGAGTGCTAGTGACAAACTACATTTTGCAATGGTTCCCGAATATCAAGACCACGAACCACTCGTTTACCACGTCAGACCACTGCAAAATTTCGGTGGAAATTGACAACGAACAAACAAGGAAAGCACTACCTTTCAAAATGGAAAAAATGTGGATGCAGAGAAAGGACTTTAGGAATGTTGTTAGACAATCTTGGAGAGTGGACTTTAGGGGGTCTATGATGTTCCAACTGGTTAAGAAAACACAACTACTCAAAACCCATGCAAAACGATGGAACAAGAGAACGTTTGGAAACACCTTCGAGCAACTAAAGATATTAGAAGATAACCTCATCGATATCCAAAACAAAATACTGATCTCCTCGCAACCAGGATTAGTACAGAAACAATTGCACCTGATAAAGAAGAAAGAATGCATTCTAAACTACCACAAAACATACTGGCAACAAAGAGCTAAAACAAAACATCTTGTAGGATCGTTAGTACTTAAGCGAGTCGGCGACTCCTACGAAGTGGTCGACTTTGAGTGATAATGCAGCGGAATAATCAAGCAGTAAAATAAACGTTACCAATGGTCACTGACAAGCGATGTATAGTGGAAACTCTTCGTAAACCAACTAGTTTACTTAGAGAAAAACCACTCCCTTCCAAGTTTATCACTTGGTCGGATTTCAAGAGTCCTTAGACTCGCTCTATTGATTTCTTGAGTGATTACAAGCTCTCCCGTGTACAAGAATGAATCCCGCACCCTTGAACCACGCTCTACCTTTGCACTCACACTCTCAATCTCACGCTATGCCTAAGATCTCTTGACTCACCACTTGTACGAATCCCACGCACAAGCACCCACTTTCCTTCTTACACACGATGTAAAGTTTTAGCACAAAAACCACACTTAGCCTAAACAAAACGAGTTATTTAAACTAAGACAAGGAAGATCTCGTGTATATTATTTTCCATTCGATTAGGAAAACACTATACACTTAATCTCTTACAAATCTTTCCAAATAAACAATTATATGCATACTTAAATATTCTAGGAGAATCTTGATTATCTTCATCTTGATTTTAGCACTCTTTTGATGATCTTCTCCTAAAATACAATACACAGCTGTCTTCAATTCAAACGCAAATGATCTGTTTGCTCCTTCCTTAAATAGATTGTTCAGCCAGCTGTTTAATGTCAGTGACTTTGTCAAGTCGCCGACTCGACTTGCAAGCATAGGGTCACTAACTCTGGAACCATCAAAACTCAATCTTCCATCTTCTAACAAATTCCCCCTTTTTGATGGTGACAAACAACCTGTTCTGATAAAAACTATCCAGCATACAAAAGCAAGAAAATAAAGCAGAGGTAATCATAGAAACTTAAAGCATAATATCAAAACATTCATAGAAAGTCATCCACCATGGCAAAAGAAAAGTACGATGCAGACACACACAATCCAGAAGTACGTTACAACCAAATTGAACCAAAAAAGAAACTTTTAAAGTGAAGAGATAGTGTGGCAAGGGAAAAGAGGGAGATAGAGAAAATCATGAGTGCACTTCAGTCACTGACATCAGGCGCCAAAGTCATTAAGCCTTTCATCAATTGCATCCAATTTTGACAGTGCACTGCCAACCATATTCTGAAGTCGTTCCATCATCCCCTTCAGAATCATGTTATGCTCCCTGATTTCCTTCAGCTCATCATTCACCGAAGCAGATTTTTGTCCTTCTTCTTGATTCCCCTTGTCACTGACCTCAGATGTCTTTGATACCCACTGTCCATCAACCCAGTTCCATCCAAACTTTCTGATCATCTCCTTGTTGAGAACTCGAGTGTTGAGGACATCAGCACTGCTGTCCACATAGACCTTGTGCTCATACATCAGAAGAGCAATCAGCATCCCATAAGGAAGAGCATGCTTGGCAGTTTCAAGCACGTGCTTCATGTGAAGCATCATTAGACGTGGCATGTTAATTTTCTTCCCTCGAATGATCTTGTCCATGACCAGCAGATCTTGAATAGAGGCAGAATTCCTCTTGAGTTCCCTTGGCAGCAAGTTGCTTATGAGGTAATTAAACATCACCTTTTTCTCTATTCCCATTTTGTTGACCAGATAAGGGCTAGTGAAGTTATCATCACTGTCAGTGACAGTTTTGATGATTTCACGTTCATCAACCCCTTCAGGCCAACCTCCTTTGTAGTACTCAGCGAAGCCTTCATGAGGAATCTCCAGAATGTCACTGACATCCTTGCTTGTAAAGGAGTAGGTCTTCTTGTCAACAGTGTACCTTCCTATGGTCATATTTCCTGTATCTTCAATTACCAAATTCTCATAAAACATCTTAACCATCAGCGGGTTGTATTCATGTTCTCCCTGAACTAGCTTATCCCATTTTTGCTTTTTCAACCAGTCAATGACCTTTGTCAGTTTGAACTCTATCATAAAATTCTCATCCCATAACAGATCCTTAGTGAATTCCCTGGATGACATATCAATGTTCACACTCGTTTTCTTACTCTTTTTACTGGATCCAACAGCAGACTTGGGAGATCTTCCCCTTTTCTTTCTAGTGATTTTCTCAGAGAAGGATGAGTCACCTCCTTCTGAGGCAGCCTCAGGAGTTTCCAACCCCTTGCTCTTTTTAGCTTTAAGAGCCATTGCAGAGGCTCTAGCACTAGAAGATCTAGTCTTAGGGCGAAAGGGAGGGGGCATTTCTATTTCATCATCCTTAAGCAAATCAGAGTCATCAAGAAGATCTTTTTTCTAAATTTCTCTTAACAGACTCTCCATACTTGGCTTTCTTAGATATCAGACTAGGATCAGAGGATGTACCTTCTTCAGAATTTTCGATTGTGTCCTTGTGAGATGGATCCCTGTCGGTTTTCTTGTCAACATTTTCCACATCAGCGTCAAGGTCAATGACCTTTGAGGAGTCATTGACAGTCTTTCCTTGAGATGATAGCCGTTGAGTCTCCTTTTTTCCAGCCTCTTCTTCTTCTTCTTCTCCAAAAGATTCGACTACATTCTCTGTTTTCTCAAACTCCATTGACTCCATAGTTGGGGTCTTGGCTATCTCTTCCTCTACAATCTCTGGGTTTGGGGATTTAGGTAAAGAGGATTCACCAGTTTCTGGAAAAACCATTGGTTGCGCCATTTGGCGCGTTTTTCCAAACACTGGTGAAGCGGTTAGGGTTTCAGTTTCGATTTGAGAAAGAGGGATTTGGGGTTTTTCAGAGGTAGTGGGGGATGAGGGCTTAGATTTCGGAAGAGAGGGGCTTGGATCTTGGATTTGTGAAGGAATAAGGTTTTGGGATGGAGGTTGGTGGTATAGTGGAGGAAGACGATTCTCCAGATAATAGGGCTCGAAGAAAATCGTCGCCAAAGAGGGCGAGAATCTTCTTCTTTGCCGATTCAGGGCTGTCGATTTTGGTCTTGGGAGAAGTGGGGACGTCAGAGTTGGATGGGGAAGCCATTGAAGAGGGATGAAGGTTTGAGGGTTTGGGTTCGGGAGAGAGAAAGCAGAGGTTGAGAGAGAGAGTGAAGGCAATTTGAGAAGAGCGTACCTTTTTGGTTTGACGGTTGGGCATAATAAAGAAATCCACTTCCATCATTAAGGAAGTTGTCAAATCACAAGATCTTCCTTTTCCTTCCTTTTGAGCACACTTTCCAATTTCAAAATATACTGCTAAGCCATAATCTTTTTCTCGCGCCAGAAATCGCCGTCACTGACCTTGAGCATGTCGGCGACTTCTACCACAAAACTGCTTCTTTCGTATAGTCGTGACTTTAGTCCACACATGACTTTCTCTTTTAAGAACTTACTTGGTAATGGGTTTGCACACGGAGTGCCAAAGAGAACCAAGTAAAAATTTATTTTTGAGGATTTTTCGATCATGATGATAAGTCTCCGTTAAATATAACAATAAAAGAGGGCTCATGGGGACTCTCAAACATGATAGGTCAGGGACAAGCTTTAGAATCAACTATCATTTGGGCTTGTAGTGAGGGTTAGGATCATCAAGTTGATTCTTTTGGGCTGAAACAGAGAGCTCAAAAGAGTTGAACATACACTAAATGCAGTGAAAGTCATCGACAGTCAAATGTATTGGAATTCCTAAACCTGATGTCTATCAAGTACGTTTAAGAATTACACTATAAACATGATTTCAAAACATATGCAAAGCAATCAATTCTAGCCAATCATTTAGGGAAGTTATGTAGGGAAATAGATTATTGGAGAGAGATCATACCTAATTCCATGTGAAGTTGTTCAAAGGGTTCACGATTCAAGGCCTTTGTGAAGATGTCAGCTCTTTGATCACTTGTTCTACAGAATTCCATAGTGACCATGCCCTTCTCCACACAATCTCGAAGAAAGTGATGCCTTATTTCAATATGTTTCGTCTTTGAATGTTGCACCAGATTCTTTGAGATGTTGATTGCACTAGTGTTGTCACATAGTATAGGCACTGACCCACACTGCACACCATAGTCACTGACTTGTTGCTTAATCCACAAGAGTTGTGAACAACATGCTGCAGCTGCAATATATTCTGCTTCCGCCGTTGATAGAGCTACTGAATTTTGTTTTCTAGAACCCCATGACACAAGACAAGGCCCAAGAAATTGAGCCATCCCTGAAGTGCTTTTTCTATCAACTCGATTTCTGGCAAAATCAGCATCTGTGTACCCGATAAGTTCAAAATCAAATCCTCTTGGATACCATAAACACAGATTGTCAGTTCCCTTAAGATAGCGAATGATTCTTTTGACGGCTTTCAAGTGGGACTCTCTTGGATCGGCTTGAAGCCTAGCACATAGACAAACTCCAAACACAATATCCGGTCTGCTTGCAGTGAGGTAGAGCAATGATCCAATCATACCCCAATACATAGTAGCATTGACTTCTGGATCTTTGTCATCTTTCCCAAGTGAGGTAGTCGGTGACATGGGAGTATCAAATGGTTTAGCATTTTCCAGTCCGAACTTCTTAACACATTCTCTAAGATATTTCTGTTGATGAACTCGAGTCCCATCCTCACTCTGAACAACTTGAAGTCCCAAGAAGAACTTAAGCTCGCCAACCATACTCATCTCGAATTCACTGGACATGAGGTCAGCGAACTTCTTCACTAGCTTATCATCTGTTGAACCAAAGATGATGTCATCGACATAGACTTGAACAACTAGTGTGTGACTTCCTTCTCTTAATAAGAACAGAGTCTTGTCAATTTTTCCTCTAACATATCCGTGTTGAATAAAAAACTGAGACAAACGATCATACCAAGCACGCGGAGCTTGCTTCAATCCATAGAGTGCTTTGTCCAGTTTATAGACATGATCCGGGTGGGCGACATCTTCAAAACCCGGAGTCTGTTCAACATACACTTCTTCTTTTAGATATCCATTCAAGAATGCAGTCTTGACATCCATTTGTTGAAGCTTGAACCCATGATGAGCAGAGTAGGCAATGAGCAATCGAATTGCCTCAAGACGAGCCACTGGTGCAAATGTCTCATCATAGTCAATGCCCTCCTGCTGATTGTATCCCTTGACTACCAGCCTTGCTTTATTTTTGACCACATTTCCTTCATCATCCAGTTTATTTCTGAACACCCATCGTGTTCCGATTACAGATCTTCCCTTTGGTCTAGGAACCAAATGCCAAACCTTATTTCTTTCAGACTGATGAAGTTCCTCTTGCATGGCACTGACCCAATCCGAATCTTTCAACGCTTGTTCAACATTCTTAGGCTCCAACATTGAGATGAAAGCATTGAAAGCAAAGAAATTGTTCAGAGAAGATCTAGTTTGCACACCTTTTGAGAAGTCAGTGAGTATGTTAGTGACAGGATGAGCACTTTTCTGTTGATAGTTTCTGATTTGTATCTCTATGAGGTCGCCGACTTGAGTCTGAGGTGTCTTTTCTGAATCTTCTTCTGTGTTCTCCAGGCTTGAACTTCTTTCAGGAGTTCTCTCATTATCAGACTCATTGTCGCTTGAATTTTGATTTTGACTTCTTCCCCCTGTATTGTCTGAGTCGGTGACTTCTGTGTTGTCACTGACTGTTGATTCTTTAGAAGAAACAGGAAAAGGTTCGTCTTGAACCAAAAAATACCCTTGATCACCATCATCAAGATCTTCAATCATCGATCCTCCCATAGTATTTTCATCAAACACCACATGAACACTTTCTTCAATTCTTCTTGTCCTTTTATTGAACACTTTGTAGGCTTTGCTATGAGGAGAGTAACCTACAAAAGTGCCAACATCACTTCTTGGATCAAACTTTCCCAAACTGTCTTTGCCGTTGTTGTGAACATAGCATTTGCATCCAAAGGTACGCAAGTGGGCGACACTGGGCTTAACTCCTCTAAGCAATTCATAAGGAGTTTTCCCAAGAATTGGACGAAGCATGGCTCTATTCATGACATAGCAAGATGCATTTATGGCTTCACCCCAAAAATTTCTTGGAAGACCACTCGAAATGAGCATGGACCGCGACATGTTTTCTAGGGCACGAGTTTTCCTCTCGACAACACCATTTTGTTGAGGAGTTCTTGGGGATGAGAAGTTGTGACTTATGCCGTTTTTCTTGCAAAAGGACAGAAATTCAAAGTTATCGAATTCTGTACCATGATCTGATTTGATTGATACAAGTGTAACTTCAAGCTTCTTCTCAACAACCTTCACCCATGCTTCAAACTCTTCAAAAACCTGATCTTTAGAAGATAGAAAAATAGTCCAAGTATACCGTGAAAAGTCATCGACAATGACAAAGATATAGCTGTTTCCTCCACGACTTTGAACACGCGTAGGACCACATAAATCAATATGAATAAGTTCCAAAGGTCTAGTGGTACTTACCTCCTTTTTGGATTTGAATGATGACTTTAATTGCTTACCTCTCACACAAGTTTCACAAACTTCATGCTTATTTGGAACAATCTTGGGTAGTCCTCTGACTAATTCTTGCTTATGAAGCTTATCAAGAAGTTGGAAACTTGCATGACCAAATCTCTTGTGTCAGAGGTCGGCGACATCTGTAACTGTTCTAAGACACAGTTTTTCTTCAGGCTTAAATCGGGGATCAACCTTATACAAATTATTTTCACATACCCCCTTCAGAAGAGTTTTGCCTGAACAGATTTCTTGTACCTGACATCCATTCTTATCAAACACAACTTGATATTTTCCATTAGCACAGATTTGAGAAACACTCAATAACTTGAAACTCAGATTGTCAACAAGATTCACATTGTCTATGGTTAACTTATTTGAGAATCTTACCATACCTATACCTGAAATACCACCTTTACTGTTGTTGCCGAAGGTAATTTTACCTCCCTTGTATTCTTGAAGTGAGACGAAATCCCTGGAATCTCCCGACATATGAGTTGAGCAAGCACTATCAATGAACCAGGGTTCTTGGACATCCACTTCAAGCTGTATTGAAACAATTAGTTCTTACGAACCTAGAGTAGTTTGACTCCTCTGGGTTTAGCAACGTAAACAGTCTTTGAGCAACATTT
Organism: Fallopia convolvulus; assembly: GCA_964016875.1. Classification (NCBI taxonomy): domain Eukaryota; kingdom Viridiplantae; phylum Streptophyta; class Magnoliopsida; order Caryophyllales; family Polygonaceae; genus Fallopia; species Fallopia convolvulus. The sequence goes on along the minus strand of OZ024720.1, from coordinate 60,165,486 downwards.
GTCACAATTAGCACATACAGACTCTGAAGGACAGTCAATGACAGGAGATCTGTCATGATTAACATCCAGAGTCTGTGACCTTGCATTTTCATCATCTCTTTCCTTCTTGTGACAATCATGTTGATAGTGACCAGGCTTGCCACAATACCAACATGTTCTGTGAGACTTTAGGGCAACATATTTACTGTAGCCCGGATAGATAGGTTTGTTGTTGATGCGAGATTGAAAGTCAATTTGTGAGGGAGCCGAGTTCTGGACTTGTCTTTGCCATATGTTGTGCACCTTTTGATCAGGATACCATTGCTGCTTCCCTTTGTCAAGTTTAGCCACCACATGTGTAGAACAACTTGCATTGTCACTACACATAGGGGTTTTACCTTTAGATGCAAAGGGAGCAGCCTTGGTACCCTGAATGTTGGGTGCACGAACAAAGCCAATTCCAGATCTATCTACCTCCTTCACAAACTTCTTTTTATAGTCATTTCTGACCTCTTGAGCCTTTTCAGCAACAAACTCATCCAACCATTTCTTTCTTTTGGTCTCATCTTCGATTTTAAACTTTTCTATCTCACTGGATAACTTGGCATTACCCAGTCTAAGCATGAGTCTTTCACCTTCTAAGTCAGTGACATGTTTTTCTAAGTCCTTGACTTGTTTTTGCAAGTCAATGACTTGAATTCTAGATTCTGAGCATGACTCACAGGTTACTGACTTAGGAGATGAAGTCTTTTCAAGTTCAATTGCTTTAGAGGACCAGTGTTTGTTATCATCGAAGAGATTGGAGATAGTTTCTTCATTATCTTCCAACTTTTCTCGTAACTCAGTTACCTGAGTTCCAAGCTTTTCAATGATAGCAACCAACTGTTCTCTAGATTTTTTAGACAAAAGAGAAGAGAGTTCAGAGTCATTTACCTCTTGGGAAGACTTGTCTTCGATGGCCATGCAACATTTTCCTATTGCTGGCGCTATCTCATCATCGTCATCAGACATGTCCCAAGTTGCCATCATAATTTTGCCTGTTTCTCCACTTTTTCTTTTAGGACAGTGTTTGGCAAAGTGTCCTTTTCCTTGACATTGATAGCAAACAACATCCTTCATGTCCTTTCCTTCCTTGATTGATTCAGTAGCCTTCGAGGGAGCCTTGTTACGATTCCACAGTCTCTTCATGGCTTTAGAAATGAGAGCCACGTCCTCATCTACTCCATCAGTGTCATCGTCACCCTGAGCCAAATCAAAGGCTCTTTCAACCTTGAGAGCGATGTTCTTCACTTTCTCAGATTCGAGTCTTTCAACTCTTCGTTGTTGAATACCTCCAAACATGGTTAGTTGACCAATAAGGTCCTCCAAGGTCAGTGACTTGGTTTCCTTTTGAGTGCGAAGGGACGAAGCAATGTTGTCCCAACTTTTGTTCAATCCAGAGATCAACTTGTTGGTTTGCTTCCACTGAGGAAGCTCCTCTCCCAGAAATTCCAGTTGGTTGACAAGAGTTTGGAACCTCGAGTGGTAGTCACGAAGAGACTCACCCTTTCCTTGAAAAATATTTTCATATTCCCTTTCGAGACTTATGATCCTATCTTTCTTCACATCCTCATTCCCTTGATGAAGTCTTTTTAGAGCATCCCAAATTTCCTTCGCAGTCTTGTATCCAATGACCTTTTTGAGGTCACCGTCAGTGAGAGCATGATGAAGGACCTTTTTTGCTCTAGCATTCTTTTCGAGTTTTTTGAAATCAACATCATCGTACTCAGTAGTGGTTTTTTGTGTCTTTCCATCTTTTCCAAGAAAGGTTTCTGGACCTAACTCAATCACTTTCCACAGTTGACCGTCTAGAGAGCAGATGTGGGTTTTCATTTGTTCAACCCACCAATCGTACTCTCCAACTTTGAGAATCGGAGGCTTCCAGAAGGAGTCATTCACGGAGGTGTTGGTGGATGCCATTTTCCTGCAGAGAAAGTACTAAACACAATCTAGAGCCTTGGCTCTGATACCAATTGTAGGATCGTTAGTACTTAAGCGAGTCGGCGACTCCTACGAAGTCGTCGACTTTGAGTGATAATGCAGCGGAATAATCAAGCAGTAAAATAAACGTTACCAATGGTCACTGACAAGCGATGTATAGTGGAAACTCTTCGTAAACCAACTAGTTTACTTAGAGAAAAACCACTCCCTTCCAAGTTTATCACTTGGTCGGATTTCAAGAGTCCTTAGACTCGCTCTATTGATTTCTTGAGTGATTACAAGCTCTCCCGTGTACAAGAATGAATCCCGCACCCTTGAACCACGCTCTACCTTTGCACTCACACTCTCAATCTCACGCTATGCCTAAGATCTCTTGACTCACCTCTTGTACGAATCCCACGCACAAGCACCCACTTTCCTTCTTACACATGATGTAAAGTTTTAGCACAAAAACCACTCTTAGCCTAAACAAAACGAGTTATTTAAACTAAGACAAGGAAGATCTCGTGTATATTATTTTCCATTCGATTAGGAAAACACTATACACTTAATCTTTTACAAATCTTTCCAAATAAACAATTATATGCATACTTAAATATTCTAGGAGAATCTTGATTATCTTCATCTTGATTTTAGCACTCTTTTGATGATCTTCTCCTAAAATACAATACACAGCTGTCTTCAATTCAGACGCACAGGATCTGTGCGCTCCTTCCTTAAATAGATTGTTCAGCCAGCTGTTTAATGTCAGTGACTTTGTCAAGTCGCCGACTCGACTTGCAAACATAGGGTCACTAACTCTGGAACCATCAAAACTCAATCTTCCATCTTCTAACATATCCGCTTAGGAGATGCGAACTCAGGATACTTCCATAAAATAGCAAGCGGAAGAAGAAATAGGAAATGCATTAAGGAAATAAGAACAAATGAAGGGACACTAATCTCGGGGGAAGAGAATATTCGAACTGAAATCAGGAACGACTTCAAAAAACGATATACTAAGGAACCTACTAACCAAACGCGCCTAATGGACTATCTTAACTTGATTAATACAGAAATAACATCAGAAGACAACATGAAACTAATTAAACCAGTCTCCAATGAAGAAATCAAAACAACAATAATGCAAATTGGATCAGACAAATCGTCAGGCCCTGATGGAATGACAGCGGAATTTTATAAGAAATAATGGGACATAGTAGGCCCATCTGTTATTAAAGTTGTTAAAAGCTTCTTCCACTCAGGCAAGATGCTAAAACAGATCAACCACACCTTCATATCACTTATACCAAAAAATGATAACCCCAGTTCCACTAATCATTATAGGCCGATAAGTCTATGCTCAACGATATACAAATTAATATCAAAAATTATGACAGAAAGAATGAAACAAGTAATGGGGAAAATCATACACCCACTTCAAGAGGCCTTTGTTGCAAACCGAGCAATACAGGACAATGTTTTAATAGCACACGAAATCTTCCACTCATTTAGAGGAAGCAAAGCGAGAGACGGTTGGATAGCGGTGAAATTAGACATGGAAAAAGCCTATGATCGAGTGGATTGGAATTTTCTGTTTGTAACCATGGAAAAATTCGGCTTCCACCCGATTTTCATGAACTGGGTAAAAGAATGTGTCTGTACTACTTCCCTATCTATCCTAGTTAACAATGGGCCTACAGACCCCTTCCTACCAGATCGTGGACTCCGTCAAGGTGATCTGTTGTCACCCTTCTTGTTTGTCATATTGATGGAGATTATTGCTAGAAAACTACAACAACTAAGTATTGAAAGGAATAACCAGGTTGGATTCCCCATATCCAAAGGCGGGACTCATATCCCTTTTCTTGCTTTTGCAGACAACATCATAATCTTCGCGAAAGCTAGCCAAAGTGCGTGTATGACTGTAAGGAAAATTGTGAATAGATATTGCGCGATATCAGGGCAAAAAGTTAATTTCCACAAATCCGCTTTCCAAACGTCGAAGCATATTAACAACCATCGAAAACAACAAATACAACAAGCACTTGGAATTTCATCAATGACAGATTTAGAAAAGTATCTGGGATGTCCAATTATTAATGGTAAATTAAATAAGGAAACTTTCAAAGAAGTGATAGGAAAAACACAAATCCAGCTAACAAAGTGGAAGGCGAACACACTGTCTCAAGAAGGTAGAACCACTCTCATTAGAGCCACCCTTGCTATGAAACCGAACTATGTGATGCAAAGCTTCATGCTTCCAAAGAATGTTCATGAAAACCTTGATAGGGTAAACAGATGCTTCTTGTGGAACAAGGAACAAAACTACAAACCATTAGTTGGATGGGATAAAATATGTAAACCGAAATCCCATGGTGGCCTGGGAATCAGGAAATCAGAACATATGAACAAAGCACTACAAATGAAACTTTTATGGAAAATACTGGCCGAGCCCAATAACAGTTGGGTTAAAGTGATAACGGAAAAGTACCTTCGCCAAGACTCACTCTTCACGTACAAACTAAAAACCAACACATCATGGCAATGGAAGAAACTCATGAATTTAAGAGAAGAGTTTGGAAAAGGACTTATTTGGCAAGTTTGGAATGGACAAACAATTAATTTTTGGAAAGATAGGTGGGCACTAAATGGGATTCTCGCCCCTCATGCGCTAGACCCTTCGACGATTGAGATTCCAATGAAAGTAGAATGTTTCATTGCGGAAAATAAGACTTGGACGGTAGAACAACTTAGGCAATTGCTCCCATCAGATATCGTTGACCAAATTAACGATATCCCAATACCCGACAACCTCATTAGAGATAGACTATACCGGGCCCCGAGCAAGAACAGTTGGTTTTCAACTACCTCAGCAATTGATTTGATAACAAATATCCAAGCTTATAATCCATGTATGAATAGCTGGCTTTGGAAGCTCGACACATTACCAAAAGTAAAAAAAAATTCTATGGAAATTCAACTCTTATGGCCTACCTACAAAAGAGAGACTTAGGGAGAGGTGTGTTATGACACCTGGGGGATGTATGATGTGCAACTGCACATCATAGGACATAGGACACTTGTTTGTCAAGTGTCGACACACACAAATTAAGACTAACGCAACAGGTAAACCCAAAAACTGCCCAAGTACTACAAGACTACGATGTAACGAATAAAAGACCACATACTATCCTTAATGAAATATACAACTCAATCGGTAAAAATGACTTCATGGAATTAGCAGCACTATGGTGGTGTCTATGGCATCAACGCAACAAACTGGTCTTCCAACAAGAATCAAATGAACCTATACCAGACCTATACCTTCACATACGAAACCAACTACAAAGTTGGGAAAGGGCAAAACAATGGAGGGAGGACGAGGAAATGATTGGATCAAAAACCACTCCTAGACATAATAAAAAAGAAAGAGACTTGAAATGGAAAAAGCCTCAACTTGGAGAACCAAAATTAATTTTGGTGGCCCAAGATTAACAAACGGACAAGCTGCAGGAGGCATTGTAATAAGAGACCACAATGGGAATGTGATTGATATGTTGGTGCGGAAATACGGAAAATGTTCGGCCTTAAAAGCAGAAACTCTAGCTCTAAGAGATGCCATTAGGGAAGCAAAAAAGAGGAAATTAGCAAAAATTGAATTTGAGGGAGACAACCTAGCTGTCATTAAAGCGGCCAAAGGCCTTGGTGGATGCCCATGGGAAATAGAGATGATCGTTGCAGACATCCTCGCTTCTTTGCAGGATACGTGGATGGCTATCTTGGGTCACACCAAGCGAGCCGGTACCGCTGTGGCCGATAAAATTGTTAAATTGGGCCACAGTCTCCCTATTTCTGAGATTCGAAAATCCCCAGAACTTCTAGTTCTCATCCACAAGGATGCTCTAGGGTGGCCTCCTTAATCCTAGAGGACATTCTAATTCTCACCTTATCAAAAAAAAAAAAACTATCCAGATCCCGATCATCGTCTCCATCAAATTTTTTGTATAGGGCAAATCTTCAATTTCATAATTGTGTTCTATTTTTGTGTGCGAATTAGTTATATAAATATATATTTTATTTTATTTTTTTTAAAAAAAAATATTTATATTAGAAACACTTATACACTTATGTGAGAAAACGTTTATCATAAAAATCATATTATACAATTTTTTAAAATTAAAAGAGTAGTATTTTTAAAAGAAAATCATTCTCTTAATTTTTAAAAAAATTTATAATATGATTTTAAGATAAAAATTCTCACACATATAATAATTGATTATAATATAAATTTAATTTTAATTTTTTTTAACATAATATAATATTTAATATTTAAATGATAGCATAAAAATGGAACACCGAATTCGTTGTAACATATTTTTGCACTTACATAATAGTTTATTCGAAAATTCCACGTGGTAACCCTAAGGTGTGACATTATTCATGAATCATGAGTTATACTAAAGTTTGACATAATTTATGCGGGAACCTTGAGGTATAGCCAAAATTCACAAAATAACCTTGTGGTCAAACTAAATTTGTCACATAACCAAGAAGTTAAAATTAACATTAATTATTAATTTTAACTTTCCTTAATAAAAAAAATTTAAAAATTTAAAAAAAAATTGAAATTAAAAAAAATTGAAAAACAAATTACGAAAAAATCAAAAAATGAAAAAAAACAAAGAACTAAAATATAAACATTAAAAAGATAAAAAATTAAAAAAACGCAAAAACACAAAAACACAAAAAAAATTTAAGAATTTCGTAAAATTTAATATTATTCATTATTATAATATGATTGTTGTAGTTAGATTAACTTCTTTTAATTTTTAATTATAAAACAAAAAAAAATTCTCGTATTTTATTTATAAATATTCTTAAAATAATTATTAATTAAAATTTGTTCATTGATCAAAAAAATTTAAATAATTTATTTTATTAATTTTTATCTCATCAAAATTTATATTATTTACAAATTTGTATTATTTTTATTTAAAAATATTTATGCAAAAAAAATTAACGAAAAAAATTGACTACAATTAATGAAAATTTGAATTATTTATATTTTGAAGATTTTCTTTTTAAAATTAAATTATTTTATCTTTATTTAGTAAATAATAAATAATTAAACTATTTGATTAAATTTAAAAAAAACATCTTAACTTTGATAAATGGGAAAATATGAAAGTATTTTAGTTGATTAATTTATACGATAAAAATATATTAATAAATAATGGAAGAAATTAAATAAAATAATTAGTTGATATTAAAGTAGTGAATAATATAATATTTTAATATCGTTAAAAATCAATGTTTTATAAACAAAATAAATGATTAAAATTAATTTAAACATTTTTGTGCATTTGATGAATTTCATACAAATCTGAAGGTTATTATGCAAATTTTATATGAACCTTAATTAGGGTTACCATGTGAATTATGTCAAACTTTGGTACACCTCATTAATAACATCAAACTTCAAGGTTACCACGCGAAATTTCCGTAGTTTATTTCTTTCTTATGAGTCAGGTTCACATGCGAATGGGCGCTCATGTGCGAAATAAGAAAGAACAAGAGCCGTTGGATCAAGAAAAATCAAAGGCGCTGATCATTTCACTTAAAAAGGGGAAAAAAACAGCACAGGCGAATTATTGGCGAATTATTCGCGTATTTTTGAAAAAAACGGAAATAGGACACGCGCCCAGATTGTTCATCAGTATTGTGGATTTGTTCATCAATAATGTGAATTTGTTCATCAAAACTGTGATTTTGTGCATAAATAAACTATTGCTTGTGCATCAAAAATTTATAGTTTGTACATAAAAAATGAACAAATGTGTATCAAAATTTCATGCAATATGTTCATCAACATTGTGATTTTGTTCATAAAAAACGAAAATATTTATTCATTGGTTTTGGCATATTTGTTCATCGGTTTGTGCATATTTGTTCATTAGTAACATCAATTTGTTCACTGGTTTATGCATATTTGTTCTTGCATTTTTCATATAATTGTTCATTACTAGATGCATATTTGTTCACTAGTATCCTCAATTTGGTCATTGCTATATGCATATTTGTTCATTAATAAAATCAATTTGTTCATAGCTAAATAAGGCACAAGTACTCCTTTTCGATTTATTGCTATCTCGTTCTCTTAGCATACACCATATTATTGCAAAGTCAAATTCTTTATCTATTATCTTTTGCATTCAAGTTTCTACATCAAACTTATCTTAATTTGGTACTATATTGAGCACTTCATTCATATTGACAAATTAGCCTTAAAGCACTTCATTCGTATTATACTTTGAATTCAAGATAGCCTTAAAGCACAAAATAAATGCACAAATGCACAAATAGATAGTCCTAAATGTACAAGTTGATGGTATTAATAGTCTTAAATGTACAAGTTGATAGCCTTGACACATAAAACATAAGTTTATTTCAATTCACAAATAAGGGTATAATAATGAACTAATAAGGTTATATCAATGAACAAATAAGGGTATATCCATGAACAAATAGGGTATATCAATGAACAAATAATGGTATATTAATGAAAAAAAAGAAGTATACTAATGAACAAATAATGGTATACCATGGGTATATCAATGAATAAATAGGGGTATATCAATCAACAAATACGAGTATATCAATGAACAAATATGGGTATATCAAAACTAATTATGTGTGCATAAAAAACTACATAATATTGTATTCCTACACATAAATGAGGTTAAAAAAAATAAAATTAAAAATTAAAAAAGTTCGAAATCAATGAACAATGTTATCAAAAACTCAATGCACAATTAGTTAGTATTGATGAACGATTGGTGTATTGATGAACAAATCGCTATTTCTGATGAACAAACTGGGCGCGGTTCATAAAAACGTATTTTTCGAAAAATTCGTAAAGAATTCAGGAAAAATTCGGCCGTGTCGTATTTTATTGAAAAATACGCGAATAATACGGGAAAAATTCGCCCGTGCCGTATTTTTTTTTTAATGAATGTTTAATCAGGGACGTTGATGTTTTGGAATGAACGATCGAGATTTATTCTTATTTCTCACACAGGTGACCATTCGCACGGAACTCTTTTTCCTTTCTTATTGTGTTACAATTGTTTTTCTTCCCTATTCTAACTATAATTTTGAAAATCAGGTTCGGTTTTAAACTGTCGTAGAGGGCTAGGTTCCCCATATCCATCGATTAATTGGTGAAAAGTTTCAATCAATCTTAATAATTAATTTTTGTTCCCATAGCTATACCTTTTTTTACAGTGAAAAAGAATTGAAATAAGAAAGATATGACATATAAGAAACAACTTTCATCCAGTTAATGATTAACGTAACATGTAACATGTATAATTTCGTACTTTATAATATGCATGCTTGTCATAACCTTTCAAAATACTAGTACATATCCATGCAGTTTCTTCACCCTAATATATCCAAACTCTCTCACAATTAAGGAGATCCTTATTGAAAAAAGGTATCTTAAACTTTATATATGTACGCATGACTTTATCAATCTATCATATCAGAGGTTCGTCAGATGTGGATGACGACAAGGTTGATCTGTTTATGAGGCTCCACAAATCAACCTCCCCACTACCATAGTAATCCTGTGTAGGCGTCTGCACGTGATTACCTGAGGAGGACGAGGACGAGAAAGATGATGATCTCATCATTGCCAATCTACGGCCTTGGTGATGAACCGAATACAAATCGGCCAAGTTATGATCTTCCATGCCGGTTGTTTGTTGGTGTTGCTCATTAAGGTTGGCAGCAAGCAAGTGATCAATCACCGCCCAATCACTCAATCCGCCAGCACCCCCAGGCGGCGGTGGTGGTTGCTCTTCGTAGCTCTCTATCTCCGAGTTGATGGCAAGATTGTAATTTCCTTCACAAAGGGGGGCGTTGGCAATTGTTTTGGGAGACTCTAGGCTTGGTAGCTTCATCAAGTACTTGCCATTTTCAGGTGTGTTTTGGTTATTATTGTTGTTGAAGGGTATGGAGCTTTCTTGGGCCGAATTTCCTCCCATGTTCTGGAAGATCTGCTCTAGGGCTCCTTCACTGGTAATGGGAGGATATGATGATTCTGTAAGCTCGGAGATCGGGCTATTGAATTCACCCCCGGGAGACTTTTGGAAGTACTTCTTCTTGAAGATCCTGCAAACCACCCACCCTTCCTCTTGTGCTATCTCCCCAGTAGCACTGTTTGAAAGCTGGTAATCAAAGCGACATAGAGCTGAATCTCAATCAGTATATACAAAATGACCATGTAATCGATCAAGGCTAGCTATACTCGTGTGCAGACTTACCATAGTGGTGATGTTTGCACCATTCTCATCAAGCCTATACTCGTGCATGATCCAGTCGGATTTCTGGCCATGAGGAGCTCGACCTGTGTAAAAGACGAGAGTCTTCCTCATCCCGATTCGGGTGCCATTGGCATAGATGATCTTGTCACGCCCTGTAGCTTTCCAGAAACCGGATGTGGTGGCTCTATTAGTCCTTGTCCCAGTTGGGTATTTTTTGTCCTTGTGGCTGAAGAAGTAGTAATCATTCTGCGGCGTCGATCCTATCTTACACCTCTCTAATATACATCAATCCAAATAAACAAGAAAACAATTATCGATTTAGTTAGTATACAATTATTAAAGTTCAATAAGCTAATTAATTGTTTAGTTTAATTCATTACCTTGAATGTCCCATGGCTCGAGCTTATTGAGATCAACTTCAACAATGACATCCAAATCGATCTGCTCAAAGGTGACCTTCTTTCGAAGGTAGTATTGGAGGAGCTCTTCCTCGGTTGGGTGGAACCGAAACCCAGGAGGAACCCGCGATTCTCCATTCACTGAGATGCTTACCTTCTCTGCCATGTATTTGGGTTAATAGAAAAACAAGACGTACAACAAAAGTTCACCCAAAGAGTTCTAATTGTTTGATGATATTAAAGTTTTCCACTTAATCGATCATCATATAAATCAACTTGATGATGATCTATCTTGATCTTGGACCAAGTAGGATAGAAGCTGATCGATTAATGGTGGAGAGCGAACGACAGAAATTGGAAAACAAAAAGGGGGGGGAAAGTCTTTAAGAGATGGAGAAATATAATTGTGATCAGTTTTTCCTGGGTGTAATATATACAATCATATATATATGAAGATCGATCGAGGAGGTGTATGTATATATAATCGTACGTACGTTTAGCGTAGTATTTATAGTCGATTCGCAAAAGCTAGCTAGCCAATATTTGCTACGTAGTAGAATACGCACTTAGGAATTGAATGAGATCGATTACGACTGGGATATTCACGAGAGACTTAAGGCACATTTATTAATAGGCAATTTTGAAATGACTAAAGTTAGTTTTCACTTTGCCATCACCTGCCTATAGCTACTTGAGTCATATAAATCGATCATATATGAATTAAAAAAAAACTTATAAAATCAAGCAATGGAGAGTGAGCTCAGCTTAACATCGCTTCGATATTAATAACATATCCATGTTAAGCCATCTAATCTCTAGTGGACCAATTAATAGCAGTTTTCCTCCACACACACACACATATATATGTGTGTGTTAGGTCCAGCATAAAAGTACAATGTAATTTCTATCTTAAAATTAATTAATAATAGGAGGAATAATTTTGTTAAAAAATTTAATGATAGTTTTCGTCCATGCATATATAGTTATACACATTAGGTCAGCATAAAAGTATAATGTAATTTTATCGTAAAACTAATTAGTAATAGGAGTAACGCATCAAGTCTATATAATAGCATACAACATTAACAATTAACATTATCATCACCCAATATAGTCCCACTCAAGTGGGATTTGGAGGGTCAAGATGGGACACCTAAAATTAAACATGTTAAAAGGATGCGCCCAGGAAACTGAAATTTAGCTAGCTATGTGATAATTTTTGAATTTTGTTATAAAAAACACTATATAAAAGACAATGAACACGAGGATGCGCATGCACTCCATAAGCTTATATAATAACGTAGTTTCTCCAAATTCTCAATGTCAGAATTATTATTTTCACATGTCCCCTTAAGTGGTAATTGGTCTTAGCTTGCCAACTAGGCCCAATTGGCATTGGAGTAATTTGACATCATGTTAGATAGCACAATCGTGTCTTAAGGCCGACAATTATGGTAAGGGCACTTGTTATGATTTGGAAGAAGTAGAAATTCATAGAAACTAAATCCCTACGTTTTCTTAGAAATCAAACACAAACATTGAAACTGTCAAGCCTCTCCACTCTCCAGTCTAAATGGTAAGTGATGGCGTCTGTGACCATTAAGTCACGAGTTCGAATCCCCCTCCCCCGTTGTAATGGCCTAAGTGCCTCCTATGAAAAAAAAAAACATTAATGAAACTACTTTCTGTGAAATTTGTACTACATGAAATTGATTTTGAATCAAACATGGGCTAAAACTGAATAGCTAATCAACAAGCAAGCAAGGGGACCCAAGTGCCCAAATTTAGTAGAATCCATTGATCCAAACTTTGATATACTTACCATTTTCAAACATAAAACCTTGATATACTTGCCATTTCCAAAACAACAACCTTGATATACTATAATCACACACAAACACAAAGAACAAGACAAAATTACATTGAATATAATGATACTCAAAGTGACAATTCAAACAAACACTATTTTCTCTTAGAGATCATGTTTTGCACTATATAAAGGACAAATTCAGAGATCGATTTGATATAACTCCAAGTGTTCAAGTACATTGTTGTTGTTAGAAATTAATTTGGGAGAACGATCTATTTAGCCGAAAATTCGCGTGTTCGATTTCTTCCATATGTTCATAGACCGTACACTTTCATTGTAGTAAGAGGCGTGGGGATGTTGGGAGGTTCCAGGTTCGATCCTTGCCTCCGTCCCTACGCTTTGGGACTTGGATCCAAAAGAGAAAATTAAAAAGAAAAAAAAGCTTGGAGATTAAAGGAGGTGTGGGGCTCATGTATGCAACGAGAATGTAGGAAGAAGGGCGCTATCGTAAGAGTCGTGACCGTCCACCTTAAGAAATAAGAATCTCCATCTATGTGCTATGTGTATGGAAAGAGAAAGGAGAGAGAACCATGATGAGCCTGTGCCTGTTTTTTCGCTTTGCGTAACCACTAACCACGCCATCGATTGGAAAAATGGGGGCTAACTTTATGTTGTTGGGAGGCATGTCATTTTCATGGACCATCTATATGAGCCCACAAGTAATCAAGAAATTGAACAATACCAACAACATAACTATAACTATCGAGGCCCTTGAACTTTTCTGTCATTTCAATGTACTTAGTTGGTAGATAAACTTTTATTAGTTTATATGAGTAGGAGTGTAGGACTAAACTTTATATATATTCAAGGAATTAATGAATGTTAGTTGCTGAATATGAAGTTGAAATGGTACACTTTACGAGTTTACGTTCCTATATGATATTTCCAAATAAAAAGTTGTTTACGTGGCGTGAGTTGAATGGGACTCGCTGTCGTTGATGCTAGAGCAAAGGATCGACTCGGCGCTGGAGGAGTTGCTGTCGAGCAGGGTCGTCACTTGTCAACTGCTCAACGCTCAGCGCTGGAGGAGCTGTTGTCGAGCAAGGTCGTCACTCGTCAACGGCTTAATGCTCGGCGCTTCCCAAGGTTGATTCGACAGAAGAGGAGAAAGTAGGAGCCCATCGTCGTCGAGCAGACTCGGCACTCGTCAACGCTCGGCGTTGCGCAAGGTTGATTCGACAGAAGAGGAGAAAGGAGGAGCCCCTCATCGTTGAGCAGACTCGGCGAGAGTTGAGCAGGGCCGGGCGCTGGAAATGTCGTCGAGCAGTGGTGCCGCCAGGATTGGAGGAGCGGGCCGTCGGGATTAAAGGGAATGAGAGAAAGAGAAGAAGATTTGCGTGTTTAGGGTTTTTAGGGAGAATAGGAGAGCTGCGCTCCTAGTCCTGATTCTCTAAAATGATCAAATGAACAAAGGAGACATTAGGGTTTTTGTAAGGAGTACTTATACCTAGGAATAACTAGTAATATAATATATTAATGTTATTACAAAATTTAATTAATATATAATATATATACGGGTAGGGTCGGGCCGGGCCAGGCCTATGGGCTTTTCTTCTGTCCAGGTCGGGTACTATTTTTTATGGGCCGGGCCTTCCTAGCCAAATCTCATATCCAAGCCCTTTTTTTAGCGGGTTGGGCCGGCCGGCCCGGACTTGTCCAGGTCTAAGAACATAGAACATAATTTTGGAGGCTAAGGTTTCTTTGGAGAGAGTTTTCTCAAAAGAGCTATCTTTGAACCTCTTGTAAGTTTGTTGTTAATTTAATTATGCATTGCTAAATTCCTTTGTGTTTGACTAGTTATTGAAATCATAGATTGCATAATATTGTGAGGTTTGATTGATTCTCAACCACTTGAATATGTTTTATTCCTTGTGCTTAATTGAATCAGAATTATTCTAGGATTTTGTTAAATTAGCTACCTAAATAGAATTTCTAGTCTAATTTACAACTAATCTGATAAAGTCCCGTTCGGGATTGATTAGATAAAGTAGCAACTATAATTGTTTAGACCCGTTCGGGCTATTCAATGGTAGAAGGGAATAAACCACAAATAACTTGATTAGCTGTTTGCGTTGAGTATTTGTTTCTATCGATATTTTGAACTTAAAGCTGTCATTTAATTGAATCTAGACGTTGTTCTAGGTTGTTAGATGATTAGGATTGTTCAGACTATTAGCTCTTTTAACTAAATATAAAGTTTTGGATAATAATTCACGGTAGATTATTCAAGGGAATGGAGAATCAAGAGAACCAATGAGCAATAAGCATATCTATGATGGATTTAACTAGTTGAACACACTTTTCTCATATTTGTTAAACACAATCATACTTGCATTCATAGTTAATTTTAATTTGCATCTTAGAATAGAAAAACATTCACAAAACCCCTCCATCTTAGTTACTTGGCACTCAAGTATTAACACTTTTACACGAGTCTTTGTGGGTTCGACCCTTACTTGCCGCTCTATTGAGTTTGGTAAAGCTAAGGATTCTTTGATTGGTATTAACGACCACGAAAATACCTTATCAGAACCAAAAGAACAATTATCATACACAAAAAAAACATGGAACAAAACTTTTTTTTTGATATGGTAATAATTCGGAATACCAAACAGACTTAGTAACCGAAAGGCTAGGTGAGACAAAGCAAGCATGGAACAAAACTTGTTAACTATAAGAAGAAATATTATGAACCTTACCTTAAAAAGTCATGAACCAAAAGAACAACCGATATGAACAAAAAGACATGATCGTATCAAGAATTAGCCTATGTGGGATTTGAACCTACATCTATATGCACATGCACATTGCTCTACCATTTGAGCTAATAGGCTACCAAATAAGCTTCCAAATTATGCTTATAGGCTACCAAATAACTTCAACATACAACTAATGAACGTAGTACAAAGTGTGAACTATAAGAACACTCATGATGAACTTTAACATACAAAGGTATGAACCTTAACATACCTACGAGAAGAACACAATAGAAAAAAAAAAAAGAATGACCCAAATCACATATCACATAAACTCACAAGTTGACACTTCAATTGGGTTCAAAAAACCACCTAAATCAAGAAAAAAATAGTAATTATACTTGCAGAAAAGAATCATGCCCAAATAGCAAACAAAAATATGAAGTTCAACACACCAATTGCTGAGAATGAATACCTTCAATTAATCAAACAAAGGAAACATTGTAAGAAGAATACAATAGAAACTTACATGTGTTTAGATTTTACCCAAAAACTTTTTAATTTCACACAAAAAAGAGAAAAAGGGGAAAAGTAGAAAAAATTTCAGATGCGGAGAGTAAGAGGGGGTTTGAGAAAGAGAGGGAGAGAGAGGAGGCTGAGAAAAAAGATGCGTGTGGGTTTTTTTTTCTTTTAGGGTTTAATTATCAAAAAGGTAATTTTGTCTATGAATGAAAAAAACGGATTTATCCGCGTGTATCACTGTAAATGAACTCATTAAATTTAATCTAGGCCGTCCATTCGGTCAATCTAATGGCTCTGCTTTGCTCGCATTTTACACTGTAGTAATATTATGCACCAGAACGTGACTCTTAAAAATAAGGGGGAAATTGGGTAAAAATGAATAGGAAATCGGGACAGTACTATTCACAAGAGATTTCGATTCTTTATTGGCTTTTTTATAGGTTACCTTTAACACCATATTATCACACATGTAACACGCTAGATAAGCCTAATCTATTAGCGTAAAAATTAAGCCAGTTAAGAACTATGTAGTTAATTCAAACCTGGTGCAACTCCGATGATATTCAGATGGTATAATTTTATAGAAAATTGTACTAAGATTCCTTCGACAACGTTTATTTGGATGCTTATTAGCATCTAGTTGTTTACCTGAAAAAAATAAGCATCGGTGTGCGTATTCGACAACACTTGCTTATTCCTAATAATGAACTTATTTTCGATACTTATTTGTAGAAAAAAATCAGCACCCCACATTATTTCAAATAACCAAACTTATATACATAAAAATAAGCAAGGTGAGTCTTATGTCCTTTAATAAAATACTTCCTTTTTTTCAACAAAACCTTCATTAGTATCTCTCTCCTTTTTCATTATTGTTGAGAGGGTTTCTTGACAACAAATAAATTTATAGTCAAAATGAAGTCAGGATCGTTCCACAGGAAGCAAGGTTGTTCGTTTATCAATCTATTAAAAAGCAAACAAAAACAAACAAAAACACTCACAAGTAGCCTCGTTAACGACGTTGTCAGGGTCGTTAACGAACCACCAAACACAAAACTACTCAAATAACGACCTAAATAAATTCGGTATCGAGGCAAGTAACTCAGCAACGGAAATTCACTCAAAATAATTCAAATAAAACAAAGATTTAGGACTAGGGACACCACAACATAGCCAAACATATAAACTCGTAAGAAGATAAGATCATGCCTTTAAACGGATAGAGTCATCAACTTTCGTTGACTATCAAGTAAATCAACCAACTTTCGCATCCTAATTTACTTAATTGCTTATTTTGGATCTAAAGCTTGAAACTTTCGTATTCAAACAATATCAACCTTCAAGTTACTAACTTTCTCTTTCAATCAAGTTAAAAACTAAAATTACCTCCACTTTCGTTTCGGTATAAGCACAACAAACAATCTCAATAAAAGATAAAAGGCATTCAACACACAATCTTACTCATCAAACATGCTCAACTATGTCGGGCTTAACCCCGATCCTAGAAAAGAAAACTACTCACTAATCATAATTACTAAACAAATAAACTCAATATAAGAAAACATTGAAAAACATATCACTACTAAAAATTAAATAGAAAAATCTGTCTTACAGAAGTTAAGAAGAAAATCGAAAAAAGAACAAACACCGAACCAAAAACTCGATCAACGAACTCGGTAACTTTCGTCCACCGACCCTCGTACTCGACTCGCCCTCGGTTCTTCCTCTTCTTCGCCTCTCCTTCGACTTCTCCAAGAAATTTCCCCCAAGAAATTCCCCCCCCCCCCCAAGAAATTCCCCAAGAAATCCCCCCCCCCCTTTCTATGCTAGATAGAAGGGTATTTATATTAAAAAGCTAAAAACTAAAAAGGCTAAAAGATATAAACTTTCCTAAAAAGATAGAAATAAAAATCTAAAAGATAGAAACAAAATCTAAGAAGATAATAAGACCTAAAATACATACTCTAATAACCCTAAAAGATTCTAAAAAGATACTCAACCGACACGGAAATAAATTCTCGCTCAGGGTCGGTGAATCATAAAATCAACCTTCAAATCTTCTCCTTCGTGGCCTCGTTAACGAGCCCTCACAGTCTCGTTAACGAGCCTGGGCTTTTGTTTTCTTCCACACTTCCTCTCGTCATCTTGAGCTCTGACTTCTTCAATCTTGTACTCCTCCGTCTTTCACTATAATGCTCCAAATTCAACTCCATATAGCTCTTTTCCTTGCTAAAACCTACAAAATACACAAAATAGTGTAGCTTCCACTCTTTTCATAGAAATATGCAAAACTATCTAAAAATACTCAAAACTAAACCTAAACTTAACAAAACTAAACCTAATAAGCAAAGAAAACCTACTAAAAACTATACTAGAAATGCAAACATCAATTATCACCCTCAAGAACATTGTTAATAGATAGAATAATATTTATGTATATTATATTTTTATCTTGGGGAACAAGCTCCTTGGAATATTTATATATTCTATCTAATGAAAAAGACAACCCTAAGGGAATTTTCCTAAACCTAATATGGTATCGAACCAAATTATCAAGACAATTTTTTTCCTGGCAACCATAGCATTCCACTAGCCGGCCACCACTACCGATAACCCTTCTCAGCCGCCGCTCTCCCTCTTCACTTCCGCCTGCCCTCCAACCGATTGCTCCTCACGAGCACCGTTGCCCAGCCGCCGCTCCTCCAGCACCACTAAACCTTCTCTAAACAGCCTTCTTGTTTCAATGGGTGACCTCAAAGATGTAACACCCCGTCTTTACACCGGGCGCTACTCGGTAGTAGACCTTACTAGGTACTACCCAGGCTAGTTTCACAACGAGTTCACTTGGATCTTGCAACTTGGGCACGACGAGAAAACATGAATAAAACATCCAACCGATATTTATAAAACCCAAGTATAGAAAACATGCATGAAACCCAAAACAACATAATTTACAACACTTCCTAGAAACATTTCATTAACATACCACTACCCTTTCTCAAAACAACACATTATTCGAAAGATACCAAAAAGTAACCCATCATTCTTCCAAACGAACCCCTCCTAATGACACGACCTTCAACGATCTGTTCCATCATTCGGCCGAGGTTCCATCATGGGTCCCTTGTCTTTACCTGAAACTAAAATAAAAACAAGTCCCCGAAGGGTCAGCTACCACTCTAATACAAGCTGGAATCCATACGGTACTAGTAAGACGTTTAAAAACCAATCAAATTCCTAACACACACACCTGCAAGTTTCACCTGGATACAACACATATCAATTCTAAATTCATACTCAACTTCCCCATGATTACACCTACAAACAACACATCACCCATACACAAACAAACAAACCATACATACACACATTCATACACATAAGTCCAAACACAACAATACAACAATACGCTTTCCATTCCATTCCATTCCATTCCATGGCGCTTATCAACCCTACGCCCCAGGTGCCGAGGCGCGACCTCCCACCCTTCACAATTTCCATCCTTCTAACCCCGGGTCAAGCCTCCTCGGGAGCACTTTCCCAAAACACAGATAACTTTACTTTTGAAGGGGCACGATTCTCTGTCACATAACCATACGTAGCCGTCACTTCAACCCAGAGGACTACGCACATTGCCATGCCGAGAACGGTACCAACACAGAGAAAATATTCGAAAACTTCACATTCAATGAAAGCCCAATGAAATCCTTTTCACACATATCATACACAAGTAAACCTTTTTCATAGAACAATCACTTAGGGACTAGTTCCCCAAACCAATCCTACAAGCACAACATGAAGTCTAACAAGTATTGAATGGAAACTGTGCAAGTCAAAAACGACTTACCTTGAAGACGAATTCCCAACGCCAAGAAACCACTAATTATCCAACAACGCGAAACCCCGTTTAAGACAAATAGCCTATCTTTGCCCTCACGTCTTTGATCACGACCTACAACCCATGATCCTATATGCATATATATATACCCCAATGAATAATAATAGCCTTTTAACTCTTACAAACTCTAACCCTAAAATTAACAAAAAGCCAGTATGCTTTATAACTTCTCTTGTATAATTCCAAATCCTTTAAAACTTGACAAGAACATACTAAATATAATAAAGAACATATTTCTAGTTCAAACCTTTCTGAAAAACTGGATCAAAGGTCTCCCTAATATCATTACAAAGCAAAACCCTAAATTTACTCTGAAATCTTTTACCGATTATAAATCCGATATCAAAAATACCCTCTGAGAACTATAAATCGACTGATTTTTAAATCCAATCAATTGTAAAGCCAGATCTGAAAAAATTAGTAAAATCTTAACAAACTATTAATTAATTAAAACTTACCAAATAACGCCTAAACTCCAAAATCCGACCCGATAAACAAACCTTGCACCGGGGCTAAACTTTCTCCCCCTCTCTCTCTCTCTCTCTCTCTCCCTTCCTTCCTCTCGGTCTTCTTCTTGCCTTTTCTCACAAAAACAAAGTAGAACATGTACATATATAAGAAGTGGAAGTCGCTTAAGTCTTATTGAAAATTGCGGTTTCCACCCTCAAATCTCATTTACTACAAACTTTACCCTGAAATAATTATTAATTAATTTTAAGTTCAAAACTTTTTTTAATATAATTTTCTAAAATTCAAAATAAAAATAAAATATTAAAATATTCTCGAATATTACATTCTACCCCCTTTAAAGAACGTTTCGTCCCAAAACTTCCCGAGGTATATGAAACGAACTCATTACGTTGCTTTGTTTTTCACACAAGTCAATAACACGTAATTCACATCATCCGAACACTACAAACAACCATCAAACAAGTCAAGCACACCAGGTAAAGTCGAACAAAGTACACAAATAGTTACAACTGCCCATAACTATAACCCTTGATCACCGCTAACTCTTATTACAAACGCCTCAACTAAAACCGGGTACAACTCAGGATAGCTCTCACTTATTCTCATTTCAGTCTCCCAAGTTGCCTCTTCAACTCCTCGTCGAGACCACTGAATTAACACGAGTAGTATCTCTTTATTTCGCAGCTTTTTCCACCGTCTACCTAAGATTGCTATTGGTTGTTCTTGGAAAGTATTATCTGGCTCAATTTCTAACTCTTCATAGTTGAGCCTATGACTAGGATCAGGCACATAATGCCTCAATTGTGACACATGAAAAACAGAATGAACTCCTTCTAAAGCTGGTGGTAGTGCCAACTTGTAGGCCACCTCGCCTACCCTCTCGAGAATTTCAAATGGCCCGATGTACCGAGGACTCAACTTTCTTTTCACTCCAAATCTTCTAACCTCACGAGTCGGCGATACTCTTACCCAAACATGTGCTCCTACCTCGAATTCCAATGGTCGTCGCCTCTTATCTGCATAAGATTTCTGACGACTCTGTGTTGTCAACATACGTTCTCGAATCAATGCCACCTTTTCAACTGTCTCCTGAATCATCTGAGGCATTCCATCTACAACATCTGATGGATCATCCCAACATAGAGGTGTCCTACATCTCCTCCCATATAAAGCCTCATATGGTGCCATCTGAATTGAAGAGTGCCAACTATTATTATATGCAAACTCAACCAACTCCAATTGATCAGACCAGTTTCCTCCCCAATCCAACACACATGATCTCAACATATCTTCTAGTGTTTGAATTGTCCTCTCCGATTGGCCATCTGACTGCGGGTGATAAGCAGTCATGATCTCAACATGATCTCACTATTTGTTTCATGAACACCTCTACTAGTTTACTCACTAGCCAAGTCTCTCTAATGGGCAGAAAACGAGCAGTTTTGGTCAGTCTGTCCACGACAACCCATATTGCATCATGTCCTCTACTAATCCGCAGCCCGGTAACAAAATCCATGGAAATGTCCTCCCACTTCCATTCTGGAACTAGAAGTGGTTCGAGCATTCCACCTGGTCTTTGGTGCTCTATTTTTACTTGTTGGCACACCTGACACTTTGCTACAAATTTCGCTACATCAGGCTTCATTCCATCCCACCAGTAATATTGCTTCAAGTCCTTGTACATCTTACTAGCTCCCGGGTGGATTGAATAAGGAGTAGCGTGAGCCTCTTGTAATATCTTTTGTCTCAACTCCTCATCTCGAGGTACACATAATCGACCATTCAATCTCAAAGTACCATCTACATGTTCTTCAAAAGCAGATGCCTCTCCACGGCTCACTTTCTGCCTCAACTCTTGAATCATCAAACAAGTCTCCTACTTAAGTCGTATTTCCTCAATTAAGGTTGGCTGACAATCTACACGGCCTAGTCTACCTTTATAGCGCTGAATCTGTACCTCAATCTCATACCTTATCAGTTCTCTTTGTAACTCTGGTTGGGCAGTCAAGTGACATAACATATGCTCTTGCGGCATTTTTCTGCTAAGAGCATCAACAACTACATTCGCCTTTCCAGGATGATACAAGATCTCTAAATCATAATCTTTTAGTAATTCAAGCCATATCCGTTGTCTCATGTTCAATTCTCTCTGAGTAAAAATGTACTTAAGGCTCGTATGGTTTGTCATCACTTTACATGTACTTCCGTACAAGTAATGACGCCATATCTTTAGAGCATGAATCACTGCTGCCAACTCTAAGCATTGGGTTGGATAATTCAACTCGTTTGGTTTCAACTGCCTGGAAGCATATACAATCACCCGGTCATTCTGCATTAATACACAACCTAAGCCTACATTTGAGGCATCACTGTAAATCACAAAGCCTTCATTCCCTTGAGGAAAAGCAAGTATTGGAGCTGAAGTCAACTTCTCCTTCAACTCATCGAAGCCCCTTTGACAAGCATCATTCCAGTCAAAACGAGTGGTCTTTTTCAGCAAGTTGGTAAGTGGTTGGGCTATTCGTGAAAACCCGTCCACAAAACTCTTGTAGTACCCTGCCAATCCTAAGAAACTCCGTACCTCCTTTACATTCTTCGGGGGTTCCCAAGCCTTCACAACTTCAATCTTTAAGGGGTCTACCATGACTCCCTTAGCGGATACAACATGACCCAGGAAAGTAACTTCTGGTAGCCAGAACTCACATTTGGACAGTTTAGCAAATAGTCGGTGGTGTCTTAACACTTCCAAAACTAATCTAAGACGCTTTGCATGCTCCTCAGTGCTTTGAGAATAAATCAATATATCATCAATAAAGACAACCACAAATTTATCCAAATAGTCTATAAACACCCGATTCATTAACTCCATGATTCCATGAACACCGTAGGTGCTTTAGTCAATCCAAACGGCATTACTACAAACTCGTAGTGCCCATATCTTGTTCGGAAAGCCGTCTTGGGAATATCCCCTTCCCGAATCCTCAATTGATGATAGCCCGATCTGAGGTCCACCTTTGAGAACACAATAGCCCCTTGCAACTGGTCTAACAAGTCATCAATACGAGGAAAAGGGTACTTATTCTTAATAGTAACTCGGTTTAGCTCCCGGTAATCAATGCATAAACGTAAGGAACCATCCTTCTTTATCACAAACAATACTGGAGCTCCCCATGGTGATGCACTTGGACGTATATATCCCTTCTCTAGTAACTCCTCCAATTGAGCCTTCAGCTCTTGCATCTCCATTGGAGCCATACGATACGGGGCTTTTGAAATTGGTCTGGTTCCTGGATCTAATTCAATATTAAAGTCCACCTCTCGTTGAGGAGGCAGCCCTGGAAGTTCCTTTGGAAAAACGTCTTCAAACTCACAGACTACTGGTATATCTCGAATACACGGTCTTTTCTTGTCTCCTTCTAGAACATAACACCAATAACCCACACACCCATCATTAAGCAACTTAGCGGCTTTCACCATGTTGATCACTCATCCTGGACCCTCCTACTTTGGATCTTGACATACATGTATTGTCCCATCATCTGCAGTCATAGTGATTGTACCCTTATGTGCATCTAATACTGCTTTATAACGTCTCATCCAGTCCATTCCTAAAATAACACCATCACTAGGCGACAACTGTATCACAAAAAAGTCTGCAAACCAATCCCTACCCCCAATCCTAATAGGGCAATGAAGTATTTCTCTATTTCCTCTCACCTTACTACCATTGGGCAATCCCACCATAAAGGATGTACCCTCCGAACAAGTCAACCCTAGTCTATCAACGCACGCAGAGGACACAAAAGAATGTGTAGTACCCGTATCAAACAAGATATGCATAGTTTAGACTTATTCCAAATCGTACCTATGGCAGTCGGAGCATTCAAGGCATCAGGCCTTCTCATCTTGAATACCCGAGGCTGATTGCCCCGGTAGTGCTAGCTCCCGCACCACGACCTCTACTTTGGCTTGGTGCATGTTGAGTCTGTTGGAACTGACGACGAATCCCTTGGTTCACCGACCCCGGCAAAGATCCCTGTGAGGGTGTTCCAACCTTACAATATTTTTGTAAGTGGCCTGGCTTCCCACATTTGAAATAATTACGAACTAGTTTCCGACACTGATTCATCATGTGACTAGTGTCTCCACAGTTGAAGCACTCCCTCAACTCTCCAGTAAACTGACTTTGTTGAGGTTGGTCTTAACGACCTTGTGACTGAAATCTAGATCGGTTTTGTTGAGACACACCCGAACGATTATCTCTCCTAGAATCTGATGGAGCAAACAACCTCTGCTTCTTATTTCTACTAACTTGTACATTCAATTGTTCCGGCCCCAAGGTGGAAATAGAATAAGCTAAAGCAGAATCTTGAACCTCCTTCAAAGTCTTGAGTCAAAGTCCAGATATGTATGCACGCAGTTGGGGTTGCAAACGCTTAAGAAAGGTTGCAATCCGCAGATTCTCTGTAGGAGTGGCATTGGGCACCGCTGCCAAACCTCGTTGAAACTTTTGGATAGTCTCACCCATGGTAATGTTCTCGGGTCCTGCATCCCGAAAAGCAGTCTCACGAGCCGCTCTCACGACCTCAGGACAATAGTTATCTCGAATCCTCTCTTGAAATTCCTCAAAAGTAACATTTATCTGATGATCACGACTCAACTCCCACCAATCAAATGCATCCCCCTGTAACAAACTCAGAACTAGAGACATCCTTCTTTCTTCCGGTGCCTGGATAGAGTCGAGAGAAGATGCCACTTTCCTCAACCACTGCTCAACATCGGCTTCTTGATCCCTAGTAAAGTTCGGTACCCAAGTCTTCCTGAACTCCGCAAGCCACTTATCAGGAAGAGGCTCGCGATATCTCCTTCCTTGCTCAGCCATGCCATCAGCCACTACTAGCCTTGGAATACGTGGTGGTCTCCCTGACTGAACCGGTTGTGCAAAAACTGGTCTTGGTTCCCTAACCTCAGCCCCTTGATAGCCAGAATTTGTTGCATTATGATTAGGCAAGAATCCAGTACCTACCAGATTTTGTAATAGCTCTGCAAGTGTAGCTCGGATAACAACAGTCGTCTTTGGTGGTAACTCAACTGGTGGCACCTGAACTGGCCCACGTACTTCCCCATCTGCCCTATCGTTGATTTCATTAGCAGGGAGCCTGTTCCCAACAACCGAAACATTTCCCCTTGGATGGTCATTCACTGCAGATCCAACATTCTCAACAACCTCCTCTTGAGGAGGGTGTGGCTCTCCCACGGCAGAAGCCTCTTCTCTGTTTCCAACACGGCCCCTACCACGTCCTCTACCACTACCTTTCCTTACTGCTTTAGCTGCTCCAGCTCTAGTTTGTGGAGCCATCTGTAAACGGATGTTTTACTATTTAAACTATCTTTAACTGAAGTTAACAAAATAACTTACTAGTCTACATGAGGTCCTTCGACTGATGACGACAGAGTCAAGGCGTGTCATCTACCCTGTAAATGCAATATGACTACCCCAATGAAATAATTTGAAATAACCGGCCGGTTTTAGTTTTATGTTGGACCTCGAGTACACTCGTTGTTCAGTTCCATGTGCCCTTGTTGTCAACCTCGCTCTGATACCAATTTGTAACACCCCGTCTTTACACCGGGCCCTACTCGGTAGTAGACCTTACTAGGTACTACCTAAGCTAGTTTGACAATGAGTTCACTTGGATCTTGCAACTCGGGCACGACGAGAAAACATGAATAAAACATCCAACCGATATTTATAAAACCCAAGTATAGAAAACATGCATGAAACCCAAAACAACATAATTTACAACGCTTCCTAGAAACATTTCATTAACATACCACTACCCTTTCTTTATCAAAACAACACATTATTCGAAAGATACCAAAAAGTAAACCATGATTCTTCCAAACGAACCCCTCCTAATGACACGGCCTTCAACGATCTGTTCCATCATTCGGCCGAGGTTCCATCATGGGTCTCTTGTCTTTACCTGAAACTAAAATAAAAACAAGTCCCCGAAGGGTCAGCTACCACTCTAATACAAGCTGGAATCCATACGGTACTAGTAAGACGTTTAAAAACCAATCAAATTCCTAACACACACACGCTTGCAAGTTTCACCTGGATACAACACATATCAATTCTAAATTTATACTCAACTTCCCCATGATTACACCTACAAACAACACATCACCCATACACAAACAAACAAACCACACATACACACATTCATACACATAAGTCCAAACACAACAATACAACAATCCGCTTTCCATTCCATTCCATTCCATTCCATGGCGCTTATCAACCCTACGCCCCAGGTGTCGAGGCGCGACCTCCCACCCTTCACAATTTCCATCCTTCTAACCCCGGGTCAAGCCTCCTTGGGAGCACTTTCCCAAAACATAGATAACTTTACTTTTGAAGGGGCACGATTCTCTGTCACATAACCATACGTAGTCGTCACTTCAACCCAGAGGACTACGCACATGGCCATGCCGAGAACGGTACCAACACAGAGAAAATATTCGAAAACTTCACATTTAATGAAAGCCCAATGAAATCCTTTTCACACATATCATACACAAGTAAACCTTTTTCCATAGAACAATCACTTAGGGACTAGTTCCCCAAACCAATCCTACAAGCACAACATGAAGTCTAACAAGTATTGAATGGAAACTGTGCAAGTCAAAAACGACTTACCTTGAAGACGAATTCCCAACGCCAAGAAACCACTAATTATCCAACAACGCGAAACCCCGTTTAAGACAAATAGCCTATCTTTGCCCCCACGTCTTTGATCACGACCTACAACCCATGATCCTATATGCATATATATATACCCCAATGAATAAGAATAGCCTTTTAACTCTTACAAACTCTAACCCTAAAATTAACAAAAAGCCAGTATGCTTTATAACTTCTCTTGTATAATTCCAAATCCTTTAAAACTTGACAAGAACATACTAAATATAATAAAGAACATATTTCTAGTTCAAACCTTTCTGAAAAACTGGATCAAAGGTCTCCCTAATATCATTACAAAGCAAAACCCTAAATTTACTCTGAAATCTTTTACCGATTATAAATCCGATATCAAAAATACCCTCTGAGAACTATAAATCGACTGATTTTTAAATCCAATCAATTGTAAAGCCAGATCTGAAAAAATTAGTAAAATCTTAACAAACTATTAATTAATTAAAACTTACCAAATAACGCCTGAACTCCAAAATCCAACCCGATAAACAAACCTTACACCGGGGCTAAACCTTCTCTCTCTCTCTCTCTCTCTCTCTCTCTCTCTCTCTCTCTCTCGGTCTTCTTCTTGCCTTTTCTCACAAAAACAAAGTAGAACATGTACATATATAAGAAGTGGAAGTCGGTTAAGTCTTATTGAAAATTGCGGTTTCCACCCTCAAATCTCATTTACTACAAACTTTACCCTAAAATAATTATTAATTACTTTTAAGTTAAAAACTTTTTTTAATATAATTTTCTAAAAGTCAAAATAAAAATAAAATATTAAAATATTCCCGAATATTACAAAAGATACCCCTAAGGGTGTCGGTTTGAACTCTTATGCAGCCAATCGTCAATCCATTTGGCGCTTACTATAACCAACATCTACAACTCCATTCCTCTTGTTCTCAACCTTGAGAAATCCCAGTACACCTCTTGGTCGGAACTCTTCAAGAACAATGCTAGGGCTCATCAGGTCATTGATCATATTGATCAAAAGAAACCACGCCCTAGCGAAATTGATGAGGCACTTTGGGCGCAACTAGACGCCATCATCCTACAATGGATCTACGGCACGATCCGCCGAATCTCCTCCTCAACATTCTCAAGCAAAACACCACGGCGCAAAACGCGTGGGATCCCTTGGCCAACATGTTTCAAGACAAAAAAGGCACTCGAGTTGTCGCGACGTACTGCCAATGCCTTAAGTCGAACTCGGACCAACTCGAAGTCGTCGACACTCCAGTCACTGATCAACACCTGGTTCTCCAACTCCTCGTCGGTCTCACTCTTGACTACTGCTCTATTGCTACATTCATCCAACAGTCCTCGCCGGTCTCACTCCAACTCCTCATGGAAAAGGCCGCAGAAGAGGACACTTCTACCTCGCCAACAGTCCTGTTTAGAATCAATGCACTAAGCACATAGAAATGGATATCAACTTTGTTTGGGAGAAGGTGTGGCCATCGGTGCTATATGGGTTCTTCACATCTTGTCTGCTATCAGAATGCTGACATTTTTACGAAGGGTTTGCCTTGTCAATTGTTCCTTGCCTTCCAAGATAGCTTGATTATCGGTTTACCTCCCACTTAGACTGCGGGGGTATGTTAATAGATAGCCCCTTGTCCGTTCACATCTTGTTTGCGTATCAGTATGCTGACATATTATATTTGTATCTTGGGGAGAATGCTCCTTGTAATGCTTATATATTCTATCTAATGAGAAAAGCTTGTTTGTTTCATAATCTAAACATGGAAAACTAACTAATTAAAAAGATTGTGATTCACAAGATTTGGGAAATAGCTTAGACAAATAAATATCCGCAATCGCAAGACAAATTGATCATTGATTTCACTTCAATATTTCATGCAATGGAAATTCCAATTACTTTTTGGTTATAATTAACATCACAACCCTTTCCTCACACATCTATATTCTTATCACCCTCATCCAATCATCAAGTCGTTCATCAAGACTCAGTCGAGGCGCCTCCCATCTTCCTTCTTGGTGCAAGAAACAAGCACACGGTCTACCTTGCACCGCTCCTCGTCCAACAGTTGTAATACTCATGACAATATTTATTTATACTACTATAAATGAGAACGACCATGAAACCAAAAAGCACATGAAATCAGGAGTTCTTAGCAAGGCGCCAACGGCACAAGAAATTTTAAATTTGGATCTCTATCAATTGAGAAACGAGAACCACAATTGACAAAAAGACATTAGGAAACAAAAATCAATTGAGAACAAGTTCAAACCGATCAATTTTGAAGAAGAATTTGTAGATTGAGAAGATTTGTCGGCGGTGAAGAATTCTTTCTCCCGAGTCCGTCCTGATTCTCTCTCTGGTTCTGGATCCCTTCCTGGAGAAATAAGAACCACAGTTGACATGAAGACAAGAGGAAACAAAATTCAATTGAGAGCGAGAAGTTCAAACCATTCAGTTTTGGAGACGAATTTGTGGACTTTGACGAGGCAGAGAATAGCTGGCGGTGAAGAATACATTCTCCCCGAGTCCGTCGTTCTGTCCGGCAGTGCAAGGTAGACCTCAGACTTGTTTCTTGCACCAAGAGGGAAGATTGGAGGCGCCTTGGCTGAATCTTAGTGGACGACATTGATGATGGGATGAGGGTGATCTGAGTGGAGACGTGTGATGAAGGGGATATGGATGCACTTGCTCGGATCACTAATAGATTAAAGGGTAAAAGCAACAGTCAAAAATCGCTTCATTATGCTGAAAAACCGCTTCATTAAGCCTAATGCAGTGGTTTTTGACCGCTTCATTTGCTGGCGTAGCATTAGGTCTAATGAATCGTTTTTCAGTCTAACGTAGTGGTTTATTATAGAATTTAAAAACCGCCACATTAGGTAAAAAGAATTGTTGCCCTGATCCGTCTAATGAAGCGGTTTTACACCATGTTAATGCAACAGTTTTATTGTCTAATGCAGCGGTTTTGTCAATCTAATGCAACGGTTTTTTCAATATCTGAAAAGTATATAACAAGTCTAATGAAGCGGTTTTTTAATGTACAAAGTATACATGATCGTTCTAATGAAGCGGCTTCTTAATTATTAGTATCTATTTGGGGCCGACCTTTTTTTCCAGTTTCAAATATGATAGGCATAGAAAAAATACAATGACATTGTGTTTACAAAATTATTATCTATTCAAAAGATATTATGTGTTTACAAAATGATTATCTATTCAAGAGACAACAAGATCTAACCTTAAAATAAAAACCAAATATGAGTAGCAAACTTACAAGAGCTTGATCTAAGCCTTAACAACAAAAGCTTATTAAAGACTAGCAACAAAAACCATTACCACAATAGAACGAGGACAACAAACCCTTGTAACAACATACTAATACAACAGCAACAACAAATCAGCAAAAACAAGAAAGGTAAAAGAAGAGCTACTAACATGAAGATATGAACACTACATATGCATTCATTTTATAATTCAATATTAAATACTCCAACAAGAATATACCCACCAATTTTTCTTGCATTCCTAAAGTCAATTATAATTCAATATTACATACTACAACAAGAATATAACCACCAATTTAAGCTACTTTCTTGCATTCCTAAAGTCAATTAATCACCGAAATTGTAATTACAAATACATTCCAAATAAAAGTATAAGCAGAAAGTTAAGTTTCATGTATACTTTCGATAACCTATAACAATAGCTAGTAGTTATACAATAGCTAGGACTACCTAGTAGTCACTATTTTAGGCTATTATATATATGTTAGTGTATTCTCACTATTCTATATGGTATACGCCAACTACTAGTCACTATTTGCATGCTTATTTAGTAGCTATACAAAAGCAAAATGACATCAATTAATCCAATGTAGAACTAGTTGAAAAGTATGATGCATATTCAAGGTGGATGCTTTAAGTACTTGCATCCGAAGAAGCCCCTATAGGCAGATAAACCAGAAGGATGAGCTGCTTTCAAAATGTGGTGCCATGTTTAGGCCTTTGTAGCTAGGTATTCGAAAACAACATCCTTTCCACAGAGGTTCCATGGGTATCATTGTGTGCCTTAGGGTCTAAGAAGACATGATCTAGAAATTAAAAAAAAAAGTTTAATTTATACTATTGATTTCATTGGACAAATATTCTAAGACCGTCAAAGGAGAAAAGGAGAATAGGGAGTTAGTTTCATAATCTTAGAACCAGTCCATTTCTACCTAACGTGTGTTAACTTTGATCCAATTTCCCCCCGTGTAGAGCCAAGTAATTTCCTGCAAACGTTTTGTAGTAGGAAAGAGTTTAGAACACTTACCAACCGCATCACGGTATTCTCGTACCTTCTCCTTAATGAAGCCACATTAGTCTCTAACTTCCACATTTTCATTGAAAATAGCTTCATTCCTCAATCTTCATATCCAACAAAGCCCCATGGTGAAAAGATTGTGTCACTCAAAAGAGTTCAACTTACAACTTTCCTTAATGTTGCTCCTAATCCAAGCTGAGAATGAATCCTGTAAAAAAATAGGAGAAAAATCAATAGCATTCTGATTAATCCATATTTTACGAACCTGAGTACAATCCTGGAAGAGGTGCTCGTAGGATTCGTCAACAAGCTGATCAAGCATTAACAATCAGGTGTCGGCGTCTTCGTTCAGCATTCGACATAACTCCCCTTTGACAACAGCCAAATAAAGAGTCGAACTCATCAACCTCCTGTCTAGCATCATTTCCTTAGTAGATTATAGCTCGAAGAAACAGTGTAATTACCATATGACGTGAACATCCAGCTAAGCTGATCATCAACATCCTCCACATTTTCAACGACAGTGACATCAGCTAATTTAAGAAGAAGAACAGTTGGTAGCATGGTGGAATGTAGAGACCAATTCCAGTCCATATTATCAAGCCAATACTCCCTAACACTCGTCCTTAGTTGAACGTTACTCAGTTTCCCAACCGCAACATCCTTTAAAGGCGTGTCTAGTAGCCAAACATAAACTCAAAAGTGGATGGAATTTTCATTTATAGGGCACCATCGAACCCCCTCGAACACCACTCCGAAACTCCCTTTTTTATACTCGATCTTCCATAGATGCGATGCAACCGAAGAATGTCCAAGGGCAGTTGTCGCATATTTGTTCTTTAACGCAATAGACCAAAGGCTTCCCTCATCGATGACAAAACGCCAACCCATCTTACCAATTAATGTAAGATTCAAATCCCGCATCGTCTTGATCCCGGAACCTCCTTTTCTTTTAGGCTTAGTGACCACCTCCTAAACCACTTTGTGCATTCGCCTTTGCTCTCTATTACTGCCCTTAAAAAAGGGCACGTTCAACTTATCAATACTCTTATGACACGGGCTGAGAGTCTTCTCGAACCTGTGCGGCCCTTAGTTGAGTCGAACCCCTTCGAATGGCTAAGTCAGGCCTTGACCCGAATGCTCAAGAAAAGGATGGTGGTTGGTTTTTGTGGGAATGGATTTTGTATTATACAAGGAAAGCTTTACAAGTGTGCTTTAAGTGCCTAATGCTTTGGTTGCCTAGGGAATGCTAAGTGGGACTTGGATGCCTTGCAAAATGAGAGTCATGGCCTACTTATAGGCGTGGCCTCCTTCTAACCCAAGAACATTCCAGACTAAGTACTCCCTAGACTAATCTAGAATGGTCTCACGGTGGAACGCCCATAGGAAGTGCCCCAAGAAGGCTCGTGCCCATGCTAGAAGCTTCCAGCGCATTCTGGTGCACGTTGGTGGGGCGCACCTGTCTCAAGAAGGGGCGCGCCTGTCCTGGAAGCTTCCAAAAGGGGCGCGCCTGTCCTTGCGCCCTTTGTATGGGGCGCGCCTACGCTGGAGAGCCCCGGAAGGGGCGCGCCCTCCCTAGAACTCTCTAGATGGGGTGCGCCTTGGCATGTAGCCTTCCTGATGGGCTCTCTCATGCCTTGGCTTCCCGAACGCCCCGAATGACTCTCGATCCCTCCGGAATCCTCTAGAAGGGATGTGTCTATGTTGCCTCCATGCCCCGGATCAATCCCGATGCCTCTGGAACCGTCCCCGATGCCTCTAGAATCCTCCGGAAGGCCCTTGGCTTTGTCTTGGCATATGAATCCATGCGTCTTCTTGGACACGGGACCGCGGTCCGTGTCACTTACACATGCTTGAAGGAAGGAGTGCCGAAGACATCAAGTAGACCAGAAGCAATGTTAAAACTGACTTGGTGAGCATATCCTTCCAGCAAAAGTCAAAGAGTTGGCTTTCCAACCCCTAAGCTTAGTGTTGAACTTATCAAGAAGACTAGAGAACTTATTCTTATTGATTTGTTTTTGTAGAATAGGAATGTCAAGGCAATTCCCAAGATCCTTCGTAACCGTGAAACCGCTTTTCGCCTTAATTTGATGGACAATTCTTGCTGGAATATTGGATGAGACAAAATTTAGACTTGAAAGAGCTGATCGATCCTTTACCCAAGAGCAGTACTATAAAAGATGTCCAAACACTTTTTTATAACCTTAATTAACAGTACATTCTTCTTCAATGGAATTATATGCATACGTACTTGAATTTGACACTAATCCAGATCATAAATCGGAATATGAGCAAAGACGTATAAGCTTGGCTCTGCCCACATGCACAGCACCAAGTAGCTAGCTAGTACCGCCAATAAAATTTACTGCTACAATTTTGCAAGTGGTCCCAATCAATTGTAGGCGTTAATTCCTCCTTTAAGATATGGACTAATGCATTCATGGTCATATACTCACAATTAATTAGCAATCATCCGCACTAATAAAGTGGAAACCAAAAAAGCAATTAACAACTCATGCTCGCGGAGATTACAGTGCAGATAATGAATTAACAACTCATGAATTAAATTTACTTACTATAATAATTGTATACAACCAAAACCTTATGTAATTTCTTTGGTCAAAAAAAAACCTTATGTAATTTTGACATTCATCTCGATAATAATTATTAGTATTGTGTGAAATTTTACAATTACAACCTATCAAAGTAATTAATTGTCCTCTAATTAATCTACTCAAGATGATGATTTACACAACTCAATTAATCACTATAACACACTCTTCCGGCTGCTGGCCGCGCTACCCCGGTCCGACAGATCCGCCCCGTCGCCACCGCCAGCTCCGCACTTGGCCACCGTCCTGACGCTCTCAATGAGCTCCTCCGTGCGAGCATCCTGAGACAAGATCTCCGACAACTGCTCCGGATTAATCACCAGCCTCACTTTCCAAACGCCGGTGCCGTTGTACCTCGGGTACACATCCGGGTCGGATCTCTTCCGAAACTCCGCCGTCGCCGGCCTCTGGTGCTGGTCGAACGACATCCGGTACGGCGTCAAGGCGGAGGCCGCGGCGGAGTCCGACGCCGGAGTGGCGGTGGAGAGGGGTAGGAGGTGGTAGAGGCTGCCGACGTGGAGGTGGTCGCCGGGGAGGATCGGCCGGCCGGCGAGGAAGAGACGGTGGCCGGGAAACTCGTTGGTGATGCAGCCGGCGGTGATTGGAGCGTAGAGCTCCATGACGCCGCCGGTGGCTGTCACCACCTTTATCATCTGAGCCACCTGGTTGCCGCCGATGGCTCCGCCGCCGCTGCCGCCGTGGGAGAGTCTGAGCAGGCAATTTCCCATTTTTAATATCCAAGAAATTAATTTGATGAATTTGAGAAGGGGATTGGGGATTTATTAGAAGAGGAGCCGACAGAGAAATGCTTTGCTTGGAGAGCTGAAATCCCAATGTAATATTATGTTGTTTTGTTCTCTTCTTAATACATTTATTCGTTTGATTTAGTGGAGCCCTTTTGATTTTAGTGTATTATAGATAGATAGATAATTGTAATCTTTTCCAGGATTTATGATTTTTTAAGCGGCTGTTAATTTAAAGTGGTGCGTGTTGATTCATCTGTGGCAATAATTGACCACTCAATGAGTGAATAGTGCTTTGACATGAAAACAAATCGAGAATGACGGGAGACTTATTAAGTGTAGAGATTTTGCTTGCTTTTTTTTTTCCCCGAGGTGTGAAGATATTTATGATGAATGAAATTATATGACAGATCGGCAGTCAAGTCTTACAACTAATTTAGCTCGTAATTAAGGGATATATAATCATGGTGATAACAAGTTTGAATCTCTTTTTCCCCTTTCAGATTGTCATGATGCTATTACAAATTATCTAATTTTATATATATGAAAGATAATATCAATCGAAATGAGATCCACGGACGTCACAAAATCTATGAATATGTCGAAATCTACCTAGTACAAAATATAAAGCAAAAACCAAATTCTTGTAAAAATTTGAACCATTTGGCAATTTAAAATATTTTTTTATTTTTTCTAAAATACTCTCACTTGCCCACTATCCTCAAAAGTCAAAGCCCACCACCTATTAATAAATTAATAAATTTATAATTTTTACTAAGAACATAATTTAAAATTTTTTAAACCACTTTCACCTTACCTATTTTTTTCACTATCCCAAAAACCACCACCAACTAACAAATTAATATTTTGTAATTCTTTACTAAAAGAAGTGTGATTTGTGAAAATGTGTTTGTAAATTTTGTTTAAGAACAAGTCGAAAATAATTTATAAATGATTTTTATATTAGATCCGTACAAGGTATATGAATAAGGCTAAAAAAATGTGATTTAGTTGTTAAAAATGTGTTTGGGAAATTTTTTAAGAACAAGTCGAAAATAATTTTTATAATATAATTTTTATATTAAAGGTACGGGAATAACACTAGCTAATTTTTGTACAATCTAATTGTTGTTCAATAGTAAGTGATTTTGACAGTTTAACCATCACAAATAATGCAGTTAAAACTCCTACCACACAAATGTACGTAACAAGAACTTGTTAGCATGGCACGCTATTCAAAAATATCATGGCACGGAATTCAAGGAAGTGATTCAAGCAAAATTTAGCGACAGATACATAAAAGAAATTACAATATCACATAGTGTATGTTTTTGGAAAACTAGGGTAGTATATTGTAATTATTAAAAGAACATGGACATGGTTCATTCCTTCGCCTAGCTTCATTTTTTAACCACGAGGGATGATATATATCCATCTTGAACTTAATTTTTGAGCCGGAATAGTTAGCTGGTGTCTCAACATTCAAGCAAGAAACTGAGAATTAGAAAGGCTTGCAATTCATCTTTCATTTTGTACATATTATATGCCAACTTGTAGATGATTATCAACTAGTTTTAAATTGTAATATCTTTTTTTGTTCCGAAAATTGTATGCTGGTTTGACTTGGAAAAATAGACGACGGTCAAAGAAAATGGCGTATCCGCGCGCACGGGCTCAGATCCTTTTTAGAGCGTTGGGCTTCCTTCCTTCTTCCTAAAATCGCGTGGGTCCCATCTTCCGTCAAAAGGAGCCCTGTCCCGCCACTTGCTCCTCTAATTTCGATCTTGAAAAGAAACCTGCAATTACAAAAATACATTTTCCATGCATTTCATTTCTAACTATCAAATTGGTATGAAACGAGAACTAAAAAATTCGGTCAGAGCTGTGTTATTATCGCCGGTCTTGCCTTTTATTTAACTTATTCTCAATTCCTTCGAGTAAGCAAAACCGTAGGTCCATTGGTGACCGAAAGCGCAAAACTTTTTGTTCGCAATGTTTTTCTCAACAAAATATTAGTATTGTAAAATGAAAAGAATTAAAACATATGGTAAAATATATTAGTTTAATAGTTTGTTAAGATTTTCGTTAAAGTCTATCTCGACTACATTGTATAGTGTTAGTCTAGTAGAGTTTGGTTCTCATAAAACACTCCCTTAACATGAAACGGAAGGAGCATTCTGGGCCCTTGGATCAAGGAGATCCAAGGATTAATCTTCTTTCTCCTTTTATTAAAGACGGGGGCAATTATGTCTTTTACTTCTCTAATTAATTAATCATTTTTCTCTTCTTTTATTTTTGGGGTAAATTGAACGAGATTTGGGTACCCAATCGATTGAACGACTCTCGATTAAGGGAGAGATTTTGATACGAATCTATTGAACGAGATCAAAGATGGTGCGATTATAATTCCTCTTTCCAACCATGGAAGAAAGCGGCATTTATTCCTCTTTTTGTGATTTGGTTAGGTTATTTGAAATTCTAGGGTTAATAAACTATCTAAGAGGAATTCACAAATCCAATTCTACCTGATAAACTATCTAAGAGGATTTCGGCGAATCAAAATGTGTGAATTTCAGAATCGATTGAACTGGTCTATCGAATTGTGTGAATCTCGTTGGATTTCAATTCTGTAATTTTTGCAAGATTTCAATCTCGTTGACCAAGTAAAAGTGAACTTTTACCTGTTTATAATGCACTTTTACATGTTTTTAATGCACTTTTACATGTTTTTAATGCACTTTTTGACATTATACTTGCACTTTTTTCTTATGCACTATTACTAGTTTCTAGTGTACTTTTACATGTTTATAATGCATTTTTACATATTTTTAATGCACTTTTTGACATTATACTTGCACTTTTTTCTTATGCACTATTACTAGTTTCTGGTGCACTTTTACATGTTTCTAATGCACTTTTACATGTTTTTAATGCACTTTTTGACATATACTTGCACTTTTTTCTTATGCATTATTATTAGTTTCTGGTGCACTTTTATATGTTTTAATGCACTTTTTGACATTATACTTGCATTTTTTTCTTATGCACTATTATTAGTTTCTGGTGCACTTTTACATGTTTTTAATGCACTATTACTAGTTGAAACAGTTTTGCCGGTCAATAACACAACATATCACAAATCTACCCATCAATGTTGAAACAGTTTTACAAGTTCATTCCTAGCCAAAGCCAAAGCCAATAAATTGATGTTTACCAAACCCCTTCCTTTGACATTCTGAGGAAATGGGTCAGGGTTAAGTTTGGAAGCTCGGTGGACCCTAATTTCTTCCTCTTCTTAATCCTGGTCATTTTCACTGTCTCTGAACCCTCGGAGCAAATTTCTGTGATGGTGGTCAAATTATAGAACCGCCAAAAAACAAGATCTTATTACACTTTAAGGTGAGATCGAAGGTGAAGGTGAAGGTGAGATTTCGATCGAACTATTTCAGGTGAAGGTGAGATCGAAGGTGAAGGTGAGGGAGATGGGCCGAATCACGTTCCTGGAGCGACAAACTGAGCGCGAGAAGGTGGGAGCCTTCGATCGAACTTTGGAGACTTCAATCGAACGTTTGGAGACTTTGATCGAGCGTTTGGAGACTTCGAATTGGGCGATTTGAATCGTCGTGGGAGTGTGGTTAGTACGATCGATTGGGGCTTTTTTTTATAATTGAGAGTGAAGTTAAGGGTATAGAAATTGGGTGTATTTACAAAATTGCCACCTTGCTGATTTGTTTTATGTATTTTTTTCAAAATCACATGAGTAATCTGAGCCATTGGATCATGTGATCCGACGGCTGACAACTCTCCTTCCGTTTCATGTTAAGGGTTGGTTTCATTTGAACCAAACTCTAGTTTTGTATATTATATTGTAATACTTTTATATTATTCTGTCACGTACTTAAACATGAAAAGGATAAAGCATGCGCTATTAGATTCTTAGGTTTTCTTTTACAAGTAAAATGATAAATGTTACATTAAGTTAGAAATATATCACTCTTCCAAGATGTCAATCTTAACTGAAATCAATAATAAACATGTACTATTCTTTATAAATTTTTACCGGTCCTCTAAGTTGTTTCATATTTTTTCACATCCTAGATTTTTTATCTACATTTATCTTTTTATCCTACCGTGACAATATAATATAAAAGACGGATAGTATACAATCTATGTTTGGTAAACTTTGACGGAAATCTTAACAAACTAGTATATTTTACCATATCTTTTACTTTTCTTTTATTTATTTTTTCACTCTTGATTTTATGTTTCATACCTTAAAATCATAACCAATTAATTATTGGAAAATTCCGGTTGGTACCCTCGAGTTTTTAACTTTTTCGAGTGGTGCCCTCAAAAAAACTTATTTCGAATGATACCCCTGAACTTTTGCAAAAGTCCGACTTGTGCCCTTACTTGTAAATTTTCGTTAATTTATACCTAAATTAGTATGTTTTCTAATGAAAAAAATATATTTTTGTATTTAATAAAAATTTATTTGATTCCACCTTTCAATTTGAAAAGTAACGATTTACACAAAGTTGTATTTAATTAAATTAAAACAAAATTTTCAGTTAATAACAATTAAAATACATCATATAAATATTAAATTAAAAATATTATATATATATATTTTTCAAGTAGATTGTATATTGTATAATTTAAAAATTTTAAGTTTAAAAAAATATTAAAATATTTACATTAAAATAAATATATTACATAATTAAAAATTTTCAAGTAGGTTTTATGTAATAATTCTTATTTAAAAAAAATAATAGAACTTTCATTATAGTAATCTTGCATTACATTAAAATTTAATTTCTATCAATTTTTTAAAAATTATAAAAATTACTATGTAAAATCTACATGGAAAATGTTAATTTTGCATAATATTTATTTTAATATAAATATTAAAATAATTTCTATTGTAACTTTAAAATTTTGAATTATTACAACATAAAATCTACTTGACATATATATAATATAAAATTTATTTTTATATTTTTTATATTATTTATTTTCATTGTTATTAAATTAAAATTTTGTTTTAATTTAATTAAATACAAAAATATTTTTTTTCATTAGAAAACATACTAATTTAGCTATAAACTAACAAAAATTTACAAGTAAGGGCGTCAGCCGGACTTTTGCAAAAGTTTAGGGGTACCGCACGAAATAAGTTTTTTTTTCGGGGTACCCTTCGAAAAAGCCAAAAACTCGAGGTACCCTTTACAATATATTTTACATTTCTTTTATCTTTTTTTTAATTCTTTATTCTTTTAATTCTTTCAATTTAATAATTTATTTATAAATATCATTAATAATTAAAAGTTCAAATAATTAAACCATAAAATAAAAAAAAAATTGTAAAAAGACAAAAAAGACATGATTTATAATTTGGGAAAATAGATGGTACTTTTGTAAACTTTTTTTTTTTGATAGGTACCCCTGCAAATAGGGGTGTTCATAACCGGATATCCGATCCGATTAGCCTAATCGGATCGGATATCCGGAATAAAAAATTCATGAAATTGCTATCCGAATCCGATCCGAATATATCCGAATATCCGATCCGTATACTTCGGATCGGATGGATATCCGAATCTCAAATTTGTACGCGTTTTCTGTATTTGTGTTTCAAAAAACTCAAGTTTAATCTGAACTAATGAATAAAAATAATAACTATCACCAAAATCGATTTTAAAACACCAATTGCTACTGAAACACCAAAATGATGGTGGTAATTAGCGAGTTAAGAGTTTACATATAAGATCAAAGATAAACTTATGGCTTAATATACCAACAATGATGTACAAAAGTGAGCTCCAACTCCAACCATACAATTTTTTCCCACACAAATTTCACAAACCCTAATATAATTTCAAAAACCCTAATCTAATTTCCATACCAAGTGAATGATTTGTCTCCAACAGATTTTTGCGTCGGGTAAGAGATGAAGGACGAGGAACCGACGAGAATATCACAATTGAAAGAGATGAAGAGGCGATGGATAACACAGAAGACTTTAGAGCAGTCGAAGATGAAGTAGAATCGGGATTTAGGAACGCCGGACACTGCCTCACTGGTGGTAACAGAAGAGTCGATCTTTGAGAGGGAGAAGCCAGAAGGGTGAGGAATGAGAAGCGGCGGAACGTAGAAATGAATCTAGGGTTCTCTCTCATTCCTTTTATATTTTTGCCAAAAAGAATTTATATAAAAAAGGGTGAGTTTTGGGTTGTGGGCTTGTGCAGTTGTGGGCTGTGGGCTGGGCAACCTTTTGTCTACAAAACAATCCGGATAAAACCAATTGGGCTACCAAAGTGTAGCTTAAATATAAAAAATATATATTAATAGTATTATACTCCCGGATATCCGAGGGGTATAATTTACTATCCGGATCCGATCCATTAATTCGGCTAATTTTTTTCGGATCGGATCGGATTCGAACAATAATCCACCGGATTCGGAATTGTCAGATCGGATCGATCGGATTTTCGGATCGGATTTTTCTGAACACCCCTACCTGCAAATCCGTCTATTTTAGTTTCCATTTATCTTCTATAAAAATTCCGAATCTTCTACTTATCTTAGTTATCTGGCAGGCTGTCCATCTTCAGACTTCATTCTTCCGGGCTAGAAGGGCCCAACAAAATTTATGGGCCCAATATTACTAACTTACCCCGACTCAACGGTCAGCTTATCGAAAGAATATTTCCGTTAGGACTTGACCAAATCAATCACGGTATTATTCAAATTGCTAATTACACGAACATAAAATGTCAACAAACAGTATTTGTTAGAAAATTCATAGGAATATAAAGAGAGAGAGAATGTATATATGAAAGTTTTTTATTGGTTAAATGACGTGTGAGGAGTTAACTTCTTGCTTTGGGTGGTTTTCAAAATATTATCCTTTTATTTTATAAAAATTATATAGTATGATTTTCCAAGTTAAAAATTTACACATATATACATATATTTATTTGAAATATAAATATATTAGTTTATGACCCGTACCTTGTACGGGATGTGTTTGTTGTAGTTTTGTAAGATTTGGCGGATAGATTTAATTAAATCCGGGTTTGATATTATATGATATTTACAGTAGTTAATCATGAAATTGTGTATTGAGAATTTTATTGAGTATTTAAAATATTCATTGTAATTGATATGTTCAATGAATGATATGCAAGAGGAGTTAACCATGAATATTCATTTCGAAGTTATATTTACAGAAAAATTTATAGTTAACGGATGATGTTTTAAGGTAAAATTAAAATTATATATATACACAAATTTATTATTGAATTAATAAACACACATGATAATTCAAAAAGTATAAGATTAAATATTGTGTATATAATTGAAAATTTATATTTGCCTACTACTACATGATATTATGGAAGACTTCTTTATACACAACGTTAGTCGTATTTGAAGTGTTGGTTATTTTCATCACAAATTAAAATTGTCAACCCATCTCTACTTGTGACACTTGAAAATGCAACATAAAATTGTCCATGGGTAAATACCGGCCTTGGAAGGTATAAACCAACTCATGAAAAAGACTGACCTTGGCTTTTGTTGATTGTCATTGCAAAACAAACAATGAGAGGGAATTGTCTTCGTCATAATTTAAAAGGCAACGTAATGTCAAATGGCATAAGAAGCACACACATGGAATTATAACCTTGAATCCAATGTTTGTTCCAGAAATGATCTTAGCCTCAATGGTGTGTGTCATTAGCCTTGTGATGACTAACCGTGTGTTGTTGCACAATCCATTGGATTGATCAATATTGTGAAGTAACATGACATGCACTCCTACCTTTAAGTTTAAGGCAATAATTTGGAATTCCAAAAATTCTGATAGTGTTGAGATATTCAACTGAGTATAGATCATCATCATCTTGGTTGTTTCCATTTGTTGGGTAAATACCATTTGAGCTCAAATATACCTTCTCTTCTCCAGGTAGTAAGGACATAATATAAACATTTACTTTCTTTACAACTTCAAGAGTAGGTGCATGGATGGTTCTTTCCTCAAAGTACTTAGAATCTTTCATGCTATCAACAATAGAAGAGTAGCTGATAGATTCAATTATTGATGCAATTGGATCCGTCCACTATGTAATTAATAAATCATTTGGAATTTCTATTATTGCTTCTCCATCATTAGGTCCTCTTATTGTACCATCTCCGACACTAAGAATCCATTCAGAAAATTCTTTCGGACAATTTAAATTAGAATGTGCTAATCCAGATTGAAGTCTCATGTTTCTTGTCAAATGAAGCACTTTACAATGTGCCCACAAGTAGGAAGAATTAATTGTGGTTGAAATAATTGTAATATCCGTATTCGTGTAGGTCTCGTGGGTCAGAAAAACGAGTTTTTTGAATTACAGACAATCGAGTTTTTGAACCACATGCAACCTCGTTTAGGAAAATATAGGTCTTAATGATCCGATATACAAATCCGGATTTGGTCACATATATAAATATATATTTTGTGAAGATTAATCCTAATTTTCAATGAAGTCGAATCACAAGATCCGGTTGAACATGTCTAAACAAACTTCCAACAAACTTCCAACAAAATCTTATCATTATCCTCTAATGATAACAATAAACTTCTATCTCGATTCCAAGCAACCAATACACGTATAAACTAAGGGCTCCAATCTTCGAGCGATATTTATCGTAAAAAGAGGCGAGAATAGAGGACGTAATTGCACTGGAAATCCGAGGAAGGATCGTCGGAGTCATTCGCCGCCACCGACTGCCGTTGGAAGACACCACCGGTAAGACTCTATCTCCCTGTTTTCCT
This sequence comes from Fallopia convolvulus, assembly GCA_964016875.1. Lineage (NCBI taxonomy): Eukaryota > Viridiplantae > Streptophyta > Magnoliopsida > Caryophyllales > Polygonaceae > Fallopia > Fallopia convolvulus. The sequence continues at coordinate 60,122,148 of OZ024720.1, read as the reverse complement.
TCCGTTTCGGTTAGAGCGTGGGGTCGAGTCCGGGGTAGGGGATTAGGTGAAGCCACGAATTCAGTCGGGGCTGGCTGTCGTCGACGAGGCTGAGCAAGGGAAGCTGCGGTGGTCGTCCGCGGTGGGGATCGAAGATCGCCGCTGCTCCTTGTACAGGAGGGAGGAGGTCGAATCGAGAGGGGCGGGGAGATCAGCAGGGGCGAAAGCCTGCTCGAAGGATCGCCGGCGGAATGGGTTAGCGGGGCCGAGAAGAGGGTGCGGAAGCGCCGGCGGGGCGCGAGCAGGGCGGCGGATTTTGGATCGTCGCTGCTCTTTTCCATTACTGCCGGTGATGGGTTAAGGGGAAGGCAGGGGCGAAGATCGGCTCGCAGAGGCGCCGGCGAAGTGAGGGACGGGCCGTGAATTACGAGCGTTCAGGAGGAAGAACGAGGCCAAGCGAGATGGCGAATTTGTCGGACGAGAGGCTCTCGATTGCAGCGGCGTGAAGAAGAAGAAGACGCGGCGTACTTGCAGGTCTTCGTTAGGTTGAAGAAGAATTGGGGGTGGGCTCCACTTGATTAACAAAATAGCATTCTTTGAAATATTGGGGGTCCTTGTTTTTGCTCTTGAATGAATTCTGGGGAAAACGCATGAACTTGATCAAAATAATTGTGGGCCTAAAGTGATTGGGTTGGGCCATTCTTTTAACTAGTTGGGGTGGGTCGCTCTTCCTGGGCAAAGGAGAAGACAATTAATTACGGGTTGGGCTTGATAGGCTAGTATTTGTTAGAATAGTGGAATTAATAAGTGGCATATATTAGAGATACTAATATATTCTTATTAGGGACTCCCCTTACATAGGATCGGTTAGTTAATGGCAATAAAAGTGATCCCTTAATTGGGTTAGTTCGGTTCGACTTGTACTTAATCTAATTTATCACTTTATAATTTTCTAGGAAATCGGTTCCGCTCGTGTTCTTAAAATTTTGTCTTCTCCAGAGGGTTTCTATCTTCGAGGTAAGTCGTTTTTCAACTTGCTCGGTTCTTTTCTCCCTTGTTAGACTGCGTATCGATATTGTAGGACGGGTTTTGGGAACTAGTCCCGAATACCTTTTAAATTGTTTTGAGCTCCTTGTGTGTTGTGTGCGTTAATGATTTTAAATGTGTTTTATCGGAAATTATTTTGGAACGTTTTCTCTGTGTTGGTACCATTTCCGACACGGCCCATCGTAGCTGGTGTTGAGGAAGAGTTGGCTACTTTGACCCGTGTGACTGGAAAAATCGTGCCCCTTCAAAACGAAAATTATTATCTGCGTGTTTTTTTTTGGCAAGTGCTCCAGTGGAGGCTTAGCTAGGGGTTAGAAGGGAGATTGTGAAGTGGAGTGGGAGGGCCTGCCTCTGCACTCGGAGCGGTGATGAGCGCCTTGGAAGTCGGATCGTGGACAAAGGAAGAATTGCATTGCTATGTGTTGTGATTGTAAATGCGTATGTGACTTGTGTGACTGATATCACTAATTTAGGTATTGACCTTAGAGTTATGTTTGTGATTGTGGATTTGTATGCTGACTTTAGATAACTGATTTCAAAACGTGCTACAATTTCCGTATTCTTTCTAGCTTGGTAGATTAGACGCTGACCCTTCGGGGAACATTTTTCAGTTCCAGGTATGAACCAGGGAGCCGTGCAGGAACCTAGGCAAGATGGCGGGCCGGAGCGGTAAAGAGCGCGTGTCATAGTGGGATTGGTTTATTCTAGTTTATTTATAATAGTTAGGATGTTGATTTTAATACTTCTTAGACGGAGTTAGTACGATGTTTCGTTTATTATTATTTTGTTCGGATAGTTCAGTTTCAGTAGGCGTTGTGACGTATTTGAATGTTTATGATTTTCGGGGATTCATGCATGATTACGTTTTCTAAGTTTTATTAAATAAAGGTTGGATGTTTTATTATGTTTTCTCGTCGTGCTCGAGTTGTAAGGTCCTACAGTGTAAGTTGTCGACCTAATTAATAGTACCTTGTAAGGTCTATTTCCTAGTAGCGCCTCGTCGGAAGACGGGGTGTTACAATAATGTCTTGTCTTGTCTTGTGCTTTTAGGAACCACTGGTAAAATTTGTCTAAAATCTCCACCAAACACAACTACTTAACCACTCAATGGTTGTTCTTAACTCCGTGAGTTAGAGTGTCTAAGGACATCCTTAAACTTCTATCTAATGCCTCAAAACAATGTTTGCTCAGCTATTGGTGTGTCTGGCCTAATTTCACAACTTGACTCCCCATGTATATAAATAGGTATAGTAAATCTAAAATGTGTCGTTCTACCACCCGAAATTAATAGTGAAGCTATTCCACTTGAAACTACATGTAATAAGAACAATACCTCCTTTATAACGTATTGCAATAAAAAAGTGATCTCCAAATAAATGTCCATAAGAAAAAAAAAGATACCTCCTTCACCTCTTGACACTGCATTTAGGATTTCATTATATACTCCTTTTTGTTCATACCTTTTATTTATCATAACGCAATTCATCTGGTATAAACTTGTTAAGACCCTAAACCATGAGTAATATGTTATCTAGAACAGGCATTGATGGATATCTACGTATACAACTTTCATTTCATTGTAGCATTTTATCAATCTCATCTAGTGTATAATTTTTCAATTGCTCATCACTTAAGTATATATCTGCAAACATCAACAAAACGGATTTGTAGTGAAAACTATTTGAAAATCTTAAGAAAAAGAACACAAAATTGAACCTGTTGACAATGAAACACAAATCAGGTTTTGTTTATATATTTTTTTCTTAACGTATTGAAATTTACGGGTTGAATTTCCAGCATTTATTACCTATCAATTGTTCAAACAACATATAAATTAATTGTTTTAATAATTGCTATATGTATTATCGAAGTAATGATAAATGCTATTTTATACTGTAATATTTAAATTTTTTAAGTGTATTAACATTTAATTTAACAAAACACTATTGCTCAAAAAAAATAGAACGCTCTTTTTTTTTGGTCGAAAAAAAAAATAGAACGCTCTATATTTGGTTGTTTTATCATTGTGATTACAACTTCCTATCTTTAAGAAAATTCATTCTAAGGTATTATCTTTTTAAGTTTGATTCAACGTTAAAAAAAAAATATAATCATTCAATGTTAAAGTATATCTTTAAAAAACATTATTCAATGTGGCATTTAAAAATTATGTTTAAAAATAAAAGGAATTCAACTGAGAGAAGAATTAAAATAATACAAATTCAACGTTGAATTTTAAAAACATCTTATCTTTTGCCACATAAGTAAATCAAATAGTAAAAGAAATTCAACATGGAAACGTGATTTTTTTTAAAAAATCTTATCTTTAATAAATATAAGGAATTTAATTAGGAGATCTAAAATAATTTAAATAAAAATTATTTTTTAAAATATGAGGTGGGGCCAGAATCAACGTAGTGGCTTAAAAACGATCAGTTTTTATAATATATATTGATTTTTAAATTTTTTTTAACATCAATTTAATATTTACAAAGTAAATTGGAACATGAATGTGGATTAGATAAAAATAGCTATACTTATTTTGATTTTGGTTTATTACCGTTAAATATAACTAACGTTATAAGCAAGCTTACCTATCTCTTAGCCGTGGAAAAGCTATGAAAGCCCCACGTTAGAAAATTAAAAGATAAATAGCTTAATATAAATGCAATTGAGTTATTTCTCTTGATTTTATGATAAAATTTTATGAACTTAGCTAGGTTGATAACGTGGTTATGTATACGAACGAACGTGTGAATCGCATATTATAATTGGCTCACCAAACTTTATCAAGATATCAGAGCTAGTCGGTCTTACATATTACGGAGTCAGACAGTTGCACTTAAAGAGGCGCGTGAAAAATAAGCTTCCCATATTAGAGAATTAAAAAAAAAATAGAATAATATATATACGTTTGAGTTACTCCATCTATTGTCAATTAAGTTTAGGATGAAATCCCATGAACTTATATATTAGATTTATAATGTATTTATGCGCATGGACAGACATGTGACCCACATTATAATTGGTCCACCCGACTTTATTAATAGCTTTTATTAATAGCTTTGCCTTGTATGTATATTCCGTGAGGAAGATAATGATGGTGCTGCGTGCATATGCAAAATATGAAGTGAGCCAACAATAAGAAACTTCTTCCAAGAAGTACTATAAGATCGACATAGATTTTTATATGACATTTGATAGATTTTTCTTATATATGATTTAATGACCGAGTTTTGTTCAAACATTTTGTTTTGGTCAGCTTGACTAGAATTAATACGGCCCTAGGTAATATCAATATGTATATAATTAAGAAATAGAAATCACAACGGTTGATTAAGGCATATAGCCTTGTGATGACATTCATCTCAAGTTAGTTTTCGTTGGTATTCGGGCATCTAGTTAAATGATTAATTTTCAAAAGTACATAGAAATCTTCGATTACTCTCATATACAATGTCCTCACCAAAAAAAAATTAAATTTTTTTTGGCTACTAATTAAAATCTCTCATTGATCAATGTACAATGCGAACTTCAGTTCCTTTGTAAATTTCATGGAGAGATCTCGAGGCTCACATCTTAGATATAATTTATCCGTTTCAATTAGGATTGGAAATTATACGGAGGTGACCGTACTATCCAATTAAGTCAATCTAAATAAACGAGCAAAAATCCAAATAAAGTGGATGATGGGTGGATCAAGTGACAAGTGCATGTAGACCTGTCAATCGGGTCGGGCGGGTTCGGGTTCGGGTTGAATCGGGTTCGGTTTCGTTATGGGTCACGGGTCAATCGGATCGGGTTGTAACGGGTTTTCGGTCGGTTCGGGTTGACCAGCGGGTCAAAGATATCCTTTTTTTATGATTATTAAAATCAATTTATAATTAAATAATATTATTTAATTATAATCTATTATTTTTATTTATTTTAATAATAAAATATATTATAATTTTTAAAATAAAATTTAAAAATTCTATAAATATAATAAATCGGTCAACCCATGGGTTTCGGGTTTCAACCCAACGGGTTTCGGGTTCTATCGGGTTCGGTTGATTTCGGGTTTCGGGTTCAAATTTTCGGATCTTGACCCTAAAATTATCGGGCGGTTCGGGTCGGGTTAGCGGGTTCGGTCAGCTTTTGACAGCTCTAGGTGCATGCAAAAATGAATTACGTGTCAGATAAGGGTGAGAGTTTATCACCTAAATAACCGAACACATCACACGACCCGTCACTCGTTTAACTCGAACCATCGTTTAACTCGCTTTAAATCTCTATACATATATCTCCTAGCCTAACACTTTGATTCAGGTTTCAAAATCTATTCCCATTTATTTGCATGAATATTGTTTTATGGAATTATGGATTTGTATTGTTTGTGTATTGACAAATTATTTATAGAATCGTTATGTTTATATGTTTTTATGGATTTGTATGTTTTCATTTATTTATATTGTGTATTAACAATTTACTTATGAAATCATTATCTTTATATATGTTTTTTTTTGTAATTAGGAGTATTAAATATTTCCTTATGGACAATGAAAAATATATATAGCGATTTTACGGGTGAACGAATTACCCAAATAACCCGCAAATAACGGATGGTTTGAGACTTTGAGTGACAGGTGAGTTGGATGAGACATATTTACTTGCGGGTTGAATGCCGAAAAGACTTCACCCACCCATAGTCTGATCCATTGAAAGTCCTAGTCCTAATACTTGTGTTTACCTATACTTAAAATTTAAGTATTATATAAAAGTCAAAAGAAAATAAATTCAACAAAACTAAGTCTACATTCTAAGAACTAGCTATAGCATACGTGGATATCCTTTATTCTTCATTATAAAAGAAAGTCGATTACAACTCAAACAATCGGAACACCGCAGAGGAGAAATATGGCACGGTTTAATTTGGTTTAGGGGTTGTTCGATGACAACGTTCCTTATAATAACATTGGTGCTTCGGCGGCAATATCCTCCGGTGGCCTGTTTTTTCTCTTCATGATTCTTGCTTCACTCTCAATCCTAATCATGGCAATATTTTCTTGCAGTGAAGGTGCTGATCGTGATCCTAAAAAATCCGGTGGTGGTTGTGGTGGTGGGTGTGGTGGCTGTGGTGGCTGTGGAGGCTAACATATATATCACTCGTGCGTATTGGTTTGATACGATAATGATCTATATCGCTTTGTAAAATCTTATGTTCACAAGTTCATCTTCGTCCTCTTTGTTTTATGTAGATTGAGAACTTTCTTGGTAAACTTTGCACATATATTTTTCCATCCAAATTAATAATGCATATATATAGGGGTTTATATGGGTGGTGTTTTTTTTCCCATGCCCATCATAATATGGAGCTGTTGATGATAGAGTATCATGGTCCGAATTCAATCCGGGTATTGCCGGATATCCGGAGCGTGTAACCTTGGATAGGATCCGATACCATAAAAATACTTTGTTGAGGGCATAATTTCTTATCAAGCCAGATATCCGGCTTGATACGAATATGTTTTTGTGTAAGTTTTAAGCTTAAATTTTTTTATTTTGCAAGAAATTCCTACATGGCTTTGTTGAGGGCAACGTTTTGTCTATTGCTTCGCTTAGGATCCACGTCATATAGGGAAAATAATAAAAGTGTGAATAATTTTACACAATATAATAGCGGAGGATGAACTAAATAAGTAGAGTTTCAACCCTGATGTATCAGGGTTTGAGAGATCATCAACTATGAAAGACACATTTTCTCAAAATTGACCAAGTTTCGTGACAGAGTACATAAACAATCGAATGCGACTTCGAAATATGACATCCACAAACAGCTATAAGATGATTTGGATGAGCATGTATGGTAGCCAATCGGGCATTTTATATTCAAAACTAGTTTATGTATAATTTTATATGTACTCATTTGGTGTGTGTGTTTTAGTTATTGCAATATTTCATGTATTTCTTTGAATGTATTCCCATGTTTTCAATTTTAAGTGAAATGAAGGGTGAAGTTTATTCTTTATTTAATTTCAAGCTTAACTTTTTATTATTGTCAAATTAATTTAATTAAATAATTAAATTTTAGGATATTTTGCCAAAACTCACCTTTCAAATAAGATATTTTTTAAAGAAACCACGTTTTAAAATTCTCTTTAAGTAAAAGCACCTTTTATAATACACACTCAATTTAAACCACCTTAATCTATTTCCGATGATATTTTACCCAGTTGGACCACAATGCCCTTTTAAATTTATTTTCACCACTTTGTGTAGATAGTTAATTAAATATAAAAACCAAACAAAGTAAAATTTAAAGGATATTTAGGTCCAACCAAGATAAAGTGTCATCGGAATATAGCTCAAGGTGTTTGAAATTGAGTGGTTGTACTATAAAATGTGTTTTTACTAAAAAAAAAGAATTTTAAAAGATCGCTTCTCAAGCAAAAAATATTTTATGTAACATCCCGTCTTAACATCGAGGCGCTACTCGGTAGTAAACCTTACCAATTACTACTTAGACTAGCCTGACAACAAATTTACTCGGATTTACAACTCAGACACGACGAGAAAACTTGTAACAAAGCATCCAACCTGTATATTTATAATGTGTACTTGTTAAAATATAAATGAAACCAATCCCCAAGTTACCATAAGAACTAACATTTCCCAACCCTCATAACACACATCTCATTTTAACTCTATCCGGTTCCAATAAACTCAACCAAATAAATAGAAACAAAAACTCTCAAGCCCACCCCCGCCTATTAACATGTTCCACAACCTTCCACTCTATCACACGGCTGAGGATCCATCATGCTACCTAAATCGTACATGCAACTGAAAAAAATAAGTACCCGAAGGGTGAATTTTTATTCCAATCCAAATTAGAAACTACACAGCACTAATAAGACGTTTTAAAACTAGCAAGAAAAATTCTAACATTCATTAAACAAAAATCATAATAGTCCATCACTTGCATATCATTTCTACAGTCCATGACCTAACTAGTTAGTCAACCATACACTCTACTACACACCCCACACATGCCCACTTCCATACATCTATACACACACATACACAACCTTGTGCGACAATGCAACACTTCTTCAACATTGCATTATAAGCGATAATGTAACTCTTTTCCATCATCATTAATTGCATGTCTTTCCGGCAATGCAACCCTTCCCTGTCATTACATGTCAGTTCTCAATTAAAGCATTGAGAAAACATTTGAAAGACTTCACAAACAATCAAAAAATTCTTAAAGCATAGTTGCACACATATCCAATATAATTAACATTTTTCATAAAACAAAAAATTACGGACTAGTTCCCCGAAACCAATCGTACAAGTATACGATGTAACGTCTAAAATGAATTGAACAGAAACCGAGCAAGTTGCAGAACGACTTACCTCAAATGATGGAATCCTGCAAAAGAAACGATCAAATAACTCGAGCAACGTGAGATCCTAGTCAACGATGACAAAATGCACTTAAAATGACAACCTTACCAAAAGAGATTTTATACACCCCAAAATATGCCAACTTATTAATCTTAACAGCTTTTAACCAACTTAGTCTTGGCCGGGATAGAAAGAAAGTCCGACTTAAATGACGTTAAACCACATGAAAACTTTGAATGATCTGATTACACACTTAACTTAAACATGACAACAAAACTCCATCCGCAAAGATATCGATCATAAGAATTGAGTCAACCAAAACTCGTTTGTTTGATTAAATAAGACCAACCGACTACAAAATACATACTAAAACTAAAACATAATTTCAAAACCGAACTTCTATAGAACCAAGAAGATGTCTAACTATCGAGCCCTTAAATGCGAAGTTGGACTAAAATGACACCCGAAACCAACCAAGTTTGACCCGTGAAACTTTAGCCTTATATTGGAACCAAGCTATAGATTCTCAATTCAGCTGATAGCATTTTTTGAACATTCATTATTTATTGTACTTTTTTTCTTGATAAGTTTTGAGCACAAGAACTCCAACTAGGTGGACAAAACCTAGTATGGAAACTGAGATTATGCAACAGCCTCGAACCAAATCAGATTACAACTAGAGAGGATGAACTATTGCCAAGCCTAGGCCGAATTACAAAGAAACCCCAACATTCAGATCCTATCCCTTAGTTTACACACAATTTCGATCAACATCCCCAAAAGGGATCGAATTTACACATAGATTAATTTTATGCACGAATTGAATCGTAAACCTCGAATACAAGTCTGCCCGATCCGAACACTACCCAATTACGACATGAGGTCTGTGTAGAGTTTTGACATAGTAAAGGAAAAACGAACTCAAACAAAATAATCAAAGCTCAATCAGCGAATGAAGCCATTCATTCATGGATAGAACAGTTCAAAGAGAGAGCGAATACCAGCAAAGTGCTCGTCTCAATCCACAATGTTCTAACAACTTGAAAAACAAGAAAGAGAGTTCTATTTATATGGCCGGGGGTCAGATAAACCGGGTACACATAAATTTATTTAATGAGAGAATTGGATAAATGGCACTAAACCAACTTAAAGCGCATTTATATGGAAACTCCTTCTCCCTCTGTTGATCGCCAATGTCCCACGCCTTCTGTATGCTTGGCTTCGACTTGACAATCCATCAGGAGATGATAGTCTCCATATCCTCCCCTCAAGTTAGAGCCAAACAAAGGCCCAACTTGTTGGAAAGAAAATCCTGTTGTCCGTGGTTTAATGCCTTTGTCATTAAATCAACAATCTGTAGTCCCGTTGGTATATAGGTTGTCTCCAAGAAACCAGCTTGCACTCGCTCACGAATGAAATGACAGTCCAGATCAATGTGCTTTGTACGTTCATGAAAACATGGATTAGCTGCAAGCAGTTGGGAGGCTCTGTTATCACAAAATAGTTTCACTGGCAACTCCACACTGATCTTCAAGTCTCTCAGCAAATAAGAGGACCAAATCAACTCTGATGTTGTTGACGCCATACTTCTATACTCTGCCTCAACTGACGATCTGGACAATGTACTCTGCTTCTTGGTCTTCCATGAGACGAGGGCGTGACCCAGAAATACACAATAGCCAGAGAGAGATCTTCTGGTTGTAAGACATGAACCCGAATCTGCATCCGAGAATCTTGTGAGTTTCAAGGATTTTTGCACAGGATAATGCAACCCATGACTGATTGTTCCAAGCACAGTGGCGGATCCAGGATCGATTTGATGTGGAGGAGGACATTGAACAAGCCTAATAGCAGGGAAAGAATCGGATTTAAACATCAAAGTAGTATAAACCAATAAAGCTAATGACCGTTTGACATAAACATAACAATTTCAACGGTATAATTCAATAACGCTAATTATAGTTTGACATAAAAATAACAATTCCAACGGTATAATTAACCTCTACGAGTTTCATGAAAAAACAAGCGTACAATTAATCTATCTATTTTAATTTTAACATTATTAATATTCTAAGTCAATAATTAAACTATCAAACAACAATAAGCAATTAGCCATGGCATGATATCACATATTCACATCAAATATAGTAACAATTAAAAACAAAAATTAATAACAAAATTCGAAACAAAAAACTGAAAATTATGGCACTACACTATGAATATCCACATCAAATGGCATCATATGATATTTAATCAAATGATAATTAAAAACAAAATTTAATAAAAAAAAATTAAAAAAGAAAACCTCTGCTTGGAAGGTAGGCCCAATTGTTGTGCTAAAGTCCCAATTGCCTCAGTGGTTTAATTCGTGCTCGGCAAATTCTAAATGGGCTAATGAGATTAGGATAAATTCACACAAATCCAATTTTAAAACTTTGCGTTTTTTTTTTAAATAGGAGTAAAAAACATCAACTTTTTTTTTCATAAAACGACAACGCTTCAGTGGCTCAATTAGAAATAATGGGACCCGCCCAGGAGAGAGGTCTTCTTCTTCGTGAGTTTATCAACCTCCAGTACTCCATTGCAGGCTCCCGCCCCTTCACTTTGAAGTTTCAATCTCCTCTGATCTTTGAACTCTTCGCCATTGACATCACGTCGGGTAGCACTGTGGAGGCGGAATTTCAAAAACAATTTTCAATTCCGGATTCTCTATATAAAATTCGTCGCTCTTCCGAACCGATGTGGGGGCGGTCGGCCCCGCCCGCCCCCGCTTGGATCCGCCCCTGTCCAAGCAAGTATCTGAGAACATGTGTCACTGCATTCCAGTGTGGTATTCTTGGTTGTGACACAAATTGACTCAAGTGCTGCACACTGTATGATATGTTTGGCCTTGTGAGGGACAAATACAACAGTTTTCCCACCACCTTTCTGTATCTCTTTGGGTCATTAAGTAAGTCGTCACCTTCTTCTAAGCAAAGCTTCAAACCAGTAGGTAGTGGTGCCTTGGCTGGTTTGCAATTCTCCATGTGACAGCTTGACAATATGTCTCGGACGTATTTTGTTGGCTAATAATCACCCCTGTTTCATCTCGATACAGCTCCATGCCGAGGAAATATCTGGCATGCCCCAGATTCTTAATAGTAAACTTTGAATGCAATGCATCCTTCACTGAGTCTATTTCTTCAGAATCATTTCCAGTAATCAACACATCATCCACATATACTAGCATAGCCACAAACAACTCACCATTGTTCTTGGTGAAAAGTGAGTAATCTGGATATGACTGTACATATCCTAGGCTTGTGAGAAAGCTTGTCAACTCAACATTCCACTGCCTAGAAGCTTGTTTTAACCCATAAAGAGATCTTTCCAATTTGCACACCTGGTTAGCATTACCTTCTCCATATCCTTCTGGCATCTCCATGTAAATTTCTTCATCCAAATGCCCATGAAGGAAGGCATTGTTGACATCTAGCTGATGTAAGTTCCAGCCTTTTGAGACTGCTATTGCAATAAGCATTCTCACTGTTGGTACCTTGGCGACTGGATAAAATGTATGTTTGTAATCCTTTCCCAGTTTCTGGTTGAACCCCTTCACAACTAGCCTTGCCTTATACCTCTCTACCTCTCCACTAGGTCTATACTTCACTTTATAGACTCATCTGGATTTGATGGCTTGTTTTCCTGGTGGAAGGTCTGTTAGGCGCCATGTTCCATTTCTCTCCAAAGCTTCTATCTCAAGTTTCATGACCTCATTCCAGCTTGGATCCTCTCGTGCCTCTTTGTAGCTTTGAGGCTCCTTTACACTCATTACATTAGCCAAGGAAGCAAAATATTCAGTTTGTACCTGATTCACCACATAGTCATTATGCCAGACAGGAGCTTGCCTTGTTCTTCCAAACCTTCTGAGAGTTGGCACTTGAATAATAGGTGAACTGGTGTCCATCTCCCTTGAACTTTCATGTGCACTCAACTCCTCTTCCACCACAACATCTGTTTCTGTCACCTGTTGTTGTAACTGGCGTGCAACATCATTTCTGCCACCTTCTACAGTTGACATCTCCTCATCCATGTCCTCAGAATATTGTCATGCCATAACTGATCCTTGTGATGTTCCTTCTCCTCTGGAAGCATCACTTTTGAAAGGAAATATCACATCCTTGCTCAAGAACACCTTCTTAGTGTCCAAATCATACAACTTGTATCCCTTCGCATTGGGTGGATAGCCAAGGAAAACAAATCTTCTTCCCCTGGCTTCCATCTTGTCATTTTATTTAAGAGCCACGTAAGCATAACATAAACATCCTAGAACTTTCAGGTTATCATACTCAGGTGCCTTAGAAAACAACATCTCAGAATAGAAGATGGCATCTTGTTAATCATGTAAGTAGCTTCCAGTATGTATTCCCCCCATAAATCTCTTGGTAATCCTGCTTGAATCCTCAAAGCTCTTGCAGTATCCAACAGGTGCCTGTGTTTCCTCTCCACTACTCCATTCTGTTCTGGCCTGTACACCATGGTTCTTTGATGCACAATCCCAAAACTATCAAATAATCTCTTGCACTCAGCATTCACAAACTCACTACTATTATATGTCCTGAATGCCTTAATTTTGACACCAAACTGAGTCTGCATATATCTAATATAAGTATCAATGATCTCATGAACTTGTGACTTTTTGTGCATCAAATATGCACAGGTGGCTCTACTATGGTCATCCACCAAAGTGAGGAAATAAGTTTCTCCATTCAAAGCCTTCACCCCATAGGGTCCCCACAAATCAACATGTACTAAATCAAACAAGTTTTCAGCATAAGAGTCACTAGGAGGAGAACTCAACTTATGAAATTTTGCCAAAGAACAAGCATCACATATAAAGTCAGAGCTGGAAAGATTCTTACACAAAGGTAAATGATTTGTCTTACTAACAGAAATATGCCCCAATCTCCTATGCAATAAACCAAAGTTTTGATCCTCAACTGAAGTACAACTAAGAATGTTCTTATGTCTTAACAAAGACTTATCAAAACTGGAAACTAAAGCTTCTTTGACTCCATTCTCTGTCTTGATCCGAAACAACCCTCCAGTGCCTTGTCCTCGAGCTACACCTCTCTTAGTCGAATGGTCCTGCAATATGCAACATTCCTTGTGAAAATGTGCATCTAATTTTCCACTAGACACTAATTTACTCACTGATAGTAAATTGTATATGAAATCAGGCACACAAAGAACATCTCTCAAAATCAGGTTTTCATTCAACTGTACACCTCCAACAGTCTATACTGATTTTGTTGTCCCATCAGGAAGAATAATATGCACTGGACAATTCACTTTTCTTGGATTTATGAGCAAGTCAAAAAATGAGGTCATGTGATGTGAGGCTCCACTATCCACTATCCAATCTTCACTAGTATTATGTATCTTCATTTTTGGCTTCATTTTTCCTCCCCTCACTTCAACTTGCATGGCCTTTTCAGATTTGAAGGCCTTCATGACTTCTTGGCAAGCACTAGACAATGTAGAAACTGCTTGTGCTAACTGGTGCTCCATTCCATTCCTCTAATCAGTTCCATTGGCATACTCCAGAGGTGATTCAGCATTTCCTTGCCCCTTAGTTTCCACATTTGCAACAGTTCTTGTCCATCTCTTCACCTTCTTGCCCATGTACCAATCCGGATACCCCACTATCTCAAAACAATTATCCTTGATGTGTCCTTCCTCCTTACAGTGATAACACACCCTCTTGTCTCTAGTCCTCCTGTAGTCTCTCTTCTCCCCACTGTAGTTGTTGCCTCTACCATTATCACTTGAATTACCCCGGCCATTCTCTGAATCTCTGTTGGTTCGGTTTCCCCCTTGACCAGCCATGAAAGCAGCAGTATCAACACTTACAACCCTTGTAACTTGCTTCTACGTTTCAACTCCAAGAACAATTTTGAACACTTTGTTCACATTTGGCAAGGGATCCATGGATACAATTTGAGTCTTAACACCCTCATATTCCCCATTGAGTTGTAGCAAAAACTCCATGACCTTGTCCTGGTTATCTAGCACCATTACTCGATCAGCCAGATTACACTTGCAGATTTCACCAACTCCACAAGAGCAGACAGGCAGCCTAGTCAGATGATATATCTCATCCCAACATCTTTTCAATCCACAATAATAGTGTGTAACGAAAGAGTTACCTTGGCTGATTTGCGACAACTCCTGCTTTAGCTGAAAAATCATCGGGCTGCTGCTCTGCCTGTACCGCTCACATATGTCCATCCACAAATCTCTCGCTGATCTGGTGTAAACAAACCCACTCGACATCTCTTGATTCATTGAGTTTAGAATCCAACAGGCGACCATTGAATCACATCTTTTCTAGCGTTCATAATCGGCCGTTCCAGATGCAGGTCGATGTCCACTGTCGTCGATGAAAGACAGCTTCATCTTTTCCATTAACGCTCTTTCAACTTGCCGACTCCAAGACAGAAAGTTCCGTCCATTGAACATCACGGCCGTCAGAGACATCCCGGGAAAATCCGAGTTGGTGAGCAACAACATATCAATCATATTCGTCACTTGCAAGTTGTCCTTGTCACTTGGTTCCTTCATCATCTTTCACCTGGAAAAGATAATTCGACATAGCAAACACAACCAAACACAGATTGGCACAGCCAAACTCGATCAAACACAAATCTAAGCTCAGATCAACAGAAAATCCCAAATCGCAAAATCTAGGTCGTCAAAACCCTGAGTGCTCTGATACCATGTAGAGTTTTGACAGAGTATAGGAAAAACGAACTCAAACAAAATAATCAAAGCTCAATCAGCGATTGAAGCCATTCATTCATGGATAGAACAGTACAAAGAGAGAGCGAATACCAACAAAGTGCTCGTCTCAATCCACAATGTTCTAACAACTTGAAAAACAAGAAAGAGAGTTCTATTTATATGTCCGGGTCAGATAAACCGGGTACACATAAATTTATTTAATGAGAGAACTGGATAAATGGCACCAAACCAACTTAAACCGCATTTATATGGAAACTCCTTCTCCCTCTGTTGATCGTTGATAGCTTGCATATAGGTAGCGTTTAGAATGCATGTTTCCGTTTCATTTGCTTTGTTTTTAGGTAGTTTTAGTTAGTTTCTTTAAGTTATTAGAGTGTCTAGGAGTTTTGGGTTTTTGCACTTGCTCTATGTTGTTTTATAGGTCTTAAAGTGAACAAGTGTGAAAGGAATGAAACCGGGGAAAGAACGCTTGAATTCGAGCCATCCGTTGGAGTTGCTGGTTCGACACCTCTGTCTTGAAAGGGTTCGTTCGGGAGCTATAGTGATCTTATGAAGTTGAGTTTGGTATCATTGGAAAGTTAATCCAAATAGCTACAATTCATGTTTACTCCGAGTCCAAATTCCAACTCGAAGTGAGTCAAAACAGCCCCCGAAGTGTGACATGAGTTCTGAAGGTGCTGGCGGCACCCGCCGCCAACCTTGCGCCGCCCGCCGCCCTTGACCGCCGCGGAGACCTTTACTTGCCTTGTGTTTTGTTTCTATTGGTCCTTTTCTATCATTATTATTCCGAAATATTATATTTTTTGGATATAGTTTTTAGACCTAGTTTGATATATTAGGTTTTAGAGAGTTGCATCTCTCATTCAGACACTATTATCATATTTTCCATTCAAAGTTTTTAGCTTTCATGGAGAACTAAGCCCTTTTGCTTAGTCAGACAGTTTGAAGCATCGTTTGACTTTTAGTTGTGAGATTTCTACTCTTTATCTATTGCATGGAATTATTTTACTCTCTTGTTTGAATTGTTTTTGTGATTGATTTCAGCAATTTCTAGGGTTGTTGTTATTGAATCTCAATTGCTAGATTTAGAGAAATTACTGGTTGAGTTTCTCTATTTCATAGTAGCAAACTGCATTGTACTAGTATCTGGTTGTGCTAGTCTATTGTAGAAGAGAGTTAAATTGCATTCTAGTATAAAAGCTGGTTGTTTTATGCTAGAATTGTATACTGATTATATTCCTATTCTTCATGCTGCTTTTGAATTAAATCTTGATAGTTTCAGGGTTATTCAATTAGTTAGGATTGATAGTATCTGGTTGTGCTATTAATTATCTTTGAAAAGGAATTGGAATTCCATATGCATGCGATATTGAGTGAATCGATGATCAACTTGTCATACGAATGTGGATCTCTGGTTGACTAAGTGTTTCCTTAAATTGATAAAAACCCAAACTTTATTTGTTTTGCTAGTTTTTGCATGCTCAATAATTAGTTTAATTCTAAAAACCCTTTTACTTTAATTGACACAAAATTTACATAGAAAGATAAATCTCCTCCCTGTGGATTCGACCCGGACTTCCTAAAGACTACGGTTCTTAGTTAGTTTGGATTCTTTTGCATAGCCGTGATTTGCACGACCATTTCACGCCTATCAATCGCCAATGTCCCACGTCTTTTGTATGCTTGGCTCCGACTTGACAATCCATCGGGAGATGATAGTCTCCATAGTTTGTGTTCTAAAAATGAGGTCAAGGAGTGAGAAATTAATTTTAGGGGCGAAAATCCACGTCTTTTTTTAGCCGAACTCTATAATCCTTCTTGTCGGTGGTGAGGAGTAGGCGACGGAGTGCGAGCACGCCAAGCTCACTTTGACATCGGTGTACGGTTAGTAACCCTAATTGAAGGGTTAAAAAACTAATTAATATAAAAAGATAGGATGGACTGGCCCAACAAAAAAATGGATTGGTCCAACTTCCAAATGGGCCTTTACATGGCTTTAGAAAACAAAGAAGGTCAAGGATCAAGGATGGTTCGGTAAAAGAAATTGGAGCGGAAAATTTTAGAGCGGAATGACGTGTAGGACTTGTTTCATTTTGGGTTCAAAATTAATTTTACTCCTAAAATTATATTTTAAATTTTTTAAAATACGTGTAGTTTTCTTTATTTTTTATATTTTTTAAGACAAATAAATTACATTTTACCACAAAATAACTTTTCACCCCAAAGAGAAACAAGGACTAATTAGGTTTCTGATAATCCGAGTTATTACATTTTAAAAGATGGGTTTTAGCCCAAAAAAACCCTAAATGTTATATCATATCGGTAGAAAAATACCCAAAATCATCCTAAAATCAAAATTTTAAAATGTGTATATTAGTTTTATATTAAAAATAGTGTAATTGGATAAATAAAGATAAAAAAAATTAAAAAATGGGTTTTTAAGAATAAAATGTGAATGTAGGACGTGGAGATTAATAATGCGGTGGTGGCAACTGGCAAACAAAGCATGTGCAAAAGTTCTGACGTTCCACTCTGTAATAAGTTTTACATCTGCTTATTTTTATTTAATTTTATAAACATAAACTCGCTCGTTCGCTCACTAGTCACGACTGTCCCTGTGTGCTTGGTGTGGGCTCTCTCTTCTGCGACTGTACGTACATGTGTGTGCGCCAAGAGTGACTGAGGTGTTATTTTTTGCAGCCTTCTTCCCATGTGTACATATATCCACACCAATTCCGTTTTCTTTTGTCTGTCAATTCTTCTTATAAAATATTTTGCTCAGTACAATTTTTCTAATTTATACGGAGTATTTGAGTGCATTTCTTAAAATAATTATATTTTATTAATTTATGTTTATTTAATTTTTTTAAATATAATTTATTTATGAAATTTTGATTCCATTAAATAAGATACTTTACCTATACCGTAAGAATATATATTTAAAAAATCTAATAATAATAATAATAATAATAATAATAATAATAATAATAATTTGTGACTTCTTTGCTGATGAAGTTAATAACCACGAGGGTGGATATCTGTTACGACTCCCACCATCATGTTGTGCCCTATATTAGGCCTTGAAATTTCATGTTTCAGTGAAAGATGAAAAATATATGGAGTTCATCTTTGAAGAAAGTGAAAATGGTGATAAATACTTTGACCCATATTGCAAATATTTTCTGACATCACCACTTATGTTGAATTTGTTTGAGTATATGACATCACAAAAACTGGGCACATAGGTTTGATAAGTTGAAACAGTTTTTGAATGGTATAATATTCACTTTCAATTTATCATTGTGTTACTTATCTTCTTGTGAGATGTGTTCCTAAGCTTTTGATAGGTTGTTAAGGGCATTGACAATGTCTAATCATGTCAATTTATGCTAAACGTCGAGCCATGACGTTAAATAAGGCGCTTGTCGGGAGGCAACTCGGCCTAGGTACTTCCTTTTTTTTCTAGCTTAGTTGTTTTTGTTTCGGTTTTTCCTTTATTTCTGTGTCAAACTAACCATGTAGGTATGCAAAAAAGGAGCGCAACGGAACTGGTAGCGCCCGCCACCACCACGGCGGCACCCGCCGCCAACTAAATCGAAGTAGACTTGGCCACAGCATTACCGGTGGCGCCCGCCGCCTCTTTGATGTTGATTTTTTTGCCCATTCTGATGTTGCTCACCACCATTCCGTTACCCAAATTAGTAGTTGGTTTGTGAGTTTTTCTCTTTCTCTAGACTTGGCCACAGCATGGGGGAAGGGAATTACTTGCTTTGAATTCATGTAGTTGCATTAGATTAGGCATGTTTACTTTATGTTTTGCATTGACTAAAATCTTGAAAATTGAAAAAAAAATGAAAATAATTCAATAATTCAAAAAAAATAATTTGCATTATTGAATTTTTTTTTGAAGTGCTTGTTTGAAGTGCTTAAGTTTCTATGAAATGCTTAAGTTTCTATGGAAAAAAAATGACGCATCGTTCGGGAGCTACAGTGATCAGATGAAGCTGAAATTGGTATCATTGGAAATCTAACTCAAAGAGCTACAATTCATATTTTTACGGCGAGTACAAATTCCAACTCTAAGTGGGTCAAAACCACCTCCGAAGTTGACACTAGAATGCTGTCAGAAGTAACTCGCGACTGCGGGTTGAGACCCGCGCCCGCGGTGAGTGCCGATTCCGCGAGGGCTGAAACGTAGGTGGACCCACGACCGCGGGTTTTGACCCGCGCTCGCGGGTGGCTGTGTCCGCGTCGACTTTGTTTCGTTTTATTTTATCTTTTTATTTTATTTTTATATCTAGTTTTATTTCGGATGTTTCTAGTATTTATACCTAGTTTCGTATTCAGTTTATAGCATACTTTGGAGATTATTTTCAGTTTAACCTAGTTTTTATTTTCTATTATGAAGAACTAATCTTCCTTGGAGTTTGTTTGATCAAGGAAGCCTTTTTATTGATTTCGTGAGATTTTGGTATCTTTTCTATCCTTTGGTTAATATCAAAACTCTTGCTTTTATTTATATGATCTATGTTTGATTTTATAAGCTTGATCAACTTGTTTGATTGACTTAGATCTACTGTTTGGATTAGGTTTGATTGTTGTCTGTGCAATCTTATTTATCCTTGAAACAACTCTTTTCCAGGACCGTGGTCTGGAATTGAGAAAGAGTATTTGATTGTTATTTTATGCATGGGACTCGTTGTTTGATTGCATGAATTGATTTCGTTTTATCCTTAATATTTTGCATGATTTGAATTAAGCGTTCTTGTTCATAATTTCGCTTGGACTGTGGACAAGCGGAAATCTTTTATAAGGATTGGACTTAACTTGGGAATTATAGAAAAGTGGATGAATCAATAATCGAATGATTAAAAAGGTGGAATTGATTGAATGAACTCTGCTTTCCTTTAATTGATTTGAATCCTAAATTTGCTTGCTTGCTTAAACCCCAAAAACCATGTCTTTGTTCTTTGCTGATTGTTCAGAATACCGATTCTCTTGGATTCGATCCCTTACTTGCATGCTATACTTGGTTTATAGTTTAAGGTAATTTATTTTTGACCTCGGCACAACGACTTTAGTCAAGTCAAATTTTGGCGCAGTAGCCGGGGAATCTGTTTTACTTTTCTGTTCAATCGGCGTTTCTGAACAAC
The DNA here is from genome assembly GCA_964016875.1 of Fallopia convolvulus. Lineage (NCBI taxonomy): Eukaryota > Viridiplantae > Streptophyta > Magnoliopsida > Caryophyllales > Polygonaceae > Fallopia > Fallopia convolvulus. The sequence goes on along the minus strand of OZ024720.1, from coordinate 60,101,797 downwards.
CTTCGCCCGCGACTTGACTCCCGTGCCCGCGGCCAAACCCGCGCCCGCAGTTTAAAGCCCGCGCCCGCGGTTTGTTTCCGGAAATCGTTGTGTAGACCTATCTTACGGTCTACACTTGTATATACTAATGTCTGCGTTTAGGTTTTGTCAGTTGCAGGATGAACCCTTTTATGAGTACTTACTAGGTGTCAGGAACAATTGCATTATCTCTCTGTTTGGGGGATAGACGTAGAGCTTGATGATGCTTGTAATCACATCTTTAGTGGGATGACTCTTGATTCCCAACTAAAGATGTACCGCGAGAGCGATGGAAGATACGTCATTTGGAAACACATTGACCGATGGAATTTCTTTTGTAAGCTCCGAGCCGAAGAGATCGAGGTGCAGAAATTAGAGAACCAAATTGTTGAATTAAGGAAACTAGTGGAGGTGTTGGCCATAAAGACGAACGACTCCTCTCTGGAGGAGGACCGCGACCGCGGCTCTGGAACCGCGACCGCGGTTTGCATGGATGCCAGTGCACCGCCTGCTGTTGTTGAATATTGCAATTTTGAGCCTCATATTTTGTCTACGGAGGCACTCAGAGACCCTTCATGGGATGAAGAGATGGATGATCATAGTCATGTGACGACGGAGGAGGAATATTTCCTTAAGCTTGACAGCTTCTGGAGTGATGACGACGAGCCTGATGACTCGAAGAAGGAGCTAGATGATGATATGGAGATTTCCCTTCCATCTGAGGAGATGTCTATGTCTCCTGCCGTGGAGCCCTTTGTTGTGATCGATCATGATCCCTGTATCCTTTCTTCTTCTTCCTTCCTCTCCATCGATATTTGTTTGCCTGATGTGTCTGCAAAAGTTCCTAAGCATGATAGTTTGCCTAGTGATTTCTCAAATTTTAAGGGTGGTAGTGTTAACATGAAAATCATTACTCTTGATTTATATTTTGAAAAAACTACCTCATTCTCTCAATTGGTTCCATCCTAAACCATCTAACCATGACTTTTCTAGTGGGTTTGATAAACTGAAACGGTGTTTGAATGCTATATTATTCGGTTTCAAGTTATCATTGTGCTATATTTGCCTGCATGACAGTTGTTCGCAGGATTTTGATAGACTTCTCAGGGCGTTGACGATATCCGACGTTATACAAAGGCGCTGCTCGGGAGGCAACCCGAGGTAAGTTTTTCTTTTCTTTTCTTTTTGTCCTTTTAGTTTAGTTTTACTTTCGTTTTGGTTCTGTCGGGCTAACACGCAGGTAAAGTTTCTATCTCGAAGAAAGTGCACCCCGAGAGAGCATCCGAGCCCGCGCTGGACCCGCGCTTGCGGGCTAGGACCCGCGCTCGTGGGTCTGTTCCTGGTAGAATTTTTGCGTTGTTTTCGATAAAATTAAAAAAAAAAATTAAAAAAATTAAAAAAATAAAATAAAAGGTTTTCGGGTGAAACCCCCGAAATAAAAGGCTTTCGGGTGAAAGCCCTGATATAAAAGGTTTTCAGGTGAAACCCCCGAGATTCTACATTCTATTTTCAATCCTTCTATCTTTTCCATCTTCTTCTATCTCCATCCTTTTCGGAGATTTATGTCCGCCCGTGGTCATCCTCAAGTATGGGGGAATCTTCTTCTTCAAGGCTCGTACTACATTCATGATTAAGGCGAGATTCAGAGTTCGTTCGTGACTTCATGTTCTCTGTTGTTGATCGTGTTTTCTGTTGTCGCTTCGAACCGCGTATGCGGTATATGCCCAGAATCAACCATTTTTTTTGCGATCGGAGCACCCGCGCCCGCGGCCTGGCCACCGTGCCCGCGGTTTTTCCTGATGACGGATTTTATGGAAATTTTCGAGCTGTCCATCCATGACTTTGAAGAGTTCTTCCATATCTTCTTTTGTATGTGAGTCTTCTGATTTTCCTCTTCTATGCTTAATTCCTTTCTTTTTACTTCATTGAGGACAATGAAAGATTTAAGTATGGGGGAGGAAGTACCCGCTACGCCTATCATAGTTAGTTGCATTTTAGTTTATTTTTCGTTATTTTTATGGGATTTTTGTTCCATGTTTTGTATAGAGAAATTTTAAAAAAAAGCCATAAAAAATGGAAAAAGGCATAGAAAATCCTAGGATGAGTTGAAAACCCGAAAGGGCAGCTCGGGTAATAAGCAGGTAACCCGGACCAGCATTAGGCTGGGGTAATATGAGGTTTATGAGAGATGTGAGTATATGTGAGCATGCCTAAAGAAAAATGAAATGAGTGATTAGGTGAAAACCCGAAAGGGCGCCTAAGTAGAATTGAGTGGAAAAATCAGAGTGTTTAGGATCATTTTCTACTTTGGAGTATGGGGATTACATTTTAGATGTCGGGTAGATCTTAGGATGATCTACACTTTTTAGAACTTGAGAGTTTTTTGACTATATATCTATGTGAGGTGTGTGCTTGAGCTATCATGTTTTTCTCATTATTTCTCTATTTTGGGTTCGGGTTGGTGAGGTGAGTGATTTTTGTCTTCCCTTGTACTACTTTGTAAACCTTGATAGGATTTCTTGTTAGATTTATTTTGAGCTTACTCAAGGACGAGCAAGGTTTAAGTATGGGGGAATTTGATACGCTCTACTTTAGTATGTTAACTCTTCTATTTTAGGTATGATTTGAGTGTGTTTAGGTTAGTTTTTGAGCATAATTGTAATATGAATACCGAAGACACGATTTGAAAAATTGCAAGAGTTTTAAAGACAAGTGTTGATTTGGAGTTGTTTTGATGCCACTTTCTTGTGACGCATCGTTCGGGAGCTACAGTGATCGGGTGAAGCTGAAACTGGTATCATTGGAAAGCTAACTCAAAGAGCTACAATTCATGTATGTATTTCGAGTTCAAATTCCAACTCTAAGTGGGTCAAAACTACCTCCGAAGTGGACACCAAAAAGTTGTCAGAAGTAACCCGCGACTGCGGGTTGAGACCCGCGCCCGCGGTGAGTGCCGATTCCGCGAGGGCTGAGACGTAGGTGGACCCACGACCGCGGGTTTTGAACCGCGCTCCCGGGTGAGTGTGTCCGCGCCGAATTTGTTTCGTTTTATTTTATCTTTTTATTATATTTTTATATCTAGTTTTATTTCGGATGTTTCTAGTATTTATACCTAGTTTCGTATTCAGTTTATAGCATACTTTGGAGATTATTTTCAGTTTAACTTAGTTTTTATTTTCTATTATGGAGAACTAATCTTCCTAGGAGTTTGTTTGATCAAGGAAGCCTTTTTTATTGAATTCGTGAGATTCTGGTAACTTTTCTATCCTTTGGTTAATATCAAAACTCTTGTTTTTATTTATATGATCTATGTTTGATTTTATAAGCTTGATCAACTTGTTTGATTGACTTAGATCTACTGTTTGGATTAGGTTTGATTGTTGTATGTGCAATCTTATTTATGCTTGAAACAACTCTTTTCCAGGACCGTGGACTGGAATTGAGAAAGAGTATTTGATTGTTATTTTATGCATGGGACTCATTGTTTGATTGCATGAATTGGTTTCCTTTTATCCTTAATATTTTGCATGATTTGAATTAAGCGTCCTTGTTCATATCATAATTTTGCTTGGACCGTGGACAAGCGGAAATCTTTTATAAGGATTGGAATTAACTTGGGAATTATAGAAAAGTGGATGAATCAATGATCGAATGATTAAAAAGGTGGAATTGATTGAATGAACTCTGCTTTCCTTTAATTGATTTGAATCCTAAATTTGCTTGCTTGCTTAAACCCCAAAAACCTTGTCTTTGTTCTTTGTTGATTGTTCAGAATACCGATTCTCTTGGGTTCGATCCCTTACTTGCATGTTATACTTGGTTTGTAGTTTAGGGTAATTTATTTTTGATCTCGGCACAACGACTTTAGTCGAGTCATCTATGTTGTTTTACAAGTCTTAAAGTGAACCAGTGTGAAAGGAATGAAAACCGGGGGAAGAACGCTTGAATTCGAGCCATCCGTTGGACTTGCTAGTTCGACACCTCTATATTGTAAGGGTTCGTTCTGGAGCTACTGTGGTCTAATGAAGTTGAATTTGTTATCATTGGAAAGCTAATTGAAATATCTACAATTCATGTTTTTACTTCGAGTCCAAATTTCAACTAGAAGGGAGTCAAAATAGCATCTGAAGTGTCACCTGAATTCTAAACTGAGTTGCTGGATGCGACCGCCGCCCCTGATAGCCACGGGGATCTTTATTTGCCACGTGTTCTATTCTGATTGGTCTTAGTTATATCATATTTATTCCGACTTATGTATTTTTGGATATACTTGTGGAGACCTAATTTGTTATATTAGGTTTTAGAGAGTTGCACCTCTCATCTATCTATCTAATTCTATTTTCTCATACTTTTCATTCTAGTTTTCATATTTTCTATGGAGAACTAAACCCCTTTGCTTAGTCAAACAATTGAAGCATCGTTTTGATTAAAGTTGTGAGATTACTAATTCCTTATCTATTGATTGGGTTTAATCTTATCTCTTTCTTGAATGTTTATGATTTATTTCAACAGTTTCTAGCTTGATCAACTAGGGTTGGTTGTTATTGAATCTATTGCTAGATCTAGAGTGTTACTGGTTGAGCATCTCTTGATTAAAGTAGCAACTGCATTGTACTAGTATTTGGTTATGCTAGTCTTATGCAGAAGAGATTTGATTTACATTCTAGGGTAAAAGCTGGTTGTTTTATGCTAGAATTGTATCCAACTATATTCCTATCCTTACTGCCGCTATTAAACTGAATCATTGATGGTTTCATGATTGTTTAATTAGTTAGAACTAATAGTATCTGGTTGTGTTGTTAGTTATAATTGAAAAGAAATTGGAAAATCCATTGCATGTGATATTGAGGTGAAATCAATGATCAACTTGTCATACAATTGTAAATATTTGTTTGCCTAAGCTATCTTCCTAATTATTGTTATTCATAATTTTTTTATTGTTTTGTTAGTTTTTCATTCTTAGATTTAGTTACAAATACATAAACCCCCTTGTTACTTGTTTGACACAAAATTCATTACAAAGGATAAAATCCATCTCCGTGTGGATTCGACCCGGACTACCTAAAGACTACGGTTCTTAGTTAGTTTGGATTATTTTGCATAGCCGTGATTTACACTACCATTTCACCGCTGTCAAATTGGCGCCGTTGCCGGGGAGAACGTATACAAATTTATTCCTTTCGCTTTCTCTACGTTTGGGGAATTCGATAAGGAGGCTTTGGACACGCTTTAACGTATTAAGTGCCTCTCTATTAGTCACTCTAACAACGCTAAGAGTGACGCTTTTCTTTTTCATAGATTGAGTTTTTGCATTCAGAAGAGTGTGGGAGGCCCAACTTGTTTCTAGGCTCTCATCCAAATTTATGTAATTTTCATCTTTGCAATTATTATTATTATTATTAGGATTATTATTATTAGGATTTACAGAAAGTTAGTGGGATCTCATCCAAATTTATGTAATAATAATAATAATAAAAATAATAATTGGTGAACAGTAGTAGCGAAGTTTTTGCAGATTGGTGTACAACAGTAGCGTGAACATCAAGGTCATGGCTGCTGGTGGTTTTTCTGTTCGCAGGTAGAGTTGCAGCGATCCGCTCGTGGCCTTCTTCGGTATTGTTGTGTCAACTGTGAGTTTTCTTCAGGGTTTATGTTGCGTTTTTGTTACTGTTTGTTGTTGTGTCAGCCGTGACTGTGGTGTGGTGGTTTTGGACGTCTTGCTGGTTGTTGCTTGCGTCTGTTTTGTTCCTTTGGTTTGAGTTTCTTGTTGTTCCGATTGTGGTTTTGTTCTTGTGTTTTTGTTATTGCTTGTGGATGGTGCATATCAGTTTTGGACAATTGTGGTGGTGAACGTCTGGGTTTCCCGTTGTCTTTGTGCAAGATCATCCCCTTATCCTTCAAATGGCACCTCCTATTGTGGGGTTTCATTGTCCTTTTGTGGGTCTTAGTGGGTGTTAAGATGGTGGAGGGAAAGGGCTTACCAAGACTTCGTTGATTACTCATCTTCGTGACCGTCACTGTACCTCTGATGCGCAGGTAATCACAAGGCACTCCCTTTCTACTGATTTGGCTGTTTTTAATGAGGCTGAGGTTACTTTCAAGCGTATGGGAATTTGTTTGTGTGTGGTTTGTTTCAAAACTCATACTCTTCGCTCTAAGTGTCGTCATGGTAGTGATTTTGTGACGCCTCCGGACGTTGGGGATGGTGTTGTTAGATTTGTGCTCTATGATTTTACCAAGCCCCATGTCGACTCTTGTCTTGAGCCTGATGGTCCTATTGATGTGCATGAACAACATGGTGGCTTTATTGTCATTCTCCTTGACAGTTTGCTTTCCAGAAATTTGCGCACTATGAAATCCATCTTGGGTTTTTCTCGTGTTTTGAAAAGTGCTCTTGATAAGGTGATTTGCAAGCCTGATGACATTTCTGGTTGGATTAGTCTGTTGGTGTTACCTCTTTGCATCGTTAAAACCTTTTGCTCGAGGAGTAATCTTGAGTGTAAGTCTGCTATCAAACGACAACGACAAGAGGAGAGTATTAATAATGCTATTCGATCTTGGAGTGAGTCTGGTGGTAGTTTGCAACTCGTGAGGGAAACTTCGGCTGAGGTTTTTCCTCCTTTGATGGATGTCGATGAGGAGTTTGAGGTGGGTGATCGTAATATCAAGCAATGCAAGAGGAAGATTGTGATGGTCATTATACTGCCGCAGTCAGAGTTCTTTCTTCTTCAGGCATTGCTCCTTATAATGATGCCACTCTTGAGGACTTACAGGCTAAACATCCCTTCTCGCCAGCCCCCTCCTTGCCAAGTATACACATTGATCAACATCACCTCATTGTTTCGCCGGCTATTGTTTTGGACAGGATTAAGAGTTTCCCTCGTGGCACGTCTTGTGGAAGAGACGGTTTGCGTGCTCAACACCTTATAGATTGCTTGAGTGGTGCTGTTGTTGCTATTTCTGATGAGTTAGTAGCCTCTATTTCTCAAGTTGTTAATCTCTTTCTTGATGGGAAGTGCCCTAAGGGGTTAGGTGAGTATATTGCTAGTGCTCCTCTAACGCCGCTCCTCAAGCCTGGTGGTGGAATTCGTCCTATAGCTGTGGGTACTATCTGGAGGCGTCTTGTTTCAAAAGTTAGTGCTGTCTTGATTGGCCATTCTTTGAGTGGTTATTTTGATGGACTTCAATTTGGTGTTGGGGTGTCTGGAGGCAGTGAGGCAATTCTTCATGCCATGAATCGGTTTGTTGAGGATCGTGGTGAGGATGTTGGTCTTTCCATGTTGTTGGTGGATTTTAAAAATGCTTTCAACTTGGTAGATCGGGAGATTATGTTACGGGAAGTTCGTCTTCATTGTCCTTCTATTTCGCGTTGGGTTGAATTTTGCTACTCTACTCCCGCCAGGTTGTATTATGGGGAGCACACCTTATGGTCGTGTCAAGGGGTGCAGCAGGGTGATCCCCTTGGCCCTCTGCTGTTTGCTTTAGTGTTGCATCCCTTGGTGTGTAAGATCAGAGACACCTTTGACTTGTGTTTGCAAGCATGGTACTTGGATGATGGCACTATTGTTGGCGAAACTTTGGTTGTGGGAAAGGTTTTAGAGTTGATTATGGGGATGGACCTCATCTCGGTTTACATCTTAATGTGGACAAGACTGAAGTCTTTTGGCCTAAAGAAGATCCTCGGAGCAGGCTTGAAGGGGTTTTCCCACCTAATATTGCTAGGCCTCTACATGGTGTTAAATTGTTAGGTGGGCCTGTTAGTGTGGATTTTGATTTTAGTAGTGCCCTTGTGACGAAGAGAGTGGACAAAACCATTGAGCTTATGAATGCGGTTGCTAGGATTAACGATCCTCAATGTGAGTTGTTGCTCCTCCGTGCTTGTACTGGAGTTTCCAAACTCTACTTTGCTATACGTACTTGCCCCCCGCATATTTTTGAGTCGGGTCAGCGCTCTTTTGACTTGGCTCTTCGTTCTTCCTTGGAGCGTATCGTTACTGCTTCTGGGCCAGGGTTTGGCAACTGGCAATGGAGGCTTTCCACCTTACCCTTTGCATTTGGGGGCATTGGGGTTTATTCTGCTGGTGATGTTTTGCATTATGCTTTTCTTGCATCACGGTTGCAGTCTGCTGAATTGCAGACTAAGCTCCTTCGACAAACTGGTGTCCTTGCATCTGGAGCAACTTTTGACGATGTGGTGAGTTTATTTAGTAAAGTTGTGGAGACTGACATTTTGAGTAATCTGAGTGAGATCGCTGCCCCCAAACTCATGAAGAAACTGGCAGATATATATTCCACAAAGGTTACCAAAGCGGCAGAATCCACATTTTTATTATCTCAGCGACATATGGCCTTATGGAAATCTCAGCAAGGGGAACATACCTCTGATTGGCTTAGGGCGGTCCCGATTTCAGGTTTGGGTCAGACCATGAACGGTAAGACTTATCGCTGCGTGTTATGTTACCGTTTGGGTGTTCCCTTGTTTTCTGATTCGAAACCGTGCTTTGCTTGCTCTCGGTTTTTTTTGGAGATATCTATTGATATCATGTTGTGTCGTGTGCTGGTATTGTTGGTATTAAACATCGACATAATGTTGTTCGTGATGTTCTCGTAGATATTTGCTATCGGTCTGGTATTTCAGTGGGTAGAGAAGTGGATATTGGGTTGTGTGACGGGCAGAACCAACCTCTCCATCCTGCGGACATGTTACTTTATTCCTGGGATGGAGGGCTTGATGTGTGTGTTGATCTGACTGGGTCCTCTCCCTTGACATCATCCGGGATGTCTGACTTCGCACCTGGACGTGTGGTGGTTAATGCAGCTCATCGTAAACGTGTCAAGTATCAAGCTAAATGTGCGGCTATTGGATATGGTTTTCTACCTTTCTCCTTCTCTTTATTGGGAGAATTAGATAAGGATGCTATCTCATTACTTAAGCAGATACAGAAGTTCTCCAAGACTCAAGATATTGGGGTGTCAGCTGCTGCACACATTTTCACTAGGGTCAATTTTTCTATAGCTAAAGGAGTGGGGGCCCAGATTGTATCTCGGCTTCCCACTAACTTTCTGTAATCCCATTAATAATAATAATAATAATAATGATAATAATAATAATAATAATAATAATAATAATAATAATGATAATAATAATAATAATAATAATAATAATAAGATAATTTCCTCAATAAAAGTTTCAAGCAAGAATTATTATAATACGTAAGGAATGTAAAAAATATATATTTTTATTTATAATAAGATATGTGATTTTTGAATGAGATAATATTATTATAATATAAAGGTAAATATATACTAAAAAACTGAATAATATTTTCATACTCATTAATTGAATATGGTAAGTATTTCATACTCATTAGTTAAATATAATAAATAATAGTAATGAATGAGGTAATATTATTACAATATGTATAGAATGCTTATTAATAACATAGCTAATTGAATTTTTTAATTAAATATGGTAATTAATAATGATAATAATATTATTATAATATGTAGAGAGTGTAAATTCTAAAAAATATTAAGGACAAAGATGTAAATAAACATTTAAATATATCGACGTGGCATAGTCAGATGAACAACACATAAGCGAGATGGATTCGACTTTAGTAATAGTATATTGATTTTAATAAAAAAAGTATTTTTGCCTTAAAATATGTAAAAAATATTTATCTTTTATATATTTTTATAAAAAATATTGTCTATTTAAGAGTATTGCAATATTTTAATTCTGACAACTAAATTGAATTCTAGCTTTTGATAAATCTAAAGATGCACCTTGATATACTAGTTTTGCTTCTATAATTGATTAATTGATTAAGATAAACGATCCTTATAGACGACTATTGGGTGAATAAATTAGAAGTGTAGGATTTTATATAATTAATAATTACGATTCAAGGTGTATAATATTAGAAATATGCAAAAAATACTTGAATGTGACAAAACTCCTAAATTATAGGAATTTTGAATTTAAAATGAAAATACAAAAAAGATCAATATTTATGGTTATTTGCTTAAAGATAGTAGATCTTGAATTTATAAAAATTAAAAATAAATTTAATCTATTGCCGCCAAATGTCATGAACAAATAAACATTATTGGAATCTTTCACGTGCAAAATTGAACATGGAACACAAATCGTGTATTTATCTATATATTTGAATCTTAATTACAAAATCTTGAGGTCCAATATATGTGAATATTAACTTTATAGTTTTGAGCATGTTTACAAAAGAACTCGACTATGTATATAATATATCTGAATATTAAGGGAATACAAAATTTCAAACATGTACACAATATATCTAAATATTAACTTCATAATTTTGAACATGTGTACAAAAAAATGTATATATATATATGGAATATCTAAATATTAAGTACAAAATCTCGAACATGTACACAATATATCTGAATATTAACTTCATAGTTTTGAACATGTGTATAAAGAACTCGAATATGTATAAAATATATTTGAATATTAAGTATAAAATTTCGAACATGTATACAATATATCTGAATATTGACTTCACAATTTTGAACATATATATAAAAGAACTCGAATACATGTAATATATTTGAATATTAAGTACATAATCTTGAGCATATATCTAAATATTAAGTATACAATCTCAAACATGTGTATAATATATTTGAATATTAACTTCATTCTTTTATCTCTATGTGCACCCCGCATAATTTTTTTTTCTCTGATCTTTGCTCTTAGAGGACATTAATTTCCTACACAAAAAGAAATAACACAACAATAATAACTTAAATTAGTAAAACAAAACTCTGAATTTATAAAATCATTCAAAAACTAAGAAGAGGATATCAATTAGCAAACAAAAGCTTGAATTCATCTCCAAACCCATAACAAACACAACACTACTTCTCGAACTATACTTTCAAAATTGTAGACAACAATAATAGAAATATAAAAAGCAAGTTTAAGTGCTTATTTGGGACTATAATCAAATTGAAAAAATTGAAAAAATTATAAAATCTCAACTAATTCTTGTAAACATTTATTTAAATAAGGCTTAATGTAACCTGAACTCGTGGATCATATATATAGACCGAAACCGTAAACAGAGAAGCAATAAAACATTCTAATATTTACACCATAAGTAATTCGTGAATAAAACAGTGAACAAGAAGCAATCGAGAATAATCAACATGGACAGATTATATTTATACATGAATAAACCAAATCATCACACATATAAAAAAAGAGTCAAATTAATCTGAACGAGAAACAACTAGAAGAGATATGTACTGAACAAATTAAATTTGAGAAGAATAATAAATTGATGGTGTGAAGGTTCTAAATCGATTTCGAAATTTACCGATTATTGCAAATCGACTTCGTAACCATTATTTGAGGAAGACGATGGCGCCAGTGAGAGATGAAGAGGGTGCTCAATTTGATTTATGTAATATAGAGATGATATGAATGTTATCTTAATAAATTGGAAACAAAATGAATATGAGAAAGAAATATGGATATGCAAGTATGATTCTAACTAATTTGAATATTATTTGGTGTATAGTACCAATAATAAGAATTTTGCACTTTTTTAATTAAATCTTCTCCATTAAAATTTATAACTATATATTAAATCTATCCCTTTTCAAGCCATCAGAACGATTCTGGTCTCACTTCATATTTAAAAAACCTTATTTTTCATTCTTATTATCTCTACTTTTTTATTTTTATTTATTTCTATCTTACTTTAATAATCTTTATGACCCATACTCTCAAAAGATATTTTTAATCGTTTGACATTGTATCCGAGTTATCTATCTATTTATCTATTAGAGATATTTTTCATATGTTTTTAGTAAAAATCTGTCAATTTCTTATAAGATATGAAAATTATAACTATATATATTATTTTCTTCTTCTTCTTCTTGTATGTACGTGTTATTATGGCTGTTGCTTTTTCCCCCGGGCACAGAGGATTTTTCGCCCCGTGATTTGACACTTGTCAGACAGAGATCCGGTCCTGCAGTCCGGTTCTCTAGAGAACCGGCTTTCAAGGCCGGTTCTTCTTCACTCCATAATTTCCCAACATTCGACCTTTATATTATTAAGCGGTTAAATTAATTTATTTTAATAATATTTTGCATATTAAATATTTTGTATATTTAATAAGTCAAGACAAGTTGATTGATTACGGAAATACATCGAAATCAAGACTAAAAGCGTACATTAAAATGAATCTAGAAAAAAACTATGGTCTTGAGTTGACCGAAAACCCGTTGAGTTGACCGAAACCCGATAAAATCCGAAACCCATTGGGTTGACCGATTTAGTATATTTATAGAATTTATAAATTTTATTTTGAAACTTATAATATATTTTATCTTTAAAATACATAAAAATAAAATATTATAATAAAATATTACTATAATTAAAAATTGATTTTAATAATCATAAAAAAAGGATATTTTAGACCTGCTAGTCAACCCAACTTGACCGCAAACCCGCTACAACCCGATCTGATTGACCCGTGACCCAAACAAAACCCAAATGACCTAACCCGAACCCATCCGACCCGATTGACAGGTCTATTCATTGTTATACAAAATCGTTATTTTCGTTTAGAATCGTTTATTCTTATAACAAAACATTATAATCAAGGTTATTTGTCAAAAACCACATTTTAAAGGGGTGTTTTTCAAGAAACTACTTTTTATATTCATTTAAAATCGTTCATTATTATATGAATCTTTTATTTTCATTTAAAATCGTTCATTATTATATGAAATCGTTATATTGATTTAGAATCATTTATTATTATAAAAAATCGTTTAGAATCGTTCATTCTTATAAAAAATCGTTATATTCCTTTACAATCATTGATTATTATAAAAAATCGTTATATTTATTTATAATCGTTCATTCTCATAAGAAATTGTTCTATTTATTTAGAATTGTTGATTCTTATAAGGAATTATTATATTCTTTTAGAATAGTTCATTCTTATAAGAAATCGTTATACTCCTTTAGAATCGTTCATTCGTATAAGAAATCAATATATTCCTTTAGAATTGTTCATTCTTATAAGAAATCGTTCTATTCCTTTTGAATCTTTCATTCTTATAAGGAATTATTATATTTTTAAGAATTGTTCATTCATATAAAATATCGTTAAATTCCTTTAGAATCGTTTATTTTTATAAGGAATTATTATATTCTTTTAGAATTGTTTATTCTTATAAGAAATCGTTATATTCCTTTTGAATTGTTCATTCTTATAAGAGATCGTTATATTCCTTTTGAATAGTTCATTCTTATAAGGAATTATTATATTCTTTAAGAATATTTCATTCTTATAAAATATCGTTATATTTCTTTATAATCGTTCATTTTTATAAGGAATTATTTTATTCTCTTAGAAATTTTCATTTTTATAAGAAATCGTTATATTCCTTTAGAATCGTTCATTCTTATAAGAACTCGTTATATTCATTTATAATCACTCAATCTTATAAGAACTCATTATATTCCTTTAGAACCATTCATTCTTATAAGAAATTGTTCTGTTTCAATAAAATTGTTCATTCTTATAAGGAATCGTTTATTCATTTAGAATCATTCATTCTTATAAGAAATCGCTCTATTGCTTTAGAATCGTTCATTCTTATCCGAACTCGTTATATTCATTTAGAATCGTTCAATCTTATAAGAAATCGTTAGATTCCTTTAGAATCATTCATTCTTATTAGGAATTATTGTATTCTTTTAGAATTGTTCATTCTTATAAGAAATCGTTACATTCCTTTAGAATCGCTCATTCTTATAACTTATAAGAACTCGTTATATTCATTTAGAATCGTTAAATCTTATAAGAAATGTTATATTCCTTTAGAATAATTCATTCTTATTAGAAATCGATCTATTTCTTTAGAATCGTTCATTCTTATAAGGAATTATTATATTCTTTTATAATTGTTCATTCTCATAAGGGGCGGCGGCGAGAGCTCGGCGACACCGGCGGGACTCGACGGCGGGGCTGGTGGTCCGACTGAGCAGGGGCGGTCCGGCGGGGCTCCAAGGGGGAAGAAAAGAAAATTTGGTGGTGTTTTAATGGTGGAACAAGGCTTTGATTGTGGCTGATTTTTTTTAACACAAGAGAGCACTTAGCAAGAAGGAGAAGAAGATATTTGAAGTGTGAGTGAAATGGTGAAGGGGAGTCCTTTTTTATAGCCAAAGTGGATGAACTTGGCAATCCATGTCCATGGCTATGGACCAATGGAGGATGAGAAGATAGTTCATCATTGGGCAAGGGTGTGTTTCTTCATGGATGATGCAAGGTGAGGTAATGGGGGGTGTCTTGCAAGCAAAGGGAGAAGGTGGTGGACATGCATTGCTCCCATGTCAAATCAATTTGACTTGTTTGGAGAAGAAGACTCAAAAATTGATATAAAATAAAAAGGGTGGGGTAAATGAGTAAGAAAGTTCACTTGGTCTAGCGGAATAGAGAGGGGGCGTGTGGAGTGAGTTGCAAGAGGTCTCGGGTTCAAGTCCCGGCTCTTGCATTATTTTTATTTAAATGCTTTTATTTATTCATAACCCTTATAATGCCTTCTTGCAATTTATTTAATTTTAAATTTACGTACGAATCTCTTTTAAAGAGCAAAAGGGTTATATATAAAATATATTTAAAAATTCTCCTTTATAAGAAAAAGAATTATAAAATTATATTATATTAGATTTAAAGTCTTGGAATATTGCGGATATTACAATTATAAATGAATGTATATAAAAATATTAAAAACATACATATCTACCTTAATACATTATAAAGCAGAACCCAAGTCTGTTGTAAAATTTGTGCCACATGGCATTTTTAAATAAATTTATTTGAAATTATTTTATAAATATTAGTGTCTAAAAAAATAAGAAAATATTATTTTAAAATATTCAATAAAATATGGAGTACAATCTAAAAAAATAATTTGTCTATTGCATAATTTATTTTGATATTATATAAATATATTTAGTATTTTAAATTAATATCGTAGAATTGTATAGTTTTTTAGTAATATTATTCCGTGAATATCATGGGACTTCAACTAGTATAAATTATTTGATTATTTAATCGGTGCATATTAATTTAAGATATATGAACTTCTTTTCCGTCCTAATTTGATAGTCCAAACATTATTTTCAATAATCTATTGTCAATGTTTAGGTTTGAATACAAAAAACAAAGTATTTATTATTGACATTAAGTTTATAATATGGTAGAGAATATAACTTAAATTTATTATAACATATATTTAGTATGAATATTTAATATTTCTATAGATTTTACTTTAGATTGAATTTTTTAACTTACGTAAATTATTATAAACAATATTTGGCATTAATAATAATGTTCATATAACTTATTTTATTTTAGCTATAATATTCTCACCATATTTAAATTGTCGAAAACACAAAATCCTACGTGACTTGAAAAATCTTAGATGGCACATTCTAAGATACTACGTGGCATGTAGTTTATAATGTGGTAGAAAAAATAACTTAAATAAATTATTATAAAAAATATTTTGCATTAATATGTAATGCTCCTATGATTTATTTTGTTTTAGATAGAATCTTGTTAAGTTAAATAAATTATCATATAAAATATTTAATATTAATACTTACGGTTCGGCTAATGTGTGCCCATGGGCACACAATAAAAGTGTTAATTTGGGAAATTATTTCAAAACCATTCCCTAAATTGGAATTAATAAACCCTTTTAAAAAATTAAAATTAACAAACAAAATCTAGATTTACCAAAGTTAGAATTCTAATTGTGTGCCCATGGGTAAGGCTGTCAAAACTTGATCCGACCCGAAAAACCCGCCCGACCCGCCCGACTCCGAACCCAAGCCGAAAAAACACTAAAAAGTTTTATACTCGAGACATGTTTGACCCGAACCGATTTGACCCGAATCCGGAAAAACTCGAACTCGAGATTAACCCAAAACCGATTATACCCAAATGGACTAGTTTGATGCAACCTGATATCCGATGCTACCCGATCCGAAGTCATCCGAAAATCCGAAGTTATCCGACCCGAAGTCATCCGAAAATCCAAAGTTACCCGACCCGAAACCATCAGAAAATCCGAAGTCACCCGACCCGAAACCATCCAAAAATTAAATTATCTTTCAAAATATTAATAATAGTGAATATTTATTATAATTATGTTTAAATTAAATATTACATTAAATATTTAGACCCTAGAGTAGTTAAACTTCAAAAAATAATCATTCGATACATGGTTTGAATCAAAATCCGGCTTACTCGAAATCATATTAACCCGAAATTCGGCCAAAGTCGAAAACCGATTCACCCAAAATCCGAAAAACCCGAAACCCGACTCACCCGAAATCCGACTAAACCCGAAACCGAAATAAACCCGAAACCGAACTTATCTGAAATCAAGTTGGACACCCGACCGAAATTGACCCAAAACCCGACTTTGCCCGATTAATTGAGCACCCGACCCGAAATAATCCAACCCAATTTGACCCGATTTTCAAAATATCCGAATTTGACCCGAATCCGAACTTACCCGAAATTGAATTGACCCAACCCAAACCCGACCCGCCGATTGACACCCCTACCCATGGGCACACGTTAGAAAAATCCTAATACTTAATATTTAACATTAGATCAAATCATTATTTTAGATAGAATCTTTCCTAGATAAATTTATCTTTATTTTTATATTATCATAAAAATTATCAATCTATATAAAACTGCAAAATAATAATCCTATGTGACAAAATGTGGCTTAACGTAGGAACGACACATAGGAAAATCCTAGGTGACGCAACGTGGTGACATTATTCATTGCGTCTAGTATATATAGATATAAATTTCGATGTATTTCCGTAATCAACCAACTTGTCTTGAATTTGTTTATTTAACCCTTATATAACATTTTTAGTTTTCATCCATATTAAATTACATATTAACTACACAAAATATTATTAAAGTAAATTAAATTATTCACTTAATTTCATTTTCACATATAAGAAATATTATTAAAATAAATTAATTTAACCCCTTAATTACATGTTTTGTTGATGATGGGATAGAACCGGCCTTGAAAGCCGGTTCTCCAAAGCACCGGTCTGCAGGATCGATTCTGCCCTGACACAAATGTCAAATCTGGGGACGAAAAATCCAATGCATGCGGTGGATTTAGCCGAGGCCGTTATTATCTATTAGAGATACGTACGAAGCGACGTTCTAATTCTACCAAGATTTGATGTGTTTCTTCCACTGCTCCTCTCACCCACCGGTGAGTTTCTTCTATATACGCATGTAGTTATCAATTTCTTGCATGTATTGTCCTTCGAATGTATTGTCCTTCGATTGATTGTTTTCAATTCAATTGATCCGCATATGAACAGAATGATTAAACGTAGTAAATTTATACGTTGAGAATAAAAATTAATGTATTGTGTTTGTTTGTTTTCTATATACGTTCTAATTTTTTGTTTTATTGTTGTTATCAGTTTGTACATTCGTAGTAAATTCAATTTTTATACGTTGTTACCAAGGTTTGATTGCATGTATTGTGTTTGGTTTTGGTGCTTCGAAAGTGTAGCCACTGGCATATTGAACGTAATATTTTTTGTTCTTGCCGTAAATTTACTCACTTGCTTTCTTCTCTTAGATACACTCATACACTAATCTATCATCTCTAAACCCTATTTTAATTTCTAATTGAGGATTTCAATTAACGTAATTAATTCATACAATATATACATTATTTTTATAGGTATTTCAAGGGCTAACTTTATTGATAAAATTACAAAACTAAAAGCTAATTTGACCATTAAAGTAAGTGTTATCTTTGTGTGGAAGAAGAAGAGCTACAAGGGAAAAGAAGATTTGCATATGGTTCTTATAGATGAAAAGGTACTATCCCATCTTTTGTATAGATATTTTTTAAAAAAATTGGAATTTCTATTATATAAATTACAAATATTCTATATTTTAATATTTTTATTGTTTTATGCAGGAAAATAAGATTGAAGCTAGCATACCGAGTTTTTTTACTAACAAATTTTTGCAAATCTAAAAGGAGTATTCTACCTATACAATTTGGAGTTGATGAAAATAATGATCCTTATAAGATGACTCAACACCCCTATAGAATATCTTTCTTTTACTCTAATAATGTTCAACTTTGTAAAGATGCTTCTATCCCTACAAAAGGTTTGTCATTAGTTGATTTTGAAACCATTCTATTAAAGAAATTAGAGGAAAATACATGTGTCGGTATGTTTTCTTACACTTTATTCAAGTTGTACATTTTCGAGCCACCAGAACGATTCTGATCCCACCTCAAATTTAAAAAATTAATTTTTATTTCTATCATTATAACTTCTTTCTATTAATTTTTTTAACTATTTAAATTTATCTCTAACATCAAACAAATATTTATTCAATATAACAATATCTTTTAAAAGCTTCCATATACAAGTATTTAAAATTAAAGATAAAATATTATAAATATTTTAAAATAAATATAAATTTTTTAACATATATCTTTTGACGATTTTTTTAAGATATATAGTGATTTTCTTTTATAAAAAACTTAATGACAAATATTTATAATGTTTAAAATTAATAAAAGTATATAATAAAATATTTAATAGATATATTGATAAATTTGATAATATCTAAATTTACGTTATGAAAAAGTAATAAAATATGAAGAAAATATAATATTTGGTTAAAAAAGTATACATTCTACAAGCAATAAATTACTTATATTAAAGTTTATATTATATTTTAATTTATTAATATCCTATTTATAATGTCTAGATCTATAAAATACCGATCGAATCGTAGTCGTACATGGTACGACGGGTAAAACTAGTAATCAGATAAAATAAGTATCATTCATTCTCTCATTTTTCTATAAAAAAGGTTTCTCTAGAACTTTATTCTATATATATTGTATTGATTTAATATTTTTTAAATAAATAAGTTCTGCGAGCATTTTTAATTATATTGCGGTCTTAATTTTTTTATTCAATAAAAAAAACTATATCTTTGTCTATATTTTTATAATATAATAAGATAAGATTATACTCATATAAAATCTCTATATTGCTCAAATCATCACAAATAAAAATTAGAAATATTTTTATTATATTGAACTATAATTAATTAATTAATTAAAATTATTATTTAATAAGAGAATATAATAATGTGGTGCAATATAGTAGCAAACTATTTTTTAGTTATTAGTAATAGATAGATAGATTATCATTACAATAGGTTTGTATCAAAGTGTTTAGTCCACCCGGAAGTGAGATGAAAATCTTCTGGTCATATATAAATTAATTAATTACGGAGTAATACATACTCTAAATTACACCTTTAATTTTGAAAATATAATTTACTACTGTACTTTTTTTTTATGTATATGCTAATGCTAATGCTAATGCTAATGTCTTTTGATATATGACCGCTAAAAAAATGCATGCGCATAGAAAGTTAAGGATCTTTAAAGCCTAATCCCTCAATAAACTAATCTAATTAAAAGGGTTTGCATGAAAAGATGTGATAAGTGAAAACAAATTAGTTAAAGGCACATGCATAGAGATACTGATACTGTACGCAACGGAAGGGAAAAACAGCAACCAACAACTGCATCAAGCTAGCTAGCAAGTATCAACCTAGCTAAGACCCATTCACCTGCAGGTAGTTGGGTATGTGGGAGTCAAACCTCTTCATTTATCACTACTAATAACCACATGCACTGCAGCTTTATTAATTGGAAATTTTGGACCTCACTTTTCACCCACTCCACTAGGGGTGTCAATCGGGCGGGTCGGGTCGGGTTTGGGTCGGGTCAATTTAGTTTCGGGTAAGTTCGGATTCGGGTCAAATTCGGATATTTTGATAATCGGGTCAAATTGGGTTGGATCATTTCGGGTCGGGTGCTCAATTAATCGGGCAAAGTCGGGTTTCGGGTCAATTTCGGTCGGGTCATTCGGTTTTCGATCCAACTTGATTTCGGATAAGTTCAGTTTCGGGTTTAGTTCGGTTTCGGGTTTAGTCGGATTTCGGGTGAGTTCGGTTTCGGGTTTTTCGGGTTTTGGGTGAATCGGATTTCGACTTTGGCCGAATTTCGGGTAAATCTGATTTCGAGTAAGTCGGAATTTGATTCAGACCATATATCGAATGATTATTTTGTGTAGTTTGACTACTTTAGGGTCTAAATATTTAATGTAACATTTAATTTAAACATAATTATAATAATTATTCACTATTATTAATATTTTAAAATATAATATAATTTTCGGATGGTTTCGGGTCGGGTAACTTCGGATTTTCGGATGGTTTCGGGTCGGGTAACTTCGGATTTTCGGATGACTTCGGGTCGGGTAGCTTCGGATATCGGGTTGCATCAGGCTAGTCCATTCGGGTATAATCGGTTTTGGGTTAATCTCGTGTTTGGGTTTTTTCGGATTCGGGTCAAATCAGTTCGGGTCAAACATGTTTCGAGTATAAAATTTTTATTGTTTTTTCGGATCGGGTCGGGTTCGGAGTCGGGCGGATCGGGCGGGTTATTCGGGTCGGGTCAAGTTTTGACAGCCCTACACTCCACACATCTAAATCTTCTACATAGTAAGATTCTGCGAATTGGGTTTATGTAAATGGAAAATGTGGTTACAAATGTCCCCTATTTAGGTCATCTCTAATAGTTTTCCTATAATTTTCTCCAAAATTAAAAATCAAAAGTCATGTTTTCCAAATAAAATTTTCTTCAACTCCGACAACTTCTTTATTTTTGAGAATCTTACATTTATTAGTTCTATTTATATATAAATTTTTTTTTTTATAAAATTTCATATGGTCAATCACAAGTTTTCATATATACACTTTTAATTAATGCATTCTCCAAATAAATTTGGAGAATTCTCTAAATATAGGGAAAACACTTCAATCTTTTAGAGAATTCTCCATTATAGAGAATTAGATAGTGAAGCTGTTGGGGCAAAAAATGGATAAAATTCTCCAAATACACAATTTCCAACAGTTTGAAAAAGCTGTTAGAGATGGTCTTTATCAAATTCGCTTGGTGTTAGTATTTGCTCCCCTGTGTTTACCATTGAAACACAATAGGATTGAGTAAGCTATATTTCAACGAGCCCAAGTTCTTCATTTTGAAACATTTACTAACATAAACTTTGGTGGCTGCTGTGCCATCATTCCCAAAAATAATTTGATCGTCACCGTAACGAAAATATTGAGTTTTATTAAATCATGATTGTAAGCAAATAATGAATTGTCGGAATTCAACCAAAAAAAAAGAATTGTCGGAATGTGATTGTCGAAATCCATACCTTTTCAAAGCGTCGGATAGCTTTGCAAACCAGAAAAGGAGAGCTTGTTTTAGCCCATAAAGGGACTTACGAAGCTTGCACACAACAAGGCTAGATGAACGAGATCGAAAACCTGGCGGAGGCTTCATGTAGACGTCGTCGTTCAAATTGCCAAGGAGGAATGCTTTATGGACATTCATTTGGTGCAACTCCCAATTTTTTATGGCGGAACCGACTAGGAATATGCGGACCGTAACCATCTTAGCAACGGGGAAAAGGTTCTCGAATAATCAATCCCTTTGATTTGCTGATTAGTTGATTGCCGAGTATGACCAATCGAGCCTTTAAACATTTGACCAATTAAGCCATCGAACTTATGTTACAACAACAACAACAACATTTACCCAATAGAACTTCTCTTACAGGAAATATGGGGGTCAAGATGGGGGCACCCCTGCCTTAAAGCGACGGGGGAGTGACCAATAGACCCGATAAGACCACATAACACATAAAACACATAAAAGACATGGTAACCAAAAGGCAAAGAAGAGGCAAAACAAAATCGAGGCGAAAAAAAAACGAAACAAGAACATATATAAAACCAAAACAAAAGCGTTCAAATCTTCTCCCTCCAACTATCCCTACACACTGTAAGATCTGTCGAAATCCCCATCGAACTTATGTTAGATGTA
The DNA here is from genome assembly GCA_964016875.1 of Fallopia convolvulus. NCBI lineage: Eukaryota > Viridiplantae > Streptophyta > Magnoliopsida > Caryophyllales > Polygonaceae > Fallopia > Fallopia convolvulus. The sequence continues at coordinate 60,079,708 of OZ024720.1, read as the reverse complement.
GTAAATCCATTTGCACCTTAAGGTGTGTTTTCTTGACAATAGAGTCGTAAATGTCCATTTCTAGTTATCTTTAAGAATCTTCTTATTGACTTTCATTGCATCGATCTCGCCATCTGGAATCTTGCATTGCTCGAGCAAATGAGGAAGGTTTAGTGGCATCGATTACGGTGCTGAGGTAGTTGCAATGAGGAGACGAAAATTTATCAACCCGAAGGTTGAATAAAAAAGAAATAATCAACAAATTCGACTCTGAATTTTGTGAATAGTTTGGAGATAACCGTGCAAAGGGTAAGGTTTACCTAGACCTGTACAAAGTCGGGTTCGGGCCGGATCCAGGCCGGGCTTTGAACAAAAATTATGCCCATTTGTCCGAACGGGTTCGGGTCAAGCGGGTGATTCGGACCGGCAAGGATGTCCAAGCCCGCTCGGACATCCGGACCCGGGTAGCCCGTCGGGACCCGGATATAAATTCATAAATAATTTTTTTTATGTCCATTAAAAAATTAGAAAATCCTAGTATTATAATTACACGGTCTAACATTACTTGAAATTAAGATCGTATTTATGCTAGTTTTTTAGGTGACAAGGTGAATTTACTATAATAACTAACTCTCTTTTGTACTAATTCTACAATCAATAACCCCAAGTATTCTCTACAAACATATCTTTATTTATAAATATAAATATTTATTTTAAATATTTAATATATTCGGATATTCGGGCGGGTTATCCGGAATATTCGGTCAAAAATATTGTCCGTGTCCCGTCCATGAATTCGGGTGGGTCGGACTTATTTACCCTTTCGGGTTAGAAATCTTGTCCAAGTCCGCCCATTTTCCGGGCGGGCGGTATGGGTTGGGCGGATTAGCCCGACTTTGTTCAGGTCTAGGTTTACCTAGATGGTGTCGACAAGAGCGTGTTGCATCAAGTTTGGGCACGATCATTGCTATATGTGTGACGCAATATTGGAGCTGAGTCTGGTCGGGGGTTTTCTAATGCAGTGTCTGCTTATGTAGTAGGCCTAATGTACCTGTTGCACTCATATGGATATGAAAATCTATGTTGTTATATACTTATATTGATTTATCGAATTTAAACAATTATAAAACTCATAATTCACCAACAAATTGTCACCTAAAACTTTCAAATAAAAAATATTTATTACAAAAATTTAAAAATATTTATTAGCAAGATGTAAAACTATAATGATAACCATTTCTAAGTGGGGATAATACTTATGCACTACGGAGTACTATCAATCTATCATCAAAAAAAATGTCATGAATTTTTCTTAAAAAAAAAAGCATATTAAGAAAATTGTGTGCCTTCGGGCATTTGGTTCGACCGATTGGACTTTTAGGATAATAACCCGACCGAGGTTACTGTTTCGAATCTTTCAAACCACGATTTACCATTTTAACTTTAAATAAATGCTCTAGACAAGTATAAATAATACTTGTAAGTTGTAACAATCCTAATCCTTAACTTATTAAAAAAAAACAGAAAAAAAGCTGTGTGGACCCACGTCAACTATCTGTACTTTTTCCGTTAAGCAGCACATCTGCAACAAAGATGGTGTTCAACGGAGGCCGGTCAAGGGATCTTCTGCGGGAATTCCCAAAACCCGAATTTCCAAATAAAAATAAAAATTACGTACTGTATAAAAAAAATAGGCCCACAAAATGCCGTGACAGATCATGACAGCCTGAGTTAGATGGTTGAATACAGCGAAGCACATCAGAGAGACCCACTCCCAAAATCCAAATCACATTCCTCCTCCTCCTCCTTCCATAAATCCAGTTGAAATTCTGTCGTTCAACTGCGCTCGATCTCAATTACTCTCTTTAATCACAGATTAAATTTTTAATTAAAAGACTAAAACCTCATTCTATATGTTTCTCTAATCTCTACCAATTTCAGATTTGAAAGAATACTACTAGTACTACCAACTGTATTGAATAGAATTATTCTGATTGGCCAAACACGCCCTTGTAAATTTGTAATTGCATCATCCCCTCTCTCTATAGCCACAGCTATGATTGTTGTTGTCGTGGGCTCCCACTAGCAGCTTTATTGTCTTCCAATTGTTTTCTTCCTCTCTAAAATTTCCCCGTCTTTCCAGCTAGACATTTTATCAAACACCTAACCTACACTATCTCTTTCCCTGTCCCGTTGATGGTCATGGTAGTAGTATAAAATTGCTTCTTCGGGAGCTGTGCTTTCTTTCTTCCTCTTTCTCTTTACTTCCACCCCCCTTGTTAATTGTAATGATTCTATGCAACCAGGGCATCCATCATCCTGTGCTGTTGAGGAATCTGAGGTGGGCTGTGCAAAAAGAGACAGTTAGGGTTTTTTCTTCTTTTCTTACCAAAAATAAAAAATAAAAATACACAGGTTTGGGAAAGAAGAGTTTTGAAGACCCACGTTCCCATCTTCAGAGAGAGAAATATATATTAGAGGCCTTGGGTGGTGGTTGGTTAGTTTCCTTTCGATTGTTTTCCTTTTTTTTTTTAATTAGGTTTTCAAGCCTCCTCTTAAAACCTCCTAAAAAGGCCTTTTCTTCGTTTTTTGGGGGTTATGGTCGTTCAAGCTAGGGCTCTCTTTTCTGGGTTTTTGGATCTCTGATCTGGGTTTTGCTTATTTTTTTCCAAATCTTTAATTTCTGTTTAATTTTTCTCTCCTGGGAAGAAGGGCGGTTGTTTTTCTCTTTGGGCTTTGTGAGTGCTTTGGCTTTTGGGTATTTTATTCTCTCTATCTATATGCTGGTGATGTCTCAACCAAGGCAATTTCACCCCCACCACCAGCACCACCACATGATGGGCGGCGGAGGCGGCGCTGGTCAGTTCAGCGACACAACGCTTACCAAGATCTTTGTCGGAGGCTTGGCTTGGGAGACTCAAAGGGAGACCATGAGAAAGTATTTTGAACAGTTTGGTGAGATCTTGGAAGCTGTTGTCATCACCGATAAAGCCACCGGAAGATCCAAAGGCTATGGCTTTGTAAGTTAAAACTAATATTCATCCTTTATTTTTGCTCTCAGTTGTTCAAACTCATACTTTAATTTTATGTGATAATAGCAAAGTTTTTGCCTTTGAAAATTTATTTTCTTATATACGGAGTATTATACTGTATTATGCTAATTTGCTGGTTTTGTGTGATTAGGTTACGTTTAAGGATCCAGAATCTGCATTTAGGGCATGCCAAAATCCAGCTCCTGTAATTGATGGAAGAAAGGCCAATTGCAATCTTGCTTCTCTTGGTGCACAAAAGAACCGCGCACCAGCTGCTCAGCACGGTTTGTTATCTCTCTTTAATTGCATGTTTGGTACTAGTACTATATTTAAAAATGAATTACTATCATTGCTTTGGTTAATGAGCTTAATGACGAACCTAACATTGAAAACAATGAGAAAAATAAAGTGGGGGCATGGCCAAAATACATATATTTATGTTGGTTGGTCCATATTCATATATAAATATCATATCAAAATCAATCTATAATATCTATTTTCTGTACTGAATAAATCCCATGGAGTAATTATTTCCCTTCTTCCACACCATTTATGATTGCCATAATTTGGCATGGTAACTTAATGGTCCACCTATTTGGCTCCTCTAGATGGATAGCATCTTATTTTACTTTTTAGATTGACATGATACCTAATTAAGAAAATACCCTCATTCATCATCCTGATCAACAACCCACAGTAGCTTAACATTGAGGAAAAAGACATCTAGATTATATATCAGCTGAAATATAATTTGGATTGTAGCCTATGCTCTCTCACATGCAACAAACCTCAATTTCATGTGTTTTCCCCACTTCAATTTGGCACTTGATTTTTTGTTTTCTTTTTTGTGGATTATTGAACTAACATTGAGTTTAAATACAAAACAGTGGGATCAGGCCAAGGATGGTTTAGAGCAGGCGCAGGAGGAGGAGCAGGATTAGTGGCTCCACCAGCTTTTCCTGCCTCAACTTACTTTCAACTTCAACAATCTGCTCAGCTAAACTTTCCTTATCCAGCTTATGGGTAAACCAAAATTAAACTCTACATGTTCATCCTTTGTTTTTGACAAACAAAAAAAAACATAACATTTCCACCTTTGGTTGACAGATACACTGGGTTTTCACATGATACAATGTACCCTATGGTAAGTACACAGTAAAAAAAATATCTGAATCCATTGACCACCTAATTTAATGCATATCTTACTCTTGCATTTTATTGGATTTCTTCAACAGAGCTACTATGGAGTTTATGGGGCTCAAAATTTGTCACCATACTACACGGCTGGAGGTGGAGGTGGTGGCGGAGGAGGAGGAGCAACAGGAGGAGGAGGAGGAGGGTATTTTCACAGCTACTCCCCATACTATGGAGCCTACGCCGCGTCACAGGGAAGCCAAGCCCAGCAGCAACAGTATGGGGTCCACCAGTATCACCACCCTCAGATGCTTCAATACTCTTACTTGCCAGGTCAGCATCAGCAGCCCTTCAACTCATCTTCTGGAATCTTGTCTCTCCCAACTTCGCTTGCTTTGCCTCTTCCGCCGCCTATCTCCACAGGTTAGTTCTCAAATCCCTTAATATCTCCACTCTTCTCTCTCATTTACTATTGGAAATTAGGTACATTGTGTATTATGATCTACTATGTTACATAGAAACGGAAACGAAAATGACACGGAAATATATTTTTACCATAATTTTACACTAAGTAACACACGAAACAGAAGGGAAAACACTGTTCTATTAGAATTTTCAAGTAACATAGATTATTGCCAGGTTAGCTTCAATTTATTGCATGTGTAAATGTGGCTAAGCAGTTGTTACGCAAAAGAAAATGAAGATGCACAATACATCTTATTGCCCATGAGAATCGAAACGGAGACCTCTGGGTACTTACCCTTGGAGGTTTAACTGCTTGACTAGATATCCGAAGACGCAATATATCTTATTTGGATGCACGTTCGATATTTTATTCGTATAACCTTAATTACAACAACTCCATTAAAATTGTTACAGGGTTGGTAGCAACAACCGGGGTGCAAAGTGGTGCAAGCGGGGCGGTCTCTGAACACAACTCATCATCCACCTAATTATATCTTGATCTCTCCTTTCATGGGCAAGGAAGGAAAGATTTTCCACTTATGGAAAATCTTCTTATTCGCATCCCTACTAATCAACAACCAAAAGAAGAGAATGGGATGAGAGATCAAGAGCAGGCACATAAGAGACATTAATAACAGCATCTGCCCTGCATCACTACTCACATAGCAAATAACAACAACATTTGAGATTGATAGTTCGATCGAGAAGATTCGTACTATCATCAATGCCTTCTTTATTCCACATTTGCATCACATCATCATCATCATCATCATCATCACATCTTATCTTAGAGATATAGGAGTCATTAGGGACATTTAGGATCATAGTCATGGGGGAACAAAAACCGACCATTTAATTCATTTTGATTGTAATTTTTCATGAGGTGGAAAAAAAACTCAAATATTTGGGTTTTGAGTTTTATTTTTCCCATCCTCACAAGACAAAACATGTCATGTATATATGACCCAAGGGTGCACAAAGCATCTAATGGCATATATATACACTACTTCCCTTGTTCATATAGCATCATCATTGTCGTCGGTCTATTCGGTTCAACGGATCTGGTTTTATGTCTTTTGAACCGCACATTCCTTTTGTTAATCTCTCTAGGTATAAGGTAAAGTTAACCTTGGCTACGGTATACAAGGAAATTATCAAGATTCGGACTTGTTACCTTTAGTTAGGATAGATTTTAAAGAAGAAAAGGGATTGCTTGGCAATGGGGCTTTGAGCAATTTCCCAAGTGATGGTGAATTCAACTTCCATCAGCTGGTTTGTTTTCAATTTGTAGCCATTTAGGAGATTCAATAGAAGAAAAGGGCAAGGCTTTTGGATAGCTTTGTCCTGTTTTTTTTTTATAATTATTTTATTTCATTTTTGATGAAACAAATAACGCTGTAGTCTTTTATTTTCTAATTAAATCATCATAAATGTAAGAAATTTTAAGTGGCAGTCTCCGTTTGATTCCGCCTTTCTTTTCACCTTAAGCTTCTTTCACCATCTTCCTATATATTCATGATTACTCTTGTTATCATTATTGTTTTTTACCTGTACAGAAGAATGTGGTGTTTTGCTTTTAAGGGACTTCTCAACGGTCATTTTTTTTACTTACTTTTTCCGTTTTGGATAGGGTGGATTCAATCGCCTTTTTCAGAAGATGGTGTATAATTGAATTAATGTGTTTGGTATCCAAAGGGGTGACTTTTTTTTTTTTGATGATCCATTGGAACAAAATTCAACTTTAGAGGCACCAATGGACTAATGAGAAGGTTCTGGTCGGAAAAGAAAAGTTTTAAAAAGAAGAGAATCCAAAGGAGAAGCCATAGCTAGCTAAATAAAATAGGAGTAGGATTGTAGGGAGACCATAAGTCGAAGATGGAAATGTGGTCAAAACAAGCAAATTGTAATAATCTTATGGCTAAATTACCATTTAACCATTACTTCAATCTAACACGTACGTGGCAAATGATATAGGTTGGTTTTCTTATAGAGGAAGAAGATAATAGTATACTGAGAAAGAGTTAAGATAAACAAAAAAGAAAATGATTTCTTCTTAATTGAAATGATAGATATTACAAAGCTTAAATAACTTACAAATCCATGTTAACATTCTATCTAAAAATAGTGAATAAATTTCAACAACAAATTATTAATTAGTAATGTTAAAATAATACTCCCCAGTTCTATTCTACTTGTCCTTTTAGATTTATTTCACATATATTAAGAAACTCATTGAACATTTAAAAAATATCATTGAAAATTTAAAATTTTCTAAATATAATCACAAATTAATTACTAACTACCCTTTATAGCCAATAGATAGAGAGAAAAAAAGTCAATATGAACACTTTCCAACATATTAATTAAATAAAAATCCTAAATGGATAAATTTTGTTGAACAAAATTTTGAGGTTAGAAAGACAAGTAGAATAGAACGGAAGGAGTAGAAAATACCAGTGTTGATTAAAATCTCTCCTCATAATAATAATAGTTAACTACTTTAACTCGTCTAACAAAAACGTGTTTGAATCACATTTCAACACCCCCTCCTTGATTCAAACTCACGCATTACAATCTTTTCTAAAAAAAACTAATGCTTTGCTTGACTGAACGCCTTAGTAAATTAATAAATTTGCACCTTGATCATTTGTTCCACAAGACTTTAGAATAATCTTGTCTTCAAACACCAACTTCCTAATAAAATGATGTTGCACATCAATGTGTTTTAACCTGGCATGAAATGCTAGATTCTTGGTTATTGTAATTGTTGACTTGTTGTCACACCATATATAACTCAGTGATTTCTTCTTGTGCACAACACAAATCTTTCAATAATTTTCTTAGCCAAAGCTCTTGTCTTGCAACTAATCCAACTGCTACATACTCAGCCTCAGAAGAAGACAATGCTACAGTATCTTGCTTCTTTGAGCTCCATGTAATAAAACTCGATTCAAGGCTAAACACTGAGCCAGAAGTGCTCTTTCTATCATCAATACATCCTGCCTAGTCACTATCAGTATGACCCTTCAATTTGAAATCTTCAACACTCTCATACCAGATTCCATGATTGATTGTTCCAGCCACATACTTCAATATCCTATTTGCAGCTCCTAGATGTTGCTTAGTTGGACTATGCATATACCTTGGCACTACAGTCACACAATAAGCAATGTCTGGCCTTGTGTGTGTGAGATAGTTGAAGGCTCTTACCAAGCTTCTAAACAGTTTCTCATTAGCCTTTTCTATCTTCTCTTTCCAACTTCTCATTAGTGTTCATTGGCGTCTTTGCTACATCACAACCTTGCATGTGAAACTTTTTTAGCATATCTTTTGCATACTTCTTTTGACACAAAAAATGCCACTTTTTCTTTGCTTCACCTCTAGACCAAGGAGATATTATAGAATTCCCAAGTCTGTCGTCTCAAACTCTTTCATCATCGAGAGTTTGAATTCGTCTAGAAGTTCTTGTGCAGAACTAAAGTAGATAATGTCATCAACATAAAGACATACTACAAACTCTTGCATACCTTATTTATTGACATACAAGGTTGGCTCATTCTCACTCCTTTCAAACTGATTCTTGATGTTCGTGTTTTTAGTATAGTTTTTAGGGTGTTTTCTTAGTTTGATAGGTTTAGTTTTAGCGGTTTTAGAGTTAATTTTGTGTGTTTTTGGATAAGTTTGCATATTTTGTGAAAAGTATGGAAGACTCCGTTTTGTGTCTTTTTGTAGGTTTTAGCAAGGAAACGGTGCTTTTTGGAGCTGATTGGAGTGCTATGGTGGAGGACGGAAGAATATGAGGATAAAGGAGTCGAAGTCCAGATTTTTAGAGTTAAAGTGTTAAAGAAAGCCAAATCCAGGCTCGTTAATGAGGCTATGTAGGGTTGTTAACGAGGCTTAGAGATAGAGTTTTTCGAAAGTTCGTTGAGATGATTACCGACCCTGTGCGGAAATTTATTCCGTGTCGGTAGGGTTTTTAATGAGTTTTAGGGTTATTATATTTTATATTTTAGGTCTTGTTATCCTTCTAGGTTTTATTTCTATCTTTTTAGAGTTAGTTTCTATCTTTTAGGAAAGTTTTTATCTTCTAGCCTTTTTTATTAGATAGCTTTATTAGTATAAATACCCTTCTTTTCTAGTTTGAGAGGGGTGTTCGGTGTTCGGTGTTCAAGTAGTAGGCGGATTGGAAGAGCCGAGAGAGAGAGAGAGAGAGAGAGAGAGAGAGAGAGAGTCGAGTTGGAGAGGAGGTCGAACCGAGGTGGAACGAGAGTGAAGCTGAGGTCGTTAATCGTATTTTCGATTCGGTGTTCTTGTTGTTTTCGGTTTTCTTCTGAAGTCTGTAAGACGATATTTTCTTAGTAAGTTGAAGTGTTGTTTTGTTTTCAATGTTTTCTCTTATTAAATTTGTTTGCTTTATAGTTATGAGTAATGAGTAATTTTCCTATCTAGGGTCGAGGTTAAGCCCGACATAGTTATGCATGGTTTGATGAGTAAGATAATGTGTTGAATGCCTTCTATCTATTTTTAGATTGCTTGTTGTGTTTATGCCTAGATGAGAGTCAAGGTAATTGGAGTTCTTAACTTGATTGAAAGAGAAAGTTATAAACTTGAAGGTTGATATTGTTCGATTGCGAAAGTTTCGAGCTTTGGATCCAAAACAAGTGATTGAGTGAATTAATTTATGAGAGTAGATTGATTTGCTTGCTAATCGACGAAAGTTGATGAATTTATCTATTTAAAGGCATGATCTTTATCTTCTTACGAGTTTATGTGCATGGCTATGTTGTGGTAACCCTAGTCCTAGATTTTTGTTCTTATTTGATTCTCTTCGGTTATATTCGTTACTGAGTTCGTTTCCTCGGTACCGAACCTGTTCTTAGGTCGTTAGTGTGTGTTTTCGTAGTGTTATCCAATTTCGTTAACGACCCTGACAAAGTCGTTAACGAGGTTGGTCGTAGGTGTGTCGTGTAGTTTTGCTTTGTTTTATTTTCCTTAGTAGTTTGATAGATAAACAACTGTGCTTCCCGTGGAACGATCCTGACTCCCCTATACTCAGCGGGGTCTTGACTATAAATTTATTTGTTGTCAACAATCCCTCATCAATAATTCTCAAGAAAGAGTGCATCAATTCTATTGTACCAAGTTCGTGGAGCTTGTTTCAAACCATAGAGAGCTTTATGTAGCTTGTAAACTTTGCGATCTCTTCACCATCCTTGACAAAGCCTTATGGTTGCTCAACAAATACTGCTTCTTGCAATTCTCCATTGAGGAAAGCCAACTTCACATCAAGCTGAAACACTAGCAATCTCCAATATTGTGCAGCTAAAGCAAGCACACTTCTCATTGTTTCAAACCTTTCAACAGGGGAGAAAGTCTCCTCAAAGTCAATCTCTTCTTGTTGAGTATAGCCTTTAGCCACTAGTCGTACCTTGTACTTTTGTATACTCTCATCAGTGTTGTATTTGGTTCTGAAAACTCACTTCAAACCTATGACATTCTTCCCTCTAGGAAGATTTATCAACTCCCAAGTCTTTTTCCTTTGAATTGACTTCAGTTCTTCCTCCATTGCTACTTGCCACTCAGCTATATCCTTTGCCTCATTCAAGTTTGTTGAATTTGTAGCAATCAAAGCAAAACCACAACTCTCATATAACTCTGTCAGCGATCTAAACCTTCTCGTTGGATATTCTGTAGGATCGTTAGTACGACTAGGTCGCCGACCTCAACTAATTCGCCAAACTCTTAAGTAAATGCAGCGGAAATAAACTACAAGAAAGACTTACTTGAACACTATGATTTTTATAGTGGAAACACTTGATTGATGAACTCTATCAATCAAGTGCGAAAACCACTCCCTTCCAAGTTCTCTCTTGGAAGGATTAAAAGTCGTAGCTTGCTTTATTGATCTTTTGGATTGTTTACAAGAACACCCTAGATCTAGACCTACTTCCCAAGCACTCTAGAACTCATTGTGAACCGAGTAACTACAACCCTCAACCCGTCTAACAAGCCTACGTCTCTCGAACTCTCTTTTTCTTTCTTTCTTAACACAAAAATGGAGTATGAGTTCCTGAATATTCTAACCTAAAGCCTTAGCTTAAATACACACAAACTAGGTTAAATAAAAGAGAATAATATCTTCCAATTCGGTTATGGCAAGATATTATTTCTTTTATCCTTACAAAATCATCCTAAGCATAAGATAAGATTACAATAAAAACAGCTTAGGGCAAAGGCAATAATCAACTAACAATATAATCCTCATGAGAACTTTCCTAAAACAAGATTGTACTATCCAAACTCCAAAGATCTCACGCGTCTTCAAGATCTCCGAGATTTCCCTTCAACACACGTCAACGACCTGACTGACGTTGACGACTCTATTCAAAGACGCGAGGTCGTTCACGTGGTAGACAAGTTTGGAACCATCAAAATGAAAGCCTCCAACTTTTCTAACAAATTCCCCCCTTTTGATGGTGAAAAACTCCTTTCATTGTGTATAAACATGACACGACCAAATATCGAACAAAATATGCAATAATACTAAGTTTGCCAAAAGTTCCCCCTAAGTTGGATAACCCACATGTAATTCAGCATAGATATTCCTATTATTTTATCTACCCCCAACCTTTCCCCCTTTTGGCATCATCAAAAAGAGCAACTCTAAATAATCATGCAAAAAGAAATAATCAAACGAGGGTAAATATAGAAATTATCCAACATACACACAAAAACCATAACAACAAGAGCAAAATAGTCTTAAACATGCCACAAAGAAAGCAACACATAAAGGAAACCGAAGAGATGTTTTTGAGAAGGTAGATGTGCTAGGAAAAGTAAAGGGAAATGGATGTCGGCCACTCGAGCTAAGTCAATGACTTAGTCAGGTCATCAAGCGCAACAGATAAGTCATGAAGGTCAGTCTTGAGCGCAATTTGACCCTTCAAGAGTTGCTCAACCTTCTCAAGGAAATCCTGGTTTTGGCGTTGGAGATCAACTAAAATCTTCATAATTGCACCAAGTTGCCACCTTCCCTTCCTTCAACAGTGATACGCAACTCAACATCTTCCATCTCAGCATCTTAAAGAACATCCTTGCTTGCATCCTTCGACACCCATTGATCATCAATCAGTTTGTAGCCCATCTTGCGAACGATGTCAGAATTCAGGTGGCGGACGTCTTCCACCTCTTCATCAGCCTCATACACCTCATGATACAGAAGCACCTTCTTGATGATAGAGCAGTAGGGAAGAGCATGTCGAGCACTATCCTTGACAGATTCCATGTGGAGAAGTAGCAATATAGCAAAGTTGACAGGTTCCTTGTTGAGAATTTTATCCATGATAAGAATGTCTTGGATCAATGCTCCTCTTTTTCTCTCAGGGAATGAAGTTACTGATAACCCAAGTAAAAAGAACCTTTCTCTCGGCACACATTAAGTTGGTGGCAACGGAACCACCTTCGACGTCATTGACCTGTGTAACCTTCTTGAGCAACTTTGCTGAATCAACTTCTTCAAGCCACGCACCTCTATGATATTCAGCAAATCCCTTGTGCGACACTTTCAGAAGAGTGGCTAACTCCATACTTGATAGTGTAAACTTTTCTCCATTAAGCTCATAATGACCCATGGTCGTCTATTCCCTGTCTTCTACAGCCAACGACCTGTAGAACTCTCTAACCAACCTAGGGTTAAATTTCTCTTCCTCGTAAAACAGACTATCCTAGCCTTGAATAGATAGAAACTCAGAAACACCCTTTAAGCATGTTGACTCGATGAACTCATCGTCCATGATGAGTTCCTTAACGAATTCTCGCTCAACCTTATTTCTTCCTTCACCCTTGATTTCCACAACAGTCTTTTTAGGTTTCCCACTCGGAGCCAAAAGACCACTTGACCTAGTAGGTGCCCTTTTACTCTTATTAGACCTCACAATTTTCTTAGACATCACCGAGTCACCTCCCTCGGATCCAATGGGTGTGGAAGTGGATTCTCTACCCCCTTTTCTTGTAACCTTAACACTAGACTCCATAGTCTTTGGTTTCTTAGACTCCTTAGTTATCACCACATCATCCTCATCAAATTGTTCAGATTCAAATAATTACTTAGCAATCTCTTCTTTTGATTTTTTCCTAGATGACGACACAACAGATTTCAAAAGAGAAAGCTTAGGATCACTGGGAGTAACTTGTTCAGAATCATCTTGACCTTCGATATTCAGTGGCATGAGAGGTGAATCTGGATTGTCAATGGGGCCGATCACCTTGCTTGGGTCAACGACCTATTCTAGTTCATTGATCCGAGGGTTGTTTCCCGCCAAAAGCACAATAGTCGTCTTCCGCAACGAATGGTTCAAAATTTTTGTCTTGAGACTCCATAGCCTCGATTGACTTCACAACCTCCTGGAGAGAGTCAAATTTTTCTTGCATGTCTTGAGATTTGGGGCTTTCAACTCCACGCAAAATTTTGGATTCGACTTGCTCTTTCTCTATGGGATTGGGAGAATTGGGCAGAGATTTCTGAGAAGATTGAGGGAGAGTTTCTATGGATAGTTGGGTAGGAGGGTTTTCTTGAGGATTTGAGAGAGATTCGGTGGTATTATGAGAGGATTGGCCCGGTTCTTGAGTTTGGGTTGATTGAGGGCCTTCAAGCATCAATGGTGAAACTGGTTTGTTGGCGTTTTGAATGGCTGCTAACAGTAGGGCCAGGGTTTGAGGATCAACCACTTTCCCAAGCTTGAGAGATAGGGTTCATGGGGTTTCAGTGCCATGAATGGGGGGTTAGGGGTTAGGGTTAGAGTTTGACGCCATTTAAGGTGAAAGATTGAAGCTTTGTTTGGGAGAGAAGGGGTTTTGTAGAGAGATTGAGAAGAGCAAGAGAACAAAATAATGCACGAGAGAGAGCGTACCTTTTGATCAGAGGCATTTTCCGTATTTATTATTGAACTGTAGTTGATTAGATAGAAACTACATCTTCCCAATATCTTTAATCAATGCAACCAAAAAGGCAATATCCTTTGGCAAAAAGATTTCTAGATTTTTGAAAAGATACTGTTGGAGAAAGGTGATTCTTGTCTTACTCCGAAACTGACGTTCTCAACCTTGTCTGCGTCAACCACTTAACCAACAAAATTTTCAGATAAATGACATTCCCATGTGATGCACAATCACTAACCTTACTCAAGTTGCCAACATCCATTGAAAAGAGAATATGCCTGATTCTTTGGGGTTTTGCACAGGGGTGCCAACGAGAACCAAGGGAAATAATTTATGTGGATTTGTCAATCATGCAGATAAGTCTCTGTTTATATCAAGACACATAGAAGTAAGCTCATAGAGGCTTCCTAACATGATAGGCTTGGGAAGGCTGTAGAGTCAACCGTCATTTGTGCTTGTAATGAAGGTTAGGAACATCCGGTTTTGACTCTTTTGGGCTCAAAGAATGGTTTCAATATGCACTTAAGACATAACTCAAGATGAAAAGAATGAAGAGATTATGATGTGCATGGCTCATGAGTATGTAACAAGGAAGCATTCAAATTTAACACCTCAAGATCATAAAACTTTTGTATCATAGATAGAGTATCTAATCTAGTCAATTGACGAGCACTTTTACGTCGCTATAAAAGCACTGTCAAAGAATTATTCCTAACTTCCTAACCTTAGCAAAGTGGAAGTAAGGGTCGAACCCACAGAGACTCGGAATACTTGTATTTAATTAGTATTACTAAATTAAAGGGGGATTTTGTGATTATAAACTAAAGTCTTAAGTAATTAACTAATTAAAGCTAAGCAAGTAAAGTGGTTTAAGATTCAAATTAGAGAAGAGCGTCCAACTAGTTTCATATCCATTGCATACATGAGTTTTGGTCATCGATTATCCTTATTTCAATTTCACTTGACTAATCTATTGTGAATTTATGAATTCAAGCTTATTGTGGTTGTTAATATACACCGTCTTTAACAACCTTTTAACCAATTAACCTAGAAAACCTTCTATGTCAAGTTGATCATACAATTAAGTTCAAAGCATTCAATAGAAACAATATTCATGAATTCCACCGTCTATTCACGAAGTCTTGTGATTAAATTCTCCGCCTTTGATTAACCTTATTTCACCGTCTATAAGTTTAATCAAAGGATTCATCCATGAATAATCAAATTCCACCGTCTATTTAATTATTCTAGTTGTAATTCAACCTAGAAGTAAAATAGGTGATCAAGCTATTATAATACTAAGTGAATTTAATCAATTAAGCATTGAGAGATTCAATCTAGTCAAGGCAAACTAAAATAATTCAAATCTCACAAACAATCATGCACACAACTTCAACTAAGTAGTTGGACATGAGAAAATTAGCTAGAAATTGTCATTGAAGAAAAATAAAACTTACAAGAGTCAAATTGATCTTCAATTGCAAAACTCGGGTTTTATCTCCCACAAATCTCCAAATTCTTCAATAGCATAAAACTAGAACAATAGATAGCATAACAATACTTAAGAAAACCTAAGGAAAGTATTTATATTGTGTCTAGAAATATCCAAAAATACTAAACAAAGTCGGCCCATAAGATATTACGGAGCCCGAAGTCAGCGTCGGATCAACGCGCCAGAGCGCGGTTTGGTACCCCTGAGAGCGCGGTCGCGCTCTTCTTGGTTTTACCCGCGCTCCGGCCTCAGCAACTCTGGTGACACTTCAGAGGCTGTTTTGGCCCCCTTCGAGTTGGAATTTGGACTCGGAGTAAAAATATGAATTGTAGCTCTTCACGTTAGCTTTCCAGTGATACCAAATTCAGCTTCATCCGACCACTATAGCTCCCAAACCAAGCATTGCAAGATAGAGGTGTCAAAATAAGACTCCAATGCATGACCCGGATTTAAGCGTTCTTCTCACACAAGCTCTTGGGCCTTAGTTCTTTCAATCTTCACTTGTATCACTCTAAGCCTCATCAAACTCGATCATAGTCCCCTAAGATCCGTCCCTTAGCTTCATATCCACCATGCTTCACCTTCCAACCTACAATAAAGTACACAAACGCGTAGATTCCGAACTAAGCTGAAATAAAACCTAAACTACAACTTAAAGCGAAATCCTATCTAAAAATGCATAAAACAGAAATAAAAACATGCTCTAAGACCTATACCTATACACTCTATCACCAATCATTGAGGGAAATAAATTGGAAATAGATCAGTTTAAGGAAATCATACCTAGCTCCATGCAGAAATGTATGAAGGGTTCACGATTGAGAGCCTTAGTGAATATATCAGCACGTTGTTCACTTGTCCGGCAAAAATCCATGGTCACCACCCTTTCTCAACACAGTCACGAAAAAAGTGATGACGTATCTCAATATGCTTGGTTTGTGAGTGTTGTACAGGATTCTTTGAGATGTTGATGGCGCTTGTATTGTCACAAAGAATAGGTATGCCATCATACTTCAAGCCAAAGTCATGAAGTTGTTGCTTGAGGTATAGAAGTTGGGTGCAGCACGCGAAAACGGCGATGTACTCAGCTTTTGCAGTAGAGAGAGCAACTGAATTCTGCTTCTTGGACCCCCATGACACAAGACATGGTCCAAGAAATTGAGCCATTCCAGAAGTACTCTTACGATTAATCTTGTTCCCAGCAAAATCAACATCCGTGTACCCGACTAGAACGAAGTCACAAGAGGTTGGGTACCATAAGCACAAATCATCAGAATCTTTGAGACACCTTAGGATTCTCTTAACAGCTTTGAGATGAGATTCTCTTTGGTCGGACTGAAATCTAGCACATAAGCATACGCTAAACATGACGTCTGGGCTGCTTGCCGCGAGGTATAGTAATGAACCTATAATACCTCGATACAAAGTCTGGTCAACCTTCTTCTCATTCTCATCTTTTCCTAAATAAGTGGTGGGGGAGATAAGCGTATCAAAGGATTTTGATTATCCATGCCAAACTTCTTGACAAACTCCCTGAGGTACTTTTGTTGATGTACTCTTGTACCTTCACTTCCTTGAACAAGTCGAAGTCCTAAAAAGAACTTAAGTTCACCAACCATACTCATTTCAAATTCATTGGCCATGAGGTTGGCGAACTTCTTCACAAGTTTAATTATCATCTGTAGAACCAAAGATTATGTCGTCAGCGTAGACTTGCACAACCAGAGTGTGCTTTCCCTCTTTAAGAAGAAAAAGGGTTTTATCTACCTGTCCTCGAACATATCCGTGTTGTAAGAGAGAATGTCATACCAAGTTCGTGGCGCTTGCTTCAATCCATAAAGTACTTTGTCGAGTTTGAAAACATGGCCCTGATGAGTAACGTCTTCGAAGTCTGGGGTTTGTTCTACAAAAACTTCTTCTTTAAGAAAGCCATTCAAAAAGGCTGTCTTAACATCCATTTGTTGAAGCTTGATACTAAGCAATTAAGAGACGAATTGCCTCTAGACGTGCCACGGGAGCGAATGTCTCATCATAATTTATCCCTTCTTATTGATTATACCCATTAACCACAAGTCTTGCTTTGTTCCTCACACCGTTTCCAGAATCATCAAGCTTATTTCTGAATACCCAACGTGTTCCAATCACAGTTATGTCTTTGGGTCGTGGAACTAGGTGCCAAACCTTGTTTCTCTCAAACTGAGGAAGTTCTTCTTGCATAGCACACACCCAATCTGGATCTTTTAGAGCTTGATCCACATTGTTGGGATCCATAATAGAGAGATGCGTTGAAAGCGCAGAAATTTGAAGTGACGAACGTGTTTGAACAGCTTTTGAGTAGTCAGAGATGATGTTGGTTACTAGATGAACATCTTTCTGCTGATAGAAAACCCAGATCACCTTCATCTTTGTCGACAATAGAGCTTCCTCCAATAGTGTTCTCATCAAACACAACATGATCACTCTCCTCTACTTTTCTAGTTCGCTTGTTAAAGACTTTGTAGGCCTTTCTATGCCGAGAGTAGCCCAAGAAGTTTCCTTCATCACTCCTAGCATCCATCTTACCCATATTATCTTTTCCATTATTATGTATGAAACATTTGCAACCAAATGTACGCATGTGAGCAACGTTAGGTTTTCTTCCTCTAAAAAGGTCATATGGTGTTTTTCCAAGAAGATGATGCACCATAGCTCGGTTTAGTACGTAACAAGCAACATTGATAGCTTCACCCCAGAAATTCCTAGGTAGACCACTCGAGATCATTAAAGTTCTCGACATATCCTCCAAAGTACGGTTCTTTCTCTCAACTACATCATTCTGTTGAGGAGTTCTTGGGGCTGAAAAATCGTGACCTACACCATTTTCTTTGCAAAAGTCCAAGAACTGAGCATTCTCAAATTTTGTTCCATAATCAGATCGGATTGAAACCAAAGGTACTCCAAACACTTTTTCTGTTAACTTCCTCCACGCACTGAATTCTTTGAATTCCTGGTGTTTAGAAAACAAGAAAAACACCCAAGTATAACGTGAAAAATCATCAACAATAACATAAACATATCTATTACCTCCTCGACTTTTCACACGCATAGGTCCATAAACATCCATATGAATTAATTCTAAAGGATTAGATGCACTAACCTCTTGTTTCGATTGAAATGAAGATCTAACTTGTTTCCCTTTCACACAAGCTTCACAGATTTCATACTTGTTTGGATCAATATTAGCTAACCCACGTACCAATTCCTAATTGTGAAGTTTGTTGATAAGTTGTAGACTCGCATGACCAAATCTGTTGTGCCATAGGTTGGCAACGTCTTCGACTACTTGAAAATACAACCACTAGTACAAAACAACATTTATCACCCTTATTTATCCCGGTTCCATTGGGAAGCGTCTTAAATAAACAAACTCAAACTCTTTTATCACTTTTCTTCAGGCAAGAGCCAACAATTTTATAAAGATTGTTCTCACAAGTTCCCTTCAGAAGAGTCTCACCTAAGCTAACATCAATTACTTGACATCCATGAGAATCAAAAATCACTTGATAGAGATTGTTAGCACATAATTGGGAAACACTCAAAAGATTGTATCTAAGACCTTTGACATAACTGACGTTGTTGAAATAAAAGTTCTTAGAGATTCTTACCTTTCCAATACCTACTACTTGTCCCTTACTGTTATTACCGAAGGTGATGTTGCTACCTTCTTGTTGATGAAGTGAGATGAATGACTCAAAGCTTCGCGTCATATGAGTTGAACACGCACTATCGAAGAACCATGGACCACTTTATCTCACTTCAATCTGCAAGGTAAAAGTCAGTTTTTACGAACCCAGAGTTGTTTAACAACACTTCTGGGTTGCACAACGTGATGATTTTCAGAACATCTTTCATTATAGACTCTCTCTCAAGATCTATGGTAGGCTCACGTTAATGAGCATCCCAAAGTCCATAAGATTTGCTATCCCTTTTCTTTTTCCTGCACTCATGTTGAAGATGACCTTCTTTTGCACATTACCAACAAGTTTTATGACTCTTAAGACCAACATACTTGATGTACCCAGGATAGACTGGTTTGTTGTTAATACGAGCTTGAAAGTCAATTTATGATGGCTTCAGTTCTCAACTTGTTTCTTCCAGATTTTGTGTGCTTTCTGGCCTGAATACCAAGGTCACTTACCTTTTCCTAGGTTCCCCACCTTTGATGTAGAACAACTTCCCTAGTTGTTACACACGGGTGTGTTACCTTTAGGTTCGGGTGGACACAAAGTTTTCAAATCCCTAGGCACATGGAATATCCAAGTCCAGGTCTTGAAGTTACAAATTTTTTAGAAAATTCTTCAGTAGCTTTCTTATCAGCAAACTCTTCTATCCATTTTTTCTTTTTAGACTCATCACTAGCCTTTTTCTTCTCCAGGTCATTTACTAACTTAGCATTACCAAGTTTCAACATGAGATTTTCTCCTTCAAGGTTAGTAACTTTCTTTTCTAAGTCATCCACTTTAATTAAGATTATCACAAGTTTTGCAAGCAATAGATTCAAAATTCAACAACTTCTTCTCAAACTTAGCACATTTAAGAGACCAACCTTCATTATCATCCATTAAATTAGAGATGGTGTCTTCTTTTTCATCAAGTTTTTCACTGAGTTTGGTAACCTAAGTTCCCAACTTCTCAATGATAGCATGCAACTGTTCTTTAGTTTTATTGGACAAGATAGACGAAAGTTCAGAATTTTGTACCTCTTTTGGAGCATCTATAGCATGAGACATGTTTCTCCTTGTTGACTGGCGTCATCTTCATCATTGGAATCATCCTAGGTGGCCAACATAGCAGTTTTGTCACCTTCCGACTTCATTTTGACACAATTTCTTGCAAAGTGTCCTCTTTTTTAGCAGTGGTAACAGATGACCTCCTTCATGTCTTTAACTGGTTCTGTCCCTTTGGATTGAACTTTGCCGTTATGATTCCAAAGCTTCTTCATGGCTCTTGTGATGAGTGCAACCTCATCATCACCATCAGCTTGATCATCATCACATTAAGCAAGATCGAAAGCCTTTTCTACTTTCAAGGCAATGTTTCTGACCTTGTCAGTTTCAAGGCGATCATCTCGCCTTTGTTTGATTCCTCCATACATGGTTAATTTTCCGCTGACGTCTTCTAAGGTGAGTGTCTTGGT
This sequence comes from Fallopia convolvulus, assembly GCA_964016875.1. Taxonomy (NCBI): domain Eukaryota; kingdom Viridiplantae; phylum Streptophyta; class Magnoliopsida; order Caryophyllales; family Polygonaceae; genus Fallopia; species Fallopia convolvulus. The sequence goes on along the minus strand of OZ024720.1, from coordinate 60,059,493 downwards.
TTCATTGTTAGTTATCAGCGCAGCAGCAACTTCATTCCATTTTGCATTAAGACCTTGGATCAATTTGCTAACCTGCTTCCATTGAGGAAGCTTTTCATCAAGAGACTCAAGTTGGCTAACCACAGCTTCAAATCTTGAGTGATAGTCACCCATGGATATATTCTTTTCTTGACTGATTCCTTCATACTCCCTTTCTAGAGCAATGATGCGATCCTTCTTCACATCATCATTTCCTTGGCGGAGCCTTTTGAGAGCATCTCAGATTTGCTTGGTTGTCTTGTATTGGACATCCTTCTTCAAGTCTCCAGGGGTTAGAGCATGGTGAAGAACCTTCTTAGCACGAGCATTTTTCTCTAGCTTCTTGTACTCAGCGTCACCATAGTCTTCCTTCTTTTTCTCTTCCTTTCCATCAACAATGAGAAAGGTTTCAGGACCCATCTCGATAACTTTACAGAGTTGACCATCGAGTGAGCAAATATGGGTCTCCATTTGCTCGACCCAACAATCATACACACCAGAACGAATCATTGATGGCTGTGTTTGTTGAAGTCATCTTTCATGTAAATAGAAGTACTAAAACAGATCTAGTGTCAAGCTTTGATACCAATTGTAGGATCGTTAGTATGTCTAGGTCGCCTACCTCAACTAAGTCGTCAACTTCTTAAGTAAATGCAACGAAAATAAACTACAAGAAAGACTTACTTGAACATAATGATTTTTATAGTGGAAACACTTGATCGATGAACTCTATCAATCAAGTGTGAAAACCACTCCCTTCTAAGTTCTCGCTTAGAAGGATTAAAAGTCGTAGCTTGCTTTATTGATCTTTTGGATTGTTTACAAGAACACCCTGGATCTAGACCTACTTCCCAAGCACTCTAAAACTTGTTGTGAACCGAGTAACTACAACCCTCAACCTGTCTAACAAGCCTACATCTCTCGAACTCTCTTTTTCTTTCTTTCTTAACACAAAAATGGAGTATGAGTTCGTGAGTATTCTAACCTTAAAGCCTTAGCTTAAATACACACAAACTAGGTCAGATAAAAGAGAATAATATCTTCCAATTCGGTTATAGCAAGATATTATTTCTTTTATCCTTACAAAATCATCTTAAGCATAAGATAAGATCACAATAAAAACGGCTAAGGCAAAGGCAATAATCGGCTAATAATATAATCATCATGAGATCTTTCCTAAAACAAGATTATACTATCCAAACTCCAAAGATCTCACGCGTGTTCAAGATCTGACATTGGCGACACTATTCAAAGACTCGAGGCCGTTCACGTGGTAGACGTTTGGAACCATAAAAATCAAAGCCTCTAGCTTTTCTATCATATTCATTTGAAGAGCTTGAAGGAGAGGACTTGTGGCTCGTTGAACTTGAAGAGGAGTTACTATGATGGCTTGATGGTGTTGATGGAGAATGTTGATTGTTATCTGTCATAGCTTGCTCTTCCACAGAATTCTCAAAGTTGATATTTTTCAAATTACTTGTACTATTCTCCTCTTGCTTCCAGCTCCATTCTACATCCTCATTAAACACCACATTTCTACTGACAATAATCTTTCCACTAAGAAGATTATATGGTCTATATGCTTTGGATTGAACAACATAACCAACAAACACACATTTCTCCGTTTTTGATGTTCGTGTTTTTAGTATAGTTTTTAAGTGTTTTTCTTAGTTGTTTAGCTTAGTATAGTTGAGTTTTAGTGTTTGTTTTGTATGTTTTTTGATAGGTTTGCCTATTTTGTGAAAAATATGGAAGCTACTTCGTTTTTGTGTTTTTTGTAGGTTTTTGGAGCAAAATAGGAGCAATCCGAAGAATTTGAGATGGAGAGGAGAAAGCGGAGCATGGTCAAGTCAAGGAAGAAAGAAGATGCTTTATAAGATCCCGGCAAATCCAAAAGATGTTGTGAAAGTGTAAAAAAATAAAGGAAAATAGGCTCGGTACCGACCTTGTGAGTTCGGTACCGAGGTCTACAGCAAGACGAAACCAAGAGGAGTTCAGCAAAGCACCAACCGACCCTGACAAGGTCGATACCGAGGTTTCCCTGTGTCGGTAGGCGTGCCAACTTCGGGATTTTTTATATTTTATTCCGTAATCTTTTTAGTTTAGGAAGCTCTATATTTATGGAGACTTTATAGATAGTTTTTCTAGTATAAATACTTTGTTTTAACCTAGTTTTAGGGGAATCGTTCAGTTGGAGGATAGAGGGAGACGTGTGAAAACTGAAAAGACGCAATTTTTCTCTATTGTTTGTAGTTTTCTAGTTTAGTTTGGAGATTACTTGGAGACAAAGTTTGTGTTCTAAAGACAAGTTTCGAGTTTTAATTCAAGTAAGCTTCGTTTTGTTCCATATGATATTCTCTTTCAGTTTTATTGTTTGTTTCCTTTCAATCATGTCTGAGTAGTTCCCTTTTCTAGGATTGGGGTTGAAAACCCGACATGATTGTGCATGATTGAATGTGTGATGAATGTTCAAATGCCTTTTATCTTTTATCTACTTGTTTTGTGCTTATGCTTAGACAAAAGTCGAGGTAATTCGAGTTTATTGCTTGATCGAAAGATAAACTTATAATCTTGAATGTTGATATTGTTCGATAACGAAAGTTTCGAGCTTTGGATCAAAAATAAGTGGAGAGTGAATTAATTCATGAAAGTCAATTGATTTGCTTGCTTAAATCAACGAAAGTTAATAGCTTTACGTTCAAGGCATGTTATTCGTAATTCACACATCTTAATTGCATGATTATGTCGTGGTAAACCCTTGTCCTAGATCGTTTTTCTCATTCGACACACTTCATTTTTACTCTCTGTTTGCATTGGTACAGAGGTTACAACATTGGTACCGAACCTATGTTTGTCATGCATTGTTTGTCTTGTTTGAGTCTAAGTTCATCATCGATACCAACCCTGACATGGTCGGTACCTACGTGTCTGAAATGTAATCTGCCTTATTCTTCTCTTCTTTGTTTAATTTCGTGATTTTCCACTTTTTAGAATAGTAATCAAACATAACTTGCTTCCCATGGACGATCCTGACCTTCCTATACACAACGTGGTCTTGACTACAAATTTATTTGTTGTCGGGAAACCCTTTCAACAAATTGGCGCTGTTGTCGGAGAGGCAATAGTCTTTGTTTGATTACTTGTGGGTTTGGGAATAGCTCGGCCCCGTTTTTGTTTCTAATTTGTTTAGTTTTGTTTGTTTTCTTATCTTATGCAAGAAGGAAGACGTTGGCTTGCATTTGATCAATCTGATTATTATTATGAGCCTGAACGTGTCCTTCTTCGCAGGAGACGAGAAAACTATACGACAGCCGCTACACTTGAGGAGATGGCCGAGCAGATGAACGCACTCCGTAGGCAGATGGAGGCGTTACAAGCTGATCGAGACGCTGCTACTGCTGCTGCTGAATGGAACGTGTAAACAATGCTCGTTTACAAGAGCAATTGAACGCTATTCCGAGGAATGTCGAGGGTGCCAGAATCCGCAATAGTGCTTCCCGAGATAGAAAAGGCTTTTGAGATTAAATCTCAGTTTATATCCATAATAAAACAGACTCAGTTTGAAGGGAAACCAACTGAGTGCCCTATAGAGCATATTTGTAATTTTATTGATTTATGTGACACCATTGCTGCTGATGGTGTTTCTTAGAATATGTCCAACTAAAAGCTTTTAAATGGTCTCTTGTAGGTAAGGCCCTGAGCTGGCTAGAGAGCTTACCTCCTAGATGGGTAAGGAAGTGGAGAGCCTTGCATGACTTGTTCATGACTAAGTTCTTCCCTCCTGCCAAGACTACAGAATTAAGAGAGCGAATTAACTCTTATCACCAGCTGCCTAACAAGACATTTGTGGAGACATGGGAGCGATTCAAGGAGATTCTGAGGCAATGCCCCACCCATGGTCAACCGCAATACGTTCTACAAGAGATTTCTTTAAGGGTACAGACGTTGAGACAAAGAACCGCATCAACTTGCATACAGCTTGCGGTTTTATAGAGATGGAGCCTGATGTTGCATGGGCATTATTGGACAAATTGACCAATTATGCTGCCATGTATGAGACCCAACAACCACCCAGCCTAAAAAACGGCTCTATGTTCCAAACAAAGACGAAGTCGATCCTGACGTTCAAAATCAATTCTTACGTGATGAGTTCAACCGTTTGAAGAAACAGGTAAGTTTTCTAAAAACCTCTCAACAATTACTTGAGTGTGGTTCTCAGGCCCATACTACTTGTGCTTGCACTAACATTGAGCAGGTAAGAGCCGTTGAGAGATATGTTGAAATGAAATTATATGAGAGGACAACACAAAAATCCTCCTACTAATTATGACAGGCTGAACAATTATCCAACTTGGGGAAATTCTAATCAAAATCAAAACTATACAGCCCCTCCACCGGATAGACGGCCCGGACCCTATAGACCTCCAGGTTATCAAGAGACGCCATCATGAGTGAATGGACTCCATGAAGGGGTCAATGGAGTGAAGAATGAAATCAATGGAGTTCGAGCTGACCTAACTAATCAGATGAAGGGTGTACAGGCCCAATTGGGAGAGTTCAATACATGGAGAAAAAGCGTCAACTCCCAACTTGGCAACCTTGATGCACAAGTTCCAAGACCTCAAGGGCAACTTCTAGACCGTCCCGATGAGAACCCGAGAGGACAAATAGCAGTTGTACACCTCCGGAGCGGAAAGACACTACCGGACCGTACTGAGGCTAAGGACAACAAGGTCGTTACTGAGGAAGATACTCCGGCCAAGATCGATAACGAGCGAAAAGGGATCGATACCAAGCCTAAAACCCTCGGTATCGATACCCCACAGGTTGTTACCGACCTGAATCCAGGTAAGTCTTCGACACCGAGCCACTCCCTTAGTCCCAGGCTCGATACCGACCCCACTAGGGTCGGTACTGACCCTTCTATAACACCACTCTACCCTCTAGTCGATTCGGTAGCACCACCTCTCGAGCCCGCTGGTTCCGAGATCGGTGAAGACTCTTCCCTTCCCTCATAAGAAGTCTAAGGACTCAACAGATGGAAAGTTTAGGCATTTCGTTAAGATTCTTCAGGGATTAAATATTTCCATACCATTCGCTAAGGCCCTAAGCAAAATGTCGGCTAACACAAAAATCTTGAAAGATATTCATAGCAGGAGAAGATCCATGTCGGAGCTGACGGGCGAGGATCGATCTATAGCCCTCCCAGAGAAGCTAGGAGACCCAGGGAGATTCGCTATAACGATTGGTATTGGCACCCATTGCTTCAAAGCATTATGTGATTTGGGAGCCAACGCCAGTTTACTCCCCTTGTCTATTTGGTCAAAAGGTGATATGGGACCACTGGAGCCCATTGATATGAGGTTGTACATGGCAAACAGATCTTGTGTAAAAGTTACAAGAGTCGTTGATGATGTCCCCGTCCAAGTGGGAAAATACTTTGTTCCAAACAATTTTATCGTTCTTAACATGCTTGAAGACCCGGTGGTGCCGATCATTCTAGGCCGACCATTCCTAGCCACCGCGGGTGCACGAGTCGATGTTCCGAAGGGACTCCTCACCTTCGACATAGGGGAGGAGAGGGTTGAGTTTTGTCTCAACCCAACTGTCAATGAAATAGACGCTGCTGCAGAGATCGAGATGCTCCAGCCAGAGCCCGACAATGTTGAGCTGGAAGATTATCTCCCAAGAAACAAAGCCTACAAAAACAATACTGAGCCGGCTATCGACCCACCATGGGTCGGTACCGAGCCATTCATACAACATCACGAGGGAGGCATACTCTGTCACCATAAAAATGAAATCCTTGCTCCAAATAGTTCGGTAACGACCTCTGCTACCCCGTTATCGAGCCATTCTCTAAAGGATAAAGGTGTGTGTTCTTGTTCCAATCTCTACACTTCTAGTCATGATCCTTCTTTATATCATATTCCTACATCATATCCTACTATTCATATTGTAGATGATTCGAAACCTCCTTGGTTTACGGACTTTACTAATCCTTGTGTAGGAAAACCGAGCATATTGTTGGAGGACGAAGGACCGAATTTAGTAAAAAGGAACCACATTGTCTTTTCGGATAAGTATGGGGTCTTACATGATCCCGATAAGAGCCGAAAGAGAACCACCTTGAGACTAGCCAAGGTAAGTTTGTCAGGCTAACGACGTTAAAAATAACACTTACAGGAGGCAACTCAGTTTAGTTTTCTTTCTTTTTATACTTCTTTTTGTTAGCTTTCTTTTTACTTTTTTTAGTAGAGTAGAAGTTTGCGGAATAGAATGTTTTGGCTAAAGTGTTATAGAAGTCGGATCGATAACGAAGCTGGAAAAAGCAGTAGAGACAGGCTCGATATCGACCCTGCAAAATCCCGACAATCCTCGCAACAGGTAAGTGCTTTTTAATCTAAACTCCTCTGTGCCTTTCTTTTCCCCACTCCACCTCTAACAAGCACACCAAAAACACTCAAGCAATTCGCATACTACTCACCCCCAAATCCTCAAAATCAATCCACGCGATCCATCGTTTGATCCTACCCCCTCCACTTCGAGCATCCTGGCCTTGGTACGAGCATCCTGGGGTCGGAACCGAGCATTTTGGGGTCGGTACTGAGGCTTTACACTTTGACAACGTGCCTACTCAAAGTCCTATTGTGCTACCAGAGTTCGGTATTGTGCCTTATGACCCCCTCTTTCAGCAACACCAATACAACTTCAAATATTATGCCTCTAGTTCCGATCCTCCACCACAATGGGCACATGACTTGGCCTCCTGGATGGAGAACATGTGTATGAATCAATGTCATCTCAACAATCAGATAAACCACTTCCAAGAGGCGTATGAGGCTCGAGTGGCAATTGAGGATGAACGCCACAAGGTAGCCGAATCTCGCTATTGGGAAGGACAACAACGTCGACAGCAGGATGACGAATGCTGGAAGTCCATCGCTACATTTAGGGACAACATGGAGGTTTATTTCCTACCAAAGACTCGCCGCTGATCTCTCTTTCAAGGATGCTTCCTATGCTTCAAACAAACCAATTTGTGAGTTTATTTTATTTTCCATATCTTTTATTATGCTTTACTTTGTTTTTACAATGGGGAAATTGTAATGTTTAAGTATGGGGTAGGGAGGAAAAAGAAAACTTGTGTGTGTTTATGTGTTTTTACGGTCTTGTGTTAGTATGTTTCCTTTATAGTTGCTTTAGTTGCTTTCCTTTTTTTTTTAAATCACAAAAAGATTTTTGAACTGATGAGTACCCTTGATCTTATGGTTCTATGATTTATGGTTCTATGATTGCTTTTACTTGCATGACCATGTAATTCCTTTTAGCATGTTTTTGATAGTATAGCCTAAATCTCATGATAAAATCATTTTTATGGTGAAATAGCATTTGATGAAACTGAGTGCATATGACTTTTAGCATGAGTAGTTGCAATCCAACAAAATGACCTTGTGAGCTTTATTTTTAGCCTTAATTTTTCAAGTGTGATTTGCTCTCTATATGTATATTATCTCTTGGAATTGAGATGATTATCTATTTCTCAAGACCTTTATAAGATTTTTAGTTCATTACTTGTGAAGTCAAATGATACAGAACTTATTTTTCATAAACCCTATTAATCCTTATCCACAATTACATTATCCTTGTTTTGAAGCCAAATTGAGCCTTAATCCCTTTTATTTGTTGCTCCACAAAATTATTCCTTAGCCGATATAAGCTTGACCCTATCCGGAGATGAGGACTTAGTTGGAGAGGAGTTATTTTTGTTGAGTGCATGATATATGTTGGTTCGAAAATAAAGGATTTGGTTGGGGTAGATTGGAAGTCTCTTGTTTTAATTTGTAAGAGATCTCGTGGTATAAAAATTGTGCACAACAAGAAGAAGGAAGAGGAAGAAAAGCCAATCAAGCTCGATACCGACCCTGTAGGGGTCGGTACCGAGGCTTTGCCAGTAAAAAAAAGTAAAAAATGCAGAAAAAGAAGAAAAGAATAAGAAATAAAAGTAAAGTGTGCAAGTATGTTGAAGTTCAAAGCCAAGAGTTTCTTTATGTTTATATATATGAGACTTTTTAGGATTTAAAATGGGTGAGTGAAAGTGAGTATGCATAAAGAAGAAAAGTGAGTTTGGTATCGTTTGAGAGTTTTGGGTGTGTGTGAGTTTTTAGGATTCTTTGATTCCCGGATATTATTAGCACCACATAGCCAAAATATTTCCACGCCTATTTGTTATTACCAAGCCCCATTACAACCCGACCGAATGGAAACTTCTATGAAGTTTTTCATTGAGCCTAAAGTTCTCTTGATGATTTTTGCTTGTTTTGACAAATCTTTGGTGGAGAGTTTGGTGATATAAGTTCCAATTTCTATGAGTTTTTGCATATTAGATCAAGTTGAGAGACGAACTTATAAGCCCAAACACATGAGAGTCGAGTGAAACACATTATCTTTGGTGAGGTTGGATTATGATTGCTTATGGCTATTGGTTGCATATATATATATATATATGTTATGACGTTAAGAGTCATTTGATATTTTCACTATGCGTTGAAGTTGTTTTTAGATGAAGGCTATTACTTGATAAATATGTTGTTTGGTTTTGGTTTATGTCTAGTGATTGCTTGAGGACAAGCAAGCATAAGTATGGGGTATTTTGATGTTCGTGTTTTCAGTATAGTTTCTAAGTGTTTTTTTAGTTGTTTAGCTTAGTATAGTTGAGTTTTAGTGTTTGTTTTGTATGTGTTTTTATAGGTTGCATATTTTGTGAAAAATATGGAAGCTTCTCCGTTTTTGTGTTTTTCGTAGGTTTTTGGAGCAAAATAGGAGCAATCCGAAGAATTTGAGATGGAGAGGAGAAAGCGGAGCATGGTCAAGTCAAGGAATTAAGAAGATGCTTTAAAAGATCCCGACAAATCCAAAAGAGGTTGTGAAAGTGTACAGAAATCAAGGAAAACAGGCTCGGTACCGACCTTGTGGGTTCGGTACCGAGGTCTGCAGCAAGGCGAAACCAAGAGGAGTTCAGCAAAGCACCTACCAACCCTGACAAGGTCAATACCGAGGTTCCCCTGTGTCGATAGGTGCGCCGACTTCGGGAGTTTTTTATATTTTTATTCCGTAATCTTTTTAGTTTAGGAAGTTCTATCTTTATGGAAACTTTATAGATAGCTTTTATAGTATAAATACTTTGTTTTAGCCTAGTTTTAGGGGAGCCGTTCAGTTGGACGATAGAGGGAGACGTGTGAAAACTAAAAAGACGCAATTTTTCTCTCTTGTTTCTAGTTTTCTAGTTTAGTGTGGAGATTACTTGGAGAAAAAGTTTGTTTTCTAAAGACACGTTTCGAGTTTTGATTCAACTAAGCTTTGTTTTGTTCCATATGATGTTCCCTTTTAATTTTATTGTTTGTTTCCTTTCAATCATGTGTGAGTAGTTCCCTTTTTTAGGATTGGGGTTGGAAACCAGACATGATTGTGCATGATTTAATGTGTGATGAATGTTTGAATGCCTTTTATATTTTATCTACTTGTTTCGTGCTTATGCTTAGACGAAAGTCGAGGTAATTCGAGTTTATTGCTTGATCGAAAGATAAAGTTATAATCTTGAATGTTGATATTGTTTGATAACGAAAGTTTTGAGCTTTGGATCAAAAATAAGCGGAGAGTGAATTAATTCATGATAGTCATCTAATTTGCTTGCTTAAATCCAAGAAAGTTGATAGCTTTACGGTCAAGGCATGTTATTTATAATTCACACTATCTTAATTGCATGATTATGTCATGGTAAACCCTTGTCCTAGATCGTTTTTCTCATTCAACACACTTCGTTTTTACTCTCTACTTGCATCGGTACCGAGGTTACATCATCGGTACCGAACATGTGTTTGTCCTGCGCTGTTTGCCTTGTTTGAGTCTATGTTCAACATCGATACCGACCCTGACAAGGTCGGTACCGACGTGTCTGAAATGTAATCTGCCTAATTCTTCTCTGCTTTATTTTAATTTCATGATTTTCCGCTTTCTAGAATAGTAATCAAACATAACTTGCTTCCCGTGGATGATCCTGACCTCCCTATACACAGCGGGGTCTTGACTACAAATTTATTTGTTGTCGGAAAACCCTTTCAACAGTTTTTTCATCATGCTTAGATCTTAAGTTAACCAAAGCATAAGCTATACAACCAAAGACCCTTAAGTGACTTATAAATGGCTTTTTTCCTCTCCAACAATGCAACTTGCTTCCTTGTGACCAGGATTCTTGCAATAATAACACTTGATTGAACCTTTGTGATAACTCTTAATTTAGTCATATTTTAGGGGTATAGTTTCATATTAGTTCATGTCATATTTATACAAATTTTTTATATTTTATATTTATTTTATTCTTTTATGGATTCGGAATCTACACTCGTATTCTTTGGCGTTTCAGGTATTTGAAGGGCTAATTTAGAAGTGATACGAGATTATTTGCCAATATCCATAAAGTTGATCAAGGCCCACAAATAATAATCTAGTCCACAATCCATGGCATGAGAATGGAAGACCGACCATAAATTGCAGGGTGATTTAGTTCACATGTTGACCTTTCAACAAATGGGCAAATACATGTGCTTATTTTGGAACGTAGGCCATATTGGAGGGAGTAACATTAGATTGGAGAAGTGGGCCGGCCCATATTTAGTAGCTGACGTGATTGAGGCTGTTGCATACGGAATTGAAGCACGTGGATGGGCATATAAATAGATATATTAGATGAGTCAGGTTCACGTGCGAATGGGCGCTCATGTGCGAAATAAGAAAGAATAAGAGCCGTTGGATCAAGAAAAATTAAAGGCGCTGATCATTTCACTTAAAAAGGGAAAAAAAACGGCACGGGCGAATTATTCGCGTATTTTAAAAAAAAACGGAAATAGGACACGCGCCCAGATTGTTAATCAGTATTATGAATTTATTCATCAATAATGTGGATTTGTTCATCAAAACTGTGATTTTGTGCATAAATAAACTATTGCTTGTGCATTAAAAATCTATTGTTTGTACATAAAAAATGAACAAATATGTATCAAAATTACATGCAATATGTTCATCAACATTGTGATTTTGTTCATAAAAAACGAAAATATTTATTCATTGGTTTTGACATATTTGTTCATCGGTTTGTGCATATTTGTTCATTAGTAACATCAATTTGTTCACTGGTTTATGCATATTTGTCCATTGCCTTTTTCATATAATTGTTCATTACTAGATGCATATTTGTTCACTAGTAACCTCAATTTGTTCATTGCTATATGCATATTTGTTCATTAATAACATCATTTTGTTCATAGCTAAATAAGGCACAAGCACTCCTCTTCGATTTGTTGCTATCTCGTTCTCTTAGCATACACCATATTATTGCAAAGTCAAATTCTTTATCTATTATCTTTTGTATTCAAGTTTCTACATCAAACTTATCTTAATTTGGTACTATATTGAGCACTTCATTCGTATTGACAAGTTAGCCTTAAAGCACTTCATTCGTATTATACTTTGAATTCAAGATAACCTTAAAGCACAAAATAAATGCAAAAATGCACAAATAGATAGTTCTAAATGTACAAGTTGATGGTATTAATAGTCCTAAATGTACATGTTGATAGCATTGACACATAAAACATAAGTTTATTTCAATTCACAAATAATGGTATAATAATGAACAAATAAGGTTATATCAATGAACAAATAAGGGTATATCCATGAACAAATAGGGTATATATATCAATGAACAAATAATGGTATACCATGGGTATATCAATGAACAAATACGGGTATATATGTGAACAAATACGAGTATATCAATGAACAAATATGGGTATATCAAAACTAATTATATGTGCTTAAAAAACTACATAATATTGTATTCCTACACATGAATAAGGTTAAAAAAATAAATTTAAAAATTAAAAAAGTTCGAAATCAATGAACATTGTTATCAAAAACTCAATGCACAATTAGTTGGTATTGATGAACAATTGGTGAATATTGAGGAACAAATCGCTACTTCTGATGAACAAACTGGGCGCGTATCATAAAAACGTATTATTCGAAAAATTCGTCAATAATTCGGGAAAAATTCGTCCGTGTCGTATTTTATTGAAAAATACGCGAATAATACGGGAAAAATTCACCCGTGCCGTATTTTATTTTTTTTAATGAATGTTTAATCAGGGACGTTGATTTTTTGGAATGAACGATCGAGATTTATTCTTATATCCCACACAGGCGACCATTCGCACGGGACTCTTTTTCATATTAGATTAGCTATTAAGATATTAGCTTTAGGTTTAGTATTAGTTTTGAGTTCGTTTTGTTTTGTGCCGCACAGTAGAGGGACGGTAATTCACGAGGGAGTTTGGTCTTGATTTGAAGCTTAGCTTAGTTTTCAAGATTCTAGCCCTTTAATTTGGATTATCTACATTATTAAGACTAAGTTTTCTTATTTTTTAATTGTATTGAATAATTCTCGGCTAGATTATATATTATGATTATGTCTTCAATCATGTTTGGCTAAATTCCTAATTCTAGTGTTTTGGTGATCCATTCAATGTACATTTAATTAAAGTTATATTCTTTGCCTGAACTGAAATATATTTGATTCGATCCTAGGTTGCGTTATGCCCTATTTGTTTTATGCATATAGTATTCTTATTAGGGTTTGAAACCGACAGGAGATAACAATAATAGGATACTGATAAGTTAAGGACTAAAAATTGGTTCTTTTCAGATCCCTAGGCATTGAACTTAAGAGTTATCTATGCGACAACAATTTAATTTCTCTTGTGTGATTTTTAACTCTCGTAGTAGTTCTAGGGTTTGAATGATTCTAGTGGAACGCGACAGTGAATGCTATGATTCTTTATCCCTGGTCTCTGGTCTCTAAAGAGTTTTAAGGATCTAAATTAGACTTGCTTTACGCGACATCGACTGTTTGTTGAGTTTAGGTACATGCACTATTCGTCTGAGAAGAGTTAGTGTTTACTTTAGATAGTTGGTCCTTCAAATAGATTCAGGCAGAGTATAATTTTATTTATTGAAACATTGTTGGGGTGATCCCTAAACTAAGACATATCTACCATAGTTTTTATCTTTTTTATCTATAACTATATATTAAAGCTATCCATTTTTCGAGCCACCAGGACGATTCAGGCTCCCCATCATATTTTAAAAAAATAATTTTTATTTCTATTATTATAAATTATTTCTATTAATTGTTTTAACTATTTAAATTTATCTCTAAAATCAAACAAATATCTATTTAGTATAATGATATCTTTTGAAAGCTTCCTTATACAAGTATTTTAAATTAAAGATAAAATATTTTAAAGTAAATATAAATTGTTTAGCATATATCTTTTGATGAATTAATTTATAGATATATTTTGATTTTATTTTATAATAAAAAATTAATGTTAAATATTTATAATGTTTAAAATTAATAAAAATAGATAATAAAATATTTCATAGATATATTGAAATATTTGATCATATCTAAATTTACGTATATGAAAAGTAATAAGATATGAATAATATAATATTTAATCTTATCTAATCTTTACTTTATCGAACCACAAAATGAGTTTGGTCACATCTTATATTAAATTAATTAAATTTTAAATATTTTATATAATTAAATTATCTTTCCCTTTCATATTTTATTTTATCTTATTTATTAAGTTAACTTTTATTTTTTAAATTCTTATCTCTTCTATATTCGAATATATAAATTTTTTTATTCCTATTTTGTCTTCTTTTTTTAATTAAATATTTATAAAATATCATCAAAGAAAAAGAGAAATGTAATTATTTTATTTTATAAATATATCTTCATTCTCAACATAAATTTAATCATTTATATTGAATAAAAAATTATACATTCTACGTGCAATAAATTATTTATATTAAACTTTTATTTATTAATATCCTATTTATAATGTCTATAAAATACTGAATCGTATTCGTACATGGTACGGCATGTATGACTAGTTTGCATAATTTACTAGTAGAGTTACAATTGGTATTACATTGGTTCTTGTGGAATTGACATTTGAGGTACTACGATTGACCCCGTTCGCTTGCGGGTTAGTTTTGGATGCATCTTGTAGGATTGGGAATTTTGCTCCCTTCCCTTACTACTTTCTCCTCTTCCACGACCTCTTCCTCTAGATCCACCTTTTCCTCTGCCTCTTCCACTAGATTGTCAAGATCTCTCTTCGTTGGAAGAGTCTCCTTTGACTTGGAAGGCCTTCCCCTCCTTATCACTAGATCTGTTGAGCCTCTCTTCATGAGCTTGTAGTGACCCCATTAACTCATCAAATGTATATGTTGACATGTCCTTTGATTCTTTTATGGCAGCCACCACATGATCAAACTTGTTGGTAAGACTCCTTTGGACCTTCCCAACCATATGCTCATTGGTCATGGTTTCCCTATATGACCTCATCTGTTGCACCACATGAGACACACGTGATAAGTAGTCTTACACAAACTCTTTTTCTTTCATGAGAGCAGTCTCAAACTCTCTTATCAGTGATTGCAGTCTCACTGTGATCACTTTCTTATCTCCAAGATACTCTTGCTTTAAAGTATCCCATGCCTTCCTTGATGTGGTAGTCGCAATCCTTGGAAAGATCATCTAAGGCTTGTTGAATCATGAACAAGGCTTTAGAAACTTTCTTCATCATTGTCAAGAGTGTCAAGTGCAACACCACAAGATTCTCCCCTGAGCACACCTAGATCAAATGCCAGTTCAAGCTCAAGTGCAAGTCCACTGAAATACAGATCCTTGCAAGAGATATATGATGCAACCAGAGAAGTAGAGGATGAGGCAAGTTTGTGCTTCTTATCTATTGAGGAACCTGCAAACTATGTCGAAGCTGCAGGGAATGGAAACTGGAGGGAAGTTATGGCTTTTGAGATTGATTCTATACAGAAAAATGGAACTTGGGAGCTATCTGACTTGCCAAAGTTTCACAAGGCTATAGGCTTGAAGTGGGTCTTCAAGTTAAAGAAGGATCCAGAGGGAAAAATAATCAAGCACAAGGCCAGATTGGTTGCAAAGGGGTATGCGCAGAAATTTGGAGTAGATTACAAAGAAGTGTTTGCTCATGTAGCAAGAATGGAGACAGTGAGAGCTTTGCTAGCACACTTAACACACAGAGAATGGGATGTCAATCACATGGATGTCAAAACAACTTTTTTAAATGGAGAATTGAAAGAAGAAGTATATGTTATGCAACCTGAAGGGTTTGTTGACAAAGACAATCCAAGCAAGGTGCTAAAATTGCATAAGGCTCTGTATGGCTTAAAACAAGCGCCAACAACTTGGAATGAGAAGTTAGATAAGTGCCTGAAGTCCCTAAGCTTTGATAGATTTCCTTTTGAGCATGTCGTGTACATGAAGAAATCAAGAAATCATGTCACAAATGTGGGGGTGTATGTCGATGATCTCATCCTCACAGGGTCAAGCACAAAACTCATTCAAAAATTCAAGTTAGAAATGATGAAGAAATTTGAAATGAGTGATTTGGGACTCCTTAGCTATTACTTGGGGATATAGGTGAAGCAAGATAGGCATGCCATAACTCTGTGGCAGTCAAGTTATGCAAGAAAGATACTTGAAAAGATGGACATGGTAGACTGGAATTAGTGTTGTCTTCCAATGGAACCAAGGTTTCTTGGGCAATTGCTCAAGAAAGGCCATGGTAGGCTACAGTGATAGTGATCTTGCTGGGGATACAGATGACAGGAAGAGCACTACAGGGATCATGTTTTTTCTCGGAGAAAGTCCTATCACTTGGGTGTCCCAAAAGCAGAGAATTGTGGCACTTTCATCGAGTGAAGCTGAGTATATTGCAGCAACAAGAGGAGCTTGTCAAGCAATTTGGCTGACAAGATTGACGAAAAGTCTAAGAGGAGATGATCAGGTGAAACCAACTCTAAAAGTCGACAACAAGTCTGCAATTGCTCTAGCTAAAAATCCAATTTATCATGAAAGGAGTAAACACATTGACACCAGATTTCGTTTTATCCATGAGTGCATTGAGAACGATGTTATTCAACTAGAGTACACAAAAACAGAAACTCAACTAGCTAACATACTAACAAAGCCACTTGGAAGACAAAGATTCGTTGAGCTAAGAGATAAGATTGGTGTGAAGATTATCAAAGGGAAACAAGTTTAAGGGGGTGAATGTGAATGATTAAACTTGTTTTTTCGTAATCAAAATCTGTTTTTAGCAAATTGTTGATTTTCAGGATTCAATTAGTTTTTATGTGTAAAAAATAAGACGTGTAGAATGGCATAAAATATTTAGCCGTAATGCACAAAAGTAGGTGCCTTTAAAATAGATTCAAAATATAAAGAAATGCCATTATGAAATTGTTATAAGTAGGAGGTAGAATTAGAGTTTTTTGTAATCGGAATGTATTGGATTTTCCTCTATTAAAATAATTCCCTCTCATAATTTTTTATTTTGTTCAAGAAATTGAGTGAATTTCCAACATGTTCTAGAGACCATAGTCATCATTATGAAGTTCAACAAGATTGGCGAGTTGATCAAGCTCGATCCATATACAAAAACGAAGAGCAAGGCCAAATATGTGCGGGTTTGTGTTAAAATTCAGTTCACTAAGATTCTTAAAGGGTTTGTCATTCTCCCCGAATTTAAGAATCTGAAAGTGCCAAAGGTTTTCAAGTTGTGTTATGAAGGTGTCTCGGATGCAGGGGCGGATCCGGGGGGGGGGGGGGGGGGGGGGTGCGGGCGGGGGCGGCCGCCCCCACATCGTGTCGGAGGAGTAATGAAATTTACATAGGAGATCGCTATGTTACACGGACACGCTCCGGGACAAGACGTGTCGCGTGTCGACACGCTCGGACACGTGTCACGCGCCGGACACGACGTCGACACTCTCCGGGACTAGGAGTGAGAGAGAGGCGGCAGATTGAGAAGAAAAGGAGGATAGGGGAGAAAAATAAAAGGTTATTTATATATAAAAACCCTAGTTTGGCCCAAATAATAATAATTCTAACCTGGCCCAAAAATAATTTGATATGTTTGGACTAAAACCCAATATATTGTGAGTGTTATTTATAAAATTTTGATAAAACTATCACTAAACCTTTATAATAATGTATAATTACACTAACGTGTCGTGTCATATGAAATTTAGAAAATAGCGTGTCCACGTGTCCGTGTCCGTGTCGTATCCGTGTCCGTGTCCGTGTAATATAGGGAGATCGGGGATTAAATTTTTTATTTTGAACTCCGCCCCCACAAAGCTTCCCGACACGATGCTAATGGCAATGAAGAGTTTGGAGAAGAATTGTAAAAAAAATTGAAGAAGATGTTCTACAGTGAGTCGTTAATGGAGGAAGTCTATGGATGGGGAATTGTAAAAGAGATGAAGAAGAATAACGGCAGGTTGTACAATGGAGTAATGGATTGTGTGGCTGGGCCCTTGACTACTCATTTTCAAAACTCATCGTTTCATTAAAAATGTGAATGTAAATTTCATTTATTTTTTAAAATTAAACTTAAAAAATTTGTGATTAATTTCCCTTATTTTGTAAGCGTTGTTGGACTCGCTGGCACATTATTGATTTCTCTTATTTTCTAAAATTCAATGATTTCTTCCAAATTTTATTTAAGTGACAAAGTGAGTAAGCGTTGTTCTCGCACAATAATTAATTTCTCTAATTTTCTTTATAATTTGGGTGTGAATTTGTGATTTACAAGATAGTAATATAATTAATTTGTTAAATTATTGGAAATTATAAGAAATTTGATAGGTTAATGATAAATTTAATAGATTTGATTAAAAAAACTAAAAAACAAAAATTTAGCATTCATTTTAAATTTGTGTGTGAATTTGTTAGTTTACTTTTAATAGGTAGATTCGAATAGAAGTTAAAATTGTGATTTGATATATTGAAATATTTAATAGTTTTATTAATTGTTATTGAAATATTGGTTGAAAATTATTATTATTATTTGTTAAAATTTATAGGTTTGTGTTGAAATAGAGAGATATTTTGCTAAAAGGCTAAAAACTATTCACATAATGTCGATTAATCCCTACAAACTTCCAATGTAAATTTGTGTACTAGCTCGATGTACAAATTTCGCCCCCCCCCCCCTTTCGGACAATCCTGGATCCGCCCCTGCTCGGATGGCTGTGTGAATTATGGTGATGTTGGCCACACGCATGGGAAATACCCACGCAGGGTCTTGAACAATATGCATACATGTGAGGAAGGAGGATTTCTCCATGTTTGACTCAAGAAAGAGAAAGCATCTTGATTTGGAGGATGTCACTGCCTCTTCGGCCATGAAAAAGGGTGAAAAATGATGCTCCATGATTAATTGCATCCTAGTTTTCGCCAAGGATCATTGTCCCATGTCGAGTATTTCGAAAAATTAGAGGACATGTTTTTCAAAGCGAACATTAGTGTTGCTCCATCCACTTTGTGTACTAAGTTTATTTGTGGCCTGAATTTGCCTATTAAAATCAGCTTGAGATCCTTCCTATTAAGGATATCAACACATTAGTGCACACGAGCACACGGCCATGAAAATCAATCAACAACATGTACGCAATAAGAGCAATGGTTCCCGACCTTCTTCGGGCAGGTATGTTTCTTCTAACCCTCGTCAATACGGTTTTGTTACTAATGATAATTCTAGTGCCGCATGACAGGGTTCCTCTACTCATTCGGGCGAGTCAATGGTTCCTAACTCTTCACGCGAGGCTCCTCAAAAGTCGGCCCCATCGAACCTTGAACGAGCCCGAGATTTGGAATGTTACACTTGTGGTAGGCGTGTTCACTATCAAAAGGACTTCCCCAACCGCAAGAAAGTCATGTTTGTTCAAGCTTTAGCTGGATATGATTCCATGGATGACGAAGAAGTTTTGGCCCCGGCACCACTTACGGAGGCTTATTCAGTCCTTCAGGCGGATGTATTGGATTGTGCTCCGCCGCCGGCCAACATTGGGACTCCTTTGGGTTTGATTGCACGAAAGGCCTTAATCCTTCGTGAAGACAACCTCCATTGCCAGTGGGAGAATCTCTTCAACACTAGAGCTCTTATTGGATCCACCATCTTAAGTGTGATTATTGACTCCGGATGTTGCACCAATTTGATCAACGAGAAGGTTGTAGCTCATCTTGGGCTACCTACAGCTCCTCACCCAACTACTTATGGTATTCAATGGCTCTCCTCAAGCTCAGGTACACAAGTCTCTAAACAATGCATGATTTCCTTTTCAATTGGTCTTACACAGATTCTATACTTTGTGATGTGGTTGGAATGGACGTCACTCATTTATTATTGGGACGTCCATGACAATTTGATAGGCATGTTCTTCACATTGGTTACTTAAATACTTATGTGTTTACGTACCACGAGAAGCGCGTCAAGCTCTTACCTATGTCGCCAAGTGAGATTTTGCAGGATCAGGTCCAAAGGGATCGATAGAAAGCACTTGAAGTTGAGGAACAAGCTAAAAAGGCCACAAGGGTGCTAAAACCAAATCTCTTTGATGAGCATGGCAATGGCACGCCCCACCATGATCCGAGGCCGCCTGACGTGCCCACACGCTCCAAGCCAACCCATGGCACACCTCTCCAAGGTTCGGTTGAGCGCCGGTTGTTATTGACACATCCGTCGTTGTTTCTGGCGCCATTTCTTGGGGGTACAACCGACTCCACACTACACCTTCCAAATTCCTATGGCAACGTACATGCAAAGGTCATCATATCAGACTTCTTTTCTGTGGTTGATTCCGAGCTTCGTTTTGTGGAAGTGGGGACGCTTCCCACTCAAAGGGGGAGGATGATGTGTTCCGGCCTAGGACGACATCAAAGGTTTCTACCACAAGTCGAGATATTTTATCCATGAGTTCGGTTCAAGACCCACCTTCAACCATGTTGTTGACATCTTTGGTCCAAGACACACTTTTGGACCAATTGGACGAGCCGGGGGTTGAGCCACGCTTTTCCGAAGGATTCTCTAACAGCGCGGCCGGGACCGGCTTGGGCGCGACCACGCTTTTGCCCCTGATCCTGCGTCGGACCACTAGAAGCACAACCTCCACGGGCGCGGGCTATGTGCTCGGGAGCGTGCCCGCGTTCCCCGCCTCCGAGGCCGCGCCACACCAACAGTAACTCCGCACCCTCGGCGCTGTTTGGCACCTGGGAGCGTGCCCGTGCTCCTCCATGGTCGGGCCGCGCCTCCCTAGGCGGCACTTCGGAGTTGTCGGCATATCTTACGAGGGTTCGGGTTTTTGGGTTTCTATTTTTATTTCATATCGGGATTTCAAGTGAAATAATTACTATGTTTGGTATTAATTTATTTCCGTTATTTATTTAATTAACAAGATGGGTTGGACTTGCATGCTTAGGCTCATTCTTGCTAGGTTTTCTAGGGTTAGGTTTAGATCTCTATTAATATGTCAATTTATGCTTGAATGAAATAGAAATTTGCCTTAGTGAATCAAGGTTCTCTTCCTCAGGCCTTCAGGCGTCAATCCTTCTGAATCCTTTTTTCCCAATCGTCTTCAATCCTTCTAGGATTTCATTTTATCGGAATCAATTCCATATCAAGACGCTGCTAAAAACCCTAGCGTAGTACTACCATTCCTTGAACTACGGGCCCATGCGTGTTCCTATCTTGTTTGCTTCTGCTTCATTGCTCGTTAGAGATCGAGACGGGATTCAAAACACGAGACGTCAGTCCTTGTAGCGAGCAAAACGCATCAGTGTTGTGTCGAGATATATGCACAATCCAACCAAACAACATCTTAGAGCTGCAAAAAGAATCTTGAAGTATGTTGCAGCCTCTCTGGATTGTGGCATCTGGTATGAAAGTGTGAAAGAATTCAAGTTGAATGGTCACACAAATAGTGATTGGGCTAGTTGTGTTGATGATAGAAGAAGCATGTCAGGATCTGTATTTGATCTTGGTTCTGGAGCTGTGATGTGGAGTGTAAAGAAGCAAGATATTGTGGCTTTATCTTCATAGAAGATGGGAGCTGCAACAAAGCAAGCTTTATGGCTGAGGAAACTGTTGAAAGACTTATGCTGTGAGCAAAGGGTGGCGTTAGAAATCTGGTGTGGCAACAAGTCCACTATAGCTATGGCAAAGAACCCTGCATCCCATGCCAAAACCAAGCACATTGATGTGCAATATCACTTCATTAGGAAACTGCTCTCTAAAGGTCAAATCAGCTTACAATTTTGTGACACTAACTTTCAGAATGCTGATTTATTACCAAGGCATTGAATGAAGCTAAACATCAGTACTTCATGGAGAAGATAGGAATGTGCAAGCTTGGATCTAGAGGAGGTGTTGAATGAAATGATCAACTTCCATTCCTGTCTGCACTAGACGTTAGAAGTCAAGTTCTTTGTTTATTCTGATTTAATTAAGCCAAGGTTGTTAGCTTAATTTTAGGAAGCTGAATAATTCAGATTTGTTAGGTATTTTATTTGAGGTTGTTAGTCAAGTTTGTTGAGTCAAAGCCACGTTCCTAGGTCATGGTGTTAGTTCAAACTTGAGCTGAATTCTAGTCCTGTATTGGCTTTATAAAAGCCTAGTTCTGCAGCTTAATGAATTATGCAATTTAGTAGCATCTTCTTGCGTCTTTTTCAAATTAAATCAACAGAAACTAGGAAGTTGGTAAATATGCTAGTTATGGTTGTTGTTATGATGTATGTTTGCATCCTCTATGTATTTTGCCCACTGTATGCTTGTTTATTTAAAGTTGGGATTAATTCCCATGGAAGTATGTCGATCTTGTGTGTAGGATGGTGTTGTGGATTGTATAATGTCTGGAATATCAATGATATGGGTTGGATTTCAATCTACTGTTTGATTTTTTTGTTGGTTCCTTTGGCTTTTCTTGTTAATTAGTGCAAATTTATCATTTATCTCAATTCCTGCACAAGTTAGATAGAATCACATATGGAAGTGGAGAGTCGTAGTTGTATTGCAAACATTATAATACTCCCAAAAACGCTCTCTATGATCGATTTTCCAACCTCGACCAACGCCTCTCCGGCGACCTCGGACATGCAACTGGACATCAATCCTGGCGGCCAACTGCCCGGTAAACCGCCTGAGCCTCGTACTTCCTGGAAAGAGGTGGTTGTCACTGGTGGTGAAACCTAGCAAAAGACACTAATTGATCATGAGTTCCTCGAAGGCAAAATTGTCGTAGCCTTCCACGATGGAGAAGATGGGGATCCAGCAATCTCCATTGTTGAAGATGTGATGGATGCAAAGGCATCCGTTTGAGACAAATCTGTTGTTGTTAAGCTTTTGGGACCCTCGATGGCCTTCCCAATCATAGAGAACAAACTACGATAAATGTGGAGATTCTCCAATCGTATGCATATCATTGACCTCACTCATGGGTTTTCCTAGTCCGTTTCGAGCATGATGAGGAGTACATGGCGGCTTTTACTACTGGCCCATGGACAATCTACGGTAGATGTTTAACTGTCCGACGATGGTCCGCAAACCTTCAAACGTCAAAACCTATCAAGATAACTTCGACCTGGATTAGAATCTCGGACTTGCCAGTCACTCTCTACGAGGAGCATGTTCTCTTAAAGATAGCGGTTTGAATAGGAAATCCTATTCGAGTCGATCTGAAAACGTTGTTCACAAACTGAGGAAAGTTCGCAAGGATTTGCGTGGAGATCAACTTGGAGAGACCTCTCAAGGGGTCGATCAGTATCAATGGTGACATATATTTAGTGGAATACGAAGGTCTTCCAACGATATGCTTCGATTGTGGAGGAACTGGCCATATCAAAACAAACTGCCCATTTCGTCCCGTCCAATCTAACACGGTGGCGACACCTGCTACAACCTCATCTTCTGACCGCACCAAGGTTCCATCCAAAGAGACCAACAATACTGCTTTATGTAATATCCGTAGTCGTGTAGGTCTCGTGGGTCGGAAAAACGAGTTCTTTAAGTTACAAAAAAATCGAGTTTTTGAACCACATGCAACCTCGTTTTAGGAAAATATAGGTCTTAATGATCCGATATACTAATCCGGATTTGGTCACATATATAAATATATATATTGTGAGATTAATCCTAATCTTTCAATGGAATCGAATCACAAATTCTATCTTAAATTAAGTTACCGTAAACATTAACCAAAAATCTTATCTTCACCTTAATAATATCTTATCCAAATTATATATATCTATATATTTATGGACACAAGTATTTCTATCCAAAAGCATAATCCTACCCTCAACTAATCCCATCCGTTTAGGGCTAAATTTATCACCTTTTTAATCACTTTTTACTTGGTTAAGCTCGTGGATCATATCTTAACCGAAAATTTTATCTTAAGCAATAACTATATCTTTAATCGCTCTTGTTTATAAATCGAGCCCTCGATCAAAGCCGTCTCGATTTTCATGAAAAAAACTCATGCTCTCCTTCTGCCTTCAACTCCATTTTCTTTCGCTTCCTTCTCCGGCGAGTTCGTGGTGAGCGTTTCCTCTGCAAACCAAGACGGTCGCGCACGGACGCTTCGATTGCCGGTGAGTCATTCTTGCCTCTCTTCTTGATTTCTGTGTTGGGTGAAGGCTGCTTGTCTTCTTTCTTCTTCGTGTCCGTCGGGTCGGGATGAGAGAAGCGCTCGTAAGGGAAGCATCGGGTTTGTCGGGTGTCGGGCGCACTTGCCGGTCGTGAAGTTGTGGCCATTGATGAAGACGACGATCGTTAAGGGCTGGGTTCGTGAAGTTCGATTATTTCAATTAGCATAAAGTGTGTTTTTTTTATTAAAAATGGTAGTTGAACTGATCACGTGAGGCGATCGCTGTTTTGACTGCAGGAGGAGGAACTTCTTTTAGTATGTATTATTGTTATTAGTTTTTCAAGTAAAGTATCACTATGGTTTTTTTTTTAGGTGGAGTGGTCTGATCAATCATTATGGGAGTGAGCTAGTTCATGATGTAGATTAGTATATATATATATCCAGTAGATATTAGCGTTTGTTTCTACATGTTAATATAGTTAATTAGTGGAGTTGGGTTTTCATGATGTAGATTAGTATATATATATATCCAGTATATATTAGCGTTTGTTTCTACTTGTTAATATAGTTAATTAGTGGAGTTGGGTTTATTAGAGAGCTTAAGAAACTATGGTTGGACCATGCTTTAAGTGGGGTTTGAAAATTAAGGGTTGTTCGCTTTATATATTGTTAACAGCAAGTTTGGGTTGAACCTAATTCTTTTCGGTCACGATAATAATTCTTATAGGAAATCGCTTTTGTCTACGCTCTTAATTCCGTCTTCTTCAAAGGATCCCTAGTTTCGAGGTAAGTCGTTTTTCGACTTGCTCGGTTCTTTTCTCCCTTGTTAGATTGCGTATCGATATTGTAGGACGGGTTTTGGGAACTAGTCCCGAATACCTTTTAAATTGTTTTGGACCCCTTGTGTGTTGTGTGCGTTAATGATTTTAAATGTATTTTATCGGAAATTATTTTGGAACGTTTTCTCTGTGTTGGTACCGTTTCCGACACGGTCCATTGTAGCTGGTGTTGAGGAAGAGTTGGCTACTTTGACCCGTGTGACTGGGAAAATCGTACCCCTTCAAACGAAAATTATTATCTGTGTGTTTTGGCAAGCGCTCCAGTGGAGGCTTAGCCCGGAGTTAGAAGGGAGATTGGGAAGTGGAGTGGGAGGGCCTGCCTCTGCACTCGGCGCGGTGATGAGCGCCTTGGAAGTCGGATCGTGGACAAAGGAAGAATTGCATTGTTGTGTGATTGTGATTGTGAATGCGTATGTGACTTGTGTGACTGATATAACTAATTTAGGTATTGGCCTTTAGAGTTATGATTGCGATTGTGGATTTGTATGCTGACATTAGATAACTGATTTCAAAACGTTCTACAGTTCCGTATTCTTTCTAGCTTGGTAGATTAGACGCTGACCCTTCGGGGAACATTTTTCAGTTCCAGGTATGAATCAGGGAACCGTGCAGGAACCGAGGCAAGATGGCGGGCCGGAGCGGTAAAGAGCGTGTGTCATAGTGGGTTTGGTCTGTACTAGTTTATTAAAAAAAGTTAGGATAATGATTTTAACATTTGTTAGACGAGTTGGTACTGTGTTTCGTTTATTATAATTTTGTTCGGATAGTTCAGTTTCAGTAGGCATTGTGACGTATTTGATTGCTTATGGTTTTCGGGGATTCATGCATGATTACGTTTTTCTAAGTTTTATTAAATAAAGGTTGGATGTTTTATTATGTTTTTCTCGTCGTGCCCGAGTTGTAAGGTCCTACAGTGTAGTTGTCAACCTAAATGATAGTACCTTGTAAGGTCTATTCCCTAGTAGCGCCTCGTCGAAAGACGAGGTGTTACACTTTAGAGAACACGCAATCAACAGCGCCGACTACTGCCCATGAGGCGGCCAGGACTGGTAAAGGGTTCTATGGTGAATGGATAAAACCGATCAGAAAAATCAGAGAGAAGAAGAACTTGCCAACACCAGCTTCGGAGACTAATGTCGAAACGGGTGATTCATCCAAACAAAAGGCCACTGTTGTCGCCCCGGCGAGGAACCCTAGATCGAAGGACAATAGCTCCCAAGTTCGTCAAAAGAAAGGTCCGAGTACTAGTGGTTCCAGATTTGCATTTCTAGAGGAAGAAACTCATACTTCGGAAACTCCGCAATTTTCTCCGATGGAAGACGGCGGCAAAAGCAATCGACAGTCAGAATCCCCGACCAACACTACGGGCGGGAATTCAAATTCAAAATCGGCTCCCATGCAAATTGTTTCATCTATTTCGGTTAATCCGGAAGTTTTCCAAAACAGTGAAGGTCAATCCTACGACCAATCTCCCAAGATCAGACAACTAAAAGATTATGGAAAGCAAATCACGGTTCATGAGAAACGGAAAAATAGGAGAAATGATGTGCTTGCTTCATGTACACCTAACCCGTCAAAAGCTCCCACAAAATCTTCCTCCACATCGACTAAAAAATTCCTGCACAAGTTGTTAAAGGATTTCGGTTAATCTATATATATACTAAAGAAGTCACTTTTCTGACACATGTCGGTCTTACATTCATTTCGCTTATGTGTCACCTCCATATTTAAATCGCATATGTGGTGCCACATCATCAACAACCTAAAAAAATTCAATACTAATTTTAAAAAAAGATATTTATAATTATTTTGCTTTATTTTTATATAGGTTTGCAAACTAATAACTAAATCCTAGATTCATTCTTATCTCATTCTACTTTTTGATTAGTTATTTATTTTATTGATTAATTATATATTCAAATCTTAGATTATAATGGAAAAAAATTATATAAGTTAGAATTAAACTTTTGTTTGATATTGTATGTATAGATTATAAATTTAAACGTACGTGTACAAATTTAAAAATTGCTAAATTAATTTATTTTCTTTTAGTAAGGAAAAAAAATATTGAAGCTTACATTAAAACTAGCAATACCCGGTCGTGTCATGCACGACGACGATTTGAAATTTTATTTTAGTAGGAACGGAAATAATTTCCTCGATAAAACTTTCAGGTGAAAATTATTATAATATGTAGGGAATGTAAAAAAAATTCTTTATTTATAATAGCATATGTGATTTAAATTTTGAATGAGATAATATTATATAATATATAGGTAAATAAATACTAAAAAAAACAAATAATATTTCCATACTCATTAATTGAATATGGTAAGTATTTCATACTCATTAGTTAAATATGATAAGTAATAGTAATGAATAAGGTAATATCATTACAATAGGTATAGAATGTTTATTATAACATAGCTAATTAAATCTTTTTAATTGAATATTATAAGTAATAATAATAAATGAGATAATATTATTATTATAATAAAAAAAAAATAACGATACATATTAAAGATGATGATGTACAATTATATAATATTTAAATTTTGTCCATAAAAAGTAGTAGAACATTGTATATTAAATATTATGTATGGATAGTTTCATACTTGCCATTGAAAAAAAAATAATGATATATATTAAAGATGATGATGTGTAATTATATAATATTTAAATTTTGTCCTTAAAAAAAGTAGTAGATCATTCTAAAATAATAGCAATAGTAATATTATTATATTATATATTTTTAAGATGGTAAATACTAAAAAGAAGAAAGGGTAAAGAAGCAAATTTAAAAATTAATAAATAAAAATATAATATAAATAATAATTATGAATTAGTGATTTATATAAATTGTAAAAAAAAGCATAATTCTAAATTAAAGATTTTGATAGCAAAAATGAAAATAATGGGACATTTAATATGGATTAGCAAATAAAATTAACTTGACATTTACATATATTATCAAAAAAACATTAACGGGAAATTATAATTGAAAATTACAATTGTAATTAGCTAGATTTGTATGTAAATTATCAAAAAAAATCAAAATTGAAAATTCAAAGATATATCATAATTGAAATTTAAAGATTTAGCAACAAAAAGATTCGATCCTATCTAAATATCATAATGAGAAAAAAAATATAGATTAACAAAAAAATTTGACTTTATTTGTACATAGATTGTAAAACCGTAACTCATTTTTTCTCTATACTTATTATGATTCATTTTTTAATACCGTAACTCATATTGGAAAAGTCAAAACAATGATAAGGTTGTCGAAAATATGTTAAAGATTATCTCTAGACATATCTATTATAATTCTTTTTTTTAGAAAATATGTTAATTGTTAAATTTTCTATTTTATTCTTTATGTACATATGGTCATATAGATCAATAAGAATATATTATTAATTTTATAATTTAAAAATATTATAGGATAAGATCTTGATCTATATTTATGTGAGTGTTTTTTAGATATATTGGAGAATTGGTAGGATCATGAAGATATGTTAAAATCATATCCTATAAAATACATGAAAAATATTTTTATGTTAATTTCATGGAAATTAATTTTTATGAATCAGTTTTTATTTTGCTAGAAAATAGGTTAACTGTTAATTTTGTTTTTCAATATATTCGTTATGTACTTTAAACATATCTTCATAATCTACCAGTATATATTTATAGGAGTTTTTTTATGACCAAAAAAACAATCTATTATTAACATATATTTATGACCAAAAAAAATCTATTATTAATTTGGTAATTTAAAAATATTATAGGATAAGATCTCGGTATATATTTATAGGAGTTTTTTTTGGTAGATTATATTGGAGAGTTGTTAGGATTATAAAGATATGGTAAAAAAATATTTTTATATGTAAATTTCTCGAAATATGTAACCAACTTTTCAAAAAACATTATTTTAATCCAATATAAAAAAATTAAAAAATTGATTGAGATTTGTAGATTATGTGGCAATATAATGTGTACATAACATATGAGTGATATTGAAATTTTTTGACATGTGGACTATGACATAAAATATTTATAAAGATGTCTAAATTATAAGAAAATGATACGTGTAAAAATCTGAGGTGGCTTAATATAATCCACATGTGGCGAAATTCTAGGTGCATGCGTAATGAGAAGGCTCCAAACCTTATTGCTTTTATATATATAATAGATTATAACGGTTTTTCTAACCTATGTCCTAAGGGCATAGATTAAGTATACTAATGAAGGAAATTAAAATCCTATTAGGAAATTAATAAACCCTTTTAAAAAAATTAATTTATCAAAAATAAGTACAAACTTATAAAAGATTGTCATTTTTAGGAGCTTAATCTATGTCCTTGGGGCATATATTAGAAAAATTATAATTATAATATTTATTTATGAAACAATAAAAATAATAATACTCTTAAGGAAAGTTTTAACTAATAGAGATCTTAGGAAAATTAAATTGTGCATATAAAGATATCTTAATAATAGATCTAAAAAATCTAAACTGTTATTATTAAAACATAAACTAACCATACTAATTTATAATAATTTTCATTTAAAAAATGTATTACCCTAAATAACTAAAATAAAATAATCTCCGCCAAATAATTATCCACTCTCAAATAAAGAAGGATATAAAAACTAACTATATTATTATAAAGATTTTTTTAAAGCTTAGTAATAATTATCCTAAACCATTCAAACAAAATAATCTATCAAATAATTTTTTTTTGGTATCTAGTCTACCAAATATTTATCCGCTCCTAGTCCTAGATATGCAAGCATGTAATTTTCTTTTCTAAAAATTATTTGATAGAAAGGAAACGTATTTGATAGATTAAATCTAGTGCTTGTTTGGTTGAATGTGGGAAGTATAATTTTCAAGAATTTAATTCATGTGAAGTAATTTACACGAAGCTCTAAATCATAGGAATTTAAAATACATGTTTGGTTAAAAATCTATTTCTTAGGAAATTATGTGGGAAGAAAATCTTACCCATTTCCCCCTCAGTAATTATATTACTTTGAAATGTAGGAATTGAGAAATCCATGGAAGTTAAAAATCATGGGTTTTTCAATAGCTAATATTCAACCAAACACATGTATTTTATTAAATTCTTGGGATTTTCCAACTTAATGTGAATTTGTTTAAAAACCAAACATGCACTACAATAATTTTCCTTTTTAAAAATTTATTGGTTAATCTCTGCCAAATAATTACCCACTCTCAAACATGGAAGGATATAAAAACTAACCATATTCTTATAACAATTTTTTTTAAAGATTAGTAATAATTTTCCTTTCTAATTATCAAATTTTTTTCTAAACAATTCAAACAAATTGATCCACCAAATAATCATCTCATTTATTTATACGCTCTTTAAATTTTTTTAATAGTAATTACCCTTTAACCATTAAATGAAAGAAATTAAAATTATAAATGAAATTAGGATGGAAGATGATCGGGTGTTTGAAATCAGGACGAAAGAAGATGAATTCCTAGCGGGTAAGAGATCAGGATGAAAGAACATGAATTCCTGGCGGGTGATGGTGATGGAAGACATGAATTAGGGGCAAGGTTGGATCCGACATGAGTGTGTGGACGACGATTTCGGCCTCTTCAATGGCATCGATAGAGAACAGGAATCAACAAACTTATCAATTGCATGGACGGAGTATAGTAATTTGTAGAGAACATGAATAAAGTTTCATTGCTTTGGTGTATAGAATGTGAAGTGGATGAAAGCAAAGACTAAGATCCGTCATTATAGTGGCTTAGATCTAGAAGGAGAAACTAGTGAAGTTGAACTCGAGACCAATAATGGTGAGTAACATCGACCAAGAGTGGCATCGACAATGTTTGTGCAAGGTGATCGGCGAGGCAACCATAGAGAGTGTGTGCAAGGTGGCTAGGGAGACGACCATTGATGGCCTTATAAGTTCTATGGAAAATTTGACAAAGATGACAAAGGAGGAAGAGTGATATGCTCTAGTTTAGCATATATTACTCTTGTATTTTAGGAATGATTTGAGTGTGTTTAGGTTAGTTTTGAGCATAATTTTCATATAAAGACCGAAGACACGATTTGGAGAATTGCAAGAGTTTTGAAGACAAGTGTTGATTTGGAGTTGTTTCGACACCACTTTCTTGTAACGCTTATTCCGGGAGCTACGGTGGTCGGATGAAGCTTAATTAGGTATCGTTGGAAAGATAACTCGAAGAGCTACAATTCATATTTTACTCCGAGTCGAAATTCCAACTCTAAGGTGGTCAAAATATTTTCCGAAAACAGCACTGGAATTCTATCACAATCATCCGCGATCGCGGAGAGTGTTCACCGCGCCCGCGGAGGTCCACGTCAGCATTATTCCGAGGCGGCGACTGATCTTTCTATCTATCTATTTTATCTTATTTCCGATATTATTTTATTTCGTACGCTTAGTTCGAGACTATTTAGACCTAGTTTTGGAGCTTTGTTTTGAATTCTCTCTTAGATCTAGTTTTCAATTATTCAGATTTTAGTATTTTTCTCTCTTATGGGGAACTAATTTCCTTTGGAGTTTGTTTGATCAAGGAAGCCTTTTTATGAATTTGTGAGATTCTGGTAACTTTTCTATCCCTTGGTTAATATTAAAACTCTTGGTTTTATTTATATGATCTATGTTTGATTTGATAAGCCTGATCAACTTGTTTGATTGACTTAGATTTACTGTTTGGATTAGGTTTGATTGTTGTCTGTGCAATCTTATTTATCCTTGAAACAACTATTTTCTAGGACCGTGGACTAGAATTGAGATAGAGTATTTGATTATTATTTTATGTATGAGACTCGTAGCTTGATTGCATGATTTGATATCCTTCTATCCTTAATATTTTGAATGATTTGAATTAAGCGTTCTTGTTCATATCATCCTTTCGCTTGGACCGTGGACAAGGGAAAATCTTTTATAAGGATTGGAATTAACTAGGTAATTAATAGAAAAGTGGATGAATTGATGATCGAATGATTAAAAAGGTGGAATTGATTGAATGAACTCTGCTTTCTTCCAATTGATTAAATCCCCAATAATATTTGTTTGTTTTGTTTGTTTGTCTGAACTTCCAAAAACCTCTGTCTTTGCTTTTGCTGATTGATCAGAATCCCGATTCTCTTGGGTTCGACCCCTTGCTTACTTACTATACTAGTTAGTAGTTTAGGGTTATTTATCTTTGATCTTGGCAACAACGATTTTAGCCGAGTCAAAGAG
Source organism: Fallopia convolvulus (assembly GCA_964016875.1). Lineage (NCBI taxonomy): Eukaryota > Viridiplantae > Streptophyta > Magnoliopsida > Caryophyllales > Polygonaceae > Fallopia > Fallopia convolvulus. Next base: position 60,027,775 of record OZ024720.1, on the reverse strand, counting down.
AGTTGTAAATAATTTTTTAATTAATATATTCATTAGATTATTTTTATTTATAATTTTATATAAATAGGACATGTAAGTGATGGGGCAAAAATAACATGATGTGGCATATGACGTTTAAAAAAGATATGACATGGCTTGATATAAAGATGACATGTGACAAAATTCAAGGTGGCGTATTTCTAGGATAACATATAGAAAAAGTTGAGATGACGTAATGTAGTGACTCCAAACCTTATTCTTTTTATATATATAATAGATTTTTAATTTGTTATCTAAATACGAGATTCTCTTTGATATAACAGCTCACCGTAATCTATAAACTTATATTCTAAATAGATGTAATCCGTTAAGCATGTTTATAAAATTCAACGTGGAGGATCAACATCACATGAACATTGCAACATGGAATGTCCGAGGTATTGGCTGGACAAATTTCCGGGCTCATATTGAAACTTTTATGAACATTGCAATATGTTGAGTCATATTAAGGTGATGGCGATTATGGAAACTAAAACAAAAAATATTCCTAATGAGGTGGAAAAAAGCTCGACAAGTCTGCGGGTAAGACATAATCTATATAATGCACATCGAAAATAATGTCTTCTATAATGTATTTTTCACAATTCTCGATGTTTCGGGGAAGTCGAAAGACAAGTGGTCGACAAAAGATGATCTAAAGGAATTGTACAAGCTACCAATTAAGAAAGTGAAAAAAGGGGAATTTTTTTCGAAAGTAGGCTTGGAAATAACTTTTATTCTTGAAATAGGCTTGGTAAGAAGTTATTTCCGGGCATAGGCTGGCGGTGGAGGTTCGGGTAGATTTTTCAAAACTTATGTATAGTCGCTGTCCGTATTAGCGTCTATCTATGACAAAGTTGCATGAATATGCAGCTACTTTCTGTAATACGAAATTAAACCACCCCTCTCTTGAACACTTTTTATGTTCACTGTGTGTGTTTGATGCCTATTATTTATGTTACTTAATTTAAGGTATAAGAGTTAATTAATATCTAATTTTGGGATTAGAGTTTAGGTTAATATGCAATCATCTATAGATTGGTTGAGTTTAATACAAATTGATAATTGAGAATGACCTATTTGGATTAGACCTGTCAAAAACTGACCTAACCTGCTAATCCGACCCGACTCGCCCGATAATTTTAGGGTTAAGTCTCGAAAATTTGAACCCGAAATAAACCGAACCCGAACCCATTGGGTTTACCGATTTAGCACATTTATAAAAAAATTAAATTTATTTTAAAACTTATAATATATTTTGTTATTAAAATAAATGAAAATAATATATTATAACTAAATATTATTATTTAATTAAAAATTGATTTTAATAATCATAAGAAAAAAGGATATTTTAGATCCTTTTTTATCAAAATTTGATTTAAGATAAATTTTATTTATAAATAGATAAAAAGATAAAGATAAAATAATTTTGTTATTTTTAATTAAAATTAGAATTAATTTTTCTCCACATGAATAAATAGAAAGAAATTTAATTAGAAAAAAATAATATAAATAACTTTTTTAATATAAGGTGGGGCCAGAATGAATGTGGTGGCTAGAAAAGTTACAACTTTAATATATAGTTATAGATAGATATGGTTTTTTTTATTTCAAAGATATATATGTGATCACGTGTACATATTTTTTCTTATATTTTTTTAATGTTTCCTTTACAAACATAATAAATATAATGTACTTTTTTTATCTATTTTGGTAAATCTACTAATATTATTTTATCTTTATGTTTATTTGGGAATATATTTTTACAAATATTATTTTATCTTTATGCTTAGTTGGAGATAACTTTTTTTTTGCATAATTAACTATTTAAAATTATTATTCTAATAAAGAGGTGATGTCACGCAACGTGTTGGCGGAAATTACTCCGGCTTTAATTATTAGTAATCCATATTGATCATATATATAAACCGATCTATATATATGTGTATAAGATATATTTTACTATTATATACCCCTGCAATGCACAAGTAAAACCAATATATATATTAATATATAATTTTAATATTTGTTTTCATAATTAATTTATTATCATAATAAAAAATTAAATACCAAAACTAGTAGTATGCATTATGCAACATGTACGTGGTTAATAGAGAAGAAAATGAAACAATTGTCCAAAAAAATAATTAGTTCAAAATCATAGGTTTTTTTAATATAAACAAAAATATTGAAGAGTATTGACATTTTCTCCTATCGTATCATTTTTGACAAAAAATAAGTTTTAAAAAAAAACACAGCATATTTCAGTTGCTCTACCCGAGCCTAAATAGCCAGCCTATTGTGGGCAATGTTTTTCAAACCAGCCTAATTTGAAATTTTTTTTATTTTGTAAGCCCAGTTTGGGAAAAGATTCAAGAAAGGGAAGAAAAAGTAGTCAATTGGAAGATGAGAGAGATTGTGATAGTGATGGGTAAAGAAGGAAAGAAAAAAAAAATGACTAAAAAAAGTGTTGATATAAATTTTTGGATAAAAGTGATATTGAATAGGGACAATGTTGTAAAAAAAGGTTTGTTATAAAAAAAAAGTTACAAAAATGTATAAATATTTTGGGACGCCCCCAAAGAGGAATATGGGACGGGGAGTGTAATACTAGTTTTATGCTAAAACTGTGTAGTATATATATAAGTATTTGAAGTATAAATATTTTAATTGTTTTTTAAATAAGTAAATATAAAAGTGAAATAGAATTGCTAAAAAAAGTAAAATAGAAGATTTGTTTTGATTAATTAGATTGAGATCTTTTTGAAAAATGGGCCGGGCACTCGGTTTCCTGTTTTTTTTGGTGAAATAAATAGATAGATCAATCTCCATAATGTACCAATATCTCATGAGACCAAAATGGATTCGTCGCCAATCCACGTCTTCATCGTGAGCTACCCGGTCCAAGGCCATATCAACCCCCTCCTCCGCCTTGGCAAGCGTCTCGCCTCGAAAGGTGGCTTCCTCGTCACCTTCGCCACCACCGCCTACTTCGGCCGCCAAATCATCACCGCTACAGGCATCAGCCCCGACCACCTCACCCCGGTGGGCGGCGGCTTCCTCCGCTTCGACTTCTTCGAAGACGGATGGGCCGACGCCGACCCCCGCCGCACCGTCTCCGACTCATTCTTCCCCCAGCTGGAGCTAGCCGGCCGCAAGCGCATACCGGAGATGCTACGGCGACTCTCCGGCGAGGGCCGCCCAGTGTGCTGCCTCATCAACGGCACACTCATACCATGGGTGTCGGACATCGCCGCCGAGCTCCGCATTGCACACGCCACCATGTGGGCCCAGTCCTGCGCCTCGTTCCTCACAATCTACTCCTGCTACCACAAGCTGGTTCCTTTCCCGTCCGAAGAGGATCCGTACAGGGACGTTGAAATTCCGACTTTGCCCCTCCTGAAGTGGGACGAGCTTCACTCCTTTATCCACCCGGCCTGTCCTTTACCTCAGAGGAAGGAAGAGTGGCTGCGCGAATTCGATCATATCAGCAAGCCTTTCTGCATCCTCATCGACACCTTTCACGAACTCGAGCAAAGCACTATCGACTTTACCACCAAGCTCTGCCCTAACGTCAGGCCCGTGGGGCCTCTCTTCAGAGACCCCTTAGCCGACGTCAACGAGCTACGAGGCGACCGTCTCAAGGCCAACTTGGACTGCCTCCAGTGGCTCGACTCAAAGCCAAGTCGCTCGGTCGTCTACGTATGTTTTGGGCCATTGGTGAACCTGAAGGAGGAACAAGTTGATGAGATCGCCCACGGGATCTCAAACGCCGGGTTCTCGTTCCTGTGGGCGACGATGAAGATGAAGTCGACCTCGCACGCTCTTGAAGAAAACGCCGCGTTTCTCGAGAATGGGAAGGCGGTAGAGTACAGCCCACAGGAGAGCGTGTTGGCGCACCCATCGGTGGCGTGTTTCGTGACGCATTGCGGGTGGAACTCGACGGTGGAGGCGCTGGCATCAGGGGTCCCGATGGTGGCATTCCCGCGGTGGGGTGATCAGTTGACCAATGCAAAGTTTGTGGTGGATGTGTTTGGGGTTGGGGCGAGGATGGGGCGTGGGGAGCATGAGGATAAGGTTGTCCCCAGGGCGGAGGTTGAGAGGTGTGTTAGAGAGGTCACGGTTGGGCCCAAGGCGGAGGAGCTGATGAGGAACACATTGGCGTGGAAGGACAAGGCTGGCAAGTCATATCATGGAGGAGGATCGTCAGACAAAACTCTCACAGACTTTATTCAAGAGATTAGGTCCATTAGCGGAGATGCCGTTGACAATTATAACAAGTTGGTGGCGGAGGCAGGCGGATCCGAGGAGGCGGAAACACTGCTCTAATTAATTACTAGCTACTCAACAATTAAGCGTTTCCTGGTTTTTCATTTTTCAATGGCTTTCATGTTTTGTTCCACTTGTTTAGATTTCTGCAGGCTTTAATGAGTCACAGTTTATTAATGGAGGGTGATGCCCGGCCTCTATCTTAATTTAGAAGAGAGAAATAAAAAAGTTAATTTAACTTAGAGGTGGGTTCGGTTCTAAGGAATCGGGAAATTGAATCGGAAAAAAATCAGGCGGTTCCGGAATCGGAACTGGAACCGAATCGGGGTTGGCCGGTTTCTGTCCTGGTTCCACAGTCCTTGAAACCGGAGAACCGGCGGTTTCGGAACCGGAACCGGGGCCGGAACAACTGGTTCCATCCCCTTAAAAAAAGGAAATATATCATGAAAATGGGGAACTGAATTTCAATTTTTTTTAAGGTTTGGAACCGAACCGGAACCAGAACCGCCTTGGAACCGGAAAAAAAAGAAACCAAACCGGAACGGGGAACCGAACCGAGGAACCGGGGGGATTCTCCGTTCCAGGGTTCCGAGGAACCGGAACCGTCAGTTCCGGAATCGGACCCACCTCTAGATTTAATGAGCATTTATTGAGTTGGATATTATTAAAAGTTATAACTTTTAGTTTTTAATTAATTGATTCCCAGACATATACATACTCCGTAGTTTTAATTTTTGATTTTTTTTAGATTTATTTAATTAGGAAAATATTTCATCAATTATATGTCAAAAATATATGAGTAAAAAAAATTATTTTCTTTTTCTACCTCTTCCACATTTTCTCCAAAATTTAAAATCCAACTAGGGATGGAAATCATCCATATCTAGTGGACATTATCTCAAACTATGAAGAATTTTCAGATCCAAGAAAATATATGGAGCTTAGTTTTTCAAATCCAAGAAAAACCATACTTGTGTGGTTCCCGACTTCTAATGGAGATTTTTCGGTCAAATCACCCTAATAAATGATTACTTCTTCTTTCCCTAATCTTTCCTATGGTTTTTCTTGAATTTGAAAAACTAAGCTCTATCTACAAATTCAAACTTTTCTTTGAAAATTAATCATGTCTAAACTGTCTACCGACTACTGACCATTTAAATCGTTATTTCAATTGTTTTCCTAAGTGTTACTCCCTTTGTGAGATTGAAGATGAGAATTTGAATTTTTTTATTGCCGATTTGCACAAAATATGATTTCTAAACTAAAAAAAATAATTAAATGTCACGTTCCTATTAGTTTCCTTAGGTCGATTTAATGATAATTTAATTACTACTCTAAATCCAAATCACAATAACAGTATTCTCAGTATTTTTGTTCATATTTGAGGACATTGAAATTTGAAAATCTTTAATCATGGGTGTATTGATTCCAACATACTTCTATGTGATTTGGTGATGACTCTAACATATGCAATGGATTTCTTTAAACTCTATCAACACAAAGTCTTGAAAATCTCGCCTTAAAAGGAAAAATTATACTCCCTCCGTTCTATTCAATTTGACATTTTAGAACAATTCACACATATTAAGAAATTCATTGAAAATATAAGAAATATTATTGGAAATCCAAAATTTTCTATATGTATTCAAAAATTAATTACTAACTCATCCTTAAAGCCAATAGAATGAAAGAAAAAAGTCAATACAAACACTTTCCAATACATTAATTAAATAAATACTCCAAAATGAGAAGTTTTAATGAAAACGATTTTAGTTCTAAAGTGTCAAATAGAATAAAACAGAGGGAGTAATATTTTGGTTAAACCTCCTATTGATTGGTTAAAACTTAATTTTGATGCTTTGAAACAATGGAACTCTGGAACTTATGCTACCTTTTTAATTCGTGATCACAAGAGCTTAACTATTCATTGCGAATGTAAATGGCTGGGTCTATGTCGGTTTTAAAATCTGAGGCTTTATCCCTGCTTGAAGGTGTTAAGAGTGTTGCTACTATGAAGGATGATACTCTTCTTGGGCCTTTCAATTAATAAAGGATGGGTGCCTTTAAAAAATGGTAGATGAATGATCCACTTGTGAGAAAAAGTAGATGGATGATATTCTCCAAATTAAAAATATACCGTAAATGTTTTATCAAAAAAACAACATACCGTAAATGTCGAGGAAGTTATCCCAATTTCTATATATCTAGAGAGTGGATTAACTTTTTTTGGTAGAAAGAGAGTGGATTAATTGAAAACATCCTGAAGGTAATGAGAGGAATAATAGTTATTGGATTAAGGAAATAAAGGGTAAATATATAAAATATTTTTAATATATAAATATCTTCTATTAATTATGCATTTACATATATCATGCCTTTTTAGTTTTTATCATACTAAATATGCATTTTAGCAAAAAATGTATACTTGTATGTTTAGTGCACAAATATGTAAAAATGAAAAAAATATGCACATACACTATTAATATAAAGACAGTTTAGATATCTATATGTGTAGTTTTAATGTTTAGATATGCAGTTCAAATATATTGTGCCAAAAAAAGCAAAAAAAAATTCACATTATTTAGAGAGTTTCTTAGGATGTATGTAGGATGGATCCAAGCACGATAAAAGTGTACACAAAAAGAGTGCATATTTAATTTAAAAACCGCATACTTAGTTATAAAATATTGCACACTTATTACTATTAAAATATTGCATAATTAGCTATGTAAAATTCTCAATTTTTTTCCAAAGAAATCGGACATGACGATTTTTTTTCATTTAATGAACGTGTGATCTAGATTGTTAATTAGCCGATCACTCTTTTGTGAACGTCCCCACTAGATCTAGCCTCTTCACAAATAGCGTTCATTTTGTATAAGGTAAGGGTTTGATGTATCAGACATGATTAGTAAAATGAGAGGTTGATAAATCAAAAGTCAGACATCCCGATAAAAAACAAGCTGGAGAGAAGACATGAAACACGATCAAAAAACCTTAGCAATTTTGAGAATGAGGTCGAATCATTAACCAGATTATGAATAAGTACCGTCACCCTATTCTGAGTCTCAACGATTTGCCAAATGAGCTGCATGGAGCCACCATTTTCTCTTAGGTGGACCTGAGGAGGGGATACCATCAGATCTGCATGAAGGAAGGCGATGAGTTGAAAATTGCCTTCAAGATAAAGTATGGGCTATTTGTACGCCCCTAGTACTTTCATTAGATTCATGAACCATGTGTTCAAAGAGTATTTAGAAAATTTCGTTTTGGTTTACTTTGACGATATTTTGACTTTTTTCTAGAAGAACCATGTAACCATCTTCGTCTCATTCTCAACCATCTCTACATCGAGACTCTCTCTATATGGAAATCTTGCCAACGCTTTTTTTGCGCCACATCCATAGTCTTCCTTAGGTATGTTGTTTCCAAGTACGAGTTGCATATTTATGATAGCAAGGTAAAGGCCATTCGAGACTCTCTATGGAAATCATAACTAAACTTATTGTCAGTAGACGAACATTCGACTTTCTTAGACATACATCACTTAAAAATAAACATGCAATTAATTCTTGGAAGTGAACACTCACAAGTTGCATTACATAGGATGTTCCATAATTCTAGCATATTCATAAGGGAACGGGTGGATTATTATTCTAGGCAGAAATCAAATTCAAGACAATTGAACATCATATCGATCAAGAAAAGACATACTTCTTAACCGATCGATATGCCCCCGTCCTTAATTGATGAAACTATTAAAGTACTAAAAGCTTTTTAAGGTGCGTACGATTATAGTGGCATGCGTGGTGCAAATAACCACGATATTTATATATTTAGAGAGGAACACTTCGCAGCACAACCGTTTCAACGGTGAGGCCCGGACCAAATCCCAGCAAGACTCCCCATTCAAACCCTTCTCCAGTGGTATCCATGGCTTTCTCAACAGACTCTCTCCTTATCTCGTCGAGAATGAAGAAGACGCACGCACTGATCATATTGCCATACTCGCTCAGCACATGTCGAGATGCCCTCATCTTATCCTTTGTAAGGGACAAATTCTCCTCTATTTTGTCCAGGATTGCCCTACCACCGGGGTGAGCAGCCCAAAATATGGAGTTCCAATCCTTGATCCCCAGCGGCTCGAAAGCATCGAGCATGATCTTCTCCATCTTTTCCGCAATCATACTAGGAACGTCCTTTGCGAGATGGACAACGAGGCCAGCTTCCTGCACGTGCAAGGACACAGCAGCCTCTGTGCCCGGAACAATGGTTTGTGACGCCGAGAAAAGCTGGAAAATGGGCCGCTCCACGGATAGATCCGGGTCGGATCCAACCACTAGAGCAGATGCTCCGTCGCTGAACAGCATCTGGCTGATCAAGGAGTCCATTTGATCCTCCTTTGGCCCACGGAAGCAAAACACGATGCTCTCGGAGCAGACAACGAGCACGCGAGCGCCCTTGTTGTTCTCTGCTAGATCTTTCGCTAGGCGAAGGGTTGTGCCGCCCGCAAAGCATCCTTGCATGTTGATCATGTGCCGATTGACCGTAGGGTTAAGGTCGAGTAGCTTTGTGAGCTGAAAGTCCGCGCCCGGGGTTTGAATGCCTCCTGTGTTGCAGAAAATGAGGTGGGTGATCTTTGACTTGTCCTGACCCCACTCTTCTATGGCCTTCAAAGCAGCCTCCTTGCCCAGCTTTGGTATTTGTTTCACTAACAATTCTTGGCGCGCGTCGAATGACGTGGCGGTGAACTCACACATGTTAGGGTTTTGTCTCAGCATCTCTTCGGTGTGGAACAAATACCTCTTCTTTATCATTGAATTTGCACCTGATCGAAAATTTTACTCAATCAATACATTTGCATCAAAACGATCAAATTTTACGTAAAATATATATCTCTAACTTTTTTTTTATCAATAACAAAGTATAAGGTAATTGTCAACCTATAGTATATATGCTTTTGCTAATCAATGTGTTCGATTTATATATGCATTTTATACGTATATTGCCGCCTCAACTAAAGACAAAAAATATGATAACTAAGAATGAAATTAAGGACCAATACTCAATTGATCTAGTACGGCTGGTATAGTCGTACTAGATTTCTTAAGTTGTGTTTAGGAGATTCAAGCAGTCCTTCTTACAATATGTATAGAGAAACTAATATTGAGAAAGTCTTTTAAAATGAGACCACAAAGTATTCAGTCCGAACGTAGAACGATATCGGACGGATTGAACCCAAGAGCCAAATGCGAGACAAAAGTAAAATTAAGGAACAGCAATTAAAGTAGTTTAAAGAGTATATATATAGTACGTAATTAAATTAATTAAGCTAGCTAGAAATGGTTGTGCTTTTCTTACAAATTTGCTTGAACTTGTCTTTCAAGCCGGTCATGTGCTCGGAGTTGGTCACACGAAAGTAGAAATCAGGGTACTCCGACTGGAGGTAGCAGTTCGGCGGAACCGCCGTGCCGATGCCCAGGATGGCGGCGGCGCTGTTCGCTCTCCCAGCATTACGCATTTCCTGCATGAACGTCATTTCCTGCTGATAGAGCGATTGATATTTGAAAATGGTCTACGGTTTTGAGGTCGATCAGAAGCTAGCTGTTTTTTTTTGGTTTGCATGGATATCACTTAAGCCGTAGTAATTTATAGGCAAACTTCATTTCATACCGTCCGTTGACTTTTCCAAGTTTGACATGTTAAGTTTTGGGGAAGGGTAAAAAAAAACATGTCGGAAGAGAGTCTTAATTGACTGAATACATTATTGCTTTGCCCGCCCAGGATAATTAATGTGGACTTCACGGACGTCCGTTAATTTCACCAGCGTAATTAGTTTGGTATGATACCGGGAGGGGCGTAAGTTTGGTATCATGGGGGTGGGGGTTTGTTCTACATTAATTGAATGGGCGAATGGCCAAGGATAGATATTTATCATTAAAGTCATGTTCGGGTACAATATATCGCTACATATCGCCATAGTGAAAACTGTGATCAAATTCCGATCGTTGAATTCAAAAATGGACGTATATGATTAGGTAAAGTGGGTTTGATGAAAAATATAGAAAAATCACCCGGTTCATTTACAGTGGCATACACGGGTAAATAACTTAAAATTCTTTTTGTTTATAGACGGAATTACCCTTTAGATAAATTAAACATGGCGTCGTTAATTTGACGAATGAAGCTTTATAGGGTTTGGCTTTTACCCAACATCGCAGGTCATTTCCACACTCTTGTTGGAGGTTTCGATCGATTTTCTTTGACTTTTTTTCAAGTAAACTTTGCCGAAAAGTTACTGATAAGTCGATTGTGCTGATAAGTTATTGATAAGTTGATTGTGCTGATAAGTTACGATGCTGATAAGTCAAAACTTATTTCTGAGGTAAGCAAGTGGTGTTCGGTTGGAGGATTTGCTGATTTTTAAAAGGTAATTAAGAAAATAACTAAAATGCCCTTACAAAATCATTTTTAATAAAATATTTAAAACCCCTTTTTTTAATTTTTAATTTATGGACTTTGAACGAGGCAATGAAGATATATGTCGACGACCCGTCGTCATCGTCTATCTTGAATCTCTCCTGAGTCCATCGTCCGTCCTGAATGTCTCTCTGGTTCCTTCTTAGGGTTGTTTATCAGTTGAATGAACTTATGTCGGTCGTCGTTCCTTCCGTATTGTCGTCATTCCGTCTTTTTCCCGAGCCCTTCGTTCCTCCTGGATTCTTTCTCCCATGCTTGTCGTTCTGTCCGGCGTTGTCATCGTTCTTCATTCCGGTAAAAATTGAGAAGGACAAATTCAATCCGATCAATTTTGGAGACGAATTTGACATTGAGGAGGCAGAGAAGATATATACCGACGCCGAAGAATTTTTCTCTCGAGTCGGTTGATTCGTCCGGATTCTCTCTTTGGATTGGCGTCCGACCTGGGTGTTCTTCAATGAAACCAGAGAGAAGATATATGCCGACAGTGACGAGGTAGAGAAGGTATACCGACAGTGACGAGGCAAAAAAGGTATACCGGCGGTGACCAGAGAAAGAATGGAACCAAAGAAATTAAAGAATGGAAGGAGAGAGAAGAATAATGGGGGATTTGGGGGTAATAAAAAATTGTGGTTTGGAGCCCATGTGCTTATACTTTTAGGAGATAAGTTTGCTTATTTCCGATAAGCATGGGGGATATTGATTATTTTTTCTGCTTATAAGCATCGAAAATAAGTTTGCTTATTTTCGATAAGCAAATTTGCCAAACACCTATTTTTGTTGCTTATTTCTATAAATAAGCATTTGTGTGCTTATAAGTATACAAATAAACACTCCCCAAACGCACCCTTTGTCTTCCAATGGCTTCGCCATCCACTTTGATTTGAACGCATAAATTCAGCTTCTCCTTTCTTTAGGTTTTCAACGGCTTTTGAACTCCATTTGGATTTTTAAGATCAAAGATTGCTCCAATCTTCAATATATAATCGGTAATCTCTCTACCTCCCCCCCTCCATCTCTCTAGTGATCGTTTTTTTCGATCTTGATTATGAGTTTCATGATCTTCACAGTATACCCCTAATTAAGATTAATGTAGAATTGGGTTATACTAAGATTAGGGTGGAATTGGCATGGAAATTATGGTTTTTTTTGCCTTAATTAGTTAATTGTTGAATAGATTGCTTTCTTTTACCAATATAATATTCCAATGTTCAATCTTAGTTAAAAATCTGTAATCTTGATTTTCAGTTAAAGAGAACGAATTTTGTTGTCAATTATAACGATTGGAAACTTATGTGGTAGCCTATAAGCTCAAATGGTAAAACAATGTTCATGTGCACATAGATATGGGTTCAATATATTTTGGTTCATTAATACTCTTCTTTTAGTTCATGATTTTGTGAGCTCGAGTTCATAATAATTTATCTAACAATTTCTGCCTTTTAAGTCACACTAGTTATTTGGTTCATGTCTTTTGGTTCATAACATTTTCTCTTTTGTTTCATGTTTTTATAAGCTTCGGTTCATAATATTCCGTATTACGATTCATGTCTTTTTAGTTCATAAAAGTTGACTTTTTGGGGTTTATTGTTTTAGGCTCTCAATCTTACTCTTATGGATTATTTTGTTTGATAAAGCTAATTTGAAACTGATATTGATTCTTTGATGACATGCTTTTGGTATAGAAGTCATGATTGATGATATGTTGCCACTGTTAAAGTTAATCTTCTAAGTCTTCTTGGAAGAAATCAATGTAAATTTGTTTAGATCTTGTTGTATCAGTGAGAAATGTGCATTTGACACTTGAAAAATAGTATATTTGGTAGCCTATTAGCTCAAATGGTAGAGCAATGTGCGTGTGCACATAGATGCGGGCTCAAATCCCACATAGGCTAACTCTTCGTACGATTTATATCTTCTGGTTCATGGTAGTTCTTTTTCCGGTTCATGTTTTTATAAGCATAGGTTTATGATAGTTTATCTTGCAACTCATGTTTTTTAAGTCATATTAGTTGTTATTTTGGGTCACGTCTTTTGGTTCATAATATTTGCTCATTTGGTTCATGTTTTTATAAACATAGGTTCATGATAATTTATCTAATAACTCATGTCTTTTAAGTCATATTAGTTGTTATTTTGGTTCACGTCTTTTGGTTCATGATATTTTCTCATGTGGTTCATGCTTTTATAAGCACAGGTTCATAATATTTTATGTCATGGTTCATGACTTTTAGTATAAAAGTTGGTCTATTGGTTCATGTCTTTACATGGTTAGGTTCATAACAATTGATAATAATGTTCATTAGATATAACTCACAATACTTGTTATTTTGTCTCATGTATTTATAATGGTATTTTGTTGGTTCATGTCATTTTACGGTTAAGTTCATAACATATATCAATAAGGTTCATGAAATTTAATTCATAATACTTGTTATATTTGTCAGGTAGTCTACACCATAAATCATATTTTGCAAGTTCATGTCTTTATACGGTTAAGTTTATAATAATTATGAATAAGGTTCATGAAATTAAATAATTAATTCTCAATACTTGTTACTTGTGCCATTCATTATAGTTCATAAATAGTATGAGTTCATAATTTGATATGCTAGGTTCATAATTTCGGTCATTATGGTTCATAATTTGTGAACAATAGAGATTAACAAATTGTATGATGTTCAATGCCTTTTTCATGTCCTCACTGCTAAGCCTTACAACAGACATGCAATCCAGCATATGATGTATCAAGTGTAGAATAAAGAAACAAGTTGTCTTAGCAATTGAGATGATAAAATATGGTTCACATAGAGAAGATTATACTCTTACAAGTGGGTGACAATCCATACAAATTGAAATCACCAACAAAAATCAGTAGAAAGTCACAAAAATTCAATAAATAACACTAAATCATTGTTGGATATGTACAATTCGAAGTAACATAATCCCGAAATAAAAAAGCCCCCAAATTGAAAAAATAACCTAAATTCGAACTTAAAATTATAAAAACGCAAAAAAGCAAATCAAAATCCATGAAGAAAGTATTGTAAAGGTGCTCGAAAATACCAACTAAATCTCATTGAATCATGGTGCAATGATATATGGGAGAAGATCTAACCATGACTGCAAATCGTTGTATCTTGGTGAAGACAAAATGAAAAACGAAGAAGGAGAAGATGGGGTGAGTGTATAGGAAAGTGACGAAAATACCCCTCCGTTTTGAAAAATATTTGAATGCGTGGGTTAATCCTAACCACAAATATACACGATCGAATGGGTGTAACTTGCTTGCATATTTCACCGTAATACCCCGTACGCATCTGATCGCAATTCTTTATCATTAAAGGTAGATTTAGTTTGCATACTTAATTCACTATGCAATAATTTGTTTGTATGTGATGAGGTAATTTTTTAATCGTTTAATACCTATTAAAAAAATCTATTAACCTAACTAATATACTTGGAGTAGGAATGTTAGTACTTAAACACTAATGCAAAGTCGTCGACTTTGAGTGATTATGCAGCGGAAGAAACGAACAGGAAATAAAGTTACCAAACTGTAAATGACACCGTGATGTATAGTGGAAACTGTTCATAAACCAACTAGTTCACTTAGAGAAAAACCACTCGCTTCCAAGCTTTTCACTTGGTCGGATATGTAACACCCCTATTTTTGCAACTATGGGTATTACCGCCAATGATTTCGGATTTTACCGTCCAAAGTCACCCAAGGCTTTAAATAATTTAATTAAACATATTAAAGGACAATGAACTAAAAACGGAAATTTTATTCAATATTAAGAACATTCGTTCATTACAATGGTAGTTGTTTTACAAAGAATGTACGTAGCAGCGGAAAATAAAGCCCATATTATAAAAGGGTTGAAAGACGTATTGAAAATACAAGTATTTTTCTCCAAGACAACTCATATGATAATGATTTGTTTGGGTTAAAATGGAAGAGATGTTGCACCATCTTCTGAATGCTTGCTCTATAAAAATTCCTTCCTTCCTTCAACGGCGTCTTGCCTTGATCTTCTATCCTTACATAACTCTTCTCAAACCTTCTAGCCTTTGTCTTCAAAACTTCGGTGGGAACTTCCTAGAGTCTGGCATTTGTCGCGAAGGGCGAGAAATACCAAGCAAAAATGCGGAAAATAACGGAATTAGTCTAAGGAGACTAAGCAAGTGAGAATGGAAATTCTCAAGGGTATTTTGGTAACTTCACAAATCTTTAACGAGATATAGCGAGATGTGTTTGAGATGTTTAGACATTATGTGGAGCTTTTTAAAGGACGGACATGAGATAACTCTAAACCAAAAAGAAAAAACTACGAGACTATAGAACTTCTTAGAATAGAAATATGGTTGGAACGTTATTATTACACATAAGTTTTTGAAAACCTCTCGCGCCCCTATCAGACCTCAACCAACCTCATCTTATTCGGTGCTCCAGATCGGGGAGGTGGCCCGAAGGTGCTCAAGTACCAAGCCCACTTTGACAAGCCCGAATAAGCATTCAGATTGGAAAGACGATCATTCAAGTACCGAGAGCCAGGTCGGTCTTCCAAGTTGTACTATTCCGGCCCGGTTTTAGTTTCTTTTAATGTGGCACTTATCTTTATGCCGTGATAAAACTTCACATACGTTAATGATTTTTAAGATTGTGGGGGGCCATGAATGGACAGAGTTCACTTAAAGGAACAGAGTTCCGACACCTAGCTAGAGTGCATACGTCCCTCCTCCGTGTAGAAGCGGACATAGATCACGATCCTTAAAGTCGCGAGAAGAGAGGGCATGGTGCCATACTACTCGACATGTTATGTAGAGGTGTTCGGGTCTAGCCCGCATCCCTTATTATTAAATCCATACTAATCTCGAAAAGAGATTTTAAACAAGCAAAGACCACACAAACAAGCCTAGCAAAATAATCCTACGAACATTAATCCTAAGAACATTAATAATCGTAATAACGATAACAAGGGGGTCATTATATCTAGCAATCGATATTCCTAGATTCGTTATTTATCAAACATGTTGTTCTCTATATTGAGAAATTTAACGGAATGAATTATCGAAACGCTTCAAGTAGAAAGTCCACTTGTCTTGACTTGTGTTCGATTTATTTTTCTCATGGCTCAGAAAAGTACGGACTTAAACGGATTCGAAACTTCGACCTAGTAATACGAGAGATAACCAGCGAATTTTTATTAAAATTCTTATCTCATTTAAAAACTATTATTTTCTCTTATTTTCCTTTTACAAGAGAAAACATAAAAGCTAAATTATTTTAATTAATAAATTAAGTGGGAGTTTTATATAATAATAATCCTTGATTATTATTCTCAAATAACATTATAAAAATAATTATATGTGTATAAAGTTTCATGCACGAGTTTGAAAATCCAAGAATTCTCTTTTTAAAACTTACTAGTAATATTTATTTAATTTTCGGAAAATAAATATTATTTTCATGTTTCTTTATTAAGTCATAGATTTTTAGAGACATTTGCCAAAATTATTACTAAAGCCTTAAGTGGACATGCAAAGGTGAGAAATTCATCAAAGCCTTTTAAAACCACATGCAATACTTATTTAATTTACTTGAGTAAATATTATGTTCTTTAGAAGTCTATTTTAGTTAATAAGGCCTTATATAAGTTATTCCAAAGATTATAATAAGGTTAAAATGACATCCACGACTATTTCTCTTTATTCCTCTAATTTAAGCTACTTCTTTTATAATAAAGCAAAAAGATGCATAAGTTAATATTTTTCCAATATTTATCTAAATATGCTTACAGTATCATTCTTATGAATATTAATATTCTAGGAATTCATATATGATTAGTAAAATTATATTACTCCTAGATGGGCAGGCAAATTAATTTAATTTCATAAATTCCTCTTTAATAACTCATTTATAATATTTATTCGATTAATTTAAATAAATATTATATATGTAGAAATTATTTTACAAAAAGATATTAATTAGAATATGAGTCGGGAAATTATACCGAGCGATAACGAGATGGAAATGGGCACGTAAAACGAGGTGGGTTAGACCACACCTCTTTTCTTTCTTTCCAAACGAAAAAAATAAGCACAACTAGTCGAATTCGTCGGTGAGCTACGTCGTTGAGGGAAGGCCGATGGTGGCGCTTCAAGCGACAATCGGTATCCCTCTACCAATTGTAGGTAATGTCTCGAGCTATGGAGGCCTGAAGACGACGTACGGTGGTCGGGGAAACTGTTCGCGACCAACCCGTTCTCCTAGAGTCGGTGCATGTTGGTTGTCGAGTGATGTTCAAGCTGTCCATAGGCGACACTACTAATGTATAGGGGTCATGTGCAAGAGGTGTTGGAGAGTACAAGAGGTCATGTATTCGAGTCCAACCTTTAACATTTAAGTTTTGCCCAAATTCCTTCCCTTTTTATTTAAAACTTAGATTTTAACGGAAATTAAATTAACATATTGTTTATAATTAATTATTTAAATTTTTATTTGCTATCAAGTTAAATTGTAAACAATATTACTATTATTATTATAATTATAATTATTATTATTATTATTATTATTATTTTTTATTATTATTATTATTATTATTATTATTATTATTTAAATAAGCTGAATTACATGAAGTTTGATGGAAGCCTAGAAACAAGCTCGGCTCCCACACCCTTCTGAATGCAAAAACTCAATCTATGAAAAATAAAAACACCACTCTTAATATTGTTAGAGTGGCTAACAAAAAGAGACTTAATACGTGAAAGTGTGTCCAAAGCCTCCTTATCAAATTCCCCAAACGTAGAGAAAGCGAATGGGATAAATTTGTATCCGTTCTCCTCACATTTGGACTCGTACTTCTTCTTTTTCCTCTCCATGGCGTTGTGCAAGGCCAACCCAGGCGCCCAAGAACTCGCACCACCACCAGCAAAGGGAGAGACCCCAGTCACATCCACACAAGCATCCTTACCCTGATGCCAATTAAACAGTAAAAGGTCAGCCGGTCTAAGATCATGCCCATTCTCCGAGAGGAAACCCATGGGAGCCTCCTTCCGCACCGCGATCCCGACTTTGGAACAAATATCAACTAGGATATCACGCACCAAATTATGCCTGAACTTCACACCCACCTCACTAGAACAGTGGACCGCATGATCCCCCCATTTGTCCATCTTGGGAACGTTACAACTCGGGCAAATACTACCATCAGAAAATAGAGGTATCATGAGCCTGTAGCACAACACAGAACGAAACTGGCGATGGTTCATCCTCTGCCCCAATCCATCAATAGGGATAGTGAACAAAAAATCTTGTGCGTGAGGAGCACGAATACAGTTAAGAACAGCAACCTCCCTTGGGCTAAGCATGTACTTAACGACGAGACTTTTCTCAACGACACCAAAGTAACACCTTGCCAGGGTTTTCATCATTTGGGGGGCAGGAGAAACAGTGGTGAGAGAGATAGCATCGGCGTTGCAAAAGGCATTGAAATCATCAAGAGCATGCTGAAAAGAAGAGCCAGGAGAAACTATACCTGTATTCAACAAAATCTTGGCCTGCAGTGTGCTTGTCTGAAGCCGAGAAGCAAGAAAAGCATAACGGATTACATCTCCAGCAGCAAAGACGCCAAGACCACCTCCTTTGATGGGGAGAGTGGCCAACCGCCATTGCCAATTGCCAAAACCCGGTCCTGACGCGGTGACAACCTTCTCTAAGGAGAGGCGTAGAGCATGGTCAAACTGAGCTTGAGCATCCTTGAAAGACATAGGGGAGCAAGTTCTCAAGACGTAGGACAGCTTCGCAACCCCAGCACAGTTACGAAGAAGAAGAAGCTCACACTGGGGGTCATTTAGCCGGTTAACCGCCTCCATTAATGCAATAGTTTTAGAGACCCTCTTCAAGGCCAAGTCCCGACTGAAGCCCACATCCAAGCTGACCGACCCACCAAGAAGTTTGACACCACTGCGTGGGCGCGAGATGTTCGATGGGAAAACACCCTCTCCTAAACTTCTAGGATCCTCCACAGGCCAGAAAAGCTCAGTTTTATCAACGTTCAAGAACAAACCACGTGCGGGCCCATCAGACCTAATAATGTCAAGCGCCTTGGCCACCATAAGGGTATCACCTACAATGGTGCCATCGTCAAGATACCAAGCCTGGAGGGTGAGACTGCATGCTTGATTAATGGACTGAACCAAAGGATGCAGAGCTAGAGCAAACAATAAAGGCCCCAAAGGATCACCTTGTTGTACTCCCTGACATGACCAAAGGACTGAGTCTTCATAGTAAAGCCTAGCAGGTTGAGAGTAACAAAACTCAACCCAAGGAGCTATAGACGGACACCTCAACCTAGTCTCTTGGAGCAGGACACTCCTATCGACAAGGTTGAAAGCATTCTTGAAATCTACCAAAAGCATAGAAAGTCCAACCTCATTACCCTTAGACTCAACAAGCCTGTTCACAGAATGTAGAACTGCCTCACAACCCCCAAGAACGCCAACACCAAACTGAAAGTCCTGCAAATAAAGGTTCATAGAAGGACCAACCGCAGATGAAGCAACCTTGGAAACAAGCCTCCTCCATACAGTGCCAACAGCAATAGGGCGCAAACCCCCACCCGGCTTGACCAAGGGAGTCAGGGGGGCGCTAGCAATGAACTCTCCCAACTGGTTAGGGCATTGACCCCGAAGGAACAAGTTAACAACCCTAGTGATGGATCGTAACAAATCATCAGCCACTGCAGAAGCAGCCCCTCCCAAAATATCAACTAAATGTTGAGCCCTAAGCCCATCACGACCACAAGAAGTCCCTTTGGGAAAGCTGTGGATCCTATCAAGCACCACATCTTTGTTAACAGAGAGAGCATCCTCACCTAATGGAGAAGAAGGCAAAACCGGAGTGGGGGCGTAGGGATGTTTAGCCTCCAATTCATGGAGAGTGTCAAGATTAGATGGGGCAACTCCAGAAGACGTAAGGACCTTAATAGCAGCAGTGAAGTGTCCATCACCAAGTTTTCGCTTACATTGGAAAAGGTTAACATCATCAGGGCTTCTTGACTTCTTCACACTCCTAGAGAGAGGCACCTCCTCTAATAAGCGATCAAGCACCAAACCAAGCCTATCTCCGGGATCCTTCCACCTAAGAATGGCGCGAGAAATACAATCAAACTGACACCGCTCCCGTTCACCTGACCGCCTTTGAGCCCTATTGGTAGGCACAAAAGCAGTCAAAATGCAACAAGGCAAAATAAGGAGTTGTACCCAAGCCGACATGTCACTCGGGCTCCCAAGGACCTTATCAAGAGCACAAAGGAAAACTCTAGCAAAGCAAAGCCTCAGCTTAGGGGGAATACACTTGACAGTTCGCAGCTTTCTTGAAAAAACACGTTGAAGAAGGTGGATGTCAAAACAATCAAGAGCCTCCCCGGGTAAGGACAACTGAGAGAGAACACCAGAATCAACACCAGAATCGCTATCAACCTCACCAACCACACCATCAATAATCAACACAACAGGCTTAGGAGGCTTTGAAATACCAAGGATTGCAACGTCGTCAAAACTAGGAGCATGGATCACCACACCATCAACATGCTTACAATTCTTACTAAAAGTATGAGTGCAAAAACACTCACCACAAAGCCAGATGCCAGCCTGATGAAGCGTAGAGTCCAAAGCAGTGAAAAAACCAAAGTCACTTGCAACCCGAGCTTTGTGAGAAGCCACCAAATCCGCAGTTTTAAAATGACGAGCCCCTAAGTGATCAATAAAATACTTCTTGGTAAGCCCTCTACCGCCCCCACTATTGCAACCATCACAACCTTTCAATGGGCATGAGATACGGACAACACCATTGCCGGCCATATTAGAACCAACACAAGCACAACAACAGTTGAAAACAAACGCGACAGCCGGTAAAAGGCACACAACAAAACCACACACTTCACACCTACTGCACACACCAGCACAACCACACCGTTTACAGGAAGAAAAGGCACATACCGCAGCAAACACCCACAGACACAACAACACGTAGACCAATGTTGACACAGGCACACGCTGACAGCAGCATAGCAACACCAGATTGAAGACCAGAAAATACAGCACAGCAGCGCAGCAAAAACCAGCAAAAGAAAGAAAAAAAAAACGAAAGAAAACCAGACAGAAAAACAACACACAACAGCACAGCAATACGTACAGCAACACACAAAACACAACTGAACGACGACACAACTGAACGCCAATCCCCGATCAGCAGCAATGAAAACAACTGATCACCACTGACGATCGCTGACGATCACAGTAGTCCAAAATTCCCGGTTACGAACGTTGATTGCCAACAACCACTGAAGATCTCCCTTGTTGACAATCGCTGATCACTCGCGATCACAAGAGAAGGCCGGACATGGCCACAAGTGGCCGAACATGGACCCAGATCACCCCCAAACCCAGATCGCTCCCCCGATCGTCAAAAACTCCCCCGATCGCCCTAATCCCCCGATCGCCCTATGATTATATGAAAAATCATAATAAAGAATATCTTGTTATTTTAAAGAAATAATTAAATAATAAAAATAACCATTTCTTGAGAGTTACAAAGCTCTCCCGTGTACAAGTTGAATCTCACAACCTTAAACCATACTCTACCTTTGTTCCTACACTCTAAATCTCACGCTATACCTAAGAACACATTACTACACCACTTGCATGAGTCCCACACACAAGTCTTCTCTTTTCTTTCTTACAAAATACAAGTTATGCTCAGTGTCTCTATGTCTATCCTAAAAACATAAGTATTTAAGCTAATAGAAGAGAGATCTCGTGTAATATCATTTTCCATTCGGTTAGGGATATGACATCTACTCAATCTTTAAAAATCTTTCCTAAAATAAATGCAAGCTCATATGAAATATCACAAGAAAATCGTAATATAATCTTCTAATTTGTACACCCTTTTGTAATATATTTCTCCATAAATAAACGCTCCTGCTGCCTTGTAAACGACCGAACACGATTTGCATATTCCTTCCAAAAAAATAGTTTTTCTGCTAATTGGTCGTGTTTGTGACTTTGTCATTTCGGTTGATCTCACAGACTCTCCATGCAAGTTCTAAGTCACTCACTTCTTGGAACCATCAAACTAAAACTTCTAACACCTGGTAAGTAAAGATCAATCCCTCAAATGCAAATTTGTTAGTGTTGTTAGTGCATAAAAATTCGTCTTTAATGCATTGATTGAATGTTCCTCTTGATTCACCTCTTCACCTTTCATTCCAAGCTTCTCTTCAACCTAGAACCTGCAAAAAATGGACACATGGGGACGGGGTCCACCTAATCCACCTTCGATGCCTACGTCAAAAGAGCAGTTTGACACATGAACATCGAGATAATGGTAAGACTTGCTTGCAAACTCAACAAATATGAGTATGTTTACCACCCATGGCAATCCCATATATTTATAATGGAAGAAAGGGAGAGAGAGAATGCCGAAAACTTAATCTCTAGGGTCGACCGAGATGCATTGACACCCTAGAAAGTGATATCTTGTCCTCCAATCCACACGAAAATTCTATCTTTCAATTAAGATAGATTCTTTCATCATAAGGATAATAAAAGCGGTAATTTAATAACGAAAATATTTTTTAATATTTAACCGCTCACAAATTCCCACTTGAATTTTAGTTAATTAGAACGCAACTAAGACTAGAGTACTCTAGGACCTATTCGAAGTGGTCGTGCGGATTAGTCGACGGGTGCCTTTGCGCATTCGTATATTTTTATATTCGTGTATTCGTATATTTGGACATCCCTAAGCAAATATCATGGGAACCATTCTCTCCCTTAAGAAAATACAACTTCCGGGAATTAAGATACACTAATCGGAACAAGCAAAACACAGAAGGGAGAACAGAACGTTGAAAAAAGGTTCCTGACTAGGATTTTATTAAAAGGTAAGGAAAAAAAACAATGAAGTTGTTCCATTAGCCATTCTTAAACCATCTATGCGAAGGGCTTCCAAAAGAGCTTATTATAGGCAATCCGCTATTGCGACTACGAGGCTCGTGGTCGCGGTTGACGGACCCACGACCTCGACGAAAATTCGCAGTCGCGATTTGCTCTACGGGAAGAACTTCTTCAAATGAGCGACATTACATGTCCGTTGGATGACCTGTCCATCAAGACACTTTAGCGAGTAAACTCCTTGACCATACACTATAGTCACTTGATATGGACCCTCCTAATTCAGGTCGAGCTTACCATCTAGGGGATCGCGTGCGCTTCTCATGACTCGTTGAAGTACAAAGCCACCGACTCGAAAAATGCGGTATCTCACGCGTTGGGATACGACCCATTTAGCTGCCCATTGGTTGACCGTAAGCCGCACGACTGCAATGTCTCGGCATTCCTCGTCTAAGTCAAGATGGTCGAAAAGAGCACGACTATTCTCTTCAAGATCAAATAATGTTGTTCTCAAGGTTGACATGTCGACCTATAGCACGAGTACTTTCTCCATGCCATATGTAAAGTGAAGGGTGACTCCCCCATCGATCTACGGGGGGTGGTGTGATAGGACCATAGAACGGCTAGTAGAACTTCAATCCATCTTCCCTTAGCTCTTTCAAGGTGCTTCCTTAACCTTTATACGATCACTTTGTTTGTTTCCTCGGCTTGCCCATTCTCTCGTGGGTAGCTAGCAGAAGACTATAAATTTTTTATTCCAATCCCTTTGAAATACTCCCTAAATTTCTTATTGTTGAATTGCGTCCCGTTATCGGAGATAAGAGAAGAAGGGATTACAAAGCGTGTGATAATGTGTTCCCAAACAAACTTTTGTGTGTTGGAATCACAATAGTTTATGGCAATAAAGAGGTAACGCACATTCCCGGGCGCTCTCGGGAAGGGGCCGACGATATCATGGCCCCACTGTACAAAAGCCCCCGGACTAGTCAAGACGTGGAGGTCCTCAGCTGGCATGTGTGTGAGCTTAGCAAACCTTTAACACTTATCACACTTTCTCACATATAACTCTGCATCTTTTCGCATGTAAGGCCACCAATTAATAACCTTGAGAACGAGCTCGAAATGCCCAACTGCAACCTCCGACGTGCATCCCGCATATGCCTTCATGGATCTCGTATAGTAGAGGATCAACCATTCTTGTGGATACACATCTAAAGTATGGCACGAAAAAATATCACGATATAGAATCTTTCCCGACAATAGCCAAAACCTATGATCTGTTAAGCGAACTTTCTGGGCCTCGGCTGTATCCGAGGGCAGGACGTTCGCATCCAAGTAGCGTATCAATCGTGTTTGCAATCCGAGATCTTAGACAGTCTACTTCCTACGAATGTGGCAACTTTTGAGGTGATTTCCATGTTCACAATTACGGGAATATTGTCGCTTGTGGTTTTATTCAAGGCGCCGATTGCTGGACATCCCGAAACTTCGACATGAATCGAGTTCCCGAACAAACAACCAACGTTGCTAAGGCATCAACAAACTTATTTTGATCGCGCGATCATTTCTTGGCTCTCACTTAGCTCACTATTAGTTGCAAGACGGATACCACGAGTAGCCTAGCTATTCCGAGACTGTACTATTTCCAACCCGAGTATTAATGCTTCATGCTCGACTTCCTTAATGCTTCATACTCGACTTCCTTAATGCTTCATACTTGACTTTCTTATTGGTTGGTTGAGAGTTGTTTGAAAAATCATTCCCGAACCGACAGCGAATGCGCATTTTGCGGCAATGAGCCTAAGTTGGGACGCTCGATGGATGTCGAAAACATCCTACAAGTCATCTAGATGAGACGATGCATCTTATTCTTGACCACCATGTCGTCGATGTAAGCCTCGATGATCTTCCCAATTGTTGAGCCAAACTTTTGGTGACAAGCCGCTAAAAGGTCGCCCTAGAATTTTTCAACCAGAAAGGCATCACCTTGTAGGAAAAGATCCCTTGTGGAGTGATAAACGCGGTCTTATCTTGATCATCTTCATGCATTGGGATTTGATGGTATCCCCGATATGCATCTAAAAAGCTCATTTATTCATGACCCACTATAGATTCTACTAGTTGATTAATTTTTGGAAGCAGAAAAAAGTCCTTTGGACATGCTTTGTTGAGATTTGTAAACACAATTCCAACCCCAGGCCCTTGATTATCACTCCAGTCATCAATTTCTGAATCCATTTAGGATTTGTTCGGTTTGGGGGCAACCGCGATCGCGGTTTCATAAGTCGTGATGTGGCACCATTCAATTGAGATATGCCTCTCTCTTGGGGGCCATCTGCAACTGCGGGTTCAATTGCCGCGACAACAGTTTCACTGGTCGTGGCCGCAATTTCCTCAACTAGTTCTACTTCACAATTCTAGAGGTCACCCGCAACCGTAATTTCTCTTGTCGCGCACGAGGCTTCATTCGGCATGCATGAGAACTCGACTACGAAATCCTCCAACACTTGTCCCTTTATGGGGGTTCGGGGGACGTACTCGATGTCGTATAGCCCAACTCCATAGACCATTTTATGACCCATCTTGCAAGATTCGATCTTGAGAGTAGCTCGAATAGGATAGCCTATATTGACTTGGATCGAGTGCTCTTGAAAATAGTGGTTGAACTTTTGAGATGCGGTAACCAAAGCTAGCAACAACTGCTCCGTAGGAGAGTACCTTGTTTCCGCATCGAGCAATGTCTTGCTGGTGTAGTAGACTGGTCTTTGATTTCTGTTCTACTCCTTAATCAAGACAACGTTGACTTCTCAAGGGGACACAACTAAATAAATCTTCAAGGTGTCCCCTTTATCAAGCACGATCAAGATTGGAGGAGATTACAAGTACACTTTAAGAATTTGCAAAAATCTTCTTCACACACCTGGCTCCACTCGAATTAGCGACCCTTCTTTAACATTTTGAAGAAAAATTGACACTTGTCCGAAGATCGTCTAATGAATCGGTTGAGAATTGCAACCATGCTTTTCAACCTTTGCACCTCTTAATGGTTTTTGGGCTTGTAATGGCATCAAGGACTCGAATCTGATCAAGACTTGCTTTGATTCCTCGGTGAATAATGAGTTGTCCCAAAAAATCATGCTCTAACCGACCGTGAATGCGCATTTCACGACAATGAGCCTAAGCCAGGACACTCGAAGGATGTCGAAAACATCCTGCAAGTCATCTAGATGAGACGAGGCCCTCTTATTCTTGACCACCATGTCGTCGATGTAAGCCTCAACAGTCTTACCGATTTTTGAGCCAAAGATTTTGGTGATGAGCCGCTAAAACGTCGCTCTAGATTTTTTCAACCTGAAACGCGGTCTTATCTTGATCATCTTCATGCATTGGGAGTTGATCAAATTTTGGAAGCAGAAAAAAGTCCATTGGACATGCTTTGTTGAGATTTGTAATGTCCACGCAGACTCTCTAGTCTCCCATCTTTTTCTTGACTAGGATGGTATTTGTCAATCGGGTTGGGTACCATACTTCTATAATGGTGTTAGCCTCTTGCAACTTCTTTATTTCAACTATCATCGCTTTCGTATGTTGGATAGAGGACCGTCTTGCTTATTATATGATCGGCTTCACGTCTTGGACAATGTTCAACTTATGGAAAGAAAGTACCGTGTCTATTCAAGGTATGTCGTATGGGTTCCATGTAAATACGTCATGATTACTTCGCAATAGATGGGTGATGGCTGAAAGTTTGTCATTCGAGAGATTTGTCGCAATAAAAAACTTCTTTTCGGGCTCATCCTCTCCTACGGAAATCTCTTGTAGTTCATCCATGAATTTCTCACTTGGCTCCGAGCCTATGTCCCGCTCAGATCCTTCGACCCCCCTCAATTTAATGGATCTTTGGCCATAGAGGGGGCGCAGTTGCACAATCCACGACCGTGATTGCCTTGACTGAGATCTTATTCTGAAGAATTGCGATCGCAATTTCGTATGTCGTGTTTGCGACCGTCTAGTTGATTGCTCCCAGTTTTAGGAGTGTCGCGTGGGTTTTGCGAGCCACGATCATCGATTGGGAGAAACCTGATCGTCGCCCCTTGTGCAATCTTTTTTTTCGGCCCAAGAAGTTGACGTCTTGCCTACGCTCAGGCTTTTCTGTTTGGATGACAATTGATCATTGATATGCGATTCGTGATCACATTTTCTCTTTTGGCATTTCGGGCGCGCACCCATATCCAAATCGCCACTCGGTGGTCAACTAACAACCTTGGGAGGGACTAAGACCGATTAGGGGCTTGCAAGGTTGCTCCTTTCCCCAGCTTCGTCAACCTTGTAGCGCTCCTTACAATTGATGTTGGCTTCGGCAGCGACCGCGGTTTCTGAACCACGGTCGTGGGTCGTTATTGACCACGATTGCGGTGACGTTTAGCAACCACGAGCGTGCCTAGGGTTCGTATGAACATCAAGGCAACGATATTCTTCTTCTTTGTTCATCATAGTGATTGCTCTGGATTTGAATCCTTGCTCCTTACAAACGCTGCTAATTGTTAGTGCACAAAAATTCCCCTTTAATGCACTAACTGAATGCTCCTCTTGATTCACCTCTTCACCTTCCATTTTGATTTTGTCTTCAACCTAGAACCTGTAAAACAATGGACGCAGGGGGCGGGGTCCCCCTAATCCACCTCTGATGCCTAAGTCAAAAGAGTAGTTTGTCACTTGAACATCGAAGCAAAGGTAAGACTTGCTTGCGAGCTTAGAGAATACGAGTATGCTTACCACTCATAGTGATCCAATGTATTTATAATGGTGGAAAGGCAGAGAGAATTGTAAAAATTCTATCACTAGGGCCAGCCGAGATGCCTTGACACCCAAGCAAGCGATATCTTGCGCCCCCGAATCCACGAAAAAATTCTAACTTTCAATTCAGATTGATTCCTCAATCATAAGGATCATAAAAGCACTAATTTAATAAAGAAAAAAATAAAGAAGGTTTAAGAAATACTTGCATAAAATACTTTTTAATATTTACCCGCTCACATGTGTGATGAGGTATTTTTGCACTTGTTTTATGAGTTGATTATTTATTTAAAACTAAGATGCAAATTAAGACTAATGTAAATGCAATTATGATTACGATTATCAAATATGAGAAGAACATGTTGAATTAACTGATATCTATCATGAATCTTATTGGCATTTGATTCTCTTTTCTCTTGAATAATTTACCGTGGAATTCTAATCCAAACATCAATTTTAGTTATTAGAACTACTAGTCTAACAACTTTAATAATTTAGCTACACAGAAGACCTTCAAGATTCAATTAAACAACAGTTTTACGAATCAAGCATTGATAGAAACAAACACTTAGAGCAGCCAAACATCCAAGTTATTTGTTAATTTATTCCCTTCTACAATTGAATAGCCCGACAGGTCAAAACAACTATAGATTGTACTATATTTAATTTTCCTAGTCGTACTAATCAAATTCGTTGTAGATTAGCCTAGAACTCTATTAGGTGATCAATCTAACAAAACTCTAAACAACCCTTATTCAATTAAGCGAAGGGAAAAACCCTATTCAAGATTATAGAGAACCAATTAAACCTTACAATAATTATTGATCCACAACTTTAATCAATTAATTGAACCCAAAAAAAATTAGCAATGCATAATTGAAATAAAACTTACAACTTAGGGTTTCAAAGTTTTACCTTTACAAACTCTCAAGAACAAACACTAATTCCAAAGTTGATAATGAACTAATAATAAAAGATAATACTAACTAGGCATAATATTCGAAAAGCATAATTCCGAAAGAAAATATTCAAAAATACATGAACCAACTATAGCGCAAAATATTCACGTCAACAATACGCGTCAAACTGCGGTTTGGTCCAATAAAAGCGCGGGAGCAGTTTAGCCACTCCCTCCCTCGCTTTCCCTTCTAAATCTATTGCGCGGGCTCAGTTTTCAAGTGCCCAGCTGAGCATTCATTTGCCCAAACCGCACACTTTACAATCCTTAATTTCTTCTCTTGATTCCCCTTGACTTCTCCTTCTTTCACCTCCTAGCTCTAAGCTATTCCAAACTTTTCACCATGATCAACCAGTCCCATCCTTCCCACACTCGCTCATCATCAAATCTACAAAATAGCATCAAAAGAGTGTAGATTTTGAATCTTCTAACTAAACTACTAAACTAAAACTAGTTAAATGCATGCAAAATATATCTAAATAGGCTTCCTAATTATTGGGATTTTGGAGCATAATTCGGGATTAAAAAAAGGAGAAGAAAAGGTGAACGAGAAGTAGGACCGCACTTGTAGTTGGGAAAGCGTAAGCTAGGCATGAAAAGCACCGCCACACTTTTGCCAGACGTGCATGAGCAATCTTAGCAGAAAACAAAGCGCGGTTTGGGAACGCATTTTTGGGGATGTGCCCATGCAATTTTCCGTGTTCGTGGAGTTGTCGGGTTCTTGCTGGTAAGCAAGGGAGGAAAAGATATTAAGATATTAAGAGCATACCTTCATTCAATAGAAGCGGGCTTTAAATAGATTTTACAAAGAGCTAGGGTTTATATTTAAGGATAAAATATCTCCCCATTATTCTATTTTTCTTAATACCCCTATATATATTTTGTAGATATTATTTTATTTAGGTCCAACAAAAACACTAACAATTTCCCCTCGAATGCCCAAGTTTTCTCACATGCAATCCTTAGCATTCAATTTTCTTCTCTTTGAATGTTTCAAGTTTAGATTGATTTCGTATGCATTATTTATAACACTAGGATGCGAAAAATAACAATTCGCGGGGCTGCTCATTCATTTATTTGTATATGGCCTGAGTGTCGTATAAAATTGCGAGGTTGCTTATTCATATATTCATATATATCCCGATGTTCATATAAAAATTGTGGGGCCTCTCGTTCATTTATTCGTATATGGCCCTTTGGTCGTATAAGGTTGTGGCGCTGCTCCTTCATATATTTGTATATGGCCCGACAATAATATAAGATTGTGGGACCCTTCATTCATATAATTATATATTGCTCGATTTTCGTATAAAGAATGACGGGCTGCTCCTTCATATATACATATATGGCTTGATAGTCTCACTATATATACCTAAGTTAAAAATTGTTACAACTTTAATGCCTTTAAAAGAAAAACAATGTCCCTATAGTCTTTCTAAACTACTCTAACATGATTTGCACCCTTTCTTCCTCTCCTCCTTGCGGTCATTATGGACTCAATACCATCCGTCCAATAGACATTGTCTTTCTCAAGAAGGGCTTCATTCTCTTTTCCTCCTTTCCAACTTGTTGACCCGACGATCACTCCCTCAACATGATGGGCTCTCATTTCGATCTCGTCCTCTGCGATCTCTCTTTACCTCTTGGTCGTACTCCTCTCTCTTCTATCTAATTTGGCGAGGGTCTTGAGTTACTTTTCTCCTTTGCATGCTTGACATTCTTCTTCATTCATCATCTAGAGTTCCTTTGACTCGAGCCAGCTCATCTTCCAATTCCTTCAATGTGTTCTCCTTTTCTCACCTTTTAACCTTCTCTACAATGCGCTCTTTGTAACACCCCGTCTTAACGTCGGGGCACTACTCGGTAGTTGACCCTCTCGGGCACTACCAGAACTAGTTTGACAACTAAACATCTGGACCTTGCAACTCGGGCACGACGAGAAAACGAACTTAAACCATCCAACTATCATTTAATAAAAACATATATGTAACAATGACATACATGAGGTCCCCACAACTGAGACAGAACACAAACAAACTGACATCCCACATGAGTCAACAAAAGAGAAAACTTCCAAAGCAGAAACTGAATACTAAGCCAGAACACCCAACCAATTCCAACACCTAATGACACATGCGTATCAATCCGCTACAACTTCCGACCTAGGCTCCACCACGAGTCCTGAAAGAATTCCTGGAACTGAAAAATAAAAGTCACCGAGGGGTCAGCTACTATCCTAGGCAAGCTAGATAACACGCGACAATAGTAAGACATTTGAAAAACAACAATTAGCCAACAACATAACCTTTAACAAGTGAATTGAACAAAACAGAATAGGCCAATACACATTTCCACAACCTAGAGAATAGGTGAAAGGAAAGGCAACGAGACATACCACAATCAAACTAACAAGCACAAAAGTAAAGCATTCGTAATAATAACCAACTCCGACATTCGTAATAATAACCAAATCCGACATTCAACAAATAAAGGGAATTACAACGAAACAAGCAATTCGTCAACCGTAACAAAAATTCACAAGGTCGGAAATCAACTAAGTAATCACACACACACATAACAAAACCATACACAATCACTGGCCCCGAGTGCAGAGGCAGGCCCTCCCACTTTCCATATACGTCATCCTTCCAACCACTGGTCAAGCCTCCACCGGAGCACTTGCCAAGAACAAGCAATCAATTTTTATTTTTAATGGGGCCCGACTGACACACGACCATGGCTAGACGCCTCTTCGCCACCGACAATCGTCGCACATGATCGTGCCGGTTACACTACCATCACAGAGAAAGCGATACTATTTCTTTTAAGAGAAAACGTTTGAAATAGAAAGCGCATCACATCATGCATGAAAACATTTCACATGGAAAGCATACATTCGGGACTAACTCCCAAAACCAATCTCACAATCACGGCATGAAATCTAACAAGAATATAATAAAGCCGAGCAAGTTGAGAACGACTTACCTCAAGAGACGAACACAAATACGTAGCGGAAGAATTTAGGCTCGAATTAGTCACATGTGAACGTTACCAATTCCTAACAATTCAATAAGA
Source organism: Fallopia convolvulus (assembly GCA_964016875.1). Lineage (NCBI taxonomy): Eukaryota > Viridiplantae > Streptophyta > Magnoliopsida > Caryophyllales > Polygonaceae > Fallopia > Fallopia convolvulus. The sequence goes on along the minus strand of OZ024720.1, from coordinate 59,996,214 downwards.
AAAGCTAAAACTCCCGAAGTGAGCAAAACACGAAATTTAACGCCTCAAAGAAGCTAAGAGTTCATTCTAATTGATGCTTGTCGATGTTATCGATCTTAGGTGAGCACTTACAATTTTCTGCAAAAGTCACCCTTTCGATTCCAACCCAGGTTACTAGTTAGTTACTATCATGCTTCTAAAGTGACAATTTTATTTTACAAGACAGATCTACTTAATCAAAATAGTAGTATTTTAACCTACTAATCTAGATTAAAACATTCAACAAAACAACACTTTCGAAACCAACATTACTAATTAAAGATTAAACAATATTAATGGTAACATTCAGCTCTGAAGGTACAACCACAAGTTGTATATTGTTGGAATAAATTCCATATGTAAAAGCAAAGTGGTGGGGCAAAAAGAAGTGTCCCACATCGGTAGTTTGGGGGCAATTGGTGCCCCTTATAAAGAGCCTACACATAAGAGCTCCTAAAGGCTTGAGAGGAGAAAGAGTCCCCCACGCGCGCGCTGCCGCCGCCGTCCTTCCGGCTCGGCTCGGCTCGTGACACGTGCGCGGTGTGAACTTTTTGCGGATAAAAGGGCCAACTGAATTGCGGATTATTCGATTCAATGATTCTTCCGCAATTTCAGATTTTGACTTATTCTTCATTTGATGGCGAGATTTTTTCAGATTTGATTTTCAAAATTAAAACACGTTTTCTGTTTCAACCACTTTGCTGATTCGTGGAATAGTGGAGAGATTTGAGGGAGCGGAGGAAAATTGACTCCAGAATCCTCTATTAAAGAAGCTCTTCTCTTCTCTTCAGAAATTACTCAAAAACGCCATCTTCTTTCTGTTTTCTAAATCCGCAAACCCGCTCTCACTTCTGTTCTGAGTTTCGAGGATCCCATCTCCTCTTTTTTGAAGTGCACAGAATCGAGGAGAGGTGTGCTAACCTTGGGGGACAAACGCCGCTTTCTGATCTGCACCGTGTCAGGACGATTTGTTTCTAAGGCAGCGGTTCCTTTCCGCGACACAGCGATTCGTTACACTCAAATCAATTTACCCTTTCGGCCCACATTCAAATTGTTCTCCCTTTCTACTGCCTTGCAGTGATTCTTACTTACAAATTAGAAACAAATTTATCACTGCAACTGCTCATAGTCTTCGAACAACTGAAAATTGATTACGTCCTTCTCAAGGACGCGCCTTCAGCAACCACTCCTGTCAATGCTGCTACTCGGCCCCTTGCTGTTGCTGCTGATGAGGATCCTGTGCAGACGACCCCTGAGGATGCTGCCAAGAAAGACGAGGTCTCTGCACAGGTGCTCGCTGAGATCGAAATATACAACCAAGACAATAAGACTGTAAGGGGTATCCTTCTGAATCATATGTCAAATTCTCTGTTTGATTTGTTTCTTACTAACAAATCTGCTAAGTCCATTTGGGAGACCCTTGAGAAGAAATATGGTTCTGATGATGCTGGGAAGAAGAAGTATGTGACAGGACAGTTCATGAGGTTCCAGATTGTTGATGACAAGCCCATCATGGATCAAGTCCATGAGTACGAGAACCTTGTTGCTGATATTCTTTCCGAGGGGATGAAGATGTGCGAGTATCTGCAGGCGAACTTCCTCATCGAAAAGCTACCATATTCATGGGCAAGATACCGCAACCATCTGAAACACAAGAAGAAGGATATGACTCTAGAAGAGCTCGTGGGCCACATGAAAATTGAGGAAGCCAATCGCCTCAAAGATAAGCCTCCTAAACAATCTAATTCTTCGGTTAAAGCTAACATCGTTGAAAGTTCTGGTCCCAGGAATGACAAGTTCAAAAAGGGTGTGAGCAATCAATCTGGGAAGAATCAGAAATCCCTTCAAAACAAGAAAACACAACACTTCAAGAAGGGAGGAAAGTATGACAAGGCTAAGGCAGGATGCTTTGTCTGTGGGAAGCCAGGGCATCGTGCTGCAGTTTGCAACCACAGGATCGAGGGTCCAAGGAATGATCACGCTTGGTTTTAGAAGAATGGGCCGCCCAAAAACAACGAGGAAAAGAAGGAAGTGAACCTGACTGAAGACGACTTGGTGGTGGTCATATCTGAGGTGAACCTAGTCGACCTAACTGAGTGGGTCGTCGACACTGGAGCCACGAGGCACTTCTGTGCTAACAAGGAGCTGCTGTCCAACTTTGAGCCTGCAGATAAGGGTGAACAAGTCTACATGGGCAACTCCAACGTTTCTGAAGTGCTCGGTAAAGGGAAAATCCTTCTCAAACTAAATTCTGGCAAAAAGTTATGCTTGATTAATGTGCTGTATGTTCCTTCATTGTGTAAGAACTTAATTTCTGGGGGGTTGTTAGTCAAAGCTGGTTTTAGGCTACTTATTGATGGAGGAAAGCTAGTCATAAACAAGAATGGTGAATTCGTGGGGAAGGGTTTTATGAATGCTTCTGGCCTTATCATGCTTGAATCTGCTGTTATTGAAATTGAGAATAAAGCTAGTACTTCTGCTTATATTGCTGAGTCCATTAATGTTTGGCATGGTAGACTAGGACATGTGAATGTCAACTCCATAGATCGTTTGCATAAATCTGGTTTGATTCCTAGTCTAAATAAAAGTGGACTTAACAAATGTGATGTATGTGCTGAAGCCAAATTTATTAGAAAACCGTTTAAGCCGGTAACTGAAAGGAAATCAGAATTACTTGAATTAATACAAACTGATTTGGCTGACTTTAAAAATACCGAAACAGAGGAGGAAAACGTTATTACATCACCTTTGTAGATGACCATTCGAGATATACCAAAGTGTACCTTCTTATGACAAAATATGAAGCTGAAAACATGTTCTTGGTATATAAAGCTGAAGTAGAAAACCAACTAGATCGGAAAATCAAAAGGATTAGATAAGATAGAGGTGGAGAATATGGGACTGATTTCTTAAAGAGGTTTTGTGAAGAAAACGGAATTATTCATGAATTTACAGCCCCTTATATGCCTCAACAAAACGGAATAGCTGAAAGGAAAAACCGAACTTTAAAAGAAATGATGAATGCTATGCTTCTAAGTTCGGGTCTACTTGATAACATGTGGGGGGAAGCTGTTCTATCTGCAAACCATGTATTAAATAGAGTGCCTCATAAAAAGTTAGAACAGACTCCATATGAATTGTGGAGAGGCTTTGCACCCAACTTAAGTTACCTTAAAGTGTGGGGGTGCCTAGCTAAAGTTGCTATTCCTATTTTTAAACATGAAACTGTAGGTCCTAGAACCTTTGATCGTAGTTCATTGGTTATGCTGGTAGTAGTTCGGCTTACAGATTCCTGCATTTAAATGACCGATCTATATGTGAATATCGAGATGCCGAATTTTTTGAGCATGTGTTTCCTTTGAAGTCTCATTATATGTCCAATTCTGTTGCATCTACTTCTAAAGTGACCACTTCTTTACCTCAAATTGTTGATGTTCCTGTTGAACCTAGGAAGAGTAAAAGACGTAGAATTGAAACTAGTTTTGGTCCCGATTTTGTAACTAGCTTCTTAATAGAACTAAAAGATATAGACAAGATAAACGAATCTCTTGTTTGCCTTCATATGATTGAAGATGATCCCAAAACTTATGAAGAGGCAATGAGTTTTATTGATGCTAGTTTCTGGAAAGATGCTATTAACAGTGAATTAGAATCTATAATGTCTAACAATACTTGGGAAATTGTAGACCTACCTAGAGGTAGTAAGACTATCACTTCCAAATGGATTTTTAAAAAGAAATTAAAGACTGATGGAACCATAGACAGGTTTAAGGCTAGACTTGTTATAAAAGGGTTCACGCAGAAATATGGAATTGGTTATTTTGATACTTACTCACCTGTGACTAAAATCGCCACCATCCATGCTTTACTTGCTTTAGCATCTGCTCATGATTTGTTTGTACATCAGATGGATGTAAAGACAGCATTTTTGAATGGCGATTTAGATGAAGAAATATACATGCAACAACCTCTAGGATTTGTGATTCCTGGAAAGGAGCACAAGGTGTGTAAGCTCAAAAAGTCTTTATATGGATTGAAACAAGCTCCAAAGCAATGGTATGATAAATTTCACAAAACTATTATCAGCTTTGGTTTTATTGTGAATGGTTCTGATGCATGTGTGTATTCCAAGTTGTTTCATGAAAAATGTGTGATAATATGTCTTTATGTGGATGACATGCTTATTATTGTAACACACTTAGATGTAATTACAGAAACCAAAGACTTCTTGTCTTCATAATTTGAAATGAAGGACTTAGGAGAAGTTGACGTAATTTTGGGTGTCAAAGTGACTAAAACCAAAAATGGCTTTACCTTGTCTCAATCACACTATGTAGAGAAAATTTTGAGAAAATTTAACTCGTATGATGTGACGCCTGTTAGAACACCATATGACTCAAGCATACAATTAAGAAAAACAAGGGAAATAGTGTTTCTCAAACCGAGTATGCTAAGATTATTGGTAGTCTGATGTTCTTAATGAATTATACTCGACCTGATATTGCCTATGCTGTGAGTAGACTTAGTAGATATACACATAACCCATGTATAGATCATTGGAATGCTCTTAAAAGGTTATTAAAATATTTAAGAGGCACGATGGATTGGGGCTTACATTATGTGAGTTTTCCAAATGTGTTAGAGGGCTACTGTGATGCTAATTGGGTCTCTGACAATGATGAAGTAAACTCTACTAGTGGTTATGTGTTTACTTTATGTGGTGCAGCTATATCATGGAAGTCTGCAAAACAGACCGTGATAGCTAGATCTACTATGGAGTCAGAGTTTATAGCTCTTGACTTGGCAGGGCAAGAGGCTGAATGGTTGAGAAACCTAATGGCTGATGTTCCATTGTGGGGGAGGCCGACGCCTCCCGTTTCACTACATTGTGATACACAGGCAGCTATGGGAGTTGCTAGAAGCAGTGCCAATAATGGAAAGAAAAGGCACATTCGCATAAGGCATGAGGCCGTGAGACATTTAATATTGAATGGTGTGCTCACCATGGAGTACATTAGGTCGGAAAGGAATCTTGCAGATCCTTTGACCAAAGGACTAAACAGGAAAATGGTCCTGGAATCGTCGAGGGGAATGGGTCTAAAACCCATATGAAAGCTTGAGCTTTCTTAATCCTATGGCGAGAAAATTGAGAGGTTGAACTAATTGTTCTTAATGACTTCATAGCCCTAATAAGGGTGGTGTGTATGAGACAGACTTGATGATGTCACCTACTTGAGTACTACTAGGTTTTAATCCTAAATTAAGAACTTGAGAAGTTCATTAGAGAGTACTCATGAGCATCCCAAGGGAGATGAGGATAACTCATATGCGGGATCACTTGGACTTAAGACAAGGTGTGTGTTCATGGGTCACGTTCTCAAAAGTGTCAAGGAGTTCAAGACATCAGTCACTCTTTTTGACATGAGAATATTCTCACGTTCACTAAAGTGTTGGATCAACTCGAAAGATACCAATGCTGAAGCACCGAGTCTCCTAAACTCAAAACAGACTAGCACTTTGCTTTTGTGGGGGAATGTTGGAATAAATTCCATATGTAAAAGCAAAGTGGTGGGGCAAAAAGAAGTGTCCCACATCAGTAGTTTGGGGGCAATTGGTGCCCCTTATAAAGAGCCTACACATAAGAGCTCCTAAAGGCTTGAGAGGAGAAAGAGTCCCCCACGCGCGCGCGCCGCCGCCGCCGTCCGTCCGGCTCGGCTCGTGTTCGTGTTCGTGACACGTGCGCGGTGTGGTGGGGACGTCTTTTTACGGGTTTGCTAAACTTTTTGCGAATAAAAGGGCCAACTGAATTGCGGATTATTCGATTCAATGATTCTTCCGCATTTTCAGATTTTGACTTATTCTTCATTTGATGGCGAGATTTTTTCAGATTTGATTTTCAAAATTAAAACACGTTTTCTGTTTCAACCACTTTGCTGATTCGTGGAGTAGTGGAGAGATTTGAGGGAGCGGAGCAAAATTGACTCCAGAATCCTCTATTAAAGAAGCTCTTCTCTGCTCTTCAGAAATCACTCAAAAACGCCATCTTCTTTCTGTTTTCTAAATCCGCAAACCCGCTCTCGCTTCTGTTCTGAGTTCCGAGGATCCCATCTCCTCTTTTCTGAAGTGCACAGAATCGAGGAGAGCTGTGCTAACCTTGGGGGACAAACGCCGCTTTCTGATCTGCATCGTGTCAGGGCGATTTGTTTCTAAGGCAGCGGTTCCTTTCCGCGACATAGCGATTCGTTACACTCAAATCAATTTACCCTTTCGGCCCACATTCAAATTGTTCTCCCTTTCTACTGCCCTGCAGTGATTCTTACTTACATATATCGGTATGAACTAAAACAAACTGGTAAAGAGAACAACCTCTTGTACCTCTAGTGATTGCAATCAGTTGGAAATACAGGTCGAGCTTTTCTTCCTGTCAGATCCAGCCCTTCAAAGGTGGAGGTCTTGTGTAGAAGGAGGTACTTGATGGTGGAAGTCAACGATTTGACGAAGATGGCGAACGATGACAGGGAACGGTGAGCGGTGATCTTTGACGGCAAAACGAACGACGACTTCCAACTGGAGACACGACTTGCTGTAGCAACTCGGATTCTCCGAGGCCGACGACGATGGTCGCCATTTAACAGAGGCGAGAAAGAAAAAGGAAGGAGAACGAGGGCGTTAGGGCTAGTGTGAGGAAAGGTGGTCGGGAAATATGGGAGCGAGAGAGAAAACGAGACAGGAGCAATGAGATGAGAATGGGAACCAAAGAGGAGTGAAGAGCGGTGCTTCTCTTTAGAGAAGACGATGAATAGGGTTCTCCAAATATTAGGTATGGAAAAAGGTGGAAAGAAGGTGATGGCTAGTGTGAAAGTTAAAGGCTTCGGCCCACTTGAATATCCAACCCAAAACTACAAAAGGTAGCTTATACGAAATCAAGCCCGGTATTACACTCTATCCATCTTTTTCACCTCTAACTTTAGTCATCCAATTCCCTCTTGTGTTGACATCAACTCACGCTCTTTCTCTAGTCTTCTTAATTTCTTATGATTATATCTTCTTCTAACCCGTTTTGCTTCCACTTGCCAATTTTTTGAGCTTCTCCACTACATCAGACATTTAAAACTTGTGGAGGTAATATTCCATCTTGAGTTGCTCAGGGTCACGCGTCAATGTTAGGTATGCTCGGGTCAATTCTTCATGGTGCAGTCTCCAACGGCACGATGTGGATGATTAGTCCTTTAGGGTCCGATCTCCACTCCGCCATGTAGATGAGATCGGGTTGAATCTCGGTTCCCACAAATGGCACCAATTGTTTCATCACAAAATATGACCATCGAGGGGTAGAATTCTTTGTAGAAAATAGAGGAGAAAAGAACTTCTTTAATGGTGGGTAGGGTTTGTAGAACAAAAGAGCATACCTTCATCCAATAGAATTAGGCTTTGAATTGCTTTTACATAGAGTTAGGGTTTATATTTAATGAACAAGTACCCTCTATTATTTTATCTTTCTTTTTTTTTGGTCAAATTATTCTATCTTTCTTAATAATCTTATTATATATTTTCTAGATATCATTTTATATAGCTCCAAAAATAAAACTAACAACAGTTATATTTCCTATTTTAATGTTTTAATAATATTTGTGTTCTTATATTTATTGTATTTAGAAATGACGAATTAGGTCTATTTAATTGTAAATTTACTGTATTTGAAATCATGAAAAAAACCTTATGAATCAAAATTTGAATCTATATACTATTACTAAAGTCGAATCACTCAATCCTACGTGTCAATCATTTAACTATGCCACTGATGTCCTCCTTTTTAGTCATGTTTTTTGGGTGTGTTTTTAGTGTGTTTATGTCTTTTTCTTTAGTTTTGTGTTTTGTTTTGAGTCGTTTGTGTAGGTTTTCGTATTATCTTAAGATATGGAGTCTACATAAGATTTGGTGGTGTTTTGTAGGTTTTTAGAAGCTATTTGGAGCAATTTTGAAGAAAGGAGCAAAGGCGGTGAAAGATAGCACTCAAGTTTGAAGAGAAGATGAAGATTAAGCGCTCAAGTAAAGTCATTGAAGATCAAGTTTGAGCTTGGAAAGAGATAGAAAATTTCATTAAAAGAACATAGGAAAAAGAATCGAGTCAAATGGAGTTGTAACGAATCTTCTACGCAAGTTTTACTCAAGGTTGTTCGAAGTGCTGAACAGGGTCGGTGACGACCCACTTTTGGTCGGTACCGAGGCATCCCGTGTCGTAGCGTGTCCGAGTCGGCGCGAGATTAAAAGCTTTTATCTTTTTTCCTTTTATGTTATTAAATAGATAGAAGGAATATATCTTATTAGAAGATATTATTTCCTTATAGATAGATTTAAGATAGATTAGTTTCTCTATAAATACACTTGTCTCCTCTTTAGTTTTGAGAGATCCCACAATCATTCAAGTTAGAGGAGGAGGAGGAGGAGGAGAGAAGATAGAGGGGCGTGTAGAGAGAGAGAGGAGGGGACGAGTAGAGATACTTAGAACTATTGTTTGGATTCAAAGTTGTAAACTTTCCCTTTTATTTAATATAGCTTGTTTTTAATCATGCTTCAACTATGAATGAGAAATTTATTTGCTTGTTAGGATCAAGGTAAAACCCTTTCAACAAATTGGCGCCGTTGCCGGGGAGATTTCAATAGTGCCAAGTTTTGTTCTTTTTACGTTTTTTGGGACTCCTCCGAGTCGGTAACGACCCCCAGGGTCGGTACCGACCATGCTAGGCAACCCAGTTTTCTGTGTTTTTTTTCTATTTATTTTCTAGGTCATTGTCGAGTCGTTACCGACCCCTTCAGGTTCGGTAACGACCCTGTCGATAGGTAGTTGTTTCTTTCTTTTTAGATTCGGTTTTTACGGGATCACTCCAAGCTCGTTAACGACCCCCCATGTTCGTTACCGAACCTGTCTGAGACCCCGTTTTTGCTTTTTGATTTCGTTTTTTTTTTTTTTTGCTTATAGTGTATGCCAACTGAAGGCCGTCGAGCAAACAAAGCCATGGCTACACATGAAGAACTAGCTAAGAAGATTGCTGAACTCTGTTTAGAGATAGAGGAGATCCAGAGAGAAAGGGAAACCATAGCTGCTGAGGCATATGAAAAAGCTAATTACATGTGGGGTCCATATAGGAACCAAGGTGATACTTTTTACGCATGGAGGAATTACAATCAGCCCACCTGGGGCAATTATGCATACGGCCAAGGGAGCCAACTTCCTCAGCAAGAACAGAGAGTTCCACCTTACAGACCTTCGGACTATCAAGAGACGCCATCATGGGTGAATGGACTCTATGAAGGGATCAATGGAGTAAACAATGAAATCAATGGAGTCCAAGCTAACCTCAATTATCAAATGAAACGGTGGGAAGAGTTTGATATTTGGAAGAAGAGCGTTGACTCCCAACTTTATAACCTAGCTGCACGGATTCCAAGACCTCAAGGGCAACTCTTGGGCCATCCCGAATAGAACCTAGAGGACAAATTGCAGCTATACACCTCAAAAGTGGAAAGGAGTTGCCAAATCGAGCCAAACCTAAAGACAGTGAGCACGACAACGAAGATGATGCTCCGGTCAGGCTCGTTACCGACCCCAACAGGGTTGATATCGAGGCTCAACCACTTGATACCGAGGCTCCCCAGTTCGATAACGTGTCATTCATTCCAGGCAAGTCTTCTAAACCGAGCCCTACTCTTAGTTCTGAGATCGTTACCGACCCCATAGGGTCAGTAACGACCCATCTACGCCGATCGATCCTCTTGTCAATTCGGTAGGGCCTCGATCCGGGTCTCCTTCTATCCCAAGTTCGTCAAAAACTCTTCCTTTCCCGATTAAGAGGTCTAATGATGTTACAGAAGGAAAGTTTAGACGGTTTGTTAAAATTCTTCAAGGGCTAAATATTTCAATTCCATTCACTGATGCCCTTAATGAAATGCCTGCCTACGCTAAATTTTTGAAACACATTTTGAGCAGGAAAACATCTATGTCAGAGTTGCATAATGAGGTCCATTGCATAAAGCTTCCTGAAAAACTCGGTGATCCAGGTAAGTTTGCAATTTCAATTGGTATTGGGACTCACCGTTTTAAAGCTCTATGTGACCTAGGTGCCAGTGCTAGTTTATTACCATTATCTATCTGGACCAAGGTTAACATGGAACCACTAGAGCCTATCAAGATGAAACTCTACATGGCGGATGGATCTTCTGTAAAAGCAATTGGAGTCGTTGACGATGTTCCTGTCCGAGTTGGAAAATTCTTTGTTCCAAACGACTTCATTGTGCTAGATATGCCTGAAGACCCTACGGTGCCAATCATTCTAGGTAGACCATTCTTAGCCACCGTAGGAGCACGTGTTGATGTCAGAAAAGTACTCCTCACCTTTGACATTGGGGAGGAGAGGGTTGAGTTTCAATTCAATTCGCCCATAAGCGAAGTGGCTAGTTGTAGTACTGAGGAACCTACCGACCCTTCATGGCTCGGTAACAACCCCTCCCTGAGTACAAAAACGGGCAAATCCGATGGAGACACACCTATAGAGGAGCCTACCGACCTCCCATGGCTCGGTAACGACCCTTATCATAAGGAAAACGAGGTGGGAGGTGGATCTAGGCACGACATCGAGCCACTTCCAGATCCAGCAGGGCCGTTAACTACCCTCTACACTTCGGTAACGAGCCACTTCTCGAATGATCCTGGTGAGTTTTCTTGTTATTATCCGATCAATTCTGGTCATGATCCTTTCTCTTATCCCGGTTCTATTTCATATCGTACTGTTAGGACTATGAAAGAGTCGAAACCTCCTTGGTTTTCGGATTATACTAACCCTGTTGTAGGATTACCAAGTATTCTTGTGGATGATAGAGGACCAAATATTTTGGAAAGAAGCTATGATATTTTTCAGGCAAAGTATGGGGTTTCTTATGATCCCTTCGATACTGGATGGCAACCGCCCTAGGTAAGCTAAGGCAAGTTCGTCGGGCTAACGACGTTTAAAAAATAGCGCTTACGGGAGGCAACCTGCTTTTTGTTTTTGTTTTAGTTCTTTCTTTCTTAGATCTTTTTGCTAGCTTTCTTTTGACTTGTTTTTAGATTAGAGTAGTGTAGTAGGATAGAAGTTTTTTTTAAGTGACTCAGGTACAAGAAGTTAAGAAGTGCTACAATTCAAGACAATCGGTGTACAAGCCAAGTTCAGTAACGACCCCCACTGGGGTCGGTACCGACCTCCCACAGAAAAAAATGAATATCCAAAGGGAGAAAAAGAAGGGAAGAAAGAAAAAAAGAGTTGAAAAGTAAAAAATGTGCATGAGCCAAATTCTCCTTGTATTTTTGAGCAAGTTTAGTTGGGATATTAAAAGGGTTTGAGAAGTGAGTTGAGCTTTAAAGAAAAAGTGAGTTTGGTATATTTTGTTATGAAAGTTTGGTGAGTATGTGAGAGTTTTTAGGAGTCTTTGATTCCCGGATATTATTAGCATCACATAGCCAAAATATTTCCACGCCTTATTATTTTTACCAAGCCCCATTACAACCCGGCCGAATGGAAGCTTCTATAAAGTTTTTCATTGAGCCTAAGTAACAATGACTATGTTGATTTTTGTATATTGGATTGAGTTGAGAGTTTTTATTCAAAGCCTAAACACTTGAGAGTTGAGTGAAACACATTACCCTTGCGAGGTTGGATTTTTAGTTGCTTTTGCTTGAGGTTGCTTATATATGTGTGATGACATTAGATTCACTTGTCTATCTATCTCTACTTGTGCTTTGATGTTGCTTTTTGATTGTAATACCCGAATTCGTGTTAGGTCGGAAAACGTGTTTCTTGGCTCCCAAGTAATCAAAATTCTTGACCCACAAGTAACTTCGGGTTTAGATTTAACGTTTTACATAAATACTAGTAAGTTAATCGGAAGCAGGAACTAGTTAATTCACTTTGTTATCTAATTCTAACTTGTTTACATAAAAGAAATATAATAATAATTGTTAAAAATCTATCTTATGTAACTAAATGGATAGACATCCTAATTAACCCATAAGCAACGTCTGAGAAAAAGAATTCTTTTTATATATAATTCGTTTAGGAATACCCTCGTTTTCTTATTTATATAGATATATGGATATGTACGTATATTTCTATCAATTCACTGCGTAACTAACTTTGTGTTTGATATACATATAATAAAATCTGATCTTATCCCCTCTAACAACCCAGATTTTCGTAAATCCCAAACAAAAATTCCATTATATTTAATCTAGCTATTACGTTTTAGGTTCCGTAACTTGCTAAAAAAAAGGGGCCAACCTTTTACTCGTTTCCCTTCTACGGCGCACTTCCATCTTCATCATCCTTCTTGTACGTTCTTCACCATCGACATCTTGTGTTTCCCAGCCAAACTTGTTCTTCTTCTCTATTCTGGTTTTGGGAGTTGTTCTTCGACAACACCGATCGTGCCAACGCTTTACTGGATACTCTTTCCGGTTTGTAAGTTCTCGTTCCTTTATCTTCCTTCTTCCTCGTCCTTTTAGATCGACGATCATGCCTACATGTCATGATTGAAACCCGGTGGTTAATCGAGGGTTGGTTTGGGTTCGGTTTGATCGGTGGCTGTTCTATTTGGGGTTTAATCTCTTTGGTGTGGTTAGTTGGTGTTGCACTGTTGTTTAGGATAGAGGGTACTGGTTAGGTGGACTCGTGATATGGGTTTGGGTTTTTGTCAAGATTATGACTCCATAATCGTGGTCTTGAAAGATTATAAGTTCTCCCATTAAATCCACCAAGTGGTATTAGTATACACGTTTGAAATTAAATAAAAAAAAATTGTTATATAGCCCAGATCTTTTATGTTGGAACCAAAGAGAATGGATGGTTCAATTTTTTTAAACGTGGTTGAATTGCAATCCCGATCATATATGGGTACGAGATCAGTATAACTAGTTGATGTTTTGCCCACTTAACTTACAGTAATTAATTTAAATTTAATGTTATATCATGCTAGTCTCTCGTACAATCATACTTAAATATATAAATGTAAACATGATCTATCTACAGGAATTAACGGAATTAATTAAGTGCTAGTTAGTGTGTATGTTAGCTTAAGTATTATAATTAGTTCTTATTAGTTTATAAGTGGGTTAATGTGAGTAATCTTAATTGAGTGGGTTTTGGTAAAAGTGGTGTTTATTAAAAAAGGGTTGGGTTCAGGTTCGGTTTGTAGTTTAATAATTCTTAGGTGCTCCAATAAATTCTTGTTATTAATCATCCCCGTTTTACACTAGGAAGCACGCTTAACTTGGATTCTTAACTTTTTGTAGCGTCAACGATTCTTCATTAGAGGTAAGTCGTTTTTCGACTTTCTCGGTTCTTTTCTCCCTTGTTAGACTGCGTATCGATATTGTAGGACGGGCTTTGGGAACTAGTCCCGAACACCTTTTAAATTGTTTAGAGCTCCTTGTGTGTTGTGTGCGTTAATGATTTTAAATGTGATTTATCGGAAAATATTTTGGAACGTTTTCTCTATGTTGGTACCGTTTCCGACACGGCCCATCGTAGCTGGTGTTGAGGAAGAGTTGGCTACTTTGACCCGTGTGACTGGGAAAATCGTGCCCCTTCAAAACGAAAATTATTATCTGTGTGTTTTTGGCGAGTGCTCCAGTGGAGGCTTAGCCAGGGGTTAGAAGGGAGATTGTGAAGTGGAGTGGGAGGGCCTGCCTCTGCACTCGGTGCGGTGATGAGCGCCTTGGAAGTCGGATCGTGGACAAAGGAAGAATTGCATTGCTATGTGTTGTGATTGTAAATGCGTATGTGACTTGTGTGACTGATGTAACTAATTTAGGTATTGGCCTTGGAGTTATGATTGCGATTGTGGATTTGTATGCTGACTTTAGATAACTGATTTCAAAACATGCTACAATTTCCGTATTCTTTCTAGCTTGGTAGATTAGACGCTGACCCTTCGGGGAACATTTTTCAGTTCCAGGTATGAACCAGGGAGCCGTGCAGGAACCTAGGCAAGATGGCGGGCCGGAGCGGTAAAGAGCGCGTGTCATAGTGGGATTGGTTTATTCTAGTTTATTTATAATAGTTAGGATGTTGATTTTAATACTTGTTAGACGGAGTTAGTACGATGTTTCGTTTATTATTATTTTGTTCGGATAGTTCAGTTTCAGTAGGCGTTGTGACGTATTTGAATGTTTATGATTTTCAGGGATTCATGCATGATTGCGTTTTCTAAGTTTTATTAAATAAAGGTTGGATGTTTTATTATGTTTTCTCGTCGTGCCCGCGTTGTAAGGTCCTACAGTGTAGTTGTCAACTTAATTAATAGTACCTTGTAAGATCTATTTCCTAGTAGCGTCTCGACGGAAGTCGGGGTGTTACATTGATGAGGGCATTGATTTGATATATGTGTTGATGGTTTTGATTGATGTCTTGTTGATTGCTTGAGGACAAGCAAGTCTAAGTATGGGGTATTTTGATGTCCTCCTTTTTAGTCATGTTTTTTGGGTGTGTTTTTAGTGTGTTTGAGTCTTTTTCCTTAGTTTGGTGTTTTGTTTTGAGTCGTTTGTGTAGGTTTTCGTATTATCTTAAGATATGGAGTCTACATAAGATTTTGTGGTGTTTTGTAGGTTTTTAGAAGCTATTTGGAGCAATTTTGAAGAAAGGAGCAAAGGCGGTGAAAGATAGCACTCAAGTTTGAAGAGAAGATGAAGATTAAGCGCTCAAGTAAAGTCATTGAAGATCAAATTTGAGCTTGGAAAGAGATAGATAATTTCGTTAAAAGAACATAGGAAAAAGAATCGAGTCAAACGGAGTTGTAACGAATCTTCTACGCAAGTTTTACTCAAGGCTGTTCGAAGTGCTGAACAGGGTCGGTGACGACCCACTTTGGGTCGGTACCGAGGCATCCCGTGTCGTAGCTGATGATGTCCAAAACATTAAAAGCAAGAAGTGGGCCCGAGGTACCAAGAGCAAGTGGGCCCGGAGGGACCCCCAAAGGCAATTTAGGGACCCACACCCGTATCCTTCGATTATTTAAAACAAAACTCACGCCCTCACGAGGTCTCTCAACTACCCGGGACAAGGTCTTGACCTCGTCACCGACTCTACTAATGCACCCGCCCACTCGAACCAATCACAAGCGACCTCACTCCCGAACCAATCACAAGCGACCTCACTCCCGAACCAATCACAAGCGACCTCATTCTCGGACCAATCAAAAACCCTTATTTCGGGCATCCCACATCGAACATTGGCCTAAACTCGGCCCCCCAATTCTCTATAAATAGAGAAGAACCTCGTAGGAAGAAGGGGTCGAAAAACCACTTGAACTCAAGAACTCTCTTGCTTGTTAAAGATCGACGTGATAGGAACATCGTCAAAAGACCTCGCTACAGACAGGAGAAATCCACGAAAAGATCCCGTGTCGTACAGGGACCTCGCTCGCACCGAAAACCTCGCTACAAAACCTCACAAAACTCTCTACACCACTGACTGGCTTAGAATCGTTGATGCCAAATCAAAAATAATTCCCTAATTACTAAACTAGTATAGTCAGTAAGTCGGGGTCGAACCCAAGAGACACTTGTATTCCAAGTAGTATTATTATCAACTCAGAAAAGTAATAAAGGGGGGATTTTGGAATTAAAACTAGAAACTAAGAATTGAAACAAACCAAGCAAGTAATCAAACAAGGCAAAGATTGGATTTTTATCAAGTTAAGGAAAGCAATCCTATTCAAGTATCCACTTTTCTTCCTCAAGTTATTGATCCTAGATTCAAACAAGTTATTTCTTTCACTTATTCCTATCCTGATCAGAATTATAACATGGCAACGAGACATGAAAACTTAATATCCAAACAATTCATGAAACGATCATAAATAATAAGGATATTAGCATTAAGAACAAGGATAAACAGGATACATGCAATTGAATTCCAACGAGTCAAACAATTTTTAACATGCATTCAAATCTCTTCTCAATTGTTTTAGTCCAACGAGTCCTAAACCAATTGAGTTGCTACGAAGATCAGGCTTTGCTACGAGAAAACCTAGATCTAGCAATAGATAATATCAATTCCAACAAGGTGATCAATCAAGTAGAAATCAATATAATCAATATAAATTACGCACAAAAGAATTGAAATAACCTGTAGAAATAAACCTGAATAGACGAATCTCACAACAACTTGAGTCTGAAAAGCTTCAACTTGAATAGAATATAAGAAGTTTAGTTCTCCATAAGAGAGAAAAACTAAAGTCTGAAATTAGGTCTAAGAGAGAATACAAAACAAAGTCTGAAAAATAACCTAATATAGTCTCGAACAAGTCGGAATTAAAAAGATATAAAATATGAAATATTAAACTAAGCGGATAAATATGAACGCGTCCGATCCAGCTAGGCCGCGATCGCCACGTCTTCCTCGCCGCGATCGCGCCTAAGTGCAAACCGCGACCCATCGGCGACTTCTGGCAACCGCGATCGCCACCCATATATGGCCGCGATCGCGGACTTCAATGTCTCGCGGTCCTCAAAATCGGCGACCTTGTCCTCCTCGGCGACGTCCACCGCGACCGCCCTCAGCATCGGCGGCGATCACGGCCTTCAGCATCCTCCAACATCTCCAAATGTCGCTAACTATAAACTTCGGCCTTCAATTCTGATGCTCCATAATGCTCACAATAGGCCTGAAATACTACATAAATATATACTAAAAAGTCCTAGTTACACTGTACAAAACACAGCGTATCAACCACGTACCCAAATCTACCTCGCCCTAGGATCAACCTCGTAACATTTAGGTTCGATCTTGGAACCTCGTAGGAGGTCTAGGTGTAATTCTCAAAGCTATTTCGTCAACCTCGTAGGTTTGTAACCTCGCTACCACGGGAAAAATCATAAATAAAGGAGCAAGTGTTTGCACTCAAATATAATAATCTTGTTTTCTTGTCTCGTAGAGCAGCCGTTATTTCGAGTTTCATCACTGGCGCCGTCTGTGGGAACCTCTTCATCCTAAGCAGCTTCCCGTTTTAGTGCAAACCTTGATTCCTTAAAAAAAACCTCAAAATGACTTGTCCAAACAATTTCTTCCCCCAACATCCCGACAACATGGCTGAGACCCCTCCATGGACGACGGCAGGTCCGTCGGGGTACCCTTTTGTGGTTCCGCCAGGCTGGACATACAACGTTCCACAAAACCCATACCTGTTCCAGGGGTATGAACAGGGTGGCGCTCCTTTCAACCAGTATCCCTACCCGGGGTACGGGCAGTACCAACAGGGCCAAGCTCCCCCATATGTCCCGATTCCCTCCCACGGGCAACCTCACTCCGAGTACGTGCCCGCGTATGTCCCGGGCTATATGCCGGGGCAGGAGGCGCCCACCAACGGGTCTACCACGAAGAGACCCTCCCGAGATCCGATGCAGATCTCGCGATCCCGTTCGCGACGTGTGGAGAGGCGTGACATGGAGTTGTCCGAAACGGCGGCAAGCGCGCCACGCCCTCTGGCAAGGTCAAAGTCGAAGTCTGCTCGCCCATCCGTCGAGAGTGGATACAAGAATCCCTTCGTGCCTGAGATCCAGGAGGCACACATGCCCAAAGGTTTCCATTGGCCGCAAATGGGACTCTACGACGGCACGGCCGACCCTGAGGACCACATAAAACACTACGCCGTCCAGATGAACGTCAACTCCTACAATGACGCCATTTTCTGTCGAATCTTTCCGACCACTCACGACAAGGCGGCAATGACGTGGTTCACCAGCCTTAAGGTCGAGTCGATAGCCTCGTTTTTCCAGCTATGCGAGTCCTTCGTCGGGCACTTCAACGGCTCAAGGAAGCTCAAGAAGAACATGATCGATCTCCATGACATTGAGCAGGGAGAGAACGAGAAGCTAGGTACCTTTTTTACAAGGTTCACCACCGCAGTCGCCGAGATCGCGCAGATCGACGAGGCGTCGGTACGAGACATCCTCATGGGCAACCTTCTCCAGGGGGATTTCAAGTGTCGCATTTTTCTCAAGAATCCGACCACATATGAGAGCCTGTGTGCTCGGATCACGGCACAGGTCTACGCCGAGGACGCTGCCAGCCAGAGCTCGCGACCGAGGACCGACAAGGAAATCGTGACCGAGGCTAAGGGAAAAGCTAAAGTGGCTGCGCCGGCCGCGAGGGACGCGTACATGACACAAACTCACGACCGGCGCGCCGATTACAAAAGCAACAACAACAACAAAGGCAACAACAATAATAACAGAGGCCACAACAACGACAATAGAAACAAGAACCGCTACGACAATCGCGGGAATGGCGGTGGGGGTTGGAGCTGCTTCAGCGGGAAGCCACGAGGTTACAAAGGCAAAGGTGGCCCCGCCTACAACCCAAACGAGAAAAAACGCGCCAACCCCGCGTCGGGGGCCAACCTCGTGCAGCAGGAACCAACCCGGTCCCGACCAAGCAACGCAGAGCAACAAGCTCCGACGAGGCAGTCGCGCTCCGGACAAGCCGCGGCGCCTGATGGGTACATCAACACCATCTCGGGTGGACCCTCGCTGGCAGGTTCGAGCTAGCGGAAAGAAAGAGATACGCGAGGGCAAGTCACCATGAGCCCTCGGTATACAGCGTGACACAAACCTCACGGTCCCACGTGGGTATGGCCTTCACCTCCGTGGATGCCGAAGGACTCCATATGCCCCACTCCGACCCCCTGGTGATACACGCTCAATTGGGCTCGAAGATAGTGAAGCGGATACTGGTGGACACGGGTTCCTCCGTGGACATCATGTATTTTGGCGCTTTCGAGCAGCTGGGGATCTCCGCGACATCTTTGAGGCCCTACACTGGGAAGCTCACCTCCTTCTCGGGAAACGAGGTCGATGTCGCTGGTCTCATGGACCTGTGGATGACCCTCGGTACTGGCTCCACAACGAGAACCGAGGTGATAGAATTTATAGTGGTGCACCTGCCCTCGGCCTACAATGCAATCATCGGGAGAGTCTCCTTGATGAAATTCCAGGCGGTGGTCTCCATCTACCACCTTAAAATGAAGTTCCCCACCAGCGGAGGTGTCGGAGAGGTGAAGGGCAACCAAGAAGAGGGACGCGTCTTCTACATGACCTTGGGTAAACAAAAATGCTCCGTGTTCATGGTAGAAACTTCAGGCGAAGCAGACCTCGAGGTCCGGGATTTCACAATACCCACCTTCGAGGCAGAAAGAAGGGTGATTACCCCCTCCGAAAACAAATCCGAGAAGATCTACCTCGGGTGTTGCCTCACTGGAGATGCAGCAGCGTCACTAGAGGCCCTGCTTGCTGGGTCGCGCGACGTGTTCGCCTGGACTGCAAAAGATCTCCGATGTGTGCCTCGGACACTGGCCCAGCACTCCCTGAACATCGACGTCGCCATTCGCCCTGTGGTGCAGCGTCGAAGAAAAATGAACGAAAAAAGGGAAACCGCCGCAAATGAAGAGGTGGCCAAGCTGCTGGTCGCAGATTTCATACGCGAAGTCCAGTATCCGAAATGGTTGTCCAATGTCGTATTGGTCAAAAAGGCCAGCGGCAAGTGGCGGATGTGTGTAGACTTCAAGGACCTCAATAAGGCATGTCCCAAAGACAGCTACCCTCTGCCCTCGATCGATGCACTCGTGGATTCGACTGCTGGGCACGAGGTCTTGAGCTTCCTCGACACCTACTCGGGGTACAACCAGATCTCGATGAATCCTCGTGACGAGAAGGAGACGTCCTTTATCACCCAGCGGGGGACATACTGTTAGAAGGTCATGCCGTTTGGCATCAAGAGCGCCGGGGCCACATTCCAACGCCTCATCGATCGAGTTTTCAAAGACCACCTGGACAGGAACATATCCGCCTACGTTGACGACATCGTGGTACGAAGCAAGGGCCCCGAGGAGCACCTGGCTGACCTCGCCGAGGTTTTCACTACCCTCGGACACCACCAGCTCAGCCTGAACCCCGAGAAGTGCGTTTTTGGTGTGTCATCAGGGAAGTTTTTGGGATTCATGATCAGCGAACGCGGGATCGACGTCAACCCCGCCAAAATAGAATCTATCCTCGCAATGAGGTCTCCCCGATCTCGTACCGAGGTGCAAAGACTCAACGGCGCTGTAAATTACTTGGGGCGATTTTGCTCCCGTTTAGCAGACAAGTCCCTCCTGTTGCTTGCCGCCCTCAAAAAGAATGACAAGTTCGTCTGAGACGAGAGACTCGAGACTGCCTTCTCCGAGTTGAAGATCTTCCTCACCAAGCTCCCCACCTTGTCACCTCCACATGCGGGCGAAGACTTGCAACTATATGTAGCGGTGAGTCCCGAGACCGTCAGCGCGGTGCTCACAAGAGAAGCCATGCACCCGGTATACTTTGTGAGTCGCGTGCTCCAGCCTGCGGAGCAGCGATACTCCCCGGCAGAGAAAATGGCGCTGGCCGTAGTGACAGCCGCAAGACGCCTACGCCCATACTTCCACGCACATCCCATCCAGGTCCTCTCGGACCTCCCACTCCGTCAAATTCTGCATCAGCCCGCCCTCTCCAGACGTATGACCAAGTGGGCCGTCGAGCTCTCCGAGTTCGACATCAATTATCTCCCGAGGACCGCGATGAAGGGACAAGCCCTCGCCGACTTTATGGTGGAGGTCACCTTCCCCGAGACAGACACAAGCTCGGACGAATGGAAAGTGTTCGTTGATGGCTCACGATGTGACGCCGGTGGCGGGGCCGGGGTGTACCTCGCTGGCCCCTCAATCGAGACGGAGTATGCTCTCAACTTCGCCTTTATTGCCACCAACAACGACGTCGAGTGTGAGGCCATGATCGCCGGGATCGAGATGGCGCTACTTAACGGAGCCCGCAAGATCAGGGTCTACACAGATTCCGAATTGGTGGCACGACAACTCAACGGCCAATACGACACCAGGACAGGTTTTCTGCCCGCCTACCGAGCAAAAGTGAAGGCCTTGGTCTCATGCCTAGAGACCTTCGCGGTGGAGTCAATCCCGCGGACCTCAAACACAAAGACGGATGCCCTCTCTAGGTTAGTCTCCGCGCTTCCCTTGGATGTGGGGAACCGCGTGATGGTGGAGAGAAAGCTCTCACGAAGCGTCGATAGTGAGGTCCTGTCCATAAGGACCGAGGACTGGAGGTTCCCAGTAACGAGGTATATACAAAGCAGCATCCTCCCAAAGGACCCCGCGCTGGCCAAGAAACTGAAAATGCAAGATGTCCGCTACTGCGTCGTCGGCGACCAGCTTTACCGCCGGGGCTACGCTGAACCCAACCTGCTATGCATACCACCCGATACCACGCACCACATCCTCTACGAGGCCCACGATGGAGTTTGTGGAGGGCACCCGGGGTGGAGGTCTTTGGCACACAAGATCGTCCATTTGGGGTACTTCTGGCCCACTCTCCGACAAGATGCAAAGGGTTACGTCCAAAGATGCGTCGGATGCCAGAAACACGGGAACGTCCAACACACCCCGACGGCTCCACTCCGCAGCATTCACGCACCATGCCCATTCGCGATGTGGGGAATGGACATTTTAGGCCCTTTCCCCGAAGCTGCTGGCCAGGTGCAATACATTTTGGTCATCGTCGACTACTTCACGAAGTGGGTCGAAGCACAGGCAATGGCAAAAATCACCGGGGCAAAGGTCTGCGAATTCCTATGGAAGAACCTCGTCTGCCGTTTTGGTGTCCCCATGACAATCATGACCGATCATGGCCCCCAATTCGATTTCAAAGAGACTCGGACTTTCTGCTCTGAGCTGGGCATCAACGTCAAATTTTCCTCCGTGGCCCATCCCCAGTCCAATGGCCAGGTAGAAAACGTCAATGCCCGTATCTTGACAGACCTCAAAAAGCGCCTGGGCATGGCACAAGGACGCTGGGCCGAATTACTCCCACTCGTCCTCTGGACGTACCGCACGACCTCGCGCCGCGCAACGGGCGAGACCCCCTTCGCTCTTACCTACGGGGCGGAGGCCCTCGTTCCCGTAGAAACCCTGATTCCATCAGCGAGGGTGTACAACTTCGACGAAAAAGAAAACGAGGCCAACCTCAGGGTCGAACTGCAGTTTCGAGACGAAATCTGCGAGGTGGCTGACCTGTGCTCTAGAGAATACAAGCGACGTGTCGCCGTGTATCACGACAAAAAGGTCAGACCTCGCCTCTTGGGCACGGGGAACCTCGTGCTAAGACGCACCGAAGGGGGAAAATTGGACCCTAACTGGGAAGGGCCCTACATCATTGGAGAAGAAGTCGCGCCCGAGGCTTTTAAGCTCAGGGACGACGAGGGGCGCACACTGAGCAAAACGTGGAACGTCGCGCGACTCAAAAAATATTATATGTAAAATCTCGAGACCTTGTTGTTCCTCAAAGTTGATGAATAAAGGATTGCATGCTTTTCTAAAAGACAAAACGCTCCCTCCCTCGAAAAATCCACCCCTCGCTTCCCGCTTGGGGTTGGAGATTCTCGTTTGAAAGAAAGATCCACCCCTTGCCTCCCGCTTGGGGTTGGAGAATCTCGTTTGAAAGAATGATCCACCCCTCGCCTCCCGCTTGGGGTTGGAGAATCTCGTTTGAAAGAATGATCCACCCCTCGCTTCCCGCTTGGGGTTGGAGAATCTCATTTGAAAGAATGGTCCACCCCTCGCTTCCCGCTTGGGGTTGGAGAATCTCGTTTGAAAGAATGGTCCACCCCTCACTTCCTGCTTGGGCTTGGAGAATCTCGTTTTAAAGAAAAATCCACCCCTCGCCTCCCGCTTGGGGTTGGAGAATCTCGTTTGAAAGAATGATCCACCCCTCGCCTCCCGCTTGGGGTTAGAGAATCTCGTTTGAAAGAATGGTCCACCCCTCGCTTCCCGCTTGGGGTTGGAGAATCTCGTTTGAAAGAATGGTCCACCCCACGCTTCCCGCTTGGGGTTAGAGAATCTCGTTTGAAAGAATGATCCAACCCTCGCTTCCCGCTTGGGGTTGGAGAATCTCGTTTGAAAGAATGTTCCACCCCTCGCTTCCCGCTTGGGGTTGGAGAATCTCGTTTGAAAGAATGGTCCACCCCTCGCTTCCCGCTTGGGGTTGGAGAATTTCGTTTGAAAGAATGATCCACCCCTCGCTTCCCGCTTGGGGTTGGAGAATCTCGTTTGAAAGAATGGTCCACCCCTCGCTTCCCGCTTGGGGTTGGAGAATCTCGTTTGAAAGAATGGTCCACCCCTCTCTTCCCGCTTGGGGTTGGAGAATCTCGTTTGGAAAGAATGGTCCACCACTCGCTTCCCGCTTGGGGTTGGAGAATCTCGTTGAAGTTCCACCCCTCGCTTCCCGGTTGGGGTTGGAGAATCTCGTTTGGAAAGAATGGTCCACCCCTCGCTTCCCGCTTGGGGTTGGAGAATCTCGTTTGGAAAGAATGGTCCACCCCTCGCTTCCCTCTTGGGATACGAACGAGGTCCGTAAACCCCCTAAGAGGGCAGGATTTGCTGACAGTTATTTTAAGTTAGAACGAACGTCTAGAATAGCGAGGTCCAAACAGAGGCTCATGACCTCGATGCAAAACTACAACGCCCGAGGTGGCTCGAGCCCCACAAAAGATGTGGCACTCGAACCATGGGGTTGGATGGATAAGAATAGACGTACCCAAGAAAGTCTAAAGCAAACAAACAAACAAGCATAGGAAAAGAAAGTGACACAGGGCATAAAGATGAAAAGACCACGAAGAAAGAGATGTTTCGATTACAGACCCCGTAGGGTCACCCAAACAAAAAAAGAAGAAGAAAGAGATGTTTTAATTACAGACCCCGTAGGGCCACAAAAAAGAAGAAGAGTTGTCTTCATTTCTTCGAGGTTTCAGCCTCGGGACCGGTAAGATCGACGGTTTTAGACGCTTCAGCAAGGTCAGCGGAGGCAAGAGGCGCATCGGTCGCGGGCTGAGGTCCCGTGGAGGTCAACTCCGGGTTCCCTCCAATAAGCTCCACCTCGGGGGGGGGGGGGGGGGGCAGTGCTAGACACATTCCTGTCCTCGTTGAGGAAGAACTCGCATTCCCCCTCGGGATCCTCCGACTCCAGCTCCCCCATGGTTTCATTGTAGTTGGGGTTGAAGAAGACAATCTGGGGGTCGAGGTGCCCATACTTGGCCACTGCCTGTTTGACGCCCATGCGGACCGCCTGTTGAAAGGGTTTCCCGACAACAAATAAATTTGTAGTCATGACCCCGCTGAGTACAGGGAGGTCAAGTTCGTCCACCGGAGATAGTCAGTATCAAGTTCTGTTACTTTTCACGCAAGCAATCAATCAAAAGCAAGGAGTTGTTATCAAGGAAGAGAGATTCTAAGGTTTAGAGTATCCCCACAACAACAATCATGCATACAAACGCTCATGAAACACATAGATCATGCTTTTATCACATAACGGTGTCAACTTTCGTCAACCTAAGCAAGTAAATCAATTAACTTTCATTGAATTAATAAACTTACTATCTAATCTCTTCTACTTCAACTAAGATAGATCTGCGTTCGCTTCAAAACCCTAAATTGATTATTCTGATTCAAAGTTTCAACCTTCGCTTCAACTATGAATGAGAAATTCCAATCCACTTACGTTTCAAGGAGTTAAGAACAAGAGAGAAGATTCATGCAATAAAAATAATCAAAACATGATCATGAGAAAGCATGCACAACCATTGTTGGGTTTAACCCCAACCTTAGAGAGAGAGACTACGCACAAATCATAATTAAAAACAAACAACTATATTAATGAAAGGGAAAGCTTACAACTTGAATCCAAAACAATAGTTCTTCTCCACAAACCCTACTCGTCTCTTCCCTCTCGCCCCTCTCTTCTCTCCTCCTCCCTTACTTGCCCTCCAAGGCAATTGATTGTGTAGAGAAAATTAAAGGGTAGACAAGAGTATTTATAGAGAAACTATTCTATCATAAATCTATCTATAAGGAAATAATATCTTCTAATAAAACATATCCCTTCTATCTATCTAATAACATAAAAGGAAATAGGATAAAAGCCCATTAAACACGCCGACTCGGTCTTCCGCTACTCTCGGGGTGGCTCGGCACCGACCCAAAGTGGGTCGTTACCGACCATGTTCAGCACTAAAAGCAGCCTTGAGTAAAACTTGCGTAGAGGATTCGTTACAACTCCGTTTGACTCGATTCTTTTTCCTATGTTCTTGTAACGAGTTTCTCTATCTCTTTCCAAGCTCAAACTTGATCTTTAATGACTTTACTTCATCTCTTAATCTTCGTCTTCATCTTCTCTTCCTTCTTGAGTGCTATCTTCATCGGTTTTGCTCCTTTCCTCAAAAGTGCTCCAAATAGCTTCTAAAAACCTACAAAACACCACCAAAGCTTATGTAGACTACATATCTCATAAAAATACGAAAACCTACACAAATGACTCAAAACAAAACACAAAACTAAAGAAAAGGACTCAAAGACACTAAAAACACACCCTAAAAACATGACTAAAAAGGCGGACATCACCGCCTGGTGGAACATCTTCCTCATGCTCTCCACCAATTCCGCCTTTTACTCCTCCGAGTCCACATACTTGGGACCCGCAGCCACGACCTCCTCGTTGAGCTCAACAATGCGCCCCTCGAGGCGCCTGATCTCCTCCTCGGCCCTCAGAAACTCCGCTTCCTTCGCCTTGAAGAATTCATGCTCAGCGGAGAGCTTGCCCCGAAGCCCTTCAACCTCGCCCCGCATAACCTCGGCCTCATCCCTCGCCCTCTTCTCCCCCTCCTTCGCCGCCTTTACCTCCTCCCTCGCTGCGGCCTCCGCGGCCTCGACCCGCTTCTTGGCCGCAGCCTCCGCGGCTTTGGAGGATTCTGCGACCTCGGCCAGCTCCTTGGCCTGTCGCTCGCACACCTCGCTGCGAGCTCGAAGCGCCGCCTCCATCTTGTCCATCCTCGCATGGGCGAGGGCGATGTGGCTCCGGTTATAATTGTCAAAAAAGGTGTGCTGCAAATTCACAGGAGGGTGAGAAAAGAAACAAGAAAGAGATAGGAGTTAAACGCGCGAAAAAACAAAAAGCTTACCATGGCCGAATACCGAGCAGCCTCATCGTCAAGCGCCGCCTCGGTGAGGTTGTTGGCCCAAGCAACCTCCTCCTTGTAGTCCCCCCGGGCCCACTCCAATGGGCCCCCTGATGGGTCCAGGGCAGTGAAACCTGGCAGGATGGGGGCCTGCGACCTCGCGGCTTCGCCCCTCGAAGTCAAAAGCAGGGATGATTTCCAGACCCAGCGAGCCTCGTTGATGGTCGCCCGTCCAGGATTTTTTCTTCTTTTCCCCAGGGGGAGACTCCGCTTCCTTCCTCTTCCGCCTGACCTTGTCGTCGGACGACCGAGGAGGATGGGAGGGCACCTTCGCGGTGGCCCCTTTCAGCGGGACCACCTCAGACCTTTTTTCCCCTTGGGGCTGCCCCGCGACGTCCCACTGCGACGCCCTCGCGACGTTCCCCTTGGGCGAACCCCCTGTCGCGGTCGTCGGCGAAACAGGTCTCAGTTGCGTTGTGCCTGTCCTCGCCTGCGAGCTCGGCTCGTTAATTGAAATCCCCTTGAGAGCCCGGGGAGCAGGGGCTTTGGAACTAGAAGTCAAAGGTTGTTTCCCCTTCGACTTCGCGGTAAGAGCGTGCAGAAGATCCACTTTCAAGAAAAAAGGCATAAAAAAGAAAAAGCAGGTTAAGACGAGGTCAGAAACAAATATAACGAGGTTTATAACCTCGTAACCTTACGAAGAAAAAAAAAGCAATCAAAAAAAAATAATAATAAAATACCCTCCCCACCCTCGCGAGGAGGGAAACTGAGGCTCAGCCCGGCCCGCTCAAGCCGGTCCTGAGAAAGGTAAACCTCGTATGGCGCCTGGTACGCTGTGGCGTACCGAGCCTTGAGTGCTTGGAACTCAGCGACCTTGTACGGGCACACGCATCTCTCGTAGTTACCCGGTGCCACAGTGAAATTAAGATATCTCCCGCTGAGGTCTCGAACCAAAAACCATTTAGGTTTCCACGTCCCGACGTTCGACTGGGTCGTGGTGATCTTGACATTCGGCGTGCTGAGATTGACAAGGGAACATCGAGGTTCTCTCCTCGCCAAAACTAACGCCGACAAATCGTGTGGTTCGGTTCGTCCAGGAGCTCGCGGCTTCGAATTGTGTTGGCACACAGCAGCCGACAGGCATTCGGGAACAGCTGGGCAGGACAGACGCCCATGGCCCACAGGAAATCCACGATGTGTTGGGCCATGGGCAGCCTGAAGCCCGCTTGAAGACTGAAGAGGTGCACGACCGCACACCCCTCATAGGACGCCAGGGGTCGCCCCTCCTCCTCTGGGAGTGCCAGCTCGACTCCCTCGGGCCAGGGGAAGTCCACAGCTATATCCGCGAGGTCGCCCAGCTTTAGCTCGGTGGCCACCCCCTCGGACAGATAGGCCTCGGGAGTGCTCGAGCTCATTGGAATCCGTTCTTCGAGGACGACAGGAACGCCGGACACGGCGTCGGTATTATAGGCCTCGGGAAAGCTCGATGGCACGTACGCAGCCGAGGCTGAGGCAATTGCCGCGTCCAACCTCACCTCGACCTCGGCGGCAATCACATCAGGAGAAGAAGAGGAGGCCATTTCAACACCAGAGTAAATGCGCAGACGGGGAAAGAATGAATTTATCGAAGCAGCGGAGTCACTGAACGAGGGCTCGCTGAAGACCAACGAAGGGGAACTTGGGTTCTGAGAATCACTTGGCTCTACACTTCCTACAGTTTCGGAGACCTCCTGATAGAAATTCTCTTGAAAGTTAAAAACAAAGCCGGGCGGTGGGCTCCTTGAAGCTCTCCTAGGCATGAAAAGACAACGTCCAGGCCGCGAAAAGCTAGCACCTGGAAAAGAAAAGGTCAGTAAGACACTAAGGGCAAGGTAACCAAAGAGAAAAACACGAGGTCGTAACTTCGGAAAGAAAGAAGAATGAGGTCATGACCCCGGGAAAGAAAGAAGAACGAGGTCAAGCTCGAGATCAAGACACGAGATCATGACCCCGGGAAAGAAAGAAGAACGAGGTCAAGCCCGAGATCAAGGCACAGGATCATAACCTCGGGAGGAAAGAAGCACGAGATCATAACCTCAAAAAGAAAAAAGCACGAGATCAAAACCTTGGGAGGAAATAGGCACGAGATCGTAACGTCGGGAAGAAGAGCAACGCGAGGTCATAAAGGAGAAAGCCACGTGGCATCCTACGAGCTACTCTGACAGAATAGGACGTCAAAGAAGAATTTGAAGCGCCAAAAGAAAGGAAAGAGAAAGAAGGCCAACCAACGGTGGAAGCCAGCGGTGGAAGCCCAAACGTCCCGTCAATCAGACATATTGATGTTTGGGCTCCCGAGGGTTTCGAAATTCGAAAAGTGGTGGACGGAGAAGCGGAAGTTTAACCGCCACCCCAAAACCAGCAATAAACCCAAAAACACAGCGGTAAACTCACGGCGGCGACCGCCCCTCACCACCGTCCCTCCACCACAGCGCCGACAAGGGACACTCATCAGAGCACCATCGTCAAAAAAGAAAAAGAGAAAAAAAGGGGGGAAAGAAAAGAAAGAAAAAAAAACATGGCGAACGAACGAAGGAGCAAAACGGGGAGAACGCCAAAACAACACGCAGAAACACCCACCGCCGCTCCGCCACCGTGACACCGGCGCGAAACGCCAGGCGACACACAGTCGCCCAACCAAAGCACGAAACAAAAAACCGGCAAAGAATGATTTGAAGCAAAAAACACCAGAAATCGAGAAAAAGGGAGTCGGGGACTTACTTGTGTAGAATCGACGCGGAAGAAGCGTTGGCACGGTGTGGTCGTGGGTGGAAGTTCGTCGGAAACCGTCTCGGAAACCGTTTGCAGAAAATTGAGAAGATAAAAAAGAGAGAGAGCGAAAAGGTTGAGGGAGAAGATGAAGAAGAAGCGTGTGAAATACGCCCTTATAAAGAGCAGGTTTGGGCCTTACCTCACCCACGAAAGGTTTATTGGGCCTACCCTACCAAAACGGCCCATTGGTCTAAAAAACGAAGAACAGGCCCGAGAGAATCCCCCCGCACGAGCGGAAGAGCGACCTAGGAAAGAAACCTCGTAAAAGAAGAAACCTCGCAAAAGAAGAAGCCTCGCAAAAGAAGAAACCTCGCAGGATCCCCTCCTTGTACCCCGTGGCCCCAGGGGACTTATGACCAGCGAACCTCGGAGCGAAGTCCCCAGGTCATGGGGTAGTGATGATGTCCAAAACAGTAAAAGCAAGAAGTGGGCCCGGGGTACCAAGAGCAAGTGGGCCCGGAGGGACCCCCAAAGGCAATTTAGGGACCCACACCCGTATCCTTCAATTATTTAAAACAAAACTTACGCCCTCACGAGGTCTCTCAACTACCCGGGACGAGGTCTTGACCTCGTCACCGACTCTACTAACGCACCCGCCCACTCGAACCAATCACAAGCGACCTCACTCCAGAACCAATCACAAGCGACCTCACTCCCGAACCAATCACAAGCGACCTCATTCTCGGACCAATCAAAAACCCTTATTTCGGGCATCCCACATCGAACATTGGTCTAAACTCGGCCCCCCAATTCTCTATAAATAGAGAAGAACCTCGTAGGAAGAAGGGGTCGAAAAACCACTTGAACTCAAGAACTCTCTTGCTTGTTAAAGATCGACGTGATAGGAACATCGTCAAAAGACCTCGCTACAGACAGGAGAAGTCCTTGCTTCCCGTGTCGTACAGGGACCTCGCTCGCACCGAAAACCTCGCTACAAAACCTCACAAAACTCTCTACACCACGTACCCAAATCTACCTCGCCCTAGGATCAACCTCGTAACATTTAGGTTCGATCTTGGAACCTCGTAGGAGGTCTAGGTGTAATTCTCAAAGCTGTTTCGTCAACCTCGTAGGTTTGTAACCTCGCTACCACGGGAAAAATCATAAATAAAGGAGCAAGTGTTTGTACTCAAATATAATAATCTTGTTTTCTTGTCTCGTAGTGCAGCCGTTATTTCGGGTTTCATCAGTAGCGTGTCCGAGTCGGCGCGAGATTAAAAGCTTTTATCTTGTTTCCTTTTATGTTATTAAATAGATAGAAGAATATATCTTTTTAGAAGATATTATTTCCTTATAGATAGATTTGAGATAGATTAGTTTCTCTATAAATACACTTGTCTCCTCTTTAGTTTTGAGAGATCCCACAATCATTCAAGTTAGAGGAGGAGGAGGAGGAGGAGGAGGAGAGAAGATAGAGGGGCTTGTGGAGAGAAAGGAGGGGACGAGTAGAGATACTTAGAACTATTGTTTGGATTCAAAGTTGTAAGTTTTTCCTTTTATTTAATATAGTTGTTTGTTTTTAATCATGCTTTGTGAGTAGTCTCTCTCTCTCTCTAAGGTTGGGGTGAAACCCAACAATGGTTGTGCATGCTTGTTTATGATCATATATTGATTGTTTTTATTGCATGAATCTTCTCTCTTGTTCTTAATCCTTGAAACGAAAGTTAAAGGGAATTTCTCATTCATAGTTGAAGCGAAAGCAGAAACCTTGAATCAGAATAGTCAATTTAGGGTTTTGAAGCGAAAGCAGATCTATCCCAGTTGAAGTAAAAGAGATTAGATAGTAAGTTTATTGATTTAAGCGAAAGTTGATTGATTTACTTGCTTAAAGTTAATGAAAATTAGCGCCTTTATAGTGCTTGGCATGCATAATTGTTGTTGTGGTGATACATTTACCTTAGAAATCTCTTTCTCTTGCTTAATTCCCTTGCTTTATTGATTGCTTGTGTAACAAGTAACAAAACTTGATACTGACTTTCTCCCTGCGGACGAACCCGACTCTGCTATACAACAGCGGGGTCTTGATATAAATTTATTTGTTGTCAAGAAACCCTCTCAACAGCCACATAAGCAAATTAATTTTTACATTTACTAATTTGCCCATCTAAATCTTCAAATATTACTTAATTCTACCACATTATAATTTTCAAATACTACTTAATTAGGTGACTTTACTTATTGGTGATTTGTCATATTATACTTACCTTTTCTAATCGGAGTATCTATAAAAATATATTTTATAAAAGGTATTAATTCCTTAAGATCAATGTATATAAAATCATTGTTATATCTTTCTTAATTAGCTTACATCTATGTAACTTCTTAAGATCAATTAGTATTAAATAGCTGTATTTTAAAATAAATTTAGATTATATAATTATATAAAAGGAATAAATTTATTGTATTATATTCTATGCAAATATATCCCTAAAATTTCATTGTTATTTTTTCTTCATATTCAATAATTATATATATTTCCTTAACGAGTAGTTCAATTTGTATTTTTGAACATTTATTTAGATCAATTTTCTAAAGTAATTATTAAATAATTGTATTTGTAAGATCAATTTATATGAAACAATTTCATAAAAAATATCTAACATGCAACTAACTTTCTAAGATCAATATATATTAAATAATTACATAAAAATAATTTTTTATTTTTTATTTAAAAATGATTGTTTCTATTTTAAATATATATGTGTGTACATCCCTACAGTTTCAAGATTATTTTTTCTTCTCATTCACTAAATAAATATCCCAAATGTGAAAAATAATAAGATAATTTTCTAATATAAATTATTAAGTAATACAAATGATGACGATAAAATTTTAAGAGATTCAATAACATGTTTCATGTAGAACATCATAGCATAGTATATAGATTTATCATTGTATAATGAAGTTTTATTAATTTTCATTTTCTCAAATGCGTAGAAATTTCAACAAGATTTATCATATATAATTTTTTCAATAATGTCATCATGTAGAAATTTTTTATATAAAAAAATTCCGTTAAAATTTTTATAATACAAATTATTCAAATATTTTCTTATCAGTTAATATCAAAATACTATAATTAAAGTCGAATCCATCTATCCTATTTGTCATCACTTAACTAGGCCACAAACCGCATTTGAGCCTAAACTATACTACAATGTATCGTTGAATGAACCACTTACTCCTTCTAAGTGTTCAAATGAAAGTTCATCCTATGTGCTGATAATGGAGACAAATTTACAAAAGATCAACTTTTCAATTCCAGTTCCAAAAAACTTTGAAGTACGAAAAGAAAAATTAAGTTGTTTGTAGATCCAATGCAAATCACTACAATATTAAAATATGAATTTTCTTGAAGAAGAGTCACGTGCGAATGGTCGCCTGGGTGGGAAATAAGAATAAATCTCGATCGTTCATTCTAAAAAATCAACGTCCCTGATTAAACATTCATTAAAAAAATAAAATACGGCACGGGCGATCGCGTATTATTCGCGTATTTTTCAATAAAATACGACCCGGACGAATTTTTCCCGAATTATTCACGAATTTTTCGAAAAATACGTTTTTATGAGACGCGCCCAGTTTGTTCATCAAAAATAGCGATTTGTTCATCAATATTCACCAACTGTTCATCAATACTAACTAATTGTGCATTGAGTTTTTATGTAGTTTTTTATGCACATGTAATTAGTTTTGATATATCCATATTTGTTCATTGATATACTCGTATTTGTTCATTGATATACCCCTATTTGTTCATTGATATACCCATGGTATACCATTATTTGTTCATTAGTATATTTCTTTTTTGTTCATTGGTATACTATTATTTGTTCATTGATATACCCTATTTGTTCATGGATATACTGTTGAGAGGGTGATTTCTTGACAACAAATAAATTTATAAGTCAAGACCCCGCTGAGTACAGGGACGTTAGGATCATTCCACGGGAAGCAAGGTTGTTTATCTATCGACTACTAAAAATCAAACAAAAGAAAGCAAAACACACACTAGCAGCCTCGTTAACGACGTTGTCAGGGTCGTTAACGAACCACCGCAGACAAAATTCCAAAACTAACGACCTAGACAGGTTTGGTACCGAGCCAACGAACTCAGTAACGAATACGATTTTAAGAAAAAACAAATAAAACAAAGATCTAGGACAAGGGTTACCACAACATAGTCATGCATATAAACTCGTAAGAAGATAAGATGATGCCTTTTAAATAGATAGATAGATCAACTTTCATTGACTTAGCAAGTAAATTAATCTACTTTCATAAACTAACTCACTCAATTGCTTGTTTTGGATCTAAAGCTTGAAACTTTCGTTTTCAAACAATATCAACCTTCAAGTTTATAACTTTCTCTTTCAATTAAGTCAACAACTCGAATTACCTCAACTTTCATCTCGGTATAAGCACAACAAACAATCTCAACAATAGATAAAAAGCATTCAACATATAATCCTACTCACCAAACATGCATAACTATGCCGGGTTTCAACCCCGACCCTAGAAAAGAAGACTACTCACTAATCATGATTATGAAACAAATAACTTTAATCAAAGAAATCATTGAAAACAAAACACTACTCAAATTAATAAATATCGTCTTACAGAGATTCAAAAGAAACCCCGAGAAATACAAAAAACAACAGAATAAAACCTCGACTAACGACCTCGGTAACTTTTGTCCACCGAGCTCTCGATCTCCGATCTCGATCCGTCTCTCTCTCTCGACTCTTCTTTCTCTCCTCTCTGATCGATCTCCCTCTCTTCTATGCTAGATAGAAGGCTATTTATACTAAAAAGGCTAGAAACTAAAAAAGGCTAAAAGATAAAAACTTTCCTAAAAGATAGAAATAAAACCCTAAAAAGATAGAAATAAAATCTAGAAAGATAACAAGACCTAAAATACAATATAATAACCCTAAAATCATAAAAAGATACTCTACCGACACGGAAATAAATTCCCGCACAGGATCGGTAAGTCACAAAATCAACCTCTTGAATATTTTATCTCATGTCCTCGTTAACGAGCCCTCACAGCCTCGTTAACGAGCCTGGATTTGGCTTCTTCAATAATACTTCACTCCAAAAACTTGAACTTCAACTTCTTCACCTCGTATTCCTCCGTCCTTTATCATAGCTCTTCAAATTCAGCTCCAAACAGCATCATTTCCTTGCTAAAACCTACAAAAAAAACACAAAACTAACCCTAAACTTATCAAAACTAAACCTAACAAACTAAGAAAACCTATCAAAAACTATACCAAAAACACGAACATCAAAATACACCATACTTAGACCTGCTTGTCCTCAAGCAATCACTAAACAATAATCAAAACAAAACAACATACTCATCAAATTATAGCCATCTTCTAAAAACAACATCAACACATAGAAGAAAAATAACAAATGATTATTAACGTCATCACACACATATGTGCACCAATTATAGACACAAGAAAATACAATCCAACCTCACAAGGGATAATGTGTTTCTCTCAACTCTCAAGTGTTTAAGCTTATAAATATCTCTCTCAACTCATCTTATATACAAAAACTCATAGAAATTGGAATTTATATCACCAAACTCTCCACCTAAGATTTGTCAAAACAAATAAAAATCATCAAGAGAACTCAGGGGGCTCAATGAAAAACTTCATAGAAGCTTCCATTTGGCCGGGTTGTAATGGGGCTTGGTAAAAACAATAAGGCGTGGAAATATTTTGGCTATGTGGTGCTAATAATATCCGGGAATCAGACTCCTAAAAACTCACAAAATACCAAAACACTCATGAAAACATACCAAACTCACTCAAACATTAAAGAACAAACTTCTCATTAACCCTTTTAATATCCCAACTAATCTTGCTTATAAATAAGGAAATTTGGTTCATGCACATTTTAACTGTTCATCTCTTTTTCTTGTTTTTTCTTCCTCCCTTTATGATTTTCATTTTTTTTTCTACTAGAGGTCGGTACCGAACCCTACTAGGGTCGATAACGATGTCGTTGCTCATTTTTTTTCTTTTTCTTTACTTCCACTTCTTTTGTAAGTGCATTCAGGGAACGAAACTCATTTTACATGACAAACTGCAAGATCTTTTACTTTACCCAACCCAAAATTACCCCACACTTGAACCAAACAACTCACTCAACAAAATCATAACAACCCAACACTAAGTCCTAATCCCCGGATAGGGTCAAGCTTTATCGGCTAGGGAATAATTTTGTGGAGCTAAAAATAGAAGGCTTAAGGCTCAAATTGGCTGTCAAAAGAAGGATAATGCAAGGGTGGATAAGGAATAATAAGGCTTGTAAAAATAAGTTCTCTATCATCTGATTTTCATAAGTAATGAACTATAAATCTTATACATGTCTTAAGTAATAGATAACCATCACAATTCCAAGAGATAATATGCATATAGAGAGTAAATCACACAAAAAAGAAGAGGGATTCATGATGTTCTCCCTATAAGGCCAAAAATTTCTCACAAGGTTAATTTTTGTTGGATTGCATCACTTATGCTAAAAAGGTATATGTGCTCAATTTCATCAAATGCTATTCCTTCCTAAAAACAATTTTATAATAAAGAATCCGGCTATTCCTCAAAGATATGATTGCAAGGAATTATATGATCATGCTAGCAACTAGTATCATAGAACATAAGAAAGGGATATCTATCAATTCTAAAAACTCTTTTTTTTAAGATTTTTCAAAAAAAATTCTAATTTTTTTTTTTAATTTTTTTTTATGTGGAATAAAAACTACTTAAGCAAACAAAGCACAAAAGACAAGCAAGACACAAACAAGTTTTTCTACTTTCTCCCACCCCATACTTAAAATTACAGTGTCCCCACTGTAAGAAAAGAAAGAAGAAGGAAAGAAATAGAAAAGAAAAACACAAGAAAACAAGAAAAGAGAAAACAAAAACTTACAAAGTTTCAGAAGTGGAAAACAAGGAAAACTTCTTCAAGCTGAATCAACGGTTAGGTGGAGGAAAATAGTGCTCAAAATTCCCCATGAAGTCGTACATCGTCCTCCAACGCTCAACATCCTTTGTCTCTCTCTGGCGATGCCTCTCATCCTCAAATGTCATCCGAGCTGAATAGACAGTCTCCCATCTATCCATCCTCCTATGAATGTGGTCCTGCTGGAGGTGAAGCTGTTGCATCTGTGCAGAAAGATCCTCGGCCCATGGCGGCGGAATGCTCGATCTAGTGTACTCAGGCTGAGGAGGTGGTGGGTAGTGAGGATGAAAGTGATCATGGTGAAGCACCGGGTGGTATGGCAAAAGCCCATAAGAATAGGGGTCGGTAGGAGCTTGCGGAAGGTCAGTAACTGCCCTCGGCTGGTCATTAACGACCTTGGGTACCTCATTAGCAGCAGATGTAGAAGGCTGGAAATGATCGTTAACGAGCCTGGTGGGCTCGTCAACGAGGACGTTGGTGCCTAAAACTTCCGTGTCGAGGTCTTCTTCCTCGAGGTTGAGCTCCTCTGTGCCGCCTTCTATGTCGGCCTCCTCGGTGTCTTCTCCAGCTAACTCGGTATCCTCATCTTCATCTTCATCTATTGCAACCGGGACACACACGGCCGAAGAGATAGCTCATCTTCCGGCTTGGGCTCTAACGGAAAACCATGCCCCGTCCACGCCTCGTACCAATTTGGTACGTAAAGTAACTCTAGCTTGTCGAGGGTGGGTACCAATATGCGGCCTTGAACTTTAGTCTTGAACCCTCCCTCGGCTTGAATGAAAATACTGGAACTATACCAATAGTTCTTGTTAAGCAACTGAGCATGAGCCGACGTGTAGCGAGTGAGGTTGACTCCAAGGTTTGTAGACAAAAGACTAACCAAGTAACCACACCACACTTCCTTAGACTTGGTTGATTTCTCTATGTAGTAGAGCCATTCATACCCCAAATTCAAAGGGCCGGGCTCCTCGAAAAGGATAGTGCGGAGACAAGCAACTTCCGTCCTTGTTGGCCTGTTCAACTCTCGCTTTGGCCAGAATGTAGCGGCTAGGACTCGGAGAATGATCCTGAAAATGGGGTTGATGATGCTTTCCCCAGATAATACCGTTGTGGAGGACTGGACCTCCCCGGTTATGTAACTCCAAGTCCGAGTCACCTTGTAGTCTTTCAAACTGTACTCTCTAGAAGGGTTCAGGAGCTCCAGAATTGCATTGAACTCTGCCATGGTGAATTCACGGCTCACATTACCGAGCCGAAAACGGATACGTCCCACCGAAGCCTTCGACGAACAGCTAGTCTCTAGAGTGGCCAGAAACTCGGATGTGAGGGCCGGAAAGTGTGGTAGATTTTCCTTCTTCAGCACATGAGCAGCACCGAGAATAACAAAGGCCTCTTTGACATCCGTGTAAATCCCTGTGTGTACGGTACTTGACTTCGAGAACCACCGAGTGTTGTGGTCCTTGTCTAGAATGGCACGGTATCGATTCACTTGGCCTTGAGTGCTCAAGATCACATTGTCCATGCGAGGTGGAGATGGGGACCTCTTATTCCTCCTCTTCTTCTGAGCTCGGGTAGCGGGTCTGCTTGAACTTGCCATGAGATCTACAAAAAAATCATGAATTTTCCAAGATAAGATCCACTCAAGTAGACATACAAGAGACCCCATACTTGGTCTCAAAATAGACCTCGGAACTATTCGTTAACTACCCAATTGGGTCGTTTACGAACCTGGACTGGTTATTGATCTTTGATACTACGCAGGGTCGTTAACGAGCCTGGGGGTCGTTAACGAGCTGTCGAGAGCCAGTCCATAAAATTCCGAATGTCATCAACTTCAAAAATCAGACCATAAATCAAGTATGCATCCTGTATACTCTCTCACTAGACACACAATCGGGTTTATGCGCCCCATACTTGCTGAATTACCCATCCCGATTATGCTAAAATTACCCAAAATTGTCATGCAAAGATTGAACTTTAAGACTAGGGGTAGAAAAATTCATGCTTTTTAAATCAAGTTATTGCAATGGAGTTTCTAGCGTGAATAACTTCCCTAGTCAAGAACAACTTAAACATAATCAAAATTCATGAACAAAATTCAATGAAGCAAATCGATCCTCTCCATAAACAAGATCCAAGGCATGAAATTTTCTACCCTAAGAAACATGAATCATGCAATTAAGATTTAGGGTTTAGAAATCATACCGGAGAATCGGGAAATTGAAGAACAAGAGATCGAAATTGGGTGGCTAACGAGCTTGGACCTCGTCGGTAGGAAAAACGGTGTTCCGGGCTTCGTTAACGACAGGGTCTCCGACGGTCGGTGGAGTGAAAGATTCCGATCGATAGTGAGATTATTCGGTGGAGGTTTGAAGGATTTGGAGTTTTGAGATTTGTGGGTAAGAGTTTTGAGAGTTTGGGACGGTTAAATAGAAGGGGGTAGAAATAGGAGGGAAGGGGTAGGTAGTGGAGGCTGGGGGGTAAGAAATAGGGTAGAAGATAAAAGATAGATTAGGGTTAGAAAACCTTACCTGCCCGAGTCGGTTCGCCAAACCGGGTCGTTAACGACCCTGGGTAGGTTGTTAACGAGACACCGTAGCCTCCTTGCGTGATTTTCGAGCCCCTTTTCCTGCATCTTGTTAGCTATAAATTTATCCTAATTTCTATCCTAAAAAACTACTAAAAGAAACTCAAAAGAAAACTAAGAAAAATAATCTAAAAAGAAAAGAAAAATCTAATCTATACTAAAAGCGGGTTGCCTCCCGTAAGCGCTATGTTTAACGTCGTCAGCCCGACGTACTTCCCTTGCTCAAGGTGGCTCTTTTGCAACTACGTTGGGGTCTTGAGATACCCCATACATTGTTTTGTAGGCGTTGTTTGCTTGAGTCACTAAGCTAGGTCCCTTGTCTTCTATGAGTATGCCCGATATTCCTACATATGGGTTACTGAAATCCGAAAACCAAGGCGGTTTGGACTCCGAAATAGCATATGCCGTGATTATTTCCTTGTGTGTGAGACTTGCTAGTGGGCCAAGGAAGCTCGACAGGGTCCTGTGTGAGAATTGCGTCCTCTTTCGAAGTTGGTGGAAGTGCAGTAGTATCAGCTGTGTCGAGTTCTGGTTGGGTTAACTCGATTTGTACAACCGCGGTTGGGTCATTTGCGTTTTGGTCCAAGCTGAATTCCACAAGTTCTTCACCAATCTCAAAAGTAAGAAGTCCTTTCCGCACATCAACCTTGGCACTTGCTGTAGCTAGGAATGGTCTGCCTAGGATAACGGGGACATGAGGGTCCTCAGGCATGTCGAGGACGACAAAATCATTTGGAATGAAGAATTTCCCGACTTGAATAGGATAGTCGTCTACGACTCCTATGGCCTTGACACATGATCCATCTGCCATGTAGAGGTTCATATCTACCGGCTCTAGTGGTCCCATATTGGCTTTTGACCATATTGGGAGAGGGAGTAAACTAGCACTGGCTCCCAGATCACATAAAGCTTTGAATTTGTGGTCGCCTATGCCAATCGTGATGGCAAATCTCCCTGGATCTCCAAGCTTTTCTGGTAGTACAATAGAGCGGACTTCATCCTGCAATTCTATGATGGATCTTTTCCTAATAAGAATATCTTTCAAGAATTTTGTGTAAGCCGGCATTTCGCTTAGAGCCTCAGCGAATGGGATGGAAATATTAATGCCCTGAAGAATCTTCACGAAACGCTTGAACTTACTCTCAGTAGAGTCCATATATTTCTTAGTGGGAAATGGAAGAGATTTCACCGTTCTCGAAACCAAGTTAGGCTCGAGAGGTGAAAGTACCGGGTCGACACAAGGGTCGTTAGGTGTCCTCGGCGGGTCGTTACCAACCCTAATGGGGTCGTTAACTACCCTGGAATTGAGAGGAAGGCTCGGATTAGAAAACTTACCTGGATTAGGGTCGTGAGGTATCCTCGGAGCCTCGTCACCATGGTACGCTTGTTCGGTAACTACCCTCACTGGCTCGTTACCGAGCTGAACCGTGGCGTCCTCTTCCTTCTTGTCCTCAGCTTGGACTCGCTCCGGCAATGTCTTCCCGCTCCTAAGGTGCACCGCAGCTATTTGTTCCCTAGGGTTCTCCTCGGGGCGGCCCGGGAGTTGCCCTTGTGGTCTCGGAATCTATGCAGCAAGGTTCCCTAGTTGGGAATCAACGTTCTTCTTCCATATATCGAAATCTCCCCATCTTTTATTTTGTTGGTTCGGGTTGGCTTGAACTTCGTTAACCTTGTTAGTCACTCCGTTAAGGCCTTCCTATAACCCTTGAACCCATGATGGTGGCTCCTGATGACCTGAAGGTCGATAAGGCGCATGTCGTCTATCCGGCGGAGGCACTACATAGTTTGGATTTGGATTTTGATTGCCCCACGCCTGATAATTGTTTGACCTATCAAAATATCTAGGTTGGTTCCGGTATGGGCCTCTCATATAATTCATCTCAGCAATTGTCTCAGCGGCTCTAACTTGCTCTATGTTAGTGCAAGCTGAAGTACTATGGGCAGAAGAACCACACTCTTGACAAGATTGAGAGGATTTTAGAAAACTTACCTGCTTCTTCAAACGGTTGATCTCATCTTGTAGAAATTGAGCTTTAACATCTGGGTCAACTTCTTCTCGGTTCGGCATGTAGAGACGTTTCTGGGGCTGTGGAGTTTGCTGGGTTCCATACATGTCATCATAATTGGATAGCTTATCTAGAAACTCCGTTGTCTTGACAGGCGGGAAATTTTTTGTAAGAAATTGATCATACAAGTTTTTCCAAGTCTTGATAGACTTAGGAGGTAAGCTCTCCAACCAGCTCAGGGCCTTTCCAACAAGAGACCACCTGAAAGCTTTTAACAGAACATATTCAAGTGAGACGCCTTCAGCAGCTATGGTATCACATAAATTAAGAAAATTTCTAATATGTTTCATAGGGCACTCAATAGGTTTCCCTTCAAACTGAGCCCGTTTGATCAAGGATATGAATTGAGATTTAATCTCAAATGTTTTCTCTATCTCTGGAAGCACAATTGGAGACTCTGGCACCCTCAGTTCTGGATGTATATACTGTTTGGCATTCGTTGGATAGGCATTCAGCTCTTCCGGTAGACGAGCATTGTTAGCTCGTTGACGCACAGCTTCGGCAGCAGCGCGGTCCTTCTCGGTTTTCAACGCCTCCATCTAAGTCCAGAGGACTTCCAACTGACGAGCCATCTCTTCAGGTGTGGCCATGGCTCGGTTCTCTCGGCATCTACGGTGCAGGGAACGTTCAGGTTCTGAAGAGTAACCAGCGTTGTCAAATTCAAGCCTCCGACGTCCTACCGGCATACGCATAGAAAACAGACAAACAAACAAAAACGGGGTCGGGCTATTCCCAGACCCACAGATAAACAAACAAACACGTTGATTCCCCGGCAACGGCGCCAATTTGTTGAGAGGGTGATTTCTTGACAACAAATAAATTTATAAGTCAAGACCCCGCTGAGTACATGGAAGTCAAGATCGTTCCACGAGAAGCAAGATTGTTTATCTATCGACTACTAAAAATCAAACAAAAGAAAGCAAAACACACACTAGCAGCCTCGTTAACGACGTTGTCAGGGTCGGTAACGAACCACCGCAGACAAAATTCCAAAACTAACGACCTAGATAGGTTCGGTACCGAGCCAACGAACTCAGTAACGAATACGATTTTAAGAAAAATCAAATAAAACAAAGATCTAGGACAAGGGTTACCACAACATAGTCATGCATATAAACTCGTAAGAAGATAAGATCATGCCTTTTAAATAGATAGATAGATCAACTTTCATTGACTTAGCAAGTAAATTAATCTACTTTCATAAACTAACTCACTCAATTGCTTGTTTTGTATATAAAGCTTGAAACTTTGGTTTTCAAACAATATCAACCTTCAAGTTTATAACTTTCTCTTTCAATTAAGTCAACAACTCGGATTACCTCAACTTTCATCTCGGTATAAGCACAACAAACAATTTCAACAATAGATAAAAGGCATTCAACCTATAATCCTACTCACCAAACATGCATAACTATGCCGTGTTTCAACCCCGACCCTAGAAAAGAAGACTACTAACTAATCATGATTAAGAAATAAATAACTTTAATCAAATAAATCATTGAAAACAAAACACTACTCAAATTAATAAATATCGTCTTACAGAGATTCAGAAGAAACCCCGAGAAAAACACAAAACAACAGAGTAAAACCTCGACTAACGACCTCGGTAACTTTCGTCCACCGAGCTCTCGATCTCCGATCTCGATCCGTCTCTCTCTCTCGACTCTTTTTTCTCTCCTCTCTGATCGATCTCCCTCTCTTCTATGCTAGATAGAAGGCTATTTATACTAAAAAGGCTAGAAACTAAAAAAGGCTAAAAGATAAAAACTTTCCTAAAAAGATAGAAATAAAACCCTAAAAAGATAGAAATAAAATCTAGAAAGATAACAAGACCTAAAATACAATATAATAACGCTAAAATCATTTCCCACACAGGATCGGTAAGTCACAAAATCAACCTCTCGAATATTTTATCTTGTGGCCTCGTTAACGAGCCCTCACAGCCTCGTTAATGAGTCTGGGTTTGGCTTCTTCAATAATACTTCACTCCAAAAACTTGAACTTCAACTTTTCACCTCGTATTCCTCCGTCCTTTATCATAGCTCTTCAAATTCAGCTCCAAACAGCATCATTTCCTTGCTAAAACCTACAAAAAAAAAACACAAAACGGAGTAGCTACCATACTTTTCACAAAATATGCAAAACTATCTAAAAATACACAAAACTAACCCTAAACTTATCAAAACTAAACCTAACAAATTAAGAAAACCTATCAAAAACTATACCAATAACACAAACCTACAAATAAGAGTTTTCAACTGAGAAAGATTCCTTCGTATAATTATACGAAGGAATCTATCTCAGTTGAAAGATAAAATTTTCAAGTGGATTAGAGAGCAAGATAACGATTGCTTGGGTGTCAAGGCTTATCAGCCGACCCTACAAATAAGAGTTTTCAACATTCTCTCTCCCTTTGCTTCATTATAAATACATGGGATCGCCATGTATTGTGGACACATGCTGATATTCACTCAGCACATTGAATTCACGTTGATATTTGCGTAGCTTGCTTATAGTCTTGCCATTACCTCGACGTTCAAGGGACAAAGTGCTATTTTGACTTAGGCATCAGAGGTAGATTAGGGGGACCCTGCCCCCTTTGTCCATTATTTTGCATGTCTTAGGTTGAAGAAAGAGTTTGGAACAAAATATCAAAGGGCGAGTCAAGAGGAGCATTCAATTAGGGTATAAAGGCAAATTTTTTTGCACTAATAGTTGGCACCATACATAGGGAACGAGCAATCGATATGTCCAATTATGGCGTTGGAATCGATCCCTGAAGAACAAGAAATGACCCTTCATGGTCCCAAAGCAAGCACACAAAATGAAATCGTGCGCGATGCTCTCAGCGAACAAAACCGCGGTCACGGCCTAGAGCACTGCGACTGTGGTAAGCTAAATCCTACCCCGCAAGTGTACGAGATCGGTTATAATACCAAGGTGTTGAACTTTGGGACTAAGTAGTACCAATTGTAGTCAAATTAGTAGACTAAGTCATAAAAATTATGAAAAGATTGAGATGTGATTATGACTATGAACTAATTATGAGCAAGCAAACAAGTAAATATGGGAGAATTCAATGGGAGAAAAGCTTCTAAGATCAAGGATCCATAGAACAATGCTTTGGTAGACATTCAAAAGATGATTGCACAATGTTGATCATGGCTTTGTTTAAAGGCAATTTCTAATGTATCCACTAAATTCTTTCGAACGTTAGCAAACATATTTAGACTCAATTAAACATCCACTTTCGTGACATGAAAATAAAAATCTAGACCTCTAACCACTTAGAATTTAAGATCAAATTGATTCAACATCCGCTTTCACAACTTCCAAAACCAACCTAATCTCAAGATTTCTATGACAATTGTTATTCCACAAGAGAATTCAAAATACTTTTGGAATAAAGAAAAGTCAGGTTCAAATCCTAGGGTTCAAACAAGAAAAAAGTATCTTTCAGTCTCAATTCCTTGTCAGACTACTTATTAGAGTTTATTACCTTTCAGTTTCAAAGTTTAAGAAGTTACAAATCACAAAAGTTACTATGGCAATAAGCATCTAGGATTGAATCAAATAAAGCTTCAAACAATAGATTGTGCAATTTAATAGATTTGTCTACCTACACATTATTAGGTTCACCCTAATCTTATAATTTAAGGTTTAGCTAGACATGGAGAGGGAAGAAATCAAATCAATAATGATAATAAACATAAAAGATTGAATAAATTTTGTAAGGGTTCTTGATCAACCAAACAAGCAAATAAGTTTATAGAGCAAGACCCAGCTGAGTATAGCGAAGTCAAAATCGTCCATAGGAGAGAG
The DNA here is from genome assembly GCA_964016875.1 of Fallopia convolvulus. NCBI lineage: Eukaryota > Viridiplantae > Streptophyta > Magnoliopsida > Caryophyllales > Polygonaceae > Fallopia > Fallopia convolvulus. The sequence continues at coordinate 59,951,869 of OZ024720.1, read as the reverse complement.
TCAGTTCAAAGTTTCGTTTCACTCCGGGCTAAAAAGTACAAAAGAGTGGGTTTTTATCAAGAAGAAAGGGAATTCTAAGGTTTAGGTACCACCCCAATAACAATCATGCATGCCAACACCGAATCACAAACATCATGCTTTTATCACATAAAGATGTCAACTTTCGTCAACTATGAAAGCAAATCAACTAACTTTCGTTAAATCAATAAACTTATCTATCTATCTCAAAACTTTAATTAGGATTAATCAACTTTTGTTTCAAAAACCTAATCAACTATTCTGATTCACAATTGTCTCTTTCGATTTAAACTGTAAACGAGAAATTCCTTGTCTTTTGATCAAGGATCTAAGCACAAGAGAATAGACTATGGATAAAGACATTCAAATCATGATCGAAGGCAAGCATACACAACCATTGTTGGGTTAACCCTGTAATATCCATGATTTTTTAGCATAAATTTGATTTTTTTTCTAGACGACCTTCTAAGACCTGCTTAGTAAAGTCGTCACCCGTTTTGACCGTAAACTAGAAACTCATGTCTAAAAGTTTACAAATGACAGAAAGTAATCATGTAAAATGATTTTCTTAGTTCACATAAACTATAATATTGCTCGGATAATTTTCTTAAAAAATTTCCGAACAAGGTCCAATGACCCGTTTAATAAATCTCGTTATGTGTAATAGCCGCTATTTCCGTTAAATGAATAAATCTCATTTCTTAATATTTAATTATTCATTAAATAAATAAATTCTAGTATTCTTATGAAATATTTATTCGAGTAAATGAATTTATTAGAAATGGAACTTAATAAATTCGTAACTAACAGAGATACTATACGTAAAACTCGATCGTTCAGACGCGCGTATCAAATCGACTTTCGGTCCATTTGCAAATGCGTCGGATCATTTAAAGGGGGAGATCTAGTGAGATTTGGTAGAGATTCTCCACTCATTATAGTTGACTATTACATTAATATCAATTCTACTACCTCCCACTTACATGTATTAAGTTTAATAAAATATAACTATTTTAAGTCTTCCACCACCATAATGTGGGATCTAGAGTCATCATTGCTTGATTCTCTACAACCTCCACTAACCAAGAAATGCTCTATTTAAAGGTTCATGTCTTATGAGAAACACTCACCAAAGACACTCTCTAGCTCTCTTCTTGTCTAGCTTTTATTTCCTTCCACTTAAAACCACCAGAAGCTTTCCTTGTGTCTTCCAAACACCACCACCACCACCGGCTGCCACCACCATACCACCGGCGCCGCCCTTTCCTCCTTGGATCCTTGTGTTGTTCTTTCTACAAGAGCATAAAATACATTTAAGGGTAATCTCTAAATCTTTTAAAAGTATTTTCTTAGGATGATTTCAAGTGTTTTTATGAACTTTACAATGAATTAAAATCCTAAAATTTTATATGATATGAAATACTATTTATATGCATATTCTCTTTGATAAATGACATGCATGCAAAGATTTCTAAAGAAAAACCATCTTATGAGTATAAGATGAACTTTGAGCAATCTAAAGTTGATGAAAGAGATTTTTAACTTTAAAATTTTGGTTTTTATTCATTTTTCAAAGAGCTAGACTTTTGTTTCATTTTCTACACAAAACACTTTGGTTGATGTAGATAATGACTTGAGAAATTATAAGATAAGTTTTTCATGCATAAAACCTTCATGCATGTCTTTCATAGGACTTTGAAAGCTATTATATGAATTTTTATAGTTTGAATAAATTTAATAAGGACAAGTAATAATCAAATCAGTTAAAAATGTCCTTGCATGTAAGTTTAAGTGAGATTTTCATGAGATTAACTTAGTTGCATGTCTCTTCCTCTAACTTGTAAACTTGAGAATGATTTTTGTAATTGATCTTTGAGTGAGAAAGAAGTAAAAGATTACAATGGGTTGTTTAATTCATATAAGTATTTGCATGTTAATAAAAATGATTATTTTAACTCTTGTCACCCTTGCATGTGTTAGTTATAAGACTTTGAATCAAAATCTCTATTAAACAAGTTAAGAAGTTGTTGCATGTTAAAAGATGGACTCTTTAATTATAACTTAAAATCTTCTTGCATGTTAATTTAGGATAAGAAGAATTTGGTATAATTTATGGATGATCATTCTAGAACTAAAACTATTAAGTATAAAGATAATAAGTACTTAAAAAAATCTTATGGTTATGCATGTGAATTTTTATAAAGTTGTGGACTAAATCCATCCTTGCATGTGTGTTAAGAACTAACAAAATGTTGAATTAAGACTTGTTAAACCTTCTTAGTAAAAAGGATGATTTATTTAATAAGTTTAAACCATAGTAAGATAACCTAAGATGTTGCATGTGATATTAAAAAGTGTTTTTATAAGCATGATATGCACGCATGACAATCCTAGAATTTACTACAATGTTATAATAAATAATTCATGACTTGTAGGAATTTTTTTATCATAAGAATAAATGTTAAGTAGCTTTGCATAAAAATAATGAAGCATGCAAACCATTTGTATAATTTATATTAAATATATTTTTGCATGTGGTTTAAAAAGGTTTTGTTGTAACAATGGTTGTTCCATGGTTTCTCTTAGTTTTGATGATAACAAACTTCGTTAATATAACTTGCTTCTACATGTAAGTGTTTCAGGTAAACAGGTACATAGTCACGAGTAACGGAACATTGTGAGGAACGATGGAGGGAACGAGTGACAAATTTAAGAAGCGCGTCTAAAATGGAACGCGACTTTCTATTTATGGCAAGTTACCAGATCTTCTGCGAGCAATCTTCTACGAAGATATGACACTTGTAGGGGGTTGCTTAAGGAGATCAAAGGAAGGATAAGATCAACTTCACACGATCTTATCTAAAGAAATATGATATCATTCGGTTTTGGCAAGAATCGACATGGTTGATGTTCGGAAATCACAAACAATACTTTCTCCTTATTGTGTGGGATTTATTAAGTAGAATATCTACGTAATTAGGCAAAAATTACATATGAGATCAGACATGACATATCTTATAAATAGCTAGGTTATAGCTAGGGTTAAGGTGTTATTGTAGACGGTGAACTTGGAGAGAGAGAGCTTTTCAAGTGTATGAGTGTGTGGCTTTTTCCAGTGAAGAATCCACAAGTAAGTCAGTAGACTACTTCCATTTAGGTTTACGCTTAGGGTTGTAGAAGTCTAGTTGGTTGAACTTTGGTTGGTGCCTTAGTTACCAGGGAACTTGACTTGCCTTGTAATCATTGAAACTTAATAAAGGTATTCTATTGAAAATCCTCTGAGAAGGAGTCTCAAAGGTAGAGGTTTTTTCTTTCTACGACTTGTTGGTCGAATAGAAAGTTTTTTCCTCTCTAAATTCTGTGTTCTTATTGTTTATTTCCGCTGCCCAGGGAACATTACTAGTTCCCTGACTTGTTACTTACTCGTCACGATCCAACAATTGGTATTAGAGAAGATTTGCTCTAGATTATGTGTTAGTGCAGGAATACAGAATGAGTTCAAACAACACTCACAACGTCGGGATTGGAAACAACAAGCCTCCACTGCTTGTTGACCACTGGAGAATCCTCTTCACTACTTGGCTCAAAAGCAACGACTATCAAGCATGGACAGTCATTGAGGATGAAGACTACGTCATTCTTGCGGACAAGAAAGACAAAAATCTGAATGGGGACAAATTAAATGGTTAGAATGGAGAAGAACTACAAGGCACAAATGTTGCTGAACAATGCTATGGGTGTTGAAGATATGCTGAGGGTGGTGAACTGCAAAACCGCAAAAGAGGCATGGGCGGCTATTGAGCAAATGCACATTGGCAGTACACATCTGAAGGAAAGCCATCAAAAGGATGCCAAGAAGGAGTTTTACAACTTCCAAATGAAAGATGGTGAAACCATTGCCACCTACCATTCTCGGTTTGAGGCATTGGTGAATCGCATCAACCATCTTGGTATCGACAAGGACATCACTCAGTCACAGAAAATCTCTACGATTGTTGATGGTCTAGGTACCAAGTATGTTGTGAACAGAGGCTTGGTAAGAGAAAATCCAATCACGAAGACTTGCACTCTTCATGAAATCTTTGGAAAGCTGAAGAACTACGAGCGATATGAGAAAATCAAAAGTAGTACATCAAGTTCTGACAAGGGTATTGCTCTCAAAGTGGAGAAGGCCATTGAGAACATTATTGTCGGAAGAGGAGTTTATACTACAGAGGAAGACTCTGATGTGGCCCTCATAACAAAAACAATGAGGGCTTTCTACAAGAGAGGCAAGAAACAAGGAGCCTGGAAGGAACAAGAGAAGATCAACTCGGAAAAGAAGGATATCAAGGACGTTACCTGCTACAATTGTCAAGAAAAGGGTCACTATGCTAAGAGCTGTCCCAAAGGTAACGAGTCTGGGAACGAGAAGAAGAAGGCCTACATCGCTGCATGGGATCTTGATTCAGATGATGAATCTGAATCAAATGTCCGTGCCATGACTCTGAAGACTGAAGATGTCGACCAAGAGGTAAGTCCTGAACAATTCCTTGCTAGTTTAGAGAATGCTAAACAATCTGATCTTGTCATCCTTGTTAAAAAGCTTTTGAAGATAACTTAAAGATGCAAGATGAAATAAAAAGCTTCTAATGAGAAATGTCTTAATCTTGAAGAAAAATTATCAAAAACTACTTCTTTTAGTGTTGTTCCTTGTTCAGAGTGTGAAGATCTAAAGAAAGATATTAAGACTCTCATTGAAACCAATAACGAGCTTAGGACGGATTTTCTTATCTATAAACTCAAAGGAGAGGAATTAGATAATGAGCTTTATAAACGTACTCAGATTGTGTTTAATCCGGCTAGGTGTGGTATTGGTTATGGAAAAGATAAATCTGAATATCCTCCTGATAACCTTAGCTTTGAAGAAAAAATGGAAAGAAAAACTAGGGAACTTCAATCTGCTAGAGATAAAGTTACACATCTATAGGGTAGGGTTAAGATTCTTGAGGGTAATTTAAATGATAACTCTGAGTGGTATTCTGGAAAACCGGCTCATAAAATATATCTTAAATAGTCTCAAGGGAACCAGCACAGAGTTCCTTCCAAGGAACGTGCTAAGGAATGTACCCTCCAGAAACCACATCCTAAACGCTATACTGGCGAATATTATAGGGTGTGCTATCATTGTGGTGAGGGAGGTCGTCTTCAAAAGGATTGTAAGGTTAGATTAGAAGTGTCTAACAAAAAGGTCCAAAACCAGAATACAGGGAACAGCAAGAAGCAATGGTCTGGTAAGAAAAATCAAGGGTATGACAAATCTCATCAGAACAAAAAGAAATCGGCTCCACAACCACAAAAGAAGCAAGTTTCTAAGACTGATAAAGGGAAAAACCATGTTGATCCCTCAAATATTGCTTCTACTTCCAAGAGTTCACAGAAAGCTACTTTCGTTCAATCTCAAATTTATCATTCTGTGAGCTATGCTAACCGACCCGGAAAGGCTAAGCATGCCTGGGTCGTTAAAACGTAATTTCTTTCTTGGAGGTTGAAGTGAGGGGGAACATCCGCTGGATCCTTGACAGCGGGTGTTCATGTAACATGACAGGGAACGAGAGTATTTTGTCCTCACTTCTTATCAATGCTAGAGGAAACATTTCCTTTGGCAACAACAATCAAGGAGAAATCATTGGAACAGGTGAAGTCAAGCTAAATGATAAGACCGGCATTAAAGACGTGAGCTTGGTGAAAGGTCTTGGTTACAATCTGATACACTCTATTTAGTATAGGTTAACTCTTGTATTTTAGGTATGATTTGAGTGTGTTTAGGTTAGTTTTGAGCATAATTGTCATATGAAGACCTAAAACACGATTTGAAGAATTGCAAGAGTTAGAACAAAGAGAAATCGTCGGGACACAGGTTCCCAAGACAAGTGTTGATTTGGAGTTGTTTTGACACCATTTTCTTGTGACACATCGTTCGGGAGCTACGGTGATCGGATGAAGCTGAATTTGGTATCATTGGAAAGTTAACTTGAAGAGCTACAATTCATGTTTTTACAGCGAGTTCAAATTCCAACTCTAAGTGGGTCAAAACCACATCCGAAGTTGACACCAAATTGCTGTCAGAAGATCCGCGCCCGCGGTTTTCCGAGGTTCCGCGGCCGAGGAGTACGAGTGGATCCGCGCCCGCGGATTCTGGAGTTTCAGCGCCGCCTTCGTCTCGTTTTATTTTATCTTTTTAGTATTATTATATCTTAGGGTTTCGGATTATTTTCTACTATTTAAGCTTAGTTTCGTTTTCAGTATAGGGTTCCACAACTTAGAGACACAATTCTAGCATATTTTCAGAGATTATTCCAGTTTTTAGTTTTATTATGGAGAACTAATTTCCTTTGGAGTTTGTTTGATCAAGGAAGCCTTTTTATGTATTTCATGAGATTCTGGTAACTTTTCTATCCCTTGGTTAATATCTGATGGATCGTAATGGGTTAGCAGTGAGCTTGGGAACTGGCAGTTAAGCTGTTCCCAAGGCAGCGGAAGTAAATAATCGCAAGTAATAAAAACAGTTAAAGGGACAGTTCCTTTATAGAGGAACCCCACTACAACCAACTAGTTGTATGGGTAAACCTCTACCTCCGCTTGGAGGATTTTGAATGACTTACTTATATTGATTGCTTTGTTCCTTAGTTACACAGCCGGATTTACACTTCTCTGTTCCTACAAGTTCTTCCTAACTCTAGCAACACTAGTAAATCCTCTCAACTGAGTTCCTAAGCTCACAACAGCAAAACACAAGTAACTCAAACCTTACGCTGACTTCTCAGTTCCCTTGCTCCAGGGAACTTCAGCTTCACCGTCGTCGAGATCACACACTCGCCGGCGGGGACTTCTCTTCCTTTTCTTTCTTCTCTCTAATGTGGGTGTTTGTAAGTTCTGGGAGAAGTACTCAGACCGAGTACTATTCATTTGGCTTTATAGTCCATTTGTCTTGGGCAGTCGCATCTTTCGTTTGTGTCCAAAATGCCCTTTGCTTGATGCCCAAGTTGTACTTTCTTCACATGTGACTTTGGTTTGAACTAGGTCAACTTCTTGAATCAATCGGACCGTTGGATGAAGCGTGACAGTCTGATCATCAGACTGTTCCCTCTGGCTGTCTGAGACAGAATCCCGCGATCTGCGTTGAACGGTCGTTGTCTTCACATGTGAGTTCCCATTTCATGGGAACTGACTTCTCCAGAGTTCCCTTGATGGAAACTCTTCATCGTTGTAAGCTTGTGTTTTTGTTTCTGGGAGTTCCCACTTCATGGGAACTTTCCTCTTCAGAGTTCCCTTGATGGAAACTCTTCATTGTGGCTAGCAGTGGCTTTGTCATTCATAGTTCTTGGTTGTACCTGTGTTCCTTAGAAATACTTGAACAAACCACATTAGTTCCCTATGGTATTTGTCATTATCAAAACTTAAAGAGAAGTGAATCGTTGATCCGTTGCTTAGAACCAGAGGTCCCAACAACGTCCCAACAATTTCCCCCTTTTTGATGATGACAAACCCATCACAAAAATGCAAGTATTTCAATGAATGATATGCTGATGAGTTCCTAAGTATGATTTTGGGAAGTCACTCTTAGTGAGACATTTAGATTTAGGGAGCCACTTCTGGTGAGACACATAGTTCCTATTAGGCTTTTTATGCAATTGTTCCCCCTTAGCTTATGCGTGGTCTGTGATAACTTAAACTTTTAACTCATCTCACATTTTTTATCTTTCCCCCTTTTGACATCATCGAAAATTAAGCAAAGCAATATTAGGAAAGAATGGAACACGCAATCAAAATGAAGACCATTTCATTACTTAAGAGAATATGTACAATGGGAACCCAAGTACAATTTGTGGTCATTTTTGGATTAAGGGAACAAGAAGGGAGAGATCATGGGCTCTGAGGGAACAAGGCGTCACAAAGGCGCGTAAGGACTTGTGTAAGCTTTTCTTGTCCTCTGGCCAACACTGCCTGGTCCCTAGCAATCTGATCGAGGGTGTTGGCGATGCGGAGCAACACTGAGGAGTTCCCCTCTTGTGGACCAGACTCTAGGGGAGCCGCTTCCTCTACAGGCTCCGAGTGCCTCATCTTCTGGGCAACTGTAATGTCCAGTTCCCTTCCAAGCTCGATTTCGTCTTTAGAGGCATCGTAGAGACCCTCTTTTTGTAGGAGCTTCTTGATCAGTCCGGAGTAGGGAAGGGAGTGGGACTTGGAGGCCATGCACTTTTCCATGTGCCCAAGGATAATTCGGGGAAGATTTATGGGCTTCTTGAGGAGGAAGTGGTAGAGGATGATGGCATCGGGGATGTTGACGACCAGGCGCTTTTCTTGGCGTGGGATCACCACGTTGATGATGAATTGGTGAGCGAGCTTGGCGACCAAGGACAGATGATGCGTCGAGAGGACCTTAGAGGGAACCCGACCCTCAAAAATTGTGTTGTACACCTCGGCGCTGTTGAAGTCGCCCCAGAGCTTGTTGGGCACCTCGCTAAGCCCTTGACCAGGGACCTGGAGTTGAAGGCGGATCGTAGACGTTGTAAAAATGAACTCGTCGCCTTCGTGGGAGAGAGTTCCCTGAGTGCCGTCATTGGTGATAGTGAAGTTGTTGTAGAATTGACGCACTTGTGAGGGATCTACTCTCACAGTTTCTTGGCAGAGTCTCTCCCAGCCCTGGGCCTTGATCAGTTCCCACAGTTCCTCCAGACCATTTTCAGTTAGCACCTCTTTGGAAACAATGAGGTGAGGAAGAAGCTTTCGGCGCTCAGTGACATGATGCTTGGTGGTCCCCTTCCCCTTCTTTGACTTGCCTTTGGATTTGTTCCCCCTAGAGACCGTGCGAGGTCCTTTCTGCTGAGGGGGTGCAGCCGCTTCGATCATAAGCACGCGGTCCCTTGGTGGTGGGGAACTCGCGGACACCACCATTTGGTGTCCAGGTGTAGGGATGCGTGCTGGCTCCTTTGTAGCTGGAGCTTCTTCTTCTTCTTCGACCTCATCATGGGAGGTCCCTTCTTCCTCGGAGGAGCTCGAACCCGAGCCCTCCGCGTCATCTCCAGGATGACTTGTTGTTGCCTCAGCACCTCCAGCTGGTGCCAGGTCCCTTGTCTCTGTTGGCTCTTGAGGAGCAACCTTTTCTGGGGACTTTGTCCCTTGGGAGACTGTGTGCTCAGAGGGACCCCTGTTGAGTTCTTCCTCGATGGCCTTGAGTTGGGCTTCCTCCTCCAAAGTTCCCATAATGATCGGAGGAGGGTCTTTGGTCATTTTGCCGATGACCACAGAAAGAGGAAGATCGTCGTCGTCTGAGGAGAGGGCGACGGTACTTTTGGATGGTGAGGGAGAGGGGAGTTTGGTGGTGGTGGGAGACGTGATGGAAGAGGGGAGAGGAGAGGAAGGAATAAGGGTTGTGAGTTGAGTAGAAGGAGGAGGAAGGGATCTGTGGTCCTGTGGAGGAGAGATCCCCGAAGCAGAGATGGGAGTGGTGGAAATGTGTTTTGGTGAGGAAGGAGAAGGTGGTTGGGATGTTGGAGTTCCCATCGTGGTGGGAACTGGAGGAGGTGGAGGAGGAGGTCCCTCGATTTGAAGAGGAGGGATGGAGGAGGAAGAGGGAAGTAGACTCTGGGATTCGGAGTTCCCATCGTCGGAAGGAAAGGGGTAGGGAGGTTTGGGAGCACAAGAACTCTCCTTGGAGCAGTTCAGGTAGTCCTCAAAGCGGAAGAAAGCCTTCTTTCTGGGCTCCGAAAATTCAGAGGCCTCAGAGTGTTTACGCTTTTTGGATTTTGAGGGGTCGTGGGAGTGTTTGGATTTTTTGGATTTTGAGGGATCTTTTGATGAATGGCGATGTTTGGATGAGTGGCGATGTTTGGATTTACGGGGGTTTTCATTGATGGAGGGGCGAGCATCTCCGAAGTTGTCAACGATGACAACTCCGGAGGAGATGTTGGTGGTTGGAGGTGGAAGAGGAAGAGATTCGGAGGAGGAAGAGGTCTAGGAGACGGTTTCGTCGACCTGAGGAGGAGGAGGGGGCAAGAAGGGGCTTACTTGATTGTATAGCCCTTGAATGAGGACATCCTTCATGGTTGGGTCTTGTTCTTGCTCAATCTCGTTCAGTTGAGTGATGAAAAGAGTGCGAGGATTGGCAAGTACCCACTCTTTGATTTGTGCGAATGTGTGTTGAGGGGCCATTTTTGTAAGAATTTGGGAGGTTTTGGAGGTTTCTTGAAAAGAGAGTGAAAGGGATTTGTGGAAGACGAATGACAGGGATGTAGGATGGAGTAAAGGACCTAAAAATGGCAAAGAGGGGTTTTAAAGGAGAGAGGAGGTGAAGGGTAGAAAGGGAAGTGGAATAACCTCGATAACCGTTGCCCAATGAACGTGGGGCGCCGTTTCAACTTCTCAAGCACGCTTCTGGACACGCGTCACAATCTCTTAGGAAGTCCTTTTCAAATTTTGAATACTTGGCCTGTAACGCTTCAGAGCTTCTGACACGAAAGTCCGCTTCCCAAGTGACGGTTTTTCTTTGAAGATTAGTCAGTGTTCCCTTTGTAGATGCAGCAGTTCCCATGATCTTTTCAAGGTCAAGGAGAGTGAAGTGGTTGAGGGAACTTCACACTCATCTTTTTGTGGGGCTAGGGAACTCAAAGGGAACAAGACAATTTGCAACTCGATAAAGGAAATGTTTTGGCTCATGAGAAGCATTTGTCTGGTCCCTAGCTCAATGTGGGTCATATGATCAACCGTCATGGTGGCTTGTAATGAGGGATAAAGGGAACTCTGGTTGATCATTTTGGGCCAAAAGAAATAGAGTTCCTTTGTACACATTTTTCTTTAGACTAGTAATCATGGCATAGTGAAAGCAATGAATCCAAGTTCCTTATCATGCAATTTTAGATAAACTAGTCAGGCATTGAGAGAGAGATAAACAGGGACTTGTTTAGTTTAGAGTTATCATCCCTAGAAGCATTCGAAAACGCTGGTAGGGACGTCTGTCTAAAGCTTTGGTAAGAATATCCGCAATTTGCTCTTCAGTTCTACAGTGTTCCATCGAAATGTTCCCATTCTCAACATTGTCACGTAGAAAGTGATGCCTTATATCAATATGCTTAGTTCTAGAATGATGCACAGGATTTTTGGAAATGTTTATGGCACTAGTGTTATCACAGAGTATGGGAACTGGGCCAAAAGACATACCGTAATCTTGGAGTTGTGACTTAAGCCATAGAACCTGGGAACAGCATGATGCGGCAGCCACATATTCAGCTTCAGCTGTGGAGAGTGCCACTGAGTTTTGCTTTTTAGATCCCCACGAAACTAAGCAAGACCCTAGGAACTGGGCCATTCCTGAAGTGCTCTTTCTGTCAACCAAGTGCCCTGCAAAGTCAGCATCTGTGTATGCAATGAGCTCAAGAGAACTGTTCCTTGGATACCAAAGGCACAAGTTATTGTTCCCTTTGAGATACCTGAAAATTCTCTTCACCTCTTTCAGGTGTGATTCCTTAGGGTTAGCTTGAAAACGAGCACAAAGACATACGGAGAACATGATATCAGGTCTACTAGCTGTTAAGTAGAGAAGGGACCCGATCATACCTCGATAGTTCCTTTGGTCCACACTGATACCTGTTTCATCTGCATTTAGCCTTGAATTTGGTGAGATGGGAGTGTCAATGGGCTTTGAATGTTCCATCCCATACTTCACGAGCATTTCCTTGATGTATTTCTGTTGATGGATCTTTGTTCCCTCCTTTGTTTGGGATATTTGAAGTCCCAAGAAGAACGTGAGTTCCCCAATGAGACTCATCTCAAACTCATTGCTCATGAGGTCCTTGAACTTTTCTACAAGAGTTTCGTTAGTTGCTCCAAACACAATGTCATCAACATATACTTGCACAATCAAAATGTCTTTAGATTCTTTCTTTAAAAACAAAGTCTTGTCTATGGAACCACGAATGTATCCATGGGACAAGAGGAATTGAGCAAACCTGTCATACCAAGCTCGGGGAGCTTGTTTGAGTCCGTAAAGGGCCCTTTCCAGGAAATAGACATGGTTGGGCATTTTCTCATCTTCGAATCCTGGAGGTTGGGCCACATACACTTCTTCCTTGAGATGTCCATTTAGGAAGGCTGTTTTCACATCAATTTGATAAAGTTTGAATCCCTTGTGAGCAGCATAGGCGATGAGGAGTCTGATTGCCTCGATCCTGGCAACTGGTGCGAAGGTCTCATCGTAGTCAATCCCTTCCTCTTGACTGTATCCTTGTGCTACTAACCTAGCCTTGTTCCTTGATACAGCTCCAGTATCATCGAGCTTGTTCCTAAAAACCCATCGGGTTCCTATGATGTTCTTGTTTTGGGGCCTAGGAACTAGCTTCCAAACTTTGTTTCTCTCGAATTGGTGGAGTTCCTCTTGCATGGCTTGAATCCAATCTGTGTCCTTTAATGCTTCTTTGATATTTTTGGGTTCCACCATTGAAACAAACGCGTTAAAAGCACAAAAATTATTGAGAGAGGAACGAGTCTGCACACCTTTAACAAGAGAAGAGATGATGTTCTCAAGAGGGTGGTCCTTCCTTTGTTGAAAGGTTCTTGTATGAGTGAGTTCCTTTGCATGTGTATCATCCTCAGTCGGTGTTTCTTTGTCATGGGAACTCTCATCTCCAGTATCTTCATTTGATGTTTCTTCAGAGATTTCTGGCAGGTTCCCTCTTTGTTCCCCTTGAATACTTGATTCTGGCAAAGTATTGTCTTGGGGGACAGCAGAGTTGTTCCCTGAAGAGGGGACCTCGAGTGAGTTGGTGGTGTCTTGTGGTTCTTCTGAGGAAGGAGCCTCGAGGAAGGTTTGATCAGTGAGGGTTGGACCTTCGTCGTTGTTCCCTGGTTGCGGGATATTGCTTGCACTTGGATAGTCTTCATCCCTTTTTCTTGGCTCATCCTCGTCATCATCATCGTCTTCATGTCTGACTAGTTTGAACAGAGTTCCCTTCCCTTGGGTCTCGGTTCCCATCTTTACAGACTTTTCATTGAAGACGACATGAATGCTTTCCTCTATCTTCTTGGTTCTTTTATTGTAGACCCTGTAAGCCTTGCTTTGTGATGAGTATCCCAGGAAGATCCCTTCGTCGCTTCTGGGGTCGAATTTGCCAAGATTGTCTTTGCCGTTGTTGTGAACAAAACATGTGCAACCAAATGTTCTCAAGTGTGAGATGTTTGGTTTTCTCCCTTTGATGAGCTCATAGGAAGTCTTGTTGATCAGGGGCCTTGTCATGGCTCGATTTAGGATGTATGTAGCTGTGGAGATTGCTTCAGTCCAGAAGTGCTCAGGAACTCCACTTTCGATCATCATGGTTCTAGCCATGTCCTCCAGAGTTCTATTCTTTCTCTCGACCACTCCATTTTGCTGAGGAGTGCGAGGAGCTGAAAAGTTGTGAGAGATCCCATTTTGCTCGCAGAAGTTTAGGAACTCCAAGTTTTGAAACTCAGTTCCGTGATCAGATCTGATTGCTTTCAGTTTCAGCCCCAAGCTTACTTCTGTTCTTTTGATGAAGGGCTCAAATTCTTCGAACGCTTGTGATTTTGCCTTCAAGAAAATAACCCAGGTGAATCTTGAAAAATCATCAATTAAAACATACATGTACCTTTTTCCACCGTAGCTAGCTGTTCTCATGGGACCACAGAGATCCATGTGAATTAACTCCAGGGACCTGGTTGTGCTTACCACCTTCTTCGGTTTGAAGGAGGTCCTGGTCTGTTTCCCTCGAACACATGCTTCACACATTTTGACTCCTTCGAGATTTGTCCGTGGGAGACCAATGACCAGATCCTGTAGATAAAGCTTCAGGATTTGGTTTACACCAGCATGTCCCAGTCTTCGATGCCAGAGTTCCGTGTCATCTTGGGAACTCGCAAGGCACAACTTCATTGGTGGTTCAAAGTTGGTGTCCACCACATACACATTGTTGTATCTTCTTCCTCTCAGAATTACTTTGTTGGTCTTCTTGTTGATGACGAGACATTCATCTGAGTCGAAGGTGACGATGTTGTTCCCTTGATCACACATCTGGAAGACACTCAGCAGATTGTATCCCAGATCCTTTACCAGATTTACGTTGCTGACTTTGATAGATTTATTTAGCAACACTTCTCCTTTTCCAATAACTTCTCCTTTGTTCTTGTTGCCAAATGAGACGTGGCCTCCTTCGGCATGAGTGTGGAGTGAGATGAGGATATCCTTGTTTCCTGTCATATGGTTCGAGCATCCACTATCTATGAACCATGTACTGTTCCCTCTCACTGCCACCTACAAGGAAAAGTTAGTGTTTTGAGACCCAGGCAAGATGACTCTTGCCAGGTCCCTTGCAAGGGAAAACATTTTCATTTAAGATATAGTCAGAAATGTTGATGTCTTTGGAATTTTGAGAGTTGGAGTTCCTTTGGTGATGAGTATGACGTTTTTGTCTGTTTGGGAACTCATGGCTTCTAGGGGTTTGGGCTCTCTTTTTGGGACATGCCTCCTTGTAGTGCCCATGAGCACCACAGTGCCAACATGTCTTGTAGTATTCTCCCAGGTAGTATTTTGGGTGTGGTCTTTGGATACGGTTCCTATCCATGGTTTCTTTGTTGTACACCCGAGACCCATTTCCCTTAGCAATTTTGACATAGATTCTATGTCCAGAGTTCCCAGTATAGTAATCTTTCTCACCATTGTTTCCACTCTCTAGGACCCTGATTTTCTCCTCGAGATGAGCATTTTTCTGTTTCTCGCACTGGAGTTCTAAGTCCCTACACTCATGGATCTCATGTTCGCTCAAGGGTGACTTTCTGTTCTTGGAGCACTCACCTTTGTATCCTATGCCATGTCTGGCTGGGACAAACTTAATTTGGGAACTAGAGGCTTCAGTATGTTCGGGAGTCTTACTCTGGTTTTGCAGGAGGGTGTTCTCACCTTTCTCTAAAGTTTTAATTTCTCTCTCTAGATCTACGATGTGAGAGACATGGGACTTGAGTTTTTCTAGAAGGGATATGCAGTTGGGACAGGGCTCAAGACCAACTAATTGAGAATTTATGTGTTCCTGTTTTTCCAACTTATTTTGCAGTTTTATGTTATCTTTAACAAGACTTGAAAGAATTTTCAACAATTCAGGTTTTTCATAATTACTCAAGGAATCAAGAACAGTTTCAGTGGTTACCTCACTGGGTTGTTCCCCAGTGGTTTCTCCTATGGCCATGCCACACATGTCTGGGAGTGCCCATGCTTCAGGATCTTCGTCTTCATCATCGCTCCAAGTAGCGATGTAGGCCTTCTTTCCTTGCTTTCTGCCTTCAGTTCCTTGTGGACATTCCTTCGCAAAATGTCCTTTCCTGTTGCATTTGTAGCAAGTCACTTCTGAGAGATCCTTCTCTGTGGGCTTTCTTTGGGAACTCTGTCCCTTTCCCCAGTTCCCACTGTTCCGTTGAGACTTTCCTTTGTAGAAATTTCGAAGAGCTCTTGTCACAAGGACTAGCTCTTCATCCTCTTCTTCTTCGGAGTCTTCATGTTGTTCTTGGGTTGATTTGAGCATTTTTTCGATCTTGAGTGCGATCCCTCGATGAGCTCGACTTTGTTCCTTATCATCGATCTTCCTCTTCTCATGTCCCACTAACTTTCCAAATACTTGATGGAGCATAAGCGTTCGATTTTCTGGGTTTTCCTTGAACATCGTTCTTTCATTTGCCCATTCTCCAGTCAATCCATTGAAGAGCTGTTGGACCTTCATTTTGTGGGTGATTTCTTCTTTTGTGATCCCCAATCCTTCCATCTTAGTGCAAAGTCCTTCAAACCGGGATTGGTAGCTATCGACGGACTCTCCCATCTCCATTTGGAAGTTGTAGAACTCCCTCTTTGCGTTCATTTGAAGATCTTCTCTGAGATCTGAGTTCCCAACGTGCATTTGTTGGATGGCTTCCCACATTTCCTTGGCTGTGTCAAGGTTGGCAACCCTGTCACAATCTTGTACGCACATGGACCTTTTTAGATACTATTTTGCTTTGTAGTTTGCCTCCATGCACTTGTACTCGTTGGGACCCCACTTTGAGAGATCGTTGACAATAGCTGGATCGATTTCGAAGTTCCCTCTTTCGATGACGCACCAGGCTTGGTAGTCTTGGCCACACATCCAATCTTTCATGTCGCGTTGCCAGCTTTCAAATCTTCCTGTTATAAGCCTTGGCGGCTTGCTGGTATTGTTCCCCACCTGAGTAAGTTCCTGAGCCATTTTGGCACCTGCGATGCTAACACAAATCTAGAGCGCTCGCTCTGATACCAATTGATGGATCGTAATGGGTTAGCAGTGAGCTTGGGAACTGGCAGTTAAGCTGTTCCCAAGGCAGCGGAAGTAAATAATCGCAAGTAATAAAAACAGTTAAAGGGACAGTTCCTTTATAGAGGAACCCCACTACAACCAACTAGTTGTATGGGTAAACCTCTACCTCCGCTTGGAGGATTTTGAATGACTTACTTATATTGATTGCTTTGTTCCTTAGTTACACAGCCGGATTTACACTTCTCTGTTCCTACAAGTTCTTCCTAACTCTAGCAACACTAGTAAATCCTCTCAACTGAGTTCCTAAGCTCACAACAGCAAAACACAAGTAACTCAAACCTTACGCTGACTTCTCAGTTCCCTTGCTCCAGGGAACTTCAGCTTCACCGTCGTCGAGATCACACACTCGCCGGCGGGGACTTCTCTTCCTTTTCTTTCTTCTCTCTAATGTGGGTGTTTGTAAGTTCTGGGAGAAGTACTCAGACCGAGTACTATTCATTTGGCTTTATAGTCCATTTGTCTTGGGCAGTCGCATCTTTCGTTTGTGTCCAAAATGCCCTTTGCTTGATGCCCAAGTTGTACTTTCTTCACATGTGACTTTGGTTTGAACTAGGTCAACTTCTTGAATCAATCGGACCGTTGGATGAAGCGTGACAGTCTGATCATCAGACTGTTCCCTCTGGCTGTCTGAGACAGAATCCCGCGATCTGCGCTGAACGGTCGTTGTCTTCACATGTGAGTTCCCATTTCATGGGAACTGACTTCTCCAGAGTTCCCTTGATGGAAACTCTTCATCGTTGTAAGCTTGTGTTTTTGTTTCTGGGAGTTCCCACTTCATGGGAACTTTCCTCTTCAGAGTTCCCTTGATGGAAACTCTTCATTGTGGCTAGCAGTGGCTTTGTCATTCATAGTTCTTGGTTGTACCTGTGTTCCTTAGAAATACTTGAACAAACCACATTAGTTCCCTATGGTATTTGTCATTATCAAAACTTAAAGAGAAGTGAATCGTTGATCCGTTGCTTAGAACCAGAGGTCCCAACAACGTCCCAACAATATCAAAACTCTTGTGCTTAATTTTATGATTATCAATTGATTTCTCTTGGCGCGCGACTTGTTGAATTTGATTGATATTCTACTGTTTGGATTAGTTTGATTGTTGTCTGTGCAATCTTATTTATCCTTGAAACAACTCTTTTCTAGGACTGTGGACTAGAATTGAGGAAGAGTATTTGATAATTATTTTATGCATGAGACTCGTAGCTTGATTGCATGATTTGATATCCTTCTATCCTTAATACTTTGCATGATTTGAATTAAGCGTTCTTGTTCATATCATCCTTTCGCTTGGACCGTGGACAAGCGGAAATCTTTTATAAGGATTGGAATTAACTAGGGAATTAATAGAAAAGTGGATGAATTGATGATCGAATGAGTAAAAATGTGGAATTGATTGAATGAACTCTACTTTCTTCCAATTGATTTAAACCTTAATAATAGTTGCTTGTTTGTTTGTTTGCCTGAACTCCCAAAACCCCTGTCTTTGCTCTTTGCTGATTAATCAGAAAACCGTTTCTCTTGGGTTCGACCCCTTGCTTGCTTACTATACTAGTTAGTAGTTTAGGATTATTTATTTTTTATCTTTGCAACAACGATTTTAGCCGAGTCAAATTTTGGCGCCGTTGTCGGGGATCAGTTTTAGTTTTCTGATAAATCGGCGTTTCTGATGATCCGCGCTCTCGGTTGAAAACCGCGCCCGCAGATTTATTCCGCGCCCGCGAACGATCTGCGCCCTCGGTTTATATTCGTGCCCATGGTTTTTGTTCGTCCAGAAATCCCGAATCTCGTTGTGTAGACCTATCTTACGGTCTACACTTGTATATACTAATGTCTGCGTTTAGTCTTTGTCAGTTGCAGGATGAACCCTTTCATGAGTACTTCACTAGGTGCCAGAAAATATTGCATGATCTCTCTGTTTAGGGGTTACACGTAGGGCTTGATGATGCTTGCAATCACATCTTTATGGGGATGACTCTTGAGTCCCAACTAAGGATGCACCGCGAGAGCGATGCAAAATACGTCCTTTGGAAACCCATAGACAGATGGAATTTCTTTTGTATGCTCCGAGACGGAGAGATCGAGATGCAGAAATTGGAGAACCAAATTGCTGAATTAAGAAAATTAGAGGAGGTGTTGGCATAAAGACGAAAATTCTCGAAGATGAAGGTTCCGGTACAGAACCTCCAGATCCCCCTGAAGATCCAATTCCACCCTTTCCGGAGGCACTCAGAGACCCTTCATTGGATGAAGAGATAGATGATCATAGTCATATGATGACGGAGGAGGAATATTTCCTTAAGTTTGATAGCTCCTGGAGTGATGACGATGATCTTGATGATTCGAAGAAGGAGCTAGATGATGATATGGAGATTGCCCTTCCACTTGAGGAGATGTCTATGTCTCCTGCCGTGGAGCCCTTTGTTGTGATCGATCATGATCCATGTATCCTTTCCTCTTCTTCCTTACTTTCTATTGATATCTGTTTGCCTAATATTTCTACAAAAGGTCCTGAGCATGATAGTTTACCTAGTGATTTCTCAAATTTTAAGGGTGATAGTGTTAACATGAAAATCATTACTCTTGATTTATATATTGAAAAACCACCTCGTCCTTTCAACTGGTTCTATCCTAAACCGACTAATCCTGATTTCTCTAGTGGGTTTGATATACTGAAACGGTGTCTGAATGCTATATTATTTAGTTTCAAGTTATCATTGTGCTATATTTGCCTGGATGACAGTTGCTCGCAGGATTTTGATAGACTTCTCAGGGCTTTGACGATGTCCGAGTTTTGAGGTAATAGGTTGACGCCGGGCCAACGACGTTAAACAAAGGCGCTGCTCGGGAGGCAACCCGAGGTAAGTTTTTCCTTTTCTTTTCTTTTAATCTTTTTAGTTTAGTTTTAGTTTTAGTATTCGTTTTGGTTTTGTCGGGCTAACTTGCAGGTACAAATTTTTCCATTACAAAGAAGCAGACCCGAGGCGAGGCCGAGCCCGCGGTTGCGATCCGCGCCCGCGGATCGGCCTTACAGAATTAATTTTCCTTTTATTCAGAAAATTTTTTTAACAAAAATTTTAAAAAATAAAATAAAAATAAAAGGTTTTCGGGTGAAACCCCCGAAATAAAAGGTTTTCGGGTGAAACTCCCGAAATAAAAAAAGCCCTGAAATAAAAGGTTCTCGGAGGAACCCCCGAGATAAATCAGAAAAAAAAGAAGAGAGAAAAGAAAAAAAAGGAGAGTGTTCTTCCATCTTCTACCATCATCCACCAATCCATTTTTCTATATCTTTCCATGTCTAGTTCAATGGTCATTCCCAAGTATGGGGGAATCTTCATTTTCAAGGCTCGTACTACATTAATGGTGAAGGCGAGATTCAGAGATTGTTTGTGAGTTCGTGTTCAGTTTTGTTGATTGTGTTCTCTAACCATTTTTTCACGATCGGAGCACCACCCGTGCCCGCGGTTCTGGACCCACGCCCGCGGTTTTTCCTGACGACGGATCATCTGGGGATTTCCGAGCTATTCATCCAAGCCTTTGAAGAGTTCTTCCATATCTTCTTTCGTATATGAGTCTTCTGATTTTTCTTCTTCTATGCTTAATCCTTTTTCTTTACTTCATTGAGGACAATGAAGGATTTAAGTATGGGGGAGGAAGTACTCACTACGCTTATCATACATAGTTGCATTTCAATTTATTTTTCGTTATTTTTATGGGATTTTTGTTCCATGTTTTGTATAGAGAAATTTAAAAAAATGAAAAAAGCCATAAAAATATAAAAAAGGCATATAAAATCCTGGGATGAGTTGAAAAAACGAAAGAGCAGCTCAGGTAATAAGCAGGTAACCCGGACTGGCATTAGGCTGGTAATAAGAGGTTTATGAGAGATGTGAGTATATGTGAGCACACCTAAGAAAAATGAAAATAGTGATGAGGTGAAAACCTGAAAGGGCGCCTAAGTAGAATGAGTGGTAAAATCAGAGTGTTTAGGATCATATTCTACTTTGGGTCTTGGGGATTACACTTTAGATGTCGGGTAGATCCTAGGTTGCTCTACATTTTTTAGAGCTTGAGAGCTTCTTGACTATGTACTTATGTGAGGTGTGTGCTTGAGCTATCATGTTTTTGCTCATTATTTCTCTAATTTGGGTTCGGGTTGGTGAGGTGAGTGATTTTTGTCTTCCCTTGTACTATGTTGTAAACCTTGATAGGATTTATTGTTAGATTTATTTTGAGCTTACTCGAGGACGAGCAAGGTTTAAGTATGGGGGAATTTGATACGTTTTATTTAGTATAGGTTAACTCTTGTATTTTAGGTATGATTTTAATGTGTTTAGGTTACTTTTGAGCATAATTGTCACATGAAGACCGAAGACACGATTTGAAGAATTGCAAGAGTTTTGAAGACAAGTGTTGATTTGGAGTTGTTTTGACACCATTTTCTTGTGACGCATCGTTCGGGAGCTACGGTGATCGGATGAAGCTGAATTTGATATCATTGGAAAGCTAACTCGAAGAGCTACAACTCATGTCTTTACGGCAAGTTCAAATTCCAACTCTATATGGGTGAAAACCACATCCAAAGTTGATACCAGATTATTGTCAAAAGATCCACGCCCGCGGATGGAAACCGCGCCCGCGGTTTTTCGAGGTTCCGCGGTCGAGGATTACAAGTGGATCCGCGCCCACGGATTATATCCGCGCTCCCAGATTCTGGAGTTTCAGCGCCGCCTTCGTGTCGTTTTATTTTATCTTTTTAGTATTACTAGTTGATGTACCCGTGTCTTACACGGGTCTATTAGTCTATAATAGTAAAATGTATTTAAAATACATATATAGATTTATATATGATTTAATATTATAAATTATTTTTAAAAAATTCAAATGTAATAATTATGTTCCCAATATTTTCAAAAACAGTAATATTATGTTCTTAATATTCCAAAGATATTTTTATAATAAAAATTATTTTTCTATCACTTGCCAAATTTTAAGATCTCTAAATATAATTATATATTAATAATATTATTAAATTTTAAAAATATTTTATAATCAATATTATGTTTTCATCAATTTTCAAATTTTATGATCTCTAAAAATAATTGTATATAAGTAATATTATTATATTACAAAAATTATTTCATAATAAGAGTATGTTTCTTGCCAAATATTAAGATATTTAAATATAATTGTACATTACTATATTATTAATAGTAGTAACATTATTATAATTAACAAAATTATTCCATAATGGATTACAATCCGAACACAACTTGCCAAAATTTAAGATCTCTAAATATAATTATATATTAGTAATTTAAAAAATATTATTATAATACATAGATTATAAATAATTAAATAAATGAAGGGTAAGGTGATAAATGAAAAAATTTAAAATACCTAAGTAGCATAATTAAGACGACGACACATAAGATAGGAGGATTCAACTTTAGTTATATTAAATTAATGATAATGGCATTATAATTTTTGTAAATATTATTATTTATTGATATCAATTAATAATTTATAATAAATATCAAAGATCATGTATCGATAATATTGATTTTTTAAATAAATTATATGTTAATAACATATATGGTCATAAAGAATAGTATATATTATTCTAAAACGTCAAAGATCACATAGTAATACTCTGTGTAGAACTATTATGTATTTGTAAAAATATACTTGACAAAATTTAAAATAAATAGTCAAAGATCACGTATTAATAATAATAATAAATAAAAAAATTATATGATATTAAAATATATGGTCATAAAGATGAAATAATAAATATTATTTTAAAATATCAAAGATTACATAGGTTGTATATATATTTAAGGATATGCTTTGCAAAATTTATGACACATTGATGACATCTTGGTTTACTCTCGGAGCCAAGATGAGCATGCTAATCATTTAAGGGTTGTGTTGGGAGTTTTAAGACAACTGTAGCATCGTGGCAACCTCCCAAGAATGTAAAGGAAGTACGCAGTTTCTTGGGACTCGCAGGATATTATAGAAGGTTCATCGAGGGTTTCTCAAAGATAGCTCAACCTTTGACAAATTTACTTCGGAAGACTACCAAGTTTACATGGACAAAGGCTTGCCAAAGAAGCTTTGAAGAGTTGAAAAGAAGGCTAACTTCTGCGCCCATCTTGGCACTTCCTCAAGGCTCAGAAGGGTATGTGGTCTACAATGATGCGTCAAAACTTGGCTTAGGTTGTGTGTTAATGCAGAAGGATCGGGTAATTGCTTATGCTTCTAGGCAACTCAAGACTCATGAGCTAAATTACCCGACACATGACCTAGAGTTAGCGGCTGTGATCCACGCCTTGAAGATTTGGCGACACTATTTATATGGGACAACTTGCCAAATTTTGACAGATCACAAGAGCCTCAAGTACATTTTCACTCAGCGAGAACTCAATTATGAGGCAACACAGATCGCTTGAATTGATTAAGGATTATGATCTAGAGATCCTTTATCAAACAGGCAAGGCAAATGTCGTCGCTGACGCACTCAGTAGGAAATCATCTCAAGAGCAGATGTTATCTCACTTGACTGCTCAACCCGCTTTGCAAAGAGATTTGATAAGAAACGGGATTGAGGTATGGATTCAGAGATATCAAGGTCAGTTGTGTTCCATGGACTGTCAACCTAGTTTGTTAGAAGAGATCCGTCAAAAGCAAGGGACTTGCTCGATGATTCAAGAATTGTGTAAAAAGGTGCGTCAAGGGGAAGCACCCGATTTTGAAATCCGAGATGGGATTTTGAGGTTGAAGGGGAGAGTATGCGTACCCCGTGATCAAGAGCTGAGACAGAAAATCCTTCAAGAGGCACATGCTACGCTCTATTCAATACACCCAGGAGCAAGTAAGATGTACAAGGACCTCAAGCAACATTACTGGTGGGATGGCTTAAAACCGGATGTGGCCAAGTTTGTAGCAGGATGCCAGATCTGTCAACAAGTTAAGATAGAACACCAGAGACCGGGAGGGATGCTCTAACCCCTCTCCATTCCAGAATGGAAGTGGGAAGACATATCTATGGACTTCGTCACAGGTCTGCGCAACAGTCGAGGTCATGATGCCATTTTGGTAGTAGTGGACAGATTGACGAAAACGGCACGTTTCCTACCAATTAGGGAGACGTGGCCGGTTCCTAAACTAGTGGACGTGTTTGTAAAGCAGATAGTGAGACTACATGGAGTACCAAAAACAATTGTATCCGACCAAGATGGTCGCTTTACATCGAAATTCTGGCATCGGGTGCACCAAGCGTTGGGTACAAGACTGCATTTCACGACAGCGTACCACCCACAAGGAGATGGACAGTCAGAGAGGACGATTCAAACGCTTGAAGATATGCTAAGAGCTTGTGTCCTCGACTGGGGAGGTGGTTGGTCAGAGTATTTGGAGTTGGTGGAATTCGCATACAATAATAGTTGGCATGCCTCGATTCAAATGGACCCTTATGAGGCGTTGTATGGTCGGAAGTGTCGAACGCCACTTTGTTGGGATTACCCCTCTGACAGAGTGGGTGAGATACCCCAAGTGATCCAAGAGACAGTTGATAAAGTTGCTTTGATAAGAGAACGCACGTTAGCCGCTCAGAGTCGTCAGAAGTCCTATGCCGACAAACGAAGGCGACCCTTAGAATTGATGTTGGCGCACATGTATGGTTGAAGGTGTCGCCTACTCAAGGGGTACGAAGATTTGGGATTAAAGGGAAGTTGAGTCCTCGCTACGTCGGACCTTTTGAGATCTTAGAAAGGGTCGGAGAGTTGGCCTATCGCTTAGCACTCCCTCCATCCTTGGAAGAAGTTCATTCCGTGTTTCATGTATCTCAACTAAGGCAATACATTCCCGATCCTAACCATAAGCTTAGTTATGAAGAGCTGAGAATTGAACCAGATCATACTTTTGTGGAACAACCGATAGCTATCTTGGATCGTCGAATAACGAAACAAGGAGATTCCTTTAGTCTTAGTACAGTGGTCTAAGCGTGGAGTTGAGGAGGCCACATGGGAAACCGAGGCAAGTATACAAGAGAGTTACCCAGAGTTATACCCAAGGTTAATAGAGTCAACGGGGTGATGGTTAGTACGTGAGCTTTTCTTGCATCATATCTAGTAACTTAAATTGCTTGATTGTGTTACACTTGGTTGCCTGATTGTGTGCTTGATTGGTTTACTTGATTGAGTATTGCTTGTGTTCAACCAATTAGTTGTTCATGAGAATTCAATAATTACTTGCCATGTTAGAGGAGATACTATGTTGATTGTATGTTCTGAAAGCACCTTGTTCATTTGATGAAAACTTTATGCTCGTTCTTGTGGTCGTTGGCAATTGGTTCGAGGACGAACCTACGCTAAGTGGTGGGGTTTTGTGAGACTCTAACCAATCTTCCGTCCTTATTCGTATATTAACTTAGCTCCACTTAAGTTTCGAGGACGAAACTTTCTTTTAGTGGGGGTATATGTAATACCCGGGTTTCATTAGAGAATAAGGTCTCATTCCGGTTATTTAAACTTTTGGGCCAATTAGTTCTCTTCCAATTCTATTTTTAATTTGGGTCGAATGCAGCTAAGGGCCAAGCCCAATTTCCATTTCCATTCTCTTCTATCCCTAATTTGGGAGACAACTATTCATCTTCTTCTCCTGGAGGAACGACGGCACACCCGAGCTCCCTCGTCACCTTTCTTTTGGAGCCGCTCTCACCAGTTCTCTGGTTCCCCTTTCTTGCCCTCTCGCTTTCTCACCTCCGTTCAAGAGCCTTCCCCGGTGACCTCGTGGAAGACAGTTGCAGGCGACTGCGAGCTCCTCCCCTTCCTTTGGTGTTCGCCGAGCGCCGTTGCCTTTCGGAACACCACCTGGTCGGCTCGACCCTCCGCGAGACTCAAGCAGCAAAGCCGCCTCAACTGCAAAACGCCTCTCCGGGGAGATTGGCGCGCGATCTCTTCTCTTCGACGACGCCTCCGACCGCCGTTCAAGCTCGACCTCGCAAATCGCTGCACCAAGTTGTCGTCGTTGGTCGCGCGTGCCGTTTCCAATCGAGGACGCCGTCGCCATTCATCGTCGATGCATGTCGTCTCTAGCTGATCACCATCTCCGCCAAGTGCTCACCTCACCATCGTCAGATCCCATAATTAGAATACAAGTGGAGCACGGTTGCATTTCCGAGGGTTGAAATCGATCGGACGCAAGGCGACCTGCATTCCAATTTTCGCAAGCAATCAAAGTGTAGGAGGTTGTGATTCTTCTCCAAATTCGTTTTTCTATCCAAACCCGATTACATGTTGTTCTTCTTGTTTGTTCCCAGAGAACAATTGAGTTTTGGAATGGGTTGACTCCTTGTTGAACCAACGGTTTGATTCCATGTATTTAGTAGTGAATTATGTCTTAAAGGGATTATTTATTCCGTTCAATGCTAGGTTGTCTACAGATTACAAAGCCCCAATAGTAGTAGGATAACTTTGTGGTGGAATTTTGGTATCGTGTTGATAGCTGGATAATAGCTAGGTGATGTTTATTATTGAAGAGCTGTTTGCTGGCTTATGGCTTATTTTCAATATATGAGAATTGTTGGAATTAATGGTTGACCACATTCAAACATAGTGTGTTAAATTATAGGCCATTATAATCGTTGGTTAATCTTTTAGGAATTGATGTTGGGTTTTTCAGCTACTGGATTGATAATGTTTGATGGCAGTAGTGTTGATTAAATTTGGATATCTATTGTAGTGTGGTCATTGAAGCTGCTTAACTATTCTTTAATAATAGTTATTGTTGTCGTTGTGGGTTGAGTGAATGTCTTGAATTAAATGAGTAGGTTAAATACTACTCGTTCCATTTCTTTTAATCGGTTCTTAAGCTATCCATCTTACTTAACTAGTTGATTAAAATTAGGTAATTGTAAGTGCTCGCCTAAAATCGAGGATGTCTATAATTAACACTTAGAAAGAGCTTTTAGCTTTTGGAGCGTTAAGTTGGTGTTCCGTTTTTCTTCGAAATGTTATAGTTTCGGTTATTGATTTGTTAGGAATCGATAACGTTCGTGTGTGACTCGTTCGAGCTTCCTTTCTTCTGCTACGTGTTTGTGTCTCGCCTTCGAGGTAAGTCGCTCGCCGACTTACTTAGTTTACGACTCGTTATGCGTTGAACGAGTAAATTGAATGTGTAGCCCTTATTTTGGAATGATTCCATATCACGTGCTTATATATATATTTGAAATTATAGAAATCGCTTTTAATTATTTTCGTTATGCGTGCACTGGGCTCCACCGGTATGGTCATGGGTGTGGGTACGCTGAGGAGGAAGAGGCCCCCGGGCATGATCATGAGGTTGGAAGGAACCCCCTTCTAAAAATCGAATAAAACAAACTGATTTGGAAAACGCTCTAGTAGAGGTTTAGCCGGGGAAAGAAGGGTGAATGGGGGAATGGACACGTGTATAGGACACGCCCTGACCGTGCGCCATAGATGAGAGGCCGGAGGGTGCCATAGGTGTTTGAGGAGGATGTTTGATTGTTAATGTATATGATGGATTTTGGTTGAATGGTCTAAAATGCTTGCATCTTGATCTAAGAGGTTGTATGTTGTGGATATGCGTGCTTTGGTGAAACACTTATAATCGCTACTATTATACTTCGACGTGGTTATGAATGTTTCCATGTTTGACTACATTATGTTGGCTACTATTGTTTTGCTATTGTGAACATGATTGTGTATACCTTTAATATTTGTACACATATGCAAAAGTTATTTTACTAAAAATGTTTTGTTACATATTTGATTTGCTTGTTTGACCCATACCAAGATCGTAGACTAATGTGATCAATTTGTGGCGTTTTAGGTAAGGATTCCGACATGGAAATTATGCCAGGAGGTTGCATCCCGGATGGTGGAGCTCGGTCTTGACGTGTCGAGTCGTAGAGGATTGACTTTAGTATTTTAGTCTTTTGGTTACTTAGACTATGAAATAATGCTTTGACAATGATTCTGTTTGGGAGTCTGCGTTGAGTGTTTGCCTTTTTGACTAGCTTTGGCGTCTCTTGTCATGTTTGATAGGATTATGGCTCTTGCATGCATGAGTTTTATGAAATGAGTTTTAAACTTCTAGATTGGATGATTTCGTGAATTTACTCGCAGTGCTTTTGTTGCAAGGTCCAAAATAGTCGTTTGTTGTCAGTTTGTTCTAGTAGACCCATTGTGAGGTCTACTACCTTGTGACGCCCTAGGTATCCGCCAACGGGGTGTTACACATTATCTCACCTACTAATAATATTAAAAACTTAAAATACTATATGATATTAAAATATATGACTTGAATATATACATTATCAAACATCACGTATTAATAAAATCGAAAAAAGATTAAAAAGTTATATGATAATAAAATATATGGCCATAAAGATGAAATAGTAAATTATTTTAAAATATCAAAGATCACGTACTTGTATAAGGTTATTATATATTTTAAAGTATATGCTTTGAAAAAAATATATGGCCATAAAAAATAGTAGATATTAATTTATGATATCAAAGATAATGTACATATTTACATTGTGTACAATTATTATATATTCTTACGAATACACTTGCCAAAATTTAACATATTTTGTGTACAATTATAAGATTAGATTATTTCTAAAAATAATTATATATTTAGATATATAGTATGTACAATTATTAGTAATATTATTATAATATATATATTTAAGGATTGTAAATACTAAAAAGAACGAAGGGTAAAGAGGTAATTGAAAAAATTAAAACTCTTATGTGGCATAGTTAAGATGATGACACGTAGGATAGAGAGATTCGAGTTTAGTAATAGTATATAGATTCTATCTTAGGGTTTTGGATTATTTTCTACTATTTAAGCTTAGTTTCGTTTTCAGTTTAGGGTTCCACAACTTAGAGACACAATTTTAGCATATTTTCAGAGATTATTCCAGTTTTTAGTTTTATTATGGAGAACTAATTTCCTTTGGAGTTTGTTTGATCAAGGAAACCTTTTTATGTATTTCGTGAGATTCTGGTAACTTTTCTATCCCTTGGTTAATATCAAAACTCTTGTGCTTAATTTTATGATTATCAATTGATTTCTCTTGGTGCGCGAATTGTTGAATTTGATTAATATTCTACTGTTTGAATTAGTTTGATTTTTGTCTGTGCAATCTTATTTATCCTTGAAACAACTCTTTTCTAGGACCGTGGACTAGAATTGAGGAAGAGTATTCGACATCACTTGCCCATCTATTACATAAGTAAAACCTTGCTTGACGCAAAAACGAGGTATTCTCCCATCGAAAGATTAGTGTTATCCTTGGTAATGGCTTCAATAAAATTGCGCCCTTATTTCGAAAGTCATTCTATAATCGTGAGAACTAATTACCCAATGAAAAGTATCATGTCAAAGCCAGAATTGTCAGGTCGGCTAACGAGATGGTTGATCCACTTAAATGGTTATGACATTACTTACGAGCCTCGAACGGCGATGAAGTCTCAAGCGTTGGAAGATTTTGTGGTTGACTTCACTCCTACCACTTCAGAAGATGGAGATCAAGACGTGATGCACGTAGCAGGGAACGACAGATGGTTGATGCATACAGATGGAGCGTTGAACCAGATTGGCGTAGGATTGGGGGTAGTCCTGAAGTCACCAAAGGGGGATAGGATAGCCCAGGCTGTTCGATGTACATTCAAGGCTACTAACAATGAAGCAGAGTATGAGGCGCTTATTGCAGGGTTACTTGTTGCTAAAGATCTGAATGTACAGGAAATTGAGGTAAAGATTTGATTATTATTTTATGCATGAGACTCGTAGCTTGATTGCATGATTTGATATCCTTCTATCCTTAATACTTTGCATGATTTGAATTAAGCGTTCTTTTTCATATCATCCTTTCGCTTGGACCGTGGACAAGAGGAAATCTTTTATAAGGATTGAAATTAAATAGGGAATTAATAGAAAAGTGGATGAATTGATGATCGAATGAGTAAAAAGGTGGAATTGATTGAATAAACTCTACTTTCTTCCAATTCATTTAAACCTTACTAATAGTTGTTTGTTTGTTTGTTTGTTTGCCTGAACTCCCAAAACCCCTGTCTTTGCTCTTTGTGATTAATCAAAAAACCGTTTCTCTTGGGTTCGACCCCTTGCTTTCTTACTATATTAGTTAGTAGTTTAGGGTTATTTATTTTTGATCTTGGCAACAACGATTTTAGCCGAGTCACAATCTATTGAGTATTGCTCAACTTTGTGACCAAGGGATCAACGATGTATCCTTTACCTCAGATGGTTGTAAGATCAAGAACATGAATTCAAATCTTGTGGTCCTGAAGGGAAAGAGGCGCAACAATGTGTATTTTGTTGACTCATGTTTCCAACCACAGGAAGAACTATGCTTTGTTACAGTAGTTGATAAAACCGATCTCTGGCATAGGAGGTTTGGTCACGCAAACCATCGAGGAATTCACAAACTCTACTCACAAAATCTGGTGATAGGACTTCCCAAAGTTCTTACAAAAAAGGAAAGCTTGTGTGAAGAGTGTGTGAAAGGAAAACAAAGCAAGTCGTCTTTTCAGCCAAAGTTGTCTATTAGCACCTCTCATCCCCTTGAGATGGTACACATGGATTTGTGTGGTCCCATGTAGGTGAGAAGTCATGGTGGTAACGAAGTACATTTTTGTTATTGTTGATGATTTTACTAGATATACATGGACTTTCTTTCTAGGTTCCAAAGATGAGACGTTCATGGCATTCAAAAGCTGGATCAAGAAGGTAGAAGCATCAACAAGACAAAAACTTAAGGCTATCAGGTCGGACAATGGAACAGAGTTCAAGAATTCCATGTTCCATAGCTACTGTGAACATGGAGTGTCTCAGAACTTTTCTGCGTCGAGGACTCCTCAACAAAATGGTGTAGCAGAAAGAAACAATGGAACACTGCAAAACATGGCTCGTACTATGATGTTGGCAAGTAACTTGCCTTGGTCCTTTTGGGCAGAGGCAGTCGGTACTGCTTGCTATATCATTAACCGAGTCACCATACGTTCCAACTTTTCTAAAACTCCATATGAACTACTCAAGGGAAGAAAGCCAAATATTTCCCACTTGAAAGTCTTTGGATGCAAGTGCTTTATTCACAACAACGAAAAGAACGAGCTAGGTAAGTTTGATCCAAGGAGTGACGAAGGCATCTTTCTGGGGTATGCATCCAACAATAAGGCTTACAAGGTGTCCAATAAAAGGACTAAGAAGTTTGAAGAAAGCATTGATGTTGTCTTTGACGAGTCCAAAAATAGAGGGAACCTGTCTAGTAATGAGGATGTACTGAAGGTTCTAAACTCGGATTCAGATGATGAAGTCGATCCAGAATCAAGTGCACAAGTTCCAAATGAAGATGTTACTCCCCCAAGTCCTGACATGGATGAAGATGACACACAAATTGCCCTGGTTCCTGAAGATGATTCTCAACTAAATGAAGATCGTGTGGAAGAAGGAACATTTCATGGAACGACAAGCCAACAGGAACAAGAGGAGTCAAGAATAGATCCCACTCAAATTGAAGTCAGAAACTATCATCAAAAGAGGGATCATCCTGTTGACAACATCATCACTCCATATGATAAAGGTTTGCTTACTTGTTCCTCTATTAAGAATTTTTGTGCTTTCAATGCGTTTATCTCTCTTGCAGAGCCCAAGAATGTGAAGGAAGCATTAAAAGATCCGACTAGATACTAGCTATGCAAGAGGAACTAAACCGATTTGAGAGGAACAAAGTATGGAGATTAGTTCCCAAGCCAAAGCACAAAATGGCTATAGGAACAAGGTGGGTATTCAGGAACAAACTTGATGACACCGGAGTTGTCACAAGGAACAAGGCGAGGCTTGTAGCAAAAGGGTACAATCAACATGAAGGGATTGAATACGATGAAACGTACGCTCTTGTTGCAAGAATAGAAGCTATTCGTCTTTTAATCGCCTATGTTGCTCACAAGGGATTCATTATATCAAATGGACGTGAAGACAACATTTTTGAATGGGTACCTACAAGAGGAGGTTTATTTGTTGCAACCTCCGGGGTTTGAAGATGTTGATCACCCTGACCATGTATACATACTGGATAAGGCTCTCTATGGTCTTAAACAGGCTCCTCGTGCTTGGTATAATAGATTCGCTCAGTTTCTATTAGGCAATGGATACATGTGTGGTGTGATCGACAAGACGTTGTTTCTAAGGGAACAAGGCGGTGAGATTTAATAGTTCAGGTTTATATCGATGATATTATATTTGGTTCTACTAACCCTAAACTTGTAGAAAGCTTCAAGAATCTAATGAGCAGTGAATATGAGATGAGCATGATCGGTGAACTCACTTTCTTTCTTGGTCTACAAGTGGTACAAAGTGATGAGGAAACAAAGGTACATCAACAAAAGTACATCAAGGAGCTACTGAAGAAGTATGGTATGGATTCTACGTAAGCTTTTGATACTCCTATTTATCCTAATAGTCGTCTTGATGCTGACTTAAATGGTGTTGATGTTGATCAAACGATGTACCGTGGCATGACTGGTTCCCTATTGTACCTAACGGCCAGTCGACGAGATATTATGTTCAGTGTGTGTCTTTGTGCTAGATTCCAGGCTAAGCCTAAAGAAACATCTAAAACAAGTAAAGAGAATTCTGCGCTACTTGAAAGGGAACGATGGGTTATGTCTATAGTATCCAAGACTCAACTCGTTCCAACTTGTCGGATTCTCGAATGCAGACTTTGCAGGTCACTTGGTAGATAGGAAGAGCACATTAGGCATGACCCAATTTCTTGGTCCTTGCTTAGTGTATTGGGTATTAAAGAAGAAAATTTTGGTTGCTCTTTCAACGGCTGAAGCGGACTATGTCTCAGCAGCTGCTTGTTGTGCCCAGGTGTTGTGGTTAAAACAACAACTAGTGGATTTTGGTATGTCTCTTGGAACTATCCCTATCTTATGTGATAATACAAGTGCAATCAATATCTCCAAGAATCTTGTGCATCATTCTAGAACCAAATATATAGATATTCGACATCATTTCTTAAGAGATAATGTTGAAAAAGGTTTTATCAAGATGGATCATTGTAGGACTGAAAATCAAGTGGCAGATATTTTCACCAAGGCTTTGGACAGAAAACCCTATGAGCATCTGAAGATGTTCCTAGGAATGATTTCCTTGGAGTAAACAAGTCCCGGTCCTCTATTCCCTCAGTGTCTGACTAAAAAGGTAACTTCTCAGGGAACTACGTATCATTTGACAAGTTTTCTAATGGCTTATATCTTTCCTCTATGCATTGATATTTTATATATTAGAAATTGTTAATTGTTGCATGCTAAAAGGAACTAAAACTGGATTGTTTACATCCAAGATTTTCTTTAGCCAAAATATCCAACCTGATCTATTCTAACCCTCACTTCAAGCCGAAATGATGGTTGGTTATAAGTTGTCCCTTAGCCTGGTCCAAACAAATGTTCCCTATGAACCCTTTTTGATTACCTATAAACGGGGAATAATTGTTTGGATGTCAAAACTTTCCAAGCACACAAAATTTTTGAATGGAACATCCCCTGCCCCTTGTCCGTTCAAACAAACCTTTTTATCCATTCTTAGTAACGAGGAGGGGAACAATGCTCAAAGGGAATGTGAATCCAAAAAGTAGTGGGTGAATAAGAAAAAGCTCCAACAAAAAAGGTGTTCTAGAGGTTTAAAAAAAAGGAGGGGAGGAAAAGGAAAAAGGGAACTTATCAAGTTACTTCTGCAGTTCGGAAAAATCTATGTGTTACTGAAGAGAAGTTTAACTTTCCCTTCGTTATGAGAAATATCTCGAGGATGAAGTTCCAAGGCGGTCCAAACGGGAACTATGGCGAAGAAAATTGTTAAAAAGGTTGGTGGAAGTGTTAATGCCAAGATGTTAATCGTGCTTCAAAAGATGTCCTCTCAGCTGAGTACTATCATTGGTTACTTGGCTAAGAGAGACATTGACACTGTTGCTGTTGATTCCACCTCCTCCGAACCATGATGTGGACCCTCTCTAGTTCCTTAGTCTATCTATCCCCAGGTTAAAGTTTATTTTTTGTTTCTCTTGGATGCTAAGACTTTTTATGTTTTATGTCTTCTCTGGCTATGTTTTCTGCAACATTTATCTATAATACCAATTATCTTTTGCTTATGAATGTTTTGAGTTTCAATTGAATTTTTTCATTTGCTCTACGTTTTGCTTGATGATTGTTGACCTTTTGATGATGTCAAAAGGGGGAAGTTAGGAAAAATGCAGAGATGTGTTCTATCCAGAAAATACAGAGGGAAGTTTGGCTAAGGGGGAATATGGTGTTAACTCTGATGAGTAGGAACAATAGTGCATCTGTTAAGATGGAACCATACAGGATTTCTTTCCTGATCTATTTCCACTGGTTTCTAAGACATGCATTTTTGTATAGGTTTGTCATCATTAAAAAGGGGGGAATTGTTGGAACAATGGTTGTTCCATGGTTTCTCTTAGTTTTGATGATAACAAACTTAGTTAATATAAATTGCTTATACATGTAAGTGTTTCAGGTAAACAGGTACATAGTCACGAGTAACGAAACATTGTGAGGAACGATGGAGGGAACGAGTGAAAGATTTAAGAAGCGCGTCTAAAACGGAAGGCATCTTTCTATTTATGGCAAGTTTCCAGATCTTCTGCGAGCAATCCTCTACGAAGATATGACAGCTGTAGGTGGTTGCTTAAGGAGATCAAAGGAAGGATAAGATCAACTTCACACGACCTTATCTAAAGTGATCTGATATCATTCGATTTTGGCAAGAATTGGCATGGTTGAAGGTCGGAAATCACAAACAATACTTTCTCCTTATTGTGTGGGATTTGTTAAGTGGAATGTCTGCGTAATTAGGCAAGAATTACATATGAGATCAGACTTGACATATCTTATAAATAGCTAGGTTATAGCTAGGGTTAAGGTGTGGTTGTAGACGGTGAACTTGGAGAGAGAGCTTTTCAAGTGTATGAGTGTGTGGCTTTTTCCGGTGAAGAATCCACAAGTAAGTCAGTAGATTACTTCCATTTAGGTTTACTCTTAAGGTTGTAGAAGTCTAGTTGGTTGAACTTTGGTGTGTGCCTTAGTTACCAGGGAACTTGACTTGCTTTGTAATCATTGAAACTTAATAAAGGTATTCTATTGAAAATCCTCTGAGAAGGAGTCTCAAAGGTAGAGATTTTTTCTTTCTACGACTTGTTGGTCGGACAGAAAGTTTTCCTCTCTAAATTTTGTGTTTTTATTGTTTATTTCCGCTGCCCAGGAAACATTACTAGTTCCCTGACTTGTTACTAACGCGTCACGATCCGACAGTTTTCATTTGAATAATTAAAGGCTTGCATTTCTTTTCTTAAAATAAGTATTCTTAAGTTTATAAAACTCTTACAAACTATCACTTTGAAAATAATAATAAAGAATTATTATTTTGATATTTCTTATCTAAATTATTTAACCAAGTAATTTAGCTTAGCTTGCCTTCTATTAGAAGAGGAAAATAAGAGAAAAGTAGAATTAAAATTAAAATAAGGATTTTAATACATATTCGTTCGTTACCTTTTCGAATAAACAGGTTGAAGCGTACGAACTTCACTAAGTCGTCCAAAATTCCAAGTCTCGTAAACTTACAAAAGAGATTCAAAGCAAGTGGATATTCTCCTTGTAACATTTTTGATATCTCGATTCCGTTAAACTTCTCTATGTTGGGAACAAACTTGTTTGCTTAAATAAATAAACATAGGATATATTGATTTCTAGAAATAACGACATCTCATTATCGTTATTATTATTCAAACGGTAGAAATGAACTTAGGACCGATGATTGTGGCCTTGTTTGTTTAAAATGTCAGAGACATCGCTTGGAAAAGTATGGTAAAAACTGTTGGACATAAGTCATTAAACCACTTTTTATAACATCATATTATATGTAGGTCATGACTCTACTCTTACTTCGTTGACTTGAGTCTTAAGCAATGTCGAAATAGAAAGGTTTCGTCTGAAGTCTAAAGCAATGTCATACGAAAAATAAATGTTGGATGAAATCTTAAAGCAATGTCGAAATAAAAAGGTTTCATCTAAAGTCTTAAGAAATGCCACATAAAATGAAAATGATGACTAAAGTCTCTTGCTAACGTCTATGCTATGCAGACATTCAAAATTTTAATAAGGCTGTAATATCCGCGATATTCCAAGCTTTTTAGAATATAATATTTATTATCAATTATTTTCTCTAACTAAAAAGGAGAATTTCTAAATATCAAATTAACTTCTACTATTTTCTTTTGAAAGAATTTATCAAGAAAATTAAAGTAGATGAAAATTCAATAAAATAACTTGAGGGGCATAGATTAATAAAGTGTGGTAAATTAATAAAAAGAGCATTAGATAAAAATAAGGTCCTTTAGTAATTGAATTTATTTCCTAACATAGTTTACACAAAGGCCTAAGAATCCAATTTAAAAGCTTTGTAAAAAGAATGCAAGAGCCGGGATTTGAACCCGAGACCTCTTGCAACCCACTCCACACGCCCCTCTCTATTTCCGCTAGACCAAGTGAACTTTCTTACTCATTTACCCACCCTTTAAATTTTATATCAACTTTTTAGTCTTCTTCTTCAAACAAGTCAACTTGATTTGACACTTCACCATTGCATGCCCATGTAAGCTTCTCTTCCTTCTCCTTAGCTTGCAAGACACCCTTG
Source organism: Fallopia convolvulus (assembly GCA_964016875.1). NCBI lineage: Eukaryota > Viridiplantae > Streptophyta > Magnoliopsida > Caryophyllales > Polygonaceae > Fallopia > Fallopia convolvulus. The sequence continues at coordinate 59,915,717 of OZ024720.1, read as the reverse complement.
ATTACATCACCCTCCATCACCCTTGAAGAAGCACACATTTGACCAATGGAAGAACACCTCCTCCTCCTCCATTGGTGCAACCACCATGTCATGGATCACTCCCTTCCTCCCCTTGGCCTATAAAAAGGGTCTCCATCTTCTCCTAACACCCACACATTCATCCTTCTCTTCTCCTTCTTGCAAATTGCTCTCAAGATTCCCAAAAATCAGCCACAATCAAGTTCCAATCCTCCACCAAAATACCACAAAAACACCATCAAAATTCCTCTTCTTCCCCTTGGAGCCACCGCCGGACCACCTTGGAGCCCCCATCAGACCACCAGCCCGCTGCCGAGACCCGCCGGTGCCACCGAGGCCTCGCGCCGCCGCCCGTCCCTGGTTGCGCCGCCCGAGACCGCCGGCCATCCTCTCCCCCGCCTTCTCATGTGTTCTGTAATACAAAAGCAAGAAAAGTATAATTCTACACCCTTATTTTTATTAAATTGATTTATGTATTTTAATGAGTAGAATAAAAAAGTTAGTTTAAAATTAAATCTATTAAATTTATTAAGTAGATCTTGTTAGTTGAAGTAGAGAAACAAATCTAATTACAATGATAATTTTTGTCCTACTAGAATACCTAAATTATATTGTATTTCAATATTATGCAAGACATGCTATTTTCATAATAGTAAAGGATTCTTATAAAAAGTATTTGTATAAACTTACTAGCATATGAAATGTAGTTTTAATATTAAAAATATCACCTTTATAAGGAAATAAGATTTATATAAGATAATGATATTGCATGTCCCTAGTTATAGAGAAGTGGAAGATATATAAAATCAAATAATGATAAATTATTATTGCCATAGCTCTAGGTGTAGAGAATTGCCATATATATAGTTTTAATAATAAAATATGGTAACCTAAGCTTATAAAACAAATAGCTACATTTTTTTATGGTATTTATTGTAAGCATGCGTCTTACATCATATAGGTAGTTCTTATAAAAATAATTATAGCATATAAAATTAGTAAGATAATGCTATCATCTTTATAAAGAAAGAAGATAAGAATTTTAGAAGATTTGAATGGTTGCATGTCTAAGATTATAGATGACATCCTATTATATGATTTTAATAATAATAATGCTAGGTTCATTCAATAAATTCATTATTTAATAAGATATAAAATAGCTTATCTCTAAATGTAGAGTTATTACAAATAGGAATTTTTATTAATATTTATGTATAAGTATGACTATAAAGTAAACTAGGTTGGGTTATGATATTAGTTATAATAGACGATGATGATGTTAGAATACTTATGACATACTATAATAAAATTGTAGAGAGATCTTACGAAAGTATTATTGTTTCAAAACTAGTAGTCATGAACTATAGTTAAATATTGATTTTATTATTAATAACTATATTACTAAAGTCACATAGGAGAAGAATATTATTTTGATAAATCTCCAAAGTGTAGAGAACTATTGCAAAACATAAGTCTAGATTATATGTGAGAAGTATGACCTTATAAAGAATCTATGATATTATAGCATAAGGTTCACTTGTAAGGAAAGAAACCCTTTAGATATAGAAAATATATTATTTTATAAAGTATAAATATATTAATAATGAATTATAAATATGAAGTAAGATATTTATAAGTTATGATTATGTTTTTACAATACATGATGATAATACGGTCTATGATCAAAGATAATTTTAAGCCTTATAGTATAAAAGGATTATTTTAAATATTACTAAATAGATTTTTATGGAATAAAAAGGGATATTACAAAACCAAAATAATAATGAAGGAATATTATTATTTTGAATAATCTCTAGATTATTACAATAATAATTTAGAATTCCGCTTCTCTTATAGAAGTATTATAAGAGGGATTTCAAGCTAAGAAGAATCCGTATTTAAAATCCGCTCGTAAATTCCGTGTCATTAGGTCGGGATTCGTGCTCGAAGTTGCGAACCAAATATTCCGTCAAGACTCGATAGTATACGCTTGTAAGCTAAGGCAAGTGGAATTTTCCCCTTGTGACCTTTTATATTCATTTCCGTGAAATTCTCAATGTTGGGAACAACTTGTGTGCTAAGTAACGAATGAACCTAGGAAATATCGATTGTTAGATATAACGACCCCTTGTTAGCATAATTCACTATTATTATTTGATAGGATTATTTATGCTAGTGTGGTTGTGGCCTTGATTGTTTATGGTCTCGTTTAGAGACCAACGTCGAACGAACTAGTGAGGGGCGCGGAATAGCCGACGCCTCTATATCACCTTACTAAGTCGTAAGTGCCTACGCGTTTGAAGTACGACTTTCGGGATCATGATCTCCATCCGCTCCGATTGCAAGGAGGGATGAGCGCACTACAGCTGAGTGCCGGGAAACGGAGTTTTTCCCTCGGGTGGCTCGGATTATCCGTATCCCACCACTCTCTATTTAAATCATAAATGAAATCGAACATCTTTTCCCACTAAATAAGATAAGTGCTAAGGCACAATTAAGATGACAAAACCGGACCGGTCTCAAATGATCGATCCGGCCCTCGGTCCGCTTAGGGCGCGAGTGGTGTTTGACTTGTTTGAATAAATGAATGTTCCCAACATACCTTCAATTCTAAAGAAGACTATAATCTAGTAGTACTTCTCTTGCTCACCAAGCTATCCCTTTGGATATGCTATCGCTATCTTTCGTATCTTAGCTCCACATAAACAAGCTCATCGTAAATACAACCCGATTATCTCTTTCGACAATAATCAGAAGTTACCGAAATTACCCTCGGGAAATTCCATTCCCACTTGCTTAGTCTCTTAGACTAATTCTTCTTTTCCGCATGTTTGCCTGGCATTCTATCGCCCCTCGCGAATTATGTCAGAATCTAGGAATCCCCACAAGGCGTGAAGTGAAATGAAGTGAAGTGAAGAAGGAGGAAGAACAAAGATTTTCAAGATGTGCTTCGTATATCATTTTGTTTTATTTTCGATATGTTTCAAGGACAAGTTAGCTTCGCATTTCAACCTCTGAACAACTTTATATTTGAAAGCGATGTAAGATGTTTTGTAAGAACCAAGTCTCCCTCGGGAGCACCTTTTCTCATTATGTATTATGTTTTATTCCGCATTTTAATTGTTCTATATCATTCTAATAGCCTTGGGTGACTTTAGACGGTAAAGTCTGAGGTCACTGGCGGTAATACCCAGTGTTGTAAAATAGGGGTGTTACAAAGGCTAAAGGTTTGCCTTATTCAATCCATTAAATAAATTTAGGCTATGTTCTAACTAAGTGTTAAAAACTTCGTTCCCTTAAGTGGACTCAGTTCTTTCATAGCCTCCACACCCTTAAAAGTCATTAATGCTATGTAAAGTTTTGACACGTAATAAAGATAAGTGCTAGTGCACATTAAAAGACATCAAAACCGGGCCGGTTTTAGAAGACCAACTCGGCTCTCGGTCCGATAAGGGCGCGAGAGGTTTTCTAGAAACTTGTGTGTAATTAAAACATTCCCAACTTTAATTCTACTCTAAGAAGTTCTACAATCGCGTTGTCTTTCTTTTTGGACTAAGGTTATCTCGCTTCGAGATATACTCATCTCCGTCTTTAAGCACCACATAAAGGTTATACATCTCAAACACATTTCACATACCTCTTTAATGATTTGTTAACTTACCCAAATTACCCTTGAGAATTTCCGTTCTCACTTGCTTAGTCTCCTTAGACTAATTCCGCTCTTTTCTACATTTTTGTCTGGTATTTCTCGCCTTTCGCAACAAGGTTTCATTATTTTCGCTGCTTAACTCTATCATGTTGTTTTGAAACAATTTAAGATGTAATGACAATATTTAGCTTGAGCACCTTTTAATGTCATGTATTACCATTTAAATTCCGCATTTCTTTTAAGTTTAATACTTTATAAAGCCTAGGGTGACTTTGGACGGCGAGGTCACTAGCGGTAATACCCATCGTTGCAAAATAGGGGTGTTACAAACCCAAACCTTAGAAAGTAGAAGACTACTCACACATATTTATGTCAAAACAACAAAATTGAATTAAAAGTAAACTTACACCAATCCAAAATAATCGTTTTCCAAAACTCCAACTCTAACGTGCGTCTTGTCTCCTCAAACTAACATGATTGCATAATAAAAAAACTAAAGCTAGGACTAGGTTTTTTATACCAAATCTAACACTACTCCTAAGAAAATAAAATCTATCAAGATATATCTCCAAAGGAAACTATCTAAAAACATAAAGACACGGAGGTGCCTCGGTACTGACCCTAACTGCCTCGATATGCTCCTCGTAACTGAGAGACCTCCCACGTTAGAGGGTTGCTATTCTTGTGCTTGCCTCGATTCTTCCTCTTTTGGTTCGATAATGAGTCTCCATTCTTCACTTAGGCTTGAACATGGTTCTTTAACTTCATTTCATCACCATTCCCTTCATACTTTTCCTTGACTTCGCTTCACTCCTAGAAACGCTCCGAAACAAGTTCAAAGATCTACCAAATGCCACCAAAGCTTGTGTAGACTCCATATCTTAAACAAATATGAAAACCTACACAAACGAATCCAAACTAAACACAAAACTAAAGAAAACGACTTAAACACACCCTAAAAACATGACTAAAAAGGCGGACATCAATATCATGCCACAAAAAACCGGCAACTATGCACTCGGGTGGGTCGTCGGAAGCCATCATCGAAAGTACATGATCGAAGAAATCGCGGTTGGGAGACAACCCTTCCTAAGACCGCTGAGGAAGTCATGTTCCCCGGGTAACAAATAGTCCTCCCTCGTGTCGAACATATACTCAACCGAATTAGTGTACTCAAGAAAGGAGAACGTGTGAGCTACCTCGTGCCCCTCGATCGGCAAATTGAGGATGACGGTGACGTCATGGAGTGTAATAGTGATCTCGCCCCACAGAAAGTGAAAGTTGTTGGTCTCGGGATGCCAATGCTCGACAAAAGCAGAAATGAGGGCACGATTGATGTTCCCGAAATCGAAGTCCAACAGCTTTGTCAGACCGGTCTTTCGAATGATCCATAACCACGAACCCTCAGCAGCATCAACGTCGGATGACAGAATATGAGTCCTCCATTTTGGAAAACTCTCTCGGTCTGCTCTGACACGTAATACGTCTAACAGGTCCGTCAAACTCGGTCCTTCACGGGTCATGTGTCCTCCAAATCGCGTCGGCGATGTGTCCCTCGAAATCTCGTAACACAGATGGATCATCGAGCCCATACGGTGTTTGCTCCGGCAAGTCGCCCTGTGGAGGATGGGCCTTTGCCGCCACAACAGAATCAACAACCAGCTCATCCAAATGAGTATGAGTCGGGTTGGAGACCAAAGGATCAGAATGCGGAGGATCGAACTAGGGAGGATGCGACAATGACGATGACGGCTCGGTCGGAGCCTCTACCGTCCCAACAGAATCACGATGAGCCTCTTCCGTCCCAACAGAATCAACCATCATATCCTCCAAATGAGTCGGTGGGGCCTCATCCAGGAAGTTACCCCGTGGAGGATGAGCCTCTCTCGTCGCAGTAGAATTAGGATGAGCTGGATGGCTTAGAGGTGAATTCTTCGTGTCGTTTCTTGCAACCCGAAGCCGTGACTACACAATAATCAGTACGTCTATTGCCAAGTGTAGACTTCCAAATGTGTGCTACTACCTCCTGTTATTTAATTTATTATTAATTATATAATAATTTTCCCTCATTTATTTAATTTCACTCAAACTAATCCTAATTTTTATTATTTGTATTTAAGATTGTTACTACTTACTACATAAAATATAATTTCTAATCTAATAAATAAATTATTTCTACGGTACAATTTCTAATTTTTATCATATAATTTATTCAACATAATATAATTTCTAATCTAATAAATATATTATTTCTAAGGTACAATTTTTAATTTTTATAACATAATTATATAATCTAATAAATAATATAATATACTATAATATCTATTTTTAATCTAAGAATCTAATAAATATATAATTTTTAATCTCTATAATATAAAGGATAACTTCTCATAATTTACAATTTTAATATGCATTTTGTGAGTTTGGTTCAAATGAAACAACCCTTATCCTGAAACGAACTCTTATCCTGAAACGGGTGCACTTTTTCTAGTTCGTAGTGCACTTTTTCTAGTTTGTAGTGCACTTTTTCGGATTTGCACTTTTCGTACTTTGTAGTACACTTTTCGTACTTTTTGTAGTGCACTTTTTCGGATTTCACTTTTCGTATTTTGCAATGCACTTTTGTATGAAAAGTGCACTACAACCTAGGAAAAGTGCTTCGTTTCACATTTTAGGATAAGAGTATGTTTCATTTGAACCAAACTCTGCATTTGATATATATTTCGCTAAATAAAATATATTTAACATAATTTTGGTAAATAATAAATAAACTATCAATATAAATCTATATATATTACATACTCAAAATATATTTTAAAAAAGACTTCATCAGTTGGTCTTCTCTGACGCACTGGACGACCCGGATCTGCATCCTCTTTCGTCGTCGACCTGCTCGGCCTCACTCTCTCCGTCCCCACCGCCGCCGTGCTCCTCTCCACCGCCGACGCCACCACTCCTCCCACCGTCGTCCCTTCGACCCCGTCCGAAGCTTGGGCGGGTTTGGAATCCGTCGGCGGCAGCACCGCCACCCCTTCGCCCGCTTGGGCGGGTCCAAAATCCGCCTAGTGTTGGGCACTGCCAAAAGCCGCTGGCGGGTTATAAAGAACCGGTTTTTTTTAAATAAAGGCGGGTTTCGGACCCGCACAATGCAATCTTGACTTTTAAAAAAATTCATGTGCGGATTCAAAATCCACATAAAATAGAGTGTGCATCCCAAAACATGGGGTGGGTAAAATTACGCTTTTTTAGTGTGTGCCGACGGTTGTAGGAAGTGCAACATTTTTTTTTGGGTCAGACCTGCAACATTTTTTTTGACGGTCTACAAAAATATCAGGAAATCATATTATCAATTATGACTTGAAAAAATAGCAATCCCCTCTCTCAACTATATTTCAATTGGGGTGATGATTTCCTTCACACTTAATTTCGGGATATTGCTATTTTAGGATGTCATTATGTCATCCATCTACTTTTTTTCCAGATCAGGCCATCCCCTCATCAATCTACATTTATGGAGCATGTCATGACGGTCATCCATCTACTTAGCAAATAATTCATCCACTTTTATTTTTTTGATCTTTGATTCATCCGCTTTTTTTAATAGGGTAGCAAACCAACCATTATTTTATGATTCTCAAACCACCACGGTGAATCGGTGATCAACTTTAAAGCCAATGTATGCTCCACATTAAGAACCATTCGAGTATTCCACATGCCTTCACCAAAAAAAAAGGCAGAATACATCAACATATTCCTGCACTTACACTTTTTTTCTTATTGGACCCCTGTACTTAGGGACAAAACCAGGAATCGAAATCTGGGTGGGCTGGATTTATCTTGATGGAAAAATTAGAAAAAAATTAACAATATCTATTATATTTTTAATAAATATCAAGATTATATTCAAATTTATAATCCTAACTAATTTTCCATACTAATTAATTATATACATATAAAATACTAAATATTTTAAAATAAATACTAGTTAATATGTGAATATAAATACCCAACTAAAAATATATTAAATAGGTTTCAATATAACAATGACAAATAAAAGTGGAGAGTGTGCCTAGTTAGGTAGACAAGAAAAAAAAAGTGGAAACGCTCCTGGAGAGAATTGAACACGTGCATACCATCTGCAGTAGACTGTGAATGTGTACATTAATACTACTAATATAGATATATTTAATTTTTTGGGGTGGGCTACAGCATACCCTAGCCCACCCCTGGTTCCGTGCCTGCCTGTACTAAAAAATGTTCAAAGAGACTCCTGTACTGCCCCTAATTTTTTTTATTGAACACTTTCAATCTTATTCTCCTTCCAGTGTACATCACACGCCTTATGTGTCATGTTATCTTGCCAAATAAGCCAAAATGGGCAAATACGTACATGTTATTTTGCCTATTGAACACTTTCAAGTCTTCACGCGCCTTATGTAACATGTACGTATTTTGCCAAAATAACATGTATGTATTTGACCATTTTGGCTCATTTGGCAAAATAACATGACACATAAGGTGCGTGATGTACACTGGAAGGAGAATAAGATTGAAAGTGTTCAATAGGCAAAATTGGGGGCAGTACAGGGGTCTGTTTGAACATTTTTTAGTACAGGGGTCCAATAGGAAAAAAAAGTGTAAGTACAGGGGTCTGTTCATGTATTCTACCAAAAAAAAGAACCATTCCACATGCCATACTAAAGATATTTAATAGAAAATTATAGTCAATTAGTTATATTGCTCAGTCAATACTTTATTTAACGAGATGTTAATTAAGAGTATGTAAGGTAGGATTTTATTTTATTTTTAACTAGGTGGATGGCCCGTGCTGTCGCACGGGTTCTCATCGATTATATTTTATATTATCTAGGTGAAGTTATATTTTTCATATATTTAGTGGGATGTGTGAAAATATAAGCACATCGGTCATCATTTTTAATATGACCGAATATGAGCATTGCAACTATTAAAAAAAATTAATTTAATTAAATATACCGTTGAAGTGTAGTTGATTAATTGAGTACAAAGATAATGTAATATTAGCTATAGTGCGTTAAGTCAGAAGGAGTAAAAATTTAAATATAAAAATTAATTTATGTTAAAAATAAAATTGTAAATTTTTAGCCATATAGCTATGTAATATGTTTTCCATTTTGTATTATATATTTAGCGATAGATTTAAGTATATATTCATAAAAACTTAAAAACTTTGCTCTTTCCTGGTCATTGAACACTTAATTTTATGAAAGATTAAATCTATCATTCCACTGGTTAAAAATGTTGGATCATGACGCGTTAGTAACAATACAAGAAACTAGTAAGGTTCCCTGGGCAGCAGGAATAAACAGTAAGAACACAAAAATTTATAGAGGAAACCTTCTGTCCGACCAACAAGTCGTAGAAAGAAAAACCTCTACCCCTGAGACTCCTTCTCAGAGGATTTTCAATAGAATACTTTTATTAAGTTTCAACGATTACAAGGCAAGTCTAGTAACTAAGGTACCCACCAAAGTTCCCTTGGTAACCACGGCACCGACCGAAGTTCAACCAACTAGACTTCTACAACCCTAAGCGTAAACCTAAATCGAAAGTAAACTACTGACTTACTTGTGGATTCTTCACCGGAAAAAGCCACACACTCATACACTTGAAAAGCTCTCTTCTCAAGTTCTTCGTCTTCAACCACACCTTTTAACCCTAGCTAACCCTAGCTATTTATAAGATAAGTCAAGTCTGATCTCACACGTAATTCTTGCCTAATTACGCTGATATTCCACTTAACAAATCCCACACAATAAGGAAAAAGATTGTTTGTGATTTCGGATCGTCAACCATGTCGATTCTTCCCAAAACCGAATGATCTCGGATTTCCCAAGATAAGATCGTGTGAAGATTGATCTTATCCTCTCTTTTATCTCCTTAAGCAACCGCCTACAACTGTAGAATCTTCGTAGAAGATCGCTCGCAAAAGATATGGTAACTTGCCATTTATAGAAAGTCGCGTTCCTTCTCAAACGCGCTTCCTAAATCTGTCACTCGTTCCCTCCATCGTTCCTAACGATGTTCCTTCACTCGTGACCATGTACCTGTTTTCCTGAAACACTTACATGTAGAAGCAAGTTATATTAACTAAGTTTGTTATCATCAAAACTAAGAGAAACCATGGAACAACCATTGTTCCAACAATTTCCCCCTTTTTGATGATGACAAACCTATACAAAAATGCATGTCTAGAAACCAATAGAAATATAGATCAGAAAAAAATAAATTCCTGTATGGTTCCCCCTAAACAAATGCACTGTTATTCCTACTCATCAGAGGTAACAACATATTCTCCCTCAGCCAAAGTTCCCTCTGTATTTCCTGGATAGAACGCATCTCTTCATTTTTCCTAACTTCCCCCTTTTGACATCATCAAAAGATCAACAAACATCAAGCAAAAACATAGAGCAAATGAACAAATTCAATTGAAACTTAAACCATTCATAAGCAAAAGATAGTCATTATTATAGATAATTGTCGCAGGGATCACATCCTAGAGAAAACACAAAAACATAAAAGTCTTAAGATCCAAGAAAAGAGAAAATTTTAAGTTGGGGATTGATGGGCTAAGGAACTAGAGAGGGTCTACATCATGGTTCGGAGGAGGTGGAATCAGCAGCAGCAGTGTCAGCGTCTCTCTTAGCCAGGTACCCAATGATGGTACTCAGCTGAGAGGAAATCTTTTGAAGCTCTGTCAACATCTAGGCAGTAACACCTTCACTCAGCGAAGAGCTCCCAACATCCTTCTGGGCAGTCTTCTTTGCAGTTGTTCCCTTTGAATCACCCTGAAAGTTCATCCTCGAGATATTGCGCATCTCCAGGGGTAATCCAAAGAACTCCTCTTTCGAAGGCTGGTAAGCCTTCCGTTCCTTCAGTATAGCCTTCACAAAGCGAGGATAAGGTATGCTATGCTTCTTCCCAGTACACTTAGCCATTTGCCTCATCATAATCTCCGGAAGACTGATACGTTCCTTCCTTAGAAACTTGTCCAGCAGAATCATATCATTGATAGTGAGCGTAGTCCTCTTCTCCAGCCTTGAAACAATAACCTTGATGAGAAATTGATGTGCGATTCTTGCAGTGTAGCTCAAGTCGTTGGTTAAGTAAGGACCAGAAGCAGGAACTTTGCCCATGACCCGCTTAATTAACTGAGCTTTGTTCCTTGGCCAGTTACTCGACGTATGAACATCCCCGTATCCTTCAGCAGGCACCTTCAGAATTGTGGCAACAGATCCCAAAGAGAAAGAGATTTCCATCTCACCCACAGTAGCAAAACCCATCGGACTAGTAGAGAGATTGGCTAGTTGATAGGATCCAAAGAATTGGGAAAGAAGGGACACATCTACCTTGACTCCAGAGTCGCAGATTTTCTCCCATCCCTGAAACTTGAGAAGTTCCCAGAACTCCTCCAAGTCATGGCTTTTCAGGAATTCTTCGTCGATCACCAGAGGAGCGACAACCTTCTTTGAACGGTTCTTCTTGGAACAGGCCGCTGGTTCCATTGGCAGTTTGCCTTGCGCCTTTGCAGATTTGAGGTCCTTTTCAACTTCTTCTTCTAACTCCGCCTCTTCGTCATCTCCTTCCTCACCCTCATCAGAACCCGAGCCAACCTCTTCTTCCTCTTCCTCTGGATCTTCTTCTTCAAAGGATTCCTGAGCCACCTGTTCCTTTGGAACGGTGGAGCGAAGGACGTACTTGGATCCAGAAGGAGTAACCTTTGGCTTTTTGGTTGCGGGGGAAGTGGTTCGTTCCGAGTCAGAGATGTGAAAAATCTGAGACGGCAGGGTAGGAACACTCTTTTTCGCCTTTCGCTTGCCACGACTCGTTGGCTTCACCCATCCTGGTCGCTCACTTATCGGCACAGACGCCACCTTTTCTGGGTCATCGGTGGTGTCCTTTGGAGGCGAGTTCACCTCTTCCTTCTCCATTGCATCCTTGCTCTCCTGGGCATCCCCTGTTTCAGCGGCCATATCGGAGGGGTTTTCCGAGGGAACCACAGAGTGATCCTTCTCAGATTTGTCACCCTCAGTGTCCTTTGCCGATGAGACCATATCAGCGGTGGCCACACCAGTGTCGGAAACAGCGTCGAATTTGGTTTCGAGTTTGGAAATTGGGGTGGGAGAGGAAAGTTTGGCCTTTTTGAGGGTTTCAAGTTGGGCTTGAATAGTAGCGATCTCAGCAGCATCGAGACCCTCAAAGTTTAGGATTGGAGTGTTTGAGGAGGAAGCCATGGTTGCAGAGGAGAGGAAAGATCGGAACTTTGAGGAAGATTTAGGGTTTGAGAGAGACAAAGATGTGGTAAAAAATAATGACCGAGATAAGAGTTTATAAAGCACACCTCTTTCCTTCTTGATAAAGATCACAATCTTTCCCAAAGATCTTCTATCCAAATCTTAATGGCTAAGAGTTGCCATAATGATGAATTTTTCACCGCCATTAAGTCTCGTCTGCGCAGACGTCCTATCGTTCCCTGCAGAATTACTGTGCAACGGCTGGATTTTTCAAATGAGCAGTCACAACGGCTATAACTCAACTGCACTGCCTCTGTGATTGACGTCTGTTCTTTTGCATAAAAATGTTCAAATGTAATCAAAGACGTTCCTTTAATGTGACAACATTCTCAACCACTAGTTCCATACCTCGTTACCATGAGTGGATAAAAAGGCTATGTTTGAACAGACAAGGGACGAAAGACGTTCCATTCAAACTTTTTGTAGGCTGGAAATAATTTAGACATCCACACAATTATTCCCCGTTTTAAAAGTAATCAAAAGAGGTTCATAGGGAACGTTTGTGTGGACAGGCTAAGGGACAGTCTTATAACAACTATCATTTCGGCTTGAAGTGAGGGATAAAATAGATCAACTTGGTGAAAATATCTGCCACTTGATTTTCAGTCCTACAATGATCCATCTTGATAAAACCTTTTTCAACATTATCTCGTAAGAAATGATGTCGAATATCTATATGTTTGGTTCTAGAATGATGCACAGGATTTTTGGAGATATTGATTGCACTTGTATTATCACATAAGATAGGAATAGTTCCAAGAGACATACCAAAATCCACCAGTTGCTGTTTTAGCCACAATACTTGGGAACAACAGGCAGCTGCTGCGACATATTCTACTTCAGCCGTTGAAAGAGCAACCGAGTTTTGCTTCTTCGTACCCCAAGACACCAAGCAAGGACCAAGGAATTGGGCCATCCCTGATGTGCTCTTCCTATCCACCAAGTGACCTGCAAAATCTGCATCCGAGAATCCGACAAGTTGGAACGAGTTATGTCTTGGATACCATAGACATAACCCATCGTTCCCTTTCAAGTAGCGCAGGATTCTCTTCACTTCTTTCAGATGTGTTTCTTTAGGATTGGCCTGAAATCTAGCACAAAGACACACACTGAACATAATATCTGGCCGATTGGCCGTTAGGTACAATAGGGAACCAATCATCCCTCGGTACATCGTTTGATCAACATCAACACCATTAAGATCAGCGTCAAGACGAGTATTAGGAGAAACAGGGGTATCAAAACTTTGTGTAGAATCCATACCATACTTCTTCAATAGTTCCTTGATGTACTTTTGTTGATGTACCTTTGTTCCCTCATCAGTTTGTACCACTTGTAGTCCAAGAAAGAAAGTGAGCTCTCCGATCATGCTCATCTCAAACTCACTACTCATAAGATTCTTGAAGCTTTCTACAAGTTTGGGGTTAGTAGAACCAAATATAATATCATCAACATAAACTTGAACTACTAAAACCTCATCGGCTTGTTCCCTTAGGAACAATGTCTTGTCGATCACACCACGTCTGTATCCATTGGCTAATAGAAACTGAGCGAATCTATCATACCAAGCACGAGGAGCCTGTTTAAGGCCGTAAAGAGCCTTGTCCAACACGTAGACATGGTCAGGGTGATCAACATCTTCAAATCCCGGAGGTTGTAGTACATAGACCTCCTCTTGTAGGTAACCATTCAGGAATGCTGTCTTCACGTCCATTTGATACAACTTGAATCCCTTGTGAGCATCATAGGCGATTAGAAGACGGATGGCTTCTATTCTTGCGGCAGGAGCGTACGTTTCATTATAGTCAATCCCTTCTTGTTGATTGTACCCTTTTGCTACAAGTCTCGCCTTGTTCCTTGTGACAGCTCCGGTGTCATCAAGTTTATTCCTGAAAACCCACTTTGTTCCTATAGCCATCTTGTGCTTTGGCTTGTGAACTAGTCTCCATACTTTATTCCTCTCAAACTGGTGTAGTTCCTCTTGCATAGCAACTATCCAGTCAGGGTCTTTTAATGCTTCCTTCACATCCTTTGGCTCTACAAGAGAGATAAACGCATTGAAAGCACAAAAATTCTTAATAGAGGAACGAGTAAGCACACCTTTATTGTATGGAGTGATGATGTTGTCAACAGGATGATCCCTCTTTTGATGATAGTTTCTGACTTCAATCTGAGTGGGATCTGTTCTTGACTCCTCTTGTTCCTGTTGGCTTGTCGTTCCATGTGATGTTCCTTCTCCATGATCTTCCCCAATGTCTTCATTCTGTGAAGTATCATCTTTTGGAACCAATGCACTTTCTGTGTCATCTCCATCCAAGTCAGGACTAGGAGGCATAACATTGTCATCTGGAACTTGTGCACTTGAATCTGGATCAACTTCATCATCTGAATCTGAATTTAGAACCTTCAGTACATCCTTGTTACTGGACAGGTTCCCTCCCTTTTTGGACTCGTCAAAGACAACATGAATGCTTTCTTCAAACTTCTTAGTCCTTTTATTGAACACCTTGTAAGCCTTACTGTTGGATGCGTACCCCAGAAAGATGCCTTCATCACTCCTTGGATCAAACTTGCCTAGCTCGTCTTTTCCATTGTTGTGAATGAAACACTTGCATCCAAAGACTTTCAAGTGGGAAATATTCGGCTTTCTGCCCTTGATTAGTTCATATGGAGTTTTTGAAAAGTTGGAACGTATGGTGACTCGATTAATGATGTAGCAAGCAGTACCCACTGCCTCAGCCCAAAAGGACCGAGGCAAGTTACTTGCCAGCATCATAGTACGAGCCATGTTTTGTAGTGTTCCATTCTTTCTTTCTGCAACGCCGTTTTGTTGAGGAGTCCTTGGCGCAGAGAAGTTCTGAGACACTCCATGTTCATCACAATAGCTATGAAACATGGAATTCTTGAACTCTGTTCCGTTGTCAGATCTGATAGCTTTCAGTTTTTGTTCTGTTGATGCTTCTACTTTCTTGATCCAGCTTTTGAATGCCATGAACGTCTCGTCTTTGGAACCTAGAAAGAGAGTCCATGTATATCTAGTAAAATCATCAACAATAACAAAAATGTACCTGCTACCGCCATGACTTCTCACCCACATGGGACCGCACAAATCCATGTGTACCATGTCAAGAGGATGAGAGGTGCTAACTGACAACTTTGGCTGAAAAGATGACTTGCTTTGTTTTCCTTTCACACACTCTTCACATAGGCTTTCCTTTTCTGCAAGAACCTTGGGTAGTCCCTATCACCAGATTTTGTGAGTAGAGTTTGTGGATTCCTCGATGATTAGCGTGACCAAACCTCCTATGCCAGAGATTAGTCTTGTCGGCTATTGTAACAAAGCAGAGTTCTTCTTGTGGTTGGAAACTTGAGTCAACATAATACACATTGTTGCGCCTCTTTCCTTTCAGGACCACAAGATTTAATTTCATGTTCTTGATCATACAGCCATCCGAGGTAAAGGATACCTCGTTTTTCCCTTGGTCACAAAGCTGAGCAATACTCAACAAGTTGTAACTAAGACCTTTCACCAAGTTTACGTCTCTAACGCTGATTTTATCATTTAGCTTGACTTCACCTGTACCAATGATTTCTCCTTGATTGTTGTTGCCAAAGGAAATGTTTCCTCCAGCATTGTTTTGAAGTGAGGACAGAATACTCTTGTTCCCTGTCATGTGACATGAACACCAGCTGTCAAGGACCCAGCAGACGTTCCCCCTCACTTCTACCTGCAAGAAAGAAATCACGTTTTAACGACCCAGGCCTACTTAGCCTTCCCGGGTCGGTTAGCATAGCTCACAGAATGATAAATTTGAGATTGCACTAAAGTAGCTTTTTGTGAACTCTTAGAACTAGAAGCAATATTTGAGGGATCAACATGATTTTTCCCTTTTTCATTTTTAGAATCTTGCTTCTTTTGTGGTTGTGGGGCCTATTTCTTCCTTTTCTGATGAGATTTATCATACCCTTGATTTTTCTTAACAGACCACTGTTTCTTATTGTTCCTTGTATTCTGGTTTTGAGCCCTTTTGTTTGACATTTCTAGTCTAACCTTACAGTCTTTTTGAACATGACCTCCCCCACCACAGTGATAGCACACCCTATAGTATTCACCAAGATAGCGTTTAGGATGTGGTTTCTGGAGGGTTCGTTCCTTTGCTCGTTCCTTGGAAGGAACTTTATGATGGTTCCCTTGAGACTGTTTTAGGTATATTTTATGAGCCGTTTTTCCATAATACCATTCAGAGTTATCATGCAGATTACTTTCAAGAATTTTGACTCTACTTTCTAGATGAATTACCTTATCTCAAGCGGATTGTAGTTCCCTAGCTTTTCTTTCCATTTTCTCTTCAAAGGTAAGATCATCCGGAGGATATTCATATTTGTTTTTACCATAACCAATACCAGACCTAGCAGGACTGAACTCAATCTGAGTTCTTTTACTTAGTTCATGCTCTAATTCTTCCCTTTTGAGTTTGTGAACAAGTAAATCTGACATAAGTTCGTTATTGGTTTCAGTTAGAGTCTTAATATCTTTCTTTAAATCTTCACATTCTGAACAAGGAACAACAGAAGTAACAGTAGTTTCTGATAATTTTTCTTCAAGATTTAGACATTTCTAATTAGAAGCTTCTATTTCATCTTGCATCTTTAAGTTATCTTCAAACAACTTTTTAACAAGGATAACAAGATCAGATTGTTTAGCATTCTCTATACTAGAAAGAAATTGTTCAGGAGTTACCTCTTGATTAACATCTTCAGTCTTCAGAGCCATGGCACAGATCTTTGAATCAGATTCATCATCTGAGTCAAGATCCCAAGCAACGATGTAGGCCTTCTTCTTCTCGTTCCCAGTGTCGTTACCTTTGGGACAACTCTTTGCATAGTGACCCTTTTCCTGACAGTTGAAGCAGGTAACGTCCTTGAGTTCCTTCTTCTCAAAGTTGACTCTTTCCTTCATGGCACCTTGCTTCTTGCCTCTCCTGTAGAAAGATCTCATTGCTTTGGTTATGAGAGCAACGTCAGAATCATTTTCTAGCTCTCCGTCATTTCCTGCAGTGATGTTTTCAATGGCCTTCTCCACTTTAAGAGCAATTCCCTTGCTAGAGCTTGAAGCACCATTGTTATTTTTCTCATATCGCTCATAGTCAGTCAGTTTTCCAAAAATCTCATGAAGTTTGCAAGTCTTTGTTATTGGATTCTCCTTGAGAAGTCCTCTTGTAACTACGTACGTGGGACCTAAGCCATCAACAATTGCAGAAATTTTCTCAGCATGTTTGATAGAGTCCCCAATTCCAAGATGATTAATGCGATTGACCAAGCCTTCAAACCGAGATTGGTATGTGGCTATGGTTTCCCCATCTATCATCCTAAAATTTTAGAACTCCTTCTTAGCATCCTTCTGATGGCTCTCTTTCAGATCAACGCTTCCAATGTGCATTTGCTCAATGGCTTCCCATGCTTCTTTGGCAGTCTCACAGTTGACTACTCTTAGGAGATCTTCAGCACCCAAGGCATTGTTTAGTAGCATTTGTGCCTTGTAGTTATTCTCCATTCCTGTCCATTCAGTTTGGCCCCATTCTGTCTTTTTGTTCTTCTTTGCTTCGGGAACGACATAGTCTCCATCCTCAATAACTGACCAAGCTTGGTAGTCATTGCTTTGAGCCATGTGGCGAAGAGCTTCTTCCAGTGGTCATATTCTCCAGGAACAAGCAGTAGAGGCTTGTTGTTTCCAATTCCGACGTTGTGAGTGTTGTTTGAAGTCATTCTGTATTCCTGCACTAACACACAATCTAGAGCAAACCTGCTCTAATACCAATTGTTGGATCGTGACGCGTTAGTAACAATACAGGGAACTAGTAAGGTTCCCTAGGCAGCGGAAATAAACAATAAGAACACAAAATTTATAGAGGAAACCTTCTGTCCGACCAACAAGTCGTAGAAAGAAAAACCTCTACCCCTGAGACTCCTTCTCAGAGGATTTTCAATAGAATACTTTTATTAAGTTTCAACGATTACAAGGCAAGTCTAGTAACTAAGGCACCCACCAAAGTTCCCTTGGTAACCACGGCACCGACCGAAGTTCAACCAACTAGACTTCTACAACCCTAAGCGTAAACCTAAATCGAAAGTAAACTACTGACTTACTTGTGGATTCTTCACCGGAAAAATCCACACACTCATACACTTGAAAAGCTCTCTTCTCAAGTTCTTCGTCTTCAACCACACCTTTTAACCCTAGCTAACCCTAGCTATTTATAAGATAAGTCAAGTCTGATCTCACACGTAATTCTTGCCTAATTACGCTGATATTCCACTTAACAAATCCCACACAATAAGGAAAAAGATTGTTTGTGATTTCGAATCCTCAACCATGTCGACTCTTCCCAAAACAGAAGGATCTCGGATTTCCCAAGATAAGATCGTGTGAAGATTGATCTTATCCTCTCTTTTATCTCCTTAAGCAACCGCCTACAGCTATAGAATCTTCGTAGAAGATCGCTCGCAGAAGATATGGTAACTTGCCATTTATAGAAAGTCGTGTTCCTTCTCAGACGCGCTTCCTAAATCTGTCACTCGTTCCCTCCATCGTTCCTCACGATGTTCCTTCACTCGTGACCATGTACCTGTTTTCCTGAAACACTTACATGTAGAAGCAAGTTATATTAACTAAGTTTGTTATCATCAAAACTAAGAGAAACCATGGAACAACCATTGTTCCAACAAAAAACTTAGGGTCTGTTCGGCAATAGAAGAATAGGAGCGGATTTAGCTAACTGGAGCGGATTCAAGAAGTTCCTACACCCAAGCTTCTTGTTTTTCCGCTAACTGAATGGATAAAAAAACTTCGGCTAGAAAATGCCATACACAGCTTTAAAAGGTAATTTTGTACAAATTACTCGGATTTTATTAATTGGAAGTATAAAAAATGGTGTGCCGCTTGTTCTAATCTGCAAGAAAAGAAAAACCAATCGAAGACCGACCCAACAATGGCGATGGGCAGCTTTGCTCACAGGAAATCCCTTCTCCTTTCTCGCAGCCTCCACGACGCCAAGGCCCTTCGATACTCCTTCTCTCTTTCCTCTTTCTCTCACCACTTCTCCTCTACCTCCGATGAAAACGACGTCGTTGTCATTGGCGACGGTCTCAGTGGCTACGTCGCTGCCATCAAGGCTGCTTAGCTCGGCCTCGGGACCAACTGTATTGAGAAGCGTGGCACCCTTGGAGGTACTTGTCTCAACGTCGGCTGCATCCCTTTCAAGGTATACTTTTTCTGAAACTTGTGTCGGATTGTGCTCTTTTGCACATAGGGTTAAGGTTTTCCCTGGATGCATGCTTTTAATCAGACAATGTGTTTGTGAGAATTTAAAGTTCCTGCTTGTATGTTGTTATATGATAATTTAAATATGCAAGCTCTTACACTCCACATTTGCTCTATTAAGTGGACATTTAGTTGCTCTTCCTAATTGATATTGGTCTGCTGCTTTTATGTTTACTTTGTTTATGGTACATATATATGTTTCCTTTATATTGTTAGAACCGTGATTGTAGTGGAATGTTTTGTGGTAATAAAAGAATATGAAATTATCTTGTTTCTCACAGTACCTTAGACTTTGCTAATCGCTATGGAATTTTAGGCATTTAAGGCGCAATGGCGTATTTGTTAACTTCACATTGTGTTATACACCTCTTACCCGAGGCCCGCAATATATTTGTTGAGTCATAAATCTAGTAGGCTAGCACCTCCGTCTTCTTAGGCATGTAACATCCAGATAAAGACAGATTGTGTGCATACATTGCACTTTTAGTATCTGGAAAGCCCACTTAATAGGCTAAGTTATACATTTTTTGGATTTCACTTTTGTTGTGAAAAAAATTCTCCTTTTGAAACCCTGTGATAGTCGCTTCTTTTGTTGAAGCCGCTACATTTGGAAGGGGGAAATATTTTATGCATTCTGTTTCACATTTATAGTTGCCACTCTTTTATAACTCAATTGTAGTGTCAAAGTCATGCTTCAGGAAGTGCTCACACACATTGAGTGCTGGTGTAGAAAGTCTGTGTTGAAATGCATATTTGGGACAATTTAAGGGCGTTTTAGTGCATCACATTTTCATTTAAAATATTAGGTATATCAATTGACATTGGCGAGGGTGTGCAAAATTGATCTTACACGTAAATGAAATATTTTGTTTTGTGTATGCTAAACCTTAGGAGGACAACTGTATTGTTTCTCTATCCCTCTGAATTCCTCAAAAGGATACTATCATAGACTCAATTTTGAATATAGAATCCTGAATTATTTCTCTCTCATCCAGTTCTGATGGCCTCTTCCTAGCTCTTGTTAGGATGCTTCTTTGGGTGTAGTATATCATGTATGTTGTGCTTTTGCATTTTGTTAAGTATATATATTGTGGTTTTGTTGTTGGAATGATGCTTCAGTAATCACTCCACCTTTTCCTACTCATGCTTGCTACTCCAGCTTCAGTGAAGGTAGTTTTAAGTGGTTTATGTGTTGTTTTCTAATGGCTGAGATATTGTTTGGGTAGGCACATGCAAATACATTTTTGGGGTCGATGAGCAAAAGAAGTCTTACTATTTATCTTCATATGATGTCAATTATCTATTTATTCTCTTCACAAATGAAAAGAAGTTTGAGATAAACTATATTTAATTGTGTAGCTTTTATATGAAACTATTATTATCTCTGGTTTATCCTTAGCATATGTATCAATGGTCTTCCAATTGGCCAAGAGGTGAAATTGCAGTAAAAAAATTTTTACCAAACGCACATTTTTTTACTTTTCAATCAAATATTTTGGGATGTAGGGGTGGAAAACATGACTACGACTACATACTAATTGGATCACAACCTCTACCCGTGAGATAATTGAGATGAATAAAAATCAAGTTTCATACGAATAACAAAATATGTCTAAATTGAGCCGTTCTCATATTAGAAAATTTGCATTTGTATATGGTTCCATTTTGCCAATGTTCAATTTCTGCAGATTTGAATAAAGTGTACGAAGAAGTAAAGAACATATGAACAATAATGTAGAACAGCCCATGGAAAAGTCATTGCGAAACACAATTGTTTTATACTTATTGTAAATGTAGTATGTGCTCAAGTATTGTAGGATTTATATATACCTTAACATCATTTAACATATAGTATTTGCTTAAGTATGTTCTATACATATTGTACATGTCCCATTTTTATGAGGATGCTCTCGTTGTTATGAGCTGATCAAAATACAAAATGAATATATATATATATATATATATATATATAGGTTTAGTATCTAGAGAAACCCCATATTAGAGAGAAACGGGAGTCATTATCAGGAGCGTCAGATTAAATAAAATTAAGGGCTGAGATTAAATAAAATAGGGTGCATGATAGCTATCATGTGTTTAATACACCAGATCACACCAAATTCCTAAAATATCTCCCATAATCTTTGACCTTCTCTCTCCAATCCATATATTCAATTTCCAATATCAAAACCGTCCATATTTACTGCCACATCTCATAAATGAAGCAATCTAGTGCATATCTTCCAAAATCTCCACATCTCATTGTAATGATTGGTCCGACGTGTTTGCAAACGGACCGAGGGTCGGTTTGTGACGCGCGTCGGAACGATCGGGTTTAAGAAAGAATTTTCCGTTAATTATGAATTTATTAAGTTCCGTCTTTAATAAATTCATCTACTCGAATGAGGATTTTATGAGAATATTATAATCTCTTTTCTTTTTAGAAATTTTATGAGATTATTTTATTTAATAAAAATAATTAAATATTAAGAAATAAAATTTATTCATTTGACGGAAATTGTGGTTATTACACATTCCATAATCCTATGCGCTACTTGGTTTATCCCTCTAATTCCGAAATTATTACGAAAGAGAATTAGTCTAACACCCCGTCTTTAGACAAGGCGCTACTTGGTGGTAGACCTCTTCATGAACTACTCAGGTTAGCTTGACAACAACACACTCGGATCATACAACGCAGGCACGGTGAGAAAACCATTAAAACATCCAACTTTTATTTCGTAAACTCAATGTAAAATATGTTTGAATGCCCTAGCTCAGAAGTGAAATTATCAAATACCCATTTCGAAATTCCATCTCATTCTAAAATCAACAATATGAACTAGCAACACAACAATTCAAAAGAGATTAATATTAATAATCTAATCTAAATACACCCAAAAATCAAAAACTAATGACACGCACGTCAAATACCCGCTTCACCATCCGGCCTAGGTTCTTGCACAGTTCCCTAATTCAAAATGGAACTAAAAAAACAAACCTATGAGGGATTAACTACAAATCAACCAAGTTACTGTTGTGTAAGGGCACAAGGAAAGCACCATAGGCAAACGATGAGTGAATGATCTATAAACTGAACCAAATATTGCAGAGGTTCCTCATTAATATAATCAAGACACTCCAAAATAATTTGTAAATGATTGGTCAATCTAGCTTGGAGATTGTCGATCTCAATAGGCACGCGTATAGAGTTATGGTAACAACAAGAGCTTTGGATAACGCGATCATTGTGGAAAGTTCATCAACCATATACCCACACCCTGAATGTCGATACCAAGGTGCCTCTAGTCAAACAAACACGACGTAAGTTTGCCTAAGAACGGAATCACATAATTAACGAAGGGGTAAACTCTTTACTTGAATCTGGTAACATACGAGAAGTAAAGCTTCCCGATTGGTTAGCGAATGTGGTTTTCATGAAGAAAAAGAACGGGAAGTGGCACGTTTGCGTCGACTTTATCGATTTAAACAAGGTGTGTCCTAAAGATCCGTTCCCTTTGCCTTATTTTGACACAATGGTGGACGCAATAGAGGGACATGAATTGCTGACCTTCATGGACGCGTTTAGTGGATATCACCAAATAATGATGCATCTTGACGATCAAGAAAAAACCGCATTTGTGACTAATAAGGGGATCTATTGTTACAAAGTTGTGTCTTTCAGATTAAAAAACGCAGGTGCTACTTATCAGAAATTGGTGAATAGAATGTTTTAGGAAAAACATGGTGATACCATGGAAGTCTACATTAACGACATGCATGTTGGACAAGTCCCTAAAGGGAGAAGATCACGTTCGCCATCTAGAAGATGCATTTCAAATTCTAAGAAGCTATCTCTTTTAGGGAAGCGGTTGCATTTTGTTAATTTATTGGAAATTACAAAAGTGCATCGCTATCGTGAAAAAGTGCATTGCTAAATACAAAGAGTGCATTAGTAAGTTGAAAAATTAAAAGTGCAAACAAAAATTAATTCAGCGGGGCACACACTCCATGTTTGGTTCATAATATTGTAAAAGTGCACTGTTATCGTGGAAAAGTGCATTACTAAACCAAAAAAAATGCATCATCATATCCTGGAGGTACAATTGACGCGATTCCGATTGAACTCAATCGTCCAATATATTTAGATGTAGCAATGCACTTTTTGATATATCATAATGCACTTTCTCACCATAGCGATTCACTTTTACTTCAACTTAAATGACGCAAACAATAGTTACCAAACAAAGCGATGTCCTAACAAGATACATACCGATTGAGTTTATGAATTCAGGAACTTATTCATTTAAAGAGTTAACTACGTATTACTAGACCCACTAGCCAACAAGTCCAAAAGTCTAATACCCTCGTAAAACTGGTAGCAATAAGTTTTTATGCCTAACTCTAACCAATTCAAGGACCAAACTCACTAATTAATCTAACATTCCACTATCCCACCACCTAAAATTTGGAATTTTTTTCAGATCTAGTGTTGGGACGTTGTTGGGACCTCTGGTTCTAAACAACGGAACAACGATACCATTCTCCGAGTTTTGATAATGACAAACACCATGTGGAAATAATGTGCTTTGATCAAGTATTTCTAAGGAACACAGGTTAAGCAAAGAACTCACATGAATAAGACCACAGTAGCACACTATGAAGAGTTCCCATCAAGGGAACTCTGAAGAGGAAAGTTCCCATGCAATGGGAACTCCCAAGAATGATCACAGAACACAGGCTTACACGATGAAGAGTTTCTCCCAAAGGAACTCTGAAGAAGACAGTTCCCATTACATGCATGGGAACTCACATGTGAAGACAACGACCGTTCAGCGCAAATCGCGGGATCCTGTCTTAGACAGAACGAAGGCACAGTCTGAGGAGCAGACTGACACGAATGATCCAACGGTCCGATCGTTTCAAGAAGTTGACCTAGTTCAAATCGAAGTCACATGTGAAGAAAGTACAACTTGGGCATCAAGCAAAGGGCATTTCAGACTCAAATGAAAGATGCGATTGTCCAAGCACACCTGGACTATAAAGCCAAATGAATAGTACTCGGATTGAGTGCTTCTCCCAGAATTCACAATACCCACAACAGAGAGAGAGAAAGAAGAAGAGAAGTCCCCGACGGCGAGTGTGTGATCTTGTCGACGGTGAAGCCGAGTTCCCAGGAGAAAGAGAACTACGATTCGGTGTAAGGTTTGAGTTACTTATTTAGTTGTTGTTGTTCGCTTAGGAATCCAGTTGAAAAGATACATTAGTGTTGCTAGAGTTAGGTAGAACTCGTAGGAACAGAGAAGTTTGTATCTGACTGTAACTAAGGAACAAATCAATAATATAAGTAGCTCATTCAAAATCCTCCAAGCGGAGGTAGAGGTTTACCCATACAACTAGTTGGTTGTAGTGGAGTTCCTCTATAAGGGAGCTGTGTTCACTGCTGTTTTATTTACTTGCGATATTATTTCTTCGGCTGCTTTGGGAACAGCTTAACAGCCAGTTCCCAAGCTCTCGCTAACCGGTTACGATCCAATATCTAGGCACTTTAAAACTTTTTATTCTAAAAATAGCCTAGTTTTTAAAAAAATTCCAGGTATAGGCTGGATTTTGTGGGTCGGAATAGAGTCGCTCATTGAAATAGCGACTTTACGATCCATAGTCGCTATCCACAACAGCGACTTTGATTTACAAAAAAGATTTTAACCAAACTCAGCGACTTTGGTATAGTTTTCCCATGGGATGATAATCAAACCCGTACAATTAGGATTCTAAGTATACTTATACCTGTCATACCATGTACGAGTATGATTCGATATCTTGTAGACATTATAATAAGATATTTATAAATAAATAAAAATATAATATAAACTTTAATATAAGTAATTTGTTGCGTATAGAATGTCTAATTTTTTAATCAAATATTATATTCTTCATGTTTTATTACTTTTCATGTACATGAATTTAGAGATAATCAAACATTTCAATATATCTATTAAATAGTTTATTATATATTTTTATTAATTTTAAAAATTATAAATATTTATCTATAAAACAATCACTATATATCTATAAATAAATTCATCAAAAGATATATGCGAAAAGATTTATATTTATTTTAAAATATTTTATCTTTAATTTTAAATACTTGTATAAGGAAGTTTTTAAAAGATATTGTTATACGAAATAGATCTTTGTTTGATGTTAAAGATAGATTTAAATAGTTAAAGAAAAATTTAATAGGAAAAAGTTGAAATAAAATAAATAAATATTAATTTTGTAAATATGAGGTGAGACCAAAATCGTTTTTATGGTTCGAAAAGGTATAGCTTTATTATATAGTTATAGATTAAAATCGCTTATCAAATTAAAATATATAAGAAAACATGTTTTAATTTTATTGAAAATAAAATACAATTAATATTATCTAGTTGAGTTTTTCTAAAATAAATCAAAAAGGAATACTAAAGTAACTGCTGTGAATCAAATTTTGTTTATTACGGACAAAAACCAAAGTCGCTGTATTAGAGAGCGACTTTCCCCTATAAAGTCGCTTCCATCCTATGCCTAAATTTTTTTTTAAAAAAAGCCTATTTTGAGAATAGTTTTTTTAAAGCGCCTAAGTCTGAAAAAATAAAATCTGCTACGACCTCCATTACTAATTGATACTATTAACCACCTAAACATATATAAAACCGTAAAACTCGTGTAAGCAATACTAGTGGACATCCAATACAAATTAAAACACATTAACCCCCCGTTTGGTATAATAATAGGAAAGAAAAGGGAAAGGAAACAAATTTATATATAAAAATGGTAGTGATGCTCTCTTTTTTGCAAGAAAAATAGGAGATGGGGGTAATGGTTAGAGGAGAATAGGGGATATGGTTATCTCATGTTAGAGGGGTGGGAAAAATTATGTCAAGTTTGACATAAAAAATAGGGAATGAGGAGTAATGGTTACTATTTTGATCAATTAACCATAAACTAAAAATAGACTAGATTCATCCTCTTAACCATTTCCTTTCCACAACAAATACCAAACGAGCCCTTAATCTAACCTAGCCCACCTGTACTAAGACCGTCGTCACCCTCCTCCTTCCGAACTCGTTCAACCGCCAAATTAAAGGAGTGCTTAACGACCTCCAAGCCTTCTGATTCAAGGATTCTAAACAATCCTTATTTTATTGGATAAACAGTTATTTTATTTGAACAAAACTCTTATTAAATATAAGAGTATTTTCAATTTGGGAAATTCCTTTAGTGTCCCTAAGTTTTTGTCTTTTTCTTTTGGTGTCCAAGAAAAAAACTTATTCCTTTTGGTACCTCTGAGGTTTTGGCTTTTCCCGTTGATGCCCCTCTCTAGTTAAAATAGTCAAATTTAAGCTCACCATTGTGTTCCTCACCCTTAAATTAGTAGGATTCAACTATTAAAACATCAAATTTTATAACCTAACTATCCCAATTTGAATTTGTAAACAACTTTTTAAACAACTCCTTAAAATAGAGAATTGCTTTAAAATTCAAATTGATGTAGTTTGATTATGAATTTAAGTGTTTTAAGAGTTGACTCCTACTAATTTAAGGGTGAGGAACACAATGGTGAGCTTAAATTTAACTAATTTGAACCGGAGATGGGCGTCAATGGAAAAAGCCATAACCTCAGGGTTACCAAAAGAAATAAGTTTTTTTCTTGGGCACCAAAAGAAAAAGGAAAAAACTTGAGGGTACCAAAAAGAATTTTCCTTTCAATTTTAAGTTTGTCTTAATATATGTGCAGAGTTCTAAAAACCCTTAAATAGAATACGTATAAAGGTTCTTAACTTCTTGTAGATGATATTTTACCTGACACAATCTTAATGCTAAATAATCATCTTTTTTTCTTTTCTTTAGAATTAGAAAATTGTTTAATGGGTCCATTTTTCACAAAATATTCATGATTTTAGTAAAAGTTGAAATTTAGTTTAGAAAATCATCTTTTTTCTTTCCCCTTTGTGGTGTGTTCCTACTCCAAAAATCTCACAAATTCAAGGGTAAAAATCCTAAATCTTTCTACATTATTTTTGGGACATTTTTTTAGCTTTTTGATGATATCCAAGGGTTGTGTTTCTTCAATAAAATCCAGAATATAAAATGTTTAGAAATTGCATATCCCTTGATTCTTACATGCATGCATGCCTTGTTAGAAAGATTTGTGTCTTCTACAATCATGTGAACATATACTAAAATCCTACATCTTTTAAGGGTGATTTCCACCTTTTTATTTCTGATTTTTAATTTCATTTAAATGATCTAAGAAGCCCCTTTTTCTTGTTAAAAATTCATAAGTAATACTAGTAATTTCATGGTCTACATTTAAGGCTTTTGAATCTTGCTTAAAATCCACATGCATGTCACTTTTACTACTTGAAATAGGCTCTTATGAGATTTATAGATTTTAAGATCTAATAAACTCAAGATAAAAGGATTTTAAATGGAAATTGTTCTTCCATGTCTCACTAATGGAACTTTTATGAAGAAAATCAACTTACACGTCTCATTTGAGTAAGAAATGGATTTTTGATGATTTTTGATGTAGAACTTAGTCTTATGAGTTTATAAAATACTTTGATGATCTTATAAGTTCTTGCATGCCACTTTAAATGAATTTTTATTAAGAGAAATCACCTTGCATGTAACTCCCCAGCAATTTTAACACTTAAATGGAATTTTTTTACATTTATTTTTTTTTATGACCGAATATATATAAATAAAATTGCTAGACTTTTAAATAATTTCTATGAAGTTTGCATGTAGAAATCAAGCATTATAAAAAAGTTGACATTCTAATATTCAATGTAGTATTCACCAATAATATAGTTCCGAAAGACGTAGAACCATATTTTCAAAAACAATAGAGTCATCAAATTCAATCCAGGATTACCTATCATCCAAAGGCTAGGAATTTGTTTGAGACATGCTAATGGATTAGGAGAAAACTTTATGAAACAAATAGAGCTTGATTTCGAAGAAAGTTGTGTTGAAAAATAAAGTTGTGTTGAAAAATGGGAGGATAATGTTGGAGAAGAAGGCAAGTACAACATCAATTATTGCATGGATTAACTATCGGAAACCACATCATGGATTAACTATCGAAAACCCCTAGAATTCTGGAAATTACAAGAAAATCGGAGGTAGAGAAATATCACATTTAGGTAAAGGTCAAACCTCTTTAATTTGAAACTTTATTTTAATTATAGAGCATAGTGGCATGGGCGTGTGTTCATATATAGAAAATAATGTATTCATCATATTGTAAGTAGTATATTATATTATTATGGTAGTTGGTATATACCATTTAAAGTTATTAAAATTTAATAACGGTTTTAGTTTGAATATATCTATGCAAGTTCAAAAACTTTTGGCCGGCAAATCAAATAATTTATCATAAAATAAGTATTAAAACTGAAATAAATCACATAAAGTAAGTTAATAGCCAGGGCAGTCTGAAAGCCTGCCGGGCCGCATAGTGGGGGACCGGAGTCCATAATGGCGAGGACATATATATAAAGCACCGAGACGAGGAGGCAATAATTTATGAGATGATAGATGCTCGGGCCTTTCAATCAATAAAGGATGGTTGCCTTTAAAAAAATGGTAGATGGATGATCTGCTCCAAACTAAAAATATAGGTACAAGCTATTGAAATCACTAAATGTACGTAACAATATATATGATATACTTGATTAAAACATCTTTATTGATTAATTTGACCGGAAAGCAACAACATGAAGTTTGGTTGAACAAATTCATAAGTGTGGCGGCGCGCGTATCATGCATGCCACCAAATTATAACACTTGACAAACATAAAAACATAATAAGTAGGAACATAATATTAGAATCTGCTTATTACTATTTATTTTATTATGCTTCATAGAGACGTACTAAGCAGAAGAGCATAAGAAAGAGTGCGTGCTGAAACATAACTGGATCCTGTCTTAGGCTGTTGTAGAATTGATCCTGACTGTGTCCAAGCACGTTTTGCCATTTAATTGTTTACCAAAATACCTCTTAGTGTATTCGCCTACAGTTATTTTGGTGAATCTTGCCGGAGAATCGGAGTTCGCCAAACTTGAGGCGGGACCCACCTCAGTGTCATACAAACCGTTGAAAAAGGAGGCAGCGGATAACCTCTCCATCTTTGGATCCACCATCACACGGTGCTCTACGCTACGGTAGATTCCATTGCTCACAATCTGTACGTACGCACAGCGTACTAATTGAATGTTATTAAATAAATATAATTGATCGAAGTGGAAGAGATGTCTCTGCATTAAAAAATACACGTGCGTTACATACCTCCATAACATCTCCAATATTAACAATGAAGGCGCCAGGAAGAGGCACTACCGGAAACCACTTCCCGTCCTTCCTGATTTGCAGCCCTTCAACCTCATTGAGTTGAAGAAGGATGGTGAGGGCACTCGCGTCAGAATGCGGGCGGAGGCCAATGACCTTGTCGGATTTTGGGCATGGAGGATAATACATAATTCTTATGGATTGCTTCCCATCGTCAAACAGTCCTTTCAAATGTTCCTTATCAATGTTCAAAGCTTTGGCCATGCAGTCAAATATCTTTGTGGCTAGTTGTTTGAGTTCGCTTGTGTAGCGCTCCAAGGTTTCCCTGAAAGGGAGAGGCAGCTTGGGTAGCAAGTGGGGCTTCCTGAGGTGCAAAGGCAGGATAGTGATGCCGAAGACATCAGCCCATTCGAGCTTTTGGTCGTCCGACACCACGAACTGCTGCCCGTATCCTTCAGGCTCTTCAGGAGTCTGACAATACATCTTCTTCTCCTCCATGGGCAGCTCAAAGAACTCCTTGCACTCCACCTTGAATCTCTCCATCAGTTCAGCACTCACTCCATGGCTCTCCAGCTGCACATGATCCACCCAATACCAATTACAAGAAATTAAAACCCAACAAAATATTTCATTTCGAAATATATGTATGTATTTATATACAATTAATTAATTACCTGGAAGAAGCCCCATTGACGGCATGCCGTGTGGAGCTTGGCGAGCTCAACAGGATCGTCGTGTTCGAACAAGGAAGAGAGGGAGATGACGGGCAGTTGGTCGGTTTCGGGGGCAAAGGCAGGCTCCAGGTCGTCGTGAAGGTATCTTTCTGGGACGGAGGTCAGGGCTTCCCTCGCCATCAGCTCTTTCACGCTCGGCACCACAAGGGACTTTCGAATCGCTGCATCCATTTCTTGTTTATTATTTTCTTCCTTGTTTGTAAACTCCCACCTACTTATATACCAATACACACCCACAAAATTTAGATTTTTTTTTCTGACATAGACTCTGCAGATAAATTTATTCCGGATCTACACCCCGTCGAAATTTTTTTCCCTTCGTTGGGGAGCAAGAGGCTTTACAAAACCAAAAGCTTGTACAACGACTCACTAGTATGAATTAATTTTTTTTGGTGGAAGGAGTGACAGTACTCTCCGGTCCTTCAATGAGGCATTTTATTAATTAAAAAAAAAGTCTAAGTACTCAGTAAACGGGGGATAGCCCGACCCCTTACATCAGCAACAAGTAAAGAAAAAACACCCCCCGACAGGTCAAGCAATACATGAAATCCTAAACTAAACGAAAAAGCAAAAGAAGTTAAATAATCAACCACACAGTTTGCTTCTCTATAAACATGACGGACCTGAACATGCCAGTTCCTACTAATTAAGCCATGGCATTGAACAGCCAAGCTAAAAAGAGGGTGGTAACGATCTACATGTTTATTTAGAAAAAGACACACAAGTTGTGAGTCCAATTCTAAACAGACCCTCCTGTACCCCCGATCCCATGCTAGACGTAAACTTTGAAGTGCACCCCAAAGTTCAGCCATAAGAACATTACACATATCAATATTATGAACAAAGCCTATCTGCTATTAACTAACTATTATCTTTATTTTTTTAATTAATTGCAACATAAGGAAACGACTTATGTAATTTTCTTTCAATTTAGTATTTTAGTTTGTGACATTTTGTTTTGGTTAAATAATATAAGAGTTTATTCTATGAATATAATATCAATTATTCACAAAAATTAAAAAATTATAGATTAAAACAAACATTCAAAATAAATATATTTATGATCATCTAATAATAGACATTCTAATTTTATCAAAAAATAAATAGACAATCTAATTTTATGATCATCTAAATTCAAACTAAACAATAATCTATCACTGTCTTATTTGAACTTCAATTTATTTATTGTCCTCATCATCATCCTCTCGCTATCGTCATCCTCGCCGCCACCAGCCTCGTCCTCAATCGGCTCCATAATACATGGAAATGAAGAATCAAAGATGGTACGATTATGTATGACATCTCTGGACGTCGACATAGTAGAAGAAATGAAAACATTCAGAGTAATAGGTGGTATACTCCTTGAACTATCAATATATCCGGAGAATAATAGTTGTATACTCGAGACACCACCAAACCCCGATGTAACACTGAACACCAGTATAATTTTGCATGCAAGCTCTATATGATTGTATATCTTAATTAAACTAGCTACATATGATATTTTTTTCAAATCCTGAACTAATATATCATGCAAGTCAAAACTCGATCAGTTAAAGTTCACGATATAATTACACATCCTATATTAATATATTGAATCTTAAATTAAGTGATCATTTATAATATATAAAAGAAAATATAAAAGCACAAAGCTCTATTACATGTAAAAATAAATTCTGTACGGTGACTTTGGATAAACTCTAACCCAAAAACTTAAGAATTAGATTGTACGTCAAAGTAGTTCCAAATTTTAACGTAAATTTTCATGATCGAGTTGATAATGCATGAGAACATATATACTAAATCACAGTAGAAGAACATCATACTGTACTTAATAACAAACATATGAAAAAATTATGTAAAGAGCTAGTGTATATGAACGTACGTGAATGGTACCGACTTCGGGAACGTCTTTCCTATAGCACCGGATGTGGATTCGAATTTAACTCCGATTTAGAAGTGGAAGTAGGTGCTATGGAGTTTGCAGGGAGAAGGGAAAAGAAGTAGGAGTTATATGCAGTTTGCAGGGAGAAGAAGGGAAGATGTTGGATCAGTGTTAGGGAACTAACATTGGAACAATGGTTTCTCCATTCGAGCAATCGAAGTTTTGATAATGACAAACAGATGGAACTAATTCCCTATACAAGTGATCTCAGGAAAGATAAACAGGTTCGCAGGAAAAGCAATGGAAACGATTCCCTGTCAAAGCCACCTGTGTACATGGCAAGTAAATGAAAAGGACAGTGAAGACTTTTCACTATTGTCTTGGGTGGCAAGCCAAGCTCCGAATGAATAGAAATGCAAAAGGGTACGCTAGTCTTTTTGAATAGTATCATACTCCTTAAGACAAGAAGGGCAAATGCGTCAAAACTAAAAGTGGAAACTCTATAAATAGAATGCGACGCCGCTAGGTCGAATTAAGCTCTTGAATGCAAGAACACGAGATCCACAAAAGGAAAGAGTGATAGCAAGAGCCCAAGCTGATTCAAGGACGACAATCCAGAAGTACAAAGGAAGGAAGCATCAAGTGATGAAGACTGCGTGAAGATCTTCATCGACTTGAAGAAGGAGGTTCCTGTGCTAAAGGGAACTGCACAGGAACGAGTAAGGTTCACTATCTATATTCAATTGTGCTTAGATCTAGGAACTACTATGTCTTAGTCGTTAGCATTGTTTGTAAGTGGGATTGCGAACAATAGAGAAGTTCGACTTTGTATCGTGGAACTTGAGATCTATCAATAGAATATAGTGTGTGTTCAAAATCCTCCAACGGAGGTAGAGGTTTACTCTTCAGCTAGTTGGCTGAAGAGGTTCCTCTATAAGGAACTGTGTCCCTGTCTTGATTTCCTGTTTAAATATCGTGCTATATTATTCCGCTGTGTAAGGGAACTGTCACTGGAACAGTTCTCGATTGTCTTAACTAACACCGATCTACGATCCAACAATTGAGAATTATGAGTTATGGAGTTTGCAAGGGGAAGTGTTGGAGGAAGCTTTAGTAATGGTATTTAGTGGTGGTTGGGAGCTGAAAGTTGGTTGAATTTATTGTAGACTTTGTAGTGGGTGGAGGTCAAAGTCGTTGGCCAATACAACGGTTTAAGCTATTCAGCCGACATGTGTACAAAGTCGTTGAATAGCTCGGCGATTTAGCCTCCACATTCGAAAACCCTTTGACTGCCTCTGCGACACAGCTAGCTTTTGTCAATGGATTATATTCGCTTCGCCCACGGTCCCACCTACTTATATACCAATACACACTCACAAAATTTGGAATTTTTTTCTGACATAGGCACTCTAGATATATTTATTCCGGATCTATACTCCGTCAAAAAAGTTTTCCTAACATAAGCTGGACTGAAGTCGTTGGAGAACCAAAGGCTTTACAAAACCAAAAGCTTGTACAACGACTCACTAGTATGAATTAATTTTTTTAATTTAACATGAAATGCAATTTACCGCCACTAACTAACTACTATCTTTATTTTTTTAATTAATTTCAACATAAGGCAACGACTTATGTAATTTTCTTTCAATTTAGTATTTTAGTTTGTGATGTTTTGTTTTGTATAAATAATATAAGAGTTTATTTTATGAATATAATATCAATTATTTCACAAAAATTAAAAATTATAGATTAAAACAAACATTCAAAATAAATATATTTATGATCATCTAATAATAGACATTCTAATTTTATCAAAAATAAATAGACAATCTAATTTTATGATCATCTAAATTCAAACTAAACAATAATCTATCACTATCTTATTTGAACTTCAATTTTATTTATTGTCCTCATCATCATCCTCTCGCCATCGTCATCCTCGTCATCCTCGCCACCATCAGCCTCGTCCTCAATCGGCTCCATAATACATGGAAATGAAGAATCAAAGGTGGTACGATCATATAGACATCAGCGCAGTAATTTATAGGTAAACTTCATTTCATACTGTCCGTTAACTTTTCCAAGTTTGACATGTTAATTTTTGGGGAAGGAAGGGTAAAAACTAAAAAGCAAACATGTCGGAAGAGTCTTAATTGACTGAATATATTAATTGAATTGCCCGCCCAGTATAATTTATTAATGTGGACTTCACGGACGTCCGTTAATTTCGATCACCAGCGTAATTAGTTTGGTATGATATCGGGAGGGACGTAAGTTTGGTATGATACCGCGGTACCAGGGAGGGTGGGGGTTTGTTCTACATTAATTGAAAGGCCAAGGATAGATAAATATTATTAGAGTCACACTCAGATATAATATATCGATATAGTGAAAAATGTGACCAAATTCCGATGGTTGGATTAAAAAATGGACGTACACGATTAGATAAAGTGGGTTTGATGGGAAAATATATAAAAAAGACCCGGTTGATTCACAGTGGCATGCACGGGTAAATAACTTAATTTTTTTTGTTCACAAATGGAATAATCCTTTAGATAAATTAAACATGGCGGAGTTAATTGTGACGAATGAAGCATTCTAGGGTTTGGCTTTTGTTGGAATTTTAGGGTATGCATGCAATCATATTATCATGTTTACATTATTTAAGTTGAAGGAAAGTCGACCCTTGTAGATCCATTGGATAATCAAGGCAATACGAGTAGACCCATTGAAGAGTAGTCTCGTGGGTGTAGGCCCTAAAGGCAATCACCATCGACCCCTACTTTATATTAAGTGACTTGGATAAAGCTACGAGTCACAGGATGAGATCCCGCTTTCCTTCAACGTATATTGCCCCTATTCCATGCCAAGGGTTTATGCAATATCGTTGTGAGATAAAACGTAACAAACCAATAGAAGTGTTCGACAAGACACATCCATTCAGAACAAGTGTAGCTTATTCGAGTCCCATGATTCCTCTTCGATCTTGACTTGAACGAAGTCATCTTCCATTGACGTTTGGGGTTCGTCCTTCACTCGAACATACTGCCCTTCCAACGCCTCTTGAGGTTCCTTCCTTGATGTACAAAGCTGATCCATGATGCCATACTTGAACTTGAAACACTCGTGTGTTTGCACTCAAAACCCGACAAGATATTCTAGATTCTTGTGTGGCTTTCTTCACCGATTTCTTTGGGGCAAGTTTTGATTTTTCTCACGTGTTTTCATGTCTCAAATGGCCGATATTTCACCCTTAAATAGGCGTGAGAAACCTGCCCAAAAACTGCATAGACCGGCAGTTACAATCGGTTGCACAAGTGAATGGATGAGAGTGATTTTAGGGAAGTTGGTTGTAACTTCTCTCCCTCTCTCCTTGTCATCATTTGGGCGTCCAAATACAACCCACCTTGGACTCCAAAAGCCTTTTAATTCCAGCATATAATTGCCTAAAAAGGAAGCCCAAAAATCAATCCAAAAGGCCCAAGCAATCGGCCCAACACGCATGGCACAAGGCATGGGCCGGCCCACCTAGCTAACATAGCTAGGTCACTTAGGTAGTGTCACTACCCCTTAGCTTCATGAGCTAGCATCCAGCTAGTTGAGCTAGGTTGAGCTGGCTTGAGCTGACTTTCTAGCTTGTTGAAGCTTCATCCAGCTAGTTGAGCTAGGTTGAGCTGGCTTGAGCTACCATGAGCTACTTTCTAGCTACATGAGCTTCTTATAAAGCTTATACAATGAGTCTAGAGATTGTTCAAGCTCTTAGAGGTTACTCTAAGCTAGTATGAAACTTCTGAACTCCTTTCTAGCATACATAGCCATGTGTCAAGCTAAACTTAAGCCTTGGTTCTTGCTTAAAGCATTCTCCAAGCTAAAGTTAAGCTTCCTAACTTCATTAGAATATACACAAAGCTATAAGACTCAATTACAAAGCTCAAATACTTACCTTAGCCTCACAATTAGTGCTCGGCGCCATGGGCCAATGCCCTAGGCGCGCCGCAAGCTCCACCGCAGCCTCATACGTGCATCGCTAGTCTCACCGCAGCCTTGTCGTGCCATTGCACCACCCTAGACGCGCCCTTAATGGCCGAGACTCAAACCTCAAGTTCAACCCTTAGGCGCGCCACACCAACCAAGCCTCGAGTCCTCAAGATCGAGTCCTCGCCGTGCCACGCCCTATCACGGTACCGTTGCACCGCGCCGACTCCGAGCTACGCCTATGCCAAGGCGCGCCCTTGCCTAAGGTCGTAGCACTCGAGGTTTCACATCTCGGTGTTGGTGAGCAATTTATTTTTGAATCTATGACAACTCTCTTTATACATATCATGGAAAGTCATATATGTCAATTCCCAATCGACATTACCAATATGACTCGTTAAACCTCAACATGCTCTTATAGGGATTTGATGACTTGACACAAATCACCAACAACTTTTACCTAACATCACATGTCATTTCCACACTCTTGTTGGAGGCTTCGATCGATTTTCTTTGTCTTCCAATGGCTTCGCCATATCCACTTTGATTTGATCCCATAAATTCAGCTTCTCCTTTCTTTGGTTTTCAACAGCTTTTGAACTCCATTTGGATTTTTTAGATCAGAGATTGCTCCAATCTTCAATATATAATCGGTAATCTCTCTACCTCCCCCCCCCCCCTCCATCTCTCTAATGATCGCTTTTTTTGGGATCTTGATTATGAATTTCCTGATCTTCATAGTATAACCCTAATTAAGCTTAAAGTAGAATTGGGTTATACTAAGATTAGAGTGGAATTGGCATGGAAAATATGGTTTTTTCTTATGCCTTAATTGTTGAACAAATTGCTTTCTTTTACCAATATTCCAATGTTCAATCTTAGTCAAAAATCTGCAATCTTCTTGATTTTCAGTTAAAGAGAACGATTTTTGTTGTCAATTATAACGATTGGAAACTTAGAGTAAGTTTCTTGTATAAATGCTTCTTAAAATAAAAAAATGTGGAGCAATTCTAGCCATTAGATGAGAAACAATAAGTGTTGGGGAAATCATCCCTCACAATTCTTGACCTAATGTAGCAAAAAATCCACATCCCTCACAATTCTCGCTCAGGTCTCTCTCTCTCTCTCTCTCTCTCTCGCGAGCGAGCGAGCGAGCGAGCGAGCGAGCGACTCACTTTCAACAAGAAAAGGATCTCAGCTCGTTTCGATCAAACTCAAATCTCACTCCTTGTTTGATCGATTGCTCATCCATCTACCAATAAGTGCTGGGGAAATCATCCAATTCAAATTTCAAAATTCCTTCCAAAACAAAAAGAAAGGATAACAAAGGTAAATTCGAAACCCTAAAATCTCCATATTGAAAATTTGAAAGCTATTGGAAATTTTCCCTGAGACGAAATGAAATGGAACTTATTTTATCTTGAGATGGTTATATTGAGATGTTTGATTCTTATTGTTGCTCACTATTGCCCTAGCGCCCCTTTCCTCCGGCTTTTCTAATCTCGACAGCGTCGCCCTACTCGCTTCTTCACCGACTGGCGCTGATGTTTCCATGACCCAATTCCGTTCACTGCTGCACCAAGAATCCCAAATCCAGCCTTCCACCGCCGGTGAAGACCATCCGCGATGCCTCGCCCATCTGCTCTGAATTGTTGAACTGATCGAGTGCATGGTGCCTCTGAACACACTCATCCATGTAGAATATGTGTAATAGATAATATTGGTGTGTTGTAATAAGAGTGCAAGTTGTGAGCTGGCAAGTTAGTTAACCTCTAATATAAATAAGCTTGTCACTTTGTTGAGAGTTAGTTAGTGAAAACAGATTCTTGTAACGCGAGAGTGAGAGTAGAAGAGCTCTTGATGTAAACACTTTCCGTTTTCCAAATCATGATTGATTGAGTGATTCCTTCTTTGTGATTGTTACGAGTAAATCGATCCTAATTTTCTCATGGTATCAGAGCAAGGCTAAGTGCTCGTTTCGATTGAGAGAAGGAAGACGAAGAGAAGCTCGTTTGATAGGTAGAAAGAAGAAGACGAAGTAGAGTTGTGAAGGAAAACAATGGCGAATCAAAATTAGGTCAGGGATCTGTATGCTTTGAACAATTCAGATCATCCAGGGATGACGCTGACTCAAGTGCATTTCAATGGCAAGAAATTTCTGGCTTGGGATCGGCAAATTTGGCGATCGCTTGGAGCTAAGTTGAAGCTAGGGTTTGTTGATGGTACATTACCAATGCCGACGAGAAATGATGTCAATTATGCACGATGGATTCGGTGCGACAATATGGTGATGAGTTGGATCTTGGCATCAATGACTCCAGAGATGTCAAATGAGTTTGTTTTCGCTAAATCAACGCGAGAACTTATGCAAGAAATCATAGGAAGGTGCAAGCAAACTAATGGTCCTTTGATTTTTCAATTAAGGCAAGAAATGTCAGGTTTTGTGCATGGAGAAATGTCTGTCACGGAATATTATAATAAGCTGAAAAGTTGTTGGGATGAGATCGATATGTTTTGTGGTTTGCCAAGCTGTACTTGTGGAAGAATGGATCAATGTCGATGTGACATACTTCGAAAGATACAACAAATGGTAGATGAAGACAAAGTTATTGATTTCTTGATGGGATTAAATGGATATTTTGACTCAGCAAAGAGTCATATTATCTCGATGGATCCTGTTCCAGATTTGAGCAAGGCGTATTACATCGTTATGCAAGTTGAGATTCAGAAGAAGTATGTGCACAAAGCAGCTGAACATGCTGGTTTCCATGTCAATCAAGTTAGGGAAGAAGGCTCTGGTTTCTTGGCTGGAAGAAGCAGTTATCCAGGTCGAGGTAAACAAGGGAACCAGAGGGATTATGGCAAGAATAAGGGAGATGAAAAGCAGTTTTGTACACACTGCATAATTGATGGACATATAGCTGAAACCTGCTTTGAAGTGATTGGGTATCCAAATTGGTATAAGGGTAAAAGGAACAGGAAAACTATCAGATCAGCGACACAAGCAGGTGTAGAAAAGGATGATTCAGGGAATGGAGGACATGATATTCCTTTTGACATTGAAGGGGTAGCAAATCAAGAGATGATCCAGGCCTTCTGTCAGGAAATGATGAAGGATTTCAAAGGGAAGATGGCTATGAATGCAGGGACAGTGAAGAAGAGCATGGGAAGCACCAGTTATTCAGGTACTTGTTATTCAAATCTTGCTGAATTTGATGCAATTAAGTGTGACTGGATAGTTGATACAGGGGCCACTGACCATATGACTCCATATAGAGAGTTTTTGTTTGATTTAGAGGATCTGTCATGTCCTTTATATATATCAGGTTACCAAATGATAGTATGAAAACTGTGGTTAAAAAGGCCAAAGTTCAGGTTAACAACTTCTTGATACTTGAACAAGTATTGTTGGTTCCAGATTTTAAGCATAATTTGTTGTCTGTGAGTAAAGCCATTGAGAAAGGGAATGTTGTGGTCTTATCTATGCTCGAACATGCATATTGTGGGACCATTTGAGTAAGAGAATTTTGGCTGAAGCAAGAGAAATAGGTGGATTGTATAAGCTGATGACAGAAGGAGGAGAAGCCTTCAAGAATAAAAGAAGTAATGAGTTAAATAATGTTTGTTCTTCTAGTAAGAAATTGGAAGATTTAAGACTTTTGCATTATAGGATGGGGCATATGTCAATGTCTAAACTTTGTCATATTGTTGATTGCAATGGAATTCCTTCTCAATTGACTTGTGATGTATGTTGTATGACAAAATTGCATTGATGATGCCCAAAACAGTAAAATAAGAAGTGGGTCCGGGGTACCAAAAACAAGTAGGCCCGGAGAGATTCCCAAGGGCGATTCAGGGATCCACATCCATACCCTTCATTTATTTAAACAAAGTTTATACCCTCGTGAGGTCTCCCAAAATCTCCGGGATGAGGTCTCGACCTCGCAACCGACTCTACTGACACACCCGCCCATCAGAACCACTAAGCTAACGCCGCTCCCCTGAGCTAATCACCAACCACCTCACCTCTACACCAATCAGAAGCCCCTATCTCGGGCGTCCCACATCAGACCTTGGCCAAATCTCGGCCCCCAATCCTCTATAAATAGAGGAGAACCTCGTAAGTAGAGGGGGTCGAAAAACCTCTTGAACTCAAGAACTCTCTTGCTTGTTAAAGATCGACGTGATAAAAACATCGTCAAAAGACCTCGCTACAGACAGGAGAAGTCCACAAAAAGACTTCAAGTCATATAAAGACCTCGCCCACGCTAAAGACCTCGCTACAAAATCTCACAAGGCTCTCTACACCACGCACCCAAATCTACCTCGCCCTAGGATCAATCTCGCAACATTTAAGTTTGATCTCGGAACTTCGTAGGAGGTCTAGGTGTAACTCTCAAGTTGTTTATCAGCCTCGTAGGTGTGTAACCTCGTTATTGGGAGAAAATCATAAATAGAGAAGCAAGTGTTTGCACTTTCGAATATAATAATCTCATTCCTTGTCTCGTAGCTAGCGGTTATTTCGGGTTTCATCACTGGCGCCGTCTGTGGGAACTTCTTCATCCTAAGCAGTCTCCCGATTAGTGCAAACCTTGTCTCCTTACAAACCCCCTCAAAATGGCTTGCCCAAACAATTTCTTTCCCCAACATCCCGACAACATGGTCGAGACCCCGTCGTGGACGACGGCAGGTCCCCCGGGGTACCCTTTTGTGGGTCCGCCAGGTTGGACGTACAACGCTCCACAAAACCCATACCCGTTCCAGGGGTATGAACAGGGTGACGCGCCTCCTAACCCATATCCCTACCCAGGTTACGGACAGTACCAGCAGGGCCAAGCTCCCCCATATGTTCCGATTCCCTCCCAAGGGACACCTCACTCGGAGTACGTGCCCGCGTATGTCCCCGGATATATGCCGGGGCAGGAGACGCCCACCAACGGCTCCACCACAAAGAGACCCTCCCGGGATCCGATGCAGATCTCGCGATCCCATTCGCGACGTACAGGGAGGCGCGACACAGAGTTGTCCGAAACGGCGGCAAGCGCGGCACGCCCTCTGGCGAAGTCAAAATCAAAGTCTGCTCGCCCATCCATCGAGAGTGGGTACAAGAATCCCTTTGTGCCTGAGATCCAGGATGCACACATGCCCAAGGGTTTCCACTGGCCGCAAATTGGACTCTACGACGGCACGACCGACCCCGAGGACCACATAAAATACTACGCCATCCAGATGAACGTCAACTCCAATAATGACGCCATTTTCTGCCGTATCTTCCCGACTACTCTGGACAAAGTGGCAATGACGTGGTTCTCCAGCCTCAAAGTCGAGTCGATAGCCTCGTTCTCCTAGTTGTGCGAGTCCTTCGTCGGGCACTTCAACGGTTCGAGGAAGCGCAAGAGGAATGATAGCTTGCATTTCGATATAGTTTAGGATGCATATTTATGTTTATATTGCATGGTTTTAGTTTAGTTTAGATTAGTTTTTAGGTTTTCTAGTGCTTTCGGGTAGTTGCGCTTGTTTTGTTCGGTTTTGCAGATCTTTAGGTAAACAAGCGTGGATGGGATGGATCTTAGTGGACTATGGTGGAGTTTGAGGAAGCTTAGAGTGATACAAGTGAAGATTGGAAGAACCAAGACCGATGAGCTTGAAGGAAAAGAACGCTTAAACCCGGACTATGCATTGAAGGTCTTGTTTTGACACCTCTATCTTGCAATGCATGGTTTGGGAGCTATAGTGCTCAGATGAATCTGAATTTGCTATCACTGGAAAGCTAACTTGAAGAGCTACAATTCATATTTTTACCCCGAGTCCAAATTCCAACTCGAAGGGGGTGAAAACAGCCTCCGAAGTGTCGCCTGAAGTGCTGAACCGAGGTATGCCGCGGGCTTGGATACAATTGACGCGGCCGCGCCACCCTAGGAATGCCCGAGCCGTCTGTTCCCGTGTTAGAGAGTTGGGCCGCGAGTTTTGGGCTTCGAGATGGGCTTAAGATAGATCTTGACCGACATGTTTGATTGTATTTCGGGATATTTTGATCTTTGGATATCTTAGGGTATTTAAACCTTGTTTTTAGTTTCTCTTTGATAATCATTAACATAACTTTTGGAGGCTAGGGTTTTCTCTCAAGGAAGAACCTTTGAACCTTTGTAAGTTTGTTTTTAATTTCAATTATGCATTGCTAAATTCCTTTGTGTTTGACTAGTTATTGAAATCATAGATTGCATACTATTGTGAGGTTTGATTGATTCTCATCAACTTGAATAGGTTTTATTCCCTATGCTTAATTGAATCATAATTATTCTAGGGTTTTGTTAGATTGATCACCTTATAGAATTTCTAGGTTAATTTATAACTAATTTGATTAATGCCCGTTCGGGGTTGATTAGATAAAGTAGCATCTATAATTGTTTGAACTCGTTTGGGCTATTCAACTGTAGAAGAGAATAAATCCACAAATAACTTAGATGTCTGTTTGCTCTAAGTGTTTGTTTCTATTGATAACTTGATTCGTAAAGTTGTCGTTTAATTGAATCTAGACGTTGTTTTAGGTTGTTAAATGATTAGGGTTGTTTAGACTGTTAGTTCTTTCAACTATTTATGAAGTTTGGGTAATAATCCTTACACTACACCATTCTGCAGATTTAGCGACCACGCAATATGGTCGCTAATTCTGCGACCATATGGACGCCAATGGTCGCAAATCTGGTCGTCAAAACGGGAAAAAAATAAAAACAAATTAGCGACCATATGGTCGCTAATATTAGCGACCATGTGGCTTTTATAGTCGCAAAAGGTGCGCGGGAATAATTCCTGCCAGCATTTAGAGACCATATGGTCGCGGATATTAGCGACCATATGGTCGCAAAATCAAGAAGACATATTGGCGACCATATGGTCGCAAACGTCTGCGACCATATGGTCGCTGCAGTTTTAGCGACCATATGATCGCAAACATCTGCGACCATATGGTCGCAACAACAAGAAAACATATCTGCGACCATATGGTCGCGAATGTTTGCGACCACTTGGTCAGATGTTTTGGTGCTTCACATCTATTTTGGCGGGTAATAGCCCGCGTTTT
Organism: Fallopia convolvulus; assembly: GCA_964016875.1. NCBI lineage: Eukaryota > Viridiplantae > Streptophyta > Magnoliopsida > Caryophyllales > Polygonaceae > Fallopia > Fallopia convolvulus. Next base: position 59,872,385 of record OZ024720.1, on the reverse strand, counting down.
TAGCGACCATATGGTCGCTAAAAACACTAATTAGTAAAATTCCCGCCATTTCAGCATGTATTGCATTCTCATTCCACAAAAAAATGCACTCTCGTTCCGCTTCAACACAACTTCACTCTCATTCCGCTCTCTTCCAAAATATTCAGAAAAGAGAAAAAAATCAACCACAACTGTGAATTGATTGTAGGAAGAAATTACGTCAAATTTTACCGACATCCTCACTAAAGGTATGTATTTAAATCTTATTCCTAATTTTTTATTCCGTCATTATATTGTTTTAGAAAGATATTGAAGGTAGAAAGCTTTCATTTATATATTTATAAGAGATTGTGTTACAGAATTTTACCGCAAATAACAATTGGTTATGTTGTGAATGCTATTCTATTGTTCTGAAGATGGCGACCATATGGTCTGTAATTAGCGTCCATATGGTCGCTAAAAGCATATCAGCGACCATATGGTCGCTAATTAGAGACCATATGGTCTCTAAATGTAGTTGAATTAATTTAATTGTACTCTTATTTTGAAATGCAGGAAGGAAAAAATGCGTGAGTGGATGTATGTGCGTAATATAAATGGTTTTTTGAACGACGAGTTTTTAGCTGGCGTAAAGCAATTTCTAGATTTCTGCAAATCTATGTCGTCCTATAACCCATCCGAATTAAGGTGTCCGTGTCGTAGGTGCAAGAATAAGAAAATGAAATATGCGGATGATGTGCATTATCACCTTGTTAAGGAAGGTTTTGTTCCGAACTATTACCATTGGGTTTCGCACGGGGAGACAGATGAAAGGTTCGCTGCATTGTTGGTCGAGTCTAGACAACATGAAGGCTGTAGAAGTTCCGATCCAGCACCACCATTAAATGTTGGCAATGATAATCGAATGGAACAGATGGTGTATGATGGTTTTAATTATGGCTGAAGTGATTATACTGCTGATGATCCCGTGCAGAATGTGGATATAAGGCATGAGCAAAGGGAGCAATATTATAATGAAGCGCCTAATCCCGGTGCACAACGTATGTACGACATGTTGTCGGCCGCAAATAGGCCTTTGTGGCCTGGATGTGATATGACGCAATTGGAGGCTGCGACTGAGCTACTGAACATAAAGTCTAAGCTGAGGATGACGGAGCGCGGATATGACATGATCTCGGATTTTTGCGGACGCGTTTCTCACCCGGAGACGACATTACCAGCCACGTTTTACGACATGAAAAAATTGGTTGAGGGTCTCGGTCTTCCTTACGAGATGATTGATTGTTGTCCAAACTCTTGCATGATATATTGGGGTGCAGATGCAGAATACGCGGCATGCAAGATATGTGACTATCCTAGATGGAAGCAAGGCAAGACAAAGCTCATTCCCTATTCTCGTATGTTTTACTTGCCAATAACTCCACGGTTGCAGAGGTTGTATGCATCTGTGGTGACTGCCGAACACATGAGATGGCATGCAGAGCACGCACAAGATGGGGTGATGAGACATCCTTCAGATGCAGAGGCATGGAGGCACTTCAATGCTATGTGGCCAGATTTTGCATCAGAAACACAAAATGTAAGACTAGGCTTGTGCACGGACGGTTTCAATTCGTTCGGGGCGTCGGGGCGCCAGTACTCATGTTGGCATGTGATTCTAACACCCTATAACCTTCCGTCGTCGATGTGTATGCGAGAAGAGGTTATGTTTTTGACGGTTATTGTACCTGGACCGAAGAGCCCGGAGCAGAAGTTGGATGTCTACTTGCAGCCGTTGATAGCCGAGCTGAAGGATCTGTGGCTTAATGGGTGTGCACATACGATTCTTGGAGGAAGCAGAATTTTGTGTTGCGTGCAGCTGTTATATGGACTATTAGTGACTTCCCCGCATATTCGATGTTGTCTGGTATGTTGTTAATTTTACATGTGCTAATTAATTTGAGACTATTATATATAATAATAATGCATGTATATGATTTGTGAACTTTAATTAATGTGTGATATAAATATATGTTTGTGTAGGCTGGAGCACTTCTGGGAAATACGCATGTCCTTATTGTATGGAGGACACCGATGCATTTTATCTAACACATGGACACAAAATGTGTTGGTTCGATTGTCACAGGAGGTTTACAGAACCTGATCATCGCTTCCGAAACAACAAGACTGATTTCAAGAAAGGTAGACGGGAGCGTCGTGGTCCCCCGATACTTCGTGATGGATACGAGATATTAGACCAGATAAACAATATGGGCTTGATGAAGATAACCGAAGTGGGAGTTGAGGAGCACAATGTCGCGGTCAGTAGAGGTGGTTACACAGTTGCACAAGGAAATAACAATAATTTTGTGCAAGCTAGAGCGCATCTTTCCCCCTGCGTTATTTGATTCAATGGAGCACTTGCCTATTCATCTGCCTCGGGAAGCTTCACTTTGTGGCCTTGTCAATTATAGATGGATGTATCCAGAAGAAAGGTACGTATAGTTGTATGCAGTTGTTCAGTTTTGGATTCATATAATTAACTTGTACAATAAATATTAATGGTTTTGAATGTATATCATGTAGGCTCTTAAAAAGGCTGAAGGCCTCAGTTGGCAACAAAGCCCACGTTGAGGGGTCAATTTGTAGTGCCTTTCTCGTTAAGGAGACGTCCACATTCTGCTCGTATTATTTTAGCGACCATGTGGCGAATACTCATATGGATAACGCCCGCAACGTCAGTTGCACACTTCCAGTTGGGGTTGATCCGGGAGATTTGTCTATTTTCACAACAACTGGTCGAACCCTGGGCAGATCAACTGGTCGTTTCCTCACAGATGATGAATTCCATGTGATCCAAACTTACATTCTCATGAACTGCGTCGAAGTGGAACCCTATATTGAGTACGTTTCTATAATCTCAACTAAAGTTGGTTCGATATATAAAGTATGTATTTCATTCAATTACTCTGTCGTAGGTACTATTTGACAAACTTCGTGCGGTCGTCAAATGCAACAATAACCGATGCTGAAGAGGAAAACATTTTGGAAAGACACTTTCGCCTCTGGTTTTACTCCCATGTAAGGATTTCTTATATTAATTTCTATTTAGTTTCAAAATGTACATTTTTATGTTGCATCCGAAATTGTATATACATGCTGATTTAAAATTGCATGCAGGCTGACAGTTCGGTAGTTACAGATCCTAACATTGCAACACTTGCTCGTGGACCCTCTAATAAAGTGAGGACATATCCTGGTTACTTTGTCAATGGTTACCGATTCCACACGAGGGCACACGCATCAACCGGAGCCACAGACAGTAGTGGAGTTTGTGTTCTAGGACAAAGCTTCGACACCGACGAGGAAGACTTCTATGGTGTGCTAGATGAAATCATTGAGCTGCATTACCTATCTCCAACCGTAAAGCGTCCTATTGTCTTTAATTGTTCGTGGTTTAACACTAGAAGTCGTGGGGGAACACACATTCACCCTCACCTAAAGCTTGTCGATGTTCATCGACATAAAATGTTGAGAACAAAAGATCGTTACATATTAGCACATCAAGCCACTCAAGTTTATTTCCTCGATTACCCAAAGGTGAGGCGTGCAGATGCTGAATGGAGAGCGGTCTGTAAAGTGAAGTCACGAGTGTGGCCCGATGAAGGTACGTGCGTAGACCCTCATGAGAGTGGGTCAAGGGGCGTTCTTGTTGAGGAGGCATTTCAACATGATTCTTCCCTTCCACGAGTTATCGACGACAGTACACAAGATAATTATCCACTTGGTCCGTTAAACGACCCAAACGGAGAGGATCATGTCGTTGAGGATCAAGAAGAGACGTCTACTGAAACGTCTGAGGGTGAGTTTGAGAGTGAGACGGATACAGATGAGGAAGACATGTAATCAAAATAACACTATTGTTTAGTTGTTCACTTTTCTGATAACACAATTGTTTTAATTTGTCATTCACTTTTCTGATAACACTATTGTTTTGCCATTCACTTTTCTGATAACACTATTATTTTAATTTGTCATTCACTTTTCTGATAACACTATTGTTTTGCCATTCACTTTTCTGATAACACTATTGTTTTAATTTGTCATCACTTTTCTGATAACACTATTCTTTTGCCATTCACTTTTCTGATAATACTATTGTTTTGCCATCCTTTCCAACCATAAAAGGAGATAACCATCTCCAATGCTGAAATACCTTACAAGTGAAAACTCCCCATCTTCACCTGAAGCTCATCCTCACCTCAAATCCGACCTAAAACTTCCTTCCTCAAATGGCTCAGAGCAAGAGAGCGTGTACCAGGCGAACGACCGCCTTAGCTCCTGAATTCATCAATTTCTCCATTGTGCGTGTGCGAGGCTGAGAGGAGACAAGAACCCAGTGGAGCGCTTCACCAAATCGACAACTAAGACGGGTCATCGATGATTGGACAGTATCTCCCGGGGGAGCACCACCAGGTTATAGCCGTTTTTTCTTGAACGGCGACGATATCACTGATCGTATTGCAGCTAAGGAAACGGTTATGCAGCTTCGCTTGATCCAAGGTGCTGAGATCCGAGCGGTTTATATTCCACGTACAACATGAGAGTCCGTTAATTGTAGTAGTTTGTTTATGTTTAATTTCAATTCCCTTCACTTTGTGTTGTTTGATTTAGTTGTTTGTCACTTCGTTTAATGCACTTAGGTCGCAAGCTAGTGTTTGTAACTTGGTTTCGTTTGGAACCAATGAAGTTGTTTGTAACTTGGTTTCGTTTCGAATCAATGAAATTTTTATCATTTTCCATATATTCTGATGTACTAAGACGAATTGTAGTTAGATGTCACAGTTGAACACGTTTGTTTTCTCCCATTTGAGTCCTCAACCCAAATATTGTTGGTAGAAAGTGTTTGTTCAAATGTACAGTTGGATATTGTTGGTAGAAATTTCATTCTTAGCGACCATATGGTCGCTAAATCTAAAATTTTGGCACGAAATTTGGTTTTTAAGCGCGTAGTTTGATTTAATTTCGTAAATAGCGACCACATGGTCGCTAAATAGAGACCATATGGTCGCTAAGAACGAAATTTATGGCGCCACGTGGAGGGAAAATCTGAGAATTCGATTTTTCACGAAATATTTCGATTAGCGACCATATGGTTGCTAATTGTACCTAACGACCATATGGTCGCTAAATTGCGACCATATGGTTGCCGAAATATCGGCCTGGTCCCACACCTTTTTCACTTACAAGTAGCGACCATGTGGTCGCCGATATATCGACTGGTCCCACCCCTTTTTCACTTACAAGTAGCGACCATATGGTCGCTAATTTAGCGACCATATGGTCGCTAAATGTGAATAAGAAGGAGAACACCAATTCTCCTTCTTCATTTTGCCCGACTCCTCTCCCACTCTCTCACTCGACTCTCGCCGCCTTTGTCGTCCCGACTCGTCCGCCTCCTCCTCCCGTCCGCCTCCTCCTCCCGCCTCCTCCTCCTCTCGTCCGCCTCCTCTCCGCCTCCGTCCGACTCGCCTCCGCCGCCTCCTCTCCGCCTCCGTCCGCCTGTCCGACTCGCCTCCCCCGCCTCCTCCTCCCGTCCGAGCACCCCTCTCTTTATTTGTAAGTGATTTGTGGATTTGTTGTTGGTTTTGATATTGATTTTTGTTGTTTGTATTGTTTAGGGTTTGTTGATTGAGAAATTTGGTATTGTTTAGGGTTTGTTGTTGTTTGAGAAAATTAGTATTGTTTAGGGATTGTTGTTGTTTGAGAAAATTGGTATTATTTAGGGGTTCTTGTTTAGGGTGAAATTGATTGAGAAATTGAATGAGAAAAGTTTAGAAATTGATTGAGAAAATTTGAGAAATTGGTATTGTTTAGGGGTTATTGTTTAGTTGTTGTTGTTTGAGAAATTTGAGAAATTGATTGAGAAAATTTTATTGATTGAGAAATTTGTGAAATTGAATTTGAGATTGTTTAGTTGAATTTGTTGAAAAAGTTGTTTAGGGGTTAGGGTTTAGTTGTTGTTGTTGAATGAGAAATTAATTAGTTGATGTTTTTAGGGGTTATGGTTTAGTTGTTGTTGTTGTTGAATTTGAGAAAATATAATTGAGAAATTATTGTTGTAGCTTGTTGTTGTTATTGGTTAGTTGTTGTTGTTGTTTTAGAAATTGATTGAGCAAAATTTCATTGATTGAGATAGAGTTTGATTTGGAAAAAAAATTGGATTAAATTGATTGTTGTTGTTGATAGAGTTTGATTTGGAAAAATATTAGACTAAATTGATTGTTGTTGTTGAAATGTTGAGAAAAATTGATTGAGATAGAGAAATATGAAATTGATAGAGTTTGAATGAATTAGAACAAGTTGATTGTTGATTTGTCAAGTTTGAATGAAATTGATTGTTGTTGTGCAAATGTTGGGAAAAATGAATTTGTATTGAATTGTTTGTTTTTTAGTTGTGTTATTATGGCCGGAGCCGGAGGATCACGCCGACGTGGACCTCGTCCTCGTCCGGACGAGCCAAACTCGTCCCGGATACCGATCGATGACGAGTCCGAGGCCACCCACACGGACACACCACATTTGTCCGATGACGACGGGGCCCAAACGGGCACCCAATCAGAGGCGACCCGAGCAACTACGTCCCCGTCCTCGTCAGGATCGTGTCGAGGGTTCGATCCCAATCGCATTTATGAGCTTTATATTGTCGGCGGGTGGTACGTATAATTTCTTCTAAGACAAAATTTTTATTTTAAGTCTTTTCTTACTTTTAAAAATGTTATAATATGTGTTTTCAAATCTCGTAGCTTGCAGCCGTCGGGACCGATGTCGCGGTGGTCGACAACTATCCTACAAAGTCAACCCGACGATAAGGCGTCGCAGTTCGACTTTGCCACTGCCGCGTCGAAGCAACGTTGGTTTGATGCCTGGAAGGTAAATTGTCAAGTTTTATATTTCTTTTTACAATTTCCGCATTAATTAATTACTATTTTTAATTAATTGTTTGTTGGATTTTATTAGACGCACTTTAGGTGGGATGAGTCCGAGTCGGGTATGGACGTGGAGTCCGTCCGGTTGTTGTGGGAGAAGAGAGCGAAGAAGAGATACAATGACTACATCGGGAAGCACCGCCGGGATGGGAAGAGGCCGACTTTCATCGCAGAGGCCACTTGGGAGAAGTGGCAGACGACGGATTGGGCCACAGATGAGTTCAAAACCAAGTGTGCCCGCCAGAAGGCAATCCAGAATGCCAATCCGGCGAACCATAGTAGTGGTTCGAGGTCCCACCTCGACACCAAGCGTCGCTTGGTAAGTATTTTATCTTAATTTGATTAAATTTAAATTAAGTTAATTTTTTCTAATTGTTTGTAACACCCTTAATGAATTTCGTAGGAGCAACACCTGCAACGCCCCTGCACGCCTCTTGAGCTTCTCATCGAGACGCACACGCAGGGCGCCGATCGACATTTTATAGACGAGCGGTCATCCTTAATCGCTGTAAGTTTTAATAATTTTTCCTCTATTTTAAAAGGAGTTGGTGTTGTGTGTTTGTTGTTGTTGTTGTTGTTGTTTGACTTGATTGAAAAATTGTTGTTGTTGTTGTTGTTGTTGTTGTTGTTGTTGTTGATGATGTTGTTGTTGTTGTTGTTTGTTGTTGTTGTTGTTGTTGTTGTTGTTGTTGTTGTTGATGATGATGATGTTGTTGTTGTTGTTGTTGTTGTTGTTGTTGTTGTTGTTGTTGTTGTTGTTGCTGTTGTTGCTGTTGTTGCTGTTGTTGTTGTTGTTGCTGTTGTTGCTGTTGTTGTTGTTGTTGTTGTTGTTGTTGTTGTTGTTGTTGATGATGATGATTTGTTGTTGTTGTTGTTGTTGTTGTTGTTGTTGTTGTTGTTGTTGTTGTTGTTGTTGTTGTTGTTGTTGTTGTTGTTGTTGTTGTTGTTGTTGTTGTTGTTGTTGTTGTTGTTGTTGTTGTTGTTGTTGTTGATGTTGTTGATGTTGTTTTTGTTGATGTTGTTGATGTTGTAGTTGTTTTTTGTTGTTGTTGATGTTGTTGTTGTTGTTGTTGTTGATTGGATTAAGAAGTTGCTATTGTTCTTGTTGAATTTTGTTCTTGATTTTTAATGTTGTTGTTGTTTGTTGTTGATTTGTTGTTGTTGTTGTTGTTGTTGTTTGTTTGTTGTTGATGTTGTAAATGGTTTAGTTGTTTGTTGTTGTTGTTGATTGTTGTTGTTTTATTTTAATTGTTTGATTAGGCTCGGACCCAGAAGATCCTTACCCAGAGGTCGGCGGAAACGGGCACCCCGCCGTCCTTCCAGGATGAGTGTGATGCCTTTCTTACGGCCGCTGGGGGGTGGGCCCGGGAGGTGCCGTCTTCGGCCTTGGCAACGCCGCACATGAGTTTTACGGCAATCGATTGACGGCGCCGCGTCGTCCACCTCCTCGGGTGGTGGAATTATCGCAGGAAAACGTCAGCCTTAGGCAAGATGTAAATGAGCTCAAGAGTAAGTTCTCGATGTTCGAGGAGTGGATGCGCCTGCAGAAAGGCGGTGAGGGCACCTCCCACCCGTCCGGTCCCGACGACGACGGCGATGACGACGGCTCCGGCGCAGCCGTATAGATTAGCGTAGTTTTATTATGTTATTGTAAATTATTTGAATTTATGTAAATTAATGAATTTATGTATGTAAATTATGGAAATTTATGGAAATTAATGAATTCCTAGTAATTAATGAAACATTAAATATTAACTATTTATATTAATTCGTAATTATTTATAATATTTCGTAATTATTTTTTTTTAAATTAAAAACAATTAGCGACCATTTGGTCGCTAATTTAACACATGATCGTGTTGTTTATTTGGTACTTTTAGCGACCATATGGTCTCTAATTAGAGTCCATATGGTCGCTAAATCAGCGACCACGTGGGCGCTAAACCAGCGACCATATGGTCGCCAACCTTAGCGACCAAGTGGTAGCTAAAATCCGCGACCATATGGTCGCCAACAATAGCGAACAAGTGGTAGCTAAAATCAGCGACCATATGGTCGCCAACTATAGCGACCACCTGGTCGCTGTGGTCGCCAAACTGGTCGCCGCATGGGGGCGACCACTAGCGACCATGGTCGCTAACTAGCGACCATATGGTCGCGGATTTTAGCTACCACTTGGTCGCTAAGGTTGGGGACCATATGGTCACTGGTTTAGCGCCCACGTGGTCGCTGATTTTAGCGACCATAATATGGTCGCTAAATTCATTTAGCGACCATATTTTGCATTTAGCGACCATAAATATGGTCGCTAATTTCGCTTTTTTTTGTAGTGTTAGTAGGAGTATAATCCACAATAGATTATTCAACGGAATTGAGAATCAAGAGAATCAATGATCGATAAGTATATCTATGATGGATTTAACTAGTTGAACATATTTCTCTCATATATATTTACAATCAACTTTGCATTCTTAGAAAGTTTTCAATTTTGCATAGTAGTTTAGAATTTCATTCATAAACCCCCCCCATATTAGTTACTTGGCACTTAAGCAATAACACATTTACACGAGTCTCTGTGGGATCGACCCTTGCTTACCATTCTACTCAGATTGGTTAAGTTAGGATTCTTTGATAGGTAAACGACTGAAAAATACCTCATCAAATTTGGTGTCGTTGCCGGGGACTCGTCGCTATTTGTGTTTTTACTTTGTGTCCTATTATTGGTGTTGTGAACCTATCTTACGGTTCATAACACCTGTGCTACTAATCTATGGCTTTGTTCGATTGTAGACAACTGCAGGATGAACACTTCCATGATTATTTTTCAAGATTTCAAGATCATGTGTTTGAACTTGGTGCTTGGGGATTACAATATAGTGATAGAGAGGTGAACATGGGAGTTCTCCATGGTATGAATCTTGTGACAAGGGGATTGGCAGATTACATGAGCAATGAGAGGCTTTTGTTGCTGGGATTTGGGAAATGCTGGGATTTCTTCTGTTTCATGAGCCATCAAAGCTTTTTGGTTGAGTCATCTTCCCAACCACCTCAGCCGATTGATACGTCTCTTGAGGATATAATCAAGGATCTCTCAAAAGGGGCGGATGCTATAATCATGGAGCACTGTGAGTTATGTTCTTCAAGTTTTCATTCCACAATCTCATGTCCTTTTGAGTTGTGTGGAAAGGGTGGTGGAACACATTGGAGTTAAACGATCATGAGTCAGACACCCAGATGCAAGTTGAGGAGCAATCTAAGACACTTGATATGGGTTATGAGGATGAATTTGATGCCCAATATGAAGTCACACCTATAAGGCAAGTTGAGCAGATCATCACAAAGTCAAAGGAAGTCTGTGATGGCATAGAGATTCTTACGGAGCCTAGGAAGCCTGAGTCATTTTCACCCATGTGGAGTAAATTGCTTGAGGGTTTTACGGTTTTGGAAGAAGACTCTTTTGTCGACCAAGATGACTTCTTTGCCGATGAAGTAGATAGCCATGAGGGAGAAAAACAACATGATATATTTATTAAGGTTCCCACTGTCATGGTGCACCCTATGTTAGGCCTTGACACTCCTTGCTTCAGTTTCCCCACCTTCTCACATCAGGAACTTATGGAGTTCCAAGAGGAGGAGCCAAGTCTACAACACAAGGTGGAAGATGGAGAATATATGGAGGTCATCCTGGATAAAAGTGGTATTTCTGACAAGTACTTTGATTCATACTGTAAGTATTTTCTAAAGCCACCACTTTTGTTGAATTTATTTGAACAAATGCCATCTTAAGAAAATTGGGCACACGGGTTTGATAAATTAAAACGATCTTTGCAAGTTATATTATTCATCTTTAATTTATCATGGTGTTACTTATGTTTTTCTGAGATGTGTGCACATGGATTTGACAAGTTGCTAAGGGCATTGACAATGTCTAATCTTGTCAATTTATGCTAAGGGTGAAGCTAATGACATTAAACAAGCGCTTCTTGGGAGGCAACCCAAGGTTTAGAGTAGTTTTATTTTTCAGTTATAATCTTTTGCTTTTTAGGTAGTTTTGTGTGTGTGTTAGATATCCTAGGTCTGAAGATTGATAACCCGAAGAAGCCTTCACCACCACCGTCGGATTTCCCGCCGCATTACCCAAATAGCTAGTTTCTTTGTGAGTTTTTCTCTTTTCTTTACTTTTTACTATACTTTGGGGACAAAGTATGTTTTAAGCTTGGGGGAAGGGGATTACTTGTGCATTGCATATAGTTGCATTAGATTAGGTCATGTTTAAAATTTTTGCATGCATTGATTAAAATTCTGAAAAATGAAAAAAAAAATTAGAAAATTTGAAAAAAATACAAAAATATTGCATTTAGGTTCTTATTTCCCCATTGTTTGATACCTCTTGTTTTTCTAAGTTAAGTATGAGTTCTAACCCATGATTTGCATGATATGCTGAAGTTGATATGATATGAGCATGATCATTGATTAAATGACTTGATTATAGGATGGAGCATGTATTTAGCCTGAGTATTAGATTCATTCTGAAATTTTGGACAAACAATTAGCCTTGTGAGATCTTTTTGAGCCTTTACATGCCATTTTTGCATGAAATTTCTTGAGTGTATCACCATGATTATCTAGCTCTAGAACTTGCGTTAATACTCTATTTTGAGGCTGCTTTATATTATTGAATGCATGACATTAAAATGATTGAGGCAATGTTTCTTTATAGCCTATTATTTCCATTCCTACCCTACAAGATCCATGTTCTTGACACCCCTATTCTTTTGAGCTTTATGCCTATTTTTGATAGCTCCACAAAAATTTTCCTAGCCTAATAAGCTTGACCCAGGATCCGGGATTTAGGACTTTAGGTTGTGTTTTTGTTTTGTGTGAGTTATGTATAAGTATGGGAGAGTTGGATGAGAAGTAGGAGAAAAGAGGAAATAAAACTCTTGGTTTCAAAGTGAAAAAAAATGAAGATGAAGTTTGTTGCAAAATAAGCAAAAGAAAAAGTGTTTAAATGTTATTAGTCTTCATTAGCAAAGCAAGAAAGAGTTGAAACGAGGCAAAAGAAAGAAAAAAAAAAAGCAAAGTGTTTAAATGTAAATGTAAGGTGTTGAGAAAGAAAAGTTTGGAAGAAGTTGAGAAGAAAGTGTAAAGTTTGGGTTGGGATTAGTTCTTTATCCCGGATTTAGCACCATAGGCCAAAAGTTATCCCTTCCAAATTTCTCTTTACCTTGGCCCCATTACAAGCCGGAAAAAGACCTCATGATTTTTGTTATGTATTTGATCCCCAGCGGTGGAGATTTAGAACTCTGATGCAAGCATATGGTAGTCTAGTTTTCATGGGTGATTTTTGAGTGAAACACGTCCTTTATACATTTGAGAGTTGAGTGCAAACACAATTTCCTTGGTGAGGTCTAGAATAGATGAATGGTCTTTACTTGTTGCTTACCATAATGCATGTTGAGAAGTCTTGGTTGAGTTTTTAATTATATGTGAAATGCTTGTTTGACTTGAGATGGATGTGAGATTGCATTTATGTGGTGTGTTTTGGATTTATGACTTGCTTGAGGACAAGCAAGGGTTAAGCATGGGGGAATTTGATAGCTTGCATTTAGGTATAGTTTAGGATGCATATTTATGTTTATATTGCATGGTTTTAGTTTAGTTTAGCTTAGTTTTTAGGTTTTTAGGTTTTCTAGTGCTTTCGGGTAGTTGCGCTTGTTTTGTTCGGTTTTGCAGATCTTTAGGTAAACAAGCGTGGATGGGATGGATCTTAGTGGACTATGGTGGAGTTTGAGGAAGCTTAGAGTGATACAAGTGAATATTGGAAGAACCAAGACCCAAGAGCTTGAAGGAAAAGAACGCTTAAACCCGGGCTATGCATTGAAGGTCTTGTTTTGACACCTCTATCTTGCAATGCATGGTTTGGGAGATATAGTGCTCTGATGAAGCTGAATTTGCTATCACTGGAAAGCTAACTTAAAGAGATACAATTCATTTTTTTACCCCGAGTCCAAATTCCAACTCGAAGGGGGTGAAAACAGCCTCCGAAGTGTCGCCTGAAGTGCTGAACCGAGGTATGCCGAGGGCTTGGATACAATTGACGCGGCCGAGCCACCCTAGGAATGCCCGAGCCGTCTGTTCCCGTGTTAGAGAGTTGGGCCGCGAGTTTTGGTCTTCGCTATGGGCTTAAGATAGAACTTGACCGACATGTTTGATTGTATTTCGGGATATTTTGATCTTTGGATATCTTAGGGTATTTAAACCTTGTTTTTAGTTTCTCTTTGATAATCATTATCATAACTTTTGGAGGCTAGGGTTTTCTCTCAAGGAAGAACCTTTGAACCTTTGTAAGTTTGTTTTTTATTTCAATTATGCATTGCTAAATTCCTTTGTGTTTGACTAGTTATTGAAATCATAGATTGCATACTATTGTGAGGTTTGATTGATTCTCATCAACTTGAATAGGTTTTATTCCCTATGCTTAATTGAATCAGAATTATTCTAGGGTTTTGTTAGATTGATCACCTAATAGAATTTCTAGGTTAATTTACAACTAATTTGATTAATGACCGTTCGGGGTTGATTAGATAAAGTAGCATCTATAATTGTTTGAACTCGTTCGAGCTATTCAATTGTAGAAGGGAATAAATCCACAAATAACTTAGATGTCTGTTTGCTCTAAGTGTTTGTTTCTATTGATAACTTGATTCGTAAAGCTGTCGTTTAATTGAATCTAGACGTTGTTTTAGGTTGTTAAATGATTAGGGTTGTTTAGACTGTTAGTTCTTTCAACTATTTATGAAGTTTGGGTCATAATCCTTAGTAGGAGTATAATCCACAATAGATTATTCAACGGAATTGAGAATCAAGATAATCAATGATCGATAAGCATATCTATGATGGATTTAACTAGTTGAACATATTTCTCTCATATATATTTACAATCAACTTTGCATTCTTAGATAGTTTTCAATTTTGCATAGTAGTTTAGAATTTCATTCATAACCCCCCCCCATATTAGTTACTTGGCACTTAAGCAATAACACATTTACATGAGTCTCTATGGGATCGACCCTTGCTTACCATTCTACTCAGATTGGTTAAGTTAGGATTCTTTGATAGGTAAACGACTGAAAAATACCTCATCAAGGAACATGCGCGATCTCCGCGGCATTGAACAGGGGGAAAACGAGAAGTTGGGTACCTTCTTCACGAGGTTCACCACCGCGGTCGCGGAGATCGCACACATCGACGAGGCGTCGGTGCGAGATATCCTCATGGGCAACCTTTGCTAGGGGGATTTTAAGAATCGCATCTTTCTTAAGAACCCGAAGACGTACGCGAGTCTGTGTGCTCGGATCACGGCGTAGGTCTACGTCGAGGACGCTGCCAGCCAGAGCTCACGACCGAGGACCGATAAGGAAGTCATGACCGAGGCTAAGGGGAAGGCCAAGGTGGCTGCACCGGCCGCGAGGGATGCATACATGACGCAAACTTACGACCGGCGCACCGACTACAAGAGCAACAACAACAACAACAAAAGCAACAACAACAACAACAAAAGCAACAACAACAACAACAACAACAAAGGTAACAACAACAACGACAACAGAAACAACAGCCACTACGACAACCGCGGGAGTGGCAGTGGGGGTTGGAGCTGCTTCGGCGGGAATCCACGAGGGTACAAAGGCAAAGGTGGCCCCGTCTACAACCCAAATGAAAAAAGGCGCACCAACCCCGCGTCAGGAGCCAACCTCGTGCAGCAGGGACCAACCCAGTCTCGACCAAGCAACGCAGAGCAACACGCCCATGCGAGGCAGTCGAGTTCCGGACAAGCCGCGGCACCCGATGGATACATCAATACCATCTCGGGCAGGCCCTCGCTGGCGGGTTCGAGCCAGGCGGAAAGGAAGAGATACGCGAGGGCAAGTCACCATGAGCCCTCGGTATACAGCGTGACGCAGACCTCACGGTCCCACGTGGGTCTGGCTTTCACCTCCGAGGACGCCGAGGGTCTCCACATGCCCCACTCCGACCCCGTGGTGATACACGCTCAACTGGGCTCGAAGATAGTGAAGCGGGTACTGGTGGACACGGGTTCCTCCGTGTACATCATGTATTTTGGCGCTTTCGAGCAGTTGGGAATCTTCGCGACATCTTTGAAGCCCTACGCTGGGAAGCTCACCTCCTTCTCGGGAAACGAGGTCGATGTTGCTGGTCTCATGGACCTGTGGATGACACTCGGTACTGGCTCCACAACGAGAACCGAGGTGATAGAATTTACAGTGGTGCACCTACCTTCAGCCTACAACGCAATCATCGGGAGAGTCTCCTTGATGAAGTTCCAGGCAGTGGTCTCCATCTACCACCTCAAGATGAAGTTCCCCATTGACGGTGGTGACGGAGAGGTGAAGGGCAACCAAGAAGAGGGCCGCGTCTGCTACATGACCTCCGCAAAACAAAAATGCCCCGTGTTCATGGTAGAGACCTCCGGCGAAGCAGATCTCGAGGTCCGGGTTTCACAATCCCCACCCCCGAGGCATAAAAAAGGGTGATCACCCCCTTCGAAAACAACTCCGAGAAAATCTACCTCCGGGGGTGCCTCGCCGGAGATGCAGCGACGTCACTAGAGGCCTTGCTTGTTGGATCCCGCGACGAGTTCGCCTGGACTGCAAAAGATCTCTGAGGTGTGCCTCGGACATTGGCTCAGCACTCCCTAAACATCGACGTCGCCATTCGCCCTGTGGTGCAACGTCGAAGAAAAATGAACGAAGAAAGAGCGACCGCCGCAAACGAGGAGGTGGCCAAGCTGCTAGCCGCGGATTTCATCCGCGAGGTCCAGTATCCGAGGTGGCTGTCCAATGTCGTATTAGTCAAGAAGGCCAGCGGCAAGTGGCGGATGTGTGTAGATTTCAAGGATCTCAACAAGGCATGTCTCAAAGACAGCTACCCTCTGCCCTCGATTGATGAGCTCGTAGATTCAATCGCGGGGCACGAGGTCTTGAGCTTCCTCGATGCTTATTCGGGATACAATCAGATCTCGATGAACCCGCGTAACGAGGAAGAGACGTCCTTCATCACCCAGCGTGGTACATACGGTTACAAGGTCATGCCATTTGGCCTCAAAAACGCCGGTGCCACTTTCCAACGCCTCATCGATCGGGTCTTCAAAGACCACCTGGGCAGAAATGTGTCGGCTTACGTCGATGACATCGTGGTGCGAAGCAAGAACCCCGGGGAGCATCTGGTCGATCTCGCCGAGGTCTTCACCACCCTCAGGCATCACCAGCTCAGCTTGAACCCCGAGAAATGCGTCTTCAGCGTATCATCGGGGAAGTTTTTAGGCTTCATGATCAGCGAGCGCGGGATCGACGTCAACCCCGCCAAAATCGAATCGATCCTCTCGATGAGGTCTCCCAGATCTCGAACCAAGGTACATCGACTCAATGGCGTTGTACATTACTTGGGGAGGTTTTGCTCCCGTTTAGCGGACAAATCTCTTCCTTTCTTTGCCGCCCTCAAGAAGAATGACAAGTTCGTCTGGGACAAGAGCCTCGAGACTGCCTTCTCCGAGTTAAAGACCATCCTCACAAAGCTCCCCACCTTGCCACCCCCGCATGCGGGCGAAGATCTGCAATTATACGTAGCGGTGAGCCCCGAAACAGTCAGCGCGGTGCTCACCAGGGAAGCCATGCACCCGGTGTACTTTGTCAGTCGCGTGCTCCAACCTGTGGAGCAGCGATACTCCCCGGAGGAGAAAACGGCACTAGCGGTGGTGACCGCCGCGAGGCGCCTACGCCCTTACTTCCATGCACATCCCATCCAGGTCCTCTCGGACCTCCCACTCCGTCAAATCCTACATCAGTCTGCCCTCTCCGGGCGTATGAAGAAGTGGGCCGTCGAGCTCTCCGAGTTCGACATCAGTTACCTCCCTAGGACCGCGATGAAGGGACAGGCCCTCGCCGATTTCATGGTAGAGGTCACCTTCCCCGAAAGCGACACAAGCTCGGAGGAGTGGAAGGTGTTCGTCGATGGCTCACGATGTGACGTCGGTGGCGGGCCCGGCGTTTTCCTTACTGGCCCCTCAATCGAGATAGAGTACGCCCTCAACTTTGCCTTTGATGCCACCAATAACGACGCCGAATACGAGGCCATGATCGCCAGGATCGAAATGGCGCTGCTTAGCGGAGCCCGCAAAATCAAGGTCTACACAGATTCCGAGTTGGTAGCACGGCAACTCAACGGCCAATACGACACCAGGACGGGTTTTCTGCCAGCCTACCAAGCAAAGGTGAAGGCCCTGATATCATGCCTAGAAACCTTTGCGGTAGAATCAATCCCGCGAGCCTCGAACACAAAAGCAGACGCTCTCGCAAGGCTGGGATCCATGCTCCCCTTGGAGGTAGGGAACCGCGTGATGATAGAAAGAAAACTCTCACGAAGTGTTGATGGCGAGGTCCTATCCATAAGGACCGAGGACTGGAGGTTCCCAGTATCGTGGTATATACAAAGCGGTGTCCTCCCGGAGGATCCTGCGCTGGCTAGGAAATTAAAAATGCAAGCAGACCGCTACTGCATCATCGGTGACCAGCTCTACCGCCGAGGCTACGCTGAACCCAACTTGCTATGCATACAACCCGAGGTCACGGACCACGTCTTCTACGAGGCGCACGAGGGAGTTTGTGGAAGGCACCCGAGGTGGAGGTCTTTGGAACACAAGATCGTCCACTTGGGGTACTTCTGGCCCACTCTTCGATAAGATGTAAAAGCTTACGTCCAAAGATGCGTCGGATGCCAGAAACATGGGAACCTCCAACACACCCCGACGGCCCCCCTCCGCAGCATCCATGCACCGTGCCCATTCGCGATGTGGGGAATGGACATCTTAGGTCCTTTCCCCAAAGCAGCTGGCCAGGTGCAGTACATTTTGGTCATTGTCGACTACTTCACGAAGTGGATCGAGGCGCAGGCCATGGCAAAAATCACTGGGGCAAAGGTCTGCGAATTCCTGTGGAAGAACCTCGTTTGTCGTTTCGGTGTCCCCATGATAATCATGACCGATCATGGCCCCCAATTCGACTGCGAGGAAACTCGGGCTTTCTGCTCCGAACTGGGCATAGACCTCAAATTTTCCTCTGTGGCCCATCCCCAGTCCAATAGTCAGGTAGAAAACGTCAACGCCCGCATCTTGAGCGACCTAAAGAAGCGCCTGGGCGTGGCACAAGGCCGTTGGGCCGAGTTACTCCCACTCGTCCTCTGGACGTATCGCACGACCGCGCGTCGCACAACGGGCGAAACACCCTTCGCTCTAACCTACGGGGCGGAGGCACTCGTCCCCGTAGAAAATCTGATCCCATCAGAGAGGGTGTACAACTTAGACGAAAAAGAAAACGAAGCCAACCTTAGGGTCGAGCTACAATTCCGGGACGAGATTCGCGAGGTGGCAGACCTACGCTCCAGAGAATACAAGCGATGTGTCGCCGTATACCACGACAAGAAGGTCAGACCTCGCCTTTTGGCCACAGGAAACCTCGTTCTAAGACGCACCGAGGGAGGTAAATTGGACCCTAAATGGGAAGGACCATACCTCCTCGAGGAGGAAGTCGCACCCGGAGCTTTTAAGCTCAAGGACAGCGAGGGGCGTACACTGGGCAAGACATGGAACGTCGCGCGGCTCAAAAAATATTACATGTAAATTCTCAAAACCTCGTTGTTCCTTGCAGTTTTGGTGAATAAAGGATTGCAGGCTTTTTAAAAAAAATCTCTCGAAAATCAGAATCTCGTTAAAAGTCCACCCCTCTCTCCCCGCTTGGGGTTGGAGAATCTCGTTAAGAGTCCACCCCTCGCTCCCCGCTTGGGGTTGGAGAATCTCGTTAAAGGTCCACCCCTTGCTTCCCGCTTGGGGTTGGAGAACCTCGCTTGGAAGAAGAGTCCACCCCTCGCTCCCCGCTTGGGGTTGGAGAATCTCGTTAAGAGTCCACCCCTCTCTCCCTGCTTGGGGTTGGAGAATCTCGTTAAAGGTCCACCCCTCGCTTCCCGCTTGGGGTTGGAGAACCTCGCTTGGAAGAAGAGTCCACCCCTCGCTTCCCGCTTGGGGTTGGAGAATCTCGTTAAGAGTCCACCCCTCGCTCCCCGCTTGGGGTTGGAGAATCTCGTTAAGAGTCCACCCCTCGCTCCCCTCTTGGGGTTGGAGAATCTCGTTAAAGGTCCAACCCTCGCTTCCCGCTTGGGGTTGGAAAACCTCGCTTGAAAGAAAAGTCCACCCCTCGCTTCCCGCTTGGGGTTGGAGAACCTCGCTTGAAAGAAAAGTCCACCCCTCACTTCCCGCTTGGGGTTGGAGATCCTCACTTAAGCACGTGGTTCGGTCTCAACATGATTTGACACATAATTTGGCCCGAGTGCCACAACGATTGTGTCACTCGCCCCATGGGGTTAGGTGGGCACATAGCAAAGAAAAACAAGCAAATACGAGAAAGAAAAATGACATAAAGGGAAAAAAAGGCCACAAAGGCCTAGATGTTTTAAATACAGACCCCGTAGGGCCACCAGCAAAGGATGTCTTAAGTACAGACCCCGCAGGGTCACCAACAAAAAAAGAAGAAGAACAACACCGGCAAGGGAACGAAAAAGCAGCTTTTACTTCTTCAGGGTTTCGGTGGCAGGAGTGGCGGAGTCCAGGGCGGCTTCCGGGGAGTTGACGGCGGATCACTTAGTAGCTTCGGGACCAGGGTCAGCAACAGCAGGGGGCTGGGAGCCGGACACATCTGCCGCAGGCTGAGGGTCTATAACTATAACCTCCGGCTCCCCCTGAGCGGGATCTACCTCAAGAGACGTTGTGCTTGACACAGTCCCATCCTCGTTGGGAAGAACTCACATTCTCCCTCGGGATCCTCCGATCCCAACTCCCCCATAGTTTCATCATAAATAGGGTTGAAGAAGACGATGTGAGGATCAAGATGCCCATACTTGGCCACCACTTGCTTAACGCCCATACGGACGGCCTGGTGGAACATTTTCCTCACACTCTCCACCAGCACCGCCTTGTACTCGTCCGAATCCACATACTTGGGACCCGCGGCCTCAACTTCCTTGTTGAGATCAATGATACTCCCTTCAAGGCGCCTGATCTCTTCCTCGGACCTCAAGAGCTCCATTTCTTTCTCGTTGAAGAATTGATGTTCGGCGGAGAGCTTGCCCCGAAGCTCCTCAATCTCGCTCCTCAAAGCCTCGGCCTCATCCTTCGCTTGTTTCTCCCCCTCCTTCGCCGCCGCCGCCTTTGCCTCGTCCCTCGCCGCGGTCTCCGCGGCCTCGACCCGCTTCTTAGCCGTGGCCTCCGCGGCCTTGAACCTTTCTGCAACCTCGGCGAGTTCCTTGGCCTGTCTCTCACATACCTCGTTGTGAGCTTGGAGCGCCGCCCCCATCTTGTCTATCTTCGCATGAGCAAGGACGACGCGGATTCGGTTATAATTATCAAAAAAGGTGTGCTGCAAATTTACAGGAGGGTGAGAAAAGAAACAAAAGGAAGACAGAAATAAAACGCATAAAAGCATAAGCTTACCATGGCCGAATACCGAGCAGCCTCGTCGTCGAGCGCCGCCCCAGTGAGGTTATTGGCCCACGCGACCTCCTACTTATAATCCCCCCGGGTCCATTCCAACGGGGCCCCCCTGATTGGACCAGGACAGTGAAACGTGGCGGGATGGGGGCCTATGACCTCGCGGCTTCGCCCCTCGAAGTTGAAAGCGGGGATGATATCCAAACCCCGCGCGCCTCGCTGATGGTCGCCCGTCCGGGATTTCTTCTTCTTCTCCCTAGAAGGGGACTCCGCGTCCTTCCTCTTGCGACCGGCCTTGTCGTCGGACCCCCGAGGAGGATGGGAGGATGTCTTAGCGACAACCCCTTTCGGAGGGGCCGCCTCGGACCTCTTGTCCCCTTGGGGCGGTCCCGCGACGTCCCATTGGGACGCCCTCACGACGTTCCCCTTGAGTGGGACCCCCCCGGCCGCGATAGTCGACGGAGCTGCAGGTTTAGGCTGCGTTATGCTCGGCCTCGCCTGCGAGCTCGGCTCGTTAATGCTTATTCCCTTCAGACCCCGGGGAACCGGGGCCGTAGAACTAGAAGTCATGGGCTTTTTCCCCTTCGACTTCGAAGTAAGAGCATGCAGAAGATCCACTGTCAGGAGAAAAAAGCATAAAAAGCAAGTTAAGAAGAAATCAAAAACAAATATAAACGAGGTTTATAACCTCGTAACCTTACAAAGAAAAGAAGAGCAATCAGAAAGAGAATAAAATACCCTCTCCACCCCCGCGGGGAGGGAGACTGAGGCTCAGTCCGGCCCGCTCAAGTCGGTCCTGAGAAAGGTATATCTCGTATGGCGCCTGGCTCGCTGTAGCGTATCGAGCCTTAAGTGCCTGAAACTCGGCGACCTTGTGCGGGCACACGCACCTCTCAAAGGTGCCCTGCACCATGGGAAAATTGAGATATCTCCCGTGGAGATCTCGAACCAAAAATCTCTTCGGTTTCCACGTCCCAACGTTCAATTGGGTCGTGGAGATCTTGACGTTCGGCGTGCTGAGATTGATGAGGGAACACCAAGGTTCCCTCCTCGCTAAGAACAACGCCGATAAGTCATCACAATTCGGCTCGTCCCCAAGTTCGCGACTTCGGATCGTGTAGGCACACAACAGCCGCCAGGCATTCAGAAACAACTGGGCGGGACAAACCCGCATAGCCCACAGGTAGTCCACAATGTGCTGGGCCAAAGGTAGCCTGAAGCCCTCTTGAAGACTGAAGAGATGCACGACCGCGCACCTCTTGTAGGACGCCAAGGGTCGTCCCCCCTCTTCGGGGAGTGCCAGCTCGACTCCCTCAGGCCAGGGGAAGTCCCTAGCTATCTTCGCAAGGTCTTCGAGCTTAAGGTCGGTGGCCATTCCCTCGGACAGATAAGCCTCAGGGGTGCTCGGACTCATAGGGATTTGTTCCACGAGGACAGGAGGAATGCTGGACACGGCGTCAATAATGTAGGCCTCGGGAAAGCTCGGGGGCACGTAGGAGGTCAAGGCTGAGGCAATTGCCGCATCCAACCGCGCCTCAACCTCGGCGATGACCTCATCGGGGGTAGAAGAAGAGGCCATTTCAACACCAGAATAAACGCGAAGACGAGGGAAGAGTGAGTTGATTGAAGCAGCGGAGTCGCTAGAAGAAGGTTCGCTGAAGACCAATGAAGGAGAGCTCGGGTTCTGGGAGTCACTAGGCTCTACGCCCCCTACGGACTCGGAGACCTCCTGGTAAAAATTCTTTTAAACTCTGAAAACAAAACCAGGCAGCCGGCTCGCAGAAGCTCTCCTAGGCATGAAAGGGCGACGTCCAGGCCGCGAAAGGCTAGCACCTGGAAAAGAAAAGGTCAGTAAGACACTGGGCAAGGTAACCAAAGAAAAAAGGGAAAAAAGCACGAGGTCATAACCTCAGAAGAAAAAACACGAGATCATAACCTCGGAAGAAAAAACACGAGATCATAACCTCGGAAGAAAAAAGCACGAGATCATAACCTCGGAAGAAAAAAGCACGAGATCGTAACCTGGGAGGGAGAAACTACGCGAGTTCATAAGGGAGGAAAGCCACGTGGCACCCTAGAGACTACTCTGATAAGATAGGACGGCGAAGAAGAATTTGAAGCGCCAAAAGAAAGGAAAGAGAAAGGAGAAGGCCATCCAGTGGTGGAAGCCAGCGGTGGAGGCCCAAGCGGTGGAAGCCCAAACGTCTCGTCAGTCAGACATCATGACGTTTGGGCTCCTAAGGGTTTCGAAATTCAAAAAGTGGCATACGAAGGGGCAGAAGCTCAACCGCCGCCCAAACAGGCAAGGACCCCAAGAGCAGCGATGATCTCACGGTGGTGACTTCCCGCCACCACCGTCCCACCGCCACAACGCGGAGGAGAAACACCCGACAAAACCCCGTCGCCCAAAAAAGGGAGAGAGAAAGAAAAAAACCAACAACAAACAAACGAAAAAACAAAACAGGAAGAACGCCAGGGGACGCACAGAAACGCCCGCCTCCTCACCGCCGCCTAGGGGTGTCCAAACCCGGTTAACCGTGATTTCGGTTAACCGAAGTTCGGTTAACCGTGATTTCGGTTAGTTAAAATCGAGAACCGAAACCGAACCGTGAATCCCGGTTAACCGTAGTTCAGTTATCCAATTTTTCGGTTCGGTTTTCTCGGTTAACCGATAACCGTTTATGTAAATTTACCTTAAGTAATTAAGACTAAAATAATAAAATTTGAATAAAAAAAGTGATCAAGCAAGACTTTTATTTTAAATATGTAGTTATATCATATTGTTTTGGTTGTTGTAAACAAATATCGAGAGTATATACTATATTGTATGGAATCAAACATTGTGTGTATTAATTTTTTTCCCATCAAATTTAATAAGCGGCTCTTATATCAATGTGAAGTAAAAAAATACTGTGTAAATTGTTAAAATTAAAGAAGGAAAGACTGAAACTACATTAACACCTTGAAGAACATAGAGTTTAACCACTAAATAAATCAAAGATAACTAATATTTGAATAAAATATTAATATATTTTCGGTTTTATGGTTAACCGTTTATATGTAAAGTCGTAAACCGAAACCGAACCGATAAACCGAAAATATTTTCGGTTCGGTTAACCAAACCGAAATTTCAAAAAACTTCGGTTTGGTTAGCCTAAAAAATAATCGGTTTTACGGTTTTTTGGTTCGGTTTTTCGGTTTTGTTTGGACACCCCTACCGCCGCCGTTCCGCCACCGTGACATCGGCGCAAAACGCCAAGCGACACACCATCACCCATCCGAAACACGAAACAAAAAACAGGCGAAAGGGAATCTGAAGCATAAAAAACACCAAAAAGCGAGAAAAAGAGAGTCGAAAGCTTACTTGTTTAGAATCGGCGTGGAAGGGGCGGTGGTGCGACTGGAAAGCGGTGGAAGTTCGTCGGAAACCGTCTCGAAAACCGTTCACAGGAGACTGAGAAGACAAAGAGAAAGGAAGCGAAAAGGTTGAAGAAGAAGACGAAGGGGAAGCGTGTGAGATACGCCCTTATAAAGAGCAGGCTTGGGCTTCCCCTCACCCACAAAAGGCTTATTGGGCCTACTACACCTAGACGGCCCATTAGTCTAAAAACACGAAGGGCAGGCCCCGAAAACCCCGCCCGTATGAGCAAGAGAGAAAACTAGAAGTGCAAAGCCTCGCAAAGAAAGAACCTCGCAAAAAGAAAAACCTCGCGGAGTCCCCTCCGCATACCCCACGACCCTAAGGAACTTATGACCTGTGGACCTCGGAGCGAGATCCCCAGGCCATGGGGTTGTGATGATGCCCAAAACAGTAAAATAAGAAGTGGGTCCGGGGTACCAAAAACAAGTAGGCCCGGAGAGATTCCCAAGGGCGATTCAGGGATCCACATCCATACCCTTCATTAATTTAAACAAAGTTTATACCCTCGCGAGGTCTCCCAAAATCTCCGGGACGAGGTCTCGACCTCGCAACCGACTCTACTGACACACCCGCCCATCAGAACCACTCAGCTAATGCCGCTCCTCTGAGCCAATCACCAACCACCTCACCTCTACACCAATCAGAAGCCCCTATCCCGGGCGTCCCACATCGGACCTTGGCCGAATCTCGGCCCCCCAATCCTCTATAAATAGAGGAGAACCTCGTAAGTAGAGGGGGTCGAAAAACCTCTTGAACTCAAGAACTCTCTTGCTTGTTAAAGATCGACGTGATAGAAACATCGTCAAAAGACCTCGCTACAGACAGGAGAAGTCCATAAAAAGACTTCAAGTCATATAAAGACCTCGCCCACGCTAAAGACCTCGCTACAAAATCTCACAAGGCTCTCTACAACACGCACCCAAATCTACCTCGCCCTAGGGTCAATCTCGCAACATTTAAGTTTGATCTCGGAACTTCGTAGGAGGTCTAGGTGTAACTCTCAAGTTGTTTATCAGCCTCGTAGGTGTGTAACCTCGTTATTAGGAGAAAGTCATAAATAGAGAAGCAAGTGTTTGCACTTTTGAATATAATAATCTCATTCCTTGTCTCATAGCTAGCGGTTATTTCGGGTTTCATCATGCATAGACTACCTTTTGTTAAAAGTAATAGTAAAGATGCAAATTGTTTTGATCTTATTCATGTGGATTTGTGGGGGCCCTAAAGGTTCCAACAGTGACATGGGGTAGGTATTTTTTGACAGTAGTTGATGATGCTAGTAGGGCAACATGGATTTTTATTCTTGGTGATAAAACACAAGTTTGTCAGGTTTTGAGGGAGTATGTACAGATGGTAAAGTCATAATTTGGAGTGGTGCCAAAGCAGGTTCGTTCTGATAATGGTAGTGAAATTGTGAATGAGAATTGTGCAAAGTTGTTTGCTAAAGTAGGGATGTTGCATCAGAGATCTATGGTTTATACACCACAACAAAATGGAAGGGTGGAACGTAAGCATCGACATTTGCTTGACACCTCCAGGGCTTTGATGAAGCAATCTGGATTTCCAAAGAAGTTATGGGGTGAATGTGTTATGACAACAACATATTTGATCAACAAGATGCCTATTGAAGTGCTTGGATGGAAATCACCTTATGAAGTTTTGACTGGTAAGCAACCAAATTATGAGCATTTAAGGAAAATTGGTTGTTTATGCTATGTTGTAGATATGGCCAGAGGAAGGGATAAGTTTGATACTAAGGGAAGGCGTTGTGTTTTGTTGGGATAACCACCTAATCAGAAGGGGATATAGGCTTATGGATTTGCCACCAATGAAATTTTTAGTAGTAGAGATGTCAAGTTTGAGGAAACCATATTTCCTTATAAAGGGGGTTTGCTTGATGGTAGTCAGCAGATAATAAGTGTTGAAAAGACTGCAGAACCATTTCTGTTTCACATGAGTGAAGAAGATGATCAACCAGAGGTTGATGAGAATAATCTGCAAGATGAGCAGATTGTTCAAAATGCAAATATACTAGATGTGAGAAGGTCTTCTAGAGCTCGAACAACACCACAGTGGATGACAGATTATGTGGTACATGTTGCTGAAACTAAGTACAATGTTCCTGAGCATATGGCGTTTATGAAAAAAAAATTGTCCATTCCAGAACCAGGAAGTTTTCATCAAGCTAAGAAAGATGAAAATTGGGTGCAAGCCATGAAGTCAGAGTTGGATGCTTTAGAGAATAATGGTACATGGATTTTAACTGATTTACCCAAGGGGCATAAGGCAATTGCTTCAAAGTGGGTATATAAAGTCAAGTTCAAGGCTGATGGAAGCTTGGACAGATATAAAGCCAGGTTAGTAGTTAGAGGTTTTAATAAAAAAAATTAGGCAAAGACTATAAACATACTTTCAGTCCTGTGGCTAAATTGCCAACTATGAGGGTGTTTAACGTTATTGCAACAACAAAAAGGTGGCCTTTATATCAATTAGATATAAACAATGCATTTTTGCATGGGTTTTTGGATGAAGATATCTTCATGTTGCCTCCAAAGGGTTATGATCGAGCCAAAGCTGGTCAGGTTTACAAGTTACAAAAGTCCCTTTATGGATTAAAACAAGCGTCAAGGAAATGGAATTTAGAATTGACAACTTTTTTGGTTAAAATGGGATATACTCAATCTCATTATGATTATTCTTTGTTTTTCAAGACTCATGATGGTCAGTTCACAGCTTTATTGGTATATGTTGATGACATTTTGATTACTGGATCAGATGAGTGTGAGGTGAACAAGGTTAAGAGTGCACTTCATCAACAATTTACCATAAAAGATCTTGGTTTGGCCAGGTACTTCTTAGGGATGGATATTCTTACAACAGAGCACGGTACTTATCTTTCTCATACAAAGTACATTGCTGATGTTTTAACAGATAGTGGTGTTCAAGATGCAAAACCAGTTGCACATCCTTATCCAAATGGGGTCAAGCTCAGTTCTGATATTGGTGAGTTGTTGGTTGATCAAGAGCAATACAGGAGGTTAATAGGTCATTTGCTTTATTTGTCTCTAACAAGGCCAAATATTTCTTATACAACACAACATCTTAGCCAGTTTGTTTCTGCACCAAGGGTGCCACATTTAGTTGTTGCTCGGCATTTGTTGAGGTACATTAAAGGCACAAGTTCTTTGGGACTTTTTTATCCAGTTCAAGACAGCTTTAAGGTTATAGGATTTTCTGATGCTGACTGGGTGCTTGCCTAAAAACTAGACGATCATTGACTGGCTTCTGTGTGTTTTTGGGTCATTCTTTGGTGAGTTGGAAGACAAAAAAGCAGGCTACTGTCTCTAGATCCTCACTTGAGGTTGAATATCGAAGCATGGCAGCTACAACTGTTGAGTTGGTTTGGCATGATTACTTGCTCTCTGCTTTTCCAATTCATGTGCCTAAGCCAATTACATTGTTTTGTGATAATAAAGATTGCCCAACAGATAGCGGCTAATCCTTGTATTCATGAGCGCACGAAGCAATTAGAATTTGATTTTCATTTTACAAGAGAGAAGGTCCAAGCTGGTTTCTTACAAACTGCTTATATCCATACTTCACTTCAACTTGCAGACTTGATGACCAAACCATTGGGGCAAACCAGGCACCAGTTTTTAGTTGACAAGTTGGGCTTAACTACATCTCCACCTTGAGGGGGGTGTAGAATATGTGTAATAGATAATATTGGTGAGTTGTAATAAGAGTGCAACTGGTGAGCTGGCAAGTTAGTTAGCCTCTAATATATATAAGCTTGTCACTCTGTTGAGAGTTAGTTAGTGAAAACAGATTCTTGTAACGAGAGAGTGAGAGTAGAAGAGCTCTCGATGTAAACACTTTCTGTTTTCCAAATCATGATTGATTGAGTGATTCCTTCTTTGTGATTGTTACGAGTAAATCGATCCTGATTTTCTCAATCCACCGGAGATTCTACCATGGGCGCTGCTATCCGCCACTGCTCCTCTCTGTCACCACACCTCACCCAAATCAGTTTGGCGCTGACATTCACTACTACTCACTGCTTTGCTTATCCGACAGCGGGCGCTAGCCACCACACCACACCTCTGTTGGACTACTCTGATGTCTGATGCTGTGCTGCTAAGAATCTGACACCTTAATTTTGAAATCGGTCGCTAAGTGCAGGTTGTACCCTTTTTCTTTGTTGAACTATTGATCGTATGAAGTTGATAGTTTCATTGATTAATTCAGTCAGGGTTTATATGATTAATGTAGAGAATATTCAACTGCTAAATTTAAGGTAATCCTATAGTTAATTTGAATAATATGACACTTGTCATTCAACGTAGGCTAAAACATGAATTGGTGCTCAATTAGACTGAATTTGTGGTGCTGATTTTGCTTCTAACAGGGATAGTATTTTAAATCTTGAATTAACACGTTATTGTTTCATAATTGTTAATGAGAAATTGGGTTGCCGAATTGGTCTATTGATTGGGAGTTGGTTATGCTGCAACTGGCTTTGTTTGTGTGGTTGGTGTTTGAGATTCAATTGGTTAGGTGGTCATGCTTAACTTCCTAGTTGATTAGTTCTCATTTGCTAAATCCTTGTTGAAAATTTTGAATCCCTTGCTAATTGGCTAATTGTTGAGGCTAGTTTTGTCACTATCTAATTATGCTCACAAATATTTCAAAATCTAGGGGTTTATCACTTATGGTGAGATAGTATTTGATTATGCATACTGGACTTATATCTATCTTTGTTCATTATCCTCTTTTTTCGTCTCTCTTCGGTTCATGCTTTGATTATTTGGCTCCCAATTTGATGGGTTCCTACTTCCTAGGAGGACGGTTGGCGATGAGCCAGTTGTTTCTGGTGGTGGTCTACAAGGTCATGCAGCAGTTGGAGGCCTTAACTGATTTACAGAAGTTCAAATGTTTTCATCTAGGTTTATCTTCATTTGATTGCTCTATAGGTTCAAAAATTTATTCTCTTGTATTCCTTATCTTAAGTTTGATATATATTTTTTATGGCTCTCTTCGATTCACGCATTGTTTTTTTGGCTCTCAATTTGATGGGTTAGTAAAATGGCGGTTCTTTGCTCGCGTTGATTGCAATTTTGTGCTTTTGCCCTATTTTGCGCTTTAAAGTATGATGGGGTTTTGTTGATGCATTCTGTTTGGTTGCTGATTTGTTTTTTTGATTCTACAAAAAATGGAAGAAGGCGTATGCGGAGATAATACTGAACACGTCCAAGGAGGCGGCTGCAAGGATAATGGCTGCCGATCGCAAGGCTTTGTCTTTCCAGAAGATACCACAGAGGATGAGCAGAGGAGTTTGGTGGAGGAGATGAGGATGAGTAATGCTGAAGAACACAAGAGCATTGCAGAAGATACTAATAGCATTGCAGAAGCCATGGCTATTGATTAGTGAGTTCAATTTTGTTGATGTTACATCAGATCCCTACATTTTACTTTTCACTTTAATGGAGATTAAACATGGTTATATGCAATGGTCTAATAACTTCACAAAATAGTAGTTTTGTAATTAATTTGTCTCTTGACTATAAATCTTTTCATTATAAGATTTTGTGAGATTTGATAGCTAGGTAAATCGAACACAATAAAACAACCAAAACAAGCTCATCAACCGATTGAGCTACACATTTACTAATGGATCAAGAACAGATTACAGGAGAGCGAAAGCTCTCTCGCACCAGTCACTATTCTATCACACTTGGGAAACACGAAAGTGCAAGGCTTATAAGTGAACCGGTTTATTTACAAATTGCTAGAATATGTAATATAAAAGAGTAACCCAAAACCGGGCTTGAACCTAGATTGATAATTCCCGCCAGAACATGAAGAATTCCCAATTTGCAGAATACCAAGTCCCACGCCTTGTATGTAGCTCCGACTTGACACTCCTATGAGACTTCATTCTCCACATCCTCCCCTCAAGTTGGAGCATGACAAAGCCCTAACTTGCTGGAAAGGAAATCATGTTGTCCATGATTCAATGCCTTGGTCATGAGATCCGCAAGTTGCATACTGGTGTTCACATAGGTTGTCTCAAGAAAGCCTGATTGAACTCGTTCCCGGATGAAATGACAGTCTAAATCAACATGTTTTGTGCGTTCGTGGAAGCACGGATTAGCAGCCAGTTGTTGCGCAACCCTATTGTCACAAAATAACACCACTGGCAACTGTACTCCGACTCTCAAATCTTGCAACAAATAACTAGACCAAATGAGCTCAGTGGTTGTGGAAGCCATGCTGCGGTATTCTGCCTCCGCAGATGATCTTGATACAGTGCTCTGTTTCTTGGTCTTCCAGGAAACCAAGGAGTGCCCCAGGAAAACAAAAAACCCGGATAATGATCTCCTAGTACTAAGGCAAGAAGCCCAATCTGCATCGGAAAACCCTGTCAACTTCAAAGCACTTTGAACAGGGTAAAACAAGCCCATCTTTGCAGTACCACTAAGATATCTCAGAATGTGGTAATCTAGGCTGTCCCACAAATTGAGTTACATGTTGTACGCTGTATGAGATATCAGGTCGAGTTAAGGACAAATAGAGCAATTTTCCTACAACCTTCAGGTATCGCTCTGGGTCATTCATGATCTCTCCCTCATCTTGTCGAAGTTTCAATCCAGTAGGAAGAGGAACTTTTGTAACCTTGCAATTATCCATATGACAACTGTCAAGAATATCCCTTATATATTTTTGTTGGCTTAAGATGACCCCTTTATCATCCCGATACAGTTCCATCCCCAGAAAATATCGAGCCTGTCCCAAATCTTTAATGGTATACCTGGTATGCAGTGCTCCTTTGACCATTTGTATCTCTTCAATGTCA
This sequence comes from Fallopia convolvulus, assembly GCA_964016875.1. Classification (NCBI taxonomy): domain Eukaryota; kingdom Viridiplantae; phylum Streptophyta; class Magnoliopsida; order Caryophyllales; family Polygonaceae; genus Fallopia; species Fallopia convolvulus. Next base: position 59,841,606 of record OZ024720.1, on the reverse strand, counting down.
GTCCCTGTAATGAGTATGTCATCTACATATACTAACATAGTTGTCATTGAATCCCCTCTTTGTTTAACAAACAAAGAATAATCTGAATGTGATTGCTCGTATCCCAGGCCTACAACAAATCATGTGAGCTCCATGTTCCATTGCCGAGAAGCCTGTTTTAAACCATATAAAGAGCGTTCCAGTTTATAGACTTGCCCAGATTCATTTTTGTCATAGCCCTCTGGTATCTCCATGTAAATATCCTCCTCTAAATAGCCATGCAAGAATGCATTTTTGACATCTAATTGATGAATATTCCAACTTTTTGCTGTAGCAAGAGCTATTAACATTCTCACTGTAGGAACCTTAGCAACTGGTGAGAATGTGTGCATGTAATTCTTCCCTAACTTCTGACTGAAACCTTTGACTACCAACCTTGCCTTATACCTTTCAACCTCTCCATTTGGTCGAAATTTCACTTTGTAGACCCACTTAGACTTGATGGCTTGCTTCCCTTGTGGAAAACGAGTCAAACTCCAAGTGCCATTCTTTTCCAAAGCATCCAACTCAACCTTCATGGCCTCTTGCCATTTTGGATCATGGACAGCTTCTTTGTAGCTCTGTGGTTCTCTAACACGCACGACATTTGCCAAAGAAGCAAAGTATCCTGTTTCCACATTGTTAATGACATAATCATTATGCCACAGTGGTGCTTGTATTGTTCTTGTACTCCTCCTTAAGTTCTGAAATGGCAATGCAGAGGGGCCAGCATCATGTATCTGAATATCATTGGGTGAGCTTATGATCTCTTGATTGCTTGATCCTTCTCCTGGGTCTTGATCAATCCTGGTGTCATGTAAAACAACATCCTGTGGCATGGCTACCAGGCACTCATCTGTTTCATCATGAACTGTAGATATCAAGGTTTTCTGTACATCATCATTGGTTTTCATCTCTTCCAAATGACAAAATGGAAAGACATCCTCATGAAAAACCACGTCCTTACTGTAGAAAACCGTCTTGTTTTCTAAGTCAAACAGTTTGTAACCTTTGGCATTGGGTGGATACCCAATGAAAACACACCTCCTACCTCGTGGCTCCATCTTGTCAGCTGGTTTTGGTGCCTTATAACCATAACAAAGGCATCCAAACACCCTCAGATTTTCATAATCTGGTTCTCTCGAAAATAGAACCTCAAAAGATGTTTTCCAACCTATCACTGAATTGGGTAACTTGTTGGTCAAGTAGGTAGCAACCAAGACACATTCTCCCCAGAACTGGTGTGGCAGGTTAGCTTGTATCCTCAATGCCCTGGCAGTGTCCAGCAAATGTCTATGCTTTCTTTCCACAACTTCGTTCTGTTCAGGCCGATAAACCATGGTTCTTTGATGAATGATCCCATGGTTTGCCAACATCTCTTGGCATTCTCTGTTAACAAACTCACTTCCATTGTTTGTCCTGACAATTTTAACCTTCTTCTCAAACTGTGTTGATACATATCTAATAAATGCATCCAGAATCTCACCAACTTGGTGCTTCTTGTGCAACAAATAAGTCCATGTACCTCTACTGTAATCATCTACTACAGTGAGAAAGTAAGTCTCTCCATTGAGAGCTCCTGATCTGTAAGGACCCCAAAGATCCACATGCACAAGCTCAAACAAATGTGCAGCATGAGAAGTACTAGGAGGTGAACTAAGCTTATGAAATTTAGCCAAAGAACAAGTGTCACAAATAAACCCTTTACTAGATAAATCCTTGAAACAAGATATATGATCCAATTTAGACGGAGAAACATGGCCTAGCCTTTTGTGAAACAAAACATAATCATTGTTTCCTTTAACAGAACAACTAAAAACATCTCTCTATTCAAGCAAAATTTTATTTGAATCCAAAACAGCAAAACTCTTCTTGGTGCATCCAGCCTTAATCCTGAACAGCCCTCCTGATCCTTCTCCTTCTGCCACACACTCCTTAGTCAAATGGTCCTGCAGAATGCATTTCTCTTGGTGGAAATGTGCATCCAAAATTCCTTTAGACACTAACTTACTCACAGATAGCAAGTTGTATCTAAAATCAGGTACAAACAATACATTCTTTAAGATCAAACTATTGTTTATCTTAACATCCCCAATAGTTTGAACATTCTTTGTACTTCCATCAGGCAATATTATATGCACAAGATAGGTCACATTCCTTGGTTCAATCAACAAATCAAAAAATGAAGTCATGTGGTCAGAAGCTCCACTATCTACTATCCAATCTTCACTAGTATTTTGCATAGCACTCAAAACTGAAACAGAGATACCTGCAAAATGGAAGTTGCCTTTGCCATTGCTGCTTCCATAGCCTTTGCCACTGTTGTTGCCATAGCTGTTTACTCCTCTCTTGACTTCTTGAAACTCTTTTCCTCCCCTGACCTCTGCATTCATGGCCTTTTCTGATCGAAAAGCTTTCATAACGTCCTGGCAAGCATTGGTGAGAGACGTGACAGCTTGTACCAAATTCTGTTCCAATCCATTCCTCTAATCACCACCTCCAGCATAGTCCACTGGTGTATCAGCAACACCCTAAATCTCAGACTCAACATTGCCTGCCATGCATCCACCCTTTCTGACTTTCTTCCCCTTGAACCAGTCTGGATAACCAATCAGATCAAAGCAGTTTTCCTTTATGTGACCCTCTTCCTTGCAATGAAAACAAATCCTCTTATCCTTTGTCTTCCTAAAGTCCCTTTTCTCTCCACTAGTTGAACCATTCCTACCTGATTCATTGTAGTTCCCTTTTCCCCCATCATTGTCTCGAGAATTTGCCCTACCAGTGTTCCCATGTGTTGCCATAAAAGCTGATGTCTCTATATTCACCGTGTCAGTTACTTGCCTTTGGGTTTCTACTCCCAGAACTATTAAAAACACTTTACTCACATTTGGTAAAGGATCCTGGGAAACTATATGGCTCTTAACAGACTCATAATCACTGTTGAGCTTCATCAAGAATTCCATAACCTTGTTCTGATTATCCTGCTCCAGAACTCTCGCTGCCAGGTTGCATTCACATTTTTCCATGGCTCCACAAGAGCAATATGGTGACCCTTCTAAATCGTAAATCTCTTCCCGGCAACTCTTCAACCGACAATAGTAGTGTGTTACAGATGAGTTACCCTGTGTGATTTGTGCCAATTCCTGTTTAAGCTGGAAGATCATGGGAGCGTTGTTTTGACGATAACGCTCGCATATCTCCAACCACAAAGCTCTTGCAGTCCTAGTGTAAACAAAACTTCCAGAAACTTCATTCGTCATGGAGTTCAAGATCCAGCAAGCTACCATGGAGTCACACCTCTTCCAACGCTCAAAATCTGCAGATCCTGCCTCTGGACGACTTCCTGTGCCATCGATGAATCCTAGCTTCATCTTGGCCATCAAAGTGCGCTGAATCTGCCTACTCCAGGCAGAAAAATTCCTCCCATCAAACGCTAGTGTGGTCAAGGACATCCCCGGAAAATCCGAGTTACTGAGCAGCAACGGATCTATCATGTTAGCGATCATCATCGCTTCTCTTTCACGCATCTCCTTGTTCGATGCTTCTGGTTCCTTAGTCATACTGAACAATCAAACAAACACCGCAGCAACAGAAAACAGAAGCGATTGCAAAATCGCACAACAAGAACAAAATCCCAAAAAAAAAAACGTTCGAATCTAGGTTATCAAAATCTCAGTGCTCTGATACCATGTGAGATTTGATATCTAGGTAAATCGAACACAATAAAACAATCAAAACAAGCTCATCAACCGATTGAGCTACACATTTACTAATGGATCAAGAACAGATTACAGGAGAGCGAAAGCTCTCTCGCACCAGTCACTATTCTATCACACTTAAGAAACACGAAAGTGCAAGGCTTATATAATCCGGCTTATAAGTGAACCGGTTTATTTACAAATTGCTAGAATATGTAATATAAAAGAGTAACCCAAAACCGGGCTTGAACCTAGATTGCTAATTCCCGCCAGAACATGAAGAATTCCCAATTTGCAGAATACCAAGTCCCACGCCTTGTATGTAGCTCCAACATGACACTCCTATGAGACTTCATTCTCCACAGATTTGACTCGTCTCCTGCCAAGGTTGCTCTTCCTGTCCTTCAATATCAATGTGTTGGTGACAAATGCTCTATTTAGCTGATTTAGTGGCATCAATTAGTATATCAAATCACTCACTCCAAAGTACAAATAAAATCTTTGTTTCCTTTGCATTAACAAATATGATAACCCAATAGAATTTTTTCTTATGATAACTTAAATGTAATTTTTTCTGATTTAGCATCGGAAAATTGTGAGACATAAGTCATGAAAGTCTCATTTCAAAACGATGTTTCATGGTAGCTAATTTGTTGATATATTAGTATGGTGATTTCACTAATTTCCTTGGTAAACTAATTTCAGTGAAGTGAAAACTTTTAGGTGCATAATTGTGGGATTTCTATGCATGTCTATCTCCTCTCCTCTCCAAATTTTGCATTTGTTATTTTTTGAGAATTTGAGTATGCAGTTTCATGTATCCTAGGAGAATTTTCTGTTGAAGCTTGATAGAACTAATCGTTTCTCTGATCATTTTCTAGTTCAGATTTGATAGCACAACTAAAATTCTTGTTTTTGTTTCTCTGGTTATGCTCTTAACAGAGTTAGGTTGAAAGATATCAAGGCATATGTTGATGTAGCAAATGCAGAACATCAGGTCATGATCCTTGTATCTGAATTCCCTTTCTCTGCTTATTATTTGTGCACACAAATCTGGAATGTAAACACTGGAAGAAAAAAAAAAAGAACAGAATTTTGCACATTAGTAATTAATTAACGTCATAGCTTAATAACAACTCAGATATTGAATTGAAGACAAATAGGTACTTCATGAATGTGCTATGCGATCAGTTGGACTGCTGACTTTTAATTAAATATTATTTGTGATTTGTGGATGAATACATGAAGGATGCCGTCATTGAAGTCCACATGCTACTCCTGAAGGATGCCGTCATTGAAGTCCACATGTCAATTGCGTCTTTCTCCAAAAGCACTATAATTAATATTGTTTTGACAATCTCTAGAACAATTCTTTTCAAGTTATATCTATTACGTACTGTAGCTCACAATCTGATTTTTGCCTCATGCTACTCCAGTTCAAAGTTACATGGAAAAGTATCAGCATGAAGGTCTCTTTGTTTGATCTACCCCCATTTTAATAGATGTACTTATTTTATTCCTATTTGTGCCTTTTCAAGAAATTAAGTTTTTCCTTATTATGGTGTAGCTCAAAGACAAGTGGGTAAAACCGCATGAAGTTATAGGAGTTCATGAAGAAAGCAGGTAAATCATTAGTCAGTGATTTCATTCCTTGGTTTCATTGTTTGTTCTCTTTGAAGCTTTTGTTTCCAACAATTGCACGCCGAATTATACTTATTCAAGTAGTGCCTATATTCAGTTCGTATCTTGTGGAGTAATTTTTCCCTTGTTCACTGTTACAAGGGAAGGAAGTTTTATTTACAGCTATCGCATCAGTGGTTAATGCCCAATATCAGATTGCACTCTCCTGAAAATGAGGTTTGTATCTTGCCTTCTCTTTCGATGAGAGCTTATTGAGCACCTCAAAGTAACGAATATGACCTATACCACGTTGCAAGTAACTACAACAAGGAATCAAGACTAATGACCATCTCCTCAAACTCACCATCAAATATAGAATCACATAGACAAAATCAATATACACCTCCTTATTTGGTTATATAGCAGGGTTATATTGTGGTCTAGGGAATAGGCATTATATTGTTGGCAATTTTGATCTCAATGGCTGAAACGAAGATCACTTGAACTCTTTCTGCATTATACAAGTTATCTTCATTAATGTTTAGTGGAGAAATTTTTACTCTTGCATCAATATGTGCCTAATTGAAAATTAAAACACAGATTTGAAAAAATGCACATAAGAAGATGAACAAAATTAATGGACGTAAGAAAATCATTTAAATCAGAAACGATGAAGAACCTAACAAGGCTGTATAGAATTGAAAGAAATCCAAGCTGAATAGAGCTCTTAAACATAGATCTAGTTGCAAATTGCAAGACTTGGAACAAAAAAGTAAGAAAATCAATTCTCATATCGTCCACCATTTACACGTAAGTTACATAAGTGTAAACTAAACAATCTATACATCTATAGATCTATAGATATCAAAAAGGTGTCAAAACTTTGTGTTGTGTAGCCTACTTCTGCTTTGATTCTTCTCTTTTACAATTTTTTCTTTCTCCACCGGATTCATCTCTCCAGCCTCCTCTATCGGCGGTGGTAAAATAATACAAGCAGATTATGTTAATGATTGTCATGAGCCAAGTAAAATAAAAAAACACAAAAATAAACAGCCAAAATAAATTGACATGAGCCAACAACAAAATCAAACAAGCGCAATATAAAAATTAATATTTAAGAATGCAATCAATCAATCAACTATACAAATATGCATATGTGACGATGTAGATGATCACACATGAAGATGAACGAGGTTGGGAAGATGAATTAACGAAGAAGAAGAAAACATGTTGGATCCTGCTTGGCTTTTGAATTGTCTGGGGAAAATCAAACGGATGTGTGTATTTATAATATAATGAACTTGGACCTCACATATAGATAGATTGAAACGTAACACAATTGAATTTATATGCTACAATTACAACAGACTCCTTGGAACTTGTGTGCTTTTGTCTTCCCTATAAAAAAAATAAGTTTCATTTACAATTTCAAACAAAATCTGCAAGCGTAATATAATTAACAATATATAAATTAATTAGCAAAGCCGATTTCTCCTCTTTATTTGGAAGGGTGTGACCGCTTTTTTTAATTCAACAATTTCACAATGTATCAAAAGAGTGAGCAAATAATAGCCAATGATAGCAAAGCCACTTTTTCCTCTTCATTTGGATGATTATGTCATTATAACTTTATAAAGATAGTGTCTAGCCCTTTATTTGGTAAACAAGTCAACAAAAGCATGCGACCGCAATAATAACTGCAATCATTGGGAAATAAACAGGAGTACAAGCTATAAATTCTTTTTCCATAACGTAAAATGTCGTCACAAATTTTGTAATGCGCTGGCATCATTCTTGTACACATTTTCAATACAATCATTGAGTGAGTAATAAATGTAATCATTGGACAGCATTTTAAATACATTGTACACAAGATCAAGAAGCAAAACGAAGTTTATTTTATTTAACATATAAAATTCCACCAATCAGAAATCAAATTTTCACAGAAGTACAATTGTTTAACATTGAATTATATAGTTACTGTTCATGCAGGATCCTCCCTTTTTTTTATTATTATAGATATATTTTAAATTTTCTATCTTTAGTTTTAAAATATTTGTATAAGATAATTTTTAAATGATATTGTTATACTAAATATATATTTGTTTGATGTTAAAGATATATTTAAATAATTTAAAATTTTTAATAGGAAAAAGTTGAAATAATAGAAATTAAAATTATTTTTTTAAATATGTGGTGGGGTCAGAATCATTCTGATTCCTCGAAAAGGTACAGCCTTAATATATAGTTATAGATTTTTTCCTATCTAAAAATAACATTGCATTATATTTTATTTATGATAAGATTTTTTTTATATATGGTGATAGATTTTTATCATAATAAGGTAGAAAAATATTTCTACTATTAATTTTTTGTACATAAAACTAAAATTGGACCATATTTTATAAAAAAAATGATAACACTTTCTATTTTTAAGATTTTTATTATATATAATGATAGATTCAATCTATCATTATATATAATAAAAATAGATTGTTATCAAAATAAGGTAAGAAAATTATCTATAACTATATATTATAGTTGTACCTTTTCTAGACACCACATCAATTCTAGCCCTAACATATATTTAAAAAATAATAATTTTTATTTATATTATTTTTTTACATTTAAATTCCTTCCTATCTATCTATGTACAAAAATAATTCGAATTTTATTAAAAATAAATAAAATAATTTATATTTATCTTTTTTATCTATTTATATAAGAGATTCATCTTAAATCAAATTTTGATAAAAAAAAGATAAATTTTTTAAATATCTATAAAATTACTTGCCTAAATTAAATTTTGATGAAACAATTATATTATCTTTTCCTAATTAAATTTTGTTTTTGAATTATTTATGTAAACATACAAGATATTTTATCTTTAAAAAATTATCTGTTTATTCATATTTTTCACCTTTCCTTATCAATTATCTTTTTAACTTTTTATTGAAAAGATTTTTAAGAATTAAAATTGATTATAAATTATAAGAATTTACATTATTTTTTGGCTTTTTATTTATCTTTGTAAAAGATTTATAAAATTAATGATTCTAATTAAAATAATTTCTATTTATATTTTTCAATAAATAAATTATCATTAAGCTATCAAAATTATATTGGGCTCACCTTAACTATTTTGGTTGTATCTCATATTATATTGGGCTCACCTTAATAATTTTTTCTAATAAATAAATTATTTTTATATTATATTGAATTAAAATAATATTAAATAAATAAACTAAGTATTAATTTAATATAGTCATGCATGGCACGACGGTAGACCTGTCAAAACTTGACCCAATCCGAAAAACCGACCCGACCCGCCCGAAGTTTTTTGGGTTTAAACCCCGAAAATCAATGGGTTAAGAGTAACCCGAACTCAGTCGACCCGGAAAAAACTAAATTGAGTCACCAACCCGTTGGGTTAACCCGGCCAACCTGATAAAGTATTATTTCAATTAAAAATTCAACATTTTATATAAATTTTGTAAAAAATTCTTATTTTATTATTATTAAATTATATTTTATATAATATAATATTAATTATTTTATTAAAGATAAAGATAAAGTTTAACAAAATTGACGATCATGACCCGTTAGATCAACCCGAACCGTACCAAACCCGTAACAACCCGATCCGTATGAACCCGGAAATTTTACAACCAGACGATGACCCGTGACCCGTTTTCACCCGAACCTGATTGACCCAAACTCGATCCTGACCTACCCGACCCATTTGACAAGTCTACACAACGGGTATAACTAGTAGTTAATAATTTTAGTATATAACATATAAGTTAAGTTTAAAGTTAAGTTTCAAAGTAAAATAGAATAGTAAATAATAACTACTATATTTATTATTCAAAAATTAAGGGTGTATTCATTCATGTCCTAATAAATGTATATATCAAAATAATTAAGGGGTGCATTTACTTTTATTTTTATTTTTATTATTATTTTAGTTTGTCCACTGATTCGCCAGAGCTTCGTCTTGGCTACATCCAGTCCGATCTGGGTCGCGCACCTGGCTTTGGCACGTGAGTTTCCCACAGGAAATTTTTTACATCCATTGGAGTTGAACCCCAGACCTCGTGTGCATGCCGCTTACTACTTTTTTTTGGACTAATTAATGTATTTTTGATGTACATATAACTCATTTATTTGTTATATTACGATCCTACTTCCCCAACCCCCAAAAAAAATTAAATAATTGACGGGTCCACTACTACCTAGGAGCGTCCAAACCCGGTTAACCGAGATTTCGGTTAAACGAAGTTCGGTTAACCATGATTTTGGTTAGTTAAAATTACGAATCGAAACCGAATCGTGAATCTCAGTTAACCGTAGTTCCGTTAACCAATATTTCGGTTCGGTTTTCTCGGTTAACTGATAACCGTTTATGTAATTTTACCATAAATAATAAAGACTAAAATAAATAAAATTTGAATAAAAAAGTGATCAAGTAAGAATTTTATATTAAATATGTACTTATATCATATTGTTTTGGTTGTTGTAAACAAATATCGAGGGTATATACTATATTATGTGGAATCAAACATTGTGTGTATTAATTTTTATCCCATAAAATTTAATAAGCGATTCTTATATTAATGAGAAGTGGAAAAATAATGTTTAAATTGTTAAAATTGAAGATGGAAAAACTAACTAGATTAAGCCTTGAAGATCATAGAGTGTAACCACTAAATAAATCAAAGATTAATATTTGGATAAAATTTAATATATTTTCGGTTTTTCGGTTAACCGCTATATGTAAAGTCGTGAACCAAAACTGAACCTATAAACCGAAAATATTTTCGGTTCGGTTAACCAAACCGAAATTTCAAAAAAAGTCGGTTTGTGATATGTTGTCTTTAGTACAGCATAACTAGGACTTTTTAGTACATATTTGTGTAGTATTTTAGGCCTATTAGGAGCATTATCGAAGAGCAAATTTGAAGGCCGAGAGTTCAGAGTTATGAAGAGTTTGAAGATTTCGAAGATGCTGAAGGCCGCGATCGCTGCCACCCTTAGGGGCGATCGCGGTGGACGTCGCCGAGGAAGATCAAGATCGCAGAGGAGGACCGCGATGACACGAAGGCAGCGATCGCGGCTAGGTTTGGTGGCGATCACGGTTTTGAAGATCGCCGATTAGAGTCGCGCTTTGAAGATAGGCAGCGATCGCGGCTCTGTTTGATGGCGATCGCGGCCTGGCTGGATCTGACGCGCGATTGGATTTCTCCGCTTAGTTTAATATTTTATATCTTTTTAATTCCGACTGGTTCGAGACTATTTTAGGTTTACTTTTCAGCCTTTGTTTGGATTCTCTCTTAGACCTAGTTTTCATAATTTCAGACATTGGTATTTTCTCTCTTATGGAGAACTAAACTCCCCAAATTCTATTCAAGTGGAAGCTTTTCAGACTCAAGTTGTTGTGAGATTCTTCTATTCAGGTTTATTTCTACATGTTATTTCAATTCTCTTTTGCGTAATTATTATTGATTGTGTTGATTTCTGCTTGTTTGGCCAACTTGTTGGAATTAATATTATCTATTGCTAGATCTAGGTTTTCTCTTAGCAAAGTGTTGAAAGGGTTTCTCGGCCAACAAATAAATTTGTAAGTCAAGACCCCGCTGAGTACAGTGGAGTCAGGATCGTTCCACAGGAAGCAAGGTTGTTTGTCTATCAATCTAATAAAAATCAAATAAAATCAAGCACAATCACTCACGAGATGCCTCGTTAACGACCTTGTCAGGATCGTTACCGAACCACCGAACACAAAAACACCAATTAACGAGCTAATAAAATTCTAACTAACACTCGGTACCGAAGCAAGTATTCAGCAACAAAGATTTATCAGAAATAATTCAATAAAAACAAATATCTAGGATAAGGGACACCACAACATAGCCAAGCATAAGAATTCGTAAGAAGATAGATCATGCCTTTAAATAGATAGAGTCATCAACTTTCATTGACTAGACAAGCAAATTAATCTATTTTCATAAACTAACTCACTCAATTGCTTGTTTTGGATCTAAAGCTTGAAACTTCCGTTTTCAAACAATATCAACCTTCAAGTTACTAACTTTCTCTTTCAATCAAGTTAAAACTCAAATTACCTCAACTCCCGTTTCGGTATTAAGCACAACAAACAATTTCAATAAAGATAAAAGGCATTCAAAACACTATCTTACTTCATCAAACATGCTCAACTATGCCGGGCTTAACCCCGACCCTAGAAAAATAGACTACTCACTACTCATGATAAACAAACTAAAAACTTCAATAAAAACAAACATTGAAACAAAACTCAAACTTTAAATTAATAACAAAAATATCGTCTTACAGAGAATCAGAGAAAAAACAAAACAAAACAATCACCGAACCACAAACTCGATCAACGAACCTCGGAAACCGTCGTCACCGAACCTCGTCACCGACTTCCGATCCGGCAGCCTCTCCTTCGGCCTTCCTTCTCCTCCAAAACTAGCTCTAAAACTCTACTCCAAAATTCGCCCCCCCCCCCCTCTTCTCTATGCTAGATAGAAGGGTATTTATAGAAAATCCTAAAAAACTAAAAAGGCTAAAAGATAAAAAACTTTCCTAAAAAGATAGGAACAATCTCTAAAACATAGAAATAAAATCTAGAAAGATATTAAACCCTAAAATACATATTCTAATAACCCATAAAGATTCTAAGAGATACTCAACCGATACGGAAATAAATTTCCGCTCAGGATCGGTGAATAATAAAATAATACTCTGAAATCTTCTTCTTCGCCTCGTTAACGACCCTTCACAGCCTCATTAACGAGCCTGGGGTTTTGTTTTCTTCAACACCTCCTCTCGTTTTCTTGAGCTTTGACTTCTTAAATCTTGCACTTTCCCGTCCTTCACTGTGATGCTCCAAATTTAGCTCCATTTAGCTCCTTTCCTCGCTAAAACCTGCAAAATACACAAAATAGCGTAGATTCCACCCTTTTCGTAGATTTATGCAAAACTAACTAAAAACACTTAAAACTAAACCTAAACTAGACAAAATTAATCCTAATAAACAAAGAAAACCTATCAAAAACTATACCAAAAATGCGAACATCACAAAGCCTAATCTTTGTAGCAACTCAATTGATTTAGGACTCGTTGGACTAAAACAATTGAGAAAGAGATTTGAATGCATGTTAATTGTTTGACTCGTTGGAATTCAATTGCATGTATCCTGTTTATCCTTGTTCTCATTGCTAATATTCATATTATTTATGATCGTTTGTTTGGATATTAAGTTTGCATGTCTCGTTGTCATGTTATATATCTGATCAGGATAGGAATAACCAAAAGAATAACTTGTTTGAATCTATGATCAATTGCTTGAGGAAGAAAAGTGGATGCTTGAATAGGATTGTTTTCCCTAATTGATAAAAATCCAACATTTTCCCTGTTTGATTTGTTTGTTTCAATTCCCTAGTTTTAGATTAATATTTCACAATCCCCCTTTTATTATTTATTTGAGTTGATAATAATATAACTTAGAATACAAGTGTCTCTTGGATTCGATCCCGACTTGCCAACTATACCAATTGAGTAATTAGGGATTTATTTTTAATTTGGCACGACGACTTTCAGCCAGGAAACTAATTACAAAAATTACTTCAATATATAACTAGACGGAAAGCAACAATACATATCATAACAACACGTACTTGGGAAAAAATACACCAAGGTAACTAATCGATCCATTCCCTATGGTTCATGTAGGGTATTATTTGAAGTGGAAAAAGAAAAACAAGCCATACGCAATATAATTGTGTATGTCCATATTTATTCATATATAGCTAGACTTAGATACTCATTCATTTTAATCGACCCTGAATCCGGATTACTTGGTGAAATGTAAGAAAAACTCATCAAGGCTTCTCGTTGACCCATCTTTAGCAACTCCATGCATAAGCCGCTCTTTGAATTTTTTGCACTTGTCATCTAGTTCTTTCCTCTCCTCACTCTCCAAATCCATAAACTTCTTCAACAGGTCCGAAACGTGATTTCTTATAATCAAATCTTGAAAGTTGTTGGTCACCCTCCATCCAACTCCCCAATCTTCCACTATCAGCTTGTTATTGAGCGTTTGATCAAGCCCTAGAGGAAAAGTAAGAAGAGGAACCCCAGCGAATGCGGCCTCTAATGTAGAGTTCCACCCACAATGTGTAAGAAACCCCCCTACACTAGAATGGCTTAAAACCCTCTTTTGATCGCACCAGCTAACCACCATTCCTTTCCCTCTTGCAAGAATGCGACTCAAATGAGACGCTCGTTCCCGAGCCACCCATAGAAAGGGTACTCCGGATTCCGCCACTGCAATTGCCAACTCATCGATGTGGGCATTTGAGGTTGAAAGGACGGTTCCAAGGGACACGTAGAGAATCGAGCTTTGTTGTTGTGCATCAAGCCATTTTACGTAGTCACTGGGGATGTTATTGGTTGGTGTTTGGTGGTTAGGTTTTTGTTCGAAGTAGGGAATTGCGGGACCCACGGAGAATATAGGGACTGAGATGGCGGTTTTCAAGGCATTGAGCACTGATTCCTCGAGCTCGTTCATGGTTCTGAAGATGATGCATTCTGCCTTGGTTGCTGTTGTTACCGCTGTCTTGATCGTCTTCAACACGAGTTTGTCATTGCTTTGGATCTCTCCAGGAAGATCTGCTAATCGAATTGAAGGTATCCCCGGGATCGAATGTATTCGCTCTTCACCTGTTGATCATACATACCCACAAAAAAACATGCACGTTGCCATTATTTTTCGAGTTCAATTCTAACTTGAGTCGTTCCAATTCTGGTGTCCATGATATTTGTTTTAAAAAAAATCAACATGATTCGACCAAAAAATAAAATCAACATGATATAGGCATGGAGATTTGTAGGTCAAAAAAAACACAAAGGGGTTCAATTTATAAGATGTAAATAGGACGAGTTCGGAATAAGGACTATCCTCTCCGTTGATACTCATGTCTTTATTCTCATCGGAAAATCCCCATTCCACCTATCTTTCCCATTCCCTCATCGTTACTAAGTTGGTTGTTAAAATTACAGCAATACTTCGTAAAATTTCATACAGGAAAAAAAATATTAACTTACATTAGAGAAAAGTTTGACATAATTAATGAACGTTAAGTTTGTATTATTAACTTTTTCTACAAAAAAAAAAGAGTTGTCAAAACTTAGAATCTATCTAATCCGTTGGGTGCAGGGCAACCAAAAATAATTTGTATTATTTTTCATGCATTTAGATTTATCAAAACTTTAATAATTATATAATAAATTTGATGCTTTTATCCGTTGGTGGACTTGACCCACCCAAAAACTCACAACGATCCAATCTGGATTGATTGACTTGTCTACATGCATTGATACAATTTTTGAATCAAAATATAACGTTTACTACTAATAAAATAAATAAATAAAAGTCAATTAAACTAATAAAAAGGATGAAATAATTTTTTTAATTATACTAAAAATATATAGGCGTATGGAGCATACGTATACGTACCAGAAACGGAATCAAGTGGGAAAGAGTGCGCGCCGAGAATCAGTTGTTGGTGCAGGCCAACCAAAAACAAAGAGGCAGCGGCCGGCCAAAATGCGGCGACCGGAATATTCCTCCTCTTCCCGAGCCCAACCGCCCAAGCCAAGAACCCGTCAGCCAATATCAGATCCGGTGGCGGATCTAGCTGGTCAAGGAGGCGCTCCACCGGTCCCACCATGTCCGTCTCAACGGCTTCCAGGAATTCGTGGAAGTCGACGTTGCCTCCCGCAGCGGCGCGCGGCAGAACGTCATTCGGCAGCGTAACGAACTTTATCCTTCCACCGCTCTCCGCCGGCGTTGACCGGAGCCACTTTTCGGTGACAACGAGAGTCACGTGCACGTCACGCCTGCTGGTGAGCGTCCTGCAGAAGCTCAGCATTGGATTGATGTGGCCGTGGAGGTCTCCTTGTGGGACGCCAACCATGTGCATCTGACGCCGATCAGACATTTTGGTGTCCATGGCACTCACTTCTTGGACTGCTCGACCGACTTTTTTGCTCGTTTTTTTTTTGTTAGAAAGCGAATGTATTTGTTTACTTGAAAGTTGTTCATGGGATCCTTTGAATTTATAAGCACAGCACAGAAACATATGCGCGCAAAGCTAGCCAGCTACCCGTCCGCATTACTAATTTAGTTATTGACTTTCTACCAAAAAAAGAAATTAGTTATTGACGGGTTGAATAGCGCGCCAACCACATTATTTGATTTAATATACTCCGTAGTTTTTAATACATTTATAAATACAATAGAACATATAATATATTTTAATTAACTTTTGGAATTTACTTTGATTGTATATAACAGAAGTTAAAAAATATGTATTTTTCATAAATAACTAGTTATACGAATACAATTCTTTCTTTTTTTAAAAAAAAAATAATTATTATTGTTTCCATTTTGATTATTTTGTCAAAACAACCACCAAATACCTACCCAAATCTATTATTTTAGAGGTTTTATTTAAACTACTCCCTCCATCCACAAAAGTTTGTCTTGTATATATTCTTTTTCAGGTGTCCCGAAAAATTTATCCAAATTTTCATCTTTTCTTTTATTTTAATTTTTTGTATAATATTATTTTCATATAATCTCATCTTTTACTCATATTATCTAACCAAAAATCCACCCCTTAATACAATTTTAATCTTTTTCTTTTTCTTTCTTCTTACCTTTTCAGCTTTTTTCATCACCATCTCAATATTTCTCCTTTTAATATTGGTTGCTCTTTCTTCTCCCTCTTAACATTAAATTGTATGCAATGGGTGTTTTTGGTCGGACAAAATTTTGAAGACGGAGGGAATAGTCAATTAATTAGTAATTAGTTGATTTTAACTTACCAAATACTATTATTATTTAACTCTATGGGTGAACTAGATACCATCTACACCATTGAAATGTAATTAATGGCTTAGATTATATTTCCTTTTATGACTTTTGTTGGATAGTAAGAGTTAGCTAAGAGTTGAGAACAGACGTTGGACCGTTCCCAAGGCAACGGAAGTAAACCAGAAAAACAAAATTGGTTCACCGTCGTGGAGATCACACACTCGACGCCGAACACTTCTCTTGGTTGTTTCGTTCTTGATTTGGCTCCTTGTATGATTGATTGAGGCTTTGTGAGAAGTGATTTGCAAGTACACTATTCATTGGCTTATATAGACTCTTGATGCTTGGGGCTCAATCTTCATGTTTGTACTTGACCAGAATGCCCTTGTCTTGCTACCCAAGTATGTACTTTCTTCACATGTGGTTCTATTTTAATTTGTCAACTCTTCAAGCTCATCGGGTCATTGGGTCAAACGACTCAATCTAAGAAACAGACTGCGCCTCGTCTTTATCTAGAACATGCTTCTATGTTTCACGTTGAGCTTTCGTGTCTTCACATGTGAGTTCCCATGTCTAGGGAACTTGTCTCTCTTGAGTTCCCTTGATGAAAATTATTTCTTTCATCTAGCCTTTGCATTGTTGCATTCTTTGAGTTCCCTTAAAAGAATTTTGTTCAACATGGAGTTCCTTTGGAATACTTGGACATAACACATTAGTTCCCATATGGTCTTTGTCATTATCGAAACTTAATTAGAGGATTTGATCGTTGTTCCGATGTTGTTGGAATATGAATTCCCAACACCGTCCCAACAATTCCCCCCTTTTTGATGATGACAAAATCATTTCAAAAGAAACAAGTATTTCAACGTATGAGAGATTATGAGATGCATCTATGTTCTTGAGTGCAATGCATGTGAGTGATAAGTTTCTCAAGGAAGACCACTTCTATGAATAAGGTAGTTTTAACTTAGCATTTTTAGCAATTAGTTCCCCCTTAGCAAAACTATTTCTAAGATAACTTTAAAAACGTATCTCTTATATTTTGTCCTTTCTCCTTTTGGCATCATCGAAAAGTGAAAAGAAATAATGAGAAATAAGGGAACACACATTCAAATTAAAGTAACATGCATTACTTAGACAGAAATGTGTACAAGATGGAACATGAGTTATAATATTTGTGAGGGAGAGACGGTAAGGAAACTAGAGGGATAAGATCATGGGGGCCTTGGTTTGAGATGATCTTGGATTTCAACAAGGACCTCCAACATACAGTCGCATGTCATGGTGATATGGTGAAGCACCTGGTTGTTCCCAAGATGTGCCTCACCCGCAGGAAGAGCTCCCGTCGGCTGGTTCGTTGGTGCCTCAAAGTGACGCAACTTTTCGATCACGGTCATGTCCAATTCCTGACCACGTTCCGCTTCTTCCCTTAAAGTTTCATAGATCCCTTCTTTGAAAAGAAGCATCTTTACCAAAGAGGTATAGGGAAGAGAATGGGTAGGCATGCGCAAACAATTGTCCATGTGCCTAAGTATGATCATGGGAAAATTGATGGGCTTTTTCTAGATGAAGAAGTCAAGGAGAATGGGATCTTGGATGTTGAGCTAGTTCCTCTTCTCCTGCCTTGATATGAAAACCTTTATGATGAAGAGGTGAGCCAGCTTTGCCAGTAGAGAAAGATTGTGTGGGGAGGCCCTTGGTGGGAACTACTCGACCGTCATACATATGAAAGAGGATCTCTTTGCGGTTAAGGGTTTCCCAATTCTTGACGGGGAAGAAGTCCATGCCTTCCACAAGAACATTTAAGAGACATCGAATGTTGGTCGTGTTGAAGAGATACTTATTATCTTTGATGGTGAGAGTTCCTTGTGTGCCGTCCTTTGCAACTTCAATAGAGGAATAGAAAAGCCTAATCTGATCAGGGTCAACAAGGGTCGGCTTGCCGAATACTTGTTCCCATCCCTGGGCCTTGATGAGTTCCCAAAACTCACCAAGCTCTTTGTTTATAAAAAAGGAGGCGGAGAGAACAAGGGAAACCAATAGTGGAGGCCTTAGGTGCCTCTATTCCCTTGTGCTTGGCATCCTCGACCTTGGGCTTCTTGTTGCCCTTCTTTCCCTTAGTGATTCTCTTTTTCTTGGTTGGGAAGGGGTTGTTCTCAAGCATTAGGATGTGTTCCTTTTCCCTTTGAGAGTTGTTGGAGGAGTGGGAGACAACGATTTATTGGTCGGTAGATGGGAACTAGGTAGTTTGGCGTTCCATTGCCTCATCATCTAATAATGGTGATTTTGTCGTTCAAATCACGGTTATGCAAGAGAATCCAAACTATCTAAAAACTGCGGTCTTTAGTAAGTTAGGGTCTAATCCACAAAGAGATAAATTGATTGCTTTATATGAATTTTGTGTCAAACAGGTAACCCTTTTTATTGTAACAAAGTCTAAGCATGCAAAACTAGCAAATCACGAAAGTTGTGATTAACAATATTTGAGAAGACAGCTTAGGCAAACAAATATCCACATTCGTATGACAAGTTTATTATTGATTTCACATCAAATATCGAATGCAATGGATTTTCCCATTCCTTTTCAATTCTAACTAACAACACAACCAATTACTATTAGTTCTAACTAGTTAAACAACCATGAAACCATCAATGGTACAGTTTAATAGCAGCATTAAGGATAGGAATGTAATTGGATACAATTCTAGTATAAAACAACCAGCTTTTACCCTAGAATGTAAATCAAATCTCTTATGCATATGACTAGCACAACCAGATACTAGTACAATGCAGCTACTACTTCGAACTAGAGATGCTCAATCAGTAAAACTATAGATCTAGCAATATATTCAATAACAACAAACCCTAGTTGATCAGGCTAGAAACTATTGAAATAAGTCATAGAAATTCAAGCAAGAGAGAAGATTAAATCCAAACAATAGATAAGGTTTAGAAATCTCACAACTTTAATCAAAACGTCACGATGCTTCAATTGTCTGACTAAACAAAGAGGTTTAGTTATCCATAGATAATACATTATAAAGCAGAAACCATGTTCGTTGAAAAAATTGTGTCACGTGGCATTACTTGAATAAAATAATGTCAAGCTTTTAAATAATAACTTGTATTATTCTTTCTATATATATATATATATCCAATTTTTTATATTATAATAACTTGATCAATCTATATGTTGATACTTTCTATATTAATTTTATGCATACCTCTTAAAAAAACTTGATATATATGCTAATATTTTTTATATTAGTTTTATGCATGATTAATTTTCTTTTATCTTTTAACAAATCTTGCATTCTAAGTATATAATTTTTTTAACTATATGTTGATATTTGCAATATAATGATATATTTTAATATACATTGATATATCTACCTAAATTTTAATAAATTAACATTAAAAAATATTTTAATAAATATTTTAGTAATTTATATTATACTTGCTAGATATCCTATCGTGATAATCTTTAAGTGATAGCATTATTGTTTTTATTTTTTTCTCTATGTTATCTTATATATCAATCTTTATATTAATGTTCTCCATATTTAAAAATATTATTATATTCATTACAAAGTAAAAGATAAGAACTCAAATACATAACCTTAATAAATATTTTTTAAAAACTAATTGTTTATGAATATTAATATCTTAAAAAAAATTAAAAATATTCAATTCAAGTGAAATTAACATTTTAAAAATTTTAATCAAAATATGGTCCAAGATCTCAACAAATGGTGAAATTAATTTTTATATATATTCAATTAAAATATGTGGCACGATGATTTTTTTTATAAATTGCATAATTTTATTGTTATATTATATACTAGTCTTTTAAATTTTATATTAATATTAGATTATTGTATAATCTTTATTAAATCACCTCATGAGTATCACGATAATTGAACTAATTTTAATTAGAACTAACTAGGTAACGATAAGATATAATTTATCGAGCCCTAGTAGCTATCTAGTTAACGTGTAATTTAATTATTACGTATAAATTAAGAGTGTTTTGAAGAATTATAATTCAAAACTCGTTTTACCGACTTAAGAGAAAATGAAGTCGAATATTACATACTATCCCTTTAGGAAAGTTTCGTCCTGAAACTTCCATCGCTAATAAGAAATTCTATAATGAAAGTCAAGGTTTCACAAGAAGAATCTATTTTATGTAAATAAGTCGTATTTATGTTAAAGTTAGATCATTTTAATGAATGTTTTATAAATGAATTTTATTGTAAAGCTTAATATTTCTAAACCTTGTGAAAATACTTAGCAAACAATTAATACATTTTAAAAATCGTAGTATTATATTTTATAAATTAAAAATATTCAAATTAAATATCACAATTAACCCCAAAGTGAGCACATATACACAGGAGTCCTTGAATGGGCTTTGTCTAGGCCCATGGGCCATCTCTATTTCTACCCAAAACGAGCAAAAAATAGAGGCGACATTGCACCGATTTTCAACAAGCTCGTTCTCCCTCGTCCAGAATTGAGCGGTGACGGAATCATTTCAAACTCTAGAATACGGTTGTTCAAAAGGATAATAAAAAGGTGGAGAAACGAGGGAGAAGGCAAATTACAAATGCTATGTCGTTCAGATTTTCTACACAAGGTTAAACGTTTCAATCGAGTTTAAACACGTTACAGAATGAATAAAAAGAGTAAATGTCGATTTTTATAGGGAATTTTACAAGGATTATGGATTTGGTCTCGAATTTGATTTTCATTAAGAATTGAGAGAGAAGTTTGAGTTCGAATGTTTGAAAAATGGGTTCGAAAAAGTGCGAGCAAGTTATGGGTCGATTTGAGCTCGAATTTATAGTGTTTGTGTTGGGACGGTGTTGGGACCTCAGGTTCTAAACACTGAAACAACGATATCGTTCTCCAGTTTTGATAATGACAAACACCATATGGGAACTAACGTGTTTGTCCAAGTATTTCTAAGGAACACATGTACAGTAAAGAACTCCAATGAACGACCAAGGAACACATGAATTCACATTGAAGAGTTTCTCTCAAAGGAACTCTGAAGAAGACAGTTCCCATCCCATGGGAAACTCACATGTGCAGACAAAGACCGTTCAGCGCAAATCGCGGGATCTTGTCTTGGACAGAACGAAGGCACAGTCTGAGGAACATACTGTTACAAGTGATCCAACGATCTGATTGACTCAATAAGTTGACCTATTTCAAATCGAAGTCACATGTGAAGTTTGTACACTTGGCCTGCAAGCAAAGGGCATTTCGGACAACATGAAAGATACGATTGAAGCCCAAGTACAACTGAGTATAAAGCCAAATGAATAGTGCTAGGTTTAAGCACTTCTCCCAGAACTCACACATACTCCCAAAGAAAGAGAGAAAGAAGAAGAGAAGTCCCCGGCGACGAGTGTCTGATCTCGGCGACGGTGAAGCTGAAGTTCCCAAGAGCAAGGGAACTGAAACTTTCAAGGTGTAAGGTTTGACTTTCTTGTTTTTAGTTGAGTTGTTCGCTTAGGAACTCAGTTGAGAAGATTCGCTAGTGTTACTAGAGTTAGGTAGAACTCGTAGGAATAGAGAAGTTTGAATCTGGCTGTTTGTAACTAAGGAACAAGCAATAATACAAGTAAGTCATTCAAAATCCTCCAAGCAGAGGTAGAGGTTTACCCACACAACTAGTTGGTTGTCATGGGGTTCCTCTATAAGGGAACTGTGTTCTTACAACTTTTAATACTTGCGATATTGTTTCTTCCGCTGCCTTGGGAACAGCTTAACAACCAGTTCCCAAGCTCTCGCTAACCCGTTAAGATCAAACAATTGGTATCAAAGCAGGCTGCTCTAGATTTGTGTTAGCATCGCAGGTTTCAAAATGGCTCACGAACTCACTCAAGTCGGTCACAACAACAACCAGCCGTCAAGGCTCATCACTGGTAGATTTGAGAGTTGGCAACACGACATGAAAGATTGGATGCGTAGTCAGGACTACCAAGCTTGGTGCGTCATAGAGAAAGGGAACTTCAAGATTGATCCAGCCATTGAGAATGACCTCACCAAATGGGGGCCAAATGAATACAAATGCATGGAGGCCAACTTCAAGGCTAAACAGTACCTATAGAATGCTATGACGATGCAAGATTGCGATAGGGTGGCGAACCTAGACACAACCAAAGAAGTGTGGGAAGCCATCCAACAAATGCACATTGGGAACTCAGATCTCCGAGAAGATCTTCAGATGAATGCAAGAAGGGAGTTCTTCAACTTCCAAATGGAAATGGGAGAGTCTGTCGACAGTTACCAATCCCGATTCGAAGGACTTTGCACCAACATGGTTGGTCTAGGGACCACTAAAGAAGAAGTCACCGATAAAATGAAAGTCCAACATCTCTTCAACAGATTGATTGGAGAGTGGGCAAATGAGAGAACCATGTTCAAGGAAAACCCGGAAAATAGAAGCCTCATGCTCCATCAAGTTTTTGGGAAACTTGTAGGGCATGAGAAGAGAAAACAAGATGACAAGGAGCAAAAGCGGGCACATCAAGGGATCGCTCTCAAGCTTGAAAAGATGCTCAAGTCAGTTCAAGAGCAACATGAAGAATCTGAAGAAGAAGAGGATGAAGAGCTAGTTCTTGTAACAAAGGACCTTCGATCCTTCTACAAAGGGAAGTTCAAAAGGAACAATGGGAACTCAGGAAAAGGACAGAGTTCCCAAAGAAAACCTGCTGAAAAGGACCTCTCGGACGTCACCTGCTACAAAAAGGGACACTTTACGAAAGAGTGCCCACAGGGAATTGATGACCGAAGGCAAGGGAAGAAGGCCTACATCGCCACCTGGAGCGATGACGAGGACGAAGATCCTAAATCATGGGCACCCCCAGACATGTGCGCAATGGCCATAGGAGACACCACTGGGGAACAACCCAGTGAGGTAACTACTGAATCCATTCTTGCCTCCTTGAATAATTATGAAAAAACTGAGTTGCTAAAAATTCTTTCAAGCCTTGTCAAAGATAACATTAAATTGCAGTAGAAGTTGGAAAAATCGGAACACACTAATGCTGAATTGGTTGGTCTTGAGCCCTGTCCCAACTGTGTGTCCCTTCTTGAAAAACTACAGTCATATGTGTCTCACATCGTAGATCTTGAGAATGAGATTAAAACCCTAGAAATTGATGAGAACACCTTTTTACAAAACCTGAGTAAGACAAATGGAAGTCCTGAAGCCTCTAGTTCCCAAACCAAGTTTGCCCATGTCAGACACGGAATAGGGTATAAGTCTGAGTGCCCTAAGAATGGGAAGTCACCTCTAAGTGAACAAGAAATCAACGAGTGTAGGGCCCTAGAACTTCAATGTGAGAAACAAAAGAACGCACATCTTGAAGAAAAAATTAGGGTCCTGGAAAGTGGGAAAAATGGTGAGGAAGACTACTACACTGGGAACACTGGGCATAAACTTTATGTCAAGATTGCTAAGGGTAATGGGTCACGAGTGTACAACAAGGAAACTATGGATAGAAATAGGATCCAGAGACCTCACCCTAAGTACTACCTGGGAGAATACTACAAGACTTCTTGGAACTGTGGCGCTCATGAGCACTACAAGGAAGCATGTCCCAAGAGAAAAGCCCAAACCCATAGGAACCGTCAATTCCTGAACAAGCAAAAACAACATGCTAATCACCCAAAGAACTCTAAACTTGGGAACACTCGCGATATCAATATCGCTGACTATGTCCTGAATGAAAATATTTTTCCTTGCAAGGGACTAGGCAAGAGTCATCTTGCTTGGGTCTCCAAACACTAATTTCTCCTTGTAGGTGGCAGTAAGAGGGAACAATACATAGGTCATAGACAGTGGGTGCTCAAATCATATGATCGGAAACAAAGAAATCCTTATCTCACTCCACACTCAAGCCGAAGGAGGCCACGTATCCTTTGGCAACAAAAACAAGGGGGAAATCATAGGAACAGGAGAAGTATTGCTCAATCGATCAATCAAAGTTAGCAATGTAAATCTGGTGAAGGATCTAGGATACAATCTCTTAAGCGTATCCCAGATGTGTGATCAAGGGAACAATGTGGTAACCTTCGACTCAGGAGAATGCCTAGTTATCAACAAGAGGACCAACAAAGTAATCCTGAGGGGAAGAAGGACCAATAATGTGTATGTAGTAGATACAGACTTTGAACCACCAAGGAAATTGTGCCTCGCAAGTTCCCATGATGAAACGGAACTCTGGCACTGAAGGCTAGGACACGCACGTATCAATCAAATCTTGAAGCTTTATCTACAAAATCTAGTTATTGGTCTCCCACGAATCAACCTTGAGGGAGTCAAGATGTGCGAAGCATGTGTCCATGGGAAGCAAACCAGGAATTCTTTCAAGCCCAAGAAGGTGGTGAGCACGACAAGGCCCTAGAGCTAATCCACATGGATCTTTGTGGTCCTATGCAGACAGCCAGCTATGGTGGGAAAAGGTACATGTATGTTTTAATTGATGATTTTTCTAGGTTCACTTGGGTTATTTTCTTGAAGGCAAAGTCAAAAGCATTCAAAGAATTCGAGCCCTTCATCAAAAGAACAGAAGTCAGCATGGGGTTGAAGCTGAAAGCCATCAGATCTGATCACAGAACTGAGTTCAAGAACTCAGAGTTCCTCAACTTCTGTGACAAAAATGGGGCCTCTCATAATTTCTCGGCCCCTCGCACTCCTCAGCAAAATGGTGTTGTCGAAAGAAAGAACATGACCTTGGAAGACATGGCTAGAACCATGATGTTTGAGAGTGGAGTTCCGGAGTACTTTTGGGTTGAAGCCATCTCCACAGAAACATACATCCTGAATCGAGCCATGATCAAGCCCATGATCAAAAAGACATCCTACGAGCTGATCAAAGGAAGAAAGCCCAACATCTCTCATCTAAGGACCTTTGGATGCAAATGCTTCGTTCACAACAATGGGAAGGATAACCTCGGCAAATTTGAGCCCGGGGGCGATGAAGGGATATTCCTGGGATACTCTTCCCAAAGCAAGGCGTACAAGGTCTATAACAAGAGGACCAAGAAGGTAGAGGAAAGCATTCACGTTATCTTCGATGAAAAATCTGTAAAGATAGGAACAGAGGCCCAAGGAAAGGGAACTCTGTTCAAGCTGGTCAGACAAGAAGAAGAAGAAGACGATGATGAAACAAGAAAGAGAGATGAAGACTATCCAAGTGGAAACAGTGCCCCACAATCAAGGAACAACGAAGGAGATCAAAATTCCACAGATCAAAGCTCCTTTGAAGTTCCCTCCTCAAAAGAAGAACCAGAAGATGCATCGAACTCTCTTGTTCCCCAAAATGAAGTTGTACCAGAATCCAGTGTTCAGGGGGAACAACGAGGGAACCTTGAAGAGAACCCTGACGAGAGTCTCAACGAAGAAGTTGGGCACAACGGTTCCCCTGAAGAAGAGGAGGCTCAAGATACAGATGAAGAGACAAGGGAACAGGTTGATGTCTCACAAATCCGAACCAGGAACTACCATCAGAAGAGGGATCACCCCATCGATAACATCATCACTCCCTATGACAAAGGTGTTCAAACTCGCTCCTTTCTCAATAATTTATGTGCTTTTAACGCCTTTGTTTCGCTGGTGGAACCAAAAAGCATCAAAGAAGCTCTAAAGGACCCAGACTGGATCCAATCCATGCAAGAGGAACTCCATCAATTCGAGAGGAACAAGGTGTGGAAGCTAGTTCCTATGCCCAAGAACAAGAATATCATAGGAACTCGATGGGTCTTTAGAAACAAGCTTGATGATACTGGGGCTGTAGCAAGAAACAAGGCACGATTGGTTGCCCAAGGCTACAAGCAAGAGGAGGGAATTGACTACGATAAGACCTTCACACCAGTTGCACGAATCGAGGCAATACGTCTCCTCATAGCCTATGCAGCTCACAAAGGATTGAAGTTGTACCAGATAGATGTGAAGACGACCTTTCTCAATGGACACCTCAAGGAAGAAGTATACGTAGCTCAACCCCAGGATTCGAAGATGAGAAGCTACCCAACCACGTCTACTTCTTAGAGAGGGCCCTCTACGGTCTCAAACAAGCTCCCCGAGCATGGTATGACAGGTTCGCTCAATTCCTTTTGTCTCATGGATACCTTCGAGGTTCCATAGACAAAACTTTGTTCCTAAAGAAAGAGTCTAAAGATATTTTGATTGTACAAGTATATGTTGATGACATTGTTTTTAGAGCAACTAACGAAACTCTTGTAGAGAAATTTAAGAACCTCATGAGCAGTGAGTTTGAGATGAGTCTCATTGGGGAACTCACGTTCTTCCTCGGACTCCAAATATCTCAAACTAAGGAGGGAACAAGGATTCATCAACAGAAATACATCAGAGAAATTCTCGTGAAGTATGGGATGGAACACTCCAGGCCCATCGACACTCCCATCTCACCAAATTCAAGGCTCAATGCGGATGAAACAGGTATAAGTGTGGACCAAATAAATTATCGAGGTATGATTGGGTCCCTTCTCTACTTAACTGCTAGTAGACCTGATATCATGTTCTCCGTATGTCTTTGTGCTCGTTTTCAAGCTAACCCTAAGGAATCACACCTGAAAGAGGTGAAGAGGATTTTCAAGTACCTCAAAGGGAACGATAACTTGTGCCTTTGGTATCCAAGGAACAGTTCCCTTGAGCTCATTGCTTACAGAAATGCAGATTTCGCTGGGCACCTTGTTAATAGAAAGAGCACATCGAGAATGGCCCAGTTCCTAGGGTCATGCTTAGTCTCATGGGGATCCAAGAAGAAAAACTCAGTGGCACTCTCCACAACTGAAGCAGAATATGTGGCTGCTGCATCATGTTGTTCCCAAGTTCTATGGCTTAAGTCTCAACTTCAGGATTACGGTATGTCCTTTGGCCCAATTCCCATACTCTATGATAATACTAGTGCCATTAACATCTCCAAAAATCATGTGCATCACTCTAGGACTAAGCATATAGACATTAGGCATCATTTCCTACGTGATAATGTTGAAAATGGGAACATCTCTATGGAACACTATAGAACGGAAGAGCAAATTGCGGACATTCTCACTAAAGCTTTAGACATACGTCCCTACCAGCATTTTCAAATGCTTCTAGGGATGATAACTCTAAACTAAACAAGTCCCTGTTTGTCTCTCCCTCAATGCCTGACTAGTCTAACTAGAAATGCATGATAGGGAACAGTAGGACTCATTGCTTTCATTTTGCCATATTACTAGTCTAGAGCTTCCTTAAGTACATTGGAACATCAATTCTTTTTTGGCCCAAAATGATCAACCAGAGTTCCCTTTAACCCTCTCTACAAGCCACTATGACAGTTGATCATAAAACTAACCCTAAGCCAAGGGCCAGACAAACGCTTCTCATGAGCCAAACTCTTTATCCCTTTTATCGAGTTGTAATTGTCTGGTTCCCTTTGAGTTTCCTAGCTTTACAAAGAAATTGAGTGTGAGTTCCCTTAACCTCTCCCCTCAATATGACCTTTTGAAAGATCATGGGAACTGGTGTGCACAAGCAAGGGAACACTACTTTCTGAAGAAGCTGAAACGCCACTTGGGAAACGGGTTTTTGTGTCAAGACTCTGAAGCGTTTTGGACCAAGCATTTCAAAAATCAAAAAGACTTCCCAAGGAAGAAAGCGACGCATGTCAGAAGCTTGATACGGAAGTTGGAACGCTCCTCCACATTCATTGGCCAACGGTTATCGAGGTTCATCATCCTTCCCTTTCTACCCTCGTCTCTTTCCCAAATAAAAACCCCCTTTGCTATTTTTGGGCCCTTCTTCCTCATCCTTCTCTGCAACTTCTTCTCTCTGAAACTTCCCCTTCACCCACTTCAAGCAAACTTCCAAAAACCGTCTCTTCCCAAAATTTGCCATGGCTTCAACTCACTCTTTCGAACAAATTAAAGAGTGGATCCACAAAAATCCAAGAACCTTCTTCCTCTCCATGTTAGCCGACATCGAGAAAGAGCAAGATCCTATCTTTCGCGATGTCCTAATTGCAGGACTCTATAATTATGTGAGCCCTCTCCTTCCTCCTCCTCCTCCGGCAGAGCAAACCCTAGCGATGCCTTCCTCCACCACCACTTCCTCTAAATCTCTTCCACCTCCTCACCCTACCACCGTTGACTCCTCCGGAACTGTCATAGTTGACACTTTCGGATCCGAACCCCCATCCAAATACGAAAAACCCAAAAAATCCAAACGCTCCTCCAAATACAAACACACCTCCTCCAAACGCAAATACCCCCAGATCTCTTCTCCTTCCGTTTACTCGGAACCCAAGAAGAAATCTCTCCTCAACATGGAGGAAGTTCTCAACCTCTCAAAACCCACCTCCTTCGCCATCAAACCTCCTCTCGTTTTTCCCCTCGTGCCCGCCTCTGGGACCTCACAATCCCAGAATCAACCTCCACCTCTCTCTTCTCTCACACTCCCCATAACTTAGGGAACTTCTAATCCTCCTCCCTCTTCACAACAAAAGACTCCTCCACCACCCACCTTCCCCATTGCCAAATCTCCCTCTAATCCAAAACCTGCCTCTGGGAACTCTAGTCCCAAGGCTCCCGTCACCACACCTCCTCCTTCCACCTCAAAGGTCCCAACCCCACACACCTCCTTACTCCATCCGTCCTCTTCACCACACTCTCCCTCCACCGTAAAGCTCTCCTCCCCCCTTTCGGCCCAACAGACATTCAACCTCGACTCCGATGAGGATGAGCTACCCATCGGAGTCATTGTTCGCAAAAAGGCCAAGGAGCACCCTCCCATCGTCATGGGCACTACCGAAGAAGAGGCCCAACTCCAGCCCTCGAGGAAGAATTCCGAAAAGAGCTAACCAGGCCTCCCAAAGAGCAAGGGAGCCCGACCTAGAAAGATGGGAACCCAACATCGTCTAATGGTGATGGGCTAAGCGATCGCCATCCAGAAGGTGACGATGAAGAGGAAACGGGCCTGACTTCCTCCGAAGAAGAAGGGACCTCAAGCGAAGACGCTGAGGAACACGGCAAGGCTGATGATGAGAAAGAGTCTACCGTCATAGAAACTCCAGGACACCAACTGGTGGTGTCGGAGGGGGCCCGAGACACAAGGGAACCTCCACTCATGCTTACAGCGGCTGCTTCCCCCCAGCTGAAAAGAAAGACTGCTGTCTCCAGGGGGAACAAGAACAAGAAAGGGAAGAGAACTGCTCTCAAAAAGGTTCACATCGCAGAGACTCGCAAGCTCCTCCCACCTCTCATCCTCTCCGAGCAACAACTCCAAGAACAAGGGCTCGAGGAACTGTGGGACTTGATCAAGGCCCAGGGATGGGAGCACATCTACGATTATGATGTGAGCGTTGATCCCTCCCAGGTGCGCCTCTTCTACAACAATTTCGTCATCCACGACGAGGGCACCAAGGGAACTCTCTCCCTCAATGGCGATGACTTCATCTTCACTGCCTCATCCATTCGCCATCAACTACAGGTCCCTGTCCAGGGCCTCGAGGCTTTGCCCATCAAGAACTGGGGCGACTACAATAGCGATGCGATCTACAACACCATCTATGAGGGCCGTGTTCCCACGACTGGAACGTCGACTCATCATCTGTCTCTCATCGCCAAGTTGGCCCATCAATTCATCATCAATGTGGTGATCCCTCGCCAAAAAAGCGTCTTCACATCAACATTCCCGACGCCATTCTCCTCTATCACTTCCTCCAGAAGATGCCCATTAATCTCCCACGTATAATTTTAGGGCACATGGAGAAGTGCATGGCCTCTGCGTCTCATTCCCTTCCCTACGCTGGTCTGATCAAGAAGCTAATGATCAAAGAGGGCCTCTATGACTCCTCCAAAGAAGAAGTGACCATAGGAAGGAAACTGGACATTTCTATGGTCCAGAAAATGCATCACTCCGAGCAAGTTGAGGACCAGGAGACGCTTCCCTCTGGTGACGGCCCCCAGGCTGGGAACACCCAAGTGTTGATGCACATTGCCAACACGCTGGACCGGATTGCAAGGGACCAAGAGAAAATGTTGCGAGTAGTTTCCCGGTTGTGTGATGCCCTGCTCCCACCAAGCCCATGATCTCTTTTCCCCTTTCTCCTTATCCTCAATGTTCCCACAAAATTTCTTGTGCTCTTATGTACATATTTTTGCTTAAGTAATGAAATGGATTTTTAGTATGAATACGTGTTCCTTTCTTCCTTATTTATGTGTTATATGTTTTCGATGATGTCAAAAGGGGGAAAGACAAAAAATGCGAGATGAGTTAAGTTGAAAAGATATCACAGAATATGCTATAGTT
Source organism: Fallopia convolvulus (assembly GCA_964016875.1). NCBI lineage: Eukaryota > Viridiplantae > Streptophyta > Magnoliopsida > Caryophyllales > Polygonaceae > Fallopia > Fallopia convolvulus. Next base: position 59,811,029 of record OZ024720.1, on the reverse strand, counting down.
AAGGGGGAACAACTGCATAAAAAACTAAGTACGATCTCAATGTTTCACTAGAAGTGGCTCCCTAGAATCATGCTTAGGAACTCATCTACATATCATACTTTGAAATACTTGCTTATTTTGTGATGGGTTTGTCATCATCAAAAAGGGGGAAATTGTTGGGACGGTGTTGGGACCTCAGGTTCTAAACACCGGAACAACGATATCGTTCTCCAGTTTTGATAATGACAAACACCATATGGGACCTAACGTTTTTGTCCAAGTATTTCTAAGGAACACAGGTCCAGTAAAGAACTCCAATGAACGTCCAAGGAACACAAGAATTCACATAGAAGAGTTTCTCTCAAAGGAACTCTGAAGAAGACAGTTCCCATCCCATGGGAAACTCACATGTGCAGACAAAGACCGTTCAGCGCAAATCGCGGGATCTTGTCTTGGACAGAACGAAGGCACAGTCTGAGGAACATACTGTTACAAGTGATCCAACAATCTGATTGACTCAAGAAGTTGACCTATTTCAAATCGAAGTCACATGTGAAGTTTGTACACTTGGGCTGCAAGCAAAGGGCATTCCGGACAACATGAAAGATACGATTGAAGCCCAAGTACAACTGAGTATAAAGCCAAATGAATAGTGCTAGGTTTAAGCACTTCTCCCAGAACTCACACATACTCCCAGATAAAGAGAGAAAGAAGAAGAGAAGTCCCCGGCGACGAGTGTCTGATCTCGTCGACGGTGAAGCTGAAGTTCCCAAGAGCAAGGGAACTGAAACTGTCAAGGTGTAAAGTTTGACTTTCTTATTTTTAGTTGATTTGTTCTCTTAGGAACTCAGTTAAGAAGATTCACTAGTTTTACTAGAGTTAGGTAGAACTCGTAGGAAGAGAGAAGTTTGAATCTGGCTGTTTGTAACTAAGGAACAAGCAATAATACAAGTAAGTCATTCAAAATCCTCCAAGCGGAGGTAGAGATTTACCCACACAACTAGTTGGTTGTCGTGGGGTTCCTCTATAAGGGAACTGTGTTCTTACAACTTTTAATACTTGCGATATTGTTTCTTCCGCTGCCTTGGGAACAACTTAACAACCAGTTCCCAAGCTCTCACTAACCCGTTACGATCCAACATTTTGGATTAGAGAGCGTCTCCATTTACTTGTTACTAATACTCACCTCCCTTCAATCACAATCAATTTTGCGTACTTTTCTCCTATAATTTTGAAACTTCTAAAAATGTCCACGAGAAATTCGGGGATGAAATTGGAAGGTTTTATGATTGTATTTCTTTAATTGGGTTGAATATAGGTTTTAATGGAATTGGTTTGAGTTGAGAAATGGAGAAGAATTTGACATTCAAATTTCCGAATCAAATGGGGAAGACAAAGAGTTCCAACTTTTAATCTACTTCCTATTAATTAAACACAAACAACCCTCTAGTTATAAGAAAGTGGCAGTAATGCCCTTGGAACATTAACTTTATCACTTTTTAAACTTATACTTGATAAAATACAAATGCTTTACTCATAAATTAAATAAACAATTTAATTGTCTCAAGAATGTGATTATAGCATTCTTGAATTTTTTTTATAAATCACTTTTATTTTCTTTAAATTAATGGGTAAGTTTTGTGACCTTTCAGGTAAAGTCCATTTGTCCAAATAACTTTATAAAATTATTTATCAATTTTATTTAAAAAAATGAAGCATTTTAAATACTACTACTCATATTTTTATTAAATCGATTAGTGAAGTTTACATAATTATTTCTTAGAAAAGTGAATTATTATAGAGAAGATTCGATCTTTCGACAATTCCGGTTGTTCCACTCTCCTAGGTTCCAACAATGCCTTCCTATGAGGATGGCAAGGTAGCTCCTCCATAAGAGGATTTGGGTTCAAAGATTTGAGTGACTTGTTTTTGAATAAAATTTTATGGCCCTTTGAGTACGTGCGACGACTATTTTCTGTGAGAACCTTAAGCGAGTTTTTAATTTTGTAAATTTTTATTTATCTTTTCACTTTTTGTATTTTATATTTTCTTGATTATGGATTTTTTGAATGGGCGTTAGTCACTTCTTTTTATTTGTTCACCCACCCACCCATCCTACCCTATGACTCGTGGTGTTCGTTTTTACGGATGATTACAAGTCTCTAGATGAGTTTATGCGTGCTTATAGATGAATTCTTTTTAGATGGTGTTTTGATCTAAAAATGTACTCTGACATCACTTTAGATTTCGTTTGGATTGTGCACTTTGCAAAGAGATTTAGTGTAATCTCAAATCTGACTTCAGTTGCATTTTTTGTTGATTGTTCGCGTCGATTCTAAATTCATGTTTGAATCGCATATTTTTCAAAGAGATAGTGTAATCCAAAAATTTACTCGAATTGCATCGTTTTAATAAATTGTTTATTCAGTTTAGGGATGTCAATGGAGCAGGTTCGGAGCGGGGAATACCCTCCATGTTCCCATCCCCATTTAGATATATGCTCCCCATACCCACTGCATTACCCATCGGGGAATAAAATTTGTCCCCGTTGAGGATTCCCCATCCCCGCTTGATTTTCCCATTTATAATCTCCGTCGGGGATTCCTCACCCCGCTTGATTTACCCATTTATAATCTCGTTGGGGATTTCCCATCCCCGTTTGTTTTTCCCCATTTATATTCGTATCGGGGACTTCTCATCCCCGTTTAATTTTCACCTTGTATAATCCCCACGTGTTACTAGTTTTATTTCCCATTCGGTAGGGATTCCCCAATAGGGTTCGGGTCGGGTTGGGGGGTGGGGCGGAGACACATATCCCCATCCCCGTTCCCATCCCCATACCCTAACGGGGAATTACTTTCCCTCCCATACTTATCCTCATCCCCATACTTGTAACGGAAAGTCTCCACGAAGAATGGGAAATCTCCGCCCCCATTGCCATCCTTAATCGAGATTCAGTAGAACACCCTTTTTCATTCTAAAGGTAACCTCATAGGAGTCATAGCCAAAGCCAACCCATCTCGGACAATTTTTTTTTTGGTGAAGAGATTTTTTTTTATCATAACTTCGAAATTAAAAACAGTTTCGATTCTAGTTTGAAAGAATAAAAATAAAAAGGGAAATTCCGATTGGCACCCTCGAGTTTTTGGTTTTTCCGAGTGGTGCACGGAAAAAAACTTATTCCGAGTGGTACCCCTAAACTTTTGTAAAAGTCCGACTAGTGCCCTTACTTGTAAATTTTCGTTAGTTTATAACTAAATTAACATGTTTTCTAATAAACAATATATTTTTGTTTTTAATTAAATTAAAGCAAAATTTTAGTTTAATAACAATTTAAAAAATATTAAATATTAAATTAAAAAAAATTATATATAGTTTTCAAGTAGATTGTATGTTGTATAATTAAAAACTTTTTAGTTAAAAAAATATTACAATATTTACATTAAAATAAATATATGACATAACTAAAATTTGTCATGTAGATTTTATGTAACAGTGTTGAATATTTTTAAAAACTAATAGAACTTTCATTTTGTCACTCTCAAGTTACATTAAAATTTTAATTTCTATCAATTTTTCAAAAATTATCAAATGTACTATATAACATCTACATGGAAAATGTTAATCTTACAACATTTTTATTTTAATATAAATATTATAATACTTTTTGTTTTAACTAAATTTTTTAAAATTATACAACATACAATCTACTTGAAAAATATATATAAAGTATTTTTAATTTAATATTTTATATGATTTTTTAATTGTTATTAAACTAATATTTTGTGTTAATTTAATTAAATATAAAATATATTTTTTTCATTAGAAAACATGCTAATTTAGTTATAAACTAACGTAAATTTACATGTAAGGGCACTAGCCAGACTTTTGCAAAAATTCAGGGTACCACACTTAAAATAAGTTTTTTTCTTTAGGGCATCACTCACAAAAACCAAAAACTCGATGGTTATAACCGGAATTTCCCAAATAAAAATAAAAAAGTTGGTTGATTGGGAAAAATCGTTAGAATGATGTGCATACTCCCCCAAGTTGACGCATTCAATGCAGGACAAAAATAAGCCCGAAATTATGGAGGAAAAAGGGGGGACTAAAAGTGAATAATTACAATGGGGGAATGGTGTGATCTGAGCTTGAAGGAACTTCCAAATTGCACCAACGATGGCGAAACCGGGCGCAGAAGACCGTGAGCTGTTGCGAGCATGCAGGGCCGCCATCGAAGGATCGAAGCACAAGATCGTAATGTCGATCAGAGTCTTCAAAAGCCGTGGGGTCTGGGGCAAATCAAGTAATCTCAAATTGGGGGGACGCCAGATGGCCGAGCCTAGGGTTTTTGTTATTTGCGGTGAGTCCCTATTTCCACATTTGAATTTGAATTTCCATCTGTTATTGGAAACTTCCCGCGTTTTCTCAATCTTCCTTACTTTGCCTGTCGTGGCATTGAATACGTGCCAGATTTTTTCATTTAGTGATGGTTCTGTTGATATCAATTTGTTAACTCCATCAATTCGAAACTCACATTTCTTGGATGCATGGTATCCTTCAATCTTTTTTATTTTTTGTCCATGTCTTCTCTTGCAGTGAAAGAAAAGGAAAAGCGGAGTAAAGCTTTTCTTCGTGTCTTAAAAAATTCCTCTGGAGGTGTTCTTGAGGTATGCGTTTTCATTCATTATACTAGGAAATTATTCCAGCTCTGTGGAGTGCAGTAGGAAAATGAGAAGAAAAGGAACGGTAAGATTGTGTAATTGTTATTGTTTGTGTTCTACTGATTTGTCCTTGTGCTTGAAGCCAGCAAAACTTTACAAGCTCAAGCATTTATCAAAGGTGGAGGTTGCTACAAATGATCCGAGTGGCCGTACTTTTACACTGGTATATATCCATTAATCTCAATGTTTCACTGTATTTAATTATAGAGTTAATTCCTAGAATGATGTTGGTTTATCTGTTGAAGAAAGTATTTTAACTATTTATAATCCTTACAACACTGCTAAAGATTATGATTTTGATTTCTTTTAAAGGGATTTGATAACCTTCGAAACCATAACGCTGCTATTGCGCCACCTCAGTGGACAATGCGTAATATCGATGACAGGTAGCATCAGCGTATGGATTTGCTGAGAAACTTTGTGCCTGAAATTATTTCACAAACTAGTTCATATTTATTTCGTGCAGTAACCGTTTTATCATCTGCATCTTAAATATCTGCAAGGACGTGATTGGTCAAATACCGAAAGTTGTTGGGATAGATGTTGTGGAAATGGCTCTTTGGGCAAAGGTATTTCAGTATTTGTATGGATTTCTTATTATCTCTACAGCTTAAATAGTTTTCTTATGGAAACTTCTGAAATTACAATTGGTTATAATGAGTGATTTGTTTGAGTACATATTTTTTTTTCCATTTTACTTCAACATGGCTTTTATTATGCCTTGCTTGATTGCAGGAGAATACACCAGCCGTAACAGATCAGTCAACTCCTCAAGATGGACCAGTTAACTCTTTGGTTACAGAGACAGACATGAAAGTGTCGGTTGGGAAAGAACTTGTAACACAAGCTGAAGAAGAAGATATGGAGGCTCTTCTGGACACGTATGTATCCTCAATGTTTTAGTGTGATTTCTTACAGTACTTTGAATACAAAATTAGTAGTTATGACAGGTTTGCAATATTTGCTTTCGATCCTTAGCAATATGTGAGAATTAGATCAGTTTGCTATTGTAAACCACCTGGCTTTATGTTAATCGAATGAGCTAGATAATTGTATGGTTCCATTTGGTTCGATTATTTAATTATTGCAGCATCTTAAATACCATTTCTTTGAATTGTATTCAATGTTTACAGTTAAAATTGGTGCATAGTTCCAATTGTTGAATTGTCTTGCAGGTATGTGCTTGGCATTGGTGAAGCAGAGGCATTTTCGGAAAGGTTGAAGCGTGAACTTCTTGCTCTAGAAGCAGCAAATGTACATGCTATTTTAGAAACTGAACCACTAGTTCAAGAGGTAATTTGTAAGTAGTAATTATGAGCATTTGTGTATGATTTGAAGCCTACTTAATCTTAGCCGATCTTATTGATGCATTATTAACCCATAAGACTTTCATGAAATGTTAATTTAATCCGATGTGGACTTTGAGAATTCTTGGTTAAGTGCTATTCTTTGTTTCGTGCAGGTATTACAAGGGCTTAATACTGCCGTTTGCTTGGTGGATGATATGGATGAGTGGTTGGGGATTTTTAACGTAAAACTTAGACATATGAGAGAGGACATCGAATCAGTAGGTCTACTTTGCTCAGGATACTTGTTTATATTATATGTTTTTTTAATCTATTCTTCTTATATTTTATAACTATCTTAGATGTATCATGGCTTCTTTTTAAGTCCTCTTCCTATAACATGATAACCAAGTAACCTATAGCTCAATCAGCTCATAAATCTGAAGTTTCTGAACTCAAAAATTTTGAGCAGCTTTATTTGAATTTTTGAACCAGATAACTCACATTGGCTGGTTTTGGTATTTTTAATCTTGTTTATGATCAATCCAGGTAGAAATTCGAAATAACAAGTTGGAGATGCAGTCTAAGAATAATACCACATTAATTGAAGAGCTTGATAAGCTTGTTGGCAGATTATCCATCTCTTCAGAGGTATAAATCCTTCTATACTAGCTCTGCGTAGCTTATCTGATCTGAGCAATGGCTGATTAAATTATGCCACCTTTAGTACGCGGCATGCCTGACAGGAGGCTCCTTTGATGAGGCAAACATGATTAAAAATGTAGAAGCAGGTGAATGGTTAGCAAATGCTTACCGTGGCCTTGAAGCTCCAAACTTGGATCCTGCATATCTGAACATGAAAGCTGTATGTTCCTTATTACTTTTTTAATGTTTTGTTTCTTGAAATTTTATTTGAATACAGTTACATAAAGTCTAAATGTTACAGGTTAGAGAGAAGAAGGCCGAAATGGACAAATTGAAGAATGCATTTGTTCGCAGGGGATCTGATTTCTTAAAGAGCTACTTTGCAAGCCTGGTTGACTTGATAATAAATGATAAGAGCTATTTCTCTCAGGTATTGTTATAATTCAGGGTTATATAATTCATAAAATGTGATGTTTGTCACTGGAGATATAAGTACTGTCTCTGAACAGCGTGGACAACTGAAGCGGCCTGATCATGCTGATCTGAGGTTTAAATGTAGGACATATGCTCGCCTTTTGCAATATTTAAAGGTAAAATCTCTAAAAAAAACCAATCCAGCATGATTTAAAACTTCTTTTGTTACTCATTATCTGAGTTTGTCTCATGCTTTGCACCAGAGCCTTGATAAAAGTTGCTTGATTCCACTAAGGAAAGCATACTGTAGCTCACTGAACTTGCTTCTTCGCCGAGAGGTCAGTACATAATTATAAATAAGTTGATGGCAGATTATTGGTTATAAATACAATATAATAAAAATAAATTATTTTCTTATATAATACCTTTCTAAATTATATTTAGGCTCGAGAGTTTGCAAATGAGCTCCGTGCTAGCACTAAAGTATCAAAAAATCCAACAGTGTGGCTTGAGGCTTCTGCTGGTTCTTCACAAAGCACAAGCAATCCAGACACATCAGCTGTTTCTGATGCTTTTGCCAAATTGCTGACAGTTTTTATACCTCTCCTTGTGGATGAGGTTATATCTATCTCATGTTAAAAATACCTAGAAAGTATTTTAGTTGTTTTGCAAGCCATAATCAGTTACTACTAAAAACGCAGAGTTCTTTCTTTGCAAACTTCACGTGCTTTGAGGTTCATACATCAAACCCATCAGGAAGTGTTTCCAATGATAAGACTCGGAAGAATGAAAGTGAAGATGATGATTTGGGAATTATGGACATTGATGACAATGACAACAAAGAAAGTATGTATTTCACTTTTCATGTATCTTTCTATTTACAAATGATTCTTTTCGTTTCGTATAAAATAATTTTGGTATATGGTCTTGCTAATTTATTTTATAGAACAACATGTTTCTCACTAAGAATTATGTATTATATAAACTGTAGGTAAAAATACAGCTGAATTAGCCGCATTAAATGAATGTCTACGCGATCTTCTTGATGGAATCCAGGTACAATTGTAATTAGTTTTCATGTTAATAAAATGTGATCTTTCATACATAACAGAGAAGTAGGTCAATGAGAATTTGAATGTTCTACTATATTTATTTTTTGTTCTTTGAGCCTTCAAATCTGCTATTAGCAAGCAATACAGTTTAAACACTGAAAAACATTTAGATAGTCTAATGAATTTGTTAAACTATTTCTATATTCCTCTACTATCAGGATGAGTTGAAAAATAAGCTTCCTTGTATTTGTTCTCTTTGCATACAGGAAGACTTCTTTGCTGTTGTGGATTGGGCATACAAGATTGATCCGTTACGGTGCATATCAATGCATGGGGTTACAGAAAGTTATATTTCTGGTCAGAAAGCAGATGCTGCAGGATTTGTGCGTATCTTGCTAAGTGATCTGGAATCAAGAATTTCAATGCAATTTGGCCGAGTAAGTCTGTTTGACTGGTATTTCAATGCCTTTTATTTTGTATTTTTTTGGCTCACTAGAATTTCATATTTTTGCAGTTTGTTGATGAAGCTTGTCACCAGATAGAAAGAAATGAGCAGAAGGTTAAGCCAGTGGGTGTGTTGCCCTACATCCCAAAGTATGAGTATATTGTCTTAGTGCTTGCATTTGCTTATGTTTTTCTTTTAAATTTTACAGTAAATTGCTCTAATAATGATAATGTATTTGGGTTGCGCTTGGTTAAATATGCTCATAGTGTAAAAGTAATCTAGTGGGAAACTAATTTAAGTGAGTGACAAGTATTTCTTGAGTTATGCTCTGGACTTGCATGTTGACAAAGGGAGTAAACTAATTTTGTTCCTAGTAATTATTCTATTTGATATATTGTTAATTTATGTTTTCAGTTCGTTTACAGATTTGCAGGGCTTGCAACTCGTATGGAGCAGTACATCTCAGGACAATCTAGGGATTTAGTTGACCTCGGATATACAAAAATTGTATGTATTCTTTATTTATATTTATCTTTGAACACTTTTCTGTATGTATCATTTGAAGAACTTGATTCCTGTAATAATTCGTGCAATGGTTATCAATTTATTATAAGTTTCTCTGTTTATTTTAAGATCATCAACTTATTGCAAGTTAAGATGATATATTCTGATTTATTACGAATCTCTCTCCATGGAATTTATTGTATGACACTAGCACAATGGTGTTCAGGGGAGTTGCAATTTCTAGCCATAGTTGCAGGAAACTTCTATTAACTTATATGGCTAAACTTTTTTGCAGGTCAATGCAATGTTTACAACCTTGGAAAAAATTGGACAGACTGCTGAGCATAAAGTTGCTGATGTTTTCCTTCTTGAGAACTACGCGGCATTTCAGAACAGGTACAATACAAGATTGATTTCTTATATATATAACCATCCACAATTTACGAATCAAAATTTATTTTTCTGTATTAGCTCATATGACATGTTCTTGCAGTTTGTATGACCTGGCTAATGTCGTGCCCACTTTAGCCAAATTCTATCATCAAGCAAGTGAAGCGTATGAGCAATCTTGTACTCGCCATTTGAACATGATTATATATTATGTAAGCCAACCGATCTTTTCCTGGTATTTATAAATAATCCAATTCTTTGCCTTGATATGTCATGCATTTTTAAATCTGTAATTCTCCATTTGTTCATTTGCAGCAATTTGAAAAGCTTTTCCAGTTTGCTAGGAAAGTGGAGGATTTGATGTACACTATGACCCCGGAAGAGGTGGGTAATTAAGTGCACACTTTTCTGTTATTAAACATGATTACATATATCAAAAAATCATTGACATGTGGTCTGATCGAGTTCTTCCTTGTAAATTTCAGATTCCATTTCAGCTAGGAATGTCAAAAATGGATCTGAGGAAAGTCCTAAAAGCTAGCTTGTCAGGGGTAAGCAAGCACTATTGTGATTAGAATCAATAGATCGAAAAATCCAGCCACAGGTTTTAACTGTCTCCTATATTCTGTTTGCCACGAGTCAGGTTGACAAGTCTATTGCTGCAATGTACAAGAGATTGCAGAAGAGCATGACTACAGAGGAGTTATTGCCTTCTTTATGGGAGAAGTGCAAGGTATGTTTTTGATTAAAAATATATAAAGAAATGTTTTAATTCTTAGCTTTTAAGTGGAGGTGTTTTTTTTTCTTATTTGTATTTTATATGGCAGAAAGAGTTTCTGGACAAGTATGAGAGCTTTGTTGAGCTTGTAGGCAAGGTCTACTCAAGTGAGAATGTTCCGTCTGTGACGGAGATGAGGGACCTATTAGCATCCATGTAAAAGAGATTCAATTTTTTTTCTTTCAAAAAACATAAGAGATGCAATTTTTTTATATATAGAGAGAGGAAGCGATTAGATCCATCAGAATGAAATGATGCAGATCGAGAGATCAGATGAACTTAAAATAAGAAAGTAACAAACAGATAGAGGCAGAAGAGGGAAAACAGACTCCTCAAAGAGGGTATCCATACGTAGTGTATTCTTTGATTCTTTTTTATTTGTCATAAAAATAAGGTCATAATAAGCCTCAATTAATGTTTGTTTTCTATTGTAGTTTGCTATTTGGTTGACATTATTGGTATCTAATTTACAAAAATCAGTAGTCCTTAGTTTTAGTGTTCTCTGTTCCTCGGGATGCAATATCAGTTGATTTGTTTGGATTGCTATTGATAATGTTGATCGCAATGTGGCGATGTTACATGTTGATACAATAAATTACTAGCTTCGATTTGTAGCATTCTATCTTTGAGATGGATTTAGTCCCTATTTCAATTTTGGTACATTTTAACTAAATTTAGTTATTATTATCACATAGCTGAATTTCAGTTTTTTTTGGATCTATCGAGCGTACCCCTTTTTCTTGGGTAGGGGTATCCCCAAATTCCGCTGTAGCGGAGCCTCATTGGATAAATGATGATGATTTGTAGCAAATTGCCTCTATCTGTGCCATTAAGGGTTTCTTATATTGGATTTTGGTGCTCTATCCATACCATTAAGGGATTCTTATTAAAAACAAAACCAGATGCCAAACACAAGTAGGGACGAACACAACTTTTCTAGGAGGAGGCATAACTTATATTGGCCCAGATTTCGAAGTTTGTTTCTTTAATTTTTATTTTTTATTTATAAAAAAACACTAATTTATACTAATGAATAGAAGTGAAAAAGGATAAAAATACATGATGGAAAAAACATATCCAAGTTCTTAAGAAATATCAACACGGCTAGGAAATGAGAAAATGTGAATACTGCACTTTTTATAAGTAAAACGAAAACTAGACTAATTAGGCTATTTAATACACGTTGTATTAGTATAGTGTTTTAATTATATATTTTACAAAAAAATAGAACAATAAAAATAAATAATTGGTCAGAAGGAAGTGGGGGCACCGGCCCCTGCCCCGGTCTATCCATGAACCCAAGAATGGATGATTTTTTTTCCTTTCACTCCATAATGGAGATTAGGATAGAGAAGCTATTGCCTATTGGGTATATTTTAGGGTTAAAAATTCGCCAAAAACACCCTCAATAATATGATGAAACGGTTGGTGATGACCTTAAAATTAGTAACTGAGAAATATAGTTTGTTAATTATATTATACGAGAAGATTTTCTAAAGCAAATTAGGGAAAATTCGTGCGACACAGTCTTTCATATTTTTACTTTCTTTTTTTGTTACCCACTGGCTCATCAAAGTTTCGTCTTTGCTACATCTAGCTCGACCCGGGTCGCGCACCTGGCTTTGGCGAGTGAGTCTCCCAAAAGAAATTTTTTACATCCACTAGAGTTGAACCCCAGATCTCGTTGATGTAAAAAATAGAGGGCAGTGAAGATATTGGAAGAAAATTTATGTATTAAATTGAGTGATTAGTGGTCTAGTGGTAAGAAGGGTGAGGTATAGGAGTTTAATCTTTTTTTAATATGGTAAGGATTAGGGTCTTGAAGGATTCTAGACGGTGACCTCAGGGTCGTCTCTTAGGCGGTTTAACCGATTCGGTGGAACAGGGCCCCTAATTTTTTGGGGCCTCTATATAATAAGGAAGTAGCAATATTGCAATGTATTTTTACATTGTCTAAGTGGTAATGGCGTGGGCATACATTCGGTTAGCCCCGGGTTCAATTCACGTCATTTTATTTCACTTGTTATTTGTATTTGTTGATTGGGCCCACCATTCTTTCTTTAGTGTTATTGGGCCTCATATTAATTTTAGGATCGGGCCCCTAAATTCTTTGAGACGGCCCTGGGTGACCTTGAAGTACTATCTTACAGGCTTAACCACCGAATCAAAAGTCCGACGCATAAGAGTTTAATCCTTACCTCTATCTATAGTTTACTATCAAGTTAAATTGGCTGGTTAACATGGTTTGTGTTTCTTTGTGTTGGATTTATGAACATAAAATTTGCCATCAAAAGTGGAATCTTCATAGTTAAAAAAACAAAACTTTAATTGAATAATTGTAAGAACAGTTTTTCTAACCTATGAAAGGCATAGGTTAAGCATACTAATAGAAGGAACTAAAACCCTATTATGAAAGTAATGAATCCTTTTACAAAATCTAATTAATCATAAATAAATGCAAGATTTATAAAATCTTTCCATTTTGAGGAGCTTAAGGGCATAAGTTAGAAAAATCGTTGTAAGAAATTCAGTTGGATTTACAAATTGGGAAATTACATTTAACCACCCTTTATATTTTTTCTAAACTTAACCACCCCTTATTTGTAATTATGTGCATTTAACCATCATTTTAACGAAAAATGTCGCTTTCTCCGTTAAGTAAAGTAAATTACGCTTTTTCCTTTCTTTTTAAATTTTATTTACAATAAATAAATAAAGGAAAACGTCACTTTCTCCGTTAAGTAGAATTTAGGGGCCCACCATTCTTTCTTTAGAGTTATTGGGCCTCATATTAATTTTAGAATCGGGCCCCTAAATTCTTTGAGACGGCCCTGGGTGACCTTAAAGTACTATCTTACAGGCTTAACCACCGAATCAAAAGTCCGACGCATAAGAGTTTAATCCTTACCTCTATCTATAGTTTACTATCAAGTTAAATTGGCTGGTTAACATGGTTTGTGTTTCTTTGTGTTGGATTTATGAACATAAAATTTTCCATCAAAAGTGGAATCTTCATAGTTAAAAAAACAAGACTTTAATTGAATAATTGTAAGAACAGTTTTTCTAACCTATGCCTTTAAGGCATAGGTTAAGCATACTAATAGAAGGAACTAAAACCCTATTATGAAAGTAATGAATCCTTTTACAAAATCTAATTAATCATAAATAAATGCAAGATTTATAAAATCTTTCCATTTTGAGGATCTTAAGGGCATAAGTTAGAAAAAGCGTTGTAAGAAATTCAGTTGGATTTACAAATTGGGAAATTACATTTAACCACCCTTTATATTTTTTTCTACACTTAACCACCCCTTATTTATAATTATGTGCATTTAACCATCATTTTAACAAAAAACGTCACTTTCTCCGTTAAGTAAAGTAAATTACGCTTTTTCCTTTCTTTTTAAATTTTATTTATAATAAATAAATAAAGGAAAAACCATAATTGACACTTTCAAGTTCCAATACGCTAATTTTTGCAACCTTAACCTAATTTCCTCCATAATAATTCATTACTTCCATCTAATGACGAAGAAGAACCATGACTCCGCCGATGCGAAGACCATGAGTTTTGGATCTGATTTTGACGACTTTGACCGTCCCTTGGAGTCAATCGTGTCTAAGTTGATGGATGACGACTCGAGACTCAAAAGGTTGAGATGTAGGCCGAAATCCTATGATAATGACATTCCAAGCTCAATTTATTCCAAAATTTTTTATTTATTGTAAATAAAATTAAAAAAGAAGGACCAACACGTAATTTGCTTTACTTAACGAAGAAAATAATATTTTTTTATTAAAATAGATGGTTAAATACACATATTTATAAGTGAGGGGTGGTTAAGTATAAAAATATAAAGAATAGTTAATTACAACAAATAAAAAATAAAGGGTGGTTAAATACAATTTAACTTTGGATTTTTCTAATGTGTGCCCATGGGCATACAATTAGGATTCTAATCTTGGTAAATCTGAATATTGTTTGTTAATTTTGATTTTTTTAAAAGGGTTCATTAATTCCAATTTAGAGAATAGTTTTGAAATAGTTTCCCAACTTAGCACTTTTATTGTGTGCCCATGGGCACATATTAGACGAACCGTTTAACTTTTACAAATTGTTTTGTTTTCTTACTCGTAAGAAATTGTATACTAGACGTATATCTATATAGGACGCTGGGTCTAAACGGGCCGAACTCCCCCCTTTTAATTTGGTTTACAGCCCAAGCATTGTGTAGCGTATATAATCCTGACGAAGCCAGAAACCCTAACTCTTGAGACACCATTTTTCTAACGGCGAGAGCTGAGCAGGTACAGATCTCTCCTTCAATCCACTGCTTTGTAAATGTTTCGATCCAGTTTTCATTTACTGATTCTATGTCTTTCCTCCTCCTGGAAACATGTTTTGGTAAATCAGGTGAATTCGCTCGTTTGTATTCATTTCAAGGCGTGAATTTTGGTGTCAGCGACGATGTCTGCCGGAGAGCTTGCTTGCACCTACGCCTGCTTGATCCTCCACGACGATGGAATCCCTATCACGGTACCTTTTTTGCTCTATGAATTCGATAGTCATTTTGTATTTGTTTTTGCTTGCGTCGTTAAAGGGCTTTTGTATTTATCTCTGATTAATAAAGCTAAAATCCATGTAAGATTCAGATAGTGTTTATGACCTAGGCTTCACTTCTTACTGTTTGTATGTTGTTTCTACGGAAGTTGTAGTTCTGATGTGTTTATCTATGATTGCTGAGGCTAAAATCGTTGGAAGATTAGATGTCTTTATATGTGATTGATGAAGCTAGAATCATGCTTGTGGCGAAAGTTCTACTTTGCACTTTCCAGAATTTTCTTATGCCAAAATAGGGATTTTCCATCTACTAAAATCGTTGGAAGATTAGATCCCTATCACGGTACCTTTGTTACACTTTATATTTTTGGGAGTTTGGATATTTTAGCAACCTATTAGCATTGTTGCTGGCAGTCTTAAAATGTTCAATAACTTATTTTTATAGTAATCATTTAGTTGGATGAATTATTAGCATTTTCCATTCCGTAAAATGGTAGGTCTCTGCTGGGTCTAGAATTTGTCAAAATTTGAAAGGATGTTTTATTATGGAATTAAATTGAGATCACCTCATCCATCTACTAAGAGGGCTTTTCGTGATTGAAGTTTTACCTTGAACTTCAATAATAAGGTTAGGTTAGGTACACGTAGATAGATTCTGAAATTGCATGCATGGCTTGATCTGCAGGCAGAGAAGATCTCAACATTGGTGAAGGCTGCCAATGTCTCAATAGAGGCCTACTGGCCGAGCTTGTTTGCAAAGCTTGTTGAGAAGAGGAACGTGGAGGACCTCGTCATGAATGTTGGTTCTGGTGGAGGGGCCGCTCCCATTGCTGCCGCTGCTCCTTCTGCTGGTGGTGCTCCAGCTCAAGAGGAAAAGAAGGAAGAGAAGAAGGTATAGTTTTGCTTTTCTCTTTCTGTTGAGTTTAAGTTGCATTTGGAAGTTGTGGTTTATGATGAATTATTATTGCCTGATCTTCTGTTTTTGTGGGTTTTGCAGGAGGAGCCCAAGGAAGAGAGTGATGATGACATGGGTTTTAGTCTGTTTGATTAGGAGCTCCCTTCAGCACCCTGTGTTGTTTTTGTTAGACAAAGAGTCTACTAGTACTAGTGATACTCTGTTCTCTCCTGTTTTTTGGTTTGAAACAATACCTGAATATGTGAGCAGTCGTTTGAGTTTGAAAGTTTTCGTTCTATATATCCGTTTGAACCTTCAGTTTCCCCCTACCACTTTTGCAGGCGCAAGTTAATGATTGTGTGCGTTAAATTATTGGCAATTGGGCATTCCAAAGAGCTGCTGATATCAATAATGACTGCCTAAGTACGTCAGGCAGAAAGAAATGATGCAAGCCTTTTATCATGAAAAATGTTCTTAACGTTTCATTTCAACATTAGCAAGAAAACCCTAGGCTCGCTTAGTCTTGGAACCACCACCATGGATCGTGACATCAAACCTGTTTGACATTCTAAAAAAGAAACCTGTTTCCTCATGTCGTTGGTGCTTTAATTTTGACCCTTCAATTTCTGCTCGAATGGAACTATATAGTGGAGGACGATAATGATGATGATTATAGGGTTAACATATCACCATTGATAGAAAATCACAGATCAAGCAATGCAAATACAAACAATATTTCAAATTTTCAACGTTACTAGAATGACTGCAGCACATCCATGCGGCTCCCTTAACCTTCTTAGAGCAAAATTGAACGCGAAATTAGGTGAATTAAAATTAAAAACAAACAAAAATAGGTGAATTATATATAATTAAAGATGAAATTAAGCGAAATTAGGTGAATTAAAATTAAAAACAAACAAAAATAGGTGAATTATATATAATTAAAGATGAAATTAAGCGAAATTAGGTGAATTAAAATTAAAAACAAACAAAAATAGGTGAATTATATATAATTAAAGATGAAATTAAGAAAAAGGGCCCAACCGGGTTCGAACCGGTGACCTCTTGATCTGCAGTCAAATGCTCTACCACTGAGCTATGGACCCATTTCTTGTTTGTTTTTCTTATAATTTCCATTATATTCCATTACTACAAATCCAGAATGTCACGAATATAATAATTTCCTTTTAACTAATAATGACAGTTAATTTAGCAAAGTTTTAAAGTTAGAAGAAGAGGAATCATTGATGTGTTAGGATTAATTGATATAAAACCTTACAAGTATGGTTTACTTATTTTACCAGTCAAGGGGTTTTAATATATTCAATAAATTTAATAATCAAACAATAATGATATAGATCACCCATGAAAACATTGCATGCATCAGTTTCATGCTCGTCGAATCTTACCTGTAATCACAATTTGTAACTTAATTATCTCAAAAGTAGGACTATTTCTATAAGGTCATGTAAAACGATATATTGTTCCCAAAGTAAACATATATTTGTTCCTCGATGACCCCCTCAATCCTGGGCCTCATGTAAAACGATTAGAGCCTACTGCACTAGTATGAACATACTGTCCCGTATATGATTCTCATCTCCCCAACTACACATGTTAAAAAATCTTAAAATTTGGTTCTTTCTTTTTTTTTTTTTTTCCTCTAGAGATAAAGAAAGAAGATAGCTAGGTAGTAAAGAGAAAGAATAAAGAAGAAAAGCACACAAAACAACTTTAATGAGTTAGTAGAGATATAGAAGTTGGCTCCCACCTCACTCCAGCTCTTGCTCACTTCCATCCACCACACTCGTTCATATCCTTTCTTAACCTTGGCTTTTTCGGTGGTACCTTGTTCTTCTATTCTCCTAAATCCTAGCTCTAATTAACTCACACATCACAAACCTCTCCCTACGTACACAAAAGATCGAACATGGACCATGATTATGATCCCGACGAGGAAATCCCAAACCACCACCTCCCTAGGTCGATGTCCGATCACTCCGGCCACCTCAGCCACCACCCCCACCCCAATATGGTCGACCTCAATAATAATAATCCCTCCGGCCACCCCCTCCGCTCTAACTCCAAGATGTCCGACCTCCAAAACCACTCCGGCCACCACAACGGCCACCATCGCCCTCCTACACCAAAGATGCTCGACCTCGAAAACCCCTCCGGCCACCACCAGTACCAGAACAACCACCACAACGGCCCGCCTCCACCCCACCACCAATACACCGGCAGCAGACCCCTCCAGTTCCCCTCCCCGCTACCTCCCCCCGCCGGGAAACACAAACGCCGCCAACCCCAATACTCCCCACCGCCACCACAGCCCTACGGCCACCGCGACCGCCGCCAATCCTCCAAGGCGGGAGCCTTCGCGGCCATCGCCACCCTAGTCCTCCTCATGGCCCTCACCGCCCTCATCCTCTACCTCGTCTACCGCCCCAAAACCCCTCACTTCACGGTCGTGGCCGCCTCCATCTACCTCCTCAACTCCACCGCCGCCCCGCCCCCAACCGCCTCCTTCCTGGCCGCCACCATCCAGCTGACCGTGGTCACCCGCAACCCCCACCGCCACACCTCCCTCGACTACGACCACCTGACCGCCCAACTGTTCTACCGGGACCAGCCCATCACCCCGCCCTCCGACCTCCCTCCCCTCCACCACACCCACCACACCACGGTGGTGTTCTCCCCCGTGCTGGGCGGCGGGGAGCCGGTGCCGGTGGCTCCAGGGGTGGTGGAGGGGCTGGCGGCGGACGAGATCTACGGGGTGATGGGGCTGAGGCTGGCCCTCATGGGGAGGGTCAGGTACAAGGCCGGGATCATCAAGAGCGCTCACTACGGAGTCTACGTGGCCTGTGATGTGTTGATCGGAGTCAAGAAAGCCGTTGTGGGACCCGTCCCTTTGCTTGCTAATCACGACTGTAAAGTCGACATGTAATGTAATTCCATTTTATTTTTCTACTTTTTCACCTTTTTCTTTTTGGTTTTAATTGTAAGCCTTCGGAAGAGGATTCTGGAGTTGGATTGGAAGTTTGTAATTTTTATAATTGAAATAAATAAAATAGAGTTGTCCTACATTCGATCTTTTGTATAATACAAGTCACTACTAAGAACGTGAAAGCAGAAATTTTTACTGTACGCACGTCTTTAATGGCGGGTTGATGCGATATTAATATAGGCTGCTTTGACAGGCTTCATCTCAAATTAATTAATATAAGTGGAACTACTAAAAACACCACAAATATAGGTAATTTTTGAAACGGTTTTGGGTTTATATATGAATAGCACAGCTTATAAAAACACGAACAATATTATAATATGCAATTATGCGTGAAGAAATTTGCCTAAATTAATTTATCAATGCGTCCGTTTTCATAGACGAAGGGTGTTCGATCAATTGCGCCGATATGCAAGCAGCGAGTGTTGAGTGTTGACACGATCGCATGCAATTGATAATACCTGGCAAAATATTTTGACAATGTATGTACGGTGATGTCGTCACGCCATACATGCAATATGTGACCATCTTTCTCTTAACACTTATCTATTTATCTTATAGCTACAAGTCAATGAAGTCATATGTAACTTTCACAATGATTTCCTTATTCTATTCTATATACTAGTTGTCCCTGTCGTGCCCTGCACGACTATGAATCGATATTTATTTTAGATATACTATAAAAAAGATATTAATAAATAAAAATATAATATAAATAATAATTGTGAATTGGTGATTTATATAAATTGTAAAAAAAAACATAAATCTAAATTAAAGATTTTAATAACAAAAATGAAAATAATGGGACATTTAATATGGATTAGCAAATAAACTCGACTTGACATATTATAGGATAAGATCTCGGTATATATTTATATTATAGGATAAGATCTCGGTATATATTTATATGAGTTTTTTTGGTAGATTATATTGGAGAGTTGTTAGGACCATAAACATATGGTAAAAAAATATTTTTATATGTAAATAAATTTCCAAAAATAACATTATTGTAATTCAATATAAAAAAAATTGATTGATATTTGTAGATTATTTGGCAATATGATGTATATAAAATATATGAGTGATATGCAAATTTTTTGACATGTGGACTATGACATGGAATATTTATAAAGACGTTTAAATTATAAGAAAATGACACGTTTAAAAATATGAGGTGGCTTAATATAGGATCGACATGTGGCGAAATCCTAGGTGACGTAATAAGAAGGCTCCAAACCTTATTACTTTTATATATATAGTAGATTCTGTTAATTTTTAGGATTAATTAATCTCCTTAAAATAAAGAGGAATTGCATATAAAATCTTTCTTTACCCTTTGTTGTAATTTTATCCCTTCACCTAGAAATTAGCTTGACGAACTTGGTCACGATCAAAATTACGCCCCTATATCCCACCACACGTAAATCCATATCACGCCCCCAACTCTAGATTTTTGCTCAAATGTGATTCAATAAATGTGAGTTAGGGTTTCATATGAAAAGTGATTTCTAAACCTCAATCAACCCCAATACATATTCAATTTTGCAAATCAATCAAAGATAAAAGCAAAACCATCACAAACGAAACGAAATAAAAAAAGAGTGAGAAATCCTACACTCAAACCCTAAAACCATAGCAAACAAACAACTTACCTTTCACACTTTTAGATTATAGACTCGTTATGGATTTGTAACATCCTAGTGGTTTATAAATGGTTGAAATGTTATCCATAGATAAAAATGATAAAAAAAGACAAATAGAATATAATATTAGTGTATGTCTTAGTATGTGTGAAAAATGATAAAAAAAAAGGCAAATAGAATTTAAGGGAAAGAGTACTAACTAATCTTTTCGAATCTACTATATATATATAAAAGCAATAAGGTTTTGAGCCGTTATCAAAAAAATAAATAAGGTTTTGAGCCTCCACGTTGCGTCACCTCAGCTTTTTCCACATGTCGTTTTGAGAATACGTCACCTTGGATTTTGCCACATGTCACCTTTTCCTTAAGCCATGTCATTATATTTTTTACACGTCATATACCATGTCATATTATATTCCGCCCTATCATTAACATGTCATATTTAACTACAATTAATAAATAATTCAAATAAAAAATTACAATGATTACATAAGGCAATTTATCTTAAAATCAAGAAACATTTTAGGCAATTTATGTACAACCACCATATCAAGCCATATCAATATATATACTTTCCAACTTTTCATTTAATGAACGAATTGAAAATTATAAAAGATTATATTTGTTTGATTGAATTCATAATTTTTATAATAACAATTATTTGATTTTATATGTGAAATATCTTCTTACTACATATTAAGGGCAATAAATTACTTACAATAAATTTTATATTATACTAGTTATACTCGTCGTGCCCTGCACGACTATGGTTCGGTATTTTATAGATATTAAATAAATATATAATATAAAAATTAATATAAGTAATTTATTCCTTGTACAGTGTACAAATTTTTTATTTTTTGAAATCAAATAAAACAAATTAAATATAAATTATTAAGTTTAATGCTAAGAATAAAAAAGATTATTAAGGTAAAATAATGTACATTTCTCATTTTCCTTGATGATATTTCATAGATATTTAATTTTAAACAAAAGATAACATATGAATAAAGAAGTATTTATATATTAGAATATAGAAGAGATAAGATTTACATAAAATAATAATTAAACTAATAAATAAGATATAATTGAAAGATGAAGACAAAAATAATTTTAAAAAATAATTTGTTTTCAATTAAGGTGGGGCCAAACACATTTTTTGGCTCGTTATAGTAAAGATTAGATAAGATTAAATATTATATTTTTTATTACTTTCTATGTACCTTAATTTAGAGAGTATCAAGTATTTCAATATATTTATTAAATATTATATTACCTATTTTTAAACTTTATAAGTATTTATCATTAATTTCTTATTATAAAAGGAAATATATGTATATCTATAAATAAATTCTTGAAAAGATATCATGCTAAAAGATAAAAGATATTTATACTTATTTAACATATCTCAAATTTGTTATCTTTAATTTTAAAAATTTGTATAAGGAAGTTTTCAAAAGATATTTTTATACTAAATAGTTATTTGTTTGATCTTAAATATAGATTTAAATAGTTAAAGAAGAATTTAATAGTAAAAAGTTAAAATATTAGGAATAAAAATTAATTTCTTACATAAGAGGTGGGGCCAGAATCGTTCTGGTGGCTCGAAAAGGTACAACTTTAATATATAGTTATAGATATTGAAAGTTCTATTTTTTACCAAAATTTTATTTAAGGTAAATCTTTTACATAAATAGATAAAAAGAAAAAGATAAAATAATTTCCTTTAATATTAAATAAAATTCGAATTTAATTTTTATTCATATAAATAGATAGAAATTTAATTGGAAAAACTAAATTAATATATCTATCTTAATATTAAAATTCGAATTTAATTTTTATTCATATAAATAGATAGAAATTTAATTGAAAAAACTAAATTACTATATCTATCTTAATATATAATATCTAATGTTCTATAATTTATTTTAATTTTAGATAAAATTTTTTAGGTCTATCCTAATTCCTAATATATAATAGATAACATTTTTATTTTAGATAGAATCTTTTATAGATTAATTTATCATATATCTATATTATCCTAAAATAATATCACCATATATAAATTTCCAAAATAAAAAATCCTATGTGGCGAAATCCTAGGTGGCTTAACGTGGGAACGACACGTAGGAAAATCCTAGGTGGCGCAACGTGGTGGCCTTATTCCTTGCGTCTTTTATATATATACATAGATTTTTATTTATTAATATATTTTTATAGTATATAAAAAAAAATATCGAGTCATAGTCGTGCATGACACGACAGGGACAACTAGTACAATTACTATCTCCAAAGAGAAATTCCAACTCCCTCATCATGCGCGCCAAAGCAGGATTCTCAAAGCTAGCAAACTAATTAAACAGTGCGTGGTTAGGGAATCTGGAATCAGATTCGTTCTATTTTTTTAATTTGAAAGTGAATTCTCAACAGCTTCTTTTCATTGTTATACAACTTTAATTTTATAAACATACACAAAAAGGCATGGGTTGTAATTTTCCACAACTATATGCACAAAACGTTTAAATAACACACTACCTAACCTAATGTAGGAATATATGCCTTCATTCAATAAAATGCATTTTTTATTTTATTTTACAAGTCATAAACGACCAGCACAAACTGTAACGAAGTAAGCTTGCCAAAGAAGCTTGTTTCGGGTGTGTCTAACACTTGTATTATACGATTTTTGCATGAGAAAAATTATCTTCCGACCTTATCAACTAAAAAAGCTATTTAATTGAGAGCCTCTCTATGTTGCATATGAGTTCGATACATTGCATCATAACATATGTTCGATCTTGCTATTTAATTGAGAGCCTCTTTATGTTATGTTGCATATGAAGTCGATATATTTTCTGCAGCATCATAACATAGGTTCGATCTGTTTATAAGGGAACATATCAAGAGAATCAAATAATTTAAAACAATGAAGAATAAATGATAGATATGTTTTTTTGGTCAAAATAAATGCTAGATAGATTTGTTAAGCAGTCTCCTCTATTATCGATTCTCTTAAGTCTTAAGTATATAACACATATTTTTTGTGTGCGATTAGTTAGGATGGAGTTGTTTTAGGTAAAGTTTGTGAGATGTTAGGTACTGATCAACACCTAAAGAACTAAGATTAATTTAATCTTTTTCTAATTTATGAGAATTTAAATTTTATTTTAAAGTATTTAACATAACTATATCAAAACAAGTTCCGTTTTTATAAACCCATCCATTAACAATAACAATAGGGCCATGTAAATATTTGTGGAGTGAAGTCACATTACTAATACTATGAATCTGACGAATTTAGTGTTTTTGTGAGGGAAGTCATATTTGTAACTTTAAAGGTAAAGATGCCATCCTTATCAAGTGAAAATGCTTGACTATTTATTTTTTAAAAGTAAATTGTTAGCATTAGTATGAATAAATTGGACCATTGATATACATTCACCATCGTAACAAAGTTGTGATCAACCCGCGAGTCTCCATACTATGCAGTATTCCAGCTACTTTATTCTATTTACTGTGCTTTCTCTACTCCTTCAGTTCTGTAACATACTCCCACCATTTTCGATTCTGAGATCTGAAAGAGCGACACACCAAATCAAGACTTCAACACCAGAATTCGCTCGCCATCGATCGATGTCTGACTCTGAGCAGAAGAGGGAAATACACGGGGTCAAGATCTGGACCAACCCGCCGGATACCGTTCTCTCCGATCTCGGAGTCTTCGCTGAGTGGAAGAGGTACGCTTCCGATCCGGCGAAAATCCCTTGGACCTTTGATTCCGGAAGGGAGAAGATGTACCTTCTCAAGGGCAAAGTCACCATCTACTGCGACGGCCACGACGACGAGCCGTTCCAGATCGCCGCCGGCGACCTCGTCGAGTTCCCCGAGGGTATGAAGATCGTCTTCGAAGTTGTCGAAGCCGTCGACAAGCACTTCCTTGTTATTAAAGACTAGATTTTAATTCATTATGGGGGTGTTTCTGTGTACTGAATCTTGCGAACTATTAGGATTAAGTCTTGGTAATGTCTATGTGGAATTCTAGTTTAGTCTTCTCGGCATTTTCTCGAACAGTTCATCTACAAAGGCAGCCGTCTGGCTTTCCTTAGTTCGGTAGGGAAACCCTAGTTGTTAATGGGTCCAGTTTTTGCAAACGTTTGGACTGGATTTTAAGTGGGTGGTTTTTGGGTCTATGCCTCTATGGCCCATTCTATGATCGTGGTGAACTATGACTAGTTTCGTGTTGCGAATTTGCTAAATTCAAGCAATAAGAGAGAAATTGTTGTGAAAAGTATTTGCATGTTATTGTGCACAATTTGGTGATCTATCTATTATGGTAGAAAATGTTTGTATTTTTGTGCAAAATTGTTGGATCACGCAGCCAAATATGAAATATCTAATAGAACTTGTTAATTAATGGACGTGGTTCATGAGTTGGCCAAGGCTAGAACCTTGTGTGTGCATGGGCTTCCTTTTTTTGGTAGAAGGAGAGGAGATAGACACTCTCCAGCCAATCCAGCCATGAGAACAAAACATATACATGCCTTTTAGATGAATTCACAAACCCACTGGTTGCGGTCGTCCCTAATCACTCCCGCCGTTGTAGGAATCCTTCATAAGCGACTTCTCAGTCATAGATCACGAACTTTAACCAGGGCCGTACCAAAGATTTTAAAGGCCCTGTTCAAAAACTAATATGAGGCCCTGTTATATAGAGACTTTACTAGGCGATGATGTTAGAGTTAATGTTGATTTAAAGGTATTAAAAGTCGCTTATAGAAAATATAGTTAGTTATATGTTCACTTATAAAATGCATTAGATCCAAATTTTATCGG
The DNA here is from genome assembly GCA_964016875.1 of Fallopia convolvulus. NCBI lineage: Eukaryota > Viridiplantae > Streptophyta > Magnoliopsida > Caryophyllales > Polygonaceae > Fallopia > Fallopia convolvulus. The sequence goes on along the minus strand of OZ024720.1, from coordinate 59,785,873 downwards.
CGATAAAAAAAAAAACCGGATTAGGCAAATTTATTATTTTTTATGATTAATCGCTAACCTTTTTGTTGGATTCAAATACCATCCATTACGTTACACTAATTTGGAAACAATTACATAGATATATACTTATATATACATTGACTATAGTACAACTAATTTGAGTTGTTAGTTTTAATAAACCAAAACATCCTAAAAAAAAAGTGATAACACAATAAATGAATGCAGCCAAAGGAAAAAAAAATTAAATAAAATGTGTTTCTATTGAATGTAAACGCCTGAATTTTTTTTAAAATAATAGCAACAAATTAAAAATAGTAATTGTGTATTTAATAATTGTAAGAAGCAGATTATGAAGGGAGTGACTAACAATAAGAGTAAAACTCACACGATAAAGTTAATAAACAATGGCTTAAGAAAATCAATGAAGTGGCTTTAAAAATAGAAAGGAGAGCAAGCAAGAGTGTCGAACTCCAGACTTTTAAGTCTCCACCTTGCGCGCTTACCAACTGGGCAGATCTAGATATCATAAATAATAGTCTACTATATAATTATATAGAGGCTCTAGAAAAAATTAGGCCCTGTGCAATTGGGCTCCTTGCACGCCCTTATCTACGGGCCTGACTTTCACCCTACTTCAAGGGCCAATGACAATGCTCGAGGCTTCCTCTATAAGCGACTTCTCAGTCAACCATCCGCCCCTGCACAAATCAATAGACTTCCCATCTCTAACCAGTCAATGAGCTCCATTGACGACAACTTCAAAGATCCCAACACAGATACTTTTCCAAACAGGAGTCGCTCCAGCTGCACCCGCAACCCTGTTAATATACTTACACTTCAAAACCCTGCTCCAAAGGCCTTCTTCCTCCATTAAAAAGTGTCATCCAAGCTTTCCCACAAGAGCCAAGTTCAAGTCCTTCATAGTACGGAATCCTCAATCTTTTCATGATCCTGCAGGTGCCTAAGTTAATTTATTATATAAGGTAAATCCAGTTCATCAAGATTTCAAATCCTAGTTCCGTCTCTGACATTATAGGTGTGAATCTTGCTTTTGACCGCTTAGCATAGACATGCTTTTCATGACAACTTTTTTATTGATTTTTTTTATGTACTTGGGTCGAGTGGGCTAAATGATGGGCCAAGTGGGCTGAGCCCACATTATGAAGTGATGGGCCAAGTGGGCCTTTGATTTACTTGGCCATGCAGCACAACCCTTGTATTTAAACTATGAAGTTTATACAACTTGATCCATCAATTCGACCGTAATAATATACCTGGATGTGTATACTTAACACGTCAATTTACCTCTTAACGATTAACCATCAATATATTATAATAAAGCTATCTTATCATTCTTTGGATAAAATTGTAAAATTACAACTAAGTAATCGACTTAAGATGTTGTTAGTGTCTGACATATCAATTGAAAATATTAAAAATATAATAAGTAATAATGATAGTATGAAAATGTAACTTTTTTAACAACATTGCACTATACATCAATAATATACTTTTCAGGAATCGAGTGACCATTGAAAATATCTCAAATGAATCGGTTCATCCGAATATGGCTGTCATTTTCTAAGACACAAGAGAGATAAATTGCCTATCAAAAATAGCCACGTCAGCCTCCCCGATATCCAGATTTTGCAAATGAGTGGTCGTCTCTCCCTCTGAATCTCTGATCCCCTCCAACTTCACAGCATATCGATCAGCAGTTAAACCATCTCCACACTTTGTACTTGAAATTTTATCAAACCATTTTTTGAATTTTTCCATTATCCACTCGACTTAATCTTACATGAACCAAACAAAAATTAAAAAAATAAAATAATCCCCTAAACTAAACTCATTAATAATCATTTATTTCTGTGGACACCCATTTTTGGAATCGAGTACTTTTTAATTGCTGTGCTCCAATCTCTCAGAGGCAAAACACCAAACACCTTGCAAGCATTAACAGAGAACACAACCATGGCCGCAGCCACATCTCTGTCGTCATCTTCCCCCTTCGTGGACACCAGAGCTCCATGCCAGGCCGCCGCCGCGTCGCCGCAATGCGTCTCCCTCCCCACCCTCCCTCCGCCGGCGCACCCTCAGGGCCGTGTCGGCAAGGCCTCCGCTTACTGTACCCCCTCATCCACAACCCCTTTTACTTGATAAAAATTAAAGAATTCTAATTTCTTTTGTGGGGAAATTGATTTTTTTTCAGGCCGAAAGATTGCTAGGAACGTTGCATCCATGGCGACCACAGGAGATTCGCCGCTGCTGACCAGAGAAGAGCCGCCACCGGCGCCACCTGCGCCGCTAGTGCAGGTCTCTGAAACTGATTTGCCAGTCATGCTCCAGACAATCCAACAAACTGTAAGTCTTGCTAGCTAATTAATTACTTGTGTTTAACGCTGTATTGGTTGTGTGTTATTTGTTTTGAGATTCTGGTGTGGTGATCGAGATGTTTAGTGGGACAAGGTTGAAGACAAGTATGCAGTCTCGTCTTTGGGTTTGGCCGCTGTAGTTGCGCTCATTGGCGCTGCTGGGTCGCTCTCTGTAAGTTTGATCTTCCATATAGTTTGCCATGAATTCTGCTTTGATGAATAAGGTGATCAAGTATGATGATACATCATCATCATCATCATCATTGACCCAAGAAAAGGGGTACGTCGGATAGACCCAAGAAAAACTGAGCTTGTGGTTAATTTTTGGGTATGGATTGGATTGTTATTACAGGCAATAGATAGGCTTCCGTTGATTCCGGGTGCTCTTGAGCTTGTGGGCATTGGCTACACAGGGGTAAGCCTTATCATCATAATAATCCAAGACTCAATTTCAGCTTACATTTAGCTACTTGATGTTGTGCTAAGCAAGAAAATTTTTGACCTTCATGTTTCTATTGGAGTTTTGGAATTGTTTGATTGCTGGGCAGTATGACTTTATTAGTATAGTTTGTGCTTGTCAAATTTGAAGTAACAAAATTTATTTTGCAGTGGGCTGTTTACCGGAATCTGATCTTCAAACCCGACAGGTAAAAACCAGTTTTCTGTTTACAAGTGCTATAGAGCTTCATCTTAATACTACCAAATTAGATCAAATAGTTAATTTCAAGTTTCTCTCTTTCTACCTCCCTCTAGTTTCTCTCTTTTCGTGTCCTTTTGCTTTTTCTTTTACTTTAGGCCCTTCTTAGATACCCTCCCGACTTCGAGGCGGGGTAAGGGTGCGTACATCTCGACCCCCTAGATCCCGTCCATATCGGGTTCCACCTGGGTAGATGTTGTTGTTGTAGTTAATTTCAAGTTTGAAGTTTCTACATATAATTGAATCTTGGCACACTTCAAATTGGTCCCTTGATGCTTGCTTTCGGTTCATGTGTTGAGCCTTAAATTAAAGTATGCTATTATTTTTTCAGGGAAGCTTTGTTTAGGAAAATCAAGGAGATATACAACGAGATCATAGGGTAGCAGCTGAGTAGAGGAGCATGGAAACCGCCAATAAATGATGTTAAGAGTTTATGAAGCTCTCTTCATTGGTTTATCTGAATTGTTGCTTCCTTGTATTTAATTTCTTCTCTCTTAATTCAAACACAATCCTCTAATTACCAGCTTAATTTCGTATGGTGCATGATTACTCTAGTCTATATCACTCTTCACTAGATCCATGAACTGAAAATTCAGCATCATGATTACAAACGCCATTTCATTCCTCATTTGCTTGGATGGTTAACCCCGGCCAACAACAACAACAATAAACATTACAACTTGACAAAGATTGGAATGCAACATCAGTCAAATCTTTATTAATGCCAATTGTGAGGAGAATTTTAGTGGAACGTACTCCATGATCCTAAAGTCGCTAACATAGATATAAATTCCATTTCTAAGGCAAGAAACTCTTTCTTGGTCCTCTCAGCTTTTGTGTAATCATGATCAAAATCAACCTGCTTCCCACTTTTGTTGCATGTAAGCAAGGAGATTTGGAATGATTTCGTTGTATTGCTAAGCCTTTGAACGGCTGAATATATACAGAAGATTACACATCCTGTTGCCCAAGGATCGAAAAGATAATACACAAAGAATTCTATCCTAATTTACAAGATATGGTATCCTAAACCATTATACTCTATCCTTATTACTCCCCTCAAATTGGTGCATAAAGATCGAGAATGTCCAACTTGGAGAATAAGTAAGTGAAAAATTGACGACCGAGAGCCTTGATAAACATATTAGCGGGCTGCTTTGAGCTAGAAATATGAGATGTTTTCATCTTGCCAACAAGCACCGTACCAAATCACGACAAGATGACAATCAATCTCGATATGTTTATTGTGTTCATGAAAAACGGGATTAGCGGCAATATGCAAAGCAACCTAGCTATCATAGAAAAGGAGAACATGAGTGTTGGGCCCAAGTCACCTACCTTGTTGGACCACACCAGTGGCGGAGCCAGAGATAATTGAAAGAGGGGGCAAAAAATAAATTATATTATATTAATTTAAAATAATAAATTATAAAAAAAATCAATTCAACTAATAAAATTCAAAAAATTTAATCTATAGTTATCTAATTTATATAATTAGATATTGAAATTGAAATTACAAACTCTAAAATATCAATTCAACATAAAACTCATATTAACATAAACTCTTCAATATAATAAAGTATAAATAAATTAAATTAACACTTTCCTATAACAAAATTATAGATTGCCACTAATTTACAAATTACAATTAACATCCAAACCCTAGAATTACGTATTTTTAATTTTAGATTGAAATTTAGACAATTACCAATTAAATTATTGTTGAATACTTGAACGGTGGAAGTGTGGAACCAGAAACCGGAAGGAGGAGGCCGGCCGCAGGCGGTGCCCCGGTGGTGGACTGGTGAGTGGTGGCGGTGCTAGGCCGCTGGTGGTTCTGCTGCGTACGGTCGAACCCTGAAGGAGTTGAATCGTTCAAAGAGAAAGAGCTGCGGTAAAAACAAAAAGGGAATTGTAATTTTTTTTAGAGGCTGCGTAAAAACGAGGAAGGTTTTTTTTAATGTACCAAAACGACGTCGTTTTGGCTGTTTTTATTTTAAAAAAATTTCTATCGTCTTCAAGCTCAGGTTGAAGACCCGCTGGCCCTAAAAAACCAGTCATCCCGCCTCTCTAAATTTCTGAGCTCACCGCTAATCTCCCCGATACTCCTCGTTTTTTTTCCGGCGGAAGGGCCTTCGCCCCCCTCGCTCCGCCTCTGGACCACACGAACACATATCTCCACAATAGTATGATATTGTCCACATTGGGTCTAGCCCGCACAATTTTATTTTTGAGCTCCTTTCCAAAAGGCCTCATACTAATGGAGTGTACTTTCACTTTATAAGGAGTTCTTCACTTACTTATTTTTTCCATGTGGGACTTGGATTGCCTATCCCAACAATCTTCCCCTTAAACCAAGGATCACATAACGCATGACCTCCCCTTCAGCAAAATCATTTTACATTACCGCTAGCACCCATGGAACTCGCTTGCCTAACCATCCACATTGTCTAGAAGACTTTTGACACTAGGCTACAACGCACATATTGCCCATCTTGTACCGCCGTTACCACTACGGAACACGCCACCTAACCACCACAATATCAAGTGGACTTTTGATACAAGACACCACAAATTTTCAATCGCAAGGTCACATTAAGGGTCTCTCACACAACACTACCAAGGACTTGCACCCACGCCATCGAGCCACACCACTCTACACCTGCGTATTCCAACACCAAGTCACATTGGGTTTTACGTTTGTCCCAGCCGAACCATTGACTCTGATGCCAATTGTTTGGAAATTTGACCCCCTACTTTTAATGGTAGAACAAACACAGACTGACAAGAGAAATAAGAACACATGAATTTATTGACGCAATTCGTCAGAATGACTACGTTTGAGGGCACTACCAAGCCAGATACTTTCCACTAGATCTAAGGATTACAAGACCTGATCTCCCTGATCTGATCATTCTAACCTAACCTCTCTAGCACTCTGATTTTCAGGATATTACAACACATTGCTTAGCACTAGACAGTACAATTCACAATTACAATAATCATGGATATTTATGGAGGATACTAGACATAAAAATAGAAACAAGATATTAGAAGAGGTTGTCCGCCTCTTCTCTTTTCTTGTATGGGCCAGATTTGTTATTGGGCTAAGGAAATATGGGCCATCCGGAGTGCCAGATGTGCCATCTACATTCGAGCTAAGCCTAAAGCCTTGCTCGGGATTGCACATTCCTCGCTCCTTAAGCCTAACCTAGACCAAAACTAACAAACCCAAATCTTTGTTATCTTAGGAGATCACCTAGCTTAGGAGGCTATACAAGACCAAAATGCCAATATTCCAATACATATGAAGATTATAGTACAACAGAGATTAAAAAAAATGAAATACGCACATTATTACGATAAGTTTCACAATCGTTAAACCAATCCCAAATCCAAAAAAGTTAATTATTGTATGTGGGATCATCTTGTCAATGTGATCGATTGATTTTCCATAGATGAAATTAATGACTAGACGTCTAGACCAATTATATTTACGAGCATGTCCATTCAACCAAACTTGGGTATAATGTAGAAAGTACAAAACATAACGTTGGAAACATAGCACTCAAACCTAATGCTTGCAAATCTCTACTGCAACCACCACAATGGAATAAGACATAAGTAGGAATTTGGAAAATCACATCAACATTCAAACCTTAATTAACACCAATTGTAAGGAATTAAGCAAAGTACAAGGAACTCAGTTTTTTTTCTACTTGTAGAATTCCATGATCCAAAAGGTTGAAATATAGCATTCAATCGTAATGCCTGCAAATCCTGCTGCCATTGCTAAGGCAAGAAACTCTTTTTTGGTCCTCTCCTTTCCTCCAAAATGAGCCATCATGATCAGATCCATAATGCTTTCCACTTTTTCTGCAATGCTTGTCTCTGGCTTGTCTAATAGGACCGATTCGACAACGATCACCTTCCCATTTTTCGGGATTGCTTTGTAGCAGTTCTTCAACAACTTTATGCAATGTTCGTCACTCCAATCATGAAGAATCCACTGCAATTTATCGCGTAATCAATGTAAAAATGTATAAATATATAGCTTAATGACAAGAACTATATATTAAGAAATCTTAATAGTAATTTCTCTTTCACCTTCATGAATATAGCATCTGCACTTGGAATATCCTCAAACATGTCTCCACCCATATGTATCATCCCTGTGTGTGTTTATTATTTAAAGGGCACGAGGAAAGGCCATATTTAATTTTAAAGTCATGTGGAGAATTAATTTGTACCAGGATGAGAAAGGCCATGTTTTGTGACATGAGGAAGGTCAAAATTGATGCCCTTAATGTTAGGATACTTTGATAAGATCATCTTGAGGTTGTGTCCTAGACCGCCACCAACATCGACGAGCCCATCAATATTCTCAAAGCCGTTGTAGGACTGAAGAACCTTCTTCATTAGGATTGTTGTGTGGTTGAACATTGCTAGGTTGAAAACCTCATTGAATCTGGGGTCAACGGCAGGGTACTCAAAGGCGTTCATCCCATGGACCTTGTTGAATGCAATTCCTCCTTCCAACACCGCATCTTTAATTTTGTAGCTATATGCAAACGTACGTAAGGTTAAAAAAAATGCTGAGATATATACAAGATATATAAGTAAATAATAAATGATGGTACTAACCAGCTTTCGACGAGGAGTTTGTCGTTTACCAACCGTTGTAGCGGAGCCATGGAGACTCCGTCTTCATCCTTGACAAAGTACCTCCCCGTACACCCTCCTCCTCTCTCCGTCTCCGTCTCCCTCGGCCACGGAGCAACTCACCACCGAGAAGGCCGCCAGGAGGCGGAGGATCCTCTCCACCATGTCCGCCGCCAGCGGGTTTTCCGCCGCCGGAAGCTTCTCCGCCACCTCGGCCGCCGTGAGTTGGCCGGAGCCGGCGATGATCTCCAGGAGGCCGAGCTCGATGGCCGCCTGCAGGGTCATGGGGAGCATCATCGATTCAACGAGAAGCATTGCCTGTGCCATCGTGTCATCCTCCGGGATTGACGCCGTGATGACGTCGTTTTGGGCGGTGGGGCCTGACTTGCTGGTGGTGGTCTGCATTTTCGATTGCTTTTCTTTGCTCTTGTGATTTAGTGATTGATAATGTGGCTGTGATGTTATGTTCTACACGTGATATATAGAGTGGATCGGAATAATAGTACATCGTTACAACATGCATATATAAATAAGCATATATCTCAAAGTTGCAGAAAATATTAAAAAAAAACACCAATAAGAATCAAAGAAAAAAGGGAGAGCAATTATTGGTTTTATGAATCAGAAATGCTTGCAAAGCAAATATTTTTTGGGGTCACAAAGAAAAAACAATTGTTGTACGTGGAATCATGTTTCCACCATGGTCAATCGACTGATTTAATTATTATTTGTTTTATTGGAAATTTCTTTTTCAAACATTGTAACCAATAAATTGCATCTACAAAAAATTTGTACCCAAAAAATATGAAACTTAATTTTTTTTTGTATCTTTATAAGAAGTTCATCAAGTGGCACTTGTTAATTACTTCTCTTCAAAATACTAGCCGAACCGGAAAACCTGTGGTCAAAATCATGACGGAGGAAAAATATTAGTTCTCAATCTGTGCTTATAGTTAAGGTCCTAGTTCTTCGAGGGGGTAACCAAGAAGTCGTTTGTTGTGGTTGCTCCCATGTTCAGATTGAGAGAGATAAACAGCTAGTGTCTATTCGACACCATTAATAATATTCCCTGCTTCCGTAGAAATTCGAGATTGTCTTTTCCGACAACAAGTTTGAGCTCTGATGCCTTCAGTGGCACGGATGGAGCCTCATCCATGTGCTAAGAAAGTTCAACTCTTTCGATGATTATATTGTCCCGTCTTTCCTCAAGTGTTCTCCTTTTCTTGGTATTCGAGTCAGACTTCTTTAACCTTATTCATGTTGATAGTTTAAGATGGAGAATGTCAAATTGCTGACGTATGAAAAAAAGTTAACTATAAAAACAATGAAAAACAAAGCCATATATTTCAACGTTGTTAGATATGGTATATCTAAATAATAATTTATATATTAAAAAGTAAAGTAAGATCATTAGGAGATATTTATAATTTAAAAAATAAGGACATAAGATCATTAGGAGATATTTATAATTTAAAAAATAAGGACAAATAATACTAAGACTAGTGGCACTGGCATAGAGGAAAGCAAACATGTGGCATAAGTTGGTTTGCGCAATATGAAATATCATGTAGTCTTAATTATTTCGACTTTAGTAAATACTATACTAGTTGTACACTTATACTCATTGTGTTATGCACGATTATAATTTAATATTTTTAGATACATTATAAATATAATATTTATTAAAAATTATAATATAAAATTTAACGTAAGTAATGTATTGTCCGTATCAAGTTTAAAAATTAGGTTGAGAATAAAGATAAATTATCCATATAAAATAATTTACAATTTTCCTTTTTCTTAACAATATTTAAAAAAAGATTTAATTTAAAAATAGAAGATAAATATGAATAAAATAAAACAAAAAAGTATATACTTTTAAAATATGGAATAAATAATTTTCAAAATTTTCAAAATTATTTTAATAAATAAGATTTAATTTAATATGAAAGAAAAATATAGGTTATTTATGAAAAATAGGTAGAATATAATTAATTTAATTTATGGTGGTGCCAAAATTATTCTAGTGGCTAAATAAACTAAATGTTATATATACTTTTATTGCTTTCCATGTAGGTAAACTTGTAAACTTGTAGACTATTAAATATTTTATTATTTCTACAACGCTAAATATTATTAAATATTACTCCCTTTGTCCCTTAAAGATTGTCCTTTTGGACAATCTTCCCAATTTTTAAGAAACTTACAATCATGAACCGGAGGTGAACAGAACTAATCAGAGAAAAGTAAAAAAAACTATATAAAATTAAATTAAAAGCGTACATTCAAAAAGCAGATCCGTGGGACTTGATTTCATCCAATAGGAAATCTTCCAAATTTTTTCAACCAATAGAAACCAAGCATTTAAAGTTACAAGGATCCACACCCACTTTTCGTATTCTTCCATTGATATAAATACAGACTCTGCACACTTTAAATTCTAAGCACACTTTTCACTACCCAAAACAAAAACAAAAGAGAGAAAGCTACAACATTAAATTCCCGAAATATTCTTCTTCAACTACATCATTGCCTGCAATTTATGGCTTCAACATTCAACCTAAATGAACCCCCACCACCAGAAAGTGAAACCCCACTTCAACAGTTCATAGACCTTAACCAGCCACCTGGGGACATGGAGGAAGATGGTCAGCAACAAACAGAGAATGAACAAACAGAAGTAGAGAATCACACACCAGAGGCTAGGCATCAAACAACTTTCGGACCACATCATCATCAGCACACAAAAAGCAGGCTCAACAGTGATAAAAGAGTACATATCTTGATGAAGCTTTTACATATAGCAACTGGATAGCAGTTGAAAAGAAGTGCAATGAAAGATGTTGCATAAGAGTTTAATGTGTCAGCAAGAACCATAGCAAGAATATGGAACACAACCAAGCAATAAACTGATGCAATGCATAGGCCAAATATTACCACAAAGTATCACAACAGTGGTAGAAAGAGAATTGAACTTCCAACAAATGCAATTACATCAATAAGCATGGAGGACATGACATGCATCAGAGATTTAGCAAGCAAGCTCAATATTTCAAAGAGCACAACACATAGAATGATCAAAAGGGGACAAATCAGGCCACAACAAATGCACTAAAACCTGGATTGAAGGATTCAAATAAGACAACAAGGTCGGAGTTGATACTAAGTCTACTACAAGGGGGCACATCAGAGAGTAAGAAAAATTATTATCCCATGTTTGATTTCGTTCACATAGATGAAAAATGGTTTAATTTGAGCAAGAAGACACAACGTGTTTATCCAGCACAAACTGAGAGGGGATAGTACAGAGTTGCAAGCTCCAGCAAGTTCATACCTAAAGTCATGTTCACAACAGCTGTAGCCAGACCAAGATTTGATTCAGAGGGGCAGTGTATATTTGATGGCAAAATAGGTATATTTCCATTCACATACCAAGAAGCAGCAAAGAGGAAATCAAAAAACAGAGACAAGGGGACTGTGGTTACAAAGCTCATTGAATCAATCAACAAAAAGGTGACAAGAAGCATGCTTATAAATCAGATTGTTCCCGCTATAAAGGAAAAATGGCCACATGAAGGAGGAGCTCACAAAGTCATCTTTATACAACAAGATAATGCAAAGGCACACATATCTCAAGAAGATCCTGAATGGCAGAAGGTATATCAAAAAGAAGGCTTCACTTTTATTTTAACTCAATAGCCCCCCAATAGTCCCGATTTAAATATATTAGATCTAGGGTTTTTTAGAAGCATTCAATCTTTGATGCACAAAAAAATGCCTAAGAATATTGATGCCATGTTGGATAGGGGTGTTCATAACCGGATATCCGATCCGATTCGGCTAATCGGATCGGATATCCGCAATAAAATTTTCTCTAAAACCATATCCGTATCCGAACCGGGTATACCCGGATATCCGATCCGTATAGATCGGATCGGATATTTGTGGCGGATATTCGAATATTCGAATATTCATATTTTTTTGTATTTAAGCTCCAAATAATTTATTCAATCGGTAAATTTCACCCAAAAATCATGATCCAAATAATCATCCGCATAAAAGAAAGAGACAAAATAATTTAAAATAAAATAAAAATGGGGTGTTAAATATATATTTAGGTTTTATTTATCGTTAATTTTTTTGGTGGGGTGAAATATATTACAATTAATTAAAAAAAACAATAAAAGGGGTAGTACTAGGAAGTCGAAGTATATAAAACTACTTGGACTATTAAACTTTTTATTATTGCACAAAATATATATGTATAGTATTATACCCTCGGATATCCGGGAGGTTTGATAACCCGATCCGTATCCGATCCGGTGATCCGGGTAACTTTCTCGGATCGGATCGGATTCAGATAATTTTCCAACGGATTCGGATTTTCGCGGATTGGATCGTCGGATCACCGGATTGGATATTTTTGAACACCCATAATGTTGGATGCTGTACATGAAGCTTTTTATGAGCTAGACCTCAAAACTTTAGGTAATGTTTGGATGTTATTGCAATTTGTAATGAACTAAATACTAAAAGTGAAAGGAGGCAATGATTATGACTTGCCACATGTGAACAAGAAGAAATTAGCAGCTCAAGGGAATCTACCAAGGGAAATAGAAGCACCAATGTGGGCTGTCATGGAAGCATGGAACATTGTTCATGGAATTGCACAAGGACCACAAGCACAACAACCAACTCAACATGAAGATCAACAAACTCAAGGGACTGAAGCAACCATTGGGGGACAAGATAGTCAAGAAGATGTCATAGAAGACAACCAATATATTTAGGGACATAATGTGAAATGTATAAACTTTTGGACAAGTAACAAACTTTTGTGTAAAATATGTAAATGTATATTTTGGGACTTTGATGAACAAGTAGAAACATCTTTCATGTCATATACTGAAATACATAGAGAAATGAAAAAATATAAGCAAATCTCAGATGTCCCCAATACATCATAGACAAATTTCCATCCACCAAACCTCAGCAAACAAACGCCTAATTCAGCTTAAGTAAAGTTGGTAGCATCTTTGATGTCAAAGTAAATGGATATATAGAAAGTTCATCTCAGGTTTCAATAGACTTCATCGTTGATTAAAAAAAAAGCAAATCTCAGATGTCCCCAATCCATCATAGACAAAATTTCATCCACTAAACCTCAACAAACAAAGGCCTCATTCAACTTAAGTAAAATTGGTGGCATCTTTCATGTCAAAGTAAATGGATATATAGAAAATTCATCTCAGGTTCAATTGACTTCATCATTTATTAAAAACAAAAAAAATCATTTATAACAACAGTTATACAAAAATTGCATCTCAGGCAATGTCAAAGGGACATGGATAGCAACAAAGCAACAACACACATCAGATTCAAAGGGACATGGCAACATCAGATTCAAAGGGGACATGGCAAGCAACATCAAATTCAGAGGGAGTTGGCAAGCAACAGAGCAACAAACATCACATTAAAAGGGGACTTGGCAAGCAACAAAGCAAGCACAATCATCACACAAAGGGACTTGGCAAGCAACAAATCAACAGACATTAGATTAAAAGGGACATGCCAATCAACAAAGCAACACACATCAGATTCAAAAGGAATTGACAAGCATCAAAGCAACCAACATCATATTTAAAGGGGACTTGGCAAGAAACAACAAGCACCATCAGATACAAAGGGCCTTCGCAAGCACCAAAGAAACCAACAATAAAATACATTCAAGACAAGGAAATGCAGGGAAAAGAGAACTTATCTACTCATCCGACTTAGAATCAGGGACTATAGCCTCAAGGGGCTCAGATCCATCTTCAACCGCCAACTCAGATTCGACTTCAGGGGAGTTTGGAGGATGCTCCACCTCATTAGATTCGGGATCTACAGGTTGAAACATGCCCTCAACGAAATCTTCAGATTTCTGGGGACTATAGGAATGGTTCCCATCGCACATAGGACCCCATTCACACGTTGGAGCATCCGAGCATTCATAGGAGCCAGATTCGACGGATGTCGAAGGACTATCAACACCATCATTCAACCACTCAAAACTCATCTCAAGTGATTTAGGGTTTTGGACTGGCGAGTATAAATGAGAGATCAAGAGATATTGAGAGAGATCCCGACGTTTTGAATGAGATCAAGTGTTTATGAGGTCGAAAAAGAGAGATCGAGCGAATGTGAGGGTTGAATAAATCAGATCAAGTGAGAATTTGAGGGTACAACGTACACCAGAGATGGCGAGAGATCGATGAGGGTTTTTTTGAGAGATTTTGAGGGATATGTGTGTTCTTCAAAGAGAATTCGAGGGAGATGAGAAGAGATTTAGAAGGAGAGGAGAAGAGGTTTTAGAGAGAGCTTGAGAGCGAGAGAGAAATTCAGAGCAAGTGAGTGAGAGAGAGAGAGAGAGAGAGAGAGAGAGAGAGAGAGAGAGTAGCGACGCTTGTTTGCTAGGGTTAGAAAGAAAGCCATAAATATGAGGAATTTAGGGTTCACTCAACATATTGGACCAGAAACATTTTTGGACCAAATTGGATCAATCAATTGGATCCAAACCAAGAAACGACGCGGTTTTTCACCTAAAAAATTGAACCCAATCGAAAATTTCCGGTTCTTTCCAAAAATTCCGGTTTCCTTATGTGAACAATGGGCTCTTAAAAAAAATAGAAATGGGTTCATAAAATTATGACATGTTGAAAAATTATGGGCTATTGAATGATTATTTTAATTTGATGAAAAATGGGTTGTTGAAAAAAAAATTATGAAGATGAAAGAATTCGAGAAGATTGGTAAAAAAAATGATTGAATGGGGTATAATTGGAATAAAAGAAGTGATATAAAAGGAAAGTGTAAAAGGTGGAAAAACATTTTAGGACGCCCAAAATAAAGTATTCGACAAATTTAATGGGACGGAGGGAGTATATTTTTTGTATTTTTCAATGTAAAAAAAATTAATATATAGAATGAGATCAGTCGAGGAGGGCTCTTACCGTAGATAACTAGGAGGCCTCTCAGCCTTTGGATTTAAAAAATTTAATGGATAAGATTTTTTGGAATTAAAAGAAAAATAAAAAAATCTATCCATATCTAATTTTCTCTCTCCTATAATATCTCTTACGTCTATATAAGCGTTGATGCTAAACTTTCTCTCTCATCTAATACATATTGAACAATTGATTACAAATGGACAAGTAATGTAATTATCATGAACAAGTATTACTATATTATGGATGAACAATAATTTACGCAAATAATTACGTCTCTACAACTGAACAATTTCTCATTTAGAATTGAACAACTACCATAATGAACAATAAATACCTAACAATGAACAATTCATCTCTCTGTCTATAAAAGCAACAAAGCAACAACACACATCAGATTCAAAGGGACATGGCAACATCAGATTCAAAGGGGACATGGCAAGCAACATCAAATTCAGAGGGAGTTGGCAAGCAACAGAGCAACAAACATCACATTCAAAGGGGACTTGGCAAGCAACAAAGCAAGCACAATCATCACACAAAGGGACTTGGCAAGCAACAAATCAACAGACATTAGATTAAAAGGGACATGCCAATCAACAAAGCAACACACATCAGATTCAAAAGGAATTGACAAGCATCAAAGCAACCAACATCATATTTAAAGGGGACTTGGCAAGAAACAACAAGCACCATCAGATACAAAGGGCCTTCGCAAGCACCAAAGAAACCAACAATAAAATACATTCAAGACAAGGAAATGCAGGGAAAAGAGAACTTATCTACTCATCCGACTTAGAATCAGGGACTATAGCCTCAAGGGGCTCGGATCCATCTTCAACCGCCAACTCAGATTCGACTTCAGGGGAGTTTGGAGGATGCTCCACCTCATTAGATTCGGGATCTACAGGTTGAAACATGCCCTCAACGAAATCTTCAGATTTCCGGGGACTATAGGAATGGTTCCCATCGCACATAGGACCCCATTCACACGCTGGAGCATCCGAGCATTCATAGGAGCCAGATTCGACGGATGTCGAAGGACTATCAACACCATCATTCAACCACTCAAAACTCATCTCAAGTGATTTAGGGTTTTGGACTGGCGAGTATAAATGAGAGATCAAGAGATATTGAGAGAGATCCCGACGTTTTGAATGAGATCAAGTGTTTATGAGGTCGAAAAAGAGAGATCGAGCGAATGTGAGGGTTGAATAAATCAGATCAAGTGAGAATTTGAGGGTACAACGTACACCAGAGATGGCGAGAGATCGATGAGGGTTTTTTTGAGAGATTTTGAGGGATATGTGTGTTCTTCAAAGAGAATTCGAGGGAGATGAGAAGAGATTTAGAAGGAGAGGAGAAGAGGTTTTAGAGAGAGCTTGAGAGCGAGAGCGAAATTCAGAGCAAGTGAGTGTGTGTGTGTGTGTGAGAGAGAGAGAGAGAGAGAGAGAGAGTAGCGACGCTTGTTTGCTAGGGTTAGGAAGAAAGCCATAAATATGAGGAATTTAGGGTTCACTCAACATATTGGACCAGAAACATTTTTGGACCAAATTGGATCAATCAATTGGATCCAAACCAAGAAACGACGCGGTTTTTCACCTAAAAAATTGAACCCAATCGAAAATTTCCGGTTCTTTCCAAAAATTCCGGTTTCCTTATGTGAACAATGGGCTCTTAAAAAAAAATAGAAATGGGTTCATAAAATTATGACATGTTGAAAAATTATGGGCTATTGAATGATTATTTTAATTTGATGAAAAAAGAGTTGTTGAAAAAAAAATTATGAAGATGAAAGAATTCGAGAAGATTGGTAAAAAAAATGATTGAATGGGGTATAATTGGAATAAAAGAAGTGATATAAAAGGAAAGTGTAAAAGGTGGAAAAACATTTTAGGACACCCAAAATAAAATATTGGACAAATTTAATGGGACGGAGGGAGTATATTTTTTGTATTTTTCAATGTAAAAAAAATTAATATATAGAATGAGATCAGTCGAGGAGGGCTCTTACCGTAGATAACTAGGAGGCCTCTCAGCCTTTGGATTTAAAAAATTTAATGGATAAGATTTTTTGGAATTAAAAGAAAAATAAAAAATCTACCCATATCTAATTTTCTCTCTCCTATAATATCTCTTACGTCTATATAAGCGTTGATGCTAAACTTTCTCTCTCATCTAATACATATTGAACAATTGATTACAAATGGACAAGTAATGTAATCATGAACAAGTATTACTATATTATGGATGAACAATAATTTACGCAAATAATTACGTCTCTACAACTGAACAATTTCTCATTTAGAATTGAACAACTACCATAATGAACAATAAATACCTAACAATGAACAATTCATCTCTCTGTCTATAAAAGCGTTCATTTTTTATCTATGATAAGTTCAATTTTTATGTGTTTTGAGTTCATTTTTAAAATAATTCGATTTTCGCAAAACTAAAAAAATAGCAAAATTAAAAAATTAAAAAATTAAAAATTAAAAATTTTAAAAAAATGAAAAATGAAAAAATTTGAAAAAAGCTTTAAAAACGTTAAATATGTCGGTTCAATTTTTATATACTACAAGTTCATTTTTATACACTAGAAGTTCAATTTTTTATGTTAGTAGTTCAATTTTCAATATTGTATGAGTTCAATTTTAATATTTTAGGAGTTCATTTTTAATCTATGATAAGTTCAATTTTTATGTGCTTTGAGTTCATTTTTAAAATAATTCGATTTTCGCAAAACTAAAAAAATAGCATAAAAAATTAAAAAATTAAAAAATTAAAAAATTAAAAAACTAAAAAATTAAAAAAATTTAAAAAAATTAAAAAAATTAAAAAAATTTAAAAAATTTAAAAAATTTAAAAAATTTAAAAAATTTAAAAAAATTAAAAAATTAAAAAAATTAAAAAAATTAAAAAAATTAAAAAAATTAAAAAAATTAAAAAAATTAAAAAAATTAAAAAAAATTAAAAAAATTAAAAAAATTAAAAAAATTAAAAAAATTAAAAAAATTAAAAAAATTAAAAAAATTAAAAAAATTAAAAAAATTAAAAAAATTAAAAAAATTAAAAAAATTAAAAAAATTAAAAAAATTAAAAAAATTAAAAAAATTAAAAAAATTAAAAAAATTAAAAAAATTAAAAAAATTAGAAAAATTAAAAAAATTAAAAAATTAAAAAATTAAAAAATTAAAAAATTAAAAAATTAAAAAATTAAAAAATTAAAAAATTAAAAAATTAAAAAATTAAAAAATTAAAAAATTAAAAAATTAAAAAATTAAAAAATTAAAAAATTAAAAAATTAAAAAATTAAAAAATTAAAAAATTAAAAAATTAAAAAATTAAAAAATTAAAAAATTAAAAAATTAAAAAATTAAAAAATTAAAAAATTAAAAAATTAAAAAATTAAAAAATTAAAAAATTAAAAAATTAAAAAATTAAAAAATTAAAAAATTAAAAAATTAAAAAATTAAAAAATTAAAAAATTAAAAAATTAAAAAATTAAAAAATTAAAAAATTAAAAAATTAAAAAATTAAAAAATTAAAAAATTAAAAAATTAAAAAATTAAAAAATTAAAAAATTAAAAAATTAAAAAATTAAAAAATTAAAAAATTAAAAAATTAAAAAATTAAAAAATTAAAAAATTAAAAAATTAAAAAATTAAAAAATAAAAAAATAAAAAAATAAAAATAATTGAAAAAAGCTTTAAAAACGTTAAATAGGAAAGTTCAATTTTTATATACTACGAGTTCATTTTTATACACTAGAAGTTCAATTTTTTTATATTAGGAGTTCAATATTCAATATTGTATGAGTTCAATTTTTTTATTCTACGAGTTCATTTTTTATCTATGATAAGTTCAATTTTTATGTGTTTTAAGTTCATTTTTAAAATAATTCGATTTTCACAAAATTAAAAAATAACAAAAATAACCAAAAAAATTAAAAAATTAAAAAATTAAAAAATTAAAAAATTAAAAAATTAAAAAATTAAAAAATTAAAAAATTAAAAAATTAAAAAATTAAAAAATTAAAAAATTAAAAAATTAAAAAATTAAAAAATTAAAAAATTAAAAAATTAAAAAATTAAAAAATTAAAAAATTAAAAAATTAAAAAATTAAAAAATTAAAAAATTAAAAAATTAAAAAATTAAAAAATTAAAAAATTAAAAAATTAAAAAATTAAAAAATTAAAAAATTAAAAAATTAAAAAATTAAAAAATTAAAAAATTAAAAAATTAAAAAATTAAAAAATTAAAAAATTAAAAAATTAAAAAATTAAAAAATTAAAAAATTAAAAAATTAAAAAATTAAAAAATTAAAAAATTAAAAAATTAAAAAATTAAAAAATTAAAAAATTAAAAAATTAAAAAATTAAAAAATTAAAAAATTAAAAAATTAAAAAATTAAAAAATTAAAAAATTAAAAAATTAAAAAATTAAAAAATTAAAAAATTAAAAAATTAAAAAATTAAAAAATTAAAAAATTAAAAAATTAAAAAATTAAAAAATTAAAAAATTAAAAAATTAAAAAATTAAAAAATTAAAAAATTAAAAAATTAAAAAATTAAAAAATTAAAAATTAAATAAATTAAATAAATTAAATAAATTAAAAAATTAAAAAAATTGAAAAAATCTTGACCATTGAATACATAATAGAGGGGTAAATCCAATGGTTGAGATTGGTCCTCATTTTAAGCAATGTGTCTTACCACAAGGGTGATCCTCACCGGAACCATGTCATATATATATATATATATAAACACTAGTATGTATTCTCGTACCTTGTACGAGTTTTAAAAATAACAAATAAAAATTAGAATATGTAAAGATATTTAACAAAATCAATATATGGATTGTTTTATTTAAAGTATAAATATAAACAATTAAAAATAATCAATTAAGATATCTTAGTTAAAAAACGATTCTATTTAAAAATAAAATAAGTATTGTAAGATTAGTATGATAGCATAAAAAATATCATAATGATCTTCCTATCTATCAATCTATCATATCCAAAAATAAAATATTGTTTAACAATGAGATTTTGTACCATATATTCTAAAAACATAGATAAAAATTTATCATATCCAAAAATAAAAGATTATTTAAAAAAAAAAGGTGAAGTAATTCAATCTAAAAGTGACATGTGATGCTTAATATTTTTTTAACCTCAGCTTTAAGTTATAGTTATGATATATATATATATATATATAAAGAATTATCTTTAATTTTTTTATTTAAAAGAAAATCAACATCTATCTATAACGAAATTGGTAAGAAAATACCATCTTGTTATAATATTATTATTTGTGGATGTATATATGGAAACCCTAGATTTGATATCATCCTAAATCTTGTATTATCTCTATAAAAGGCCCCTATGAGTGACCAAATAAGATGGATCTGATCTTAATCCTTTCTCCATATTTCTATGTATTCTCTCTATTTTATAACACATCCTAAAATATAAGATATTTATCCTTATCTATAAAGAAATTTGTATAAGGAATTCTTAAAAAATATAGTTATTTTTTATTTCAAAAAGTTGTAATAAAATTACTACCAAGACCCGAATAATGCCGCCGGCACCGACTGAACATAGTAGACCCCGAATCGAGCCATCAACATTTAGTTTAAGAGAATCAATCAACAATGTAGACCATCTAGGTCATGAAGACATTCTTCACATGCACGAATACAAAATTTTGGTGGACAAGCAAGGCAATCAATTCCTCCGCCCCATCAAAGACTAGCTTATTTGATATCTTTCATATATACCAAACTATAAAGCAAAGTTTGGTACTCCAAGGTCCAAACATTACCTCAGCGAAAATTAATACGCAACCAATCATGTAAACCTGAGACTAGAGAAACAAGAATGTCGAAAGCAATTGACCTCCCAAATCACGCCAGTCTTAAGAAAAAACTAGGCATTCTCATAGTGTGTGAAGACATGATTCAGGTTGAAAGCAATGAGGGCAATTTGGGTTCATAGTTTTTAGAATGTCCATCCCACATCTGAAAGTTGGGAATTAACTTGACTGATATATAAGTCTATATAAGTCAACGGGTTATATATTGCCAATTAGTTTTAGTATGGAAATATAATTTCAGATGTGAGACGGACATTCTAACACTCCCCGCAAATGCAACCGAGGAGTTTGACATTTGAACTACATAACGGGACGAGCCCATAATCGAGAGAGGTCGTTAGACAGATGGCTCTGATATCATATTAGCCCAACGAGGCTGGATGGACATTCTAACAATAGTCAAGTGTCTCCTAAATCGCTCAACATTGTAGAACGCCCATTTCATGCGCTGCCAAGAGCCTATGTTCGCTAAGTAGTAGGAGCAAATTCATTGTCTTCATTTATATTTTGTCTTTAATCATTATGTCATTTTTACTTTGATTACTGATGAAACCCGAAATAACAGCTACGCTACGAGGCTGATGAACAACTTTGAGAATTACACCTAGACTTCCTACGAGGTTCCGAGATCAAACCTAAATGTTGCGAGGTTGACTCTAGGGCGAGGTAGTTTTGGGTAGGTGGTGTAGAGAGCTTTGTGAGATTTTGTAGCGAGGTCTTTAGTGTGGGCGAGGTCTTTGTATGACTTGGAGTCTTTTTGTGGACTTCTCTTATCTGTAGCGAGGTCTTTTGACGGTATTCCTATCACGTCGATCTTTAACAAACAAGAGGGTTCTTGAGTTCAAGTGGTTTTTCGACCCCTTCTTCTTACGAGGTTCTTCTCTATTTTTAGAGAATTGGGGGGCTGAGTTTAGGCTAATGTTCGATGTGGGATACTCGAAATAAGGGTTTTTGATTGGTCCATGAGTGAGGTCACCTGTGATTGGCTTGGGAGTGAGGTTGCTGGTGATTGGTTCGGGAATGAGGTCGCTTGTGATTGGTTCGAGTGGGCGGACGTATTAGTAGAGTCGGTAACGAGGTTGAGACCTCGTTCCGGGATGTTCGAGAAACCTCGCATCTGTTGGGAGTTTTGTTTTTGAATAACCGGGCATTGATGTGGGTCCCTAGTTTGCTTATGGGGGCCCTTCTGGGCCCACTTTTTGCTTCTACTGTTTTGGGTATCATCACAACCCCATGGCCTGGGGGCCTCGCCCCGAGGGTCGCAAGGCATAAGTTCCCTGGATCCGCGAGATGCGAGGTTTATGACGTTCTCGAGGTTGGGAGGGCGCTTTGCGAGGTGTGAGGCTCTGTACTTAGGTTCTCTTTTTGTTTTGCGCGGATGAAGACTCTTGGGCCTTTTCGCCATACTTTGCTTAGTGGGCCGTCCAGGTGAGACAGGTTTTTAAGAAGCCTTTCGGGAGTGGGGGAGGCCCAAATTTGCTCTATATAAGGGCGTATCTCACACGCCTCCCCCTTATCTTCTCTCTCCAACATTTTCGCTCCTTCTCTCTTTTCATCTCTTCGGTTTCTTTTGAGCGGTTTCTCCAGACGGTTTCCGACGAGCTTCTTGCTGTTCGCCAGTTGTGCCACCGCCTCCCGTTCGTCGACCTTTAAACAAGTAAGTTCTCGATCTTCTTTCTCCTGTCTTTTGGTATTTTTTGCCTTCAATTCTTCCTTTGCTCGCCTTTTACCTCGTGTTTTGTAAGGGCGACGGTGTGTCGCCCGGCGCTTCGCGCCGGTGTCACGGTTGCGAAGCGGCAGTGGCAGGGTTGTGTGTTTCTTGGCGTTTGGCCTTTGTTATTTTTCTTTGCTCCTTCTTCGTTTCGTTTTGCATCTGGGTGGGTGTTTGTGATTTCTGGGTGTTTCTTCGTCCTTTCTTCGTTTCGTTTTGCATCTGGGTGGGTGTTTGGTGATTTCTGGGTGCTTCTTTGTTGTCTGCGCGGCGGTGTTGGGTGTGATTTTTGTTCCGTAGTGCCCTTGTCTCCCCTTGGTTTTTTGCGTTTCCTCTCCTTTCTTTTCGTTCTGCATTTCTCCCCTCTTTTTTCTGTGTTACGTTCTGGGGGGCGGTGTTGCGGTGGTGAGGCGGTGGTGAGACGGTGGTGGGGGGCGGTTGTCGTCGTGAGGGTACCGTTGGGCTTTTGGGTTTATTGCTTCTCTCTCCCTCTCTTTTTTGCTTGGGGTGACGGTTGAGCTTCTGTTCCTCCGCCCACCACTTTTCGAATTTCGAAAACCCTCGGGAGCCCAAACGTCATGATGTCTGTTTGACGGGACGTTTGGGCTTCCACCGCTGGCTTCCACCGTTGGTTGGCCTTCTTTCTCTTTCCTTTCTTTTGGCGCTTCAAATTCTTCTTTGTCGTCCTATCCTGTCAGAGTAGCCCGTAGGATGCCACGTGGCCTTTCCTTTTATGACCTCGCGTTGCTTTGTCCCCCGAGGTTGCGACCTCGTGCCCATTTTCTCCCGAGGTTATGATCTCGCGCTTTTTCCTTTTCGAGGTTATGACCTCGTGCTCTTTTCTTTTTGAGGTTATGATCTTTGTGCTTTTTCCTTTTCGAGGTTATGACCTCGTGCTCTTTTCTTTTCGAGGTTATGATCTTTGTGCTTTGATCTTGGGTTCGACCTCGTCCTTCCTTCTTTCCTGGGGTCGTGATCTCGTTCTTCGATCTCGGGTTTTGACCTCGTTTTTCCTTCTTTCACGGGGTCATGACTTCGTGTTTTTCTCTTTGGTTGCCTTGCCTTTAGTGCCTTACTGACCTTTTCTTTTCCAGGTGCTAGCTTTTCGCGGCCTGGACGTTGTCTTTTCATGCCTAGGAGAGCCTCTGCGAGCCCACCGCCCGGCTTTGTCTTCAATTTTCAAGAGAGTTTCTATCAGGAGGTCTCCGAGTCCGTAGGAAGTGTAGAGCCTAGTGATTCTCAGAATCCAAGTTCTCCTTCGTTGGTCTTCAGCGAGCCCTCATCCAGTGACTCTGCTGTTTCGATCAATTCATACTTCCCCCGCCTGCGCATATATTCTGGTGTTGAAATGGCTTCCTCTTCTTCTCCTGATGTGACCGCCGTTGAGGTCGAGGCGAGGTTGGACGCGGCGATTGCCTCAGCTTCGGCCGCGTATGTGCCGTCGAGCTTCCCCGAGGCCTATATTACCGACGCTGTGTCCGGCATTCCCGTCATCCTCAGAGAACGGATCCCTATGATTCCGAGTACTCCCGAGGCTTACCTGTCCGAGGGGGTGGCCACTGATTTGACGCTGAACGACCTCGCGGACATAGCTAAAGATTTCCCCTGGCCCGAGGGGGTCGAGCTGGCACTGCCAGAGGAGGAGGGGCGACCCCTGGCGTCCTACGAGCGTTGTGAACCTCGTCAGTCTCCAAGCGGGCTTTAGGCTTCCCTTGGCCCAGCACATCGTAGATTTCTTGTGGGCCATGGGTGTCTGCCCTGCTCAGTTGTTCCCGAACGCTTGGCGGTTGTTGTGTGCTTACACAATTCGAAGTCGCGAGCTTCTGGACGAGTCGAACCTCAGCGATCTGTCGGCGTTAGTCTTGGCGAGGAGAGAGCCTCGCTGTTCCCTAGTCAACCTCAGCACACCGAACGTTAAGATCATTACGACCCAGTCAATGTCGGGACGTGGAAACCTAAATGGTTTTTGGTTCGAGACCTCAGCGGGAGATACCTTAACTTTCCTGTGGCACCGGGTAACTACGAGAGATGCGTGTGCCCGTACAAGGTCGCCGAGTTCCAGGCACTCAAGGCCAAGTACGCCACAGCGTACCAGGCGCCATACGAGCGCTACCTTTCTCAGGACCGGCTGGAGCGGGCCGGGCTGAGCCTCAGTTTCCCTCCTCGCGAGGGCGGAGAGGGTATTTTATTATCACTATTTCCCTGATTGTTTTCTTTTTCCTTGTATGTTTGCGGGGTTATACACCTCGTTTCATTCGTTTCTGACCTCGTCTTAACCTGCTCTTTTCTTTTTACTTGTATGTTTGCGGGGTTATACACATCGTTTTATTCGTTTCTGACCTCGTCTTAACCTGCTGTTTTCTTTTTACTCCTTTCTTGACAGTGGATTTTTTGCACGCTCTTACCACGACGTCGAAGGGAAAACAACCTATGACGTCTACTTCTAAGGCCCCTGCTCCCCGGGTCCCCAAGGGGATTTCAATCAACGAGCCGAGCTCGCAGGCGAGGACATGTACAACACAGCCGGGACCTGTCTCGCCAACGGCCGCGGCAGGGGGAGCCCTGCCCAAGGGGAACGTCTCGAGGGCGTCGCAGTGGGACGTCACGGGGCCGCCCCAAGAGGAAAAAAGGCCTGATGTGGTTCCGTCAAAAGGGGCCACCACGAAGGGGACCACCCATCCACCTCGGGCTTCCGACGACAAGGCCGGGCGGAAGAGGAAGGAAGCGGGGTCGTCCCCCGAGAAGAAAAAGAAACCCCGGTCGGGCGACCACCAACGAAGCTCGCGGGATCTGGAACTCATTCCTGCCAGGTTTCACTGCCCTGGACCCATCAGAGGGGCCCCGTTGGATTGGGCTCGGGGGGATTACAAGGAGGAGGTCGCGTGGGCCAACAACCTCACCAAGGCGGCGCTTGACGATGAGGCCGCTCGGTACTCGGCCATGGTAAGCTCTTCTTCTCTTTTTTTGTCTTTGTGTGTTTAATTCTTGTCTCTTTCTTGTTTCTTTTCTCATCCTTCTGTGAACTTGCAACACACCTTTTTTGATAATTACAACCGAAGTCGCATCGTCCTACTTCATTCGAGGATGGACAAGATGGAGGCGGCGGTTCGGGCCCGTAGCGAGGTGTGCGAGCGACAGGCCAAGGAACTGGCCGAGGTCGCGGAGTCGTCCAAAGCCGCGGAGGCTGCGGCCAAGAAGCGGGTAGAGGCCGCGGAGGCCGCAGCGAGGGAGGAGGTAAAGGCGGCGAGGGAGGGGGAGAAGAGGGCGAGGGGTGAGGCCGAGGTTCTGCGGGGCGAGGTTGAAGGACTTCGAGGCAAGCTCTCCGCCGAGCATGAGTTCTTCAAGGCGAAGGAAGCGGAGTTTCTGAGGACCGAGGAGGAGATCAGGCGCCTCGAGGGGCGCATTGTTGAGCTTAACAAGGAGGTCGAGGCCGCGGGTCCCAAGTACATGGACTCGGAGGAGTACAAGGCGGAGCTGGTGGAGAGCGTGAGGACAATGTTCCACCAGGCGGTCCGCATGGGCGTAAAACAGGCGGTGGCCAAGTATGGGCACCTCGACCCCCAGATCGTCTTCTTCAACCCCAACTACAACGAAATCATGGGGGAGCTAGGGTCGAAGGATCCCGAGGGGGAATGTGAGTTCTTCCTCAACGAGGACGGGACTGTGTCCAGCACCGCGCCTCCCGAGGTAGAGCCCATTGGAGGGAACCCGGAGTTAACCTCCACGGGACCTCAGCCCGTGACTGGTGCGCCCGCGCCTCTTGCCTCCGCTGCCCCTGTTCCTGCTGGACCTGCTCCTGCTGAAGCCTCGGCTGCCTCCGCCGAATCTCCCAAAACCATCGATCTTACCGGTCCCGAGGCTGAAACCTCGAAGAAATGAAGAACTTTTCTCTGGTGGCCCTACGAGGTTTGTAATTAAAACATCTTTCTTCTCTCTTTTTTTTTGGTGACCCTACGGGGTCTGTAATCGAAACACTTGTTTTTACTTTTATCAGCTTCGTCACTTTCTTTTCCTATGCTTGTTTGCTTTAGACTTTCTTGCATATGCCAGTCCTTATCCATCCAACCCCATGGTGCGAGCGTCACCTCTTTTGTGGGGCTCGGACCACACCGGGTGTTGTAGTCCTGCGACGAGGTCGTGAGCCTCTGTTCGGACCTCGTTTGTTCTGGAAGTTCGTTCCGACCTAAAAAATAGCCGCCCGCGAATCCTAGCGTCTTAGGGGGTCCACGAACCTCGCTAGTATCCCAAGCGGGAGGCGAAGGGTGGAATTTCTTTCAAACGAGGTCCTCCAACCCTAAGCGCGAAGCGAGGGGTGAATTTTTTTTTTAAGCGAGATTCTCCAACCCCAAGCGTGAAGCGAGGGGTGGAATTTCTTTTAAGCGAGATTCTCCAACCCCAAGCGTGAAGCGAGGGGTGGAATTTCTTTCAAACGAGATTCTCCAACCCCAAGTGTGAAGCGAGGGGTGGAATTTCTTTCAAACGAGATTTTCCAACCCCAAGCGTGAATCGAGGGGTGGAACTTTTTTCCAAACGAGATTCTCCAACCCCAAGCGTGAAGCAAGGGGTGGAATTTCTTTTGAACGAGATTCTCCAACCCCAAGCGGGAAGCGAGGGGTGGAACTTTTTTCCAAACGAGATTCTCCAACCCCAAGCGTGAAGCGAGGGGTGGAATTTCTTTCAAACGAGATTCTCCAACCCCAAGCGTGAAGCGAGGGGTGGAATTTCTTTTGAACGAGATTCTCCAACCCCAAGCGGGAAGCGAGGGGTGGAACTTTTTTCCAAACGAGATTCTCCAACCCCAAACGTGAAGCGAGGGGTGGAATTTCTTTCAAACGAGATTCTCCAACCCCAAGCGTGAAGCGAGGGGTGGAATTTCTTTTGAACGAGATTCTCCAACCCCAAGCGGGAAGCGAGGGGTGGAACTTTTTTCCAAACGAGATTCTCCAACCCCAAGCGTGAAGCGAGGGGTGGAATTTCTTTTGAACGAGATTCTCCAACCCCAAGCGGGAAGCGAGGGGTGGAACTTTTTTCCAAACGAGATTCTCCAACCCCAAGCGTGAAGCGAGGGGTGGAATTTCTTTCAAACGAGATTCTCCAACCCCAAGCGTGAAGCGAGGGGTGGAATTTCTTTCAAACGAGATTCTCCAACCCCAAGCGTGAAGCGAGGGGTGGAATTTCTTTTGAACGAGATTCTCCAACCCCAAGTGGGAAGTGAGGGGTGGAACTTTTTTCCAAACGAGATTCTCCAACCCCAAACGTGAAGCGAGGGGTGGAATTTCTTTCAAACGAGATTCTCCAACCCCAAGCGTGAAGCGAGGGGTGGAATTTCTTTTGAACGAGATTCTCCAACCCCAAGCGTGAAGCGAGGGGTGGAATTTCTTTCAAACGAGATTCTCCAACCCCAAGCGTGAAGCGAGGGGTGGAATTTCTTTTGAACGAGATTCTCCAACCCCAAGCGGGAAGCGAGGGATGGAACTTTTTTCCAAACGAGATTCTCCAACCCCAAGCGTGAAGCGAGGGGTGGAATTTCTTTCAAACGAGATTCTCCAACCCCAAGCGTGAAGCGAGGGGTGGAATTTCTTTTGAACGAGATTCTCCAACCCCAAGCGGGAAGCGAGGGGTGGAACTTTTTTCCAAACGAGATTCTCCAACCCCAAGCGTGAAGCGAGGGGTGGAATTTTTCAACGAGGGAGCGTTTTTAGAAAAGCCTGCAATCCTTTATTTACCAACTGTGAGGAACAACGGGGTTTCGAGTTTCTACATATAATATTTTTTGAGTCGTGCGACGTTCCACGTTTTGCTCAGTGTGCGCCCCTCGTCGTCCCTGAGTTTGAAAGCCCCGGGCGCGACTTCTTCTCCGAGGATGTAGGGTCCTTCCCAGTTAGGGTCCAATTTTCCTCCTTCGGTGCGTCTTAGCACGAGGTTTCCCGTGGCCAAGAGGCGAGGCCTGACCTTTTTGTCGTGGTATACGGCGACACGTCGCTTGTATTCTTTAGAGCGCAGGTCTGCTACCTCGCGGATTTCGTCTCGGAACTGTAGTTCGATTTTGAGGTTGGCCTCGTTTTCTTTTTCGTCGAAGTTGTACACCCTTGTTGATGGAATTAGGGTTTCTACGGGGACGAGGGCTTCCACCCCTTAGGTAAGAGCGAAGGGGGTCTCGCCCGTTGCGCGGCGCGAGGTCGTGCGATACGTCCAGAGGACGAGTGGAAGTAATTCGGCCCAGCGGCCCTGTGCCATGCCCAGGCGCTTTTTGAGGTCTGTCAAGATGCGGACATTAACGTTTTCTACCTGGCCATTGGACTGGGGATGAGCTACGGAGGAAAATTTGAGGTTGATGCCCAGCTCAGAGCAGAAAGTCCGAGTTTCTTCGCAGTCGAATTGGGGGCCATGGTCGGTCATGATCGTCATGGGGACACCGAAACGGCAGACAAGGTTTTTTCACAGGAACTCACAGACCTTTGCCCCGGTGATCTTTGCCATTGCTTGTGCTTCGATCCACTTCGTGAAGTAGTCCACGATGACCAGGATGTATTGCACTTGGCCAGCAGCTTTAGGAAAAGGGCCTAAAATGTCCATTCCCCACATTGCGAATGGGCATGGCGCGTGAATGCTGCGGAGGGGAGCCGTTGGGGTGTGCTGGACGTTCCCGTGTTTCTGGCATCCGACGCATTTTTGGACGTAAGCTTTTGCGTCTTGTCGGAGAGTGGGCCAGAAGTACCTTAAGTGGACGATTTTGTGTGCCAGAGATCTCCACCCCGGGTGTCCCCCACAAACTCCCTCGTGGGCCTCGTAGAGGACGTGGTCCGTGGCCTCGGGCCGTATGCACAGCAGGTTGGGTTCAGCGTAGCCTCGGCGGTAAAGCTGGTCGCCGACGACGCAGTAGCGGGCAGCTTGCATCTTTAGTTTTCTGGCCAGCGCGGGGTCCTCTGGGAGGATGCCGCTTTGTATGTACCTCGTTACCGGGGACCTCCAGTACTCGGTCCTTATGGACATAACCTCGCTATCGACACTTCGCGAGAGCTTTCTCTCCACCATTACGCGGTTCCCTACATCCAAGGGAAGCGCGGAGCCTAACCTGGCGAGGGCATCCACCTTTGTGTTTGAGGTTCGCGGGATTGACTCCACCGCGAAGGTTTCTAGGCATGAGACCAAGGCCTTGACTTTTGCTCGGTAAGCGGGCAGAAAACCTGTTTTGGTGTCGTATTGGCCGTTGAGTTGCCGCGCCACCAATTCGGAATCTGTGTAGACCCTGATTTTGCGGGCTCCGTTGAGTAGCGCCATCTCGATCCCGGCGATCATGGCCTCATACTCGGCGTCGTTGTTGGTGGCATCAAAGGCGAAGTTGAGAGCATACTCCGTCTCGATTGAGGGGCCAGCGAGGAACACCCCGGCCCCGCCACCGGCGTCACATCGTGAGCCGTCAACGAACACTTTCCATTCGTCCGAGCTTGTGTCTGTCTCGGGGAAGGTGACCTCCACCATAAAGTCGGCGAGGGCTTGTCCCTTCATCGCGGTTCTCAGAAGATAATTGATATCGAACTCGGAGAGCTCGACGGCCCACTTGGTCATACGTCCGGAGAGAGCGGGCTGATGCAGAATCTAACGAAGTGGGAGGTCCGAAAGAACCTGGATGGGATGTGCGTGGAAGTATGGGCGTAGTCGCCTTGCGGCGGTCACTACAACCAGCGCCATCTTCTCTGCCGGGGAGTATCTCTGCTCCGCGGGATGGAGCACGCGGCTCACAAAGTATACCGGGTGCATGGCCTCTCTTGTGAGCACCGCGCTGACGGTCTCGGGACTCACCGTCACATACAGTTGCAAATCTTCGCCCGCGCGTGGAGGTGACAAGGTGGGGAGCTTGGTGAGGAAGATTTTTAACTCAGAGAAGGCTGTCTCGAGTCTTTCATCCCAGACGAACTTGTCGTTCTTTTTGAGGGCGGCGAAGAATGGGAGGGACTTGTCTGCTAGGCGGGAGCAAAACCTCCCCAAGTAGTTTACAGCGCCGTTGAGTCTTTGTACCTCGGTACGAGATCGGGGAGACCTCATTGCGAGGATAGATTCTATTTTGGCGAGGTTGACGTCGATCCCGCGCTCGTTGATCATGAATCCCAAAAACTTCCCCGAGGACACGCCAAAAACGCATTTCTCGGGGTTCAGGCTGAGCTGGTGGTGTCCGAGGGTGGTGAAAACCTCGGCGAGGTCAGCCAGGTGCTCCTCGGGGCCCTTGCTCCGTACCACGATGTCGTCGACGTAGGGGGAGACGTTCCTGTCCAGGTGATCTTAAAAAACCCGATCGACGAGGCGTTGGAATGTGGCTCCCGCGTTCTTGAGGCCAAACGGCATGACCTTATAACAGTATGTCCCCCGCTGAGTTATAAAGGATGTCTCTTCCTCGTCACGGGGATTCATCGAGATCTGGTTGTACCCCGAGTAGGCGTCGAGGAAACTCAAGACCTCATGCCCAGCGGTCGAATCTACAAGTGCGTCGATCGAGGGCAGGGGGTAGCTGTCTTTGGGGCATGCCTTGTTGAGGTCTTTGAAGTCTACACACATCCGCCACTTGCCGCTGGCCTTTTTGACCAAGACGACATTGGACAGCCATTTCGGATATTGGACTTCGCGTATGAAATCTGCGGCCAGCAGCTTGGCCACCTCTTTATTTGCGGCGGTTGCCCTTTCTTCGTTCATTTTTCTTCGTCGCTGCACCACAGGACGAATGGCGACGTCGATGTTCAGGGAGTGCTGGGCCAGGGTCCGAGGCACACCTCGAAGATCTTTTGCAGTCCAGGCGAACACGTCGCGGGACCCAGCAAGCAGGGCTTCTAGTGACGCTGCTGCATTCCCAGTAAGGCAACCCCCGAGGTAGATCTTTTCTGATTTGTTCCCGAAGGGGGTAATCACCCTTCTTTCTGCCTCGGGAGTGGGTATTGTGAAATCCCGGACCTCGAGGTCTGCTTCACCCGAAGTCTCTACCATGAACACAGAGCATTTTTGCTTAGCCGAGGTCATGTAGCAGACGCGACCCTCTTCTTGGTTGCCTTTCACCTCTCCGACACCCATGCTGGTGGGGAACTTCATTTTTAGGTGGTAGATGGAGACCACCGCCTGGAATTTCATCAAGGAGACTCTCCCGATGATTGCGTTGTAGGCCGAGGGCAGGTGCACCACCGTAAACTCTATTACCTCGGTTTTCGTTGTCGGGCCAGTACCGAGGGTCATCCACAGGTCTATGAGACCAGCAACATCGACCTCGTTTCCCGAGAAAGAGGTGAGCGTCCAGCGTAGGGCCTCAAGGATGTCGCGGAGATCCCTAGCTGCTTAAAAGCGCCAAAATACATGATGTCCACGGAGGAACCCGTGTCCACCAGTATTCGCTTCACTATTTTCGAGCCCAACTGAGCGAGTATCACCAGGGGGTCGGAGTGGGGCATATGGAGCCCTTCGGCATCCTCTGTTGTGAAGGCCATACCCACGTGGGATCGTGAGGTTTGTGTCACGCTGTATACCGAGGGCTCATGGTGACTTGCCCTCGCGTATCGTTTTCTTTCCGCCTGGCTCGAGCCCGCCAGCGAGGGTCCGCCCGAGATGGTATTGATGTAGCCATCGGGCGCGGCGGCTTGCCCGAAGCGCGACTGCCTCGTCGGAGCCTGGTGCTCCGTGTTACTTGGTCGGGGCCGGGTTGGTTCCTGCTGCATGAGGTTAGCCCCCGACGCGGGGTTGGCGCGCTTTTTCTCGTTTGGGTTGTAGGCGGGGCCACCTTTGCCTCTGTAACCTCGTGGCTTCCCGCCGAAGCAGCTCCAACCACCACCGCCACGATTGTCGTAGCGGTTGTTGTTTCTATTGTCGTTGTTGCCTCTGTTATTGTTGTTGCTTTTGTTGTTGTTGTTGCTTTTGTAATCGGCACGCCGGTCGTGAGTTTGCGTCATGTACGCGTCCCTCGCGGCCGGCGCAGCCGCTTTAGCCTTTCCCTTAGCCTCGGTCACGATTTCCTTGTCGGTCCTCGGTCGCGAGCTCTGGCTGGCAGCGTCCTCGGCGTAGACCTGCGCCGTGATTCGAGCACACAGGCTCTCATATGTGGTCGGATTTTTGAGAAAAATGCGACATTTGAAATCCCCCTGGCGAAGGTTGCCCATGAGGATGTCGCGTACCGAGGCCTCGTCGATTTGCGCGATCTCAGCGACCGCGGTGGTGAACCTCGTAAAAAAGGTACCCAGCTTCTCGTTTTCCCCCTGCTCGATGCCACGGAGATCGCGCATGTTCTTCTTGCGCTTTCTCGAGCCGTTGAAGTGCCCGACGAAGGACTCGCATAGCTGGGAAAACGAGGCTATCGAGTCGACCTTAAGGCTGGTGAACCACGTCATTGCCGCCTTGTCCAGAGTGGTCGGAAAGATCCGACAGAAAATGGCGTCATTGTAAGAGTTGACGTTCATCTGGACGACGTAGTGTTTTATGTGGTCCTCGGGGTCAGCCGTGCCGTCGTAAAGTCCCATTTTTGGCCAATGGAAGCCTTTGGGCATGTTTGCCTCTTGGATCTCGGGTATGAAGGGATTCTTGTACCCACTCTCGACGGATGGGCGAGCAGACTTCGACTTTGACCTCGCCAGAGGGCGTGGCGCGCTTGTCGCCGTCTCGGACAGCTCCATGTTGCGCCTTTCTGTACGTCGCGAACGGGATCGCGAGATCTGCATCGGATCTCGGGAGGGCCTCTCCGTGGTAGATCCGTTCGTGGGCGCCTCCTGCCCCGGCATGTAGCCCGGGACATATGCGGGCACGTACTCGGAGTGAGGTTGCCCCTGGGGAGGAATCAGGACGTATGGGGGAGCTTGGCCCTGTTGGTACTGCCCGTACCCCGGATAGGGATACTGGTTGAAAGGGGCGCCACCCTGTTCGTACCCCTGGAACGGGTATGGGTTTTGTGGGATGTTATACATCCAGCCTGGCGGGACCACAAAAGGGTATCCCGACGGACCTGCCGTCGCCCATGGAGGGGTCTCGGCCATATTGTCGGGATGTTGGGGGAAGAAATTGTTTGGACAAGCCATTTTGAGGGGGTTTTAGGAATCAAGGTTTGCACTAAAATGGGAAGCTGCTTAGGATGAAGAGGTTCCCACAGACGGCGCCAGTGATGAAACCCGAAATAACAGCTACGCTACGAGGCTGATGAACAACTTTGAGAATTACACCTAGACCTCCTACGAGGTTCCGAGATCAAACCTAAATGTTGCGAGGTTGACTCTAGGGCGAGGTAGTTTTGGGTACGTGGTGTAGAGAGCTTTGTGAGATTTTGTAGCGAGGTCTTTAGTGTGGCCGAGGTCTTTGTATGACTTGGAGTCTTTTTGTGGACTTCTCTTATCTGTAGCGAGGTCTTTTGACGGTATTCCTATCACGTCGATCTTTAACAAACAAGAGGGTTCTTGAGTTCAAGTGGTTTTTCGACCCCTTCTTCTTACGAGGTTCTTCTCTATTTTTAGAGAATTGGGGGGCTGAGTTTAGGCTAATGTTCGATGTGGGATACTCGAAATAAGGGTTTTTGATTGGTCCATGAGTGAGGTCACCTGTGATTGGCTTGGGAGTGAGGTTGCTGGTGATTGGTTCGGGAATGAGGTCGCTTGTGATTGGTTCGAGTGGGCGGACGTATTAGTAGAGTCGGTAACGAGGTTGAGACCTCGTTCCGGGATGTTCGAGAAACCTCGCATCTGTTGGGAGTTTTGTTTTTATATAACCGGGCATTGATGTGGGTCCCTAGTTTGCTTATGGGGGCCCTTCTGGGCCCACTTTTTGCTTCTACTGTTTTGGGTATCATCAATTACAATATGTGCATTCCACTAATTTTGATAATTGTAAGGGTTAAAATGAAATAAATGCATAGGTTTGGAATTATATATATTGAAATAATTAATTAAGAGGTTGGGAATTCAATGTTTACGAACAAAAATTTATAGAAAAAGTTGAAACACGAGGCACTTAGGGTTCATTTGGCAATTCAGTACTTATATGAGTTACATGCTGAAACTGTTGATGTTGAAAATTATGATGAAATTAGATGTTGCAAATGAATATTTATTTTTTAATAAGTTATATGGTGTTCGGTATAAGGTTGCAGATGAGAGTTTATTTTATGTATGAAAAAATGAGAAAAATTGAAATATAAGCTACCATAAGCTTATTAGGTTAGAAGTATCCTATCATCCTATGCTTAACAGAGTTAACGATGCTTATTTTTTTCCATAAGCTACTATATGATCCGTAAGTACTCAAATAGGTACTAACCAACAGAACGTTATTCTAATGAGTTCCACAATTCTTAAACCAATTCCAAATCTAAAAAATCAACTATTGTATGTGGGATAATGTAGCTAACCTGATTGTGTTGTGTTATCCCTCCTGATGGGGGAAGAGTCTAAAATACATTTAGGCTCCATTTGGTTTGTCGTGAGTTATGGAAACGTAAATTTAAATGGAAACGAAATGAATTTAGAGCAATTTTAGTGTCATGATATGCATAGTCGATTAACTGGAGTTTCGGTTAACCGGACATCCGTTAACCGAAACTTCGGTTTGTAAATTTTAATAACTCTAACCGTACCGTTCGTTATCGGTTAATCGTTAATGGTTAACCATGAAAATCGGTACGGTTTATCGATTAACCATTAATGGTTAACCGTGAAAATCGGTATGGTTTATCGGTTAACTGACTTGTTTTAATTTTTTATTTTAATAAAAAATTAGATTTTTTATACAAAAATTACCTTATTTTTCAATAAAATAAACTTAAATTTTAAAATAAATACAAACAAAAATCCAAAATACAAACAAATTTTTAATATATAAGTCGCTTCTTCAAAAGTTGGACACATGAAAACACAACATGATCCTAGCGTTAACAAAATGCATTCAAAAAGAACACAAATCGCCAACAAGTTGAAATTACAAAACAGAATGCCATTGATTGTCTGGGAAGCGATACAATATTCTGGCCTTATAATTCCACGAGGCACGAGCTTAAACGGTAGGAAAGATGTCAATACTTGATACATCCTTGAAAAACATTTTGGAAGGAAGAAATAAAAAAACCAATAGCATGCAATTCTGGTACAAAGAGTTAGAGACTATAGCAGTACTAAATAGCTTTTTCAACCGCCTAGAATAAAAGAAATCCAAAGCAACCTAGAATAAAAGAAAGCAACTTTGTGCAACATCCTAGCATAAAAGAAACTTTGTGCAACAAACCAATAGCATGCAATTCTTGCTTATTACTGTTTAGCTAGTGATCAAATATAACTTTGTACAACAGCCTAGAATAAAATTAAGAAAACAACTTTCAAGATAATAAATACATCATAACACACATTATTTTTAACTAAAACTAATTAGAAATATAATTCCCTTTTAAAAAAAATATATATTAAAAATATTATCGATTCATGGTTATCCGCCCATGAAAATATTAATAACCGTATCCGAACCATTGAGTATCGGTTGGTTAAGCGCAACCGCTTTAAAAAAATTCGGTTCGATTCACCATAAAAATTGATCAGTTTGTTGGTTTTTCAGTTTGGTTTTTCAGTTACGATTTTCTTGTCCAACCCTACCCGCCCCTATGATGGAACAATGATTGAGGTGGAGCAAACCCCTAAAGTTGTGCATACCAAGTTAATTTTTTTGTCAATGTATCATGACTCTAAAATGGATTACATTCATTTTCATCCGTTTACGTTTCTATGATCGAATTGCAACCAAATGGGGCCTTAGTCTAATGGTATCTTTAATGGACTTAACACTTTGTTGACTCATTAAGAGAAAGCTTCCTTCAGAAGCTTTGTTGACTCATTTGATTGGGACGAATTTTCATAGTGTTGTTTCTACCATAATACGTCTTTCATTCGACGATTGGATTGTTAGTTGGAGCCTTAGAAGTAAGGGTTCATAGAATTCATTTCATTTGTACTCTTGAGTGCTATCCATCAGTGGCGGACCTATGGGGCTTGTGGGGGCGGCTGCCCCCACCCCTCCCCCCTTTCATAATATATTTTCCATAGAATGCTTAAACTACACTGAACTCAGTTAGTGTAGATGGTTGGAGGTTGTGGAAGACGCCCCTCCCTTAAGTCCCGTGTTCAATTCCTCCTGGCAACACCTTTTGTTTCTT
This sequence comes from Fallopia convolvulus, assembly GCA_964016875.1. NCBI lineage: Eukaryota > Viridiplantae > Streptophyta > Magnoliopsida > Caryophyllales > Polygonaceae > Fallopia > Fallopia convolvulus. The sequence continues at coordinate 59,749,411 of OZ024720.1, read as the reverse complement.
TTTTTTCCCAGGTTAACCAGCCCAGTGGGCCTATATTCTTCTGTTCCCCAAGCATCATTGTCCTGTGTGTTGTAATATCATTATTGTTTGTTTTTAGTTCAACTCTTTATTTTTTTTCACTAAAAAATAGTGGATGCATTTCTTTAACGCGGGGTACATATGCACAATTTTTTTTAAAAGCGCACAGAAATATGCGCGCAACGCGGACTCGCGCGAAACGGTAATGTGCGGAGGGGCAAAAGTCGAAAATGGAAAATGCGCGGAGGGGGGCGAAACGGGCATGCGAGGCCGCTCGAAATGGGCCTGCGTGGCTCAAATGGGCTTGCTTGAAACGCCATTGCGCGGAATATTATGGTAAAATCCTTACGCGAAGCGCCGCACCAGTCGTCTTCTTCCTTCGTCCTCCTCTTTCCGCGAAACACCAGTTGGAGCAAAAAAATGGCGTCCCAACCACGACAAAACCCCGATTCCGAGATCCCGCCGGCAAATTCCGAGGCGCAATCGGCGTCTCCTGTCGCCACCGCCTCCAACGCACCACCGACGGTTCGTGGACCGGCTTCGAGTGGCTCGATCCCGTCGCGAGGGCCTGCCGCCCAGCCCGAGGGCGCACCACCGCGCACTCCGGCCGCCCAGCCCGAGAGCGCACCACCGCGCACGCGGGACGCCCAACCCGAGAGCGGTCCGGCCACCTAGCCTGATGCCGCCCAACCTTGCGCCAGTCAACGCGCAGCCGCCCAGCCCGAGGGCGGTCCGTCGAGATCCGGGATAAAGAGGAGGCGGCGATATCGGATGCAAGCCGGGCGCGTGACGGAGGTCGTCCCGGGTCCGACGTCTTCTGGCGATGCTCCTCCGGCTCGTAGCCCGGTCCGCACTCGAGCGACTACGGCTGCGGTACGTTATTTACAAACTAATTTAACCGTATTTAATTTGATTTAGTTTAGTTAGATATTAGTTTCATAATTAGTTAATCAATATATCTTGATTATATATAGATTTCTAGTTGTGTTATTCAGTTTAGTTGTATTATTTAGTAAAATTTAGATTATAAAATAAAATTTGTTATAATAAATCGTAATTTTAATATACAAACATAATTAGAATACAAAAAAAATTGTTATAATATATCGTAATATAATTAAAATTGTAATATATTTGGATATCGACTACATCGATATATGTATATTTGAGTTAATCAATTTTGATTATTTATTTGAGTTAGATATTTGTTTACTATTCAATTTCTTAGTTATATTTAGATTTGTTGTTTGTATTAGTTGCTTTATTAAATTTAGTTGTATTATTTAGTGTTATATTTAGATTTAGGATTATTAGTTATGAACTTGTAATTAATATGAATTCATAGTCGTAAGTTGAATTCGTGATTTTAAAAAAATAGAATTAAAATTATTGAAATAAATCCGTAAATTAAAATTCAATTTCAAACCAACTTTTGAAAATAAATTAAGTCGGAGTTTAAGTATGTACTAGCGTAGTTTCCCGCGCCCTGCGCGGATTTTTTAAAACTTTTTAATTAGATTTTATGTGAAAAATATTCATTTTATGTACTAATTTAATGCATTCATCTTTCACAAATATATATCCAGTATTATATATAAATTATTTTTATCAATAGAAAAAGAGGTGACAAAATAAATAAATCTCTTATATAATAAAAATAGTTCGACAAATCGATTGAAAAGGTTTGATCAATAAAAGAGACTTGGTTCAAACTACATGTTCTTATAGTTTGAACCATAAATTATCACTATTAATAATTCTAGTATAAATTATCGCTTTTGGTAAAAATATTTTTGATAGATATCTTCTAAGTATATAATTTTTATAATTCTAATAATTGTTTAGGAATAAAATATTTATATAAAATATCTCAAAAGATAAAAATATATCCATAAAAGGACAGTAAAAGATTTTATAGTTTGAACAAAATCTTCATTTTTATAAAAATACCTTTGCTAAAAAAATCATTAGAATATAGAAGCAAAAGATTTTATAGTTTGTACCAAATCTTCACTTTTATAAAAAAAAAACCTTTGCTAAAAAAATTATTAAAATATCCCAAATTTTCAATTTTCAATAATTTCATAATATCTATTAGTAGTAGTTTTAGAAAGTATTACTTAGAAAAAAAATTGCTCAAAATAAAAATTGAGAAGATAGGATATTTTATATTAAGGTAACTAAATACTCTATCTTAATTAATTAAATATATGTTAAAATCTAATCTATAAAATAAAATAAAAAAAGACTAAATAAATTAAAATGATAAAAGATATTGAAGTATAAATATCGCTATTGAAAATTTGAACTAAGTCTTCATTTTTTAAAGTAGTTTGAATAAAATATTTTAGAATAGAATCTTGGAGTTTGGTTCCCATAAAACACTCCCTTAACATGAAACGGAAGGAGCATTCTGGGCCCTTGGATCAAGGAGATCCAAGGGCTGATGTTCGGTTGAAGAGGAGGGAGATGAGCAAGAACAGGATGATGATGAAGGCGCAGGATATGGCGGTCGCGATTGACGAAGCGTATTTGTTGCCGACGTACGGCTTGAATCCCTTCGTCATCTCCTTGTTCGCCTTCGAGAAGTAGATCTGCAATGAAGACGAGATTCGTCGGAGGTCCGGGATGAAGGTTTTCTGGAACTTTGTAGGTAGATCTCTGAACTCGGATACCAAATCGTCATCTTCGTCGGAGTTGTAGAGCCAGGTAGGTGGCGAGAGCTTCTTCTTATTCTGATCGGGATTGCTCTTCTTCGAAGTGATCTCCTTCTTCACTTTTGAAAATGCACTTTTGAAACTTTTCACTAAACTTTTGGAACTTTTCAATGCACTTTTTCAATCAAATGATGCACTTTTCTTATGCCATTTATCAATGCGCTTTTCTTATGTCACAATGCACTTTTGAAACTTTCCAATGCACTTTTGTAATCAGATGAGACACTTTTCATATGTCATTTATCAATGCACTTTTTATATGTCACAATGCACTTTTGAAGCTTTTCAATGCACTTTTTCAATCAAATGATGCACTTTTCTAATGTCATTTATCAATGCACTTTTCCTATGTCACAATGCACTTTTGAAACTTTTCAATGCACTTTTTCAATCAGATGGTGCTCTTTTATTAAGACATTTATCAATGCACTTTTTCTTATGTCACAATGCAATTTTGAAACTTTTCAATGCACTTTTCACCTCAGCTTTGCTAATCTTATTTGATTGAATAGAAAAAGTCCCCCTAATTTCAACAAAGATTAGAACTCCGGTTACATATGGATCAACAGTAGCGTTGTAGCACATATAAAAATCAACATCAGTACGAAGTAAACAGACAATCACGCCAACGTTATGGAAGTTCCTAGATCGACAAACTGAGCGCGAGCGGTAGTCTTGATCGAGAAGGTGAGCGATCGAAGTTGGGAGCCTATGAAATCATCTATCGATTAAAGTTGGGAGCCTTCGATCGAAGTTTGGAATCGTCCGTCGAGAGCTTTTGGGCGTTTGGGCGATTTGGAATCCTCGTGTGTGTCCCCGTCTGGTTAGTACTGTAAGTTTGGTTTGGGCGATCGAAGTTGGGCTTTTTTTATATTTTAAGTTAAGGGGTATAGAAGTTGGTTTATTTACAAAATTGCCACCTTGCTTATTTGTTTTTTTTCTTTCAAAAACACAGGAGTAATCTGAGCCATTGGATCCTGTGATCCGACGGCTGAAAACTCTCCTTTCGTTTCATGTTAAGGGTTGGTTTCATTTGAACCAAACTCGATAAAAATATTTCCTAAAAATAGAAAAAGATTCAATAAAAAAATCATAACAATATGTTTTTTATTTGAATATTTTTTTAGTCTATTATATTATTGTTAGATAAATAGCAAATATATATAAAAAAAATATGAATCATTATCCCGATTGATGATATACTCCTCATTAAAACTTATATAATTATAAATAGTTAGTTAAATTTTATCTAATATTTTAGTTAAAAAATAATAACAATAAATTCACATATAAAAATCATAGAAAACGTAAAACATATATATATATATTGATTAATTGAAATAAATAAAATTAATAATTAAATTTTAAAAATATATGGACAGGAATAAAAAAATTTATTAATCAAACCGATATTTATCTCCATACGGTTTAGTATTAAGAATAAATTGAAAATATTCTGGTAGAAAGATATTAGATGGTGATTTGTTAAGATATTACATGAAATGACTATACCAAAAATAATGTAATTGAAGTATTCGTTTGTTAAGATAGTAAGTTTTGTTGTTTAAATAGTGATTTGATTTTTATTATCTCAAGTAAATTTTAATTAGCTATATGGAACAGAATAGCCATAGTATATACTTCATAGAGGATATGTACGAAAATTTGATAAAAAATTATCCGATTAATTTTATCTAAATTCAAATATCATAACCAATTTTAAAAGGTAAGTTATATATTGTGTTTTCAAATTTGCAAACAGGATAATAACTTACACATACTAATTTTAATCAAAGATTATCTGATCATATTCAAATAAAAAAAAATCATAACAAATTCCAATTGGTAAGTGCTAGCTTATGTTTCTAATTTGGAAATATGTAGTAATTTAATTTACACATAAATTGCAAACTATTTATATCCAAATTTAATCATCTCCTCCAATGTAACAAATTTTCAAAATATATTTTTTTGAACGTGCTCTCTAAGTTAAAAGTCAAATTACCAAAATTATAATTATAATACCAAATCGGCAAATCTAATCCAAAAAAAAATTAACTAATATTTTATTATATAAACAACAACTTTCCTAAATTCAAAAGATTAAATAGTTATTAAAAGAATTTTTTTAATATATTTCTAAATATAAAAGAATCCGATTTGTATTTAAATTGGAAAAAATTGAGAAAAAAATTCCAAATTCAATTTTCCTAAGTTATGAAACAATCAAATCATACAATAAAACAATTTTACAAAATTTCTAATTTATAGGTGAATCAATCAAATTAAACTCAGCTTAGTAAATAAATTGCCAAATATATCTTGCTTATTTGTAAGTAAATTGCTTAAAAAGTTGGAACGGATCAAACGGAATGGCTAAAATATTATAATTCTTTTCTTTAATTATATAAAGGATAAAATTTGTTTGATAATTTGCAAGTTAATTATGATGAAAGTTTCAATCGATAATCAATATTCCCTCCGTCTAAGTCTAATTGGATTGTGAGCAATATACACACATATTAAGACAAATATTATTCTTACCAAAATACCCTTATTTATTACTCATTTACTTGAGAGTAATTAATTATAATAAAATTAATTGGTTGTTAAGAGTGACTAAAATAAGTTGATGACAAAATTAAAATCATATAAACTCTAAAACTTAATCGGCACGACCGGGTTTTGCTAGTGTTTCCTTGAAAGCTAAACTAAGGTAAACTACGTTTTTTTTCTTTACCCAAAACAACCTAGTATATATGAAGGGGAAACCTAATTTATATATTAGGCAAGGATATGTATGAACAGAAAAGTTCAAAAATTGATGTGTTTAACAAAGATTATGAATTTATCTAAAAAAATGGATCATTTTTAAGAAATATTCAAAGAATCAATAATTATATATCGCCCCTAATATATCGTCCTAATATATCGTATGATTGGCTTCAATGATTCTAAAAATTTGGATCCACGATTTTGTATGTACTATGTAGATAATCTATTCCTTCTCTATTGAAAAATTAATTACCTCAGATAATCTTTTTTATATAATTTCTTTCTATTAATATTCATATTAATTAATTATTTATAGCCATTAGCCACCACAATCTTTTATATATTGTAAAATAAAAAAATACCATTGAAGCTATCATGTTTATATGTAGCATTATTAGTACGTAAAAAGAATATTTACCCATTACAATCTTTGTAAAAATAATTTAACATTCCATTTAATTTCAAAAAATTCCGAAATTTAAAATTTGGACTCATAAGATTTTTTTGGAAGATATTGATCCACAAACTAAAACATTCCTTTAGGATGGCGGTGATGGAAGATATGGATTAGGGGTAAGGTTGAATCTGACATGAGTGTTGTAGTCTAGTAGATCGATCTAGATGATGATTTCGGCCTCTTCAATGACATCGATAGAGAATATGAATCGATAAATTCATCAATTGCATCGACAGAGTATAGTAAGAGAACATGATAAAAGTTTCATTACTTTGGTGAATAGAATGGATGAAAGTGAAGACTAAGATCTTTTATTATAGTGGATTAGATCTAGAAGGAGAATTTGTAAAGTCGAACTCGAGATCAATAATGGTGAGTAGCATAGATTGGGAGTGGCATCAACAACATTGTGCAAGGTGATCGGCAAGGCAGCCACAAGTGATCATGGAGGCGGTGGCCATTGATGGCCTTATAAGTTCTATGGAAAATTCCGATAAATACGGCAAAGAAGGAGAAAGAGAGTTTGTAAATTGTTTTATAATTAATATTTTTTATTAGATTATTTTTTTTATTTATAATTGTAGTTACATATGACATGAAAATGATGAAAATAATATGAAGTGGCATATGACGTGTAAAAAATGATATGACATGGGTTAATAAAAAGATGACACGTGGTAAAATCCAAGGTGGCACATTCTCGGGACGACATGTGGAAAATGATGAGGTGACGCAATGTGGTGGCTCCAAACCTTATTGCTTTTATATATATATAGTAGATTCCGACCTAATGAAAATTATTGGAATAGTCATTTTTCATTACAAGTGTAATGAAAAATGAAATAAAATTAGTAATGATATATTGAGTTTTTTGGTCGGAGTTTAAATTCCAACCGAAACGAGGAATTCATTACTTGAATTCATATTCATAGGTTGAAATTCTAATTTTGCATAAATAAAAGAAAAAAAAATTAATAGAAAACTTACTAATTAAATTTGAACTTGTCGCCTAAAGGACGTACACACTAGCTTGAGTGTCGTCCTCCTCGATAAGAGGAGGAAAAAGAAGGCGCCCAAGCTTACGACCGCCGAGATTGCACGGGTTGTACTTGCCGGAGTGCCGCCACCGAGCAGCAGCGGTAGATCGTGATCCGGAGTTGACGCATGCCCCGGAGATAGATGTGGACCCCTCCGCTGAGGTGGAGGTGGATTTACGGAGGAGCTCATGCAGGACGACTTGCCAGACGACGTCGCAGGGGACGATCAGCTCTTCACAGGGCAGGATTGAGCTTAGTAGTCATCAAACAGGGGAAAGCTCGACCCACTTACATCGAAACATCTTTAAAAAGTACATAAATCCCCTAAACGGTGCACACAATACATGAAATATGAAAACATGTTCTTCTTAATAAAGTACATATATCCCATAACAATCCCTCTTGCCACAAGACTGTCCTAAGCAAATGTCTCCGGATCCCGACCGATGTCCCTTCGGCAAGCCTTCCAATGGTCAATCCTCGGGGTAAGAGCCTCGAGCCATTAGTCAGCGCTAGGGTCGTGAAATTGACGCCATGCATGAGGAGGTGGGGGGATAGGCTCGTTCCCCGTAAGCCATACCTGAAAAGAAATGTTATGTCAGTATGTCACATATACGCAAGCAAGATGTACAAAAATAAAAAACTTAAAAAAAAGTGATTACCAATTTCTCACCGGTATGAAGTGGTACCGTTGACCAACGTGGGCGATAGCAACGACTGGTGGCGGTATCCCATGTCCTTGATTGTTACCAAAAATCCGCAACGGTAAACACGTGCGGGAGCCTCGATCCCTCGATAACAACACAAGTGGCACTTGAAAAAAAGTAAAAAACACAAGGCCGTGTAGCGGCATATCTAGCCAGTATCTGTTTGAGCAAGGAGACTCCACATGGCCGATCTGCTCCAAGAACTCAGCAAATGATGTAAGGCCCCTAATGAATAAGACTTCATACATATCTCTGTTACGCATCAATTCTGCCTGAAGCTCCCATCGAATATTGTAATACTCCTCCTCTTGCCTCCCAAATACGCAAGCAAGGGACCGAAAACCACAATGACCGTCTCTCATCACGTCTCTAGCATCATCAATGACCAGAAATACAAAACTATCCACATTACCCATGCCAAAGTTAATCCCGCTCCGTTTGACGATCGTCGAGGGGCCACGGTGGCTTCCATCGGCGAGGGTAGCGGTGCTAGGAGGCGCGGTCGCAACCGGAGGCGTATCAACTCCAACTCCGGTCCATTTCTTATTCCTAGATCCTTTAGGTCGTCCGCGTGGTCGGGATGGTGCCGATGTATTTGCTTAGCTCCGACTGTCCCTGTCTTTCCGTCTTTGTTGCTCCCTCTCGTACTCTTCCATTACGTGCTCAAGGTGTGTTTTTTCCCGGGTGGTTGAATACTTGTTAGCTCCATTGGGCGTCTGGTAAGATATCAGCTCAATAAGGTTTGTGTCTTCAGAATGTTCTGAATCCTTGAACGCTGCTGTGATCTGCAAATACTGGTCTCTACGCATCTGACCGCTATTTTGTAGAGCCACCATTTCGTCCCACGTTAGGTCTTGGATGGTCAAGGGTACGCATGCAAGGGCAAGATCGTTGTCATCGCTAAGGCCATGCCGTTTGATTTGTTTCCAAAAATTATGTATCTCTTCCAGATCGATGGGTACTTTAGTTATGATAGCGTGTGCAACTCGATGCTTGCATGGAAGACCGTGACATTCCCTCCAAAAGTAGCCGTGGCACTCCATCTCGAGTGTACCCTGCGTCAACTCAAGTGCTATATCATAATACATGTCTAACAACTTACCTAGGCATTGCCTTGAAACGCGTCCACGTATAGGACGAAACAACGCTTTCAACTTTTCCGCCATTAGTCTGTATTTTGTTGGTTTCTGTATTCTGGTTCTCTCAATGGCTGTCCTCAAAGTGTTGGTTTGAGAATATTTTGATTACACTATCCTAACTTTCAATATACTACGTTCGTAAATGGCAAAAAAGCCTAAACTAAATATTTTGATTTGAGGTTTTTATCCTAAAAACATAATGTTATGGTTTCTTTGAAAAATGCCTGTTCTGGCTCGCTTGATGCATCGGAATCGGTTTCGTAGTCTTCTCCCGGTACACCTTCCTCATCCTCAGCTATGAAACTATCGATTGACGATGAATCTTCCTTCTCGGGATGATAATCGCTCGATGACGTATCTTCTTCTCCTGAAGACATTTTTAAGCAATGATGTGGAATGAAGGTATGCCCCAACTTTGAGAATCGAAATAGATATTTATAGGGGACAATTCGACCGTTTTTTTTTGTACCGTTGAGATCCGCGCAACGAGGCCTCGCGCCAGTCCAACGTCACTTTTTCAAATGTGTCGTTGGACAACGCGCAACAGCGTTGCGTGCATGCACGAAACGGTGTTGCGCGCGCAACACCGTTTCGCGCGCAACCTCGTTGCGCGGTCCCTTTCCGCCACGCTCCCGAAACCGTCTTTTTTAATATTTCGGAATTTCCCTTCCACGCAACGTCATTTCGCACGAAATAACATTGCGCGGATTATCTGTGTGCTCTTACAACTTTTTTTGTGTGTATAAATCAACAGCTTTTCTTTAATTGTCAAGTATACTTTATTATGTAGTATAATTTATCTTTTAAATAATGTAATTAATTCAAAAGAACAAAACACAGTAACGCACTACTTAGTAATATCTACCTTGATTAATTATATACTTGTAATGACTTATTAATTTATAATTTATATATTTTATAGTATAAAACAAACTCTTATCCTGAAACGAACTCTTATCCTGAAACAGATGCACTTTTCCTAGTTTGTAGCGCACTTTTTCTATTTCAGAGTGCACTTTTTCGAATTTGTACTTTTCATAATTTGCAGTGCACTTTTTGTAGGGTATTTTCGGATTACACTTTTTGTATTTTGTAATGCACTTTTGTATGAAAAATTCACTACGAACTATAAAAAGTGCATTCATTTCACGTTTTATTATAAGAGTTTGTCTCATTTGAACCAAACTGTATAATAAGTATATATCAATTAAGTATAAAATGATATAAAACTATTAGATAAATCTTAGTTTGGAATATTTATTATTTAGAAATTATATATCAAAATACAACTTTTGGTATTATTAGAAACTATAAATAAGTATAAATTCTGAAAACTAATGTTAAAATTATTTTATTATTATTTTTAATTTAATTGGTATATTTATAATATACGGAGTACACCCTTAAGTGATTAGGAATGGTATTATCCCATTTCATATGGTGAGCCAAAGTTTTTAGCTCTTTTTTTCCCTTGATATATACAATAAACAAATTCGTCTTTTGTATACTTTCACCCCCCTTCGATGAGATCCTGGGTCTGTCATTGCTATCCATCATCTTAGATGATGATCTATGTATGTGTGAGTCACGGTCATAACCTTGATGAAGTTATATTCCTCTAGTAATGAGTAGAGACCATGTACATTTACAAGTTGCTTATGAGATATTATTGCATATCCATTCAACCAAGCTTGGAACTATAATGTAGAAAGTACAATTACATAACGTTGGGAACATAGCATTCAAACCTAAAGCCTGCAGTTCTCTACTGCTTATGGGAATTACACATAAGAACTCAATAATCGCATATGGGAATTTTGTCTACTTGTACAACTCCATGATCCAAAACGTGGAAACATTGCACTCAAACCTAATGCCCACAAATCCTGCTGCCATTGCTAAGGCAAGAAACTCTTTCTTGGTCCTCTCCTTTCCTCCTGGGTTTTGAGTCATCATCACCATATCCATAAAGCTTCCCAATTTTTCTGCCATGCTCGTCTCGGGCTCCTCTGATAGGACCGATTCAACAACGATCACCTTCCCGTTTTTCGGGATTGCCTTGTGGCAGTTCTTTAACAACTTTAAGCAATCTTCGTCACTCCAATCATGAAGAATCCACTGCAATATATATCACATGATCATTGTAAATTAAAATGGCTAATTAATTAGCTTGATAACAAGAACAATTACTGAATCTCATATGAGTAATTTCTACATCATCACCTTCATGAATATAGCATCTGCACTAGGAACATCTTCAAACATGTCTCCACCCATATGTTCCATCCCTGTAAAATTATGCACTATAAGTCAAAATTTACAACAAACAAAAATTGAGAGAGTATTAATGGAGAATTTGTACCAGGATGAGAAAGGCCATGCTTTGTGACATGAGGAAGGTCAAAATTGATGCCCTTAATGTTAGGATACTTTGATAAGATCATCTTAAGGGCGTGTCCTAGACCGCCGCCAACATCGACGAGCCTATCTATATTCTCGAAACCGTTGTAGGACTGAAGAACCTTCTTCATTAGGATTGTTGTGTGGTTGAACATTGCCAGGTTGAAAACCTCATTGAATCTGGGGTCAACGGCAGGGTACTCAAAGGCGTTCATCCCATGGACCTTGTTGAATGCAATTCCTCCTTCCAACACGGCATCTTTAATTTTGTAACTATATGCAAACGTACGTAAGGTTAAAAAAAAATTGCTGAGATACAAGAGAAGATGCACACTTCAATTTTTATGAAATGAACCTTAATAATTCTTGAGATACATACAAGAGAAGATGCAAACTCAACTAATTACATATTGAAATTTAAAAATCAGGCCTTAATAATTCTTGTCAATGTAATGTTGTCCCATATTTTTTTAATCGAGGCCCACAAGTGTTAAAAGGCCCAAAATTACATCCGACATGAATATTTCAAGCAAAAAAATGAAATTGAATGTTTCGGATTTTGGCATAAGCAAGAAGGGAACACAAGTCCTATAGTTACCAATCTGTACAGAAATCAAACCTGAACAAAAATGAAATTTCAGTACATAATTAATAAATCAATCAAGAAATAATGATGATACTAACCAGCTTTCGACGAAGACTTTGTCGTTTATCAAAGTTATTAGCGGAGCCAAGGAGACTCCGTCTTCATTCTTCACAAAGTACCTCCCCAACGGCGTCAGTCCGTACACCCTCCTCCTCTCTCCGTCTCCGTCTCCCTCGGCGACAGAGCAACTCAGCAAAGAGAAGGCCGCCAGGAGGCGGAGGATCCTCTCCACCATGTCCGCCGCCTGCGGGTTCTCCGCCGCCGGAAGCTTCCCCGCCACCTCGGCCGCCGTGAGTTGGCCGGAGCCAGCGATGATCTCCAGGAGGCCGAGATCGATGGCCGCCTGCAGGGTCATGGGGAGCATGATCGAGTCCACCAGCAGGACCGCCTGTGCCATCGTCTCCTCGTCGGTCGCTGCTGCGGGGATTGACGCCGTGATGACGTCGTTTTGGGCGGTGGGACCTGATTTGCTGGACTGCATTTTCGATTGCTTTTCTTTGTACTTGTGATTTAGTGATAGGGGAGTGGAATGAATGCCGCTTCAGCTACAACGTGCATATATACGCATCACTCACAAACTTAGAGCATCTTCACTTACCTAAATTTTTTATTATATCTATCAAAAAAAGATGTGGTCAGAAGGATTAGAAAATTGGTTTTATATATGAATAGGAAAAGGATTAGAAAAAAGCAGAAAAAAATTGGTTTTATATGTAAATGTAGAATACGATATTAAGACAACTAGTTTTACCCGTCGTACCGGATATGACTACGATTCGATATTTTATTGACATTATAAATACAATTTTAATAAATAAATAAAAATTAAATATAAACTTTAATATAAGTAATTTATTGCTCGTAAAATGTTAGTTTTTTTAATAAAATATTATATTTTTCATATTTTATTACTTTTCATGTACGTAAATTTAGAGTTTATCAAATATTTCAATATATCTATTAAATATTTTATTATATATTTTTATTAATTTTAAAAATTATAAATATTTATCACTAATTTTTTTCAAAAGATATATGCTAAAAGATTTAAATTTTTTTTTAAAAATTATCTTTAATTTTAAATACTTGTATAAGGAAGCTTTCAAAAGATATTGTTATACTAAATAGATATTTGTTTGACTTTAGAGATAAATTTTAATAGTTAAAAAATAATTTAATAGAAAGAAGTTATAATAATAGAAATAAAAATTAATTTTTTAAATATGAGGTGGCACCAGAATCATTCCGGTGACTCGAAAAGATATAACTTTAATATATAGTTATAGATAGTAGGGTACACTGCATAAAATCAATTAAATATATTTTATGAAAATCGATTACATTAAAATTGATTAGGATTTCAATTAGGGATACATAAAATCGGTTAAATGAAAATAAGTTACATAAAACATATTACATTAAAATCGATTAGTGGTTACTAGTTAGGATTTCAATTAGGCTTACATAAAAATCAATTACATGAAAATAGGTTACATAAAAATCAGTTACATTAAAATCGGTTAGAATTCAATTAGAATACATAAAATCGATTACATGAAAATAAGTTACATTAAAAAATATTAAAAGGTTACATGAAAATTGGTTAGGATTCCAATTAGGCTTACATAAAAATCAATTACATCAAAATAGGTTACATAAAAATCAGTTACATTAAAATCGGTTAGGAATTCAATTAGAATACATAAAACCGGTTACAAGAAAATAAGTTGCATTAAAATATATTACAAGGTTACATGAAAATTGGTTAGGATTTCAATTAAGCTTACATAAAAATCGTTACATGAAAATAAGTTACATGAAAATATATTACATGAAAATCGGTTAGGATTTCAATTAGGGCTATATAAAAATCGATTACATGAAAATAGGTTACTTAAACATCGGTTACATAAAAATATAGTACATGAAAATCGGTTAGGGTTTCAATTAGGGCTACATAAAAATCTATTACATGAAAATAAGTTACATAAACATTAGTTACATAAAAATATATTACATGAAAATCGATATATTAAAATTTATTAGGATTTCAATTATGCTTATATAAAAATCGGTTATACGAAAATTAGTTACATTAAAATCGATTAAGATTTCAAAATTACCCTACACAAAATTTAGGTAACAAAATTAACTTGTACGAATTAATATACACAAATTTGGGTAACAAAATTAGAGTTTGGTTCAAATGAAACGAACTCTTATCCTGAAACGAACTCTTATCCTGAAACGAATGCACTTTTCCTAGTTCGTAGTGCACTTTTTCTATTTCGGAGTGCACTTTTTCGGATTTGCACTTTTCATACTTTTCAGTGCACTCTTCGTAGTTTTTGTAGTGCACTTTTTCGTATTGCACTTTTTGTATTTTACAATGCACTTTTGTATGAAAAGTGCACTATGAACTATGAAAAGTGCATTCGTTTCACGTTTTAGGATAAAACTTTATTTCATTTGAATCAAACTCAACAAGATTAACCTACACAAAATAGGTGTAACATAATTTGTTTAGGATGTAGGGGCAATTCTATCTATTTTTATACAAAGGGTTATTATTAGCCGAATTATAAATAAGGATATATCGTTGAAACAAAATGAAACTAGGTAATTTTGTCTTTCTCTCTTAATTTATTGGCTTTATAAGCGAAGCTTTTCCTATTTTCAGTATCAACAATATATGTAAATGTAGAAGGAAAGTTAAGACAAGAGTAGTATGACCGGTACAGGTTTCTACTCGATCTTCTTTACTAAATTATTTATGAGCTTATATCTGCATTCTGCTTCTTGGATTTGCAATTGGATCTTTTAAACGGGTTTTTTTATTATGTTTGAAACCAGTTGATATATAAGTTTTATATGTTTGCAATGCAGGCTTAATTTGAGATGAATATGTGCGAGTAAAATTGATTTACTATATGGAAAAATTAGTGAACAGATAGGTTGATATGGTTGTAGTTCTGGTTTGTGAGAGATCACTGAGATATAAAGACGGAACTGGCGGTGATCAAAGTAATTGAGCTCATGAATCCATTATCTGAAACTGTCCCCAGTAATGATTATGGTATGACCACTTAGCAAAATAGTGCGTCTCGCAATGAGCTCCTTTTGGTGGAATTCATCAATCCTTGATCTGGAACTTCATTGGTCTTTTTTTTCACAAGCTGACCAAACTGTGATATTGGTTTTCATCGACAACTCTTAAACCATAGTAGTGTCAAAAGGACTGTGGGTGGTGATAAAATATTTGTTTTCATTCATAAGATATTTCCATGTACATAAGGGTATTTACAAATTACAATACAAAGTTTTGCAGGATTGTCGTACCTGGAATTCTGCTGCATTTAGGGCTGAATTCGTTCGGTTCTAGGTCAATGAATTAAGCAAGCAATCCTCATTTTTACGCATTGGCATGAAAAATTTCCTCCGCTTTCTCCAGAAGACCTGCTGTAGCATATACATTGTAGCTTATCTGGCATTTTCCAATGTGTGAGAAACAAACATGTCAGTGTGTGAACCACATTCAAATATATAGACTACAACACAATAAAGAATGGTAACGGTAACAGTACCAGAATAGACCATCCATGTCGAAGTGAAGTATGAGATTTACCTTTCCTGGCTTTATTCCTTCTTTCTGCATTTTGGAGAATAGTAAAGATGCTTCATGACACTTCCCTGGAAGCAAAGATGAAACAACACCATATAGTTATTGGACTATATTGCAGAGTTAAAACATAAATCTAACAATAGAAAGAATCGGCTAAAATTCATGTAATTACCAGCCTTTCCGAAGATGCTTATCATATTCGTATATATCCTCTCATCTAAAGATACACCTGAGTTCTCTGCCAAGTTGAACATCTCCACAGCCTTATCTATGTTTCTTCTTCTCGCATACACACTACACCAATTATAGATATAAGATATAGTTACTCCTACTTTTTTTGAGGTGTTATTAAATGCTGTGTCCAAAATAGTCCTCTCACCTCATCATCGTGTTATATGTCTGAACTGATGGAGAAATTCCTGTTGAAACCATGCGATCATATATAATGGTTGCAAAATGAAGTTTGCCTATGACAGTCAAAAACCATTTTAAGCCGATGTCCACAGAAAATGGATAGATGGGGAAGGTAGAAACTGGAAGGGAAAAAAAAACAACCTGCATCCATCATTGCCTTTATAAAGGTGTTGTATGCAATGGTGTCTAGTTGCTGGTTGTTTTTAAAGCAAGTATTTATAACATCCTCCGCTTCATGGTATTTATCTGCAAGAGAAAACACAATGCAATACAATTCTTTTTGAGGGAGTAGCAGAGTATACCTTTGCATTAAGCAAGCATTGTATTGGAGACAAGTAACTGCAACTTCTGCTATATGTAAAAGGAAGACTTATTTGTAGAAGAAGAAGAAGAAGTTGCCTTACAGTTTGCTATCAAATTGTTCACAAGCATGCTTTTGGTGACAGCACCCACATCAATGCCTTTGTGCATTGCCTCTTTGTATATATGATAAGCATCATCTATTTTACCAATTCTGGTGCACACATCAATCATTGACCTGTATGTTTGTGCTCCAACTGTAGAGAAATTTTTCCACACTACAAACATATCCTTTGCTCTCTCCATATTGTGTTGCCTCCCGTATAAGGTAATAATAGAAGCCATTGTAGAATCATCTAGTTTTGCACCTAGCCTCATTAAGTGCTCACAAAATGCTTCTGCTTTTGCTGTGTCGCCTACACCCATACAGTTACAATAACAGTCCTCAGGAAAAGCACTCAAAAATATACCAAGTCATGAGTAAAAGCATATTAACGATCTTACCTTCACGAAAAAACTTGCCAAGAAGTTGATTGGCAATTAAAGTACCATCATTAGTCGAAAGCAATAGATGAAGGGTAGTTTCTATCTTCATTTCATCAGAATTCGTCAAATATAGACCGAGTATAAGAGCAAGAGCATCAATATCAAGGACCTGTAAACTTACTTCTGGTCCTTTTACTTTGCCTCTATTGAAAAGAAGGGCTTTTTCAATTGTTCGAATAAAATTATTTTTCTGAAATAATCTGCTAGATCTAATTTCTTCTATAAATTGTTCCACATCAATTAGCATGCCCTCTTTTGCGTACACATTCATTACTGTTCTGCAAAGCTCATCATCAAATTCCACTCTGTCTCTTCTTATTTGAAGAATAAAGTCCCTAGCCTTCTCCCATAATTCTAATGTCATGTACATCTTGAGCATGTCATTGCAACAATCAGCATCAGGAAGGCCAGTCTTGATTAGAGACTGAAATGCATTCTCAGCCGACTCTATATCTCCCTTTAATACATTACACTTCAGCAAGACAATATAAGCAAATCTAGAGTACCACATATTCCTAGCCCTCATCTGTTCCATTACATTTAATGCTTTCAAATAATTTCCTGACCTAAGATAAACATGAGCCATAGCTATATATGTTTTTTCACTATTAAGGAGACCAAATTGTGCAGCCAATTCAAAAGTCTTCTTTGCATCCTCAAACAGGCCAAGCTTTCCATAAATCCTTATCATTATCCCACAGATGACTTCATCAGCTGGAATTTTGTTTTCCTCCATTTCTGAAAAGAGAGCAAGGGCTTTGGAATAGTCTCCAGTCCTATAGTACAAGGTTAAAAGGGAAGCACAGGTGAAATTACTTGGAGTTTTTCCCAAGGAACGCATATCAGCGTAAAGTCTCAAAGCCTCATCTTTCTGTCCCTCTTTCACACTTAGAGTGATCAAGAGACAATAAGTCACTTCTTCAGGTACAAAATCAAGACTCTTCATGTCATTAAAAGCTTCAAGAGCCTCCTTGAAAAGACCCACTTTCACCAATGAGCATATAACAACTGCAAAAGTAAAATGATTGGGCACCACTCCCTTGCTAGCCATGTCTCTCCAAATCTGAACAGCATTCTCATGGAATGATTTCTTTTGCAAAGAGGATAGCATAAAATTGTAAACAGCTAGTTGGAGTACCACTCCTCTTTCTTGCACAGCTGAATAAAAAGATAGCATTGCTTTATGACGACCCCACCGAGCATATGTGCAGAGCATGGTTCCACAAGCAACTTCATCTGGTTCACATCCAGCATCAAGCATCTCTAGAAAAATTTCTTCAGAGAGCTTAATCTTCCCAACTTGGCCATATGCACGCAATACAATTGTATAGGCGATTACGCTGGGGCGGTAGGATAGCTGCTCCAATGTTCAAGTTCGCCATAAATTTAAGAAAAGCATGTATTTGACCTCAATAACAACGCAGAACAATAACCAATTCAACAGACTATAATTCGAAGGACAGCAATGAAAGAAGTTCAAGCAAAGAGCTCTGCTAGACTAATTCTCATGTTTCTATGGTCAATTGGTCATTCTACAGCCTCGTTAACCATCAATTATACAAAAAAATAAAGTCGAAATGAGCCATCGATTTGAAGCACGAACCTGTAATTTCATCCAGGCAAAGAAATCCCTAACTTGCCTCCACCCCTTCTGCTCCTTCAAAACCACACACATCTCTCGAAAAGTGAGCTTGGCGACGAACGAAGCCATGACCTGCCTCATATCGTAGCCGCCCTCGGGTAATTGCGAGAGGGCGCGGACGGTGTGAACAGCAGCGACCACGTGCTTGCCGTAGAGGTGGCCGTTGCGGTCGTCTTCCAAGTACTGAACCATCTGCTCAGGAGAGCGGCGGATCCAGAGAGGGGTTTGGACTTCGGAGCCCTGGTTGCGGCGGAGATTGCTGAGGTATCGGGCCTTGGCTTTGATGATTCGGCGGGCGTTGTCGTCGGAGAGAGGATTTTTGGGGTTTTTGTGGCGGGGTTTGGGGTTGTCGAGGTGGCTTCCATCCCTGGGTGTCCATGGATCAGGGACGACGGCGCAGGTGATGGTAATTCGCTGCCGGCGGTGGAGGGGGTAAGAGGTGGTGGTGGAGGGAGCGGCGGTGGAGAAGGACGGAAGAGAGGGTGAGAGTGGGAATGGAGAGCAGGTTTTGAGGAGTTCCATACCCGCGCATTTCGCTCTATCGAACCTAATAACTATCGGCTACTAGTAAATAATCCATCTATTTTCTTAAAAAAATCATTACTATAAGTATTTTAATATGATTCCAATTTTCTTCGGGCAAATATTAATAAATAATTAAATATTAGGGTTGAAAATCGAAAACCACCCCTAAAATAGGAGTATTTATTGATATAGGTTTGAATCGCATGAAAGCTTTCCTAAACCGATATTTCACTCCTTATTCAGCCCAAGGTAATCTGTGTCATAGCTGTCGATTTAGGACAAAACTTTAGAATTTAGTATATGAACGGTTGTTTCTTGTTGAAAATGTTTAAATGTATTCAATCTTCTGGAACTTAGGTTCACTTACACGAACGTGCACTCTGCACACCCTAACTCGTGTTATAGTAAAGTCGGTTTCCATTTTCGACGTAAATCCCGATTATACCAAATCTGACGTCGGTGACTTCTCAATTATTGATGACACTAAAATCACCAAACACTTGCTACTACAGAAAAACAAGAGCTCACTTAAGTGACACTTGAAGCTCACTAACAAGCTTACTTAAGCTCGCCTAGCTCACAAACTTAAACCACTGAAACAATTATAACAAACTCATTAGGCCAGCTACTGGGATTTGGGGGCAGGCCTCTCTTCACCAATTTTATGGTTCAATTATGTAAAAATAAACTTTTCCCCTAAAATAAAAACCAATGAGCAAGCCATAAATGCATTATATGTATGCATGGTCTTGTCTCTATTTTATTAATTTGGTAGAAAACAAAGAAATTAGTCTTCAAATGAGATTGGAAAGAGGTACTGTTTAAATTCTGCTTATACGCATTACCACATGCATATCTAATTGATCGATTCACTTGTAAAATTCCATGACCCATAAGTCGCAAACATGACATTCAAATCTGATGCCGCCAAATCCAGCAGCCTTTGCCAATCCAAGGAACTCCTTTTTAGTCCTCTCCTTCCCTCCCGGGTTTTGAGTCATCATCGTCAAATCCATCATGCATATCACTTTTGCTTCATTGCTCGTCTCTGGAACTTCTGTTACATTCGATTCGACTACAATCACCTTCCCGTTGTCTGGGATCGCCTCGTGGGAGTTCTTCAGCAACTTTATGCAATATTCATCGCTCCAGTCATGTAGAATCCACTGCAATGCCAAAATTTGTGCATTTAATATGGAGAAAAGTACTAATTAATGCCCTAACATATGTTATGTATTAGGAGTATTTAATTTCTACGCTCACCTTCATAAAAATAGCCTCCGTGCTAGGAACACCATCGAACATATCTCCACCGATATATTTGATCCCTGCAAATCCCAGTTAATTAATTAGTTCTCATAATCGTAGGACAACCTAAAATTTTGTATCCAAAGTCGTGCATTGTTTTCCTAGTTCGTGCGCTTTGCCGATTAGTTCTGAGATTTATAGATCTCATATTGAGGAAGTAATAAAATAAAATATTCTCGATGTAAATTTTCGGTGCGTATGTACGTGCATTTCTTTTTGTAAATGAGCAAGCAATTGGAAATAGCAAAAATTAGTGAAGATGGAATGGCATGGCTTGTGACATGAGGAAGGTCAAAATTGATGGCTTTAATTTTAGGATACTTTGATAAGATGAGCTTAAGGATGTGGCCCAGACTGATAAAGTCCGGTGGGCCGACAATCTGGGGGTCGTGCGTGTAACGGGCCTAGCATACAAGCCCAATGAGGTTCCAACCCAAAACCATATGGCAATGGGTGGAGTAGCTCATTGGGTTCAACACGCCCCCTCAAGTGCAACTGTCTGGGCCAGTTGACACTTGGACAGAACACCTCAAGGCTTGCGAACCGTCATATTTGGAACCGTCATATTTGGATCGGTCGCTCCTTTATTGGGCGGGCTGCTTGAATGTGCTCTCATAAGGCCGACTAGTCCGAATCAATCCCTCAAGACTCGCAAACCGCCACTTTTGGGATCGATCGCTCCTTTATTGGGCGGACTGCCTGAACGGGCCCATGAAGCCAGCAAACCCGAAAACTCCAGGAAAGAACCCACACCGCAACCTGCTCTGATACCATGATAAAGTCCGGTGGCCGACAATCTGGGGGTCGTGCGTGTAACGGGCCTAGCATACAAGCCCAATGAGGTTCCAACCCAAAACCATATCGCAATGGGTAGAGTAGCTCATTGGGTTATATAGTAGGCTTTCTTAGTCTCAAGTTTCCCATGTGGGATAACTCTCAACACAGACCACCGCCAACGTCCATGAGCTGATTGATATCCTGGAAGCCCTTGTAGGAGTCGAGCACCTTCTTCATCATGATGGATGTGATATTAAGCATTGACGCATTGAACATCTCGTTGAAGTTGGGGTCTACTGCCGGATACTCGAACGCGTTCATCCCATGGCATTTGTTGAATGCAACGCCTCCATCCAACACCGAGTCTTTTAGTTTGTACCTGTATAACTATGATATATTCATATTGCTATATATATAGAGCTAGTTTTTCTTTTATCTCTTCACTTTTGGATCAATATTAATATGTAGTTCTACCTAAGTGGTTTAAGTGGTATGATGTATGGGGGTTTTAGCCTTTGATCAGGTTTGATGCTTACCTCGTCCTTTGAGCTTAAATTTACTTGAGTTAAAAACTACGCCTCATTATCCCTTTTACTATGGATTGAGCTAATTGGCTCAAGTTGATTTACCTAGTTTGTGACTATCAACATTTATTTTGGTAGAAAAAAAAATACAAATACAAGGTTTACTGCCAAAAGTGAATCCTCTTTAAAAAATAAATATTGTAATATATTATGGTTGTACTAATTAAGAGTCGATTCGATCATCTGCCTAACGGAATATGAACCACCTTCGGTGGGTAACTCCAAACTTGTAAACTAGCCGAAAAAACAAAAAAACTTATAAATCAACCTACGTTAACCAATTCGACTCAATAAAAATGAAGTAAGAGAACAAAGACATAAATTAAATTCAAAATCTCCCAGCATTTCCAATTTCCCATGCCTCCTACCACTTCTTATCACCACTAGCCCTCCCAACATCAATGTAATTTCGAAACAAGTAGTGACCTCACTTTCTTGGCCTCCCGCGCATGGCCTTTTCTGTCCACACCCATAAGCACTGAAAGTTAATTATGACCCTTCTTTTTTTTTGGTCGAATAATTATGACCCTTCTAAACCCGTGGCAATGAGATTATGTACATGCATGCATCAACATCTAATCCAAATTTATACTAACATATGAATGAGAGATTAGGTACATGTGCACATTTATCCGATGCTTAATTCGTAAATTAAGCTTCCATGTACATGAACTTTATACACTACTAAAATTTATTTTTTGTAGTGCATTCTAATTTATATGGGCTAAATCAACGTCCTCATTCAATTATGAATTCTTAACTCAAATTTGCGTACATGTATAGTAGATCGATTATATTCCACCAAAAAAAAAAATAGTAGATCGATTATAATACAGTATTTAAAGTTATTAATGACAGTCATTAGTTTTGTGTAAAGCAAAACAATTCATTAATAAATTAATAAAAGAACTAAACAAATTAATTAAATGACATACCAGCTTTGAAGTAGAACTTTGTCCGTTACCAACCTCAACGACGGCGTCAGCGACAATCCGTCGTCGTCCTTCACCAGATACCTCCCCACCGCCGTCAATCCATACACCCTCCTCGCCTCTCCCCCGGGGACGACTTCGACGGAGCAACTCACCACCGAGAATGTCGCCAGCAGTCGGAGGATCCTCTCCACCATGTCCGCCGCCTGCGGGTTCTCCTCGCCGGAAGCTTGGCCGCCACCTCCTCCGCCGAGATTTGGGCGTCGCACCCGGCGCCGGCGATGATCTCGAGGAGGCCGAGCTCGATCGCCGCCTGCAACGTCATGGGGAGCACGACCGAGTTGGCGAGCAGCGCCGCCTGCACCATGGCAGCGTGGTCGGCTGCTGCGGTGTTTGATGTGGGGGTTTGTTTGGGAGCAGGCATTTTCGAATTTTGTTTCTCGCGATTTGGGGTTTGTGTGGACGGACTTATTCGGTTACGAGTTACGACCTCTATAAATACCGAGTAATCTATCATTTCGCCCCTTCTATTTGCAATGAATTACAAAAAAATAACCATAATTTATTAATATCAAATTTTAGCATTCGCTTAAGTATAGGGTTCTCAATGGGTTGGATTATGGGTGGGTGGAGCACTTCCACCATCTGACCCACAAATACACATACTCCACTCGACCCACCTGTCATCCGTAAAATATTATACCCGTCATCTAAACTATCTGTCACCCACGGATTACTTCGGGTGACCCATTCACCCAACAAAGCATATAAAAATGATAATTTTAAATAAAAATAAATATCGATAAATCCATAAAAAACAACCTAATAATGTCAATAGGTCAATGACAACAAACTGGTGATTCAGAGGAGAGGCCGCCCAACGGTGACAAGAGAGGCCACCCAATGACGACCGTGACAGGAGGGTCGAGAGTCTAGGGTTAGAGAAATAGCGGCGAGTGAGTCACTCAGAGGAGAGGGCGAGCGCCACGTTGGAGAATGGAGATCCTACTATATAGGTTAGATATTTGGTGAGTGATCGACTGAGTGTTGTCTACCGTGGGATAGTAATCATAGAGGCAAACTAATGGGCTTAGGCTCAAATTGTAAAATTGTTGAGGGTGGTTAAAAAACCCATTAAGCCTACACACATATTGAAAATTAAGGATTTAAACGGGTTATACGGGTGGGTCGGATGAAATGGGTGATGGGTTGGGCCGGTGATGTGTTGGTTTATGGGTCGGGTGAAATGGGTGATAAACTCTTACCCGTATCCGACCCATAACCCGTTTCGCCCATCACACGAACCGCCCATCACCAGCTTTGTTTGGGTTTTCACCCGTTTATTTCGGTCAGGTGAAACGAGTGAGTCAGTCACCCGTGCGTAATTAACAGCCCTACAGTTAAACAGTTAGGCCTCCAAACAATAGTACCTAAAAGTCTCTGATTCAACTCGATCTCACCGCCCTCACCAAAGAAACAAAAATTAATCTCAAATTTTAACTTCTGAAGCTAGTTATATTATCATAAAAAGGAAATACAAAATAGTAGATAAAAATTCAGGCTTAAAGCATCTTTGTTATATCACGAGATCCATACATCATCATATCGAGTGCTCTTAGCTTGACGTTGGATGCATACTAATACTTAGTACAACAAGTGGTTAGCTCTCAACGGGAGTTGACTCTAATATTCATTAGATCAAAGTTAATATTTAATTCAACATTATTAAAGTAGTATATAACGTAAAATCTTTATATGCACAAATTATTTGTCGGGCGCACAAAAATTGAGACGTTATGAAGTGTTTCGCTCTATGAATCGTTTAAATAACGGGTACCCAATAGCCAAGAGAAAAGGTCGGATGGTTGGACGCAGAGGACGGGGACCCCCTAATCCACCTCCGATGCCTAAGTTAGAAGAGCAATTGTCATTGAATGTCGAGGTAAAAGACAAGACTTGCATGCGAACTCAACAAATATGAGGTGCTCATCATACATGATGATGACATGTATTTATAATGGAGGAAAAGGAGAGAAAAGGTTGAAAACTCTATCTCTAAGAGCGAGAGTTGATAATACTCAAGACCAACAAGCGATTTCTTTCTCCCCAATCCAAGTGGAAATTCTATCGTTCAACTAAGATAGAATCCTCCATCATAACGAATAACCGCCATATATAATTTTATAATTAAATTCTAAAAGATAGAAAAGTATAATAAATAAAAGTACCTTTATGACGAATAATAGCGAAAATAATTATGGGATTTATGACGATTAATTTTACCCGCTCAAAATCCTAACTCCTAAATAAGACTAATTGAAAGAGATATCACCATTTTAAGCTAACAAAAAATTGGAGGAAATTGGAAAATTAAACCTAAACCCTAACTCGGAATAAATTTGAAGATGAGCAGGATAAAGAGAAATTGAAGTGCCTAAATTTCAGATTAGAAATACAACAACAACAGCAACATCTACTCAGATGTATCCCGAGCGGAATCTGGGGGGGTCGAGATGTACGCACCCTTACCTTGAATAGAAAGTCAGGAGGGTATTTTTGGCGAGCCCAACGTTAAAAGGGGAAAAACGCAAGATAAAACAAATGCTAGAACACGCACACAAACCAAAAGGGGGCAAAATGGGAAAACTCAAAACAAAAAGCGAAAGGGGAAAAGTGTCTCCCTGTATCGCTCCACCACCATAATCTTCTCGCGCCAATGATCTCTGTCCAAGGCCACCTCTTCTGTAAGTGCAGAGTTGTAAGGTCTTGCTTTATGACTTCCTTTCAACTCTTCTTCGGCATATCCCTCTCCCTGCGAAACTCGCCAGATACCAAACTTTCGTGCTCCTGATCGGGGGCATCTGGCGGTCTCCTTTGTATGTGCCTAAACCATCTAAGCTTCGATTCTCAGAGCTTCTCCCCTAAACTGGCAACTCCTATCTTACTCCGAATCGTCTGATTCCTAATCTTGTTTAGTATCGTGTGTCCACACATCAACCTCAACATTCTCATCTTTGCTACCAATCCTACCATCAACTTCTACTCTTGTGTCTTTGTAGTCAAATTTTTTTTTTTTGGTAGAAGGAGAGACGGTACTCTCCGGCCCCTCAAGGGGGCGTTTTATTAATACGGGAAAAATGGGCTAAGTAGTCAGCAAACGGGGGATAGCCCGACCCCTAACATCATCATGCAAAAGGTTTGTAATCCCCTCTGGCGGGGCAGACAATACATGAAAACCAACAGGAAAAGTAAACGCAAGGGACGCTAAGCTATCAGCAATAACGTTAGCCTCACGGTAGATATGTCGGGAATGGATAGTCCAATCCCTACTAATTAAGCCTTGGCATTGGAATACCAGGCTAGAGAGCGGGTGACAACTGGTCACCCTCTTACCTAGCAATCTAATAGCTAACTGGGAGTCTGATTCCAAATGCACTTTCCGGTAGCCCTTCTCCCAAGCGAGTTGCAGCCCATTGACGATGCCCCATAATTCCGCCATTGGTACGGTACAAATCTCGATGTGATGAGTAAATCCACCAATCCACTCGCCTCTGTCGTTCCTCAAAACTCCTCCAGCAGAAGCCATTCCGTCCCCTCTAACCGCACCATCCGTGTTCAGTTTAATCCAACCCTCTTCCGGTTTCTCCCAAGAAATAACCTGCAAACTCTTAGGCCTAATAACACGAGTATTGACAAGTTTACCTGCTGCCAAGTGAGCCTCCTTTGCTTGATTAATAACAAACAATGTTTTATCGGTTGTATCAGCCCTGTCTTTGAAGACTTTGGCGTTTCGCCACTTCCAACACCACCAAATGATAAATCCCAAACAGAGCGTTCCAGTTAACTTCAAACACGATTCGATCGTCCACCACATTTCTTCGTATCCAGGCCGCAAACGGATCCTGAAAAAATGAAGGATAAAAATTAGTGACATTCAAGCGAATCCAAATATGCCTAACCTGTGGACAATCTCGGAACAAATGCTCATAAGATTCCTTCGAGCTGCAGCCATAAGGACATTGATCGTTGACAGCAAAGTGACGACGGTATCGTTCCTCATTTGATAGGACACCACCTCTGCTGGCCAACCAGACGAACGCACGAATTCTTTCTTGGACCGTAAGCGACCACACCTTTTTATAGAACTGACCATCCATACTATTCAGCTCAAAATTTCCTCTGATCAAGTTGTAACCCGACCCAACTGAGTAAGTACCATCCGCAGAAAACCGCCAACAAAGTTCATCATTATCGTCTCCACTGTTCGGATGGAGTGCAACAGCAGCCAGATTCATCAACACTGCATTCGGGAGCATTGTGTTCAAGGCAGCCCAGTCCCAACCAGCGCCATCAACCCAATAATCTCTCACCCTCTGATTCAATTGACTCGCAACGAGATTATGCTTTGACAGGTTGCACAAAGGTTCGTCCAGTAGCCAAACATCAGTCCAGAAACGTGAAGAACAACCATCCCTAACTAGCCATTTAGTACCCTTCACCAGCACTTCCGCAATACCGGATTTTATGCCCCTCCACACATTCGACACAACATTCGTATTACCTAATGCGCTGTCCACATATTTTCTCTTGAGGACCGAGATCCAAATACCACCATCTCCCATGATAAATCTCCAACCCAACTTCCCAACTAGAGCCAAGTTCAACTCTCTCATGGAACGGATGCCAAGCCCGCCTTGTAATCGGGGTTTAGTAACTTCCTCCCAAGCGACTTTATGAATCCGCTTACGCTCTGAAGAATTACCCCAAATAAAGTTTCGATTGACCGTATCAATTTGGTCACAAATACTCACCGGTAACAAGGACGAAGACATAGTATAAACCGGGAGTGACGTTAGCACCGATCTAACTAACGTTATACGCCCTGCGAAGCTAAGCGATCTCGACCTCCACCCTGCTAGTTTCGACTTGAATTTATCAAGGATAAAGCTGAATGTATCTTTGTTGACGGCCTTGTGAAGTACCGGCATGCCAAGATAATTTCCTAAATCAGTCGTAACCGAAAAGCCACTAGCAGCCTGTAGCAAACGCCTCTGTCTCTGCCCCACATTCGGGGAGACAAAAATTTTCGACTTGTTCTCACTAACTCTCTGACCCGAGGCTGTACAAAAATCATTTAAACAGCTCTTAATCAACATCACCTGCTCAACCGAAGCCTCCGCAAACAGCATAATGTCATCGGCAAAGAAAATGTGGGACAATAAGGGGCCGGACCTAGTAAGCTTGATCGGCTTCCAACCCTTAGACTCCACTGCCTCCATGATAATGTGACTGAGTCTCTCTATACACAAGAGGAACAAATATGGGGAGATGGGATCTCCTTGCCTAATCCCCCGGGAGGCCGGAAACTGGTTAGTTAATTCCCCATTCCATAGAACTTGCAATCTCGTAGACGAAACACAAGTCATCACCCATTGAACCAACTGATCAGGAAAGCCCACCAAACGCAAAGAGGACTCGATAAACTCCCAACTAAGCCTGTCATATGCCTTCTCAAGGTCCAGCTTCATAATCATCCACCCCTTGGCGCCTCTTTTCTTCCTCATAGAATGAACCACCTCCTGGGCAATAACTATATTGTCAGTAATCATACGGCCAGGGATAAAACTCCCTTGCATCGGCCCAATAATATCCGTCATGAGGGGCTGAATGCGATTGACAAGAATTTTCGTAATCGTCTTGTACAAGACGTTACAAAGGCTAATAGGACGGAACTGACTGATCATCTCCGGCTTAGCAACTTTAGCTAATAACACAATCAATGTATCATTCATCCCAACCGGGAGTGAGGAAGTGCGGAAAAATTCCCGAATAAAGCTACCCACAGAATCCTTGATTAAGTCCCAACATCTTTGAAAAAATACCAATTGAAAACCATCAATCCCCGGAGATTTAAACGGACCCATTGACTTGACCGCTCTCCAAATTTCTTCCATAGAAACCGGCACAATGAGGCTCTCCATCCTGTCCCTAGATAACAACGGAAAATTTCTACTCAACAAAGGCAATCTGCTCAGATCAGTAGGCTCAGCACAGAAGAGCTTGCTGTAATAATCTACCGCCATATGCTCAAGCTCTTTCCTATCATCAATCCACCGGCCTTCGCCATCCTTAAGACCATTCACCCGATTATGAGCCCTTCTAATAATAGTGGAAGTGTGGAAGAAGGACGTGTTTCGGTCTCCACAAGTGAGCCATTGTTCACGCGACTTTTGGAACCAAAGCGCTTCCTCTTGCTCAAGAACCAACTCCAAGTCCATTCTAGCTTTAGTCTCCACCTCAGCCATACGATTAGACCCACAAAGAGACAAATTCCTCTGAATCAAATCGAGTCTCTGCAGCAGCTCACTTTTTTTCTGATGTATATTCCCAAACTCTTTCTTGTTCCAAATTAGCAACTCCCTTTTGATCAACTCCAAAGCAGTCGGTGTATCAAGATCGTTGCACCACCAACTTTTGATCTTATCCTCGAAGTCCGGATGGAAAAACCACGCCGCCTCGAAGCGAAAGGGTCTCCGCTTCTTGTTGAACTCTAGACGAGGGCTATAATGAAGGAGAATGGGACTATGATCCGAAGAAAATCTAGGTAGATGTCTCACCCTAGCTTCCGGCCATCTCAAACGTCCCTCAACGTTCATCAACACCCTATCAAGTCTCTTGTGAACCATTGAAGAAGGCGACAATCGCCGACTCCACGTAAAGTTGTTCCCACTAAAACCCATATCAACAAGGCTAAACTTATCCACCAGGTCATTAAAAACCGAGGTATCAGCATGGAGATTACCCGAACCTCCCTTACGTTCATGATTAAACAATATGCAATTGAAATCACCTCCAATCACTACCGGACCATCAATCCTACTCACAGCTTCTTCAATATCCTTCCAGAACACCTCACGTCTCTTAACTGTAGGGGGGGCATACACCAGGATCATATGACAATATGTGCCCGACTCCAAAAAGGAAGCATGTATGAAATTGGGATTTTTGCACTCAATTTTCAAGTCCACCACATTGCTCTTCCACAACAGCCATACTCCTCCTTTGAATCCAACAGCTTCAACTCTTTCACAATTCGAGAAATCTGACCAAGTTAATTTATCACAAACAGATTGTGCTCTATCCCCAGAAACTCTTGTTTCAAACAACGCAAGCACATCAACTTTATTATGTCTACATAAATAACGAATAGCTCTTCTGAAACCTTTCTTACCTGCACCAAAACAATTCCAATATAAGACATTCATCATTAACAATAAAAAGTAAGAGAAAAACAGAAAACACAAAGGAAGAATCATTTTGGCTCCTTAGCCAAATTGCACTCCGCCATAGCGGAATCATTGTCACAACTCGAAACTGAATGACGGTGTTGACCAACTTCAGTACGCTGACTCTCCAGGGCACCAGGCTTGTTCAAATTTTGAGAAATCTGACAAATTCCTTGCACTGATTGATGGTTCACCAAATCTAGGTTATTGTCCTTATCCTGCAGATCCGGAATCGGCTCCAAATTCTGGTAATGAGCATTTTCTAAAGCAGCAGGAGGCACATGCTTTGTTATATTCAACTCCTCCATATTACGTTGTCTTTTCTTGGGTACATGGCCATTCACATCCTTCGGCCCACTAGGCCCGAATTTAGGATTGTTTTTACCCATGAAAATTCCTCCTGATCTTCCAATTTTGGGCTTCCTCTTGTCCACCTTAGATGCATTAAGAATAGGCCCACTCGCCTTTCCAGCATTAAACTCAATTTAAGTAACTCCACCTTGGCCCATATCAACTTGGCCCATTTCACATATCTGTTTCCCTTTGTCATATGACGGCTTGGCATAGGATGATTTATTCAAATTAGTGGTAGGCATAATCTTGGACGCAATTTTCTCCGCATCGTTTTTCACTGGACCCCCGCTATTTATGGCCTTAATTTCGGACTTTTCCTTCTTCTGTAAGTCTACCAAATATTTTCCATCTTTATTCTTTGTGCTATCCAAATCCTCACTTTCCTTATCAGAAAATCCCAGAGCACCAAAACGGTTGACTGGCAAAATTAATTGCCTAGAATCAGGGAAGAGATTATTCCTTTCCATATCCACGGCTCCCGGAATATTCTTTTGATCGGAAACTCTAGCACCCTCATTCGCCTGAGATGATTGACCGTCGACGACTTTAGACTTGTTCTTTGTTGGCTTTGATTTCCTCGTAACTACCATCCATTCACCATACGACCCCTTTCCTTCAATACAAGCAGTTGTCGGCGTTTCCGAACCAGAAGCAGTATCTAGCTTTTCACTCGGCCCCGTTTCATCCCCACCCTGAGTAGCAGCACACTGTGATTTTGAAAACGGTTTAAACGGACAGTTGTTTTTCACATGGCCAAAACGCCCACATCGGAAGCAAATAGTAGGAATGCCTTCATATTCAATGAGGTAGCGGTCTCCATTAATGGTTATAGCTCCTTTAAGAGGCTTCTCAAGGTCAACTTCAACACATATTCTAGCAAATCGCCCTCTGTTGGTGTATAGAGTCTTAGAGTCGACTCTGATTGGGCGCCCAATTCCTGAAGCCACCTTAAGCAAAATCTTTTCCTCATACAAAGTCATCGGAAGCCCAGTAATTCGAATCCACGTTGGAGCAGTTTTAATAGGATCCGATGTACGGAATTTAGGATCCCAACTTCTCACTGATAGACATCTACCAAACACTGTCCAAGGTCCATTTGAGAGGGCCGACATGTAGTCATTCTCACTTCCAAATCGAACCAAATAACACCCATGCTCCAAATCAAGGATCTGGAACCTGGTATTAGTCCTCCACATTTCCCTTATTTTCCTCTCCATGACTTGGAAAGCAATAGGGGGGCCTAAGAGCTTGATAACCACAGACCATGTCCAAACCGACGCAAGAGCTTCCATAACATCTTCAGCAATAACGACCGCCAGATCGCCATTCTCTTCATCCGGGAAGGAGACCGTAACTTTTCCTTTCAAGAAATCTTCATCCAGTGCAGTTTTCGATTGATAAACTCCCCCAACTGCGACCTCTTTCCAAGATACCTTCTTGTCCGGCGGATCACCCGGGGGCCGATCACTCGTAGTATTGTCAATGTTCATACCATCATTGCCCGGACATTGGTTTCCCGGTGCGAACACCGGATTAGATACGATGTTCATAACAGCAAGGAACAGAGAAAAAGAGAGATTCACATCTCGGACTGATTCGACATATTTTTAAGAATATTGGGACAAGGGAAATGTTGGGACAAGGGAGTTATGTAAGGGGACAGAGAGGATTTGGATCGAAACAATACTCCATTATTCAACACTCTAAATCAATAGCCAAAAAGGAAAATTGAATAATTCCTCCTACAAACAAGTAGCAAAAATGAATTGTTTGGAAAATGGAGTGGCGGTGTTAGATTGTTTTCCGTTGACGAGTTTCTCTCTGGTGTTGCCACGACGGATGATTATTCTCTTTCCCCGTCTCCTATATATGAATCGAATTCTTTGATTTCTGTTTCCATCATCAATTAATTTAAGGTAATCTTTTTATTTACTCTATGCACTGTGTTGTTTTTGATTAAATTGATATCACTTACTAATCGCCCTGTGCCCCTGCATATCAACTGTTTGTTGTTTTGCCTGACCCAAATTTTCTTCTTTAGTGTATACAACGGGGATTATCACTATCTCATTTTGTTTGCACATCAACTGTTTGTTGTTTTGTCTGACCCAAATTTCATCTCAATTTGTGTTTGTCGTGTGGATTTGCTGATGTTTTGATTTTAAATGCTTTGAAATCCGACCCTGAAACAAATTCAACGTCTCAAATGTTACATCCAAGCTTAAGACTCGATAGATCTATTGTGATATAATGTAAAATTCATTTTTTGCAAATGCTAGAAATGAGTCAAAAAATGGAGGAAACCCCATCGCCCAGTCGACCTGTGCGTCTTAATGAAAGGATTCTGTCATCCATGTCCAAGAGATCAGTTGCTGCACATCCATGGCACGATCTTGATATTGGTCAGTCATCAAAGATGTTAATTAGCCGTCTCTCAATAGGAAGAATTACTATAATAGAACTAATTGCATATATTGTGTATACGATGTGCAGGATCTGAAGCGCCTAAGATTTGCAACTGTGTAAGTGACCCCATCAAAAAAAAATTTGCTCATAATGTAATGAGTGATACATTGATCCGGTTATGACATTGATTTCTGGCTTACTTTTGGCAATAGGTCATTGAGATTACAAAGGGGAGTAAGGTGAAATATGAGCTTGACAAGAAGACAGGGATGATTAAGGTATCGAGATTATGATACTATTAGATCTACCTATAAATGCCAATTATAAGACAAAACCAAAGCGTTAATATATTGTCTTTAAAATTATGTATCATATCATAGCCTAAGTTCTTAATGCTAATATTTGACTACTGTGGTAAACTTGTAGGTTGACCGTATCTTGTATTCTTCTGTGGTGTATCCTCACAACTACGGCTTCATCCCTCGTTCACTTTGTGATGATAATGATCCCATGGATGTCTTAGTCCTCATGCAGGTAGATTTCTTGAGACTTAACGCAAGATAGATAATGAATGCATTATGTGACATAATCCAAACTCGCAATGGACTTATAAACAGGAACCTGTGGTCCCTGGGTGTTTTTTGAGGATGAAGCCCATTGGCCTGATGCCTATGATTGATCAGGTAGTACTCTTCACATTATGAAATTTATAACTTTCAAAAATGATTTCCATTTCCACTGCCTTAACTTAACAAATGTACTAATCTCGACGCTTTCAATAAAAACTAGGGAGAGACAGATGATAAGATTATTGCAGTATGTGCTGATGATCCCGAGTACAAGTTCTATAATGACATCAAGGAACTTCCTCCTCATCGGTTGGCTGAGATCCGTCGTTTCTTTGAAGATTGTATCCTTTTTTAGTATATATCATATCTATCTTATATTCTTCTGTTTTTTGTCCTGCAATTGCAAACATCGATTTACAGACTTTGAACCTTAACAAGGAAAACAGACAAGAAGAATGAGAACAAGGAAGTCGCCGTGAACGACTTTATGCCTGCAAATCATGCGATTGAAGCTATCCAACATTCAATGTAAGTCATTCTCTATTTGGACATCAAAAAGAGTTGGCAATCTGACTATTTTCTGCATACATAATGTTAATTTGGTTTCTTTTGTTGTTTTGCAGGGATCTTTATAATGAATACATCGAACACTCCCTGAAGGAACATTGATTTATCAGCTCTACAATCCGATTATACTTCAATAAATACCAAATTTTTCGGCCAGATGTCCTGATTATATTCTATAAATTAAGTTTTTTCGTTATTATCTGTTCATCCCTATCATATTTTGCGGCTGCAAAACAGCATGGAATCTTATGCATCTTTTGCTACTATTCAAGTGCTATTTATTTGGATTCTTTGTACGGTCAGACAAGCTTATTCTGAAAGAACATGTAAGAAGTGATATTGTCAATGAGATTATCTAGTGATTGATCGTTATTAGTTGTTAATATGTTTGGTTTATCTGTTTTGCATATAGCATATGCTAACTAGCTTTATCAAAAGCAATCAAGCTTACTACCAAAAGCTCAACAACTCATTGGTATGAAATTTAAAATTGATAATCAAAAGATAACGAGAAAAACCTTAATATAGAGTAAGTAAATTCATCTTTTCGTTTAGAATCAATATCAAACTAAGATGTTAATTTGATAAACCACCCACTTTCTTCCCCCTGTTCCATTGCGAAAACAGGGCCGTCTCAATAATCTATCTCAAAAGTACTTCATCGAGGTCGGCGCTCGTTCGCTTGCTGGATAACAACCCTTAAGCATGAATTGCTCAAAGTCCCTCCTTAAAAATAGATATATAAAAGACATAATTCATATCGATACTCCTAATGGTAGAAATACTCGATATCTCATATCCAATATGTAAAAGAGTCAATCTATTTATTTATTTTTAATTCAAAAAGTTGATTTTTATCCAAAGTTGTTGTTACCGTTACATTTGGTGACAATCTTTGGTGGGATAAATACCAAATTTGAAATTATGGGCAATATGCACTGCCACCATCAGTAGTCAGTACTCAGCTTCAGTGGTACTGGTCCAGGCATATTCAGGTACCCCCTACTGACAAAACGACGTCACTTATATTAAATACTCCGCCCCCGAGAAACGACGTCGTTCTTTTCCAGTACTTCTTCACTTCCAAAACTCGTCTTTTGATCTCCTCCGCCCCTTTCCACTTGCAAACCAGAGACCAGAAAGACGATGAGCCATGATGAAATCCATGAATCACCACCTCTCAAATGGAGCAACAACCCGCATTCTAGAAACTTCCCTGATCCCGTCCCGAATCTCGCCGTCTTCGTTATTATCGCTCTCTTTGTGTTGGGTTTCGGGATTTCCCTCTTCATACTGGTGGTGGTCCACAACGCCGTCTTCCTAGTGTCTCTCATCCTCCTCTTCTCCCTCGTCTTCTCTTTTCTCCTCTGGCACTCTATCTCCCGCCGGCGTAGGGCGGTGCTCCTCCTCTTCCTCCGCTCCTTCCCCGACTCCGACCTCCGCACCGCCCCTTTGGGCCAGCTCGTCAAGATTACCGGGGTAATTCTGTAATTTAGTTGGGTAATTGCATATGCTTTTCCGATTTGCATTGAGTGTGTACATTGTACTTAATTTCATATGGATTAAAGTCTAAGATGGCATTGTGTTTCATTCTGCATTTTTGCTGTTACTAGGTGAATTTTCTAGTCCATTTTCGTTAGAAAGCTTGTTTCTTGAGAGAGGTTGATGCTCTAGTTGTGCTCTTTTAGATTGAAGTTGTAATTGCAAATAATGCATTTGAAAGGTTGTAGATTCTACTGTGGGATTTCAAGAGCATCTGGTCTGGTGTGAATGATCCTTGCAAGTCGTTCTTGTTTAACAAGAGGGCAACAGTAAGTTCTGTATGTTTAATTTTTTTTAATATTATTTCATGGCAGCCAGTTTCATGTGGAGATATCAGCTTGGAATCGTCTTACGAAAAGGCTGGTCCATGTATCTACACATCAACTTTGCTGTATGAATGTAAAGAATTCGGTTCGAGGCTGCCAAATGCAAATGAGTTGTGGTTTCTTTGGAGATTAGCCTATTCAGAGGTATCTCAATCCTTTCATCTTGCCATATGTACATCAGTTTGCTTGTATGAAAATGAATATTTTTGAATGCCCTATGCTTTAATAGTTGTCAAGGGATGGAAGGGGGGCCGTGAACAAATCAGCATAGATTGTGAAGGTAGATGATTAGTTACATTGAGTACCATTAGGTTAGATGGTCTATAAATTAGTATAAGACTACGGGTAGCGAGAGCTATAACATGTGGAATTGGTGTGTTCTTATCAGATTTTGAGCTGGCCAAGACTCATTGTCCTGGAAATTGTTTTTGCCTTTTTTCGTTGTTTGAGTTCTTATCCTCAGTTACTGCCTGTAGGTTTTTGGTACTTGGCTTAGGCAATTTGATTATAATTAAGTGATAGTAAGCCTAATAAAGCATCTCACTTTAGGTTCTTGGTCAAATATGCCTCTTTCCTTTCTTATGCTTGGTCTCTCCTCTTTAGATCCTTTGGCAATATCTAAGTTTTGTTTTGGATGATGACAACATTTAATCTTACTTGACTACAGTATATAATTCATGTCTTTCATGATCAACTGACATATCATTTGGCTTCTCAGCGGTACATAATATTGCTAATCTCTCATTTACATTGTATATATGTTGGTCCCTCTTGTATATTGTCTTGGATTCTTGCTTCTTTATCTATTATCTACTCAGATAGGTTCAATTAACCTGCTGCATTTTACCTGTTGGGTCTATTTTTTGATGAGCTATTGAGTGGAGAACCAATTCATGAATAAACCTGAATTCTTTGACAGAGACTCTGCACAGACTTCTACATATGTGATCAAAAGTCTGGGATTAGGGCGCTGGTAAAAGCTGGCTTTGGCTGTAAAATTACCCCCTTGATCAACGAGAGCACGCTCATCAACACTACAAGAACGAACAGTTGCACCCTTTCTCCAAGCTTGAAGAAATGGCTTGATGAACGATGCCTTTCAAATAACTCTTGTCCGATTCGCCTTGAAGAAGGGTAATAATAATAACACAATGCAATTCAAATCAAATGAGATTGGTGAACACATACAAGACAACTATACACCATCTTTATATAGTCTTCCAAATCATTTGTTCCCATGAAACGCTTGTTGATAGCATTTTCTTGGATAGGTACATAAAGGAAGGTAGCTTAGTGACAGTGGCTGGAATCTTGCACAGAGAAAACGACATAACAATGATTGTTCAGCCTCCAGAGGCTCTCACCACTGGTTGTATATGGAGAAGACTGTTTCTTCCTATGGATTTTGATGGGGTCATTCTTGGAATCCCTAACAACTCTAGCCCTTGATATGGTAATGAAGAGCTGAATATATGATCCAAATTAGAGATGCTTTGGGGAGACTAGGCTTTTAATTTTGTGAAATGACCCCAATTTTGGTTTTTGATAGATTGGTTTTGGGTTGGTTAGATATATTCCAGGATTTAGCCAAGTCAACTTATTAGTGATGCTTGATCCTTTGTTCTATGCCTAGGCTAAGATAAATGCAAGCTTATGCGTGCTGAAAGTATATATTCAATTAGCAGCATTTTGTATAAAAGTGTTCGGTGAAATTAGAAGATAATTGTTATTCATGGTCAATGCTGAATGAAATTCAACTAATGTAGAAGCTTATTATGTTGTTTTGATTCTAAGGCAATTACACCTTCAAGCACTAAAAGAAATTACAAACCCAACATTAATCACTGAGAACAAAGTAGTTTAGTCACTGTATTATGCATAACAGATCCAGTTAAAAATCTCTACATATCCAACCTCAAACTGCTATCAGTCACTAACCAACTCAAAATCACCTGCCTCTTTTTATTCCAATGAAACAGTGGTTCTTCTATTATTAGTCTTACTAGTTACCATCACCCATGAAACTGGATATCATCAAATCCAATCTCATGATCGTGTTCTTGTTCGTCCAATCTCATGATCAAGCGCCTTCTGAAGCCAATCCTCGGCATCCTCCATCATCTCAGGGCTCAGCCTCACCATGAGAATACAAAACTCGGTCTCATTCAACGCGCCATCTCTGTCAAGATCTCCTTCTATAACCATGGCTTCTGCCTCATCCTCGCTCATTCCTTGCATCCCAAGCAACCCCGCGTTCTTCCTCAGGCTCTCGGGAGTGATGAGCCCCATGTCCACGTCAGCTAGAAGCTTGAACCCTCCGCAAAGCTCCGTCACGAACGTCTCCACGTCAAGCTTCTCTGCCATAGCCGGTAATAAGTCTTCATACTCATTCTCCATTTCTAACTAACTTCTTTTGTTTTTTCTTATGGGTGGGCAAGATCTCAAGTGTTTGATTAATATCTTCTAAGAAAGATCGTTATATATATGTGCAATGTGAGTTTGTTTGATTCAGAATGATTTATGATCGGACACGTGTATGGTTCGTATGAAGAGGGAGTCAGGCATATTTATGTCTTCTTTTATTGGAGAAATGAGAGATGAGATTAAAAAAAAAAAAAAACAGTTTTGATGGGCTTCGAGGAAGGTGGCATAGTAGAAGATGTGGTGGGGGCAGAAGAGAAAAGATGGAAGCAAGTAGTAGTAGTCATCACGAGAAACAACGGATTACGAATTTTAAGAGTTAGGACATCTTTAATTTGATTTCTTCATAGATGAAGTTTCATGGAAGCTTCCTTTTGGGTCATGAATCACACAATCTCAATCCACCATTTAATTAAAATGTTGTCTTTAATTTGCTTATTTTTTGTAAAAAGTGAACTTTTATGATAATAGGCTTTATAAATTAAAATGTCTTTTTTTTAAGGAAAGAAATTTGATATACCACATATGTCTAGTATTGAAAAGTCAAAACAATCGACCCAAATCAACAAAAAGCTCGATTTGTGTGTATCTATGTTTGTATTTGATGAGAAAGGTTTAAATTCGATTCAATGTCATTGAATCGAAAATAGATGAGATAGGTTTGTTCCCAAGTTAAATTAGTGATGATCATCATATTCTTCTTAGAGCCATCAAAGCTCAATTTGTAAAACACAATCCTCAATTGCTTTATGTCCATGATTTCTTTACTTATGTTGTTCTTGAGCTATTTCCATATCATTTTGATAGGTTTTAGCTTCTCCAATTAGTATAAAATAAAGTCAAATATATTATTTAAGTTAATGCTATATAATATCTTCGTTAGTGCTCGTTTGGTTGAACACGAGAAGTGAAAATCCCATGAAGTTAGATTCTGAGAATTAAGTTTTTGAGAATTATATTTCATGGAAATTGATAAATTATGTTTGTTTAAACTCTAAGTCACATGAATTGAACTCTAATTGATAGGTTATCTTACCTATCTCCCTCTAGATAATTAGAATTTCTTAAAATGGAGGAAATGAAAAATCACAGGAAATAAAAAATCCAGTTTTGGATTAAAAAAATTTCAACCAAACATGGGTCTCCAACCTCATTTTATAGGATTTTCAACTTCCTAGGAATTTCTTTCTCAACCAAACAATTACTTATCTTAATTTTTTTTTACTTTATTTATAGGATCTAGGTTAAACTATTTTAGTCTAACTCTTTTGTACAAGTACACAACTCTAATTCAATAATAATTACATTATTTTTCACAAACATTATATTCTCTATATTGTAGCTGCTTAAATCTTTGACACTATCACAAACCTTTCTCTCGTCTCTCAACAATGGTCGAGCATTTCACTATTTTGATTAATTCGTTCAAGACTAACAAACCTATCACCATGTTTATCTTTCCAACATCACCAAACTCACACTCACAAATTATCTTGCTTGGAAAACCCAAGTCAAGATCACTCTTAATGGTTATGGATTGTTCCATTTCCTTGATGGTTCACATCCTGCTCCATCCACAACAACCTTTGGCCCTAACAACACTACTATACCAAATTCGGCTTACAAAACTTGGCAATGCCAAGACCAATAGCTTCATGGTGCTCTCCTTGGAACCCTATCCAACTCGATGGTGAACTTGGTCACTCAAGAGGCCACATCTAAGGCGGCATGGAATTTGCTTCAACAAACCTACGCTACTGCCTCTCTGACCACAAAAGCAACATGAAAAACGAGAAGGGGACGTCCTCCATCTCCGACCACATGAAAAACGTGAAGGCATCTTTCAATCTTCTTGCATCTCTTGGAGCTTCGGTTTCACAAGAAGATTTTATTGAATATGTCCTCAAAGGGTTGGGTTACTCTTACCAATCCATCATTGATGGTGTTAACAACCAAGAAATTGCAATCACCTTTCATGAACAGTTTATTATCAAGGAACTTGACCTCAAGCTTGAGGGCACTAGTGACGGTGCACCAACTATGACCTTCAACGCTCAAACCAAGTCTGGCAAAAAGAATAAGATGTCGAACACTATATCCGGATGACAACTAGCACACCATTTTTAACACCTACTTTTAAATTTTTTGGCTTGGAGGATTAATAAATCGTTTATTGGCCCTAATTTTGCCCTGATGCTAGACTAACGAACCAACTCTTGAAGCTAACTGTTCGATGCCCTACTATAAAATTGAGGCCCTTTGTCAGTGCACACCTTGCCCAGGGTCGGGCCTAGCTAATTGTATATCTAAGCAAATAAGCCAAAATGTTCCATTAAGGCTTTCAAAATGAATCAAAAGTTGCTCAATGCTCATTTGTAATGCTTCAAGTGTAAGATTAATTAGACCTATTAATTTAAGTTTATATTTGAGATTATGGAAAGGAAAGCACCCGTAACACTACAACAACAAGAAAATTGACTCAATGCACTTCCCCTAAGGGAGAATCTGAGGGGTCAAAATATAGGCACCTCCGACTTACGCAGAGGGGGTGCTCAAGAAAGACCAAAAAGAACATGAAAACACCTGAAATAGAACAATA
This sequence comes from Fallopia convolvulus, assembly GCA_964016875.1. NCBI lineage: Eukaryota > Viridiplantae > Streptophyta > Magnoliopsida > Caryophyllales > Polygonaceae > Fallopia > Fallopia convolvulus. The sequence goes on along the minus strand of OZ024720.1, from coordinate 59,708,795 downwards.
GGGCACCAACTCAAAAGGTAGCAGAAACAAACAAAATGAAAACAAGCCAAAACCGAAATCAAACGAAAAACAAAAACAAATGTGAGAACAAAAACCAAAAACAAAGCAATACACCCAAGCTGAAATGACCCAAGCGAATCTGTCTGTTCAGGAGACTAGGCGACTAGCAATTGTCTACCACTCGAATCTTCTCCCTCCAACTATCATTGTATGCTGCCAGATCTGTTGAAATCCCCAACTGGTTAATGTCTTGCTTTATACTATCCTTCAAACATTTGTTCGGTCGTCCCCTTCCTCTACGTAAGTCTCCCAAAGATCAAGCTCTCACACCTGCGAACTGGCTCCCCTGGCCCTCACCTCTGTATATGTTCAAACCAGCGCAGTCTTGTTTCTCGCATCTTGTTCCTTATACTGGCCACCCCATCCTACTTCTGATCACTTCATTTCTGATCTTATCTAAAAGTGTGTATCCGTTCATACACCTTAGCATTCTCATCTTAACTACCATGATCAAACCTCTGTTCATGTGCCTAATACTTGAATAAAGGCAGCTTATTCGCACCTAATGCTTGAATACAAAACAATTCATATTGGTTTTTGTTTTTGAACTGAAAACGTAAATATGTAAGACTGAATCACAAAATGACAGATAAAATCAACTATTTACGTCAGCTTAGTCGGACCTAATGCTTGAATACAAAGCAATTCCATTTTCTTTATGACTCCCTTGGTTGATTGATCCTCGTAGCCTCGTAGGATTAACAGGTTCGATTTATTAGTTGACTTTGACCAGTTAAAACTATACAACGTATGCCTGATCGTTTTTCTTTTTTTTTTGGTCATGTACGAAAATTTAGGGTGAGGGGATGGTGCCCAGTCCAAGGACAGGGAAGACCTAAAATTTAGGGTGAGGGGATGGTGTCCCAGTCCAAGGACAGGGAAAACCCAAGGGCTCAGAGAGCTCTTACAAGCCCGATTCCTGTCTTGCTCCACTAGACCAACCCCTTGAGGTTGATCGTTTTTCTTTTTAAATATGTAAGAATTAAGTTGGTGGTACAAGTTGAAGGCCATAGGTAGCATTCTACCCAAAAAAAAACAAGGCCAAAGCATCTTTTATATAAGAACATTCAGTTTTAAATACTTCATAAAGATTTCAGCATGTAATTTCGACCAAAAAACAGAGATTTCAGCACGTAAATAAGGATTTCCCAAAGACGAATCTAGATCGTTACATGGAATTGATCACACAGATTAAGGTTGCCTTCTTTGAATTTATATTTTCTACATTCGAGCCGTTTTGCAATGCCATTTCTAACTTCTAAGTATATTTGAGACCATAAATTAGAAACAAAGGGATCAAAGGCAAAGAATGTTGTTTTGGGTGTACTTGCACGCAACATTGAGTCAAAAAGAAAAAAAAAAACTGATGAGAGCCTATATAATAATTTGTTAGGGTATCTGATCTGCAATTTGTGCAGTGCTTGTGAACAATAAGCTCTATATTAATCATAACTAAACAGCAACAAAAAGTCAGCAATTTGTTCATTTACGTACAAATCACAATTTGCAATCAATTTTCTTCTTACTACTAGTAAGCAACCCTTTATTTTCAATAGATTCATAAGCACAACGGCAAAAGAAGTCAACTATCCCATACCTTCCCACCACCAACCAAAGAATTCAGCTTTCATGATCAAACACTAAAAATGCTCTTCAGCTATCTTTGATTTCTCAAGAACAAACTTGCCTTCCTTGTACTTCTGTGACTCTTCATATGCTTTCAAGTACTTCCACCCCATAGTCTCCCCGCAATCACAGCACATAACATCAGCCACCGTATGAAGCCCCGTCATCATTCGCCTGTCTTCTTTTGGCCCCAACACCACATTCTTGGCGTTTGAGAACAAGAAAGCTCGCCCCGATTTCGCCTATTAATTGACATACATAAACAAAACACACAGCACATAATAAAGGAATCGGTATTTGAGAATAAATTAATGAAGACGATCACAATCTACAAATAAAGAGAGGCTTAATTACTTGGAAGTTCTTGGAAACGATGTCGTCGTGGAGTGCAACTTGGCTTCTACAAGCAAAGCAGCAATACAGTTTTTGATCTGTTGTTGATTCTTCCATTTTGAGAGGAGCGATTGGTTCCGAGAAATACACGTGATGTTGCACGATTTCTAGGAAACAATTAAGCAAGCCAAAGATGAAAGATCAGATCCTTTTGGATTGAGTTGAGACTCACCCACAAGGGAGCTAATCTTAATAAGAGGGCCTAATTGTGACTTAATTATGGAGTATTGATATTAGATTATGTGTTGACTAAGATTATGAGTATGCATGTCTTTTAAAAAGTGGTTTAGAAATGTTGATGTCTACGTATTCAGAGGCTCAGAGCACAACCAACGGTGCATTGCCGTAGTGGCGTTGGGGCTACGCTTGGTAGGACGAACCCTGTGTTCGATTCCCCGCAATGTCGTTGGGAGGGGTCTGCCGTAATCCCATTCAGTACCCCGGTCTGGACGTAGCCCGTAAGGGTGAACCAGGCGCGAGAGGAAAAAAAAAAAAAAAAAGAGGCTCAGAGCACAACACAAGTTTCTTTAGTACTTGTAGGCCCATAATGGTGTTATAATAATACATCAAAGAAGGGGATTTTGAAATATTTAGCTTGTTCAAATTAGCAACGAAAACTTGCACGGCTCATTTGAAAGATCAAAACAGAATTATCCGATTTCAATATCTTGGCTCAATAAATTAAAAAAAAAAGGCATTTGAATTCCATTAAAGTTGAGATTAATGTGATAATGAATCAATTCTGCAATGAAAATGAGGCAAAACTCACTAGCAATGTCTTTTGTAGGCTGACAGATCTTATACATTAAGAGGCAAACTTTGCCTTGCTTCCACTTGTTCTGATCTGCAAGGGCCTTGTGATATTTCCAGCCCAGCACAGTCTGGCACCCTGAGCAGTGCACGTCAGCAATGACGTGGGATCCGGTGGTGAGCCGACCCGTCCGCTCTTCCCCGTAAGTGACGTTCCTTGCTTGGTAGAACAGGAAGGCTCGAAACCCGCCGCTCTGCACCACCGTCAAGTTACTAATGTCATTGTGGAAATTAGAGTGATTGAATTTGAGCTAGTAAAATTTGATATGGAAATGCAAAAAATGAACCTGAAAATTGGTAGAGACAATGTCATTGTGGTAGCAGACGATGTTCCCACACCTAAAGCAACCGAAGGATTTGGAGAGTTCCGGTTCGATCATCTTTTAACAACTCTAATGTGTGTGATAATGGGGGTGAAGAGAATGAGAATTTTGAATGAGGTATAAGGGTTAGCCCTAATATACTGGAGAAGAGAATTTTGAATGAGGAGGTAGCAGCAATCCTGGTCCGTTAGTTTGGATTACAAAAGATACGTAAAACGGTAAGAGATTACCAGCATGAAATATATATACTCCGTAACAAATTAGTAAAAAAAAATTCCTTCCTTTTTTACAAAAAAAAAAAATTAAAATTAAAACTTCATTTAGGTTTTTAATTTATCACATCAAGAGGTAAATAGAAAAAACGACATTCAACCAAATGGATGGATATATATACAACATTCAAGGTCCGAAAGTGTAATTTATCACAGGAGGTGTTCAATAGGTCCGAAAATATAAATATAGGGGTTCAATTGAACATGGCCAAACTTTAGGGACTAAGTGACTATTTGACACAATTTCAGGGCCGCATATGTATTTGGCCCATTAAGTTTAGGTGTAGAAATCTCATACAATATACATTTTGGCGAATTCTCGACGCTTCAATTACAAAAGTTCAAGAATAAGATCACCATTCATCAAGAACCTATGCAAAAGAACAAATTGTCTAGTATTGAAAAAACTTGATAGTCATACACAACAATGCTACAAAATCATTACAAATTAACAATGCGGCATCATTCGGGCTGGCAGTAACAAATCACTCAAAATTACATATCAAATTACGTAACCAATATATTCCAAAAAGGATGCATTTTAATTACAATTTTAACTTCTTTTTTTACCTCTCCAATATGGGCTGGCTTTAACCATAACCTTCGTGTTCAGCTGAAGAATATATCCCAATCATACACCTTGACATCAAATTCAGAGCTTTCTATCAATGATCGCCTCAGCTCCAAGGACGAATCTGCATCCTTGGCCAACAACAAGGCGAATCCGCCTCCACCAGCACCCACAAGCTTATAACCACAACAATAAGGATCAGCAAATTCAAATAACCGATCAACAAACTCGTTGCTACAGAATGGGTCAAGTTCTTGGTGCAACGTCCAAGCCTCCAGCATAATATCTCCTACAGTGTCTACATCACAGTTCATTAGTGCTTCCCTCCCTAGTTTTGCCAATTCAACAAGCCGCTTGATACTGGATACTAGTAAATTATCTCGTCTCAGGTAACGCGTCACCACCTTTTTCAAGACGTGGTGCGCAAGCCGAACCTGCAGGGCAGAAATTTTTACATCATGTAACCTAAATTTCCAACAGTTGACAGCATAATACCTCCGTTCTGCAATACTTGTCCATTTAGAGTTTTAATCTTCTTCAAAAATATTAGTCATTTGAGATATTTTGGAAAAACTCTTTCAATTTTATCCCTTACATTCAATAAAGGGCATTTAATATATGTCACAGAAAAGGCCACGAGTAGTAGAAATAACATACCTGACCAGTGAACACAACAAGCATTCTTTCCTGCAGTTCAGAGACCAATAAAGGAGAGGCGAGCAAGGGATTGACTTGAAGACGTAATGGAATACCAGGGAAGCTGTTAGTAAATTTGATACCAGGGTATAAACCTCCAATTTGATCCTGCCAACCACCTCCTGTACCCATGAGCTGCTCTAATACCAATACTAGCCTGGCAACATTTTCATTGCTTTCATCTCCGTCAATTATTTGGAGAAGTGCTTTCACAACAGCTGCTGCAAGTATGCTTGAAGTTCCGAGACCACTTCCACGTGGAACATTGGCCCATGTTCGAATTTGCAAGCCAGTGGAGAGAAGAATTTTGTCATGTGCCACACCAGTAACAAGTAGTGCTGACTTCACAAGTCGAAATGGGTCGTCCCCATCAAATGGAGCAGAGATGGAGGTGGGTTCTTTGATGTGTAATTTGTTTGATGAATCATCTGTAATTTGTATACCGTTTGTTTTTGATGTTTCTATTACAGTGCCAATAGGAAGTGAACCTTCTAGACTAATAGCCATGTTCAGAACACAACCAGAACGCTCTAAGCTCCATGGAGGAGTATCACTCCACCCACCAACAAAATCAACACGTACAGGCAATTCAACCTTTACACTTCGAGGAATGAACTTCTGCTCAGCATTACCATTTGCACCCTTTTGCTGGTCTGCTGAAGTAGATATGCCATGGGATACATCTAATAGATGTTCTACACAAGAAAAAATCATCTATATCAAACATTTTTCATCAGTAAAAAAAATAGGAAAAAAAATAGATACCCGAATTTACCCTTAAATCCATATCTTACAGCCGAAGCAGTTTCTTCAGCAACAGCAGCCCACACTTTTTCCTCAAATTCATTGACTAATGCTTCATCATTGCAAACTTGAAGGAGATCAACTTGCACCTGGTATGCCCGGCTTTGAGGGATAATGTTTTTCTGTTCGTGAAGACTAGGACACATTGCTAAAAATTCGTCACATACTCCAATTCCAGAGATTTCCTTTTGCAGTATCTGATCACATAACTGAGACAAATTCCGACCTAGCAACCCATGGTTTATACAAGCTCTAGCAACACTGGTGGCAAGATCAGCCTGATGATCAGTGCATCCTAAGCACATATTGGGAAAATCAATGGACCTATGCAACTCTTCCAAGCTTAAACGGGATGAATTCCTCCAACTGAGGAGCATTGCTTGATCCTTTTCATAACTCAAACCCATCAACCATGATGCCACTTTAAGCATTTCAAAGTAAGGGATAATAGGATATAATTTTGCATTCCATAAGCATTTCTCATTAACACTTGTCGAGCTCCAGAGGTCATTTTCCTTCATTCCCAAGTCTTCTAGAACTTTCTTCCATGGTTTGCCACAAAAAGTCCCATGTTTCATAAATGATTCTTTAGGGTTATCATAAAGTCCACAGTAAACAATTATTCTCTCACAGCGTCCGATCAAAGGAACCTCCCAAATGCAGTGGCGATCTGGAAGTATGAACCTAAATGGATCTCTTGAAATCCCATCAAGACAATCAGGAATATTAACACCAACAACTATGGACTGGGAGCCAATCTGAATTCCACCAGAAATGGATGAATTGTATATAAGGGAATCATCGCCAACTGAAACACCTGCTGCAATTTTGCTTGAAAGAATGACAGATGAAGCTGCAATGTCAGAAACAGTTGTTGCAGGAATAGAGCACAAGTGTCTACGGCCCACTAGTCCAGTATAATTTCCACTGAGGTGATCCAGGACTTCACTTGAAGTACCAAAATGTAAAAACTGCAGGTCATCTGGAGGAAACAACTAGACCAACATTAAAGGAAGATAAATAGCTAATAATATTATTTAACAAAAGAACAAAATTAAGCAGTACAATAGAAGGTGGTAACATCTTAATTTGAACATAGTTAGCATCCACATTTGATGAATCTAATTACTTACAAGAACAGTAACTCCACATCCGTTGCTTTCCTAAATTTTTGATCAATTCTACTCCTGCAGGACGGTTCCGCAACCATTCATGTTTAGCAGGTACCCAAGCAGCTACCAGATCTTCATACAAACTCATCTGCAAAAAAGGTTATATATTCAAGACTAAATCTATTGAGTAGCTTCAATGAAAAAGAAAGACGATTAAGCTCATCCGCCTGTATAACATAGTACCAGAGATCATATTCCAATGAAATGAAAATCATAATCCTCGAACAAATCATCATCATCATCATCATCATTGAACCAGTGAGGCTCCGCTACAGTGGAATCTGGGGGGTCAAGATGGGGGTACCCCTGCCCAAGGGAAAGGGGGTACGCCCGATAGACTTTAATTGTGATATTATATGTTCGCATAGACTTTTGTAGTATCCAGTCACCCATATAAGATGGGAAATAAAAAATAAGGAAGAATGAAGGCCAGGAAACACATTAAAAAAATGCATGAGAATCTGCAAATGGCATCTCTGGATGCCAAAAATAAAGGTACTTTAGAGCTGTTCACTCCTAGTCTAATATAATACTTCACCATTCTTTTATCATTTCATGAAATGGTCTCTTATAACAGAAAAGGTGTATGTAAACCTAGCAAACATAAACATGACGTTCCATTACAGAATTATCTATGCAAAGGACATGCTGATACCCAGCACATGCATTTATAGGCAACAATGTAAGAGGAAGCATCTAAAACTACAGCCATTGTTCCTTGAAACTATTAAAAAGAAAAGGTAGGATTATATGTTCTGATCCAACATACATTTAAAGTAACAATTATGCAATACTTTGCCTTGTTCAATTGTGAAAGGCATTGTTCGTTACTTGTGTTTTATGTAAGCCTTGCTTACATATTCGGGTTTTCATGATAATTAGAAGATCAAATGTCGTGCAAATGACTTATTTCTCCTCTATATTTCTGTATTATACCAATCAAGGGTAAGATGCACCCTCAAATTCAAGGAAACAAGTTTTACTGTTGTAACTCTCTTTAATACCACCATACCAGTTCTAAGTCATTACCCAATTATGAAGATGTGTGAAGGATGGAATTGTGCTTTGTAAAAAGAGTTGTCACATCATTCAGTGACAAGAAAATAGATAAATATAGCTGATCTGACGGGGGGTGGAAGTGGGAGGGAGAAACAAGGCACTCAAACTACACTGTTACAAATGAATGCTTAAAGTACCAAGGTAGAAGATACTAAATTTATCGGGAAGACAGTTAAAGATTTGTTGCTTACCTCTTTTTTACTCTTCAAGAGTTCTGTAATAATTGACTGGCTAGAACAAGAAAGGTGCACAAGCTCGGCCCATGCATTACCTCGAACTGCAATTATTCCAGTGTCAAGTAATGTTCTACCATCATCCAGAATAGCCTTACTCTTCACAAGTTCCTCAACACTAGGCTTTTGTAATAGATCATCAACTAAACTGACAAAAGAAGTATTATTGGCAACACCATCTTTAGATGCCACAATCACACCATGGTTAGAAGCAACATCAAGGGTTATGGGGACAGTGATAATGCATGATCCATCCTCCGGGAGAACCATAGTAGAAGCATCAAAACAAGGAAGAACATCCCCTGTCATTATGAACAATCCACCTGCAGAGAAAGACACCATGTAAGCTGAATGATGCTTTAGGGAGGTTCATGCAATAAATGAATACATTTGTTCAAGGAACATACTTCATCATATTTTTGGACAAGCAATTCAGTAGTACTTTTCATATATTCAACAACCCCCCAGTGGTATGAAACCAACTCCGGTAGTATTACTACATGTAAATATGTTTTAAATGAGAAAGATTGAAGGGCTATCAAATTTCCATAAGGCTGAGCAAAATAGAATTACAGATTTACAGGTGCAGCATTTTTTTTCTTAGACCAGAGAAGTGCACGACAACATTGACAGCTAACCAAAGAGGCAAAAACTGAAGTATCCTGATCTGTATATTGCAATGATAGCTGAAAATGACCAGTTAAATTGTTCTGGTTCCGAGAAAAGGATGTGGAATCTAAAAGTGCCACATGCATTAGAATAAAAAAAATTCACATTATTAGATTGGGCATCTAACCTTCTCTCTTGAAAGCTTGCCTTGCACAAGATGATATTGCAAGTATATGGTCAAAAAGCAAAGGAACAGGACCATCTGGGTCATCTGCCGCTAAATATGGAAGGGGTAGGAAAACCTTCCCCATGGGATTTGCCCATGGAACCCTTTTCGAGTCACCTCCAGCGTGAAGTAATAGTATATGCTTTCTGGCCAAGAAATGAACAATTGAAAGGCGAGAATTTCCATTCTCAATCTTCTCAGGTAATGCAAAATGCTCAGTACTTCTGTTCTTATTGTCTCCAGCCTACAAGTCAGTATAGCAACTAACATAAGAAGTTTCTAAAGTTGACAAGAATTTGAAATCAGTTCCATGATCTGTTGTTCCATTGCTGGAAGCCAGTGTAACAGTAAACATAGGGTTTCCAGGTTAGCATTTCAATAATTTAACAGCCTAAAACGCTATTACCTCACTTTTATGAACCAAAAAATGTTCCTTTTAACAATAATGACGGAAAAGAGAAAAGTTGAAGCAAGGAAGGAATCCACCCCAATCAAATCTGGTTTGCCTGATAGAATAGTATAACAACATGTAGAGCAGTTTGAAACTAAAACTAATAATCACCAGACAAACATCATTAATACAGTAAGCGTCTGACCTCGCTTGGATTTCGAGTTACCTTAAGAGATGAAACTTCCAGTCATACAGTATCACCTCCCGGAGCAAAATTAAGTACTGAAAAGTTCAATTAACAAAAAGGAGGGCAAAAGTTGATAGATAGGAGCGTGGATTACCACATCATTGTCGAGATCGATACCAATCTCCTGATAATGCCGAGCTAGAGCGTGTATGGCATTGAGCGTGGCAGCGCCGGAGCCGATCCTCTGGCCCTCCGGATCAGGCACGGCGAGCGTGACGGTAGAGTCGGCGATCCGACCGATCCGCTTGGCCAATTTAAGCTGCCATTCGTAAAGCTCGGCTTGCTCGGGACTCGCCGCGGTCAAAACGATGGCGTCCCAAGTCGGAACCCTAGCCGGATGGCGCACCGACAAGCGTAGCCTATACCATGACTTTCTGAGAGTGCTGGATACCTCTGATCTCGATAGCTTGCTCTTCAGCTTCAATGGCGTGTTCTTTCCCACTCTCCTTGGCTCCATTTCCTCAGCACCGCCGATAATCAGAGGATCTTTCCAGTGTCGGTGAGGATCTTATTGCTAATCGAATGGAAATGAATTATTTCCGTGAAAAATTAGAAGCTGCTAATTTATAAGGAGAAGCATGTGGGGATTTTGGGATTATCTATTGTCTTGCTAGTGTGTACTGTGTACTGTTGGACGGAGGACAAAGGGATCCTTTTTCATCGCCCCACCCGCCATTTTTTCTCTCCATTCGTCAAGAACATTGGCTTTATACTACGTTAAAATTTCTTTATAACACCAATCTAAATCATCTAAATTACTCCCTCTATCCTATATTGCATGATAATTTTTAGCCAAATGGAGGTAGTTAATTTTGACTTTAAAAAAATAATTTTAATTACTCTTATGAGAGTATATAGTAGTACTTGGTGTATGTTAGTAGATGGTGTATGTTAGTATTATATGCATATGTTAGAAGGTTGAACACTTGATATAAATACTGTATAGTAGCTAAGCTCGTAACTAATTTTGTTAAAGTCACTAGAATGTATTCTCTAGGGACGATATTACTTCTTCCTGCTCGATTCAATCTGTTTATTTTAGATGATCTTTTAGGTCTGCACATGGTATCAGAGCGACTCTTGTGAGAAGAAATCTCATGTTCGTTTTCGATCCTGATTTGCGTTCAATTGTTCGCAATTTCTTGTTTTCACTGTTTGTTCAAGATTTGATCAAGATTCGTCGAAATCGGCGAACGATGAGTAGAATAGATGGAGAAGATCAAAATCTACGAAGGAGAAGCCCTTCTATGGGTGATAATTTTGCTTCTAGAAACAATGGCGGTAATTACTCGGATCCGCTCTTCCTTTCCAACTCAGATCATCCAAGTATGCAACTTGTTGTCGCTCTCTTTACAGGATCCAACTTTCACAATTGGAGTCGGAGTGTGAAGCTAGCTTTAGGAGCAAAGCTTAAGTTAGGGTTTATAGACGACACTTGTGCAAAACCTGGATGAGACTTCAGAGGATTATCAGTGCTGGCTTAGGTGTGATTATATGGTTATGTGTTGAATAATCAATTCCATGACAAGCGATGTTTTTGAGAATTTCCTATATGTTCAGTCTGCGATAGAGCTGTGGACAGAGATCATGGAGCGTTTTGCTGAATCTAACGCACTGTTGATCTATCAGTTGCAGAGGGAATTAAGCAGTGTTAGGCAGGATAACTTGTTTGTAGGAACGTATTACAGCAAACTAAAGAAAATGTGGGATGAACTGTAGACATTAGAAGGGGTTCCTATCTGTACATGTGGAGCTATGAACAATTGTGTTTGTCTGCTTCTCAAGAAAATGTTGGAAAAGGAAGGGATCACGAAGCTGATGCAATTTCTGATGGGGTTAGGAGATGCTTATGAGAGTGCAAGATGTAACATTCTTTCTATGGATTCACTCCCAACAGTGAACCGTGCTTTTCATATGACTATTCAAATTGAAAGGCAGAAAGGGATAACTTCCCTTGGAAATATTGTTCAGAATATTCTAGCAGCAGGAAGGTATAATGATAATCAGCGCAAGAATTCAGATAGCAAGAAGAATGGATCTACTAGTTCAATGATGTCTTTTCCTAGTGGACATGGAAAAAAAGACTTCAAGAGAGCCAAGATGGACAAGAAGTGTGACCACTGTGATGAGAAAGGACATGTGAATGAGACATGCTTCAAGATAATAGGCTATCCGGACTGGTATAAAGGGCTGAAAGAGAAGAGTTTAGAGAAGCTTGCTGCAAATGTGCAGGATATGGATGTTCAACTAGACAGTCCACTTGAAAGGGAAAATTCTAATGGAGGAGCTCCTGATCAAGCCATCGTCAATGCAGTTCTTGGAGAGTTTCTCAAGATGATCAAAGGGAAGAATCCAGGGGAAGGAACTAGTGGTTCAGGCAAAGGAAGTTCGGTGAACTTTCAGGTAATCATAAAATACTTTTGAACATGTCTAGGTCAAAAGGTTGTGATCAAATGTGGATAGTTGACTCGGGAGCCATAGATCACATCACTTTTGATTGGAATTTGTTTACTGAATTACACTTGCTAGATAAACCTGTGGTTATTGATCTTCCTGATAGTACTACACAACAAGTTAAATATTGTGGCACAATTAACCTCACCACATCACTCATTCTTCATAATGTTCTCTTTTTACCAACCTTTAAACATAGTATGTTGTCAGTGCAAAGGTTGTTGACAAAAGGTCTGGTTTTCATCTTCTATCCTGATTCCTGTTTACTTCAGGACCTTTCAACTAAGTCAGTACTTGCACAAGGACGAAAGGAAGAAGGTTTATACATGTTAAGTGGAAAAGAGCTTCAAGATACTCATACATCTACCAAAAATCTTGGCATGTCTGATCAGGTTGCTTTGTTTCATGCTAAACTTGGGCATGCATCTTGGACCAAGTTAAAGCATTAGCATATTCCTGGTGTAAAGGATTTTAAACCTCTTGATTGTCATGTTTGCATTCTGTCTAAACATCACAAACTACCTTTTGGTAGAAGTGATTCATTAGCTTGTTGACGAGCACTTTTACGTCGCTATAAAAGCACTGTCAAAGAAAATTCCTAACTTCCTAACCTTAGCAAAGTGGAAGTAAGGGTCGAACCCACAGAGACTCGGAATATTTGTATTTAAGTAATATTACTAAATTCAAGGGGGGGTTTATGGTTGTAAGCTAAATCTAAGAAATTAAACTAATTTAAGCAAAGCAAGTAAAGTGGTTTAAGATTCAAATTAGAGAAAAGCATCCAACTAGTTTCGTATCCATTGCATACATGAGTTTTGATCATCGATTATCCTTATTTCAATTTCCCTTGACTACTCTATTGTGAATTTATGAATGCAAGCTTATTGTGGTTGTTAATATACACCGTCTTTAACAACCTTTTAATCAATTAACCTAGAAAACCTTCTATGTCAAGTTGATCATGCAATTAAGTTCAAAGCATTTAATAGAAAAAATATTCATGAATTCCACCGTCTATTCACGAAGTCTTGTGATTAAATTCTCCGCCTTTGATTAACCTTATTCCACCGTCTATAAGTTTAATCAAAGGATTCATCCATGAATAATCAAATTTCACCTTCTATTTAATTATTCTAGTTGTAACTCAACCTAGAAGTAAAATAGGTGATCAAGCTATTATAATCCTAAGTGAAATTAATCAATCAAGCATGGAGAGATTCAATCTAGTCAAGGCAAACTAAAATAATTTAAATCTCACAAACAATCATGCATACAACTTCAACTAACTAGTTGGACATGAGAAAATTAGCTAGAAATTGTCATTGAAGAAAAATAAAACTTACAAGAGTCAAATTGATCTTCCATTACAAAACTAGGGTTTTGTCTCCCACAAATCTCCAAATTCTTCAAACTTAGAGCACAAGTAAAAGATAGCATAACATCCAAATAAAACTTTAAAGAAAGTATTTATACTATGTCTAAAAATATCTAAAAGAAATATTAGAGTCGGCCCACAAGATCTCGCGGAAGCCCAAGTCATCGCCGCGTCAACCGCCGGAGCGCGGTTTGCTGCACTTGAGAGCGCGAGGGCGCTCTGCCCACTTTGCCCGCGCTTTGACTGCAGCAACTTTAGTGACACTTCGGAGGCTGTTTTGACCCCCTTAGAGTTGGAATTTGGACTCAGAGTAAAAATATGAATTGTATCTCTTCGAGTTAGCTTTCCAATGATACCAAATTCAGCTTCATCCGACCACTGTAGCTCCCAAACCAAGCATTGCAAAATAGAGGTATCAAAACAAGACTCCAATGCATCACTCGGATTTAAGCGTTCTTCTCACACAAGCTCTTGGGCCTTAGCTCTTCTAATCTTCACTTCAATGCTCTCCACGTGTCCTATCTCGGTCCTTAGCCTCACACCAACCATGTTTTACCATCCGACCTGAAATATAGCACACAAACGCGTAGATTCCGAACTAAACCGAAATAAAACCTAAACTGCAACTTAAAGTAAAACTCTATCTAAAAATGCATAAAACAGGAATAAAAACATGCTCTAACACCTATACCTATATGCTCTATCACTTGTGAACCTTTCATTTGGTGCATATGGATCTTTGGGGTCCGTGTAGAGTACCATATTTGTGTGGATCAAAGTATTTTTTGACTATTCTTGATGACAATATCCGAGCTACTTGGACTTTTTTTCTTGCCTCTAAGGAGCAAGTATTTAAAACAGTTCAAGGGTTCCTAGCATATGTTGAGACACAGTTTGATTGGAAAGTCAAGGTGTTAAGGACAGATATTGGTACATAGTTTGTTAATAGAGATATGGGTAGTTTGCTTACTCAAAAAGTGATTGTTCATCAGAAATCTGCACCTGGGGTTCCTGAGCAAAATGGCAGGGTAGAAAGGAAACATAGGCATCTAGTTGAAATGGCTAGGGCTATGAATTTGCATGCTAGTTTACCTGTTAAGTTTTGGGGAGAGTGTATCTTAGCTGCAACACATGTGATTAATAGGTTGCCTTCTTCAGTTTTTCATTGGAAAACTCCATATGAGCTTCTTGATGGGAAGGTTCCTTCTTATGATGATCTGCATGTGGTAGGATGTCTCTGTTATGATTTATAGTCTAAAACACAGAGGGTTAAATTTGATGTTATTGCAAAGGAATGTGTTTTTCTAGGATATTCCCCAAGTCAGAAAGCTTATAAGCTTTTTTATCTACATACTCACAAGGTTGTTATAGGAAGACATGTGACTTTTAATGAAAATGTCTTTCCTTTTGCCGCCACTTCTTCTGGTCTTCCTACCATTTCTCATAGTTTGCCTCGGGTTTCTCCAACATCAAATGTTCCTAGTTTTGTTCCTCCTAGTATGCCTCTGGCCTCTAGTGATAATGCTTCTGATCCAGACAATGAAGTCCTTGATAGTTCAGATTTGAGGGTCAACACTGAGATTGTTTCCGATTCTGTTGGTGACACAACTTCCACATCTTCTCATGTTGTTCCTGCAGTCACTAGACTTCATAGAGTTATTCATCGACCTAAAAGGCTTGATGATTTTGTGTGTTCACAGTTACCTTCTCGACAGGTTCCAACTCATCCTTCTGATTCTATCTCTCAGGCATTTAATGTTATGGTTTTGCCTAAGCTTAATCATTTCTCATCTGAATATGTTGCTTCTTTATTCAATGTTCTTACTGTCTTTGAACCTACCACATATGCTCAAGTTGTTAAACATCCTGGTTGGGTTCAAGCTATGGACAAAGAATTAGAGGCTATAGAGAACAATCATACATGGGATCTTACTTTTCTACCTCTTGGTAAAACACCCATAGGATCTAAATGGGTTTATAAGGTGAAATTTAGGCCAGATGGAGATGTTGAAAGGTTAAAGGCTAGGCTGGTTGCCAAAGGTTATAACCAAATTAAAAATAAAGATTATAAGCATACCTTTTCCCCTGTGGCCAAGTTTACTACTGTTAGGGTTCTTTTTGCTCTAGCTTCTGCCAAATCCTAGGATTTACATCAACTCATCATTTTGATGGACTGACATGAAGCGAAATGTCACCAAGTTCGTTTTTATATGTTTGGTTTGTCTGGAAATCCTGATTGAGCATAGAAGACCAGATGAAATGTTATAGTCTCTTCCTGTTTTAGAATGAAAGTGGAAAGATGTTACAATGGATTCTTGTCATTGGTCGTCCAAGACTTAATGAAAGAAGGACGCGTATGGAGGTTGTTAATAAACTCACCTAGAGTGTTCATTTTAATGCAATTAAGATGACTTAGAAAGAGTACAGAAGTTAGCTGAGGTGTTCATGTATGAAATATTGCATCTTCATAAAACTCCAAAGACTATTAACTCTGATTGAGATGGATGGTTCATGCCAAAGTTTTGAAAGAAGTGACATCAAGCTTTATGGAGTGAATTGAATTTTAGCGCTAACTTCCCTCATCAAACTGATGAACAATGCAAAGAAACAAATTCAAACTCCCGAGGACATGTATTATGGATTCCACACGAGTTGGAATGGTAGTTTGAGTTTGAGTAATTTCACATACAAGAATTTTGATTTCACGATAGAGAAAATGACTCTTTTAAGGCTTTATAAGGCCGGAAGTGTTGGTTGTCAATTGGTTGGAATGACAATACTGACAAGGTTCTTCATGGGCTAGACTTCGCCAAGAGAACAACAACTGATATCGCACTAACACGTTCAAGGGTGCTAACTGCTCAAAAGCGACAACAGTTGTGTGTTGTGCTAAAGCGAGAGCATGTTAATTTCATTGTAAAGAACGACGTTTTTGTTCTAATATCCGCCTTGAAAGGCATATTCTGTTGGGGAATGCGAGACAACGTAAATGCTCGCTATATTGGATCTTTTGAGATACTGGAAAGAACTGATAAGCTTGTTTATCGGTTGGCATTGCCACCTTCAGTGCATTCTACCTATAATGTCATCCTTGTGATTCTTCTAAGATAGTATGCGTTCAATATATCTCATGTACTCAACAATAATGAGACGGATATTCAACCAAATGACACATGTGAAGAAGGGTCAGGTTGAATCGTGAATAAGAAAAAAATCCTTTTTAATCTTTTTGTCCGTTTTAACGCTTAATCCAATATTTTTGTTGGAGATTAAATCATAAAAAATTATTGGTGATATCCTAAAATCACAAAGAAATGATTTTATGGATCGGTGTGAATTCTAGGATTTTTCAGCGGAAAAAGAATATTTTTTGGATAAGCCGTCTTCTTAATTATGTAATGTAAAGGATTTAAAATACAAAACGAAAGCCCTAAAAATTTAAGGTAGCAAAATAAAATCATGGAAAATTGGTTTTATTGGTCTACATAATTTACGAGACGTTTTTCGTTTAGTAAGTTTTTCCATCCGATGTACATAATTTTATCGCTTTAACGCGAGTCCCGTTCCGAGACGGGTTTTGAATTTTATAAGCATATCTTCTTTGCTTAGTATGGAAGGAATTGAGAGATATATAAGGGAGGGCTCGAACTTCTTTATACTGAAACAGAGAAAGAGAGATCGAGAGGGGGATTGGAACAACGACAGACTCGACGAACTTCTTTCCCGCCTTCTCTGCCTCGCCCTTGCTCTCCAACCTCACCTCCTCTTCCCCCGCCATCACCTCATCTTCTTCCTCTACGTTGGACTGCTACAAGGAGAAACCAGAACCGAGAGAAGCTGGGCGGAACGCTGGCTCGGGAGGAAGAATTCCATGCCGCTAGTCTCTTCTTTGCCTCGTTATGGCTACCGTCGGCGACCACTTGCTCCTCCGACCACCTCACACCAAGAGGGCCGCCACCGGGAAATACTCAGCCACCCTCGGACTCTTGGGTCGAGCCACTATCGAGCCAAACGAGCCATGGGTTCGAGTGAAGGTTCAAACCGCTCGAGAAACGGACATCAGGATTTTCCTTTATAGCGAATACAAGTTTTGACACCGATTGGCAGAAGGATGATAAATATTACTGTTGAATTGCTAAGGACGTTGAGCACGCCTTCTAAAGCAAGTGGACGGCTCTCTCTTGCATTATGGTTATTAAATGAGGAATTGAATCCCATTTAATATTTGTGTTGGGAACAACTTGTGTGCTTAATAAAATATGATAGGTTGTTATATTTGTTAGAAATAATGACCATGTTGTTTATTCAGTTTCGCGTTAGAACTGGATTTAGGTCCATTATGTGTGACCTTGTATGTTGTCTCATGCTGAGACATTATTGTGAAGTAAGTTAGTTTTTCAGGGGTAGGAGCCGAGTCTTCGATGACCTCTTTATAGCACAGTCTATACTGGGAGGTTTAGCTCGTTACTATCATATCCCAACATTCGGGTCATGACTCATACCTCACTCAACGTTGGAGGAGTTATTTATGCACTCTAGCTAAGTGCAAATTGGTACTAGGTGTTCGTCAATGATCATGGATTTCATCCCTCTCATCTTGACGTCTCCATGTACATGTGGATCCTCGGTGGTTTCAATCGATTAAAAGTTACCAACATGTTTGTAAAAAGTTAAGTAATATAAGATAAGTGCGTTAGACACATTAATGTACCCGGATGGTATTTCTATTCGATAACCATTCTTGTTTCCGGTTATGAATGATTCTTAATCAAACTTTGATTAAGTAAATCTGATTAGTCGATGGAGGCTTTTCAAAACGTTATGTGATTATTATGGGTTCCCAACAATTGTTTATGCTTCTTAAAGAAACCACAAGCGGTGGTGTTCTCTCTCTTGATTATGCGAGTCTTCTTCTTATTCTCTATAAGACTGCTAACTGTTGGATCATAATCCGAGTCTAATCGGATTTGGATGCCAATATGTTTAGTTACAACCATAAGAACCAAGTTAGATTCTCCGCTTGCTAGTCTTTCATTAGACTAACTCGTCCATCTTCTTTTCTTTTATATGGTCGGCTGGTGTCCACCGTTGGTTTACGGCATATCAGGTTCTTCTTGGAAGTTGATTCAAGAGGCAGATTCAGAGGTTTGAAGCTCCAGAATTTGAAGAAAGGTTTCCAATGGCTATACTTGAGTGAAGATCATGGTTGAACTACTTCAAAGTGAAGTTGAGTTTCAGAAATAAGAACTTAAGGAAGAATGGATGAAGATTTTGTTTAAATAGAAGATTGTTCTATTTATTTACTAATTCTTTTTAAGTTAAGGCTTATATAAGACCTTTTATTCTCTTTTCCGCTGTAAAGTTTTACTTAATTTTGTTAGGTTTTAAATGGTTTTATTTACCTTGTTTTTAGTTTGTTCAGTCAGTTTAAAGCCTTGGGTAGCTTCGGTTTAGTCTTAATCGGGGTTACTGGCGGTAATACCTCCAGGGTAGGAAGGGGGTGTTACAAGCTGCTCAGTTTCTTCTTAAGTACTTGAAGGGTATTATTAATTGTTCTTCGTTTTATCCTAGTCAACCTGAAATGCAGTTATTGGAGTATTCAGATGTTGATTGGGGTAGTGCATATTCTTCTCGATCTTTGTTTGGATATTGTATATTTCTTGGATCTTCTTTAGTATCTTGGAAAACAAAGAAGCAATGGATTGTGTCAAACTCCTCTACTGAAAGTGAGTATAGGAGTATATGTCTTATACTACTAGTGAGCTGGTTTGGCTAGCTGGTTTGTTGCTTGATCTTGGTGTTCATATTCCTTTGCCCATTCCTCTTTGTTGTGACAATAAATATGCTTAGCACCTAGTTGCTAATCCAATTTTCCATGAGAGAACGACGCATCTCAATATTGATTTGTCATTTTGTCTGAGAGAAGTTGCAAGGAGGTTTTCTTCTACCTTACATGTTAAGTCCAGTTTACAGCTATCAGATTTATTCACCAAGCCACTTAGGTCTCAACAACATTTGTTCCTATCTTCCAAGCTTGGTTTAGTTTTCTCCCTTCCAAGCTTAAGGGGGTGTATGAGAGTATATAGTAGTACTTGGTGTATGTTAGCATTAGTGATATGTGTATGTTAGAAGGTTGAACACTTGATATAAATACTATACAGTAGCTAAGCTTGTAACTAATTCTGGTGAGACGATTCTGTTAGTCACTAGAATGTATTCTCTAGGGACGATCCTCTGAGATCGATCCTTTTCCATTCCATTCAATCCAAAATACTTCTTCCTGCTTGATTCAATCTGTCGGTCCTAGATGATCTTCTAGGTCTACACAATACCAAGAGGGATTACTTTTCATGTCCAATTGGAGAGTATGGATTGAATGTCATCCGAATACCAAGAGTGGCAAAGTATTGAATACTCTCTCAGTTTCGCAAAATAAGTTGTTCTATCTCTAAAAGGTGTTGATGTTCGTGTTTTTAGTATAGTTGTAGGTGTTTTTATTAGGTTGTTTAGTTTAGTTTTAGTATTAGTTTTGTCTGTTTTTGGATAAATTTGCATATTTTGTGAAAAGTATGGAAGCTACTCTGTTTTTGTGTTTTTATTACGTTTTTGAAGCGGAAAGGAGCATTTTAAGCAAGTTGGAGTCGAGTGATTGAAGGTGGAGTGCATAAAGAGAAGAGAAGAAAGAATACGTCTTGAATATCCCGTTGAAGTCCTTGGAGAAGTTGTGGAAAGTGTACAAATACCCAAAACAAAGAGCTCGTTACCGACATGTGAGAGTCGGTACCGAGCTGTGAGAGTCGGTACCGAGTTGTGCAATAGAGCTTTATTTGAAGAATTCAGCAAGAGTCTACCGACCTTGTGCAGTTCGTTACCGAGGCGACTTGTGTCGGTAGGCGACACCGACTTGAGAGAATCTATCCTTTATATCGCAATCTTTTTAGTTTGGAAAGTTTTTATATTTAGGATCTTTGTTAGATAGTTTCTTTTATTATAAATACCCTATTTTAGTTCTAGTTTAGGGGGGCTAGAAAGTCGTTGGAGAGAACATGTTAGATTGGGACTTCGGTTCTACCGATCGAGAGAGAGAGAGAGAGAGGATCGTGATCGAGTTCTTAGTGTTGTTCTTCGATGTTTGTTTCGAGTTCGAACGTGGTTGTGATTGTAAGATTAAGATTATATAATTTCAAGTAAGTTTTATTTTCAATGTTTTCTTTCAATCTAGTTGTTTGTTTAGTTTCAATCATGAGTGAGTAGTTTACTTCTTTAGGATCGGGGTTGAAACCCGACATAGTTATGCATGATTGAATGAATGTGTTGAATGTTTGATTGCCTTTTATCGTTTTATCTACTTGTTTGTGCTTATACTTAGACGAAAGTCGAAATAATTTGAGTTTATTGCTTGATCGAAAGAGAAAGTTGTAATCTTGAATGTTGATATTGTTTGATAACGAAAGTTTCGAGCTTTGGATTCAAACTAAGTAGAAAAGTGAATTGATTTATGAAAATTGATTGATTTGCTTGTTTAGGTCAACGAAAGTTAATAGATTATCTTAAAGGCATGATAATTATCCTTCACACTAGTTTATATGTATGATTATGTCATGGTAGCCCTTGTCCTAGTTGTTTTTATCCTTTGAATTTCCTTCGTTTTAACTCACGTACAGACTCGTTATCGAGGCACACAGGTCGGTACCGAGCCTGCAATTGGTTTGTCTAGTTTGTGTAATTTTAGTTGAAACCCAACGTCGTTACCGACCCTAACAAGGTCGGTACTGAGGGCTGTCGTAGCCTTGTTTTGCTTTGTTTTGCTTTGTTTTCTTGTTTTCGTAGTTCAGTAATCAAACAACCTTGCTTCCCGTGGACGATTCTGACCTCCCTATACTCAGCGAGGTCTTGACTACAAATTTATTTGTTGTTAATAAAATCCCTTTCAACAAGTGTTTTATAATATAAGTCATTCCTTCCCTTTTAATATAAAACTTTCTAAAATAGGTCGTTACTCTATTTAATTTATTTAACATTCCAAAAACATTCATTAACTCAAGCAACTCTAGTGGTTAAAGAGTTAATAGTGCATGTGATAAAAACAAGCATTAAATTATCATATTTTCCATTTTAAGCTTGTCTTAATTCCTATGCAAAATTAAAACACAACTTACATTGCGAAACGGAGGTAGTATAGAGTATGGAAAAACTAAAACCCTATAGATTATGGGACAAAGAATTTGGGCTAAACACCCATACAATATGGGACAAAGGGAGTAATTCTCTTTGAAAAATGCATCATGGAAGGATCAAGGATGTCGGCTATTGTTGGTGTAATATAGCAAAGTCATTGTTCTGTTATAACAAGGAGATGTAAACCACTATAAATAGACAGACATACACTGTACTTGGCTCATATTCAGAAATAAAACAAAATACATTCTCCGCTCTTTCTTTCTTCTTGCTTAAGATACTTTTCTTCCGCAATATTCGATCATAGCTGATGAAACCCGAAATAACTGCTCGCTAGAAGACAAGGAACGAGATTATTATATTCGATTGTGCAAACACTTGCTTCTATATTATATTTTTCTTACAACAAGGTTACAAGCCAACGAGGCTAATAAACAATAGAGAATTATACCCTAGACCTCCTACGAGTATTCGAGATCTCGATCTAACAATGTTCGAGATCTCCTATTTGCTAAACGATTCTACCACCTAAGTATCACTTGATTGATCTTGAGACGAGGTGGACTTGGGAGCGTGGTATAAGGAGTCTTGTGAGATTGTGTAGCGAGGTCTTTGATGTGAGCGAGGTTTTTTTATGACTTGAAGTCTTTTTGTGGACTTCACTTGTTTGTAGTGAGGTCTTTTGACGATGTTTCGATCACGTCGATCTTCAACGAGCAAGATAGTTCTTGAGTTCAAGATGTTTTTCGACCCCTTTTCCGTGCGAGGTACCCCTCTATTTATAGGGGATTGGGGAGTCAAGTTTTGATCATAGTCCAATGTGGGACGCCCGAGATCAGGGCCTCTGATTGGTTTAGAGGTGAGGCGGCTGGTGATTGGCTCAGGGGAGCAGCGTTAGCTGAGTGGTTCTGGTGGGCGGGTGTGTTAGTAGAGTCGGTTACGAGGTTGAAGCCTCGCTCCGAGGTTTCGGAGGACCTCGTGGGGGTAGGAACTTTGTTTAAATAAATGAGGGGTATGGGAGTGGGGCTCCGAATCATCCTTGGAAGGCCCGCCGAGTTTGTTTGTACCTTGTGCCCCGGGCCCACTTCTTATTTTACTATTTTGGACATCATCACAACCCCATGGACTGGGGATCTCGACCCGAGATCCGCAGGGCATAAGTTCCTTGAGGTCGTGGGGCATGAGGTTCTAGAGGTTGGGAGAGAGTTTTACGAGATGTGAGGTTTTAGAGGTTCGGGGAGTGTTTTGTGAGATGCGAGGTTCTAGAGGTTGGGAGAGCGTTTTGCGAGGTGCGAGGTTCTAGAGGTTGGGAGAGCGTTTTGCGAGTTTTTCTCCTTGCGAGACTCTGTACTTGGGTTTTTCTTTTGTTTGCATGGGCGAAGCTTCCTGGACCCGCTCTTCATATCTTGCTTATTGGGTCGTCCAGGTGGGATAGGCCCAATGAGCCTTTCGGGAGCGTGGGGAGGCCCAAGCCTGTTCCTTATAAGGGCGTATCCCACACGCTTCCTCTTCATCTTCCCCTCCACCATTTTCGCTCTCTCTCTCTTCGCCTTTTCAGTTTCCCATGAGCAGTTTTCGAGACGGTTTCCGACGAACCTCTGCTACCTTCCAGTTGCGCCACCGCTCCTTCCACGCCGATTGTAAGCAAGTAAGTACTCGACTCTCCTCTTCTCGTTTTTGGTGTTCTTCGTTTTTCTCTCTCGCCGCCTTCTGCTCTCGACGAGAGACGGATGTTTCCGGGTGTTTCGTGCCGGTGTCACGGTGGCGAAACAGCGGTGGCGAGGTTGCGTGTGTTCCTGTGTGTTGCCCTCGCCATTTTTCTTTGCCTTTTCTTGTTTTATTCTGCGCCTTGGTGGGCGATGGTTGTTTCTCAGCGTTTCTTGCCCGCGCTGGGGCGGCGAGACGGTGGTGGTGAGGGTGGTTCCCGTCTTGGCGCGGTGCCCCTGCCGTTCTCTCCGCCCCCTTTTTTTTGTTGTTTTCCCTTTATTATTTTTTTTTGGTTTGGGTATTGGTGAGCGGCGGTGGTTTCTTGGTGCTTTTCCGCTAGTGTCGTGGTGGCGGGACGGTGGGGCAAGGGCGGCGATAGCCATGCCTTCGTACTCTTCGTTTGTCGGTTGACGGTCGCGTGTTTGCTTTTTTCATCATTTTGAATCTTGAGACCCTCGGGAGCCGAAACGTCTTGACGTCCGACTGACGGGACGTTTGGGCTTCCACCGCTGGCCTCCACCGCTGGTTGGCCTTCTTCTTTCTCTTTCCTCCTTTTTGGCGCTTCAAATTCTCCTCCGCCGTCCTATCTTGTCAGAGTAGCCTCTAGGGTGCCACGTGGCTGTTCTTCCCTTATGACCTCGAATTCTCTTTCTTCTAGTTGTTGTTATGACCTCGCGTTCTTTTTCCCTTTGTTGTTGTTACGACCTCGTGTTGCTTTTCCCTTTGGGGTTATGACCTCGCGCTCTTCTTCCCTTTGTTGTTGTTACGACTCGTGTTGCTTTTCCCTTTGGGGTTATGACCTCGTGTTCTTCTTCCCTTTGTTGTTGTTACGACCTCGTGTTGCTTTTCCCTTTGGGGTTATGACCTCGCGTTCTTCTTCCCTTTGTTGTTGTTACGACCTCGTGTTGCTTTTCCCTTTGGGGTTATGACCTCGCATTCTTCTTCCCTTTGTTGTTGTTACGACCTCGTGTTGTTTTTCCTTGGTTATTTTGCTCGATGTCTCAACGCTTCTTTCTTTTACAGGTGCTAGCCTCCTGCGGCCTGGACGTCGTTCTTTCATGCCTAGGAGAGCTTCTATGAGCCCCCCACCAGGCTTCGTGTTCAAAGTTCAAGAGGGCTTTTACGAGGAGGTTTCCGAGTCTGTGGGAAGCGTAGAGCCTAGCGACTCCCAGAACCCGAGGTCTCCTTCATTGATTTTTAGCTACCCTTCTTCTAGTGACTCCGAGGTTTCCATTAATTCGCACTTTTCCCGACTTCGTGCGTCGTCGGGTGTTGAAATGGCCTCGTCTTCCACCCCCGATAAGGTTGTTGCCGAGGTTGTGGCGACGTCGTCTGATTCCTATGATCCCGCGACCTTTGATGCGGCGTACATTACTGACGCCGTGTCCAGCGTTCCACATGTCCTCGAGGAACGTATCCCCATGTCCTCGGATTCGTGCGAGGCTTTTCTGTCCGATGGGATTCCTACCGAGCTAAAGCTTAAGGAATTCGTTGATATCGCCAAGAACTTTGCTTGGCCCGAGGGAGTCGATCTAGCACTTCCTGAAGAGGAGGGTAGCTCCTTGGCGTCTTACGAGAGGTGCGTGGTTGTGCACCTGTTCAGCCTCCAAGCGGGCTTCAGGTTAACCCTGGCCCAATACATCGTTGATTTTTTGTGGGCCATGCGAATTTGCCCTGCACAGCCGTTTCCCAATGCTTGGAGGCTGTTGTGCGCTTACACGGTTCGCAGCCGCGAGCTCGGGGACGGGACGAATGTCGACAACATGTCGACTCTATTCCTAGCGAGGAGGGAGCAAAAGTCCTGCCTCATAAACCTTAGCCTGCCGAGCATTAAACTCACCACGGCCCCTTCGAACGTCGGGCCGTGGAAGAAGAATTGGTTTCTGGTTCGAGACCTCACCGGGAGATATCTCAATATTCCCACGGCGCCGGGCAACTTTGTCCGGTTCGTGGGTCCGCATACGGTTGATGAGCTTAAAGCACTCAAAGCCCAATATGCCCCGGTGCATCAAGCCCCGTACTAGAAGTATCTAGCACAGGACCGGCTTGAGTGGGCCGGCCTGAGCCTCGCCCTTCTGCCCCGCGAGGGTAAAGCGGGTACTTAATTTTTTCTCTTTGTCTTTTCTATTTGCCCTATTAGATAGCGAGGTTTGAATATCTCGCTAGCCCGATTAGCTTAATGTTCCGTTTTCAGGTCGCAGGCTTAAGAACCTTGCGAGCTTGACTTACTTTTTGCTTCTTATCTAGCTTACTTCCATGCTTCTCTTTGGCAGTGGATCTTTTTGGCGCTCTTACCTCGAGGTCACAGGGAAAGAAACCTGTGACTTCCAATTCTACGACTCCGGTCCCCCGAGGTCAAAAGGGAATAGTTATCCATGAGCCGACCCCGTCGGCGAGGCCACCCACCTCGCAGCCGAAATCTATACCCCCTCCGCCGAAGACGTCCGGGGAGAAGACCGCTGGTGGGGTTCCGCCTAAGGGGGACGTCGCGAAGACGTCTTCCCAAGCCTCTCGAGGGTCCGGCGACGGAGCCGGGCATAAGAGGAAAGGCACGGACTCCCCTCGTGGGGAGAAGAAGAAGAAGCACCGGGCGGACGACCAACGAGGTTCGTCGGGGAGGGAGATCATTCCCTCCTTTAATTTTGAAGGACGAGCTCTCGACGCCGCTGGTCCTTCGCCCGCCAAGTTTCATTGCCCCGGACCAGTTAGGGGTGCTCCAATGAAGTGGGGTCGGGAGGAGTGGAAGGAGGAGGTCGCGTGGGCCAACAACCTCACCGAGGCGGCCCTTGATGACGAGGCTGCCCGATACTCGGCCATGGTAAGTTCCGCTTTTATGAACTTCGCTTTTGTTTTGGGTTTCGTGCCTTCTTTCTTATTTCTTTCTTTTTCCAAACATTTTTGTGAACTTGCAGCATACCTTCTTTGATAATTACAACCGTAGCCGCATCAACCTTGCTCATGCGAGGATGGAAAAGATGGAAACGACGCTTAAAGCCACCACAGAGGACTGCGCGAAGCAAGAAAAGGAGCTTGTTACGGCCAAGAAGCGGATTGAGGCCGCGAAGGTCACGGCAAGGGACGAGGCTAAGGTGGCGGCGAGGGCGAAGGAGGGAGAGGCCCGGACAAAAGAACGGGAGAGCAAGGTGAGAGAAGTGGTCGAGGTTTTACATGGCGATAATGAGGAGCTTCGGGGTAAGCTCTCCGCTGAGCACAACTTCTTCAATGAAAAAGAGGCGGAGCTTTCGAAGGTTGAGGAGGAGATTACCTGCCTTGAACGGCGTGTTCTTGAGCTCAACGAGGAGGTGGAGGCCGCGGGTCCCAAGTACGTGGCTTCGGAGGGTTATAGAGTGGAGTTGGTGGAAAGTGTGAGGAAGATGTTCCACCAAGCCGTCCGTATGGGGGTTAGACAGGCGGTGGCAAAGTACGGGCATATTGATCCCCGCATTACCTTCTTCATCCTCAATTATGAAGAGACTATGGGAGAGGAAACCAGGGAGGAGCCTGAGGGCGAATGTGAGTTCTTTCTCAACGCGGATGGGACTGTGGCAAGCGAGGCACCTCCCGCGGTGGAACTCTTTCAAGAAGGCCCGGAGGTCGACGTTACGGGCCCTCAGCCTGCGACAGATGCGCCAAGTTCCCAGCCGTCTTCCACCCCTGACCCCGTCCTAGAAACTCCCGCGGGTTCTGCTGCCAATGCCCCAGAATCTCTCCCGGACTCCGCCGATCCCGCCACTGAAGCCCCGAAGAACTGAAAGATGTTGCTGGTTTTGTATAAAAAAAATTATATCTGTCTTGTTGGTGGCCCTGCGGGGTCTGTAATTCAAACATCTTGGCCCCTGTAGCCTTTATTTTCTGTCTTGTTGGTGGCCCTCCGGGGTGTGTAATTTAAACATCTTGGCCCTTGTGGCTTTTATTTTATGTCGCTTTTCTTTTCTTGTGATTGTTTGTTTGTTTTTGTCTATTTGTATATGTCCATCCATATCCATCCAACCCCATGGTTCGAGTGTCACAACTCTTGTGGCACTCGTGCCACATCGGGTGTTTTAATTCCGCACCGAGATCATGAGTTTCGCTCGGATCTTTATAAAATTATGCCGAGGCTACGAGCTTTGCACAATGATTATTATGCCGAGTCATGAACCTCGCTCAGACCTCGCATGGTTCAATCGAGATTTTCCAAACCCAAGCGGGAAGCGAGGAGTGGACTAACTTTCAAATGAGATTCTCCAACCCCAAGCGGGAAGCGAGGGGTGGACTAACTTTCAAACGAGATTCTCCAACCCCAAGCGGGAAGCGAGGGATGGACTTAACGAGATTCTCCAACCCCAAGCGGGAAGCGAGGGGTGGACTAAACGAGATTCTCCAACCCCAAGCGGGAAGCGAGGGATGGACTTAACGAGATTCTCCAACCCCAAGCGGGAAGCGAGGGGTGGACTAAACGAGATTCTCCAACCCCAAGCGGGAAGCGAGGGGTGGACTTTTTTTTCAAACGAGATTCTCCAACCCCAAGCGGAAAGCGAGGGATGGACTCAACGAGATTCTCCAACCCCAAGCGGGAAGCGAGGGGTGGACTTAACGAGATTCTCCAACCCCAAGCGGGAAGCGAGGGGTGGACTAAACGAGATTCTCCAATCCCAAGCGGGAAGCGAGGGGTGGACTAACTTTCAAACGAGATTCTCCAACCCCAAGCAGGAAGCGAGGGGTGGACTAACTTTCAAACGAGATTCTCCAACCCCAAGCGAGAAGCGAGGGGTGGACTAAACAAGATTCTCCAACCCCAAGCGGGAAGCGAGGGGTGGACTTAATGAGATTCTCCAACCCCAAGCGGGAAGCGAGGGGTGGACTTAACGAGATTCTCCAACCCCAAGCGGGAAGCGAGGGGTGGACTAACTTTCATACGAGATTCTCCAACCCCAAGCGGGAAGCGAGGGGTGGAATTAACGAGATTCTCTAACCCCAAGCGGGAACCGAGGGGTGCACTTTTCTTTTAAACGAGATTCTCCAACCCTAAGCGGGAAGCGAGGGGTGGATTTAACGAGATTCTCCAACCCCAAGCGGAAAGCGAGGGGTGGACTAACTTTCAAACGAGATTCTCCAACCACAAGCGGGAAGCGAGGGGTGGACTAAACAAGATTTTCCAACCCCAAGCGGGAAGCGAGGGGTGGACTAAACGAGATTCTCCAACCCCAAGCGGGAAGCGAGGGGTGGACTAACTTTCAAACGAGGTTCTCCAACCCCAAGCGGGAAGCGAGGGGTGAGCTTTAACACGAGATTTTCATTTTTGAGAGAGTTTTTGAAAAGGCTGCAATCCTTTATTCACAAAAAACTTGTAAGGAACAACGGAGTTTAGAGAGTTTACACATAATATTTTTTGAGCCGCGCGATGTTCCATGTTTTGCTTAGGGTACGTCCCTCACTGACTTTGAGCTTAAAAGCTCCGGGCCCGACCTCCTCCCCGAGGAGATATGGACCCTCCCAGTTAGGATCCAATTTGCCACCCTTGTTACATCTCAGAACGAGGTTTCTCGTGGCCAAAAGACGAGGTTTGACCTTCTTGTCGTGATACACAGCCATGCGACGTTTGTATTCTCTGGAGCATAGGTCAGCTACCTCGCGCAACTCGTCTCTGAACTGCAACTCGACTTTAAGGTTGGCCTCATTCTCTTTTTCACTGAAGTCGAAAACCCTCGCCGATGGGATCAGAGTTTCCACGGGGACTAACGCCTCCGCCCCGTAAGTTAAAGCGAAGGGTGTCTCGCTTGTTGCACGGCGCGCAGTGGTGCGATAGGTCCAGAGGACGAGCGGGAGCAGCTCTGCCCAGCAACCTTGCGCCAAGCCCAGGCGCTTCTTCAAATCGGTCAAGATGTGGGCATTGACGTTTTCTACCTGGCCATTGGACTGGGGGTTGGCCACGGAGGAGAACTTGAGGGTTATGCCCAGCTCGGAGCAGAAGGTCCGAGTTTCTTCACAGTCGAATTGGGGGCCATGATCATTCATGACGGCCATGGGGACGCCGAAGCGGCAAACGAGGTTCTTCCAGAGGAAGTCGCAGACCTTTGCCCAGTGATTTTTGCCATAGCTTGTGCCTCGATCCACTTCGTGAAGTAATCGACGATGACCAGGATGTATTGCACCTGGCCAGCGGCCTTCGGAAAGGGACCGAGGATGTCCATTCCCCACATCGCGAACGGACAAGGCGCGTGGATGGAATGAAGACGGGAGGTCGGGACGTGTTGGAGGTTCGCGTGCTTTTGACATCTGTCACATTTCTGGACATAGGCCTTCGCGTCGTGTCGGAGAGTGGGCCAAAAGTACCCCAGATGGATGATTTTATGCGCCAAGGCGCGCAACCCCGGGTGGCGGCCACAGGTTCCCTCGTGTGCCTAGTAGAGGATGTGCTCCGTGACCTCGGGAGGGAAGCACAACAGGTTGGGCTCTGCGTAGCTTCGGCGGTAGAGCCGGCCACCGATGACGTAGTAACGAGCCGCCTTCATTTATAGTTTCCTGGCAAGCGCGGGGTCTTCTGGTAGGACACCGTTCTCCACGTATCGTGTTACCGGGAACCTCCAATCCTCGGTAGTGACGGAGAGGATCTCGCTGGTCACACTTCGCGAGAGTTTTCTTTCCACCATTACGCGGTTCCTTACTTCCAAGGGAAGGGCGGAGCCCAACCTCGCGAGGGCATCCGCCTTTGTGTTAGAGGTTCGCGGGATGGATTCTACCGCGAAGGTTTCCAGGCACGAGACCAGGGCCTTAAATTTTTCTCGGTATGCGGGCAGGGACCCCGTTCTTGTGTCGTATTGCCCGTTGAGCTGTCGTGCAGCCAGCTCGGAGTAGGTGTAGACCCTGATCTTGCGGGCTCCATTGAGGAGCGCTATCTCGATCCCGACGATCATGGCCTCATACTCGGCCTCGTTGTTGGTGGCCTCGAAGGCGAAGTTAAGGGCATACTCCGTTTCAATAGAGGGTCTAACGAGGAATATGCCGACACCGCCACCGGCATCGCACCGCGAGCCGTCAACGAATACCTTCCACTCCTCCGAGCTTGCGTCGGTTTCGGGGAAGGTAACCTCCATCATGAAGTCTGCGAGGGCTTGCCCCTTCATTGCGGTTCTTGGGAGGTAGCTGATGTCGAACTCGAAGAGCTCGACTGCCCACTTTGTCATACACCCGGAGAGGGCAGGTTGATGGAGGATTTGTCGGAGCGGGAGGTCAGAGAGGACCTGGATGGAGTGTGCATGGAAGTAAAGGCTTAAACGTCTTGCGGAGGTCACGACCGCCAGCGCCATCTTCTCGGCCGGGGAGTACTGCTGCTCTGCAGGTTGGAGCACGCGACTCACGAAGTACACCGGGTGCATGGCCTCTCTAGTCATCACCGCGCTAACTGTCTCCGGCTCATGGCCACGTACAATTGCAAGTCTTCGCCCGCCAGTGGGGGCGACAGAGTGGGGAACTTTGACAGGAAGGTCTTTAATTCAAAGAAAGCAACCTCGAGCCTTTCATCCCAGACAAACTTGTCATTCTTCTTGAGGGCGGCGAAGAAGGAAGGGATTTGTCCGCCAAACGGGAGCAAAACCTTCCCAGGTAGTTTACAGCGCCGTTGAGCCAATGTACTTCAGTTCGCGACCTTGGGGACG
Source organism: Fallopia convolvulus (assembly GCA_964016875.1). Classification (NCBI taxonomy): domain Eukaryota; kingdom Viridiplantae; phylum Streptophyta; class Magnoliopsida; order Caryophyllales; family Polygonaceae; genus Fallopia; species Fallopia convolvulus. The sequence continues at coordinate 59,677,952 of OZ024720.1, read as the reverse complement.
TCATCGAGAGGATCGACTCGACCTTGGGGGGGTTGACGTCGATCCCGCACTCGCTGATCATGAAGCCCAAGAACTTCCCCGATGATACCCCGAAGACACATTTCTCGGGGTTCAGGCTGAGACGGTTGTGCCTGAGGGCGGCGAAGACCTCGGCGAGATCGACCAGATGCTCCTCGAGGCTTTTGCTCCGCACCACGATGTCGTGGACGTAAGCTGACACATTTCTACCCAGGTGGTTCTTGAAGACCCGGTCAATGAGGCGTTGGAATGTGGCCCCATCGTTTTTAAGGCCAAAGGGCATGACCTTGTAGCAATATGCCCCCCGCTGGGTGATGAAGGACGTCTCCTCCTCGTCGCGCGGATTCATCGAGATCTGATTGTATCCCGAGTATGCGTCGAGGAAGCTTAAAACCTCGTGACCCGCAGTTGAATCAACGAGTTCGTCGATCGAGGGTAGGGGATAGCTGTCCTTGGGACATGCCTTGTTGAGGTCCTTGAAGTCCACACACATCCGCCACTTGCCGCTGGATTTTTTGACCAATACGACGTTGGACAGCCACCTCGGACACTGGACCTCGCGGATGAATTCCGCGGCCAGCAGCTTCGCCACCTCGTCATTTGCGGCGCTTGCCCTTTCTTCATTCATCTTTCTTCGTCGCTGCACCACAGGGCGAGTGGCGACATCGACGTTGAGGTAGTGCTGGGACACGGTTCGAGGGACACCACGGAGGTCCTTCGCGGTCTAGGCGAACACATCACGGGACCCAGCGAGCAAGGTTTCTAGTGACGTGGCCGACGTCCCGGTGAGGCATTCCCCCAACTAGATCTTCTCGGACTTGCTTTCAAAGGGGGATATCACCCTTCTCTCTTCCTCGGGGGTGGGGATTGTGCAGTCCCGGACTTCGAGGTCAGCCTCGCCGGAGGACTCTACCACAAAAACTGGGCATTTTTGTTTCGCCGAGGTCATGTAGCAGACGCGGCCTTCTTCTTGGTTGCCCTTCACCTCCCCGACACCGTTGTCGACGGGGAACTTCATTTTGAGGTGGTAAATGGAAACGACCGCTTGAAACTTCATCAGGGAGACCCTCCCGATGATTGCGTTGTAGGCCGAGGGCAGGTGTACCACTGTAAATTCCACCATCTTGGTTCGTGTTGTGGAGCCGGTGCCGAGCGTCATCCAAAGGTCTATGAGACCGGCGACGTCGACCTCGTTTCTCGAGAAGGAGGTGAGTTTCCCAGCGTAGGGCTTTAAGGACGTTGAGGAGATGCCCAATTGCTCGAAGGCGCCAAAGTTCATGATGTCCACGGAAGAACCCGTGTCCACCAGGACTCGCTTCACTATTTTTGAGCCTAGTAGAGCGTGCACTACCAGGGGGTCGGAGTGCGGCATGTGGAGTCCCTCGGCGTCCTCGGAGGTGAAAGCCAAACCAACGTGGGACCGCGAGGTTTGTGCCACGCTGTACACCGAGGGCTCGTGGTGGCTTGCCCTCGCATATCTCTTTCTTTCCTCCTAGATTGAACCTGCCAACGAGGGTCCACCGGAGATGGTACGGATGTACCCATCGGGCGTCGTGGTCTGTCCAGTGCGCGCCTGCCCTGCGGAAGCGTGTTGCTCAACGTTGTTGGCCCGAGGTTGGACCGGACCTTGTTGTACGGTGTTGGCTCCCGACGCGGGGTTGGCACACCCGCATTCATTTGGGTTGTACGCGGGGCCGCCCTTGCCTTTGTAGCCTCGCGGTTTCCCGCCGAAGCAGCTCCAACCCCCATCGTTGCTTCCGCGGTTGTTATAGCGGTTGTTATTCTTGTTGTCGTTACTCCTGTTGTTGTTGCTTTTGTAGTCGGCGCGTCGGTCGTGGGCCTGCGTCATGTACACATCCCTCGCGGCCGGCGCGGCCAGCGCGGCCACCTTCGCCTTCCCTTTAGCCTCGGTCACGATTTCCTTGTCGGTCCTCGGTCACGAGCTCTAGTTGACGGCATCCTCGGCATAAACTTGGGACGTGATCTGGGAGCACAAGTCGTCGTACGTCGTTGGGCACTTATAGAAAATATAGGTCTTGAAGGGACCTGGGCACAGGTTGCCCATGAGGATATCTCGCACCGATGCTTCATCGATGTGTGCAATCTCCGCGACCGCGCTGGTGAAACTCGTAAAGAAGGTGCCCAACTGCTCGCTCCCCCCTGCTCAATACCGCGGAGATCCCGCATGTTCTTCTTGCGCTTCCTCGATCCGTTGAAGTGCCCGATAAAGGACTCACATGGTTGAGAGAACGAGGCCACCGACTCTATTTTGAGGCTTATGAACCACGTCATTGCGGCCTTGTCCAAGGTGGTCGGGAAGATGCTGCAGAATATGGCGTCATTGTAGGAGTTGACGTTCATCTGGACGGCGAAGTGCTTTACGTGGTCTTCGGGGTCGACCGTGCCGTCGTAGAGCCCCATTTGTGGCCAATGGAAACCCTTGGGCATGGGTGCCTCTTGGATCTCGGTCACAAAGGGGTTACGGTACCCAGCCTCGACGGATTGGCGGCGCGATTTTGACTTTACCAAGGGGTGCGCCGCACTCCTTGCCGTTTCGGACAACTCTGTTTCCCGCATCCTCGAACGTCGCGAGCGGGATCGCGAGATTTGCATTGGGTCCCGGGAGGGTCTCTCTGTGGTCGAGCCGTTGGTTGATGTTTCCTGCCCCGGCATATACCCGGGGACGTACGCGGGCACATAATCGGAATGGGGTTGCCCCTGAGCGGGGATAGGATGTATGGGGGAGCGTGACGTTGTTGGTACTGTCCGTAACCCGGGTAAGGATGTGGGTTCGGGGGTGCGCCACCTTGCTCATACCCTTGGAATGGGTAGGGGTTCTGTGGAGCGTTGTACGTCTAACTCAAGGAACCACGAAAGGGCACCCCGGGGGCCCCGCGGCCATCCACAACGGGGTCTCGGGCATGTTGTCGGGATGTTGGGGAAAGAAGTTGTTTGGGCAAGCCATTTTGAGGGGATCAAAAGCCAAGGTTTGCACTAATCGGGAGACTACTTAGGATGAAGAAGTTTCCACAGACGGGGCCAGTGATGAAACCCGAAATAACCGCTCGCTAGAAGACAAGGAACGAGATTATTATATTCGATTGTGCAAACACTTGCTACTTTATTTATATTTTTCTTACAGCGAGGTTACAAGCCAATGAGGGTAATAAACAATAGAGAATTACACCCTAGACCTCCTACGAGTATTCAAGATCTCGATCTAACCATGTTCGAGATCTCCTATTTGCTAAACGATTCTACCACCTAAGTATCACTTGATTGATCTTGAGACGAGGTGGACTTGAGAGCGTGGTATAGGGATTCTTGTTAGATTGTGTAGCGAGGTCTTTGATGTGAGCGAGGTTTCTGTATGACTTGAAGTCTTTTTGTGGACTTCACTTGTCTGTAGCGAGGTCTTTTGACGATGTTTCGATCACGTCGATCTTCAACGAGCAAGATAGTTCTTGAGTTCAAGATGTTTTTCGACCCCTTTTCCGTGCGAGGTACCCCTTTTTTTATAGGGGATTGGGGAGTCAAGTTTTGATCATAGTCCGATGTGAGACGCCCGAGATCAGGGCCTCTGATTGGTTTAGAGGTGAGGCGGCTGGTGATTGGCTCAGGGGAGCGGCGTTAGCTGAGTGGTTCTGGTGGGCGGGTGTGTCAGTAGAGTCGGTTACGAGGTTAAAGCCTCACTCCGAGGTTTCGGAGGACCTCGTGGGGGTAGGAAATTTGTTTAAATAAATGAGGGGTATGGGTGTGGGACCCCAAATGATCCTTGGAAGGCCCGCCGAGTCTGTTTGTACCTTGTGCCCCGGACCCAGTTCTTATTTTACTATTTTGGACATCATCAATAGCAACATGGTATCTGAGCTCCGGATTCATGATCCGAGCTATTCTCCTTGATTTTCTTCTTCGATCGAGCCTTCGAATTGTTCAAATTTAGCCAATTTGTTGATCGATTCAGCAGAGCGAAGCGAAATGACAGGAGGAAAGACTATCGACAACAACGATCCCTTGTTCCTGGCCTCCAATGACAATCCAGGCCTCAATTTGGTCACAACGACATTCGATGGCTTTGGATTTGGCGAATGGAGGATTTCTATGCGGATCGCATTGTCGGCAAATAATAAAACCTGCTTCATCGATGGAACTTTATCCAATCATTGATGCGAGATATCATCGTTGGATCAGATGTAATGACATGGTCAAGTCATGGCTTCTGAACAGCTTGAATTCAGAAATTCATCATAGCGTTTTGTACATCGACACGGCGAAGCAGATATGGCAGGCATTGGATGAGTGCTATGGTCAATCGAGTGGAGCTCAACTCTATGTTATCAGAAGAGCACTCCATGACCTAATCCAAGGTGAGAGTTCAATTTCTAGTTATTATACGAAATTGAGATCACTTTGGGATGAAATAGACAGTTTTCAGCGATTTCATGTATGTTCTTGTGGATCTATCAAGGAGATTCTGAAAAATACTGAAGATCAAAGGTTCATTGATTTTTTAATGGGGTTGAATGAGCAATACACCTTTGTAAGGGGAACTATACTGATGATGAAGCCATTACCGGACATAAACCATGCCTATGCTTTGCTACTTCAAGAAGAAAAGCAAATAGAAGTGCAACATTCACCTCGTCACTTTGAGGAATCAGCTTCGATGAATGTTACGTTCCAAAAGTTCACAGGGGAATATGTCTCAAAATAAAGGAGGCGGTGATAAGAAGTCTTTGTATTGCACTAATTGCAAGAAAAATAACCACAACATTGATAAGTGCTATTTCATTATCGGATTCCCTTCTAACTATAAGAAGAAGAAGTAGAATCAGGAAGGGAATTTCGCAGAAAGTGCTCAGTCATCTAAGACTACTAGTTCTAGTGATGCACAGTCAAATGGAAGTGGAAATTCAGATATCTCATCATCTCAAATTATAAGATTGATCAGCTTATTGGAATCTAATTCTCTAAAAGGCAAGGAACAAATGCAAGACGACTTTGATGGCTTTGCAGGTACTACTTTCACTTCGAAGCTCTTTAATCAAGCAACTTGGATTATAGATAGTGGCGCCAGCTGCCATATGTGTTGTGATGCTTCCATTTTGGATTCTACAAATTGACCAAACCTTTTGTCATATCTTTGCCAAATGATGCCACTGCCATAGTACACACAGCTGGTTCAGTGAAGGTTTCAGCTCATTTGGTCCTAAAGGATGTTTTACTAGTTCCAACCTTCAAGTGTAACTTGATTTCAGTTAGGAAACTAGTCAGAGATTTGAATTGCAGTCTCACCTTCACCTCATCTTCTTGCTTGTTGCAGGCTCCCTCTATGAGGATGCCTGTGGAGGTTGGTACGTCTGATCGAGACTTATATTTTTTGGTTCCCAATGCTCAGAGGAAACTCAAGCAATTTGAGCAGAATAAAGTGCACACTAATCAGTTTCTTCATCATGTGGATTATGATGTGTCGCATGGAAGACTAGGACATTTACCATATTATATGTTACAACAAATACCTATAGCTAAATTTTTACCTTCCAATAAACCTATTTTGCCTTGCCTTGTATGTGCCAAATCTTGGGAAGCAAGACTCTCTTTTCCTTCTAGTTCTATCACCACTACCTATCCTTTCCAGATATCTTATGAAAGAACATAATTTTGAAAAATGCTCCAAAAATAAACAAGACAACAGATAGTGTTATAAATAGCATAATCGAATTGTATGTCTAGCAAACCAAACCATTCACTCTCTTCCAAATAAATCCAAAATATAAGCAAGAACGCTTAACAAAAATATAACCTTGGAGATATGAAGATGCATATTATCTTCAAAGCATAAGATCTGCTCAACCTGTTTCTAAAGCAAAGTAACATTCTTCCTCTCATCCATGGTTTCCCAAATATCATATTGAACTACCAAGAGATCACCAATTAATTTCATTTTAAAGTTTGGGAAAAGCTAACACCGGGCATAGTATGTGCATCAGTTTCTCAAGGAAGTACCCACAAGCTGAGAGGGTGAGAGCCGCCATCGGTTATAAGACTTGTATCATAAGCCAAACCTAGTTGTGAAAATTTCCTATTTCATCTCAACCTCAACTTTTAATGGCAATCAAAATCAACCTAACAAATCATTGTAATAAGAAAAGACTAAAAGCAGAAGGTTGCTGGTGTTTTCCCTTTCTTAAATGTCAAGTGAACAAAGGCTCTAAACTTCATTCTTTGAGAAAAAAAGACGCATCACAAACAAAAACAATTCTTCGCTAACACCCTCTTCCAAAAAATCTCAAAAAAAAGAATAAATCTTTCAAGGGCATTGTCAAAGTAAATGTTATACTCATATACAACAATGCTTTAGCAACCAGAAAATGTTAAACATATTCAAATTCTCTCACACTCTCACGTGTCAAAACATCAAATAGGCAACGCAACCATATGCAAATCTAATAATAGAAAGCTGGTAAAGGAGAAAAGATTGACAAAAATAGGAAACTAAATCTGACATGTGAAGGAAGAGGCAACAACTTGAGCTTCCAGACTCCAATTAACCCCGAATTGATTCATAAACACCCGTTAGGGATGCTCAGCGGTCCGGGCGACCCGTACCGTAAATCACGGGTCGGGTCACGGGTCACATATTTCAGGGATTACAGGTTACGGGTCGACCCGCCGGATTACGGGTCGACCCGTAAGACCCGTAAAAAATTTAATGTTTAATATTTTCTGATGTTGACACTTGGCAATAACCCTAACTCCCGCATTCAACCAAGTGCCAACCCATTCCGCCTCACTCTTCGAGTCTTCATTCTCTTCCGCTCATTCAACCCGACATCTGAGAGCTCGACCTTCGGCGCCGCTCGGCCGGCGCCATATCTCTCCTCCCTCGACAGTGGAGTCCACCCTCGACAGTCGCCATCTCTCTCCGGTGTCTCCGCCCTCGACAATCGACTCCTTGCCGGCGCCATCTCTCAAGCCTGCTTTTGCCGTCGCCATCTCTCTCCGGCGCCCTCGACAGTCGACTCCTTGCTTGCCGGCGCCCTTGGCCTCGACATCCACCATATCTCTCTCCACTAGTCGCCTCGAGGCCCTCGACAGTCCCCGCCCTAGATCTGTCTTTGCTCGCCTATTTCGCTCCGTCCTGCCTTCTCTTTACTCGACACTCGCCGGTATCTCACCTTGTATTTCGCTCGCAGGTATCCTCGCTCGACTCTCCTTGTTGTTGGCTTACTATTGGCTTACTGTTGCCTGTCTTTGCTCGCCTGTTGTCTTCGCTGGTATCGTCTTTGATCGCCTGTTGCCTGTCTTCGCTGGTATCTCGCTCGCCTGTTGACTTACTGTTGGCTTACTTGCTTGTCTTCTCTTTACTTTCTTGTTTACTGTTTGCATGTCTTCACTCACTTACTGCTAGTATCTCTTTCCTTTTGTTTCATTATGAAAGAAGATTGGGAGAACTTGTGAATTTCATTGTTTGTTCCCTGCTGTTGCATATCTATGTCTCTGGAAAATGAAAAAAAAAATTGTGGCTACACTCCTTGATAATAATCAAAGAAAACTTGTGATAAATTGATAATCATTGTTTGTTCAACTGGAAGATTATGCAGTAACTACTAACTAAGTAACTAATGCAAATTATATAAATATTTTGTCATTTGGTACCTTTTACTAACTAATGCAGATTATGCAGTAATTGTTGATTTGTTGGGCATGAATTAAGTTGGCACTTGAGTCACTTCACTTGACACTTTGACGGGAAATTCAGAATTCATAATCATATTTGAAATATCCAAATATCCATGGAATTATCTACAAAATATTCTTGTAACGTAAGTTGACAACTTGGAGGGGTTATATTAATTTGATTAGGTTGTAGCTTTTTGTTAAACATTAATATTAAATTGTCAATGATGATGTATTTTTTAATTTTGGTTAGATGGAGACTCAGCCAAGTGAAATGAATCAGACTCTTGAATCTCAACCCGAAGTTGCCAGTGGAAGACCCCTAGTTAAAAAAGAGAGAGCAAAGAGAAGGGAGTATTGGGAAGACTTTGATGAATACTATGTAGATGGAAGAAAGAGAGCCAAGTGCAAGTTCTGTGATTGCAATTATGCTTGTGATTCAAATATGGCTGGCACCAAAAATGTGTTGAGGCACTGGGAAAAATGTCCAAATAATCCGAGGAATGAGGGCAAAGGTACACAAACTCAACTCACTTTAGAAAGTTGTGGTGATAGTAGTGTTAAGATGAAGAATTGGAAAATTGATGCAAAGAATATTCGAGATTCTGTAATTGAAATGATAATTTTTGATGAGATGCCATTTAGATCAGTAGAGAAAAGAGGAATTAGAGGTGCTTTCTCGGTTGCTCAGCCCTTGTATGCAATGTCTTCTCGTCACACTATTAGACGTGCAGTTTTTGATCTTTATTTGAAAGAAAGAAACAAGTTAAAAGATCTTCTTAACACTTCTTGTGTGAGTGTGTGTTTGACAACCGATACTTGGACATCAATATCAACTCAAAATTATGTGTGTGTGACTGCTCATTGGGTTGATAATAAATGGGCTTTACAAAAGAGGATAATTAATTTCTATGTCACTGACTCTCATAGTGGAGAGTCGATTGGTATGGCCATTGAAGATTGTTTGAGATTTTGGGGTTTGTCTTCTAAGCTTTTGGCAATTACTGTTGATAATGTGGGTCAAATGATGTTGCTTGCAATTATGTTAAGGATAATCTTAAAAACGTGAAACTTCCATTACTAAAGGAGAACACTTGCATGTGAGATGCATTGCACATATAATTAATCTTATAGTGCAAGATGGTATGGCTTTAGGGGGTGAGCATATTAAAAAGATCCGAGTTATGGCTAAGTTTGTTAAGGGTTCTTCTTCTAGAAAGGCTGCATTCATAAAAAAGGCAGCAACTTTAGAGGTCGAGTATACGAGTGCAGTGAAACTTCATGCACTTACAAGGTGGAATTCTACCTACTTAATGTTGGAGTCAGTGTTGAAATATAGAACTGTATTTAAAAGAATGGAGATTCCAGCTTTGCGTGAAGGATTTGAATTGGGGCCTATGACAATTGATGATTGGGAAAGATGTGAATCTCTTAAACAGTTTTTGAAAGGCTTCTATGATTTGACTAAACGGGTATGAGGAAGTTTGTATGTCACAAGTAACTGGCTCATATTTCATATACTTGTGTGCTTAAAGTTGTTGAGGGAATTAATGGAGAGTGATGATGTTGATATGAGTATGATGGGATTTGAGATGAAAAAGAAGTTTGACAAGTATTTTGGAGACTTGAGGAAACTTAATATGTTAGTGTTTGTGGTTGCAATCCTTGATCCTCAGCACAAAATGCGTGGAGTTACATCAGTTTTGAAAGGTTTATTTGGTGAAAGTGAGGTGCAGATTATGGCAAAGAAGGTAAAGGATTTTGCATACACTTTGTTTGATACCTACAAACTCAAGCTTAGTAAAACTGAGGGCCAAGGTTCACAAAAACGTCAACTTGAAAAAGGTGATGAGACTGAATGGTTGGATTATGTTGTGGAAGAAGACAATGAATGTGAAGATGAGTTGAGGTCAGAATTTGATTTATACTTGGCTGACAGATTTGAGCAGAAAAATACGAATGTTTTACAGTGGTGGTCGAAAAATCATCAAAGGTATCCCATCCTTGCATGTATGGCTCGAGATGTCTTAGCAATTCCCATATCTACGGTTCCTTCTGAATCCGCATTTAGCACTGGAAGACGAACAATTTCAGATTACAGAAGTAACTTGAAACCTGAAGTAAGTCAGTTTTTTATTTCATTTGAAAATGTCTATTAGTTAATTAATGTTGAATTACATGATAAGTTACTAACTTAATGTGTTTTGATGTTTTATAAGATGGTACAAGCACTTATTTGCACTCAAGATTGGTTACTAGGAAACGAAAGAAAAGAAAAAATTGATGAGAATGATGAGGATGACGAGGAGAGGAAGTTCCAAGTGAGGTCCTAGAAAGTACATTTTATGCTTGTTGAAAGGTAATTTTGACAACCAACTTGATATTTGTGTTGCTTATTTATTAGCGCCTAATGTTGTTTAAATCTGTAATAGGAGTTCTACCGGATAACCTTTCTGTCAATTGTCAATTTGATGAAGTTGGTTTTCTGTTGAAACTTGTAATATATGCTACTGCCATTTGATTTTAAGCTTTTTGGCCAGCTTCTTTCTAATTTCCAGGTGCTTATTGTGTAGAAGATTACCTAGTTCGTAACTTACTAACTTGTGTTGCATTTGTTTCAGGGTCTGCAAAAACTAGTCCAATTGGGAAGAAGTGTGCTGACTCGTGGCTTAGGAGTAGCTAATATTTTGTCTGAAATACTTTATGCCGTTTCTGCCTCTCTGGAGTAGTGGAGTAGCCAATTTGGTTTTTGAGTCTTTGACTTTTAACTTTGGAGACAATTGGCCTGTTGCAATAGGCTAGGTTTTTTATTTGGAGATTTGTCCTAAACGTAGATGTACTTCAGTAACTAGGCAATCTCTATTCTCTAGCAAGTTTAATGTTTTGTTGGGACATCATTTGGATGTTTTTGTATGTTTGGATGTTTTATGGACTTTTAATATGCTAGTTTTATTCAGATTTGGAAAAAATTATAAGCCATTTGACAGGAACCTGATTAAATGGGTAAAAAATGGTATGTTTGACCGGTCAATCGGATCACCCGTAACCCGACCCGTAAAACCCGTAACCCGTAATCCGAGTTACAGGTCGGACCGCGGGTCGATTTTTCTGAGATTACAGGCCGACGGGTCGACCCGTGACCCGTAATCCGGGTTACGGGTCGGGTCGGGTCGACCCGTTGAGCAACCCACACTCCCGCATCCAAAGATTCTGACCCATTCTCCAAGCAACCACTAACTTTCCTTCACCGCCGCACGTATTGATTTCCACAACAATCTCGCACTGTTATTGTAACTGCATCGCCACCATTACCATTACCGTCACCGTAGATGTAAGTGAGCAAGTGAATCGAATAGGGCCAGTCAGTGTAAAAAGAGATGCCTTCAACAACAACCTCGATCTGCAGAGGATAGATTGAAGAAAACCTAGCTACTTAGGGACGAACGAACACTAATTAAGAGAAGACAGAAAGCTGAAAGGTGCTATGGAATTTAGGTTTACCTGAAGCATTAGATTGTCACAAATACCGTGACCACATAACCGTGAGATTCGGTTGTGCCTACACCATCGCCGCTCGACAGTTCTCTGTTGCCAAGGCCTAGAATAATTTTCTTAGCCGCTAGTGGCCAACAACGACAACCACAGTCCTAGCCAGGCCAACACGAGACCGTCACTATACCTGCTTGTCCCTCTGGATCTGATCCTATCCACGTGGTCGTACGCCATCACCGTCGGCGCGCGGTTTGCCAGTGACGAAGACGCCTTTCGTCGATAAGCAGAGGGCGAGTCGTGGTCGTCGTCGGCGGTGGTAGATAGAGAGTACGGGAAGCATACTTTGTCTTGAACAGGCCTAAGAAGTTGCTGAATCTAGATGTGAACCTCGAACTAAGATAGAGAAGGAGAAGATTCGATTGAGAGAAAGAGAAAGCAAAGATTGAAAAGAAACGGCGAGAGAAATTGGCTGGACACAAAATAGGAGGGAGGAGAAATAGACGGTTAAAACTTAAAATTCGTGCAATTGTAATGGAACGTGGGCGTAAAAAAAAGCAAAATAAATGAGAAAAGAAAGGCGGAATATTTTGACACGTGAAGAACGATTCTCAGATTTCAATGGGATTTCCCGTTGCAATCATTTCCTTTTCAACCGAAATGAACAGGTGGTTGTTAATTCCTCAACCAGCAGAGCTACAGCTCAAATCTCTCTTCCCGAAAGTCTCTCCCATTTCCTTAATCATAAATCCAAACCCTCATTTTTCTTATCTAATTCTCCGCCCCAATCCAAAGATTTGTTCTTTTCAATTTTCCAAATCCACCTTTTTTCTCTCGCCTTCTTCCACCCCCAATTTCACCTATGTGAACGAATTTTCAAACCCTTCATTGAGATATCAAAACCACAGAAAGAAAATTCGTTCACCCTCTATCCTTTGTCAAACCAAAACTATTTGGGAACTCAGAAGATACGGGCTTTGGTGATTTTGGCTGTTCGTTTGAAGGATGACTGAAATGGGTGGTGTCCAATTCACACAAATTTTGGACCCTATTAATATTATTAGCTGTAGTAGAGATTCCACATTATGCATTCTCCCTTCAGACGGGTTATGATCTTCCTGCTACTTTTCTGAACAGACAGATCGCCGATTCGCCGGTTTCTGCTCACCTGAAAAACCTTTTTGGGGAATTAAAATTAATCTGTTTTTAATTTCTAATGACTCGGGGATCTGGAATGGTCAATGTTGCTCCAATTGGAAATGGCTTGCCATTAATCAGTAGGAAATTAGACCAGCCTAGGGAGGAGGCTGCTCATGTAGAGAGAGATCCCACTGGCCGATACATTCGGGTACTTTTTTTTTTTCTCTCCTTTTCCACATTTCATATGCTAAAGCTCTTGCTGATCAACATATTTTGACTGAATTTGATTTGAATCTTTCCTGACAGTTCAATGAAGTATTGGGGAAGGGAGCTTTTAAGACAGTGTAAGTTTCCAGCTGCAACTTTGAATTGCAACATTTTTTACATTAACAGGAGATTTGAGTCATATGTATTGTATGTAGTCTTGCTGAATTCTTTTTTCAAGCTAAGTTTTAGTTTCTTGCTGTGTAGTTTCAAGGCATTCGATACAGTTGATGGAATAGAGGTTGCATGGAACCGAATAAAGGTCAATGATTTGATGCAATCACGCGATGGTTTGGAGAAGCTATATTCAGAAGTTCATCTTCTTACATCATTGGAGCATGACAATATCATCAATCTCCTTGACTCATGGGTGGACGACAAGAGAAAGACGGTAAACCTCATCACCGAGCTCTTCACATCTGGCAATTTGCGTCTGTAAGTTATACTGCATTTTACCAGTCTCTTATTAATATTTTGTTGGAGACAAGAACGAATTTTTGAACAATTGTCCTTTGTATGATATCTCTTTACTAATTCTTATTAAGCATTGCATCAATTTTGTCAGATACCGACAAAAGCATAAGGACGCCGATATGAAGGCTGTGAAGCATTGGGCAAGGCAGATTCTCCAAGGATTGGTCTACCTCCATAGTCACAACCCGCCTATTATTCATCGCGACTTGAAATGTGACAATATATTCATCAACGGAAACTATGGAGAAATTAAAATTGGAGATTTGGGACTAGCAACTGTTATGCAGCGACCCACTGCATGCAGTGTCATTGGTGTGTGAAAATTTATAAGCCATCAGTTAGTATAAATTAAGTTATTTGTGCTTATGATGCAAAATCAGCTGTGTTGTAAACAGGGACACCTGAATTCATGGCGCCTGAGCTTTATGAGGAGGAATACAATGAGCTTGTTGACATATATTCATTTGGAATGTGCATGTTAGAGATTGTAACTTTCGAGTATCCTTACCTTGAATGTAAAAATCCTGCTCAAATCTACAAGAAGGTCACCTCTGTAAGTCTGTTCTTAGATTTCTACAGCATCAATTTTAAAAACTAGTACATTTTTCAGTGATGAGTTAATCCTTTTTTCGGTGAATTTTATGTAGGGAATTAAACCTGCTTCCCTTGCTAAGGTTAAGGACATCCAAGTACAGGAGTTTATTGAGAAGTGTTTAGCTCCAGCTTCCATGCGATTGCCAGCAACGGAACTTCTCAAAGATCCGTTTCTTCAACCAGATAACCTACAAATTCAAACTCATGAGCCTACAAATATAACTAATAAGCGATCCAGGACACCGTGCAGGAACAAGTCTTGCCCTCATTTGGGAGTTCTTGAAAATAATGAGTATTGGCAGGCTTTTCCAAGAAACATCCTCCCAAGTCCAAGAAACCAAGTCTTGGAATTCGTAAGAACGCGTGACAGAAATGAGTTTAAGCTAAGAGGAAGGAGAACCGATTGCCACTCAATTTCATTGACCATGCGTATCTCTGAAGCCTCCGGTATAATTTCCTCAACCTAGATTGAATCTTGCAAATCAAAACAGTAACAGAAATGACCACTAGGATATAGCATGAATTGATAACTTCAGCAACATAAGAATGCTTCTAAACTAAAAACTGAAAAATATAGACCTGAACCATACAAGCCCTTAAGCTTTCTTGGTAATTGTTTATTTATTTGCAGGAAAAGTGAAGAACATTCAGTTTGATTTCTACGTGGAGAGCGACACAGCGTGCAAAGTTGCAGCTGAAATGGTGGAGCAGTTGGAGTTGGCTGATCAAGATGTGGCCTTCATAGCCGAATTCATTGACCATTTGATTCGACAGCTCATTCCTTCTTGGAAGCCCTCGTCAACTCCCGCTCTTACACCAACAAACAAAAGCCAAAGTCAGAGTTACTTGTCGTCTCAAAAGCAAGACGAAGAATATTTACATTTGAGCGCATCCAGCACCTCTTCATGTTCGTCCTCCAAATCAAGCGAAAAAGGCCATGGCGATGAAATGAAGGTGGAATTGGACTCCATTGAAGCGCATTATGACGAGTTGCTTAGAAAACTGACTAGGATGAAAGAGGAGGCATTGGAGACCGCTAGGAAGAAGTGGGTGACCAAGAAAATGGATGATACTCTTTCAGTATGAGTACCCTGGCCTCTTCTTGGACTTGTTTTTTTAGTTTTTCTTCTCCCTCTTCCCTCTTGTGTGTTTTTAGAGTGGGATCTGTACAATTAGTTCTAATTACTCCTCTTAAGTGAGAAACTGATATTGCACTACAAAAGATGAGCATATGATGACACTGTCTGTGTATAAGTTGGTGCTCTCCCTAATACAAGATGAAAAATTCACTTTTAACTATAAGGAATTTTGACTTCTCTGTGTAATATTTTTTATATATACAGTAGATCTAATTGGTTTGTTTTATCTGCAATTTCCATTTACTTTAGAATTCATGTAAATGTAGTCATGCTGTAGTTGGATTTCTATTTCATCCCGACTGAATTTTCAAACACTAATCAGTTTTCTCATAATCAAATGAATGTGTCACAGTTTTCTGCAAAATCACCTTTTTCTCCCACAAGTTTCATTCTTCTGTCTGGTTCGCCATCAATTTGAATAATTGAGTGTTTTGATTTATTCATTTGTTTCGAGAATCTGTGACTTCTTCGACTTCCTAGTTTCCTACTTTTTTTGGCATTGACTGGGTTTATGCTGAAATTTTCAAACATGGCATGATTTTGGGTTTTAGGTAGCTTCTATGCAAATCTCGAAATTCAATCATGTTTTTGTTTTAAAAATTGTCACTATAGTTTTAATCATTTCTAGTGTTTAAAATGCGGGAACAGGGGAGACACATGAGGCTTAATAGTTATTTGTGTTTGAACATCAGTTACTTAGACTTTTCTTTCTTTATCCTACTTTGTTGGGCATTGACAAGGTTAATCTAAGGTTGAAAACCTCAAAGACTTTTCTCATTAGTTAAAACTTCTCTATCTATGGTTAGAAATGTGGGAGCAAATGAGATACACAAAAAATTTACACTGTACATCCTAACAATGCCTTGAAGAATGGAAAAATATGAAGGGAAAAAATCAATCTTCATCATATTCAGAAGATGAAAAAAATGAGGCGGAGCCGTGCTAGCAATCCTCCAAGCAGCGTCCAAACTCCCCACAATGTTAGCCATGGAAGGCCGACATCTACTCTCCGGATGCACACACTCCGACGCCAACTGCCCCACTCGCTCCACCGCAACAATCTCAACCGGAGTCGGATCCTCCATTTTCGGATCCAACACCCTATGAATCTCACCCCTATCCACATAAGGTTTCACAAAATCCACCACATTCCTTGGCGACCCATTCTCATTGAGATGGATCGCCTTCAAACCGGTCAACAACTCCAGAATGACGACCCCAAAACTATAAACATCACTCTTAACCGTCAACTGATGCCTTCTATAATACTCTGGGTCTATGTACCCGAGGGTCCCGGCGGCCAGGAGCGACAGATACGCCTCCTCGTCGCCAGGACCCATTAACGACAACCCGAAATCTGAAACCTTAGCCGTCCAACTCTCGTCCAGGAGTATGTTGGACGGCTTAATGTCGCGGTGGATAACCGGTGGGACCGCGTACATGTGTAGGTACTCGATCCCTCGAGCCGCGTCCAGGGCGACTTTTATTCGCCCTGGCCATGTCTTTAGTGGCGACCGCGTGTCCTGTTTTTCGGGGTTGTGGAGGTGGTCGTGGAGCGTTCCGTTGGCCATGTAGTCGTAAATGAGGACGCGTTCCTTCGCGTCCTCATAGAATCCGAGGAGCCGGACGAGGTTTTTGTGGTTGAGCTTGGATAGAAATCCGAGCTCGGCCACAAAGGCCGTGTCCCGCTCCTCATTTTTCCTCGTGGTATTCCCAACCGCCGAGGTCGATACCGAGACCTCAGCTCGTTTGATGGCCCTTCGGCCGTCATCGAGGTCGGCTTTGTACACGGACCCGTAGCTTCCGGTTCCGATCTTGAGCTCAGGGGAGAAATTGTTTGTTGCTTGGAGGAGCATTTCTATAGGAAACTCTTCTATACACCCCATGCTTACCACGTGACTTAGCCTCTTCTCAAGAACCGGTCTCCGGCGGTCAACTTGAACAGCTTCTTCTGCAACGGCGTTTGTTTCCTCTGGTTCTTGATCATCGAGACGGCCTGAATCATGAACTCTGCTACTACTCCGGCCGTTCCCTTGCCGGAGTACCATCCACCAGACCCCAATCGAAGCCGCTAGAGAAACGCATCCTACAATTCCTACTACTAAGAAAGCTATCATCTTTCCGCTCCAATGCTTGCTTTTCCGGGCTGATTCCGGCGGAGGACTCGCCGGAGTTGGACTAGCTAGGCAATTGCTGCTACAAATACTCTGTCCAGATCCGCAGAAACTCTCGGAATCCGGCATAATGCCGCATTTACAAGAACTCGAATTCGAGCAGGCGCCTGGCAACACGCTGTCGAAGATCAGGGGAGAAGAAGAGATTTGGCTTCCCCAGCAAGCCAAGGTCAGATTAGCCGAGAGCACACCGCAGAAAACGTTGCCCTTGGATTCAATTGCGACGAATTCGGCGTCCGCGGGAATGGTGAAATTACTGATTTGCCCCCAGCAAGCAACGGTTCCGTTGGCGCGTAATCCGCACGCGCGGCTCTCCCCGAGCGCGAGCGAGGTGAATCTCTCGCCTTCCGGCGCGTGGCCAACCGTCCTCCCCCAGCAGCTCGGCGAGCCATCGGCGGTTAAAGCGCAAGCGTAGCGGGGCCCAGCTTCGACGCTAGTGAAATACCCCGTCGGAATCTGGCTTTTCACAGTTTCGTCGCCCCCGTTGCAGATTACGTTACCAGTCGAATTCAATCCGCAGAGAAACTCATCGCCGAGCGAGACAGACGAAAATCTCTGCTGGGGATCGAATGGAGAACGGAATTCCCTCCATCGCCAGCATTGGATCTGATTGGTTTTCTTAATTATGCCACAAACGTGTGAGCTTCCTGATCTGAGCTCGCTCAGAGCTGGGCCCCGGTAAATTCTTTTGAATCCAGACGCAATCGTATCCTTTTCTCTCCAGCATACCATGATTGACACGGACAGATCCGACGGCGGTGATCGGAGAGCGCATATGAATCCCTTTCCTCCGACGATTCTTGAGTAGGACGAGTTGCGAGCTCTGCTAGGTATTTGAATTGTGCAATTGAGGTGGGATTGTTGATTGAGAGCACAGATTACGAGTTTTTGGGGGTCGGAAGTTTGGGAGATTGAGACAGTGGGAAGAGAATTTGTGGGGAAGAAGAAGAAGGAAAAGAGAGCTAAGAAGAGATGGAGAAGAGTAAGCATGGTTGTTTCATGGTCATTTGGAGAAAAAGAATGGAAGGAAATTAAATGGGGGATCGTTCGGGAGTTTATTATATGTATAGAGAGAAACTGGGAATTTATTGGTGAATGGGGGATTTGAAGAGAGGTGAAACGCGTTTAAGGAGAACGATTCAGAGACCCGGGGAAGAGGAAGATGGATTCTGAATCGGAGCGAGGCCACTAAGGACCAAGTCAAAGGTTGAATTGGGGGTTTATATTATACGTTTGGATGTGTTGCGGACGGAGTTTGGTCAATGAATGGAAAAAAATGGAAGCCTCAGTCTTATGTCAATTTTCTTTTTCTTTTTTTTTTTATCAAAATTGTATATGTGACAGGTCTAGCCTTATTTGTTGATGTGTTGACTTGATGATGATGGTATAAGCAGAATGAAGTTTGCATTACACTTATCTATCCGACCTCACACGTTCGATCGAAGAAAAGGTTTGAATTTGTCATTTATTACTGTATATTGGAATGTATAATATTTTATATAACTATCACCACCTAGTTAGGATTAAAATAGAGTGATAAGCCGGGTTATTATTATAACAGCTCAAAATGTAAATTATTTCATGTCAGATTGCATAAGATAGTAATGTTGGATTTTCCTAAAAAAGACCAAAGAATATGGGGCTTTTGGATTGAATAACGTAATTGGACGCCGGTGTGTTACAATTTTATATTCGCTCCAAAAGGTTTAATGAATTGTTTAAAAGCTGAATTGCATTAAAAAAAAAAGGTGACATATTTAGATATGTTGTTGTTGCACATGCTAATCCTTTTTCCGTGTTCGTGTTCACACAACGTTTATACTAGGACTTTAGGTTTGTTCGGCAACACCAGCTTTTTAAAAATAATGCATTAAAATTCCTTTTTTCCTTGTTCTAGATTATTCTATCCTCTCTTAAAAACATGACATTATACAAAATAATCTCTTATAAGCTATAATGTGGGTGAAACGAACAAACCCTTTGTTTACAGCCGGAAGGGTTTGTCAACCGTGTTTCTTGAAATTGATACGTTTTCAAGGACGGACGATTCACATCTATACTCATTTTAATTAAATACTCCGTGTTATCAACACGATGAAACATATATAAGAGAATCTATTGGATATGATTTTATATTAGAAGATACATATATCGTAAATTATGAGGTTTTTTGCTGCTTTTAATTTGCATGAGGCTCCTATTCCTCTACTAAGATAAATTGCACCAGTAACACAAATTTGAGAATTGTAATACATGCAAATGATGAACATAAGACGCCGACTTTTACATGAACTCATTTCAATCTCGACCCAAAAAAAAACATTAGCTCATTATTGAAGCCCTAATTCAAGGAATTAATAATATATGACTCACGCCCTATACTTATATTCATAATATCACAAAGTTTTTTTTAATGTTACCGAGATTATGTTACCCTTATACTCGATTTTCCAAGACACAACTTAATTATTTAGACAAAAATTACAATGTGCTTTGAGCTCCAGATATAATTTGCATGTATATGCATGCAGTGTTAGAAATAAAAGATATCTCATTCGAAATTCCCTTTATAAAGTCAAGAACGAATAATAGAGAAATTCGTCATGAAAATGGTTTCCAATTTTTATAGTTACAAATCAATGCCGGAAGAGGATTGATGACATTATTATAGTGGGAGTAGCTTACCAAGATTCGTAATTTGGTACTGCCCTATTTCAAACCCACCAACTCTCAGTTCTCAATCGTCAACCCCCTATGAATCTGCAATGCCATTCTTTTAATGGTTTCTCACCATTTATTTATTGTAGGAGTATTGTTTTTCTTCTTCTTTTTTTCGTTAATTTCTCGCAATTGTTTCTCACAAAAGAAAATCTTACACCTTGTCACCCACTTTTTATACTCCTGATCCGTTGTCAAGGCTTTCAATTGGAATTCAGCAATCCAACTTTGTCATGTATTTAGGGAAGCAATTGTTGTCATCGAATCCCTCCCTAGTTTTGCTTTTCTCTTCTTTTTTTTTATTTGTATTTTCTTAACGACTTACGTGTGAGTATTTGTTTAATGATCACTTAGTCTTTTTTTTGTTTAAGCCTCACAAAGTACCGAATCTCACAATATTTTCCTGTGTACTACTTCACTTGTTTTCAACCAACATAACATTAAAATTTTTATGCTATTTTATGCTTATAGAATATCCAAACTAGTAAGTAAATTAATTAATTAATAATAACTTAAATGTACACGCATATATACATTTAAAGGTTGTGCTTTAGTAGTTCCTAAATATTACAATTTGTAGGGACTAGGATATTCACACTACGAAAATTTGTTAATTTAGCAACCACTAAAGTGGTCACTAACTAAATCTATATGGTTGGTCGTTAAATGAATTTAGCGATCATATATGATTGCTAAATTAAATCCACCTAGAGTTGTCGCCAAAAACCGATCACAACCGTATGCAATCGCAATTTAGCGACCAAGTGGTCACTAAATCTGCCTTTTATCTTTCTTTTTTAATTTTATTTGTAATTATAACTTTATTTAAAAAATTTATTCAATTGATTTATAAAATAATCAAACACAAAAATTAAATATAATAACAATATTTACAAAAGTTCTTACAAAAATATTTACTAAACTAATCTGTCTTGACTAGAGCTGTCAAATGGGTTGGTCAGGTCGGATTCGGGTCCGGTTATTTCGGGTTCGGGTTGAGTCGAGTTCGGGTCGTAATGGGTCATCGGTCAAATCGGGTCGGGTCATTGTAGGTTTTCGGGCAGGTCGGGTCGACTTAACAGGTCAAGAAAATCAAATTTCTTACAATTTTTAAAATATTATTTTATTTAAAAAATGATATTTAATAATAATCTATTATTTTTATAAATTTAATAATAAAATATATTATAATTTTCAAAATATATTATTTATATTCTAAAAATATAAAAAATCGAGTCAATCCAAAGGGTTTTGGGTTTGAACCCAACGGGTTCGGGTCTATCGGGTTCGGTTTATTTTGGGTTCCGCGTTCAGATTTTTGGGCGGTTCGAGTCGGTTTTTCAGGTCGGGTCAACTTTTGACAGCTCTGGTCTGGACCACACCATCGAGGGGAGGTGGCCGGTGGAGTGGACGAAGATAGCGTTGTTTGGTTTCGGCGCATGTCATCCATGAAGTTCTATAAAAGCTCAATTTGTTATTGTTGATGGGCTACGTTGGCCTGCATTGCTTGATTGCTCTGCTTGAGTTACGTCACCTCAGACGTAGGAAGGCGTTGTCCCGCTATATCTCCGTCATTCGGGGAGGTTGTCTACGGGGCGCTCTCAACGCATCGACATTGAAGTAGTCTGATGCTGCACGACCAATCCCGACAACATCTCCTCCCGTCCTGACCCCTCCAGTCGCCTCTAAGAACGCCTAATATTCATCATGAAAAGATGGTGGGTCCGGACTAGGAGGTCCTCTATGTGAGGATATCCCGGGACCGTGCCTACACAAAATAAGGTTAAAAACTAACCTAATTTGAAAGCAGAATGAAGGATATAGATAAAAATAGTGAGGAAATAAAATATTAGTATTTACAACGATATTACCTAATCGTTGGTCTATAAACTCTTGGTTTGGGACACGCATATGCGTCTCGATGATCAACTCGAGATGCGTTACGTCCCATCCGACTTGTTATTGTTATTAGATATATTAAATTGTTATCAACCATAGCAAATAGCAATTGCGAAATCAAAGTACTTGAACTAAAAAATCAATTATTGTACCATTAGATGCAGGGTATTGCGGTGGGACCTTGAACCAATGGTGTGGATGGCGAGATTTGCATTCCGATTCACCCTTTGTTGCTTATTTTTTTCAAGCCTTTGAGTATGGCTTCACTAAGGCAAGGGGTTATTGTGTCATCCCAAAAATTTTGGTTACCTCCTACTAATTTCTTTCTCATCTATTTACCAAATTGTTAAAGCTAATCAATTTCTCGATTTCAATGGACGGACCCTCTCTTTGTTTGTTGTTTGGGATGTATTTCTTTGATCCTTCAATAATGTATTGATGTTGCAATGTTTTGATCAGACCCGTTTTTTTTTAATAATACTTTGGCTGGTTTGTTCCTCCATCCTTTGTGGTGGTGATGGCTCCATCCAACAAGCTTTTGTTGGGTTTAAGTTTTTTCGGACAAAATTTGTCCGGCGATGGATGCATTTCTCTGACTGTCATTTCCAATCGATATTTGTCTTAGATCTAGGAGTATGACTCATTTTTGCTCCTATTTCTTTTAGGCTTTTGGGCTTTGGGCTCTTTGATTTTTTTAGTTTGGATCTTATTTGGTTTCTAGGCCTTATGGTTAGTCTTTCCTCCTTTATTGGCTCGTTTGGCCATTTTGGAATCTCTCGTTTTTCTTGTTATGACCCGAGCATAGTTTGTGCTACTCCGAAATTTTGTTTTGGGATTGGACAAGATTTGTTTGTGATTGGCAAGGTTGCTTGAACGTTTCCGAGGTTGCTGGACATCCTTCATCCTGATGGTGACAATGTTAATAGTCCACTTCATCTTACCCGATTTGTTCATTTTTTACCTGAATGCTAAAGATGTTGCTCTCTTTAGCCATTCACTCTACCCTACTTTCCAACCATTTTAATTCATTTTTCCTTCTGTTGTACTTACATTACGTGTGGTGATTATTTGTTTCAGTCTGTTAATGTCGGTTTCTCGATTGCCATTTACACGACGTCTTGGTTGTACCAGGCTGGTCCAATAAACTAAAATCTTACCTCATAAAAAATGCTATTTATGGGTGGTGTTGTTTAAACGCACTGTTTAAGGGTGGTTTAGTGAAAAAAGTTTAATATAAGGGCGGTTCTATATATTTTAGACTAAAATATATACTACGAATTAAATAGAAGATAAAATAAAGACAAAATCGATATTTTGTCCTTTTCTGACCGAAAAGTATATAAGGGAAATTAAAATTTTCATTTGAACGCTGAAACACCTCCCTCTGACTCATCATCCCTTCTCCTCTCCTTTTCGCGACACAGAAACACGCAGCGAAAACCATAGAATGTTGGAGAGAAATCAGGGCTCAATTTTCCACACCCAAATCCCGATCCTCGAACGATTTCCCTCTTCCCATTATCATCTACCCATCGATCGGATTCACCTATTCTTTAATTCGAGGGAAAATTACATCCAGATCCGATCACATTGAAACAAAATTCCATCGAATTTCAGATCTGAAGATCGAAAGGATGGCTACGAAACCAATTACAAGCGGCCGGAGATCGACGTGGTCGGTTCACCCTTATCAAACCCCCAAACTCAAAGACCATTACCTGGTGGACAAGAAATTAGGTCAAGGCCAATACGGCACAACCTATCTCTGCACAGACAAATCCACGGGCGCCGATTACGCCTGCAAATCGATCCCGAAGCGGAAGCTGATGTGCAAGGAGGATTACGAGGACGTTTGGCGAGAGATTCAGATTATGCATCATCTGTCGGAGCACCCGAACGTGGTGAGGATCCAGGGAACCTATGAGGACTCGGTGTTCGTGCACTTGGTGATGGAGGTGTGCGCCGGCGGAGAGCTGTTTGATAGGATCGTTAAGAAGGGGCATTACAGTGAGCGACAGGCTGCCAAGCTGATCAAGACGATTGTGGGAGTGGTTGAAGGCTGCCATTCGCTTGGCGTTGTGCATCGGGATCTGAAGCCTGAGAATTTCTTGTTTCAGAGCTCTGGTGATGATGCTCAGCTCAAGGCTATCGATTTTGGGATGTCGGTTTTCTACAAGCCCGGTTTGTTGCCTTGTTACCGTGCTATTGAAAAAGTGTGGAATTGGAATTGGGTTTGTTTGTTTGTTGCCATTCAATTTGGGCTAATTTGGTGGTGTCAAGAAAGATTGGTTCTTTATACTTTTTTGGGGTCTTATCTTCAATGTTTTGTTGCATTTTGATGGATCAGTACAATATATTGTTTGGTCTGAAAGGGATCATTACATTGACATGGACTTCGTTTGGTAATCTCACATTTTTTTGATCCATGCTCATAAAATTATTTGTGTGACAAAAACATTTGTCATTCCTTGAGCTGTGGGATTGGAAGTGTGGTTTTTGGAAATTTAAGTTTGGTGTGTTTTGTGTCTATTCTTGTTTGAAATTTTGTATGGTGTCCTTATAGTTTTTATTTTCTTCATGTGGGATTAAAGGTTTTTCAAAGGTCCAACTTGTTATTGTGCATATTTCTATGCAATATGCTACTATGATACCTTGCATCTATAAGTTGCTTTGAGTTGTAGAATGACTTCTATCATTAAGAACGCGCCTACTTCAAAACAATATGGTTCTAATATTGTTTTAGAACTTTCAAATATCATCATGTATGAATTAAAAGTGAGCTTTTAAACGCTATTGACAGGGCAATATTTTGGCGATGTGGTTGGAAGCCCCTATTATGTTGCACCCGAGGTGTTATGCAAGCGCTATGGAAAAGAAGTGGATGTTTGGAGCGCTGGTGTTATTCTTTACATCTTGTTGAGTGGAATTCCTCCATTTTGGGCTGGTAAGGTGATCTTCATCGTATAACATTTCATTCATTCGTTCGTTCTTACTTGATTCCGCTTGTGATTATTGGATCATAATTCTTTGTAACATCCACAGAGACCGAATCAGGGATTTTTAAGCAGATTTTGCGCGGCAAGTTGGATTTTGAAACTCAACCCTGGCCTAGTATTTCAGATAGTGCAAAGGATTTGATCCGCCACATGCTTGACAGAGATCCGAAGAAGCGTTTCACAGCGTATCAAGTTCTCTGTTAGTCATCATCTTACTATTGATCAGTTCATTTTGAAGATGGTTTTATTTTTTTTTATTAAAATCTTTTAAACTAGTAATTTTTCTCAATCTTGCAGGTCATTCTTGGATTGTGGATGATACAGTTGCTCCAGACAAACCTCTTGATTCTGCTGTTATTACTCGCTTGAACCAGTTCTCGGCATTGAACAAGCTTAAAAAGATGGCCTTGCGTGTATGTTACCTTTCATTACTTATTAGTTTATTTAACTTGATCCATACTTATTTATTATAACAAGATTTATAAGTGGATCTGCCACCAATGTTTATGCAGGTTATAGCTGAGAGACTTTCAGAGGAAGAAATTGGTGGTTTAAAGGAGATGTTTAAGATGATTGACACTGACAATAGTGGGACAATAACATTTGATGAACTCAAAATTGGTCTAAAAAAGGTTGGATCTGAATTGGGCGAGTCTGAGATTAAGGCTCTATTGCAGGGGGTAATATGAAAATTCTAAATTCAAAATGCATTTTTTTAAATTCATCTACTATTCAGTTTTCATAGATTACAGGACTTATAAGCTATCTTTTTTCTTCTTTATTTTGAAATTAGGCTGACATTAACAAGAATGGAGCCATTGAGTATGGTGAATTTCTTGCTGCTACCCTACACATGAACAAGATTGAGAGAGAAGACAACTTAATGGCGGCCTTTTCATACTTCGACAAGGACAATAGCGGATTTATAACGATTGATGAGCTTCAACAAGCTTGCAAGGAATTCGGTCTTGATGAAGTTCATCTTGAGGAGACCATCAAAGAAATTGATCAAGACAATGTGGGTGTTTTTTTTTTAAATTTCTGAGCTTCATTTTCATTTCAAGGGAAGAAACTTACTTTGTGATCATGATTTGAGATTATACAGGATGGACGCATAGATTACCAAGAGTTTGTAGCAATGATGACAAATGGAAAATCTGGAAAGGGAGCAAGATCAGGGCCTTCGAAACGAGGGAGCCTTAACTTCAACATGGATGAAACTCTGAAGGGAGAACATGAAGCCATGAATTCTAAACAACCTTGACTTCAAAATGGTTGAAGATCTCCGATTTCATGATTCGTTTTGTCGCAACCCCTAGTTTAATGTACAAAAGAAATAACCTTTTTTTCATGTTAATTCTACATTTGCTTTGCTCCATAAATTGGACTTGAAGACATTATCAACAACATCATTCTAGGCAGTGTATCCCTCAAAGGCAGAGTCTAGGGGTTGATAGTTGAGATACACACTTAAACCCTAAACCCTCAGCCCCACAGCCTAAACCCTACAAAGCTCCATAAACAAAGGAAAAGAAAAATTAAGAAAACTAGGAGATCTAAATTCAGAGACCTGTCACATTGATTTTTCAACGGTAATATGCACCGTACACAAAGATCTTTTATTTCGACATCTGTAAGTCTTCACCTAACCTTAATAAAGCCAGCTACTGCAAGAAGCTGGTTTTGAAAACCAACAGCAAATCGGCAATCACATAAAACATTGTTGCTGACACAGATCAACATATATTATAAACAATAATGCTGATTTTAAACGGTAGTACCTCTATTTTTTATTTAGTGTGTAATCTAATATTTTGAGAGATATTAATGTGTTTTGAATTAATTATTAGTCAACCTGTCAAAATGGTAAAACATTTTTCATTTTGAATTAACAGTTAAACACAACAATCATAAAGCATAGTTTGTGTAAGAAAAAAAAAGACATGATCAAACAGAGGTCTCTTGCACTAAGATTTTATTCACTGCTGACCATTACATTCATACACGAGAGAAATTTTATTGAACATATATATAAATAAAGTACTATATTATGGAAAAAAGTAACTGTTCCATGATATATTTGTAATATCTTGATAAATATGCCATGTTGATAATAGAAAAAAAAAGAGTAACTTTTACTATGATATTATTCTTCTCTGTAAATGCAAACTTTTCTGCCCCAAAGGGAAAGGGGATTCTTTATCTCTTTTTTTTTTCCTTTCCTCTTTCTCTCGTTGAAATTAAAAAGAAAAATACAAACATATCACCAAAACTTTTTTTAAATATAGAAAAAGAAGAATAAATAAAGCTTGGTTTTCTCCACCAAGTTAACTCTTACCATCTTAGTGATGATCATAGCTGTTGAGAGGTCTAATATCCAGCAGCTATCTTCAGATGATCATACTCCTTTCAAAATTTTATCATCTCCTTGTAACTCCTCAGTTTCTCCCTTGTCAGATTATGATCACATAGCTGTTTTTTTATTTTATTTTATTTTTTGACTCTGATCACCACCAGCAAATAACAATCACCAAATCATTAAAAGTTGAGCTTTCTTCTTTTGGGATGGGATGCTGGGCTATTCTCAGTTGAATTTGCAGAATGCCCAATTGGTGTTTTGTTTGGGGTATCATCACTTCTAAAGCTTAGGCATGTTGAAACATCCAACACACCAATTGGGCTCTCAGGCACAGAACCATTTGAACCACCAACACCATTGCTCTTGGCTGATGGCCTACTTATCATGCCTCCCACTGATGCATACGCTTGCATTTTTCTCATACATTCGGCCAATCGCCCCTGAAAAATAGAAGATACCAGTGCTCTAGATTTTAAAAAAGATTAGTTGAAACAGAAATTACCACAAACAAAAGGCGATCTTTTGTGGAGTTGGTAATTGCTGTTTTCATACCTTTTCTACATGCACACAAAGCAGAGAAATCGCCTTTTCAATGTCATTGGTTGCGTAGGTTTCACTAACAACAGAGATTGCAATAGCAGCGGCTACCTCAGAAGGCCTGAATTCCAAGAAATCTATTCCTGCATTTTAATTGGTTTCCCAAATGCCCATCAATGATCAATGCCTCAATATAACAACAATGTACTATCATTCTACCATTCAAGAATTTGTCTAAGGTCTTCTTCTTACCTTTGGTGGTGTTTATTATGAGTTCGGATGCTTGAAGAAACAAGCACCTTGGAGGGATTGGTTGATCAGAGCAGATTTTACGAAGGAAATAATCTATGAAGGAAAATGGAGTCACAGATTGCATCCTCCACTTGAGTGTAGACAGCACCAGAAGCTCCATTCTCTGAATTGTCTTAGCTTCAAACACAAACGTCGTTCCCTCTGTCTGTTTTTTAATAACAAAAGCTAGATCATCAATACCATCAAAAAAAGGAATGAAAAATATGGAGAGTTAATTTGATTGATCCATCTTGGTCATTATTAACCTGTAAATCTACTGAGGGAGGGACTTTAGCTTCCTCCATCTTGGCTGCCAGAAATAAGCAGGCAACAGCTAGCAATTGCATCATCCAAGCCCTACCCTTCTGTGGAAGGTGGGAAAAAATTAACTTGGATTCATTTAGAACAGATTTATCAAGAGTTGATAGTCTGAAGATGTAATTCCAGGCTTATGAGGATAACTCACAGGCAATTCATATGATGCGAGGAAGCAATCCAAGAAGTTTATGGAGAGATTTGCACATAAAGGTCCAAAATTGTAGTGGGATTGAACCTGTTAAACCCAAACAAGTGGATTTAGCATCCCTGTATACAGAGAAGAGGACTATGAACCAAATTACACTTGAAGACATGGGAAGAAAACATCAAAATACACTAATTGACATAAAAAGAAAGGATCAAAATAGTATTGGTGGAAATCTAAACAGCATGAGAAGGAGTTCACAAGGTTCAGCAGAAAGAAGCCATTGTAAATCATATTTGAGTTGTAATGGGGCGAAAGGGACAAAATTAGAAACTGAAATTATCAATATTGGTTGATTTGAGTGATTGGAACTTACCTAATAAGCACAAAGCCACACAAGATACAAAATCTATTAGAAGAAAGATGCATCTTTTTCCTCCTCCTTCTTTCAATAACATGATCACAGCTAACTCCAAATCCAAAGGGGTTTAGAGAATAGAAAATGGCAGATGAACCTCAGGAGAGTGAATCAAGGAGAATCGAAATCAAATTCTGGAAATGAATCAAGATCAAAACCTCACAACTTGAGGGTTGAAAAAAGAACCGATCTCACAATCAGAAGAAGAAGTAAGCAAAATCAGAGCTAGATTTCATCCAAGTTCAAGTCAGATGAATCAAAGCACCCAAAAAAAAATCAAAAAGCATCCAAAATTGTTGAATCTCACAAGAAAAATCTAAAGCATCCACCTTTGCAATCCAATCTACAGCCTTTTTTCTAGCATCCAAATCCACCTCCCCATTTTTCAACCTCCTCAAGTAATCCCCACTGGGCAAAAGCTCAAGCTCCCTCTTAAAAATGGCGTCCAAACACTCCTCTCCCAAAACCGGCAACGACAACCCAGCTAAAAAAAGCTCTTGCCCTCCATTAGAGCTCAAATCCAGACTAGCTGGGGACTGATTTCTAATTCTAGGGTCCAAAACATCAATCTGATAATCATCTAATAAATCCAGACCCCCACTTTCAACTTCTTCAAACACGCTTGCGTTGTCCTCAACACATAAAAGGCTTGAATCTTCAAAATCAACACAAGGCACCAGTTGTAGATGAACAAAACTCAAATAAAAGAGATGGCATTGTTACTTCAGCCTCGTCTTCGGAGGACTCTATATTGCCCCTATCTTGCTCGGTGGTGGGATTGGTTCGATTTAAATTAATTTGTTGGGGTTGAGAAGACCGAGATGAAGACAAACCAAGGGTTCTCTACATAAATTTAAAATAAAATATTAATCAAATAAAAGAGATCAAATATTTTTGACATAAACGTAAGATTCTCTATACTAATAGCAAACTAATTGTATATATAAAGTTAACATGCAATATAATCAAATAAAAGAGATCAAATATTTTTGACATAAACGTAAGATTCTCTACACTAATAGCAAACTAATTGTATATAAAGTTAACATGCAATATTAATCAAATAAAAGAGATCAAATATTTTTCACATAGACGTAATATTCTCTACGCTAATGGCAAACTAATTGTAAAGTTAACATGTAATATTAATCAAATAATAGAGATCAAATATTTTTGACATAAACGTAAGATTCTATACACTAATAGCAAACTAATTGTATATATATGTTAACAAGTAATATTAATCGAATAAAAGAGATCAAATATTAATAATAAAAATTACCTTTGCTTTATTGAAGTATTCTTTGCGTTTTGAAGACATTTGTATAGATAGAGTAGAATGAAGAGGACTTTGAGAGTGAAGTTTGGTAGAATAAGGAAAAATGAAATAGCAAGTTAGTATGGGAGAATAAGAGCAGAAGAGAAACCTCTCCAAATATCTGGCTTTGATAAGATTTTGAAGTTGAAGAATTGAGAACAAGTAAGACTTTAACCCTCTTCAAGATTCCTCCCGTGAAACAAGTAAACAAACTAAGCGGAATCTCTGAACGTAGCACGCGGCGAAGTTGATAACGTGTTGGCCCCAGTGGTTCGGCCCCACCGAACGAAGCATAAACTCCAATATTGAACAACAACTTCACGTGAATGTTATGTACCAGCAGCTCC
Organism: Fallopia convolvulus; assembly: GCA_964016875.1. Classification (NCBI taxonomy): domain Eukaryota; kingdom Viridiplantae; phylum Streptophyta; class Magnoliopsida; order Caryophyllales; family Polygonaceae; genus Fallopia; species Fallopia convolvulus. The sequence continues at coordinate 59,647,634 of OZ024720.1, read as the reverse complement.
ACTTTTGATGGCAGAAATGTGCGCCCCTGCTTCGGTCGATACGGGCGAAGCAACACCGCCACTTGAGGACAAAAATCACGCGCGTCCTGAACGAATATTGTGTACATAGGAAGGACGAATATCACGCGAATATTATGTACATAGGAATCTCATCATTTTTGTTTTGAAATAACTAAGAAATTTTGTACAAATTATACTTGGATTTTATGTAAGCAAGAGGTAAAATTATATTCTTCAATTTTATTAATTTTTAGATTCTACGTAATTTTGTATGTACATTTTATATAACTAAAATATACAATGTTTAATATACTTATCACAAAATCATTTACGAAATGTACAATTGAGAATGATAAAAATCAAATTAATTAATAATAATATATTTATTGTTACAAAATCTATTACATATTTTACATTTTTAAATGATAGAAATACATCCCACCACTATGGTCCTATAATACTAACACCAACTCGGACCTTGTCCAGCCTCCTCGCGGTAACGGCTGAATTCGTCCATTCGTCTACGAAATTGTTCATCCAACTCCCGAACGCTTTGGTCATGAAAGTAATTCCATATTTTTGCAGCAGGAGGGATCGGGGCGTCATTGTGGAGCCAAATCTGCAATATAAGTATAAACAAAGTGGGGACATATGACAAAAAGAAATTCCAAGAAAATTAGTGTGTAGCGTATAAGGTTGCATACCGGGACAAAGTGGGGACCGATCATTGCGATTGACACAACACAATTGTGAACGGGGGTCTCTGGTGCTTCGGTTCTAATCATCGGGAGACATGTGTGGGGACCCATCGAAGATAGCACTACAAGTGCACATTGGAATCTTGTAGCAAAAGCCAAACCGACCATCGGTACTTCCATCCAATGGTCTTCTCCGCCGCTCGAGCGCATAGTGTTGACATTCGTGATCAATGCGTCAATAGGGGTCGGAACCGGATGAATAGAAGCATATATATGATAGTTTATCCTCAACTCTTCACCAAGTTCAATCTGAACTCTTGCCCATGCGTCCTCCCCCCACCCAAGATGAGTAGCAAGTGCCCTGTACCCACAATGTCCATCTCCTAGAACATTTACCGCCTTAACCAAGAATTGGAACATGAAGGAATCCACATTATTGACACCAAAATCCACGCCGAAATGAATAGTAGAATATGTGTCTGTCTCCGCTGTGTAATCAACTCCAAAAGATACACTGTTGCGTGCTCGAACCGGCATGTACTCTGGTAAGGAGTCCACTCCAAAAGATATACTGTTCCGTGCTTGAACTGGAATGGTACTCGGACCACGTGCGACATACTCTGGGACGGAATCCACACCAAAAGACACTCTTCTACGAGCGTTACCAGGCATAGTAGTCGGAACACGTGTGGACTGGCTCCGTACCAAAGTTCTCTGGCCTTGCTGATTTGACAAATGCTCCTGCCTAGTCAAGTCCCTTCCATGGACTCTCGTGTTCTTTTTTGGTCTCCCTTTCCCAGGCCCGACTGGGGGAGGCTGAAGCCTGGACTGTCTCGGATCGACCTCGACCACATATTTATTCAACACTTGGCGACTCTGATTGTGATCCAACCTGCCTTCATAGTAATCACATATCATCTGCTCCCAGAGTGCAGCATCTGGTAATCCCTCTATACAAGCTACCTCTTCATTTGTCCCTTCAAGGCCTTCCCAAACCAATTGTTTCCAAAAGTCGTGAATGTACTCTGGCAATATAGGGGTGCACGTGTTGATACAAGACAAGACTTGGTGAGGACAAGGAAGCCCACGACATGTGTTCCACCACGTATCATTACACTCGGGATCGAAATTGTTTGTCGTGTCTTCAACAAGTCCCCCGTGTTTGAACAACTGCTCAAGACACGCGCCTGATACTTTCCTCGGCAAGAGTGAAAATACAGTCTTGTATGGTTCAGGTGCATTCTGCAAGGCCGTTGGGGATGTGGTACGGTCCTTCTCCATTTGCCCTCGTATTTGTATGATTTGGATGTTCACCATATCGTTCATCTGTCGCAACACAGTGCTGAACCCTCCGACCGATGAGCTAAGGTACTTTTTAAGCAATGAGTGTTGAGACTCACACCTGTCCATATTACATAAATTCAATTTCATTAGATAAATTTTCACACGTTAGGATGAATTTACACTCGACAATATGATAATATAATTTACCTGTTTGTGGTCCTTGTAAATAGGTTAAGGCGATGATCGGTGTAGGCTCTCACAATGCGGTCACAAAAAGGATCAAGCCAGTTCTTCTTCAGGTAATTCCACAAGCGTGGATTCTTTGTAGTTGTTCTATAAAGATAGCAACGAGCATTGTATTCTTCCTCGGTTGTAGAGCAGAATATATCTTTCGCATTGTCTGCAAACCACCATGCCGAACGTTCTGACATCTTTAGACCCTGGGCGTATGCGGCACAGTTTCGCATAACATGCACCCAACATAATAAGTGTTGGGCATCTGGAAATAGAATTCCAATTGCATTCATTTCAGCGAGTTCCCGGACTGTCACAATTGCTTCTGGCCTTTTACCTATTTGTCGGTACAGTTCGCTCAGTTGGCCTAACACCCATTCATAATGATCTTGGTTTTCCCTGGCCGTAAAAGCAAAAGCGATACTGTACGTATGATTTGTACAAGTAAAACCCACCATTTCACTCAATGGCATATTGTACCTGTCATTCAATCTAGTTAGTATGGAAAATTGAGAATTTAATATATAAAAGACGGTTAATAAATACTTACAAGTTTGTCTTGTATGTCGTATCCATAATTACGACATATGGGAATAGCTTTAATAATTGTAGTGATTTTGGGTGGGCAAAGAACAAATCTTGTATCTCGTCACTTCCCGGCACAGTTCGATAATCAACATAGTAACCGTTACTCTTCAAGTAATAAAGACCAAACTGGGTTACTGTCATTGAGCCCATCTCCTCTTTTAGAATTCGTTGCCGGTAATTGTAGATTTGCTTCATTGAGGTAGTGTTTCCAGGGTACTTTTGCCGTATAAAGGACATAATATTCCTTGGCTCAGTGTTGGCCCGACCCAATATCCTCAAGTCCTCCAATTCATCTGCGGTCATCCGGCCAGCATAAGGATGTCCTTCGAGTGTGGTAGAGATGGCATGGTTGTGTCGCCCACATTTCACTGCTAAGACCCATTTATGGCTCTTCCTTTGCCTACTCCCAATCAACTCGAATGGGCAATCCATCTTCCTAGTCTTCGGTTCTAGGTTTAGATCCCAAAAGTTTTCACTTTGGATTATAGTACCCGATTTTCCTTTCTTCTTCGGCTTGTACACACCCGAAAACTCACATGCTAATAAAACTTTTGTGTCCCATGATTTTTTTATGACTATCACAATGTATAGTCTTCGCCCTACCTCACGGGCCCATTTTATCATTTTATCTCGATCTAGCCATTCCTCATCTGTTTCAAAATGGCTAGAATAATCTGTAAACTGTAGAGAATAAAACGTCATCAAATAAACTATTTTATTACTTAATCATAACATCTACCATAAAAATAAATTGAAATTTTCACTGATATCAAATATTTTACATAGATAGTGGATAAAATATTTTAAAATAAGAATATTTATAAATCCATAATAAATTTAAAAAAAAAGATTTATGTGTATATAAGATATATATAAATATATATATGGATTGTAATTGTAACAAAAAATCATAATATAATATTTTTCTAGTTTTTGTAATTTACCTTGAAATAAGATTATTAGTGTAATGTAATAGAGTGAAGTTTAGTAATCAAGTGTGAAAAATAGCACTTCCAATTATATACTCCCTCTGAGTAAAATTAAGTGAGGTTTTAACAAGTTGCACATAAATTAAGAAACTCATAATTAACCTCTAAAACTCCTATCTAACCCGTAAAAAATACACCTACTAATTAAATATTAATTCTTAATTCACCAAATTAACAACGTGCATGACTTGTATTTCAATTGTGATTGGGCAAAACATGCAACTGTTAATTAATGTAATCAATTCCGAGGGAGTTCACCAACATATAATACAAAAAAAAAAGTAAAAGGAAAATGAGTGCATTTAATTGGAAAAAAGTAAAATTGTATCGAACGACAGTTAATTTTGATAAAAAATAGTGGGGTATAACGTCAAATAATTCCGATCGGAGGCTAGAGATTACAAGTTACCTCTTCCAACGGCATGTTAAAATTACCTTCATGTTGATACTCTTCTTCGTCTTCGTTTACATCTAATGGAGTCATTTGTAAAGATAGAATTGAGTGCTGATTGGGATTGTTGTTGGGGTTTTTTGATTTCGACCCCTTTTTAAACTGCATATAAAATTAATTTATCAAAAATGCAACATAATAATATTAGAATTAAATACAAGAGTAGAATAAATTTCTGTATAAAAAATATAAAATAATATAATATCAATACCTTAAATAGATCAAAAAATGAAGACATTTTACTTGTAGTGAATACAATAATCTTCTCCTAATTTCTTGATAAAAATAATCCTAATTTTTTGTGTTTGGGAACGGGGGAGACAAAACCTTTACAATGGACGAATGAGAAACTGATGGCATGGTTCGGACTTTTATAAGCGGAGGTGGAGGCCCGACTTTATTTTTTTTTCTTTTTTTTTTTACTTCGGTCGCTCTGGCCGAAGCAAATTAAAAATATTATTTTATTTCCCCTTTTTCCAATGCATTTGAAAAGACTTTATAATTTTTCTTTTTTTTTAACTTCGGCCACCCTGATCGAAGTAATAAAGGCGGGCCGCTGAGAAAGTCTGTCCGGGGCGCTGAGCATCCGTCTTAATAAAAAGTAATTTTTGGAAAAAAGCATACTTATTTGCATTGAAATATGTGAAATATAGTGCTTTGAAAAATGTGAAAAATATCTTTTTTTTCAAAAATTATTTTTTATTAAGATAAGCCTTTATTAATGAGTTTGAAAGAAATAAATAAATATGAGGATCAAAATATCATGTGAAACAGAATTTTTGTAAATAAATATCTTATTTACTGATGGTAGTCTGAAATATAATGTTAATTGGTCAATATTGTTGTCATATTTTAACATGATAATGCATTAATGCCGACAAGGTAAAGCATATCAAAAGAGAAAAATATCAGTGATCGATAGCATCATCAATATTAAACATGAGAATTCACTCTTCCATTCGATAGGTTTTTAGTTTTACTATTAACCCAAAAAATATGACTAAATTAGCGATTTGAAAACAAAAGGTGATTTCACATAGGACATGTTCTACACTTCTACTTGCAATGAAAAAAAAAACTTTTTTACTAAAAGCATAAAGTTTTTTATTTATAAAATACAAAAATTAATTATATTTCCTGTATTTTTTAATGAAAAATACTTATTGTCATATAAATAGAGCAAAACTATATTTTACGAATTTTAATATGATACCCGATTTTTTTTTACCAAATTTGCTCGATGATTTAAGTTATTTGAAACTTAACATCTTTTATTAAACATTCACTTAAATACATATTTTCCTTAGATTTTTCAATAAATGGTAGTGTAGTTTCGTATGTTTTTTTTCATAGGAGACACTTAAATTACAGACATCATCATCTACCAATTAGACTAGTGACTAGCGAGACTTGACATAGTTTATATATTTAACACTAGTGTCAACGATATACCTTCATAGGATAAAAAAAACTCAAAACTGAAAACTAGTTGTTAGAATTATTAATTCAGAATTTTACTCTTTTTTATGGGATTTATGCATATTTTCCTAAGTAGGAAGTAGGGTTTTAGTTTTCATATTTAGGTGCGTATTCTATACTATTAAGAAATAAAATTAAAAAACGTATCTATTTATCTATAATAAAACATCATTCCATGCACAAATATGTTTAAAATATCAAATTTCAATGGTATGACGAGTACATGTATAACATTTGCAAGATTGAAAAGAATGAATATGAAGGACAAAAAAAAATCGGCACCCTAAATTTGCTTTTGTGACATAGTTAGATGAATAACACAGAAGAAAGAATAGTGTGACTTAATTAATATTTGTAAAAGGGGAAAATATTAAAAAGTTTATAATTTCCTCCAAGAAAGATTGAGACAATTTTTTTCTAAATAATAAATTTTGATATTTTGAGGACATAAACTTAAACTTCAGTAAATTTTAATGTCATTGATTTTCAAGTCTAAAATAAAAAAGCACCAAATAATGACATTTTACCCAAGATTAGGAAATAACTTAGGCATTTGTAAAAGTTAATGACTAATAATGAACAAGGTTGAAAGGTTAAGGACCACGTAGAGAATTTTTCCTAAAGTTTAAAGGACATCAACATGATACATTGGGGGCAAAACAATGTCGTTTTGGCCTCATCTAAAAAGAGGGTAAAAACAACATCATTTTGTCTCAAGTCAATTAAATGTAATTTTTTTATAGAAACAAACCTTCATTTCTCGTCTCCAAAGCCATAGCGAGCATGTCACCAAAAGCATTAAAAGGAATTACTCCATTGTTAGCTTTCTAAACCAGGTTTGAAGGAATCAACCTCAAGAATCACCTTCTCATAACCCAAAGACAAACAACCTTCGACCCTCAAAAAGCATCCTCGGCTTCAGCAACATCTATTATTGTTTCGTCTTGAATTCTCTTAGAGCTTGGAAACACCATTTCCTCATTTCGCACTCGTCTAATCACCCAATGCCACACTCTTTCCCTTTTACAACAACATCTACGTTAATTTTTATCCAATTAGGGAGTGGATTTTTCCAATCTTGATGCTTAGATAAACTCTCTAGTGGTGGTCCTTTGAACATATCTTGTGCATGTTGGAGCTCCCCATGCAAAGTCATGCACTCTTCAATTAAGTTTCCTGCATCAGGTTGAAACTTTGTAAAGAGTGCCTTATTTTTGGCCCGCCATATCCCCCAACAAATACTAGCCCACTAACCTTGCTCTTTCTCTAATTGATCCATGACTTGTTTTTTCCAATCCATAAAAGAAGACACCATCTTGGCCAAGCAAAGAAAACTCGAAAAAATTTGCCACACAATCGTCGGCAATCGACAACCAAATATATCGTGCATGGTTGATTCCTCATGACCACAAAATTCACACCATGGATCACTCAAAACCTTCTTGTGGAGGAGATTAATCTTGCATGGAAGAACACCCTACCTTGGTCTCCCTAAGAAGGATCAAACACATGGTGGGACATGGAACTTCCATAACTTCTTCCATACCCTTATTGGCTTTGAACTATCAGCATGTTCGCCATATCTTGACTCAAAACATCTCCTTGACTATAATAAACGATAAACTGATTTCACAAAAAAACTCCCATCATTGGAAAAGAACTAAACAATTCGATCATGAATCAAAGAATCGACCAGGTAAATGTCCAAAACTACTTTAGCATCACATGGAAGCATAATTGATCGAATAACATCTTCTCTCCACCTACCTTTCCCCTAATCAATCAAATCAACGACACATCGCTCTTCATCACCCTAAAGAAATTCCCAATCGGCTTAAAATGCTTGGCTTGGAAGCCACTTGTCTTTCCAAACCTAAATATTGCTTTCGCTTCCTACTTGGCAAAACGAGCTCGCAACAATAACCGCTCGAGCCTTATAAATGCTTCACCAACAATAACTAGTATTATGACCCAGGGAAGCATCCATAAAGCAAGAGTTCGAAAATATTTCACCTTATACAACATAGCTACAAGTGAGTTCGGGTCTTGTAAAATCCTCCAACCCTGCTTTGCAAGCAAAGCGAGGTTAAACTCCTCTAACCTTCATAACCCTAAACCACCCTTTTCCTTTAAGAGACACATCCTCTTCTAGCTCGTCCAATGATGCTTTCTAGACTTACTCGACTCACTCCACAAAAAATTACACATAGTTGTTCAATCTCGCTACAAAGACCTGCATGAAGAAGGAAAAAAGACATCATATACATAGAAATGGCCCCAATGTTGCATGTTGGCGATTCACCTAAGCAAACGAAATACTATCATCAACAAAAAAACAAGTGTATACCACCGAGGTTGCCCCAGAAATACAAATTCCCCTCAACTAGCCCTCATGCTCACTTTTTCGAATTAACACTGAAAAACCTTCATCTACCAAAAGAAATAAATATGGTGACAATGGATCTCCTTGACGAATTTCCTTGGTCGGTGCAAATTCTCGTGAAGGAATCCCTCGCCATTAGCACCATAAAAGTTACACATGTAAAACCCCTCATAATCAAACCAACCCACCTCATAATCTACATACTTTGCTCAAGGAAGTTCCACCAACCGGTCATATTCCTTTTCTCTATGAAACTTCAAAGAAACATAGCATTGTCTCTTGTACTTCATGTAATGGAAAAGCTCAAAAGAAGGCAATGCGTTATTCGTAATCAATCTCCCAAAAACGAAAGCTCTCGGTGGTGGTCGATGCCCCACTACCTTGGTTTCTTTCGGATTCAGTGACGCGAATCACTGATTCCTAGAGATGATTGAATTCATCAAATTGTGTAGCGCTACGACCAAATAATAGAAAAATCTTATAAAAATATTCTTTGAGATAGTTAAGCAAAAGATAGATATTATGAAAACTAAAAATACAAATAATAGAAAATTGATTGGAAAAGTTGAAATAATTTGAATAAAAGTTAATTTTTTTAAATATGAGGTTGGGCTATAATCAACGTGGTGGATCGAAAACGGTCAGATTATATAATAGTAACACATATTAATTTGTATCTATAAATAAGATTGGTAATGGAAATATAGTTATTATATTTTTATACTTTTTGTCAAAAAAATAAATTTTAATGTCTTAATCCCCATGTTTTGAGTAACACATTTTTTTTATATTAATTTATATAAATAAGTATGACAACCTTTTTTACTAATATGGAGCATATTTTAATTAAGAACTTTTGTATTAATTTTTATATTTTCTTAATGTTCTATTTATAAAAATGACGTATCTTTAATTAATATATACCATATTTTTATTTGTAATTTTTTATATTAATTTTTATATTTTTATATTAATTTTATATCCATAAGCATGATACAATATAATAATTATCTGTCCATACGTATATTAATATTTATATTAAATTTCTATTTATAAGATTTTTTTTGTATTTATGAAAATTTATAATTTATATAGGGCACAATTTTAATATTCATTTTCTGATTTTTTTGATTAATTTTTCATTTATTACTATGACAATTTTTTTCTATGTGTAAGTGTTAATTTTTTCATAGTAATATTTTAAAATTAATTTTTTTTTATCAATAACTAGGATAATATTTTTAATTAATATGTCTATAGATAAGTTGTGTTTTGTAGTATATTAATTTTCTATATAAAAGTAGAACAAATTTAGCCCAAAATCCAAAAGTAGAACAAATTTAGCCCAAAAGAATTTTGGGCCACCCTAATTAGGCCCTTGTTAAGCTCTCCTATTAAATTAGCTTTTTGTTAAGTATATAAGGCTTAAATGTTTTTTCTTTACTTTCCTCTCTCTCTCTCTCTCTCTCTCTCTCTCTCTCTCTCTCTCTCTCGTGCGTGCTCCGATCTCTCCCCCGTCACCATTGCAAAAACCGATTCTCAACTGCAAAAAAACGATTTGAGTACGTCGATTTCAAGTCGGAATTCATAGTGCAATTTGTATTTGAAATTGATTTGAAGTTCGTTCTCGAGATTCTGGTGTTTTGTGCAACTGGATTTTGTTTTCTAATCGTCCACAAGCCTCTACTTCAGGTTAGGGTTTTTTGTTTGTTTGATCATTGATTTTTGTTCGATTTTCTTCGATTTTGTGTTTGGATTTTGCTGTATGCTTTTGCCTTTTCGGTTTGTTTGTTGATTCGAAGATGAGTTGCATGTGATGATAGTAATGACATGTTTTGGTTCGTTTGATGACATTGTTTTCGTTTTTGTGTATTTTGTGTTTGAATTCTTTTTTTTTTGTTTTGCATTGTTCATCTGTTTAGATGTTTTAAAGTCAAATTCTCGATTTCGAGATTATGTTGAATAGTGACGACAGATTGTAACTTTGCTTATGGCATTACGTTTTTGTGATGATAGATTATAACTATGATTAGAGCATCACCTTTCCCGATTATTTGTGCTGATAGTAACATATTCATGCAATATGTTGTTTGTGTTTGTTGTGCATGTTTGTGATGACAGTTGAGACATGTTGTATTTGCTTGTGATTACATTGGCTTTTTTTAATGTATAGGGGTTGTGATGACAGACCCCGTAGATGCCGTATGTGTGGATAAGTGTGATTTGGATCATTTACGGTCTGTTTTTATAAAAGAAAAAGATCGTTCCAGGAAGTTTGAACTTGCAAACCTGTTGATCCTTGAGGCTGTTTTGCTTCCTAAACGGGATAAGGTTCCTATACATCCAATTCATATTTCTCTTTCAAGTGATTTGGAGAAATTTTATGCTTATCATTGGGGTAGATTGTCCTATAACGCTTTGTTCGATAGCTTGTTGCATGTGAATCGTACCCCACGTGACCCGGAGATGATGAAAAAGCCAAACTATATACATGACTTCAATGTGTTTGGATATCCTTTTGGATTTATTGTAATATGTTGATATATTTTTTGATTTATTTTTTGATGTTAATTGCACCTGCAGTGGTTTTTTAGTGTTTCTTTTTTTTGTGTGTTGTTATAGTTTTTGATTGTGGAGACTTTTCCAGCTTTTCGAGGCATTTGTCATCTTGCTGAGAGAGGATGTAAAAAAGAAGTTCCTTATATGCTGCGTTGGCGTAGCACTTCATCTCAACTTGTTGGTTGGAAAGCAATTTGTGATGTTGGGGACAAGAAACTGGTATGTTTAATTTTTTTATTTTGATGACAGTTGAATTTGATGACAGCTGTAACTTGTAGAGTTTATTTGATGACAGTTTAATTTGTTTTATTTTGATGACAACAATGTTTGTATCCCTCGTACTCAGAATATGTTGCATTCATCACATGTGACTATCCCGATGAGGTTGTTGACCCTGTGTACAATGATCTTTTGAAACGGATTATACTGAAGCAAAAAGCAATTGAAGGTGAAGGATATAAGTCTGATACGGAAGATGAACTTGCTGATTTTGTTATTGCTCCACGAGATGCAATTATTGAAAAAGTCAATGTTGGTGGTAAGAGGAAGATTGGATGTACAGACGCAAAGGCTAAAGGCGCAAAGGTTAAAGGGGTAGGAAAAAAGGAATTTTTGAAGAGAAACCGAAAGAGCGCTCTGAAATTGTGAAGAGTGAAGGTAGAAGATTACAACTTCTTAGATCGGCTAAAACTAAGTTTGATGACAGTATGCATAAGATTTCGAAGATTGGAAAGGATCACAGGATCCCAAAGGATTCGAAGGGTTCAAAGGATTCGGGCGTGAGTGGTCGGAAGACTCGTGTCAACAATGTGCCTGAGATTATTGAAAAATGTAAGAGGCCAAAGTTGAAGAAAGATTCTAATGAAGCTTTAGAGAAGGACTTTCTAGAGAAAAATGATGTGGATGACAATGAAACTGATTTTGAAGTAGCTAGGATTTTGTCAATGGCCTAGGAGAAGGCGAAATTTGATGAAGTTGATGAGGATCCAGTTTCTTCTAAGGGAAAGGAGAAGGCAGAAGAGTATAATAAAAAGGAAGAGCCAGCTTGGGTTAAGTCTTTGAGGGAAAGTGTGTGTTCCTTGCAAGATAATATGATTAGAATGATGAAAACTCTTCAGAGTCAAGTGCAGCGTGTTGAGATGCAAGTTGTGAAAGTTAACAGCAGGGTTGATAGAATTGAAAAGAAACTGAAATCTAAAGTATGCGATTCGCATTGTAAGTTTGGAACTAGTGAGAGAAAGTGATTGCAAACCCGAGAATTTCCCAGGAGGTCACCCATCCTGGTACTACTCTCGTCCTTACATGCTTAACTTATGAGTTCCTTTTCCTCACTCGAATTCGGAAACGGAAGAGCTCTTGTTGACATGGGGAGAACCTCAATTCCTTATAAATTATCGGGGTGTTACAATCTCCCCCACTTAAGCACTTGACGTCCTCGTCAAGGCCCAATGACCGCCCTCCGGGTCGAGTGACCGCCCACCGGGCGAAGCCAACTCGTAACCTAGAGTCGACTCTGATACCATTTGTAAGGCCCGAGGCCATAGAAGCGCTATCCCATGCCAACCCGAGAACTTCCCAGAAGGTCACCCATCCTGGTACTACTCTCGCCCTTGCACGCTTAACTTCTGAGTTCTTTGTCCTCACTCGAACTCAGAAAAGGAAGAGTTCTTGTTGACATGGGGAGCACCTCAATTCCTTATAAATTATCGGGGTGTTACACTGTGAAAGATGGTCAAGAGCAAGGTGGTGATGACAAAGATGTTAATGAGGATGAACCAGTGAAGGATCAAGTAGGTGGTGATGACAGGGAAGTTAATCATGAAGAACCAATTGTGGATGAAGGAAGAGCAAGGCAAGAGCAAGAAAAGAGCAAGGCCACTGAGTTGGTTGAGCCTGTGAAAGATGGTAAAGAGCATTGTAGTGATGACAAAGATGTTAATGAGGATGAGCCAGTGAAGGATCAAGTTGGTGGTGATGCCAGGGAAGTTAATTATGAAGAACTAGTTGTGGATGAAGCAAGGGTTGATGACAGAGAAGATGTTGATGAACCTGTCAAAGATCAAGCAGAGTTTGGTGACAAAATTGATGACCCAGGTGAGTTAGGTTCAAGCTTTTTTTCTATCTCCTCGGATGAGTTAGGTTTTGACATGCGTGGACTTTTACAAGATGTAATGGATAATTGTTCTCAACTTACTGAGCATGGACATTTGTTTGGTTCTTTGTTTCAAGCTTCAAAAGAAGGTGCAACCTTTGAGATTGATGAAAATTTTCATAATCCAACGGTTCAATCTGATGATGATGCAAAGGAAACAGTTGAACTTAGGAGGTCTACCAGATTTTTGAAGCCACATGCTTCAACCACAACTCCATATACTGTTGAGAAGGATAAGAAGTTAAAGAAAAAGAGGGTTGCTGCATTTCCTAAGACTCCAAAGCATTCCTTTTATGGAGATGATGTTCGTAAACCATTTTACAATTGGTATAATAACGGGTATGTTATTTATTAGTTATGTTATCTGTTTTTTTTTTGTGATGACAGTTTGTGATGATAGTAGTGTTTTGACAGTTTTGTGATGATAGTGTTGCGATGATAGTGTGTGTATAATGTTATGATGACAGGCTTTTTTTTGGGTTGATTGCATGTTTATAATGCTCTGATGACAATCTCTTTTTTGTGTTAGTGATAAAAAATGTTGATGTGGCTGGATCTGATCAAATGCTGAACAAGGATTTTTTTAGACTGCTCAAGACTAGAAGTCTTTGGTTAGGAGATGAGATAAGTATATGATCAAATGATATTTTGTTGTTTTCAATTTAATTATGTGACATTTCATGTCTTTTTGTAGCATTTCATCGAGGCTTTGCATTATTTGAGGAAAATTATTCATGATCATCCTGATGACTTCAAGAATGTGGTTATTATGGATTGGATTTGGTACAAGACATTCACGCCTTTTGAAGTGCAGCGTTATATCGTTCAAAATGATGATGTGCCAAGCAATGTGTTCAATTATTTTACTGGTTGGAAGCCTCGTCTCTTTGGGAAATCATGGGTTCGTGGTGAGATGACAAAGGTTTATACACCAGTTCACCTTACAAAAGAGAGGCGTGAACATTGGGTTGTATTTTAAATTAACTTGCATCGTCGCCACATGACTGTATTTGACTGTTTTTGGGATTTGTATACAATGGAGGAGTTTTTCAGTTATATACAGCCTTTTACCAAGCTGCTTCCGGTTCTAATGAAGAAAAGTGGGAGGTTTGATCATCTTGAGGGCTTGGATGCTGATTTCACTTGGTCTCGAGACGCTTTGGTTTGTCAAGATTATTCCGGGTAGGTTGCCTTGTGTTATTTTAATTCAGTTATCTTGTGTAATTATGTATATTTTTTTGATTAATTCATTCATTTTGTTTTATTTTTCAACGGTAATTGTGGTGTCTATTGTATCAAGTATATTGAAGCTCTTGCATTGGGACTTAGCTTGGATGGTCTTGATGATGCGCACATGCTGGTGATTAGAGAGAAGATGGCCATAGATATTTTTAACTGCAATTGGGTGGTTCACCAAAAATTGGATCTGGCTGTTGGAGATGGATATAGATGTATTGCTAGTGCAATGTAATCTGTGATGATAGGTGATGACAGTGTTAGTTTTTGATGAATGTAGGAGATATATATAAATTTCTAGTGGTTGATGACAATTTTTTGGCTTTTGTTTAGGTGTTTGATGACAATGTAGGAGATGGATATATATACTTGTAGAACCTTTTATTGTGATAACAGTAATTGTTCTTGCAAAATTTATGTCTTTTTTGATATTTAACTGTGATGACAGTAGATCTTACGAGATGCTACATACTAATATTAAAATGGGAAACAATTCGATGACTGATAAAGAAAGAAAATCCCATGAAATGCAACATACAACAGTCAAAACGACAACTAGAAGATTCATGGTATAATCATATTAAAAGAGAAAAATATTGAATAAGAAACCCTTCATTGTTGTATTGTTGGTTTGACTGCTCTGATCTCAGAACCTTCATTAAGGCCAAGCTGCAAAGAAAGAATTATCATGATGTCATGTATATCTTCTGATGACAAGAATTGGATTATCATGAACACTTATAGAAATATAGGTGTCTCCTTCAATCCGTGATGTGATATCGGTTTCGCTTAAGAAGAATTTCATATATCCTGGTGGTACCCCGTTCATAATGCTATAACGGTTCACCAATATCGACAATGGTGTATGTGCTCTTATTCTTATTGGTGTTCTCTCATTAGTCTATGCATGAAATAGAAAATTTGTTAGTTTTCATGAAATATACGGTGTACAATAAGAATTATATGGACTGATTGCTACCTCAACGTTCACCATTGTGAAGGTGGCGAATGGATTGGCGTAGGTTCTTCTGGTTATGGCATTCCTTCTTGACATGGTTGAATTGAAATGTGTTTTTTGTTGTTGTTGAGAACCTTTTTTATTTTTTGGAATGAGAGTGTTTTGTGATGATAGAAGTATACTTTTTTTATGAGAGTTTTAAAATAGAAAATTACAGGCAAATCTTTTGAATGCATGACCTTTTTTTTAAAAAAAAAGATCCTGGAAATGAAGGAAACTCTATTCTATAATATTTGTGGTCTTGCTTGATTCAGTTGAAACCTTATCCTTCTTAGCATTCTTGCTTCTCTTTGTATTGAACTAGCCTTTGGAAGGGATTCTTTTTCTTTTAGGTCTCCCGGTCATCCTTCTCACATTTGGTGGATGACATATTTTGCTTTTAACTTCTACAGGCACATCCCAATCTGTTTTTAGAGGAAGTAGGTAGATTGAATCTTCGTATGTTGAGGACCAAGCTTCAAATTGGTAGTACTCACTGATAAAGCTTCTCAATGGGTATTGAATTTGCTTAATTGCAGCAAGGGCATGAACACAAGGAATTTTTTCTAAGTCAAACATCCTACAACTGAATGTTTTCTGAGCTAGATTAAACACGCCGGAGAAGTATCCACTGAAGACTTCGAATTGAGAATTATTTAGGACTTTAACGTCATATCTCTTTGATTTCTTGCATCTTAGCTCAAGAATCTTGTGTATTGTTGGTGGCAACTGGTTGGTGTTCTCTTGGATTGTTTGCTTACGCTCTGCAAACCATCTTGACAACAAATCTCTGATGAATTCCAAGAGAGCAACAATAGGGAAAGATCTTGCTTGTTTCAAAACGTTGTTGAGACTTTTTGAGTTGTTGGTGGTCATTATGTTGTACCTATCTCCATTAAAGTGTACTCTTGACTACTTTTCTAGTCCTGCATCCCTTAAATATTGTCCCATATCTGGATTCTTTGAACAAATGTCTTGAAAGTATTTGTTGAAGTCTGTCATTGTGTAACATTCAGCTGCTTGCTTGAAAAACTTTACAATCCCTTTTTCCTTGAATCTTGAAATGAGATTTTGCTTCAAATGTCGAATACATATCACGTGTTTTGCACATCTGTAGACTAATTCAACAGATTTTCCAATGCTTAATTGCCGATCTGAACACTAACTCATTAGAGCATGGAATTACAGTTTGCAACTGATAAAAAACCACTTCCAAGCTTTATCATTTTCAGAATCCACTATGACATAAACGAGAGGATATATCTGTTGGTTTGCATCTTGTGTTGAAGCAGTAATTAAAACTTCCAAATATTTGTTGTGGAGATGTGTTCCATCTACTTGAATGACCTGCATTTGATTATAAAGATAGATGAGAAATCAAAATTGATGACAGTTGGTCATGAATATAAGTGATGACAACTTATCAAAGTGATGACAGTACCTTTCTCAATTGATTAAAACCTCTAATTGACGCTCCGATTGCTACGAAGACATACTTGAATCTGCCCTGGCTTTCAACTTCGAGGCATGTGTACGTGCCTTGGTTTGTTCTTTTGATCATGTGACAATATGATGGGAGCATCTCATAGTTTTCTTCTGGTGATCCTCTTATCAGCACTTGTGCCCATTGTTGTGCCTTCCAAGCTTTCTAGTAGCTATCATTTTGCATGTAATCATTTCTCATGTCATTCATGATCATACTTGGGTTTGGTCCCTTCTTAACACCATCAAACCTGTGATGACAACGATGTATTTTCAGGAGGTGACACGAGATGACAGTGATTACAAAATAGAAACATACCTTAATTTTATTTTCTGTGCAATAATTTGATATGGTGGTTGTATATGCCTTGAACATCTCACTTCGAATGGGCATATAGGGTTTTCATTGAATTTCTTCACCTCAAAATAACTCAAGCATTTCAGTTTTGATGCCACCAATTGCCATTCACATTCTTTATGTACACATTTTAGCGAGTGGTAATCTTTCCTTGATCTGTGCACTTTGAAACCATAGCTCTCCTTCATTGCTTGGTTATATATTGCAGTCTTAAGATCTTCTTTTGTTCCAAACAGTTGCCCTACTTGAACAAACTGACTATCTGGTGGATGATCAACTTTTTCATCATCATCAAATACCATTGCAGTTTCATGTGCATCATAAATTTCTAGTGGTTGGTAGCTGTTGTTTACAGTTGATGACAGTTGCATATTCTCAGTTGCAAGCTCTTTTCCCTTCGATGACAGTTGCATATTCTCAGTTGCAAGCTCTTTTCCTTTCCTTCTGTAATATCCGCGATATTCCAAACTTTTTATAATATAATATTTATTATCAATTATTTTCTCTAACTAAAAAGGAGAATTTCTAAATATCAAATTAACTTCTCCTATTTTCTTTTGAAAGAAATTATCAAGAAAATTAAAGTAGATGAAAATTCAATAAAATAACTTGAGGGGCATAGATTAATAAAGTGTGGTAAATTAATAAAAAGAGCATTAGATAAAAATAAGGTCCTTTAGTAATTGAATTTATTTCCTAACATAGTTTACACAAAGGCCTAAGAATCCAATTTAAAAGCTTTGTAAAAAGAATGCAAGAGCCGGGATTTGAACCCGAGACCTCTTGCAACCCACTCCACACGCCCCTCTCTATTTCCGCTAGACCAAGTGAGCTTTCTTACTCATTTACCTACCCTTTAAATTTTATATCAACCTTTTAGTCTTCTTCTTCAAACAAGTCAACTTGATTTGACACTTCACCATTGCATGCCCATGGAAGCTTCTCTTCCTTCTCCTTAGCTTGCAAGACACCCTTGATTACATCACTCTCCATCACCCTTGAAGAAGCACACATTTGACCAATGGAAGAACACCTCCTCCTCCTCCATTGGTGCAACCACCATGCCATGGATCACTCCCTTCCTCCCCTTGGCCTATAAAAAGGGCCTCCATCTTCTCCTAACACCCACACATTCATCCTTCTCTTCTCCTTCTTGCAAATTGCTCTCAAGATTCCCAAAAATCAGCCACAATCAAGTTCCAATCCTCCACCAAAATACCACAAAAACACCATCAAAATTCCTCTTCTTCCCCTTGGAGCCACCGCCGGACCACCTTGGAGCCCCGATCGGACCACCAGCCCGCTGCCGAGACCCGCCGGTGCCACCGAGTCCTCGCGCCGCCGCCCGTACCTGGTTGCGCCGCCCGAGACCGCCGACCATCCTCTCCCCCGCCTTCTCATGTGCTCTGTAATACAAAAGCAAGAAAAGTATAATTCTACACCCTTATTTTTATTAAATTGATTTATGTATTTTAATGAGTAGAATAAGTTAGTTTAAAATTAAATCTATTAATATTAAGTAGATCTTGTTAGTTGAAGTAGAGAAACAAATCTAATTACTATGATAATTTTTGTCCTACTAGAATACTTAAACTATATTGTATTTCAATATTATGCAAGACATGCTATTTTCATAATAGTAAAGGATTCTTATAAAAAGTATTTTTATAAACTTACTAGCATATGAAATGTAGTTTTAAAATTAAAAATATCACCTTTATAAGGAAATAAGATTTATATAAGATAATGATAGTGCATGTCCCTAGTTATAGAGAAGTGGAAGATATATAAAATCAAATAATGATAAATTATTATTGTCATAGCTCTAGGTGTAGAGAATTGCCATATATATAGTTTTAATAATAAAATATGGTAACCTAAGCTTATAAAACAAATAGCTACATTTTTTTGGTATTTATTGTAGGCATGCGCCTTACATAATATGGGTAGTTTTTATAAAATAATTATAGCATATAAAATTAGTAAGATAATGCTATCATCTTTATAAAGAAAGAAGATAAGAATTTTAGAAGATTTGAATGGTTGCATGTCTAAGATTATAGATGACATCCTATTATATGATTTTAATAATAATAATGCTAGGTTCATTCAATAAATCCATTATTTAATAAGATATAAAATAGCTTATCTCTAAATGTAGAGTTATTACAAATAGGAATTTTTATTAATATTTATGTATAGGTATGACTATAAAGTAAACTAGGTAGGGTTATGATATTAGTTATAATAGACGACGATGATGTTAGAATACTTATGACATACTATAATAATAAAATTATAGAGAGATCTTACGAAAGTATTATTGTTTCAAAACTAGTAGTCATGAACTATAGTTAAATATTGATTTTATTATTAATAACTATATTACTAAAGTCACATAGGAGAAGAATATTATTTTGATAAATCTCCAAAGTGTAGAGAACTATTGCAAAACATAAGTCTAGATTATATATGAGAAGTATGACCTTATAAAGAATCTATGATATTATAGCATAAGGTTCACTTGTAAGGAAAGAAACCCTTTAGATATAGAAAATATATTATTTTATAAAGTACAAATATATTAATAATGAGTTATAAATATGAAGTAAGATATTTATAAGTTATGATTATGTTTTTACAATACATGATGATACGGTCTATGATCAAAGATATTTTTAAGCCTTATAGTATAAAAGGATTATTTTAAATATTACTAAATAGATTTTTATGGAATAAAAAGGGATATTACAAAATCAAAATAATAATAAAGGAATATTATTATTTTGAATAATCTTTAGATTATTACAATAATAATTTAGAATTCTGCTTCTCTTATAGAAGTATTATAAGAGAGATTTCAAGCTAAGAAGAATCCGTATTTAAAATCCGCTCGTAAATTCCGTGTCATTAGGTCGGGATTCGTGCTCGAAGTTGCGAACCAAATATTCCGTCAAGACTCGATAGTATACGCTTGTAAGCTAAGGCAAGTGGAATTTCCCCTTGTGCCCTTCTATATCCGTCTATACGATACTTCTCGATGTTGGGAACAACTTGTATGCTTAAAAATGAACCTAGGAAATATCGATTGCTAGAAGTAACGACTATTGTTAGCATAGATTTCTTTATATATTCCTTGTTAGGATTATTTATGCTAGTGTGATTATTATCTTGCTTGTTACGATCTCGCTTCGAGATCAATGTCGAACTAGTGAGGGGCGTGAGATAGCCAACGCCTCTACATAACCCCACTAAGTTGTAAGTGCCTACGCGTTTGAAGTACGACTTTCGGGATCATGATCCCATCCGCTCCGATTGCAAGGAGGGATGAGCGCACTCTAGCTAAGTGCCGGGAAACGGAGTTTTCCCTCGGGTGGCTCGGATTATCCGTGTCCCACCACATTCTCTTTTAAACCCTAAATGAAATCGAACGTCTTTTGCCACTAAATAAGATAAGTGCTAAAGCACAATTAAGATGACAAAACCGGACCGGTCTCAAATGATCGATTCGGCCCTCGGTCCGCTTAGGGCGCGAGTGGTGTTTGACTTGTTTGAATAAATGAATGTTCCCAACATACCTTCAATTCTAAAGAAGACTACAATCTAGTAGTACTTCTCTTGCTCATCAAGCTATCCCTTTTGGATATGCTACCGCTATCTTTCATATCTTAGCTCCACATACACAAGCTCATCATAAACACAACCTTACTATATCATTCGATAAGACTTGAAATTACCGAAATACCCTCGGGAAGTTCCATTCCCGCTTACTTAGTCTCTTAGACTAATTCTTCTTTTCCGCATGTTTGCCTGGCATTCTCTCGCCCCTCGCGAATTATGTCAGAATCTAGGAATCCCAACAAGGCGTGAAAGTGAAGATGAAGGAAGAACGAGGATTTTCAAGATGTACCTTTCTATCATTTTGCTTTAGTTTCATTACGTTTCAAGGACAAGCAGGTTTTGCATTTCAATTCCAAACAACTTTATGATTGAAAACAATGTAAGATATTTTGTAAGAACCAAGTCTCCCTTGGGAGCACATTTTCTCATTATGTATTATGTTTTATTCCGCATTTTAATTGTTCTATATCATTCTAAAAGCCTTGGGTGACTTTGGACGGTAAAGTCCGAGGTCACGGGCGGTAATACCCAATGTTGTAAAATAGGGGTGTTACACCTTCTTCCATTTATTGTAACATAGATAGGCAAACCCCAAGCAACTTGAGGTGTGTTGCTAATTTGGTAGAATGATTTGAGATCTTCATCTGTCTCAATTGTGAAAGGACTTGTCACCTTTTTTGTTGGATGTAGGTGTGATAGGTTAATTTCTGCTGGTTGTGAGTTCATTGCAAACCTTGCCACAATCTTTTTCTTTAGATCGTCTAGTGTTACATCCTCCTCCAACAGAAATGCTTTTGAATTTACATCACCAATATAAAGACATTCACCATTGTTTGTCTTCCATCCTCTACCAACACAGAGGGTTAGAACCTTGATATCCATTTGTTGTCATCATTTGTAATCAACAAACACCAATTAGAGACATCACAAACATTGTCATCAACTAACATCTATCATAAAAAATATATCATCATCTAACATGAAATATGTCATCAAATAACATGAACACTGACATCATGAACCACTGTCATCACTAACATCTATCATCAAAACACTGTCATCACTAACATCGATCTTTAAAACACTGTCATCATGAACCACAGTCATCAAATAACATGAACACTGTCATCATGAACCACTGTCATCACTAACATCTATCATCAAAACACTGTCATCACTAACATCTATCATCAAAACAATGTCATCATGAACCACTGTCATCACTAACATCTATCATCAGAAATTTGACATCATCCAACATCGACAATGGCATCAACTAACATGAACACTGTCATCGCAAAGATTGTTATCAACTAACATCAACATTGTTAAACACTGTCATCAAATTGACTGTAATTATGAACAGTGTCATCAAATTGGAGATTTTAAAAAAAAATCGATTTATTGAATATTCATCCCATAAACCTGATGATGATAGTTTTTCCATGGCAGATCTAACATCAAAATTGAAACTTTGTTACGTATCTGGATTAAATCTCGTGAAATATGATGATAGTGTCTGGGAAACTTGCCTCGATGTAGATGACATGACAAAGGATTTGATTGCCTTGTAGATAAAACGATTGTTATAGATGAGAGGATAAAGGATTCGATCTCGAAAAACGACTAGTAATCGTTCGTGATGACACCTGGAATGAACGATTACGAGCTTTCAATGACGAAATTTGGGCAAAACGTCTGATGACAGGAATCGACCGCCGAAAACGAAGACCAAGCGTTCGTGATGACAACTGGAATGAAATCGATTGATATCAATCGCGAAAGCGATGACAATAGGATCGAAAAATTGATGAGAAGCTAGCGTGAGGGAGGAGGAGATCGATTTTGGCGGAATATGGGTGCGCGCGAGCCGTTTTGCTATTTACCTAATTTTCCCAATCCTCCTAATATCCACCTAATTAGTCTCTTAATTTTTGCTATATAATTAATTCATCCATAAAAGTATGTTGATTTTTTATATTAGATATTCCTTAATAAATAAAATAATTAATTAATAATTAATAGTCCCCTAATATTAAACCGATTAATCGAGTCGATTTAGTCGTTTTGGGTTCAATCATTCCGGGTTCGAATTGAGTATTTGTTCATGTCATTAAAATTTACAGGTTGATCGGGTCAGTTAGTTGCGGTTTTTGTGCAGGTTTGAGTAGTCCTAATGGATCAAGAGCGTCGATTTTTTATAATTATTAAAAAAATATTATAAAAAAATATTTTTAATTAAAAAAATAATATATAAATCATAATACTTATATCATAGATTCATATGTAAATTAATATATTATATTTTTTTACTTGAAAAAGTCCCAAGATCTTGCCAGAGGCTTCAACAAGTTTTTTTAATAGGATAAGAATTAGGGTCACCACAAGTACTATTTAAACTCGTTTAAATCATCAATTATCATCAACTAGTTAGTGCTCTAAAAATAAATGAACTTTTAAAACACATCGGATGCTTCATCTAACGTGCGTATAAGGATTACCTAACTTATTCAACTAAAAAAGAAAAGAATTACCTAATTCATGGATACTTTGTGACCTAAATAAAAACAAAATTAATAGGTCTAACAATGAGTATATATCAACTAAAAAATCCAAACGGTCTAATTCATACATGACTAGATCGAATGTAGAAGTGTAGGTGCATTGGATGCTTGGTCTTTGCGTTATGCATCAACGACGATCGACGTACTTAAATCAATATATTTGCTACGGTAAATGAGATTCTAGGAACACAAAAATCAAACCCCTTACTAGGGCCGGACATTATCCGTGGGCGACCGATCCACTCGTTTCACCCGACCCAATTATACAGGTGAAAAACCGTAATAAAGCGGGTGACGGGTGGGTCGGGTGACGTGTGAACCCGTTTAACCCGATTCATCACCCACCACCCGTTTCACCCGTCTACCACCCGTAAAAATTTATCCTAAATTAAAATTAAGTTTAGTTTTTTCATAAAAAAAAGTTTGGGACTTGGAGGCTTTTTTTCAAAAAATTTGGATTTTTTCTAAAATATTAAAACTATACGATCCTAAAGGCTAAATCCTTAATGGAATGCCATTGTGATAATATAAATGTTTTTGCTAAGGGGTTTGAATGACATAGAAACTTATTTTAACCAGAGGAAGTTGAGGATTACTGTTGGAACTTGAGCAAATGAAAGATATAGAAATTTGTGGGTCATTTCAATAAGTAGATTGTTGCATTAAATTTTTTTTATTAATTCTGAAATTTTCAAAAATTTATTGTAATTTTAGAATTTGCGGGTGATGGATGGGTCGGATATGGGTGAAAGGTTTTGCGAGAGATGGGTGGTTAGGGTGATACAATTTATTTCGCGGGTCGGGTGGTGAAAGTGCTCCACCCATCCATAACCCGACCCATGACCAGCCCTACCCCTTTCTTTGAAATTTTTTTGCCTCCTCAAAGTTGGCAAAATGTTCTTTATTCTTTGAATAATAACCTTCTTTTTACCCTCCCCCATATTTTGCTCATCCTCTCAAAGGCATCAATCAAAGCCCCCACATTCACAGCATCTTCTTTGTGTAAGACTTGTTGATCTAACTAATGTGAATTGGTTAGAATCCTATTAAAACTTAAGACCAACAAGAGATAACAATAATAGACATTTATAGATTAAAGATTATAAAAATTGGTTCTTTTTAAATCCTTGTGAATTAGACTAGAGTCTTATTTATGCGACACTAACTTAACTTCTCTTGTGAATTTTAAATTATACGACATCGATTGTTAGTTGAGTTTCAACATATTCACTTATTGTTTGATGGGCGTTAGTGTTTACTTTAAATAGTTGGTATTTCAATCATATTCATACTAGATTTGAGTGGATATAAGGGCTCGTTTGGTATGACTTTGGAATCGCATTGGAATGAGGAATCGAAATGGATTCAGAAATCGGATTAAGTCATTCCCGAGGCTTTGTGTTTGGTATATTGTTGGAATCAACCATTCCTATACCATGTTGTTTGGTTTTCAACAATTTAGAACGAAGAATCAAATTGTTTATAATCTATATTTTTAAATTTCATACTGTAATGAGAAGAATGTGTTGAATGTAACTCTAATATGAATCTCAACAACACAAAATTAACAATGAAATCTCAACATCACAAAAATGCCCAAAATTCCAAATCTCAAGATCTGTAGAAAATTCAATTTATTGTATCAGCAGCACAAAAATCGCCAAAACCTTACATCTCAACAAAATCAAATCTCAACATTCCAAATTAGTCACAATCTCAATTTCGTTGAGAAGAAAAAGAAAATCAAAAGCACAAATTACACAATCTCATCAACGGGTCAAGTTAATCGTTACAAAAACAAGGAATTGAATGCCCCAATTGGAGGTGGTCAAATAATGATAGATCGAATGCCATGAGATCTAGAAGACTGGAAAAGAGTCTATATCTTCATACCAACAAGGATATCGCGATATGACGGTGGACACCGCCAGTTAGATCTAGGAGGAAGAAGTGGCGACATGAGACTAGGGAAGAGAGACAAATCCGACGTGATCCAGATTGTCGCCACATAGGAAGAAATCGAGTTTGAGCGGCCATCAGAGTAGAGGAGTAGTCCAAGGCGGTTTCGACGAAGGAGAAGTAACGAGTCAGTGGTGGATACAAGATGGCGATGAGATCTGGTTGAGTGAGGGATAAGAGGATTCAAACTTCAATGAAGATGAAGTTAAACTTGGAATGGACCATACCTCGGCTTTTTTGGTTGGAATGAATTTCTTCTATTGAGTTGGAATGGTTCATTCCGGGGATTTAAACCGATTCCCGTTTTTAGCCTAACCAAACATAGTATCAGTATGGGTCATTCCTGATTCCGATTCCTCATTCCTATGAAATCAAACCTATTGTTGTGGGAATCATGACCTTTGAAGCTTACTTCCCATTGATTATACTCTTGATATTTTTAATCATTGCTCATTCATTGCTTCAAAAAGACGTATTTCCTTCTTTTGGCTTAATCTACTAGTTTAGGATAACAATTGGTACTACATAGTCCATGTGTTTAATACCTTGGTACTATAACCAATTTCATACACTTGCGGGGTAGGATTTTGACCTATCAATGCGACTAAATTTATGGCAAATTATTCATGTATTTTTTAATAAAGCAAATACGGGAGACGTTGAAGGGATGTGCATCAAAATTATTTTTTGTGCATCATAACTGATTTTTTTGTGCATCGGAACTGGTTATGTGTGCATAAAAAATGGTTGAGCATCAAAACTAGATGTATGTGTATCAAAACGAATTGTCGTAACCGTTTGTGCATAAAAATAACTAAAAAATACATTATATTTATGTGTGCATCACAATTAGCAAAATGTGCATTTTATAGATACATTTTTAATTCTCTTTAATGAAATCATAATAAAGAATGTCAATTTCTTACAATTAACAGACGAGAATCATTTACATTTTACAAAGGCATTTCCAATAGTTTATCTATAATTTTCTCCAAAACGAAGAGCTAAAAGTCATATTCTCTAAATAAAATTTATTTTAACCCTAACAGCTTCCTCATTTTAGAAAATATTACATTTATTAGTTTTATTATATTTTTTTATTTTACTTTCTCTCTCCTCCCTCTTTCTCTCTCCTGCACATGGTCGGTAACCACCTAGCCCAACCGTCCCCCAGCCCATTGGCAACCCCCCTTCACCCGCCAGAACCCTAACCCGTCGGCCCCTTCCTTTGAGACCGGCCCCCCTTCCGCCCTAGACCAAGAAACCACACGACAAACTTAACCCGCAACTCCCAAACCTTGGATGACCCGACCACATTACCGGAAACCACTCGACCTTGTGACGCCACCACTAGTTTGCCCCACCTAGGGTACAACTTCGGGCTGCCTACCCCCACACTCCCACCCGAACCCTAGCCCAATCTGCCTTTACGAAGCCTCCCCTTTCAAACCAGCGTTCCACTGGCCTTTACTCCCTCAATTAGCGATCGCGCCCGGTAACACCGTTCTTCTCTTCTATAGCTCTTGCCTTTTTGTTGGTTTTTTGCTCAGTCCTCTAGGTAGCTGCCTGTTGCTTTTCTTTGAACTTGCTTCCTTGTTTCTACTAACTGTATTTGTTGCTTGTTTATTGTTTGTGTTTGTTGTTGGTGCTCTTTAGTGGTTTACCTCTCTTCTAGCTAGGTTGCTCTCTCCTTTTGCTGCTAGTTCTTTAGAACTTCTTGTTTGGCGGTCTTCTTTGGTGTGCTTTGTTGTTGGTTGCTTTTCCCTTGTCTATTGTGGTCTAGTTTCTGTTGCTGGCTTTTATATTTTTGTTGCTTGCCTTTGCTGCTTGTTTAGTATTACAGCTTGTCGTTGAGTGCTCATTTTTGGCTGTGGTTTTGTGTTTTTGTTTGGTGTTTTTTGTGTGCTTTGGTGGTTTGTGTTGTAGGTCCCTTCTACGTAGGGCTGTCCAAGAGGCGGGTTGACCCATAACTCGACCAAGCCGCCCGTAATTTTACGGGTTACGGGTCAGAATTTTTTTAGTTTACGGGTTACAGGTCGGGTGTTTTTTAGTTTACGGGTTACGGGTAGGGTTACGGGTCGATCCTCGGGTTACTGGTTAACCCGTAATATTAAAAAAATAAAAACAAAATTTTATTTTTATAGTAAGTAAAAGGAAGAAATAAAAGTTTACAGGTTAAATGGGTCAAAAAGGGTCAAATAGGTCAATTTTACGGGTCAAAAAAGGTCAAATTTAACCCGTTTGACCCTTTTTGACCCATTTGACCCAGTCTAACGGGTCAACTCGTAACCCGTTTACGGGTTGCGGGTAGGGTCACGGGTATACTTTATTTTTTTTACGGGTTGCGGGTCGGGTCGGGTCGACCCATTGGACAACCCTACTTCTACGCAAGTAGCTAAAGTGTTGTTGGCTAACTCACTTGAGCAACTTGGATCGATGGCTCTGCCGAAGTACAAGGACAGCTGGGGTAGAAGAGCAAGAACTTGTCTGTGAGTAGGTTCCTGAAATGTGGGGTCGCTTACTGGAAAATCATTTGAGTTGGTCAAGATCCTAAAACAATGAAGCGTTGACATCGCTTGTATCCAAGCGACGAAATGGAAAGGTAACAAAGCACGGGAGATTGATGGGTGGAAGTTGTGGTATGTTGGACCTTCAAGTAGCAGAAATGGAGTGGGAGTCTTGATTGATGCCAAATAGAGGAACCATGTGGTCTTAGTGGATCACAGAAGTGACCGCCTGCTGAGGATAAAGTTAGTGGTTGGAGGAGAATCCTTGAATGTCATAAGTGCCTACGCCTCACACGCGGGCCTAGTTGGAGAAGAAAAGAGACGCTTCTGAGAAGACTTGGAAGAGTTGATGAGAGGTATCCCCGAGACAGAAAAAGTGGTGGTAGGGGGTGATTTCAATGGCCACATCAGTAGGGCGAGTGATGGCTATCAAGAAGTGCATGGAGGTTTCGGTTTTGGCAACAGAAATGATGGATGTCGGGCTTTGCTAGAGTTCTCGGTGGCTTTTGGTTGCATAATTGCGAATTCCTGGTTCAAAAAGAAGGAGGAGCACTTGATTACCTCCAAGAGTGCTTCAAATAAGACGTAGATTGACTTTTTCATGCTTAGGCGAGGGGACAAGAGGAGTTGCAGGGACTGCAAGATTATTTTAAACGGAGGCCTTTCAATGCAATACAGGTTGTTGGTCATGGATTTAGACTAGGTCCGCAGAAAGAGGAGAGTTGCTAGCGAGAAACAACCTAGGATCATATGGGGGCGCCTGAATGAGACAAATGGACAATTGTTTAGAGAAAGGGTTTTCGAGGAGGTTGAGGCTAAAGGAGCTTGGCAAGTCGGAGACAATGCAAACTATATGTGGGGTAAGATGGCAGAGTGTGTTCGGAGAGTGGCTTGTGGTGTTTTGGGCATGACCAGGGGAATAAGTGGCAATACAAAAGCTGAAGTTAGGTGGAATAATGAGGTCTAAGAGAAGGTTAAGGGCAAACAGTTAGTGTGCAGAAAATGGGTGGAACGCACTGATGGAGACAAAGAAGCGTGTTGGGCAGAATATAAAGTGGCAATAAAGTTAGCGAAGAAAGCAGTGGCAATCGCAAAGGAAAAAGTATAAGAGGAGTTGTACAAAGCTCTGGACGAAAAAGGAGGGGAGGGAGTGCTGTTCAGGTTGGCTCGAGCAAGGGAGAAAAAGAGCATGGGCTTGGACATAATGAAGTGTATAAAAAACGAGGAAGGAAGGGTGCTAGTTGAGGATAGTCAAATAAAACAACATTGGCACAGGTATTTCCACAGTTTGCTAAATGAGGGTCAGGGGTCGATAGTAGAAGCAGGGGAGTCGAGGGGCCAGTTAAAGTACATGTTCTCTCGATGCATTTCCAAAATCGAGGTGCAAGAAGTATTTCAAAAGATGATCAACAAGAGAACAGTAGGTCCATATGAGATCCCAGTGGAAGTGTGGAAGTGGCTGGGTGTGAGAGGCATAGAATGGCTTATTACACTTTTTAATGTCATTATTCAAACGGTAAAGATGCCAGAGGAGTGGAGGCTCAACAGCTTGATTCTAGTGTACAAAAACAAAGCGGATGTGCAACAATGCAACATTTATAGGTGTATTAAGCTCCTTAGCCATACCATGAAATTGTGGGAGAAAGTGATTGAAGTTAGGCTAAGGAGAATAGCCACATTGTCGGACAACCAATTTGGTTTCATGACATGAAGATCTTCTATGGAGGCTATTCACTTTATCAGAAGGTTGGTAGAGGCTTACAGAGATAGAAGGAAAAACATGCACATGAAATTTATTGATTTGGAAAAGGCGTATGACAGGGTGCCTAGTGAGTTGATTTGGAGGTGTTTGGAGGCGAAAGAGGTTTTAGAGACCTATATCAAAATTTTGAAGGACTTGTATAAGGGCTCGTTGACTAGTGTATGCACCCCAGGGGGAGCACAGAGTTTTTCCATGTAGGGATTGGTTTGCTTCAGGGGTCGGCTTTGAGCCCTTTGTGTTTGCTATCGGTCTAGATGTCTTGACGAGGGAGATCCATGAAGAGGTATTGTGGTGTATGTTTTTCGTTGCCGACATAGTGTTGGTGGACGATTCTAGGGAGGGAGTTTGCAGAAAGCTAAAATCTTGGAGAGAAAAACTCGAGCCAGAGGGTTTTAAGTTGAGTCGGACTAAGACAGAGTATGTAGAGTTTAAGTTCAACAAAGAGGTGGAGCCAGATGAGGAAGTACATTTGGGAGAAGAGGTTGTAGCGAAAAAGGAGATGTTCAGATACCTAGGCTCAATTGTGCAGAGTGACGGGAGCATCAAGGAGGACATTAGACATAGAATACAAAGAGGTTGGCAGAAGTGGAGGGGTGCTTCTGGTGTGCTATGTGACAAAAAGGTCCTACTCAAGCTTAAAGACATGTTATACAAAACGGTAGTTAGACCAGCCATACTTTACGGGGCGGAATGTTAGCTGACTACTAAGGCGCATGAGCAGAAACTGATGGTAGCAAAGATGAGGTTGTTGAGATGGATGTGCGTGCATACGAGACTAGACATGATTAGGAATGAAGTGATTAAGAGCAAGGTGGGCGTGGCCAATTTAGGTGACAAGCGCAAAGAGTCGAGGCTTAGATGGTTCGAGCACATACAAAGAAGACCACCAAATTGCTTGGTTCGAAGAATTGAAGGGTTGGTCGAGAGGGACTTTCGTAGGGAGAGGGGCAGGCCGAAGAAGAGTTGGAAAGAAGTCATAAAACAAGACCTCACCGCTCTGGTAGTCTTAGTAGATATGGCCTTGTGTAGGGACCAATGGCATGTGAAGCTTACAGTAGCAGAGCGTTAGTAGTGACAGCTTGGAGTGAGTACCATGCTCTCTTTTTTTCTCTTCGTCTCTCTCTCTCTCTCTCTCTCTCTCTCTCTCTCTGTTTTAGTTTTAGTTTTTTTTGGTTCTTCTAGGGTATTTTCCCGCCCTTGCTTTATTTTCTCATGTTCTCTCCCTTTTGTTCTTGTCCTTTTCTCTTATTGATTTGGGCCCATCTTAGATACCCTCCCGATATCGAGTCGAGATAAGGTTGCGACGTTGCGTACATCTCTACCCCCATATCCCGCTTGCACCGGGTTCCACCTGGGTAGATGTTATAATTTTTTTTATAAAATTTAATATGACCAATCTCAAGTTGTCAGAGTTTGGTTCAAATAAAACAACTATTTATCCTATAAAATAAGGAGTGTTTAGAACCCTTGGATCTAAGAGATCCAAGGGCTGATATTCTCGAAAACTTGGGACGCGGTGTCATTTTCGTAATTTCTCGAAAATTATAAAAGTGCATCGTTATGGTAAAAAAGTGCATTACAATATACAAAAAGTGCATTACTAAACCCAAATATTTTGGGCGATTAAGTTCAATCGGAATTGAGTTAATTGGACATCCAAGATGATGCACTTTTTTTTGTTTGATATGCACTTTTTGTATTTCGTAATACAATTTTCTACCATACGATGCACTTTTATTGAACCGAACATGGAGTGTGTGCCCTGTTGGCTTCATTTTTATTTGCACATTTTCGGTTTATTTGTGCACTTTTTATATTTAGCAATGCACTTATTCACGATAGCGATGCACTTTTGTAATTTTCGAGAAATTACTAAAATGTCACCGCGTCCCAAAAAGTAATAGAACATCAACTGTTGAATCGTGATCAAAGGACTCTAAACACTGCTTATTTTATAGGATAAGAGGTTGTTTTATTTGAACCTTACTCCAAGTTGTCATGTATACATCCTTAATTAATTTCTGTCCAAATAAATTTGGAGAATTTTCTAAATATAGAGAAAATATTTCAGTTTTTAGAGGTTTGTCTATTTTTAGACCATAAAATTTCTAAAAACACAAATATCAATATATATAGGGAAGTTCTGGGATGGCTCTAAGTCACTTTTCACGCGTGATCCATATCCTAATTAGTTATACACCAGTAATGTAAATATACGAATTCTCATCAAAATTTGATTAGAACATTTAAGCTTAGTGGTACAAAAAATCTCATCAGAATTAAATCAAATAATTTTTTTGGACTGGTTGGTGACATGATACAGGATACGCGTTGGTGTCTTGGTGATAAGATTTTGGATGGCTTCTTCGTGCTGCCGGGGGCACAAAAAAATTGATGAAAATTATATCTCACATCATCAGTAATTGAAAAATGTCAGTCAAAAGTAATGCAATTACATGCTAGCTCCGAACTCTCTCCGTCCAACCTATAGATAAAATGAGGGGCTAAATCTAGCTATAAATAGGGGGGGGGCGGGGGGAAACTCTACCAATTACGTTTCTACTACTCTCTTCGTCCCATATTATACGGGATTTTAGCTCTATACACACTTATTAAGAAAAATTTTAATTTTTTTATCTATCCATAAATTTATCTCTCTTCTATTAATCTAATAAATGTTTTAAATTATTTTTAAACAAATTATTTTAGTATACCCAATGACTATAAAGAGTAAGAGCATGCCCAACAGCTTCCCCAAATTCTTGGGAAGTGGGCTTTGGGGGATTTTGGACCAAAAAAGTGGTCCAACAGATGCTCCATCCCATTCCCTATTTTGGAGTAATTCTCCAAAATGAGTTGAGCTTTCCCTAAATTTGGAGTGATCTCCAAATCCCCAAATCCATTTACTTTCCTTTTCTTTTTTCTTTTATTATATAATTTAATGGATAAATTAATTAAAAAGAGTAAGCCAAATAATAAATTAATTTAATGAATAAATCACGATTAATAATACGATGACTCATAATAGAACCACCCTGACCACATTTTGAACTTTGGCTAGATTGAACTTTTTCTTCCATTTGAGCAAGTAAAAATTCTTCATATTCATCGTCAATAGTGTCATCATCATCCATGAATGTATCAACGAGATACCGACTACCCAATGAACGACGAGGCATAAAATTTATTTTTCAAATTAGTTATATTATTTCTTTTTCAAATTGAGATAAAATGAGAGTAATGATTGTGTGAATGAAATAATAAAAATATTCATATTTATATTCAAAAATGTAAATGTTTTATTTCCTTATTAATCAAATAACAAATAATTTATGATTTATTAAATTAAGATTCTAAGATATTTGTATTCCTTATAAGTCAAATAGCAAATAAATTATCAATTATTAAATTAAGATTATAAAATATTTTTTATTTCCGTAAAAGTCGAATCACAAATAATTATCATTTATTAGGTTAAGATTCTATAATATTTTATTTTTTTATGTAAGATAATATGTAATTAGTTATTGTAATTTATATGGTAAAAACTTAAAGTATTAAAAACAGTGTTCTCCAAAATAGAGAATCTGTTGGAGTTGGGCTGAATTTTTTTTGGAGTATATGGCAGTTGGTTCTCCATTTTGGAGATAGTGATGGAGAAGCTGTTGGGCTTGCTCTAACTAGATAATTTTTTTGCCAAGATTATAAGACTTGAAATTTGAAAACCATAGCATTGAAAAACTAATAAGGACATGCATTATGGGAGAAGGATTTTGTCCTAAAATCCCATATAATATGGGACGGATGGAGTAATAATTAACCTGATCAAGTTAGATTTTTACCAATTAGGTTTTTACAAAGGCTTTCAAAACTAGCAACTAGTTTTTTCAAAAGCTACAATTTTGAAAGCTTTTGTACTAGTATTAAGTAGTTTTTTTGAAATAACCCATTATTATTTTTTAAATAAGACGAACCCTATTTATTTATTAAAAAATAATTATTTTTCAAATATTTAAGTATTCTTCTTTTATATATCAAGTAGAATTTAAAATTATCATATATTATAATAAATTAGTTGAACATTACCAACTAGTGTTTAAGTATTCTTCTTATACGTTTCGAGTTGAACATTACCAAATAATGTTTAAGTATTTTCTTAAAACTCTAACTAACTAGTGTTACAACTTTGATACGATAATCCTTAGTATCCCAACCAAGAAAGTTGTAATAAGAATAATAGAACCAATAAAGGGGAGAAGGGTTGATTGGCCAGGGGAAGAAGCAGATGACAGACAAACGAGGGAGGGTAGAGAGAATTAGGGTTAAAACTTAATAAAACTCATGAAGGAGTTTATAAACTCTATTTAAAAAGTTCACACTAATTAATTAGTTAATAACAATAACTTCTAGGCCAGATAGTACCGTATCAATTCTCCCCCATTGACAATCGACTTGTCCTCAAGTGGGAAATCAGGAAGAGACTCGTGAATCGTATCCTTGAGCATAATCCTCCAGGGTCCCATTGCACATGTATCACTCCTTAGTTTAACACTATAAACTCAGATTGCTCTGAATCCAAAATGGTAGAGAATAAGCATTTGACTCCATTCGAACTTCTCAACGCCCAAGCTATCATCGAAAGCAAGAAATTCAATTTTCCACTACCACTAGGATCAAAGTTAAATGAGCTAGGCTAAACTATTGCAGACTCCATCCTTAAAATGTTTTGATTCTCCAACTCGACCCTTTGGGCAAGTCTTGGGTCTATGAAATCATCGAGCTCGAAAAACCCATTACCCAATTGTAACGTAGCTTTACTCACTTGAACAAAATCATTAGGAGCATTGAACCCTCTAATAGGCATTTCGTCGAACACCTTGTGTGCATCAAAACGTCCACAAACAATTAAAGAATTTTGCATCAATCCCTAATTGGTCGTTAAATTTCATACTTCGGAAAAGAATTGAAAGTACCTTCAGTGAATTATGTCAACAAATCTGTCTCCATATCATTTGATTCAAGGGAACGTTTCATGGTCACATGCAGGCGTGACAGAGGTAATGGCGGACGCGGCTGGGCGCTAGAAGGAAGGGGTGTGCTCGCCTCTTCAACAAGAATCTATATCTCATGTAATTTGTTGTCGATTCAATCATCGAGGAACAATTCCATTCAACAACATCCATCATAAATGCATCTTCCTTTAAAAGAGTTGAAAGCATTCATAGCGGATTCTCTGTTCTTGAAACGAATGTTGGAATGAAACCTTGTTTCTTGACTCAATTTCTCAAGGTCCTCTATAATTCCAAACACGGAAAACATTTGCTCCAATATGTAGCAAGAAATTGGGTAGAGTTCCCAATGAATCTTGATATATAGAGTTCGGTTCTCCACCGGATTACCTCTATTAGCGTCGATTCGATTCTCGAACAATAACTCCATTAGACGATGTTGTTATTATTAGCATCCAGGGATTGCAATGTTCAGAAATGAAAAGAACATTACAGATCCCATGAATCAGGAGGAGACTCATGAATCATATCCTAGAGCATAATCATCCAGGGCCCCATTGCATTCTTGGTTCAAAATTTGCACCCTCCAAAACAAACAAAACAAACAGATTCCAAAACAAGCAACACCTCCCATGATCCCATTGTAGCATTTCTTGAGCAGCTTCAACCCTTGAATTACTTACTATTGGTCCAAAACAAACAATTCCAACTCCTCTCAGGTCAAAACTCCAACTTCTACATCTTATAAGCTTATGATCTCGTTGAATTCTAGAATCATCAATGCTGAAATCTATAAGGAGCATTTCATCAAATTAAACACTTGATGTGCGGTTGGAATTATCAAGAATTGAGTTGAATTCATGAACTGTTCTAGTGTCCTGTCAACATCGTTCTCGTCCATATACTTCCCACCAACCTCAAGACTTTTTCCCGTAGGTTCACTACATTTAAGAATAGGAAAATCCAATATCGAAGATTAAGCCTTACCTCTTGTAAAATCAGACCACTCGGAAGAGCTCGGTTCGTTGTCAATCGGCTTAGCTTGTTGCAAAGCTCGAGGTAGAGTACTGCTAGTTCTCAATGCCCTTTTGATGTTCGACAATGTCGTGACGCATGGGCTTGTAGTTCAACACTTGCTTGACAATCCAAGACCGAAGGGGCCGCGGCCGCGGGGACAGGAACCGCGGGTGCGGGGACAGAGGTCGCGAGCCCGAGTATAGTGGTCGCGAGCGCGGGGGTATAGTTTGGCGGAGGTTTGCTCGCATCTTCGATAGGAGTCTCCCTCTCGTGTCGTTTGCTGCTGATTCGGTCATCATGGAACAATTCCATTCGACAACATCCATTGTAGATGCATCTGCCGTCATAACATTCAAATGCTTTGAAAGCTGAATTGCGATTTCAAAAAACGATTCTTGAATGAAATTCAGATCCATGATCTAATTTTTTCGATGAATTCCAAATTCCCGATTTCCGAAAACACTTCATTCATCACTTCACATGAAATTAAGTAGACTTCAAGATGAATCTTAAGGAAAAGAGTTCGACGACGAATATTATCGTCCAGGATATTCCGAGTATCCAGTGTGTGAAAAACCGGATCCATTCGTCGACGTTGAACCTCTTGCTCCCGAAGTTGAGCCTCTTGTTCCTGATGAGCATTACGGATCTCCAACGTCAGATTTTGGAGAATTTTTCGGATTTCGTTGAACATGTTGATTGCAAAGTTCAAGAATGAAAGCACTAATTGATATGATAATCCTTTGGATCCCGTACCAAAAAAGTTGTAATAAGAACAATAGAACCAGTGAAGGGGAGAAGGGCCGATTGGCCAGGGGAAGAAGGAGACGATAGACAGACGAGGGATGCTAGAGAGAATTAGGGTTAAAACTATTTTCTTCTTATTGATCATATTTTCTGAAATAACATTACAAAGTATTTATAATGCTAACCTATCCTATCGGTTTAATAAAAGTGATATATAGGAAAAAAATTGTATCAAGCTTCAATTAATTTTTTTAGTGACTTAACAAATATAATCATAATATTACCAAAAAAAACAAATATAATCATAATTATATTTGATATCTAATTCATTTGTTAAAACATCCATCCTATAATGACCCCAATTGTACAACTATCGAGCTTAATTAATTATATCCAAATATCCAATGCATATCACTTACACAGTTTACTCTCAAATCAAACACATATACTTCACAATTTACTCTCAAATCCTCACAACATGCAACTACATGACAACATGGAATTCCCGTGAGATCCCATTTTCTGCAACTACAGGTTCTAGCCTCCAAATTAACGTACACCATGTCAGCAAGGTGCATTACTTGAAACATTGAAATGTCGGATTGAATAGGGATACACTTCTTAGCATTTTCTTTTTCCCTTTCTAGTATCTTCTTTATTCTTGGGCAAATATCATCAGGTTTTCCATCCGCCATTAAACTCCTTCTTTTGAACAATCTCGCCATGATGGCCAACCTTATCTCTTCCATCATACCAATTATAGGCTTTGACCTGGCGTCCAAAATGTACCCATTAAAAGTCTCGGCAAGGTTGCTTACAATCACATCACTTTTTGATAGTGTTCTTAAATAGCTTCTGCAAAATGTGTTTGGATTTTGTTACAAGAAGTCTTCTACAGCCTTGACACTAATTAATCTCATTTCTTCCAATGCAACATCAAAATCTGATCTAGTATAGGCCTTAGCAGCTTTCCAAAAAATACCCTTCATTTGTTCTCCTTGATGTTTCTTACGCCAATTTGCATAGATGTGTCTAGCACAATTCCTATGCTCTGCTAATGGGAAGTGTTCTTTGACAGCTTTAATAAGGCCCTACATATAAGAAATAACATATTTGGTTAGAAATTTAGTTGAATGAAAAAATTTAACATTTCTTCCATCATACCTTTTGTTGATCAGAAATTATGGTGCATTCTTCACCACCAAAACCTGGTAGATCATTCCTTAACATTTCTAAAAACCAACTCCAAGAATCATTGTTTTCAGCCTCAACTACTGCCCAAGCCACAGGATACATTTGATTATTACCATCCCTACCAATAGCACTTAATAGCATGCCTCCAAGAAATGTTTTTAAAAAGCATCCATCAAAGCATAAGATTGGTCTACAACCAGCCATGAATCCTTCTCTTAACCCTTTGAATCCCATGTAAAACCTCTTAAACACCTCTGGACTCCTTGGTATTTTAGGCTCTTGTGTAACAAGAATTGATGTGGTGTTAGGGTCAACCCTCTTTAACTCTTGTATGTATGAACCCAACATCATGTAGTGATCTTGAAGTGACCAATACAACAGTTTATGAGCTTCCAGCTTGGTCCTGTGACACTGAAATTTACTCATACGCATCCCATACTTTTCCATCACCTCTTGAGCTAATAATCTAGTAGGCCAATTTGGACAAGCCTTATACTTTAACAAGTACTCCTTTGCTAACCATTTAGGCTTTAGCTGGATATTTTCATAGTTCATCCGATTGCAACTATGATTACTACTTACAGATTTTACTACAAATGTTTCCTTGGTTCCATCCCAAGATGCATACACCCTCCAAGGACAACCAGGTTTGCATTTAGCAGCCAACTTTGTTTTCTCACTCTTATACCAGGTTATCCTATAACCAGCTATAATTGCATATCTGTTAACGATATCTTTGAATATCTTAGGAGAAGAAAACTTCATCCCGACTTTCCAAATAAGAGCCTTAAAGTTAGCAGTAGTATCAACCTCATCTATTGTCATGAAAGTTGGCCTCCTTTTAGGTGCTTCATCATCGCTAGTATCCGAGAAAGAGTAAAGTTGCTCTTCAAACAAATCTGCACCAACATTTTCATTATGTCCTTTAGCTAAAACATTTGCCCTTTTATCTTTAAGAGCTCTTCTACTAACAATCCACTCGTCATCACTTGAACTTTCACCCCCACTTTCAAGTGCTTCTTCAAGCTCAACTTCATCTTCTTCCTCAATTTCTGTCTCATCATAATAATTTTCGCGAGGCTCATAATTTGGATCGATTTCACTTCCACTGTCATAATTCAAGAGGTTTGTGAAGTAGTAGTCATTTGCTTCAAAATCAGGAAAAGATGTCATCAAAGTGGCTTCATTTTGTTTGGGTTCACCCATAGTTCCTATAAAAAAACCATTTTAATTAGTTATTATGGTTCCTTAATTATCTTCATGATAGGAACCAAACAATCGATCAAATTATACATGCATTGAACTGAATTGACTATCTATATGCACATATGTGCAACAAATCAACACATATTTGTAATTTCAAGCATATTTCTAGGCATCATTAATGGTTTACTGTTATGCTGTGAAAGTTTTTTCATAATCTATTTTAAATAAAAATTAGATTTCAAGCATTATCTAAAGAAGAAACTTGTCTTGCTGAATCTACACTCTAATAAAGAAAAAGTTGAATTAAGTCACTGCCAATTTGAAAGGGTTATAAGATAGATTTCTTAATGGATTATCATAACTGTTTGATTAAGTAGAAGTAGCATTGTCACTATAACTATTTCATTAACTTGCTGGCCCTATTTTAAATTATCTTAGAATACAAGTAGCCATTATCTTTCTTAATTTAAGTTCCTTTACTCTTGGTGCACACTGTCTGAATAAGAGGACTAGAATTAAGTAAGATATTGAAGCATGTGGAATTGTAATGGGAGATTAATTTTACTTCTAGAACCACCAAAATAGGAGATTAATGATGTGCAATGGGAGATTAATTTTACTTTTAGAACCACCAAAATAGGCCACTGCTTGTTTGTATTTTCTCCAGATGTGACCCCATGAGCAAAAATACGTTTATGCTCACAATTTAGGGCTAATACAGTAAGTGGGAATCAAATTACTTTGCTCCAAAGAATTGAACACAAAACATAAAAATAGCCACCTTTACATCCCTTCTCACACAATATATGTTAAATTTTCAAGTTACACAACCCTAATAATTGATACGAAGTATAAGACAAAATATATAGATATTCAAGCAACAATTGATACAATACCTTAAAACTTCACGATGGGGGATGAACATCCAAACTTCACAGTAAGAGAATCCAATATTATAGAATCAACAATGGGACTTGAAAGTTGAAAATGTTCGACAAGGTCGGTGTCTTTTCATTTGACGATCTTTGAAGGATGTGAGTAAAGGTTTTTTTTTTGAATTTTGATTTAATTAAAGACTGAATGTATTTTATTTTTTATTTTAATATTTTTTTTCAACTAACTAATCCATGTCATGGATTTTTTGACAGGTCAGTAAAAAAAACTAGACACGTCATCATTTTGGCCGGAGAAAGTAATCGGTAATGAGGGGTAGGGTAATGCTCGCAACAATGTTCAAAATACATGATATTTTCTGAAATAAGGAAAGGTCGGGGTAATATGTGCAACTCTAGGAAAGGTTAGGGTATTTACCGCATTTTTTTCCTTAATTATATGACATTTCCTAATCCATCAATGTTGTAACTACATTTGACGTTTTTATTATTTTATTATGAATAAAAATTATTTTTTAATATCTTAAAAAAATTATATATCGGTCAAAATCACGGATGGATGACACGCATAGTAGTCTATCTGTGATTC
The DNA here is from genome assembly GCA_964016875.1 of Fallopia convolvulus. Taxonomy (NCBI): domain Eukaryota; kingdom Viridiplantae; phylum Streptophyta; class Magnoliopsida; order Caryophyllales; family Polygonaceae; genus Fallopia; species Fallopia convolvulus. The sequence continues at coordinate 59,607,676 of OZ024720.1, read as the reverse complement.
TCTTTGCTAAGCATCGACCTCAAGAAAGTGTGTGTCGTCCTCCGACACCTCTACACTTTGGCCAGTAAAAGTAAGTGATTGTCATCCTCCGAGCTCCAACCGCCAAAATAGATCTTCACAAAATTTCACAACTTACATGCCACTAAATCTGATTACCTTGGATCAAAAAACAAAATCTGATTACCACGCACGTACGGAGTGGCGGACCCAGGCAGGGATCTGCGGGAACGGGCGCCCCCGCTTTCATTCAATATAATTTTAAAGAAAGCGCAGAATTAAATATAAACCAAATGGCATAGTGGTAAAGTCCCCTTCTTTATTCCCTGCAGCTCCGTGTTCGAAACCAGCTGGTATCGTCCCATTTTTTTAAATTCTTCCCCATGTTGTCAATATTTTAGCTCAGAAAGTGGTACTTCTCTATATACAATTTAATTAGTTTTGATTTATTAAAAATAATTTAGTTATTTTTAGTTGATTAAAAAGAATAAAGGTGCAGAAAAAAAGTTTACATGTCTATATTTTATTATGTAAAATTAACAAATTTGAAGGATATCGTCTTAATTATTTTTTTATATTTATTTATAGGTAATATTTTTAATATATTAATGTGTTTCCTAATAAACACATACCAAATATAATTTACTCAAAATACAATAAGTAATAATTTTGAAAAGAAAGGAAATATCATTTTTTATGATTTGGTTAATATGTGTATGGTAAATATACCCATCGGTTTATTATTTTCCATCGACAATCCCACTTTTATTCGGTATTTCGCCTATTAAAAAGTTTTGGGTCCGCCACTGCTTGAGTCTATCCGACCACCACGTCCATTTTGTGTATATTTTTCTGTAAAATACCCCGTATCAAATATAGATGGGGCCACTGTCCAGTGATTCATTAGAAAAAAGTTTCATACAAAAATATTTAAAGTCACATTCACATATTGTGGTAGGTGGTCATCTCGCACAGAGAAAATTAACAAGACTTTGTAATCATCGTAACAATATAAATTATAATAAGATCCTTACAAAAATAGTATACATGTATATGACATGACAAACTATACTCCAGTGGTCTCCTAGCGAAGGTGCACATGTACAATAAATCTAAACCAAAGAATCTCTCACAATTCAGGCCTTCCGTTGGTTATATAAGCAATGGTAGTTATGGAACCACATCTAAATAAAAGTTTTTTTTCCATTTAAAAACCAAAAGTAAATGAACCGCTGGCACTAAAAGTAAAAATAATTCGAGCTAAAAACTTGGGGATTAGGAATTTAGAAATTGAAGGAGACAACCATAAATGATGTTCGAAAAACGGGTCATTGCCCGTAGGATTCCGATATCATCATTTTAGATATTTCAGTCTCGCTTTTGTGGTTCGAGGTTGTCCGTATCAATCATGTTAGAAGAAATATTAACGCTATGACAAATAAAATCGCTAAGTTGAGTCGTAACTCGTCTTTGGTTTTCATTATGAATCATCCAGAACTTCTTGTTCAATTCTTATTCGAAAGGATGCTCTAAAACATCATCCGTAATGGAGATTTTCTAATTCTTACATGTTAAAAAAAAACTAGTTTAAACAAAAATGGCACTCACTTTCATTGGATTGACTCAAGCATGGATCAAACTCGTAACGACATGATCCAACTATCACTCGTACGTAATATATTTAATACTAGTTTTACCCGTCGTACCATGTACGACTACGATTCGATATTTTATAAACATTATAAATAGGATATTAATAAATAAATAAAATATAATATAAACTTTAATATAAATAATTTATTACTCGTAGAATGTATATAATTTTTTAATCAAATATTATATTCTTCGTATTTTTATTACTTTTAATGTATGTAAATTTAGTGTTTATCAAATATTTCAATATATCTATTAAATACTTTATTATCTATTTTTAGTAATTTAAATTTAATATACGTAAATCATTTTTATCTTTAATTAAATACTTGTATAAGGAAGCTTTCAAAGAATATTATTATACTAAATAGATATTTGATTGATGTTAGAGATAAATTTAAAAGTTAAAAAGAATTTAATAGAAAGAAGTTATAATAATAGAAATAAAAATTAATTTTTTAAATATGAAGTGGGGCTAGAATCTTTCAGGTGGCTCAAAAAGGTACCTCTTTAATATATAGTTAAAGATATTACCTATTTTTTTTAAACATTATAAGTATTTATCATTAAATTTTTTATTACAAAAGAAAAAATATATCTATAAATAAATTCGTGAAAAGACATCATGCTATAAAGATAAAAGATATTTAAACTTATTTATAAATATTTTAAATTTACTATCATTAATTTTAAATATTTGTATAAGGAAGTTTTCAAAAGATATTGTTATACTAAATAGATATTTGTTTGATGTTAAAAGATAGATTTAAATAGTTAAAGAAGAGTTTAATAGGAAAAAGTTAAAAACTAAAACTAAAAATTAATTTTGTAAATATAGGGTGAGACCAGAATCGTTCTGGTGACTTAAAAAGGCACAGCTTTAATATATAGTTATAGATACTTGTAAGACATTAGAAAATACAATATTTCTTAGCCATAATAATATTTTTTTTAGAAATTTTATCTTGTATAAAAAGAAATTTAGATTCCAAAGGGTTTCTCGTATAAATTCATTTATATGATCAATGAAAAAATTAAGAATAATCTTTTTACAAAATTCTTTCTTTAATTATATGGTATCAGCCTAATCTGATCCACAAACACGAACTCTAGTCTTCCACCCATACTCGAGCGTGTTTCAAACTGTTAACTAGTTCAAGAACTCCCTCGCCTATTGTTGACATAAAATCTATCCCACGTCAGGCTTTATGATGAAACTTGCCCAACATATAAATCGACCATGGATTACTCCTCATATTAACAATTGGTTTTAAATGAAACTCTATTAGGCTTATGTATTTGGCCTAACGAACATATGAATATGGATGGGCATGTGGACCCCCATGTCATAATTAGCCCGCCAAACTTTAACATGGTGCAACTAGCATGACCATACGACACAACGTTAAGTGCAACTGATATATTAATGGGTCATGCAGTTGTACTTAAGGGGGCGTGTTAAAATAAAATCTATTCCACATCGGGATTTATGATTAAACCTCCCCAATATTTAAATTTATGATCACTCTTTCTATTGTCAATTTTTTTAGGATGAAACTCATTGAGTTTATGTGTTAGGTCTAACGCGTATATACACGGACAAACGTGTGAACCTCCCCATATATAATAATTGATCCGCCGGACTTTAACACTACCGATCGCACGTCGATCCACCGCGGATCAAACACAAGTCGTGGGTGACTTGTAGGATCGTCGATTCGGGTCCGATTCATAATTGACAATTGATAATTGATTTGATTATTCGAAGTGTGTGATGGAATTATTTTCTTATGGATCATAATTAATAATAATAAATAATAATAATTAGGGTGACTGTGGTAGCTAGTGAGTGAAGTGTGTAAAATTGGAGTGTGTTTCACTCTAGCGCGCAAGTGTGGAATTATTTGGCCTAGAAAGGGCGCCCCCGCGTGTTTTTGCCACCAATTTTTTGAGAGGAGAGAGGATTTTCGCTCCATTAATTTGATGCGCGCCTTAATTTCGGAGCGGATATATCATATTATCATATATGTAATGTCGGGACCAAGCATCTTCTATTAATTGTTTCTGCCAAGCGAGAAGTGGCCGATTTTAGGGAATTTCAGATATATCCCCCACCACATGATGCGCATGTGATTTTTTTTAAATTACCAAATTTCCAATTTTCCATCATTTTATATATTTATGTATATAATTTATTTATTTCAGTCAGATTTCCATAATTTAAAATACTACATCTCGCAGACTTATCACCAAAAGATGCCCACTTATTATTGTAATGTATCAAAATCCTCTAGATTCATGCTGAATTAATCATTTTGTCATGCCACTAATCATAGATTTAATTTAATGATTTGGTATGCCTAATGGGGTCTTATTTACTACTAACATTTTACCATTTTTTGTTGTCAAGGATGAGCATCTGTACTTGAGTGAGGGTGGACAAATATGGACACCCTGTAAAATAATTTAAGATATTTGATCCCACTTACATAAAGATATCAATAAGTACAAGTTTTTGAAATTTCTATATATTTATAAAATTGCTCATCGATCTAGATTTGCTGCCACACAACGGCCTAATACATTACACATCATAAAGTCAATTTAGCTACTAGTGTGCAGCCAAGTATGCTTTTTTTTTTTTTTTCTAGATCCAAACTTTTTTGAAAATCCAACGTTGAATCCACTTGTGTGGTGCTAGCCAAATTCTCTTTATCATCTAAATTTTAAGAAAATTAAGCTGGTGGCAACCCATTTTTCAAAACAATTACTCTATTATCCACACCAAATATGAAATAACACATAACACAATTGACACTATGATCAAACTAATATATATGTTGGGCAAAAATATTTGGATTATATTGACAGAAGAATTGCATACATATATATATATATATATATAGGGCATAGGGTATCTTGTTTTCCAAATTATAAGTCGATAGTCTGAAAAGAAAACATGGTAAAGAAATGATTGATTCTGTGACTAAAGAAATATAATGCTTTAGATAAAAAGTTGCCTTAGGTGCACATTTGTGTATGACAACTCCTTTCTAGCAACTATAGCTACGACAGTATGACGAGGAGTAAGGGTAAAAGTACAATTCGACCTTGAAAAATCTACAAATTAAATGACAATATCTACTTGTGATTAAAGTTTTCCATTGAGATGGGTAAAGTTATAATTTAACTCTATTGGTAAAAATGGTTAAATCTCGACTTTTCAATGAAAATTTAACAGATTAGTTTTTTTATTTAATTTGAATTTTCAAATTATTAATCTTTGTAAGATTCACCCCAATGTAAATTCTCACCTATCAAAATGCTCTAAATTGACTATGTCTCGAACGAGTATAACAAACTTTCTCACTATAAAACAAAATTCAGCGGATTCACATTTCGGCCCAATTAATGCTATATGGCCCATCATACATTTCAGTCCAAACAATATATTGGGCCGAAAAGCCCAACTGACAAGGTGTAGATTCTGGAAGCCGAGAGGAAGAATCAACTGATGATTCCTTACTTTCTCAGGGAGATGGAAATTGGCGAGGTAAAGCATCCAGATTGGTGGTATATAAATGGCTTCTACTCTGATCAGCTGTAGTAAAGCCATATCCTCCTCTTCCTCGTCGTTCTTCGCATCGCCCAAGCTACGCCGCCGGATTCCGATAGTTGGAGCGATCTGCGTGCTGAGCTTCGGTTTCTCCAATTTCTTACCCTCTCTCTCTTACTCCTCCTACAAGACGGGGTGCGCTCAGTCTCTGCCCTTCTCTCATCTTCTCCGGTCTCTTTCTCTCCTTTCTCTTTCTCTCTCGCATTGCTGTTTTGGTCTCCTTTGGACGAGGAAGAAATTTCAATCTGATTGCGATGTAAATTGTAGTAGACATGTTGAAAGCTGCCGGATTTGTGAATTTTGTTGTTGATGCTCTCTTTGATCGGAATTGGTATCGTATCTGGACCATATATTGTATGAGAAGAAGTTCGACTTTTAGATTTCCGAGCACTCAGGATTAGTTTCTTAAGTAAAAGCTGAATGTGCTGCATCTTTTGTCGTTTTGTCTGTTATTGAGGCTGAATAACGGAGAAAGATTGATTTGCTTCATTCTTCACCGTTTAAGTAGATACAAGCTAGGCTCTGTGTTTTCCTGCATATTGTGATATTTTTTCAATGATTAACTTACAGTTCGATTTTTGTGTGTGATGTCTATCAAGTATTTTCCTATCCGAGTTCGAGAATTGTGTTTCGTTGAGAAAAATCTGCTTTGGTCTTGACTCCTAGTTTTGTAGTAGATAATGGCGTTGGATATTTGCTAAATATGTGAGAGATGATGCCATTTCAGACCCAAAATCAGTAACAAAGAACAATCCAGAAGCATCTATACTGCCCCCAGAATGGAAGCTACTAGCACCACTGTCCCAAGCATAGTTGTTTACTGCACTGTCCCTAACAAGGAAGCAGGTCAGATCTGTAGTTGCTATCATACCGTCCATTTTGCTTCTTTATGTTGAACTCTCATATCTATGGTTTTCAGTGTCCGATACTTCAGTATGTGCATTCTGGAGTCCGAGCTTGATTTCACTTTCTGAGGTTTAATTATTAAACTTGTAATGCTAGTAGTTTAAGAGCTGATAAAAACTGACATGCTTCTTGGCTTTCTGAAAAGGGGCTAGTCTCATACTTTTACTAAGTTTTGGATCCTTGCCTTGAACTATATTTATTTGCTTCATTCAAGTGTAAACATCTGTATTGTTCTTATTAGAGGCAACACTCCCTTGATATTTGATATTGGCTGTTTTCTTTAAAATGCTATAAGATGCTTTTTTCTTGCCTTTTTTTTTGGCATAAAAGTCTTTGAGTGTATAGTCTATTATCCTCTATCCAAATATTTTTGCAGGAAAGAAGTTGGCTGAGAGTATAGTCAAAGCAAGACTTGCAGCCTGTGTAAATCGAGTGCCAGGTGTGTTCTTTATTGCAGTGAACGATTGCTAAGATGTTTTCTTGTGTAACTTGTGCCATCACCTGAGCAGACTGCTTGAACAGCTTCCACTTCTTGTCCTTTTTGGAATTTGTAATTGCTATAATGTGTTAAGTGTCATATGTTCTTTGTTTTGCCTAAGCAACTCGAGTTATCATGTCTGACTACTTATTAATGTGATTTAATCCAAACAAAATCGCACCTAATATTCTTTAGTAGTCACTGCTGCAATAGTAGCAATTGAGTTGGTCTCTGTGTCGCTTCTTTGCTGCCGCATTGTCTGAGAAACCAATTATGCGCCTGGTTATGGAGTTTTTTCATCACATTGTGCTACTTCTGAAATTTATGGTGTAAATCCGATCTAGGTAGTGACTCTATGCCTCTATTTGACTTCAATGCTGTGACCCAACAAAAGATTCGAATTTTGATTTCACTACACAACATTGAAATTCTGTTATGGTGTTGCTTAATAGTTGCTGATTGATCACATCTTGAACTAGTTTTTTGTTGTGTAATTCAGGTGTTGAATCTGTCTATGAGTGGAAGGGAGAGGTAAGGATCACATACTTTACATTCCACTTGATTTTTTAATTCAGGTTCATGATGATTATTTAGACTGGTCATTGTGTGCTTCAAAACTATTTGTTTAAGATCAAAGGATTGATCCACATAAATATATAATAGGTTTGGAATCTACAATTGAGCGATATATCCTCAATCCAAAATCTGTTCATCTTGGTTGCAGATTCAGACAGATGCCGAGGAACTTCTTATAATCAAGACAAGGGAGTCTCTTTTAGGCGAACTGACTGAGCATATCAAGGCAAACCATGAATATGAGTAAGCCACTTTTCCCCTCTTTGCAGCCTGCTCTTATCATTATGCATCAGTAAACAATGTATCTGATTGGTAATCTATCTGTTGGAATCATAGTTGTTATATCTGAAATCTATGGACAACAAGTTTCTAAATGCAAGAATTCGAACTTGAAAAATTAACTTTTCAAATGCTAAATCTTGCTTCTTTTTTTTTTTTTTTTGTATGGACATTGGCATGACCTCTCTCTGTTTTGGCAGCGTTCCAGAAGTGATCTCCTTGCCCATAACAGGGGGCAACCTTCAATACCTGGAATGGCTGAAAAACAGCACCAAGGATTGATTCTCAAGCCTTATTACCTACAACATATTTACTCAGAAGGTTTTCTGGCTTTGCAATTGTGTTGTTCTTGTCTCTTCTCATGTAAAAGTGCCTCGTCCTTCTATGCCATCCTGTACTTTGTGGATTTGTTGTGGGATTTTAAATGGAATTAGGGTTTATGCTGTTTGATTATTATGGATATCATGTTGAGCTTTTGCTGGCTAATTTTTTTTATACAATCACAAACATTTTTGCTACTCCATTGCGATGCCCGAGACTCCAAGAGCATGGTAAACGTTGGTATGAACACTAAGGTTTCGTTTGAACAATAAGCTGAAGTGGGGATCAAAGACACCAAAGTGCTTATTTTCTAGATAACATAAAATAAGCTTTTGACAAACATCAAGTTGAAAAAAAAGCTACATGCCAAAACATTGATCAAGTCAATACAAGAAATTCTCGTTTCTTTATTCCTTACTTTTCATTCTTCTTACAGAAAGTTAGATTGCACTGAAATATATTCATTTTGAATAGTTTTACTTACCAGTTGAATTCTAGCTCCATGTGCAGACAGCTATGCAAGATTATAGAAATATTAAGTATTTGCACATTAAGTTTTTTTTATATATAATGCTTCAATTTTTAATAAAGACTATGATATAAACGACAACGTGGATAAGTGAAATTGCTGTGAACCCAAAGTGTCTAATTTAGCAATCAATTACTGATCAGCTGATCACCCTTCACCGTCCCAGGCTATTTCAGATGCGTACACTTGATAAATTATTTGAATCTTAAAAGAAACGCAATCTACTCAAAAAAGCAATGGTCGTCTATGATGAGCATGTAAAAATCTTGAATTATGAGAGTACTTCAAGTGATCAATATATACTTCCATTCCCAGTAGAGTTAAATTGTTCATAAGAAAACACGAGTCATAAACCATAATGCATTTCATTGGTACGGGCAACTTAGTTTCCATTGTTCATTAATGCGTGGTACAATAAGTCATTGTCCACGAGCATGATAGCCGGGTAGATTATAACCAACAACGAGCATGGATTTGCCTGAAATACAAAGACGGCCAAATGCAAGATATAAGATGGAAACTGTACCAACTACACATCATTTACGCTTTACCTACAAAAAAGAATCTCCATGCTTCTTACTCTTCTCGAAGGGCAAAGTATGTCATCAACATGGACAAGCAACGTGATATATGCCCAATTCTGCCACATTTACGGCCTCATGCCAAGACCATTGCAAGTTAGTATTAATCCCTTGAAACGATTCAGGTACTCCTGCAAGAATATGCGAAGTGTGTAAGCGAAGTTATAAAGGCAATTCCTAACAGACTAAAAAAAAGGGGAAAAGGATGATGAACTCTCACCATGAAATTGTAATCACTGACATAGAACATTCCTTTACTGTCATACTCTTGCCTTTTGATAGGATCACTCAAGACTGTCAACAAAACCACAAGAGAAGAAAGAATAAGGGTGATTTCACTATCAATAGACACAAGACTAAGAGAAGTTTAAATGTCTACTCCAAATCTCTTTGTTTTCCTTCCTCATAGAAGCAAGTACAAAAAAAAGATATGAAATCCCTTATCTACTCTTTTTTACCTCTTCCCTGCTGTCCAACTTTTGCTATCCAATAGCATTTAAGATCCAAAATCAGTCCCCACTGCAGCTTTTGGCACTTAGTACTTTCATTACACTTTATAGTCAACAATTTTAGTAAAATTGTAAAAGTAAAGCTCAGTAGTTTCAATGTAAATATGTGAGTATTCAACTATACTTAGTGGAAACTGGAAACAGGTGGCTTTGTTCGAATTCAATAATCCTGTTTTAAATCCTTCCAACACATAGAAACCAGCTTAACACTAATTACCAAAACTTCATCAGTCAATACAAGTTTTTGCAGCAAAAAATTTGTGGTCGAGGCAGGGGATATTGGGATAAGATGATTCTTTTTCCCAACTTGGAATTTGAAACATATAATGCAGGACTAGGATTGGAACATCCTGATAAATATCCTAAGATGATTGTAATATGAAAACCCCTATTAAAAATTTCTAAAGTTTGAATCTCCTAATTAATATGCTAAGGTTATGGTAGCATTCCGAAAACTAAACAGGATTAAGTTACTACTAGACAAACAGAACCTCTTCACTATGACAAGCGTCGTCAATATCAACTTACACTAGTTAATGTAAAGACAACTGCATACATATAGATGGAGCTCCTAAGGTATCTGTGAAAGTTTGGCATATTATAGTTGCATGCTCGACTGAATTCAACGAAGTAGCTGTGCAACTTCAAAATCAAGTATCAAACTCATTCTTACAAGTCAAAAATGAACTACAAAGTCCTACTAAGTAAAAGAGTGAATGAAAGATGGGGGATCAAACTGATTTACACATTAACAAGCATAGCATCTGTGGGATGTCATTGAACAAAAATAATAGGATCACTTTTGTCTATAGAGTCTCTTTTCTCACCCCTTTCCCCCCTCTCTGAATTTCTCTACATAATTTGTCCTTTCATCTGGTTTCCCTTCCCTCAAAAATTATCATACCTATCTCTTTTCTCTCATTTCCCCCTTCTCATTTTACATTTTCTCTTCTTTTTTGTTTTTTGTTTTTTTATTCTTCTTCCTCCTGTAATCCCCCCCCCCCCCCCCCCCCCCCCCTATTTCTTCTCAATTCTTGAAGTGATCTATCTCTATTGAAGTTATAAATCGACACCCATAAATCCTCTATATCATCAGTACTTGAAGCTACTTAATGATGGAAAATAGAGTAAGCTTCTTCATGAACTATTTCCATCAAAACAGCACTCAAGAGTTTGAGACCGGTTGAGACACAATTTCAAAATTTTTAAGCCTGATTCTTGAATACCAATAAAGATTCCAACAGTAAAGCATCAAAACTCATATTTTGAAATTTGAATAACAGCTAAAGTAGGGGATTAATGAGAATTGAGATTTACCAGCAAATTATGAGTTTACTTACTTAAATAATCAAAAAAATATTGAGAGCCATTGCAACCACTTAAAAGCCAATATGGTCCCAAAATCATTGCCACTTTCCTCATCATCAATCATTCTTGGTTTACAAACCATATTATGCATTTTTGTACTTCGCCTCAATTCAGACATGACTGACTGCTTCCAATACAATTATAACCTAAATCTGTGCAATGAAGCATCTAAAGTAACTACTGTTGTTCTCTAGAATTGATCCTTGAAAAGGATAGTTAAGCAATTTGCGCAAGCTTTTAACCAGTCTGTTGACAGTACGACCAGCAAATAAGATTTTAGACTTTTTAGTGTTGGAAACTTGAGAAATTGAGAGGAAAAAAGTGGGAGTAGAATCACCACGGGTATCTCTATTGCCTTCGTCTGTGCTATAGACTCAACAAAAGGGGGGCAAATCAAGCCATACTCAGTTTCAGAAGCTACAAATCAAGGAGTTGAACATAACTTCATCAAAAGAGGTGAACTAAACTTCATCCAATATGCCATTAGTTATCTGCCCGTTTTTACCCACTCAGCATACTGAGCATAGCTAAAAATAGTTGGACCTGGCACTGGATAGAGTTGAACAAATCAAGCCAACAAGCCGTTCCATGCAGGCAACCAGTCAATGATGGCATAGAAGATTCTTTTAATTAAAAACACAAGGATTAAAATGGAAATTATTCCTCTGAAAAGAGACATTCAGAAGATTCAAGGATCATTTCATCATTTAGATGCTTGGCTGCGTAATAGAGGACTTTATAACTGATTTTTCTAGTTCAATTCTAAATAAGACAAGGAATGCTATGACATAAGAACCAGGATTGGCAAATGATTCTTTACAGTACAATGTGTTTGTTTAATTTGAGGGATTATAATATACTACCAGTGCTTGATTTTAATGGTTACAATGTCAAGTTAAAAAAAAATTAATGCTCTTGATTGCTGTGTTGAGTAGGAAAGGAATGATCCAGAGGTAAAGTCATATGAAAAGGGAAGGTAAATTGGTTAACATCGTTGGTGGACTAGATTAAAAAATCTCATTTTCGAGATGGGCAAAAAGTTGCCCAATGAAAAAGAGGGTAGGGGAAAGATAAGACTTTTACACTTTCCAAAAAGTTGCCCAATGAAAAAATCTCATTTTAGAGCTAACTATAAGAAACAAGCTGATTTACACTTTCCTTAAAACGATACTTACATATGCCTCATGAATGATATGAAAAGAACACATCTTGCAAGCATAATTTAATTAAACCCAACAATTTATTGCCAGAATAGAGAAGAAATCATGAGAATTTCATGATGATTCTCAGGAGTTTGAGATGACAAAGCACTGACCTTGATAAGCCTCGTTTATCTCCTGAAACTTGGAGGTGGCTGAATCCTGATCCTTCTGCTTGTCCGGGTGCCATTTCTAAGCAGTAAAATACAAAAAGTACATAAACAAACGATACTGAAAAATAATTCAGCGAAATATTAGCAAGGCCAATAAGATGAACAGAATGGGCAGCTAATTACCAATGCAAGACGGATATAGTTGGAACGAATTACCTCCTCTGAAGCATCAAAATCCACTTCAAGTATCCTATAATAATCCTGCCAAAAGAAATAGCGGAAAAACTAGTTCATAACCCAGCAGCTGAAATGCTCGAGCAGAATTTCAGAAGAATTGAAATTCAAAGCTTGAAGCATCTCAAATAAGGGAGACATGATCTAAAAACCTTAAATAATGGAGATGGATTATAAATTAATTTAAAAAATGCAAACCCTAATAAGATTTCAAAAGCTAGATAGAGAGAAGACCTTTGCTTTCGATACGAGGGACAACAAATCAAAATTGAAACTGAAATCGTGCTGGTCTGTTCCTGGGGAATCTTGATGCTCATCCTCATGCTCGTGCTCATGAGTTGATGTGTTTTGATCGCTAAATTCCTTGCCCCATTCTTCCCGCATCATAATTCCTGTAAAGAAAAACCCTTTCTTCTAGAGCCCAGCAGAAGAACACCAACAACTTGGATTGGAATTATGCCAGTTAGGAATGGGACTTTGGGTGTTGTGTGTACGAGAGAGAGGGAGAAAGATAAATCTTGAGTATGTGGATTTTTGTTTTGAATTAATGCTCAGCTTCGCAAAAAGATTGATAATTTGAGAGGGGGGAAGAACGTTTACGTTTCTCTCCTTAATTATTCTTCATTTGCTACATAAAACATGGGGTGAATTACTGATTTTGTATGGCTAGACATTTTTCGGCTAGCCGAAATTTAATTTTGTTAGTATTAAGCTAAAATTTGAACAATCGTTATGCCTTGTGCACAGGATTTTTTATCCTCGCGCACAAGGAAAGTTGCGTTTCATGGAGCGCAACGTTTCATAAAGCGCAGCGGCGAATGGGCAAATGGCCGGATACCCGCGATTCCCATGCGTAGGGTTTGCGGCGGTTACAACCGCGCGATCTTTTATCCAGTCGCACACGAAAAACGAATCTAATTCGGTCGACGATAATCAATCACGTACAACGAAAATTTTTCTATCCACTAAACCTAATTTTTTTGATTAACAAACTCGATATTGAACAATGTCATCCGAAACGGAATTTTCGGATTCATCGTATGAAGCAGAAGACGAATCGCACTCCTTGGAAGAAGAGTCAGAGTCATCAATGAGTGTTGAAGAAGAAGGGGAAGTTGAGTCTGAAAACGAGATAGTCGAATCAGAGGTAATTTACGATTTAGTTGAAGTAGTAATATATTTTTCAAGATAGTACATGATTTCGATTGTTGTGTTAAAAAAATTTATTGAAATTTATAATGTGTTATTATTATTGCATAGTATACATGTTCGATGTATTAAGATTAGTTGTGATATTATATACGTAGGTACCTAGGAAGGATTTTTCTGTTGATTTTGAGAATGATATTGTGTGGGATAATAGAGAAGACATGCTAAATTGGGCTAGGCAGGTCGGTCGTGAAAGAATGATGATGTTGACAATAAAAACATCAAACCAAACAATGGTCAGGCTTGCATGTCATAGGCATGGCAAATATAGACATGGAAAGAAGGGTGAATTACTCCCAATTGTTAGACCACCAAGTGTACGGACACTTCAGAGCAAGTGCAACTGTAAGTTTGAGTTGGTTGGGGTTCGAAGCAAGTCAACAGGAAAATGGGCATTAACTGTTGGGTGCGGAATTCACAACCATGACCTCCCAAGTAGTTTACTTGGTTATTCATTTATGGGACGAATGACGGAAGCTTAGAAGGAGTTGGTTAGGAATTTGAGCTACATATATGTGCCTCCAAGGAGAATAGTCGAGGAATTGAGGGCGCTATATCCTGGTAATGTGACATCGACGAAACAAGTTTCAAATATGAGGGCAAAGTTTCTAATTGAGGACCGTGGAAATATGACGGTAACCCAATATGCGCTACATTTCTTGCAACGAAACGAATATCGTTTCTTTCCGAAGAGGTTGGATAATTCAGATCATATAGAGATCTTGTTCTTCGTCCACCCGATCTCGTTGCATCTATTGAGATTGTTTCCATACGTTGTCATTATGGACAGCACATATAAGACAAATAGGTACACTTTTCTAAACTTTGAATATGTTATTTAATAATTTTGTTTTGTTTTGACAATTGTATTAACATGTCATACTTGGACAGGTACGACATGGCATTACTAGAGATGGTTGGATTCACTTGCACTAACAAATCATTCAACATCGGTTTTGCATTTATCTCTAAGGAAGACACCGAGAGTTATACATGGGTGTTGAAACAGTTGAAGCATTTGTTTGCAAAAGTGGGGACAATGCCAAATACGATTGTTACAGATCGAGAGAAGGCGATCATGAATGCAAAGGACGCTGTATTTGGGGACGAAGTAAAACATCTCCTGTGTTGGGTGCATGTGAAGATGAACATTAAAGCGTATGCTCTTTGTATTCTAAAAGACCTCAAGGCTGCAGAAAGATTTGCCCATAGGTGTTGGGGCAAATTTATGTCATCAACTGAGGCAAAATATGAGGAGAGGTTTCTCAAAGTGAAAGAGCGTTGGCCAGGGCTCATGCCATATGTTCAGAAGTCATGGCTTGGGCCTTACAAGCAGTTGATAGTAAGAGCATGGACGGAGCATTGTCTTCACTTTCAGACGAGAACAACGAATCGGTAAGTTTAGGCCTATATATGTATCTTGATTTATTAATTTATATTTAAGAAAAATAAGTGAAATTATGTTTATTACAGGGTGGAGGGCATGCACCATGTGCTTAAAAAGATACTTGACAGTTCTCGAGGAGGCTTTAACACGGTGATTGGAAGGATTCACCATCAGATTGTGTCCCAAGTTGGTGGTTTGCGGGGAGATCTTGAGA
This sequence comes from Fallopia convolvulus, assembly GCA_964016875.1. NCBI lineage: Eukaryota > Viridiplantae > Streptophyta > Magnoliopsida > Caryophyllales > Polygonaceae > Fallopia > Fallopia convolvulus. Next base: position 59,592,507 of record OZ024720.1, on the reverse strand, counting down.
TGGCACGTACGAAGCTACCAACAGAGTTGGAGGGTGTCCCTAAGGAAGTGAGGGCAATATTTGTTCGTCTATTTTATAGAGTGTCAACACACTGCATTAAGAAGTTGTTGAATATGTTCTACAGACTACACAAAAAGTTGGAAGAGGGAAAGATGGAGACTGAGTGTGATGATTATTGGTGGAGAGAGAGCATGGGTCTTCCTTGTCCTCATAGGATTGCTCATGCCATCGTCAACAAGCAGCCCATAATGCCAAGTGAGATACACTCGTTTTGGCATCAAGTGGTATGGGACGGCATCGATCCACAACGCATGCCCATAAAAGACATTGTATCCCTCTCAATTGACCAAGTTAGAATGGAGTTGATGATTGAGATGTATAAGAGAGGAGAATTATCAGAGGATCAGGTGCACGACATATCTGAGTCATTTGTAGACATGGTCATACCCCAAGATTCTTCGTTGCTTGAGCCGATACATTCAATGCTTGTTTCATGGCGAAAGGGAAGGCCAAAGGGGTCTACAAAGGGCTCAACCAAGAGGAGTAGTACTCTGCTTGAGCATAGGATGAGTGAGTATGAGCAAGAGAAGAAAGACAAGGATTTGAAGGAGAGAGAAGAGAAGGAAAAGGAGAGCAATAAAGAAATCCCGTCGATGGAAAAGAAGCGTGGGAGGCCAAAGGGCTCAACCAACAAGGCCAAAAAGAAAATTATGGTAGATACGAATCCACAAGTTCAAATTAAAGAAGTGGTGTGGTTGGGGGTGAACTTTGGTGTTGAAAATGTTAACCCTTTCATGTTTCCTTACATTGTGAGAGCTAGGGATGTAGCGCGGATGGTCATTGTGGTTATAGATCCTTTGCAGAGGTATTGGGATATGGAGAGGGACAATACCTTAGAGTTCGAATGGATCTATCTGCTGAATTGAGGCGGAACAGAGTCATATATGAGCGTGTAGGGAACAGGCCATCTATCGATGAGCTTTTGCAAAGTATTTCGTATGTGGACAGCCCATGCATGCGACAACATTGGCTCGAGATGCCCATTGGTGGTTTGATATTTGCCACATTACACCAGGTTGCTCTTGTGATGTTGTCGTGGAATGGATCACACACATGCTTACCTATGATGGGTGTAGGGGGCCCTCCGACAAAGATTTATGCCATAGCTCTTGTGGGACAAAGAAACCACTTTATACCAGTAAGTATACTAAATGATGACTTAATTATGATTACTTGAAGTGTAATTGTTGTTATTTATGGTTACATATTGTTTTTTGTAGGTGTGGTTGAAGGATGATGCGCCGCTTCCTCCTCCTCCAATGGATTGGACAAGGAATCATGACCCTAGTGTGAAGGGGTGGGACAATTTGTTTACACAACGGATGGAAACATGGCGCAAACTTCGTGTTTCTAATGGTTTAAACCCAAATGTAGCATGTTAGAGTTATTAATGTTGGATACATATTGTTATGAATGTTTTGATGGTATGCATTGTAGACACTTATTTTTACACGGAACTAAAGTTAAACAAGTTAGCATATAATTGAGAATTTGACAAATTAGCATGTTTTAGCTTTGAAAAAACATATAATTGAGAATTTGACAAGTTAGCATGAATTTGACAAGTTCACACGGGAAACAAGAATTTACACGTCCAGTGAAAGTAGACAGTAACAGTTTGTATCACCTTGTAGGGCTTGCAGCAATTTAAAGCTAGATTTGATGGAAATTATTTGCGCTTCATGACGCGCAAATTGGCGCTTCATGAAGCGCAATGGTACGCATCATGATGCGCAAAAATCCATGAGAAAAAAAGGGTGACTTTCGCTCGTCCCCCGTTTCGAACCGTAGACTATATCCTCAAACGCGTGTACCTGGACCAAGTGTGCCGCATTGGCTATCAATGTATATAGACAAGGATTTTTATTTGAACTAATGGATTTTCGATTCGGTTTGGTCAAGATTTATAATAAACATTCCGGTTCACCTATTTTTAGGGTTCAAAAAATAAAATTGTAACCGGTTCCTAACATATTGTAATTTAAGTAATTTTATGGATATATATAATATATGATTTTATGTATATTTGAATATGTGAACCCTTCGTATTTCTGTTAAACCTTTTATATAATCGAACCGTGATCAAATTAAATTGGAAAAATAAAAAAGGTACCGGTTCTTGAAATTTCATTTTATATGGGTTATTACAATAATTTTTGGTAAGGTTACGTTTAATGTTTAGGGTTTAGGGTTTAGTTAGGGTATGGTTAGGGTTTAGGGTTTAGCTTAGGGTATATGGTTTAGGGTTTAGCTTAGGGTAGGGTTTAGGGTTTAGGGTAGGGTTAGGGTTTAGGGTTAGGGTTTAGGGTAGGGTAGGGTTAGGGTATAGTAAGGGTAGTGTTAGGGTATAGTTAGGGTTGGGTTAGGGTTGGGTTAGGGTTTAGGTTTAGGGTTTAATAAGGGTAGTGTTAGGGTATAGTTAGGGTATAGGTAGTGTAGGTTTAGGGTATAGTAAGGGGTTAGTGTTTTAAGATAGGGTTTTAGGGTAGGATTATGGTATATTTAGGGTAGGGTTTAGGGTTTAGGGTAGTTTTAGGTATACTTAGGGTAGGGTTAGGGTTTAGGGTTTAGCTTAGGGTAGGGTCACAAGCATCATACATTTAACATATTAATCCTCACATATGTACAATATATCCATACACCCAATAACTAACAAGTAAGACTAATTCATACAATAACTAATACTCGTTAACCTAATTTGCAAGGGATGATCGCAATCCTAATTTGAAGTTCACAATCAAAAGTTCACACTAACCCTACCATTTTAAAAAATATCAAAATGGAAATTATCCCTTAACAATAATTTGCATGTAGAGATAAAACCCTAAACCCTAATTTGTCGCGTCATGAAGAACTATGCGTCATGAAGCATTGCGCTTCATGATGCGCTACTTTATGCAAACATGATCCACAAAAGACTGTAAACCCGTGTAGGGCCAATCTGGGCCAATAGAATTGTGACGCTTCATGCGGCGTAACGGTTTATGAAGCGTAGTGTTGCGCTTCATGAAGCGCACAAATCCGGAACAGAATAAACCGCCAACGCTGCCATATCTCCATCCATATCGGATTATGCAAGATATGGAAGTTGCGAGATTCTGCACGATTTATTTTGGAAAACATTATATGGTGGGAAAATATGGCGCCAATGTGGAACTCACCTTTTATTTATACGTTCAAGCAGGTCAAAGTAACTTCATTAATTATCAACACACTTAGGCACTCAAGAACACAGGAGCCATGGTTTCAAGGGAGCATTCGAGGGATTTGCAAGAGATTCGCCTATTTATGCGTGAACTCATGCAAAGCAAGGAAATTGGGATCAAGAAGGTTGGGAGGCATCTTGGGCGCTTAGGTTTTTTTCGGATGCTAGAACGAATTTTTGATGAGGAGATGAACGGCAATCCGATTCAACCTGATTTCCGCTTAGTGAGGAGGGAGCCTGTGGAGAACGAAGATGAAGGTGCTAGCGAGACAAATCCAATTATAATTGAATAGCTCGTTTTTAGGGTTAGGGTGTTTATGTTCTTTTACAATATTGTTGATTCAACATGTTTTTACGTCTTATCAAGACTAGTATGTTTATGTTATTTGCCTTACTATTGTAGTAAACTTCCATTGAAGAATTTCTTAACCTACAACTCTGTTTTATATACCTGTATTCACAATATTCAAGACACACCCTTGGTTTTGATTTTCAAAGTACTCACTCAATCGAATGGCCTGCCTGAAACTTCAACAAAAGAGCTGATGTAGCAAAAATATTATATGGTCAGTTGGTCACAATATGAAACAAGCGAGCCTGTTAAATATAGCCACCAGCTTAGAAATCAAATCAGCAAAGATCACTATTCTAGATCAACTAATTAAACAATCACAATCCCTTGATGAGCCTGTCCTATGAGCTAATCATCAGTGAGGCAAATAACACCATCCCTTGATGAGCCTGTCCAGACAGAATATCCCCTACTACCTTTTGTGATGTTGACAAAGGTCGTCCAATGGAAGCACCATTGCTGGTTACCAAAGCCTGTAAGATCAATAACCAGAAGTAACATAGGTTAAGGAAAGTAAAAAAAATGCTAGATAAGATTAGACGAATAGAAAAAGATTAGACGAATAGATAAGATCAGATCCTAGTACTTCAGATGGACTAGGCTTGTTTCTGCAAACAACACTGCAAAAAAATCCCATTCTATGAGCCTGTCACAATCATCAGTGAGGCAATCACAACCAGCACACCAGCAACTGCAAAAAAATCCCATTGCACTTTCATACCAGAACTGCAACAACCAGCACACCAGCAACTTGAGTCTCAGTAAGCAAATCATAGTAAAAGCTTTCAAAGATGTTATATCTCCTTGTTGAAATCAACATGACCCACATTCTATGAGAAGCTAATGCAGACAATAAGATGTCTAGTAACACAGGCCACCAACTAGCAATTCACAGTTATGAATCAGCACAAGGCAGATTATACACTGCAAAAAAAAACCCAGGTGTGAACTAAATGATGCAAGGGGCAACAGATGAGCAGTCACCTGTGCAGCTTCCAACCTGGATTCTAAGCCATGCCATATGTGTGGTGCCAGAAATTCAGAAGTTTTAACTGATGCACACAACCTGCACTCAGCAGTACAGTCATATGCTCCAGCACAAATCTAAAATAAACATGAGTTCTATTATCAAAAAACTCATAAACATTCTCAGCAGACTTGTATTCCTTGATAAGCTCAACTGTCTCAGCAGAATCAGCATCTGTTTCACCTGAGAATACAAGCAGGAACCATACTAAATCTATATATATGGTATTGTGAAGGTGGTTCACATGCCCCAGTTTCATTAAGCTTAGTGTTCATCCAAAAAAATCTGAACTCAGCAGTACAGTCATATGCTCCAGCACAAATCTCTGAAAGAAATCACCACTCACCAGGTTTGACTCTATTTTTATTACAAGCACCAGTCACCAGAACTAGGGGCAAATTTCATACAAGCACCAGTCACCAGTACTTGATACAACAAGAAGAAAGCTAACAAGAGATACTTGACCTTAACCTTCAAGGCATTAACTAATTATTTGGTGCAAGTGCTTTAATTAGGTAATCTACAAGCAGCCAAAAATGTATAAGACCAAACTTCTATATTTTTTTGGATAATCTACAATAATACCTCAGGCTGAATTTCAGGATTTTTGAGACCCACAAAGATGCACAAAACCTATGCTTCTTGCAACACTATGCTTCTTTTGAAATATAAGGACCAAGACAAAATTGATAGCACAAGTTTTGACGCAGCCACAACACCATTGCTGAAAACAGATTTCTAAAAGGACTGCCAGTCATAGAAAGTCACTGAGCTAGAAGTTCATTTCAAATAGCACCAGATTCTTGAGGCTTCCACCCAGATAAACCCAGTTGATGAATGCCAACAATTAGTGCATCAAGTGGCTCATTCCTAGAGTTAAGATTCCTTGACTCCACATTAACCATATTAAGTTATGAGCAATCTAATCATCATCATGCACAAGCACAACATAGATTCCTCTAAAATAGCAGGACTAACTTTCTTGTTGCTCCAAAAATATTTTTTACTGAGTAAAGCTATGCAATGTGTTGCCAGTTTAGTAATTGTAACTTTTTAAGAAGCATTTTGTTAACAATAAATATACTTTGCTCAAATTCCTGGAAGAAATACAAAATTCCACCTGTTCATTAATCATAATGATGCAAATGCCTCTTTCATCTTTGCCTCTACGTCCTGCTCTTCCACTCATCTTCAGATAAAGCCAAAAAACATTAACCTGCACTATTCAGTTCAATCAACCATATGGTTCTTCCAACACTATGCGTCTTTTCAAATATAAGGACCAAGACAAAATAACAGAAACAACCAGCACACCATTGCTGAAACAAAATACTTTAATCACTTTCATACCAGAGCTTCCATGGAATGATGCAAGCTACTGAGCATAAACAGATTAGGCAATTCAGACACTGTAAATATATCGAGTGTCAAGTGGGAAAAACAAATTGGTCAGATCACAGCTTTATGAAGGGCTCAAATGCGGAATATCTAGAGCTAGGACAAACTACAGGAGACGGTGTTGCAGAGTGCTGAAACATGAAAAGCATTTAGCAATGAACGGTCTGCAAGTAGATTCCTAGTCGTGTATGGAACATAGGCCAGCACTTATTGGGATTTGAAGAATATCGGTGGAAGTTAGGCCACATAAATGTTTCCAAGGGAAAAGCACCAACTTCCTTGGGTTTATGGAAGACTAGAATCTTTTCTCTTTCTGCTGCCAATGACCTACTGAGTAGAAACTTAATTGCTCAAAACTGGGCTGTCAATCACATCTGATTCTTGCAAATTGTTGGAGGGGATAACTTTCAGTTTAGATTAAAAAACAAGTTTAATGATTGTATTCTTGTTCTAGATCTCATAATTATAAATTTATAATGCCTCATCCTGTAGAAGCAGCATACAAAATTCAAAAATATAAGAACACAACTGGAAGCATAAGCATTCACAAGAAAATGATGTCAAATTGCAACTATGGATTTTTAACATTTAGCGAACAAGTTAGCCATTCTTCAGGAGAAAAACAATACCTATTTTCTTCCAACTCTTTCCATTATATGTAACAACAGCCTTCCTCAATGTTTCATCCTGAGGAATGGAAAATAGATTAACCAAGATATACAATATTCCAAAGAAACATATAAATTACAGAACCACACTGAATAACAGAACATAAAAGTAAGAGAACTAATCAGAGCTATCCAGCATTTGAATGCTTCACATTTCAGCAACTTGAGAAAAAAATTCATAATTGTGTATTGATATTCAAGAATCAGATGTTTGATAAGGCAGAGTCACTAACCTCTTCTGGTGTCCAACCACCCTTTGCTCGTCTAATGGGACCAATAGTTCTTCTACCCATGTATGCTTTCGCAATTTTAGCAGGTGAAGCAATATCATTTCAGCAGGTGATGCAAACAAAATACTTTAATCACTTCGTATGTAGCACACCAGCAACTGCAACAACCATGACTTTAAGCTGGCACTACAACTAGTGTTTGATACAGATAATTAGAACAAAGCAAAAGCACCATTAACACAGAAGGCAAACCCAGTAACAGATCCAGCAGTAACATTCAACAATGTGATTCAGTTACACTCAAATATAACTTGAACCAGTAACATATCCAACAACCAACAATTAGCACCTCTATCAGACTAGTTAAAAAGTCTTGTTTTAACAGATCCAGCAACCATTACAAAATTTGATAACATATTAGAGTTCAGTGGAAAGCAACCTGTCAAATCACTAGTATCTGCACTAAGCTGAGCACAGCTCTCATAATTTGATACAGCTGAGCCAGAACTAGATCTGTTGCTGGTATCATCATCTATGCTCTTCTGAAATCATTTGACTATAGTCCAAAGCACACATTCCAAAAGAAGTGTTCTCATAACTTAGCTTCCTCTTTTTCAGCTTTTCATCTCTCTTTTTAAGAGAGATTGTCTTCAGTTTTGGAACTACCTGTTGGATCCTGATGCTCTACAAATACTAAAGACCATAGCCAACTACTGCACTCTCACTCAGACTGTTCTCCTGGAATTCTATAAAAGCCAAGTTTCTAGCTTAACGGCAAATTCAAAGAATCATAAACAAAAAGCCAAGCACACATATAATTTCCGTGACCATATCAGGTTTCTCTACACAAAACATGAGACCTGAACAATTCATGTACATGGCATGACTACTGAATTAGGTACACAAACTCATAATACTAAGCAAAAGTTAATATCCCTGAAAAAACTGAAAGTTGCAGCCCAACTAGTTATAGACAAAAAATCATGCCCAAATAATGTCAAGGAATCTTACTAAACTACGACTCCCCGTCCCCCGTGCCGTCAACTCCATCACCGTCCCTAGCCTCGGTGTCTTCACCTCCAACACCATCCCTAGCCCCGGTGCCCTCACCTCTAGTACCCCTGGTACTACTACCCTCCCTAGCACGACGAAGTCCGCTGCCTTCTCCGGGACAGTGCTGAGAATCCCTGAAAGGCCTACTCACTGGTGGAGGTAGGGGCGGAACACCATCCTCTAAAATGCTCAACATCTCCTCCAAATACGCCCTAGCCACATGATCCGTCGGCATTCCCTGTAAAGCCTCTAGTGCGTATCCAACTGCCTGTTGCGCCCGCTGCACAATTTATTTAACTCATTAAATACAACACCAGTACAAACAAATATAATTGCATACAAAACTTTGTATTACAAATTAACATACCACAGTAACGTCCACCATAACTGCAGGATGGGCAACGGGGTCCCGAGGACGGTTCTGACGGTCTGATCTAGGATCTATATATGGATGTGTTACCCCGTCGAACCAGTCAAGATACGCAGGGTCCGCCTGCCAAGGATACCGAGCCACGGCATGCTGCTCGAGGTCAATCAGGTGGTCATACCGCTCATTCCAATACAAGTCTTGGTTCCGGAACACAAGACTATAGGTGTTCATCTCCCTCGTATGCGAGACTACACGCGGCTCAATCGGATTTGGGGGAGTCGTCTAAACACGATAAACTGGCGCAGACACCTCTCGGGCTGGTATGGCTCATAAATATCGAAGCAATGCAGAACTCCTCGATACCTAGAAATCCTATATTCTGTCTCAAAATCCAGGTCTCGGTTCCAAGGCGTCCAACAAACCTGCAAGTCCACGGGATAAATAATTTGCATTACAACTAAATAGGAATCAATATGTCAAACTATTAACACTTTTACCTCATCAGCAAGAATCTTGTCCATAAACCTTCGAATATCCTCCAAGCGCTTCGGCTTCTTCGGCCCTGATCGGTGGTCATTCCTATCTCGGGCACCCGCTCGGTCATCCATCAGAGCGTTTACATTCAACACTGAATGCCCACGAAAATGTCTAAAGTACTGCCATATCCAAGCCTATAAATTTAAATTAAAATGAGTACCGAAATAACGAAAATTGTTTATCAACAAAAAAAAAACACAATACTATTATACCTTCAGAATGAGCATGCATCCTCCCAATCCCGCTGACCCCTGTCGAGATGCTATGCCCAAATGGCGGTATAAGCACGCCAATGCCGCAACACCCCATGCGAATCTACTGGTAACACCATGATCCATCAAACACTGTAAATAGATCGTCCTCGCCTTGTTGATGCTCTTGTCACAAAACAAAGTCTGGCTAAGCAACCACAGCAAGTATGCAGACGCTATGTGATGTGGGTCCCGCCTATCCGCAATCATCTGAAGCATGATAGCCTGGAGATCCTTAGTCGGTATGGAGGTCTTATATTTGCGGTACTGCTGAGGAGTGAGCCCTAATATCTCCATCACACGAGTCTGGAAATCTCCGGCTCTCTCAATCTGTCTCACCACAGCGTCTCCATCAATCTGTATCCCCAATATCCGATGTACATCGTGGAGGGTGATCGTGATCTCGCCCCATGGGAAGTGGAAGCTGTTGGTCTCAGGATGCCAACGCTCCACAAAAGCTGTAACGATCGCGTGATCCAATCCTCCGTATGTCAAGGTCGCTAGACGTCCCAGACCGGTCTACTGTACAATACTCCACCACGTACCCGGCTCCTCAATCATATGCGGCTCAATAGCCGTCCACTCTACAGGTCGTGAGTGGGCCCTAATGATATTGCGCCACTGAAACAGAAAATTCAAATTCTCAATAACGTTATTCAATCATATGAAATATTAACCTAAAATAAACCGGTATAAAAGAAACTTACCAAACCATCCTCTATAACAACACCCTCCCGACCCTCCAACGACGCAAGTGTCCACCTCCATATCGACTCTGCTACATGAGTCGGGTACGTCCGAAGGAGGTCTGGTACTCGCGGCCCTCCAGTCTGCCACATCTCGTCAGCCGGAGCAGGAGCGGCCGGAACCTCCTTTACTGGGGGCGGTACGTGCTGAACCACGGGAACGGGCTCCGTCCTCGGATCAGATGGCGGAGGCGGTGTCGGACTACCGGTAGCGCGAGGAGGATCAGGAATATCGGTAGCGCGAGGAGATGGCACAGTAAAATCAATGTCCCTCAATATGTCCTCATCATCGTGCCTATCAAGTATCTAAACCAGGCGGATCTCTCAATGCATGGTCGCTCTCAAGGACAGCGTCGTCGGTCTGAGCAACCATCTCAACTCGAGGGGTCGTATCAACATCCCTCGTAATATCCTCAATCGTGCCCAATGGAGACTGTGAAACATGCGGAGGGGTAAGCGTCTGCTCATCTGAAGGGTCAACAACATCAGTTGCCGGAATCTGATCTGTCTGCGGCGTCATATCAACATCCATAGGAGCGGATGGCCTTATATCCTGAGATGTATGCATATCCCCAATATGCTGCTCTGTCTCCTCGCGCTGCAGCTCTGAAATCAATGTATCTACTATTGTCCCCGTCCTAGCCTTCTTTGGCCGAGGCTCGACCTGAGCACGCTGCTCCGCTAATATGCCCCGTGACCTCGCATGTCGTGTGTTCTTCTTTTTCGACTGAGGAGGCGGCATCGAGACGGGCGTAGAAAAAGACGCGCATCTCTCCTGAAACGCCTGTTGAAATTGTTTCTTTCATTATATGCGCTTGATATTCAACTTTGCATTCCCATGATTTCATAAATATAGAACTAAATTTTTTCATAACATAATTTTATGAATATGTTTTCTCTTCAATACATGATTTTCAATTATCGATATTATGTTTTCAAATCTCTTATAAAACTAAACTACATCCATATTCGAGACTGAAGTATATAATCAACCATAACATACATATATTATAATTCAATACAATTGTATCTACATTTTGTGAATAGAACTAATTCTTATAAATCTCGGAATGAAATTACGTACCGATAGACCCGTCTTGCCCCACTAATCTTTTCCAAACTCCTTTCCCGTGTCAATCGGAGTGGATTTGCCGCTTGAATCACCGACCACAACATTAGTCGGTGGGATAGAGGGATCCACCGACGCTCCACCGCCATCCGGCTCTACTCGTACATCCTGACCTCTACCACCCTCCAACTCCATATCCGATCCATGTACAGCCAACTGTCCATCAACACCATCGCGACATCCGACATCTCCCTCGTTACCGCCGACGGCTCCACCTACACCACCACCATCTTCACCTACATATATAACAACAATATGTCAATCTTCTTTTCCATTTGTATGATGAACATGAGTATTCAATTCAAACTAAAACTTCAACAAAATAAAATATAAATATCAAGAACAATATATACATCAACTAACTCATCATGAAACAATTAAACAAGCTTAACGGCAAAAAACTGTACATATTCACAACGAGGAGATTGGATATGTTCCAGAAACTAAATCTATTCCATATTAGCTTCTTCATCACATTGAGAAAACAGATGTCACATCTCCAATTCGTGTTTTGTTTTCTCATGTCTATATGTTTTTTGCTTATACAACTGATGCTCATTATCAAACAAGTTCATTTCACTGAAGAAGGTTAAGATGGAGAAAGAAAGAGAAGGTTTTCCCATGACTTCTTTGAGGGAAATAAAAATTCTTCTTTCGTTCCATCACCCATCAATTGTTGATGTTAAAGAAGTAGTTGTTGGGAGCAACCTTGATAGTATTTTCATGGTAATGGAATATATGGAGCATGATCTAAAAGCATTGATGGAGACCATGAAACAACCATTTAGTCAGAGTGAGGTTAAGTGTCTCATGCTGCAGCTTTTGGAGGGGATTAAATACCTTCATGATAATTGGGTGCTTCATCGTGATTTGAAGACCTCTAATTTGCTTCTCAACAACAAGGGTGAATTAAAGATCTGTGATTTTGGATTGGCTCGTCAATATGGAAGTCCTTTGAAACCATATACTCGTTTGGTGGTTACTCTTTGGTAAAGGTGAGCTGCTTGACAAGTTTTATTATGTAATTCTCATTGCTTAGAGTTTACTGACACTGGCTTCATGTAATTTATATTCTGTCTTTTTTTTCCCAGTAGAATAGGATCATGTATTTTGTTCTTTACTCAACTACCTTATTCTGCATCAGGTTTTTTTTCTTGTTGCATTTCTTATTGTTTGCAAAGCTGCTAAGTATCATTCCCAGGTCTGTTTTATAATGTTGTGCATTTCCTGTATGTGCTTTGACTATGTAGTTTTCATATATTGTTTTCGTTGTTTGTCTTGTTCACACAGTGGTTGCTCCTTTCTGCTATATTGATGTTTTTTTGCCTTGAGATAGGCTCTCTGATTTTTTTTCTTAGCAGTCAAATTGTGTTGAGATGTTTGTGTGTATCATGATTTGGGTTCTTTGTGAAATGCCTTCCTTATCTTTTGGAGGTTTTTTAATGCTATTGTGCAAATTGGTATGTGTATCTTACAATTGTTTAGTGGCAAGGACTTAATGTTTCTCATTTGTTTCATTATCTAGGGCACCAGAGCTCTTGCTTGGAGCCAGACAATATTCAACTGCTATTCACATGTGGTCACTTGGTTGCATTATGGCTGAGCTGTTATCAAAGGAGCCCTTGTTTAATGGTAAAACAGAGTTCGACCAGATTGACAAGGTACTTTTATGACTAAATTTGTTCATCAGCAAATGTGATGTCTGCATAATCCCCAAATTCGACCTAAATGCCCAGAATTACACAATCATCAACCAATTCAACAATTCAACCTATAGCTTTTATAATTTTCCAATTGACAATCCAAAATTCACAATATGATTTCGGTAGAACCAACATTAAAAAGCAAAATTCAAGATTTAGGGTAATCGCCACTTACTTGACTGGGCCGCCGTCACCGGAGAACTTCTCTCGGCGTCATCCCTAGGAGATGCAGGTTTGTTAAGCGACGCCGCTGGAGGAGAACCGCCACCAGATTTATCACCACCTTCGTTGTCCATTTTTACAGCGCTCGAGTTTCTCGGAATGGGGTTATCGGCGGCGAATGCCTATCGTCCGGCTAACAGAAACAAATGAGGAAGAAGAAGAAAGAAGCGTAGCGCTAATTGTTGCGGAATTCTACGCTTCATAAAGCGTTGTGATTCGCGACGAGTCACGCTTCACAAAGCGCCATCTTTCCACCGGATCACGTATTCCTTCTTAGGGTATCCGTTTGCGTTACTCGTCATAAAGAGTAACGCTTCATGATGCGCAATCTTTCTTGTGCGCTCGGAAAAAAAATTTTGTGCCTAAAGATTTGCCTTTTTTTTGATGAAAGTACTCCAATATATTAACTTAAATCCAAATCATCCGATAACACACCATAAAATTCAAGCGGGAAATAAAAATCACAAAGCTGGACAACGGGAGACGCCGGTAGCCACCGACTGAGCCAATGAGCAGCTCGATTGACGCTCCGACGCACAAACTCCCAACAACAAAGATCAAATCCATAGCTAAGTTCAACTATGCGAACAACAAGATCACCTAATAATATCCTCGGGATAGCTCCTTGTTTACATTTGAGAATCAAGGACTTGCAGTCAGACTGAACACAAACACGTTCAGCCTTAGCTTCGTACGCCAGCTGCATCCCATCCCCCAGTAGATAGCCTCACCCGCCGCCATCTCGATATCAGTCCCACGCTGAATCCGTCGGGAACCCACAAAGACCACCTCACCATCGGAATTTCTGCCCACCACACCAATACCACAATCATCGCCCTTAACTAATGCATCACTGCAGATTGAAATCCACCCCTCAGATGGTTTTTTCCATGATTCAGCAAAAGAAACTTCAACATTGTACTCATACTTCAGCTGTGCTCTATTAAAATCCTCCAAACCACTACAACAAACCTCAAAAATATGTCCAGGATCAGCCATAATTCCATAAAAAATCCTCTTATTCCGTGCCTTCCAAATCTCCCACATTAACAACGCCCAAACCCGCTGAGCATCATCATCACATTCGGCTTTTACCTTCTCTGCTCAGTCCAAAATTGAGCCCGCGCCCCGCCCTAATCCACCAAATGTTGGGAAAATTTCCAGATGGATCTCGACAGCTTATAGTCCCTTAGGCAATGCAAAGCAGTCTCAGAAATTCCACAGAGATCACACAAACTATCGCCTATTATTTTCCTCTGAAACATATGTTGTTTACATGGCAAAATTTTCTTACAAGCACGTCATACAAATTCACGTGCCCGGGGAATGATATCAATCCCCCACAACCATGCCCACAACTTCTTTGTCACTCCACCATCTAAAGATTCGCCCACAACATCCCTATTCATTCTCCTCTCCATACACATACGATAAGCACTCCTAACCGTAAAGTTACCATCCTTCGTGTAAAACCATGTGAGCAGATCTTGCACCTCTACCGACAGTAAGTGAATCGATAGAACAAGCTCAACATCATCCGTCACAAGCCACTTCCTCACTTCATCTTCTCTCCAACCCCCCTATTCCAATCAATAAGATCACTAAATCTCATATTTGGACCACCTTTGAAGTTTCCCAAAGGCCTAAACGATCTCGACCTTGGAATCCATTTATCTGTCCACATGTTCAACAACATTCCATTGCCAACCTTTCATAACAAGCCATCTTCAAGGACAAACTTAGCATTGAATATACTCCTCCAAGTATAGCTAGGTAAATACCCTAAAGAGGAGTCCAAAAAGGACGAGTTCGGATAGTACCTTGCTTTCAATAAACGTACTGCAAGAGAGTCTGGATCAGTAACGAGTCTCCATTCTTGACGTGCTAACATGGCTAAGTTGAACTCTTCCAGTCGTCTGAAACCCAAGCCTCCACGGCTCTTAGGTTGACACATCCGATCCCAACTAATCCAATGCGTTCCTTTCTTCTCCCCATTTGACCCCCACAAAAAAATCACACATAAGTTGTTGGATATTATGACATAAGCCTGCAGGGAGTTGAAAACACGCCATTGTGTAAGTAGGAATTGACTGCAGAACTGATTTGACAAGGACTTCTTTTCCTGCCCTAGAAAGAGAATCGGCCTTCCACCCCTTTATTTTCTTCCACACCTTTTCCTTCACTTGTTCAAAAATCACCTTTTTGGATCTCCCTACCATAGTAGGTAAACCCAAATACTTCTCATGTTTTTCCACTTCTTGGATATTAAGAATACCCTGAATCACACTCCGCAAACCCACACTCACATTGTTGCTAAAAGATAGCTCCGACTTTGCAAAATTAACTTGTTGTCTAGAAACTACTCCGTAATCATGGAGGATTTTTACGATTTCATGTGCTTGTTGACAAGTAGCACCAGCAAAAAGGATACTATCATCCGCAAAAAATAAATGTGAAATTCTTGGGACGGTCCTTGCAATCTTGATTCCTTGAATTCGGCCCTCCACTTCGCTATTCTTGATTAATGCCGAAAAACCCTCAACACAAATCAGGAATAAGTACGGCGACAATGGATCCCCTTGACGTAATCCGCGGGATGGAAAAAACACTTGAGAAGGGATGTCATCCATCAGAACTGAGAAGGAAACGCTCCGCACACACCTCATAATCAAGGCAACCCATTGAGCATCAAACCCTAACTTCAGCATACAACTCTCCAGAAACTCCCATTCCACCATGTCATACACTTTCGCCATATCCAATTTAAGAGCCATATAACCTGCTTTCCCATTCTTCTTGTTTTTCATATAATGGAATAGCTCAAACGCCGCCAAAACATTATCTGTAATAAGACGACCAGGCACAAAAGCACTCTGACAACTTGAGATAATTTTATTTAGCACAACTTTCAACCTGTTAGCCAACACTTTTGAAACGATTTTGTAAAGCACATTGCACAAGCTAATAGGTCGAAGATCTTTCATTCGAAAAGGGTCAGTAACTTTTGGAATTAAGAAGATAAAAGTATAATTAAGGCTATCAGGGAAGTCACCCCCATGGAGAAAATTAAGAACAAAATTGGTCACCTCAGTCCCAACAATATGCCAGTGTTTCTGAAAAAACAAAGCTGACATACCATCAGGGCCATGTGATTTTGTGGGATGCATGGAGAAAAGAGCAGAAAATACCTCTTCACCAGTGAAAGGACGTGTGAGTTCAGCGTTATCTTCCACCGACAATAAAGGCGAGATTCCTTGAGGAGCCAAAAAGAGTGTGTGTTCAAATCGGTTTTAAACAGCCCTTCAAAGTAATTCACTGCCACCCTCATCATATTACCCCTCATTGGCTCATTCTCCATTCCAACTCGTCCTCATCCACCAACCATCTTAATTTATTCCGCTTCCTTCTTCCATGAGCCTTTTGATGGAAGAAGGCGGAATTTCTATCTCCCCACCTTAGGTTATTCTCTTTCGCCCTTTGAAACCACAAAATCTCTTCCTTCTCCATCAACTCAGATTCTTCCTTCTCCAACTGGCGCCTTCTCATTACCAAATTTCCAACAAAGCCATTTTTGTTCAAACTGCGCAAATCTTCTCTCACTTTCCTCAACTTGAACAAAACGTTTCCAAATACCATTTTATTCCAATCCATCAGCTCATCTAAACATCTTTCAATTTTTCCAACCACACTGCTCTCTTGGTTTGAGACACTAGGGTTACACCAAGCATTACTAACCACAGTCTGGCAGCCCTCGTTTTGGACCCATAACGCCTCAAATCTCCTTGGCCTTCTACCCATTCTCACCTCATCGTCTACCTCCTCCATTCTCCGAAAATATTCCAACGCCACCGGAACATGATCAGATCCTTGTCTTTCCAGATGTCTAACTCTACCGCCCGGGAACTCTAAACGCCACTTTTCATTTGCATAACCATAATCCAACCTCTCCTGTACAAAATCATCCCCCACTCTCCCATTATCCCAAGTAAATCTCCAACTCGAAAAACCAAGCTCTTCTATCCACTCTCCTGCAACACTTCCCTGAATTTATTCATAGTCTCCCAATCTACAACATTTCCACCCTCCTTATCCTCCACATGAAGAACTTGATTAAAATCATCCAAACACACCCACCCCTCATGAACTTCCTCCGCCAATTTTTTAATCAATTCCCACGTGAAGTATTTTTCAGATTTCTTCGGCCATCCATATAACCCAGTAAACCTCCACACAGAGTCCTTTTCCGTGCTTACATCAGCATCAATGTGATGAGATGTATAAGATCTTAAAGACACAGTTACACCTTTCTCCCACATCAAGCACAGACCTCCCGACTTCCCAACACAATCAACTACAAAACAACCCTCAAAACCAATCTTATCCCGTACCTCTTCCATTTTCCTACGATCTCCTCTTGTTTCCATTAGAAACACCATCCTCGGGGCCTCTCTTCTCACTAGATTAGTGAGTCTCCCAATTTCCTGGGTCGTCCCCAATCCCCGACAATTGTACCTTATTATATTCATAATGCCCGGCAAGAGAGACTACCCATCTCTCTCGCCGATTTAAATTTCATATTTCTTGCTTCTTTTTGAACTACTCCCTCCACATCAATCTCCATATCCAATGAACCACTCTCCCCTATTTTCCGCTTTGAGAGGCCCTTCTCACTTTTACTATCAACCCCTCCCTTTCGAGCCCTTCTTTTCCATTTCCCAACCCCACTTATTTTTTCTCCATCCTCTCTCTCTCCTCCTTACTCCCATTCTCTCTCACAAGTACGGTATCTCCATTATCAATAATTCCTTCCCTTCTCTTACTAGTCACCTCCCCTAAACCCTCTTCAACTATTTCAACTTCTTTTTTCCCATCATTTCCAGCATATTTCCCCCCCTTTTTTTCAACATCACTTCCCACACATATTGCCTTTAATTTCTCTTGGATTTCCTTCACAACTTCGTCCAACCTTTCACCTACTCCACCTTCCTTTTCTTGTTGCACACTATTACTACTCCCTTCTTGCCCTGCCTTCTTTTTTTCATTATCATTTTCACCACTTTCCTCCTCAGCCTTTTCATCAACAAGTAACTCGAACAAGGATTTTCGTGCCTTTACAACTATTTGCTCTTTGCTACTGCTTACCTCAGCTTCTTTACCTTTTCTTCCAAATCTCCGCAGCAAGATCCTCTCCTGATCTCTTTCATACTCACTTCTAGCTTGGTGAAACTTTAAAGATGATGCACGCAACCAATCTCCATATTCCCCTTGCATCTCCTTTGAGTCTCCCTCTTCACAATCAAGCTCTACATGGCCCAATTTTCCACAAGAATAACAGAAATTAGGGAGACGTTCCTACTTAACTTCGACCCACATTTTCTTACCTTTGATCTTCATCATAATTCCTCTCCGCAATGGCCTAGTGATATCCACCATCACCCTTATACGAATGAATTTCGCACACACCAGAAAATCTTCTTCAGCCATCTCCTCAACCCCTCCAAAGACCCTCCCTACAACTTCAGCAGTGGCCATAGTCATGGCCTCCAAAGGAAGATCGTATACTCGAATCCAAAACGGAACCCTCATGATCACAATCTTCGAAGGCTGTTCAACACCCGGTTCCTTCAGTGCAAGCAAGGACCGATCAAATGCCCAAGGCCCTTCTTTCATCACCTTCTCTTTATTATCCCTATCAACGAACTTAAACATGAAGAGATTTGGTTGCATAAGAAACCCCTCCTTCAACTTCCATCCTCCCTCATAGTTGTTTTAAGAGCATATGCATTAAAGGGTCTATTTGTAAGAAGCAATCCAACCAACATCAAAGCTTGGTGTTGATCACTACCATTATCTTCAACCGACGCTTCTACCGTTGCACATTCTTCTTCCGTGAGATTAAAGTTACGCTTCTCCTTATCGTCACCCATCTTTAAAACCTTATTCACTGCAAAACCTCTCTGAACACACACAACTGCTGGTGAAACCCGCACAGTGTCGGCGGGGATACCTTGTCTCCCACGGCTAATCACCGGAGAGAGTAAGATCGATCGGAAAATCGCCAGGGGACGATTGCCCTAATCACTCACGTAAACTAGGGTTTTTAGATAGTTGAGATATTCAAACATTTTCAAAGCTTGAACAATCGTTTTGTTGATAGTTAAATATTAAAATATATATTTCATAAGAGATATTTAGATTTTTTCTTTATTAAGATTTTTATTTTTTTTTGATCTCTCGCTCGATTCGATTAGCCGGGGCCAATCTACGTCCGAACCGGGTACTGCAGAGGCCCATTGCTGGGGGCGACCCTCCCAATTCAATTTGTTTTCAATTTTTATTATTTTTTTTGTTGACATATTCTTATGACTTTATTCTTCAACTTTCGGCTAACAAAAGCTTGTTGGTACTAGTTTTTACACTGAACCGATGACATAACTCTATTAACACTATGAACATTTGAAAATTTGAGTTTGTAATTCATAATTTTGGGTGAAGATTGTTGCGGATAACATATATTTTACATATAATTATATATTGTCCAAGACCATCCTTGCAGATAATGTTTCTAATTATCGGATATATTGCTAATCGTTGAATGTGACAAAAATCGACTAGGATAATTAGGACGAGTCCTCATGGCTTGAGAAGGTTATGTTTTTTTTAGAGAGGGGAAACATTAGGTGCTCTTTCAATGATAAGATCATTCTAAATTACATAATTTTCTTTTAATAATTCATCACCAAAGGATTCAATATGATAGTATATATCCTAATGCAAGAAATTTTTTGCCTTATTTCCTTTACTGAAGTAATGAAGATTCTCACTTCATCAAACTAAATTAGAAAATATCTAACACTTTTAATGATCACTTAAATTTCTCACGGTTTTCTAGTTCCTCTTAAAATTGTTGACATTTGTTAAGTTATTATCTTTAATAACAAGATTTCATATTCCAATCTGAAAATGTCTTTGAAGCCCTTGAACACAAGGCTAAAGCATTTTGCTTGAAAATAGAGGCGTCAGAAATTAGTAATACTTTTATTCATATAGATAATATCCCTCCTATAATCATGTATAATAAAACTAGTATGGGTTGAGTTGTTGAATCTTTCAGATTCATTGAAATTTAACTTAACAAAATTATATCGTGGTTGTAATGTTGGTTTTGGTTTATAATTTTCATCATTTGTAACTAGTAGAGACTTCATGTAATAAAGAGTCATCTTATGTAGCATTTGGGAAAGAAAAAAAACATAACACCTTTGCCGCAAATGTCACTATATCAGTCATAAGAGTTCAAAAATTTTACCCATATTTGAAATACAAGACAATTTGCCATAATCTGACAATCTGTCCTAAACTCCTAATCCATCAATTTGAGTCTTGCATTGAGCTTCTCAGCATGTTCCTCGACATCTAAAACATCCTCCAAAAGACATTTAATGTTAGTGTCTATTCCTTTTAGCTTTGGCCATTAACTGCTCCCATGTCGCGTTGCATAACATGAAATCGATTATAAGTTCCTCACAAATATCATCCTGATTCAAAAACTTCTCCCACCTGTAATCAAGAGCCAAGAAATTTATGGTGCATCATCATCCATGCACCTCAAAAAGTGTATCTCATGCTCTGACAAACCACCATTCTCTATTGCTTCTTTTATAATACCACAATGAGACTTAATTTGTTTCATGATTTTAATTGTTGTTGGTATTTCAGCAACAAGAGAGGGTGGAATTCCTCCAGGCTCTTTGGCCGCCGCCGCCGCAATATATGTTGGGTCCGAAAATCGGGGTGGGCAGATATTCGTGATTGGAGGTGGAATAGATGATGGACGGTAGATATTCATGATTGGGACGAAATTAGATGAAAATTGAGGAGGTGGAACAGATGATGGACAACGATTGAGGAGGGGGGTCATGAAGGGAGGGTTTGTTGACAAGAATGTGGAAATCGTGATTGCAACTTTTGCTTTTTCGGCGTGCGTGATTTCGTTAGTTTTCCGATGCTATTCATATATGTTAAGTATTTTTAGGGTTTCGTCCCATAATGTAATAACCCTCCCTTTTATAAATAAATATTCTGGTAATTATTATTGGTACATAATAACTATTTTAATTATTACACGATAGTAATTATTAGATCTTTAATTTGGTCCATTTTGTTTCCTAATTAATAAGGCGTGTTGGTACGCTAGTTGGCATGATCTCAATGATCATTAGATTAATGGAAGGATAACTTATTGTGCGATCGATGTATTACCGAATGTATTTAAGGATTACTCTTAGTAATTGATCGTTAGAATTTCAACCTTAGGTTTTGATAAAACTATTTTTAGGAAAATTTTACGAGATTACTATTCTAATTCCCTACAATACATACCCATATACATACATATACACGTGTATATAATTATATGTTAAGATATATATGTTAATGTGTTGATCTTAATTTGAAAATATAAATATATTTTTATTTGTGTTTATGTGAATTCACCATCACCGCCTCATAGTTATCTTCAAGATGTCATATTTGACACTAATTCCAATGGTGTAAGCCGACTTCCTCTCTAATATATCTTGTGCGGCCGTTAATTTTGACATTTCCATACCAATCCCTTATATCTCTTTCCTTAACCACGTTGATACTTATCCCTCTTGTACTCTTGCCATTTTCCTTCGTTAACATACCACCGCCATGATCATCACCGCCTCCTTGTTAGAACTCAACTGACTTCTCCTCGTCCCTCTTGTAATTAAGTTGTAGTATCCATGGCCACCAAATTCATATCCTCACCACCTCCATGTATACATAACAATATATGAAAGCAAAGAGCTAGTCTCTAGGCTCGTAGGCAAGGGAGAGTCAAGGGGCACCACCGAAGTTCACCGCTAGTCACCACCTCTCTCGTATGTTTAGTTTTGCTATCCCGCCAACCCGACCGCCTTCAATCACACTTCCTCCTTTTTCCGGCAAGATACCATCGTGAGTGCGGGGTCACCGTTCGACTCTATTGATGGAGCTTTACATGGTGGCCAAGCTCTCCATTTTGAATCCCGACACCTGTTCTAACCTCGATATTGGTTTCCATGGAAGGTGAGTCACCAAACCAGCCCACGTTTCCATAGTTACACACCTTGTCCTTGGAAGCTAGGAGGTCATTAATGGTGAAGTTCATTAATTAAGCTAAGATTGGTTTTATATGGGTAGATGGACTGATTTTTTCCTTTAATCGGTTTTAGTGTGGTGTTGGTCTCCTTTTTGGAGTAAGGCACGGCTTAGTAAAGAAGAATACTAGGAGGAATTAAAACATGGTTTTATGATGGCCTAATTAAGCTTGAATTATGGATAATTGCTTTAAGTCTAATATTGAATATTTTATATACATATATGTACTTAAGGGGTTTACACTTTCGTATATATACACACATATGAATTAGTTTGTAATTTAATGTAAATGGTGAATTCTGGTTAAATGAGTAAGAAAGGGATTACATAAGGCTAAATAATTAGTGGGAGCCAACTAGACATAATTTGGAATTAGATTCAACTAAAAGATCAATACGTTTGTTATATAAGGTGAATTGTGGTAGAGTTTTAATAAGGATTAGTAACGAGTTTGGTTGGTCTTCGATTAAGACCTTGTGATAAATTGAATTCGATATAGTTAGTTAGTAAACTTGAGGTTTTTAGTTAGTCTAGTAAGAAAAGAACTGGGTACGTATTTTGACAATGGGACAACTTATACGTGAGTCGGATTAAGATCCTTCCTTAAACTTTTACTTGAATTGGCAAACCCGTCATTTCTTATAAAAGTATTATTCTTGTTCTTAGGCAACTAGTTGATTCAAGCTCATTACTTTCATGTGCGGAACCTCGTTCAAGGTAAGTCGTCTAGACTTACTTAGCTTGCAATCATGTTATGTGTTAAGCTAGTAAATTGAGTGTGTGGAACTCTATTTTGGAATATCATTCCATAGTATATTTTCATACTCGAAAGTTGTTGAAATGGTTTCAATAGTTTTTATTTTGTGCAACTTGATCTTTGCGGGTGTGATTATGGACACGGGCAAGTCGGTGGAGAAGAGACCCCGGACATAGTCATGCGGCGTGTGGAGATCACCTTCAAAAATTGATTGTTTTGGCAAGTGCTCTAGTAGAGGCTTAGCCGGGGAAAGAAGGGTGATGGGAAAGAAAATGGGCACGAGCTAAGCGTGCGCGCTAGCCGTGTACCATGTTTCGAAGGCAGGTTTGGGTTGCCTGAACTGGAGATTGATTATGGTTTGGATTATGGAGGAAATGTTGCTGGTTGTTATGATATATGTTGCATGAGTATTACATTGATTAATCTCGTGCTTATTTGTTATTGTGGAAATTGAGTGTTGGTTTGGAAATTGATATGCTAGTCTATATAACTGTATGACGTGTTTAGGTGTGCGTATTAGTTTGGCATGTATATGAATAACTGAGTGTGTTATTTTGATAATCGATGTTTTGTTCGATCTACATGTTTGATTTGCTTGTTTGGCCATACCAGGATTGTTAGCTAATGTGTTCCACTTCCAATGTTTTAGGTAAACATCCTTGTATGGGAAATGTTCCAAGAGATCACTTCTTGGACGATGATGCTCGATCTCGACGTGACGTGTCTTAGTGGGAATTGAGGGATTGAGTCCCTAGTTGCAAAGACAATGTAGTTAATAATCACATTGAGTTGATGTTGGTATCTAGTATGTTGGATGTAGTTCTAGTAGTAGGTTGCATTCTTATTGGTTTTCGAGTGATTTTGAAAATGATAAGTTTGATGTTTCTTTGTTTTTCTCATTGTGCCTTTGTTGCAAGGTCCAATACCGGTGAATTTGTTGTCAGACTAGTTCTGGTAGACCCAAGTGTGGTCTACAACTAAGTAGCAACCCGGTTTACCGGACGGGATGTTATACATGAAGCCAGCTCAATCTTCTCCAATCCCTATCTAAGGTGGGATTTTACAAAATTATTAGTGTATATGTGGCATAAGATTTTATATCATAACTCCAAATTAGCGAAGGTTTGAAACTTATTATCACATTCTCTTGAATTATCATCAACATCTCTATAGTAAACACTTTGTTATTGTAGCCAATTTTAGGCATGGTCTAAGTAGACTTGTTCATCGGATTGGTTAATTTTAATCATTTCATAATCGGATGAAGTGCAAGTCAAACTATTAAACTTTATGGTCAAATTAGTCAGTCATTGGGTGTTAATGCCCGAATATAATGTGCTACGTATGACAATGCGGTTTTTATTCGAATATCCAACATTCATAAATGTACTCCGAAAAATAGAGGTTTTACAATGTACTCCGAAAAACAGAGGCTTACAATGTGCTTTAACAATTGCGGACACTCATCGTCATAAAGATGTCACTACTACTTTTCTCGTCATGAAAGAAAACGTTTACCTATTGGGTTACGTTAATGGAGAAGATATTCATAGCGAATGGGGAATGTAAAGATTCAATTATTACTTTAATCTACCCGCAAACTTCACATATGAAACGGGGGGGACAAGTACATTTATGACGTATAACCATTCTTTCGAAGCTCTACGAGTTGAAGTATGGAATACAAGTAAAGAATAAACATGTAACATTCCAAGCTATTCGCCACAATATCTCAGAAGCGGTTCGCTTTGTAGATATTTTTGACATTGGCAAAACATCTATGTCTGCTTCTATACTTACAAACGCTTCACTACCCATCTCCGTAGCATCTTCAATTCATTGGGGGCCTTTCGACTGCTCTAAGGTCCTTCAAATATATAATTGATCTTAAAGCGGACCAACAATTTGAACTCGACCAACTAAACATTGCCCGGGAAAATATCACATCCAAGTTGAGTATTCTGAAAAGAGAGGATGATTTCCACCGTGAACAAAGAAGGAAGCGGGAGAAGGATAAAAATAAGGAAAAATTTCGTAAAATAAGTAAGTGTGTATACATCTTTGTCAATTAATTTGTTTGACTTGTTAAATATGATAAGTGCTAATATATATATATATATTTATTTATTTATTTGTTTTTTTTTTACAAAGTCATTCCTTGGAAAACTTTTTAAATTCAAAATCAAAGGAAAAGACGCAGCGAAAGTGAAGGAGCTCAAGGCAAAAAGTCATCAAGAGTTGACTTTGAAGGCTTTACAGGCTAAGTTGCTTGAAAATTGGATGGAAAATGGCTCCCCATGTATTAGTATTTGTCAATTAAGTTGTGTGTAACGACCCTATCAAAAAAATATTAATTTTAATTTTATATGATAAACAATATAGACGATGACGATGACATATGGCGTTGTCTACATCGAATATTGCTTGCAGATCTAGACATGGTGAAGCGTATTATAACTCATACCGACATTATTGTTGGAGCATGCGATTGTTTTGTTGTCTTTTCATATTCTGGTAAACTTTTAACTTTATATATATAGGGTTGAGATCAGGTGAGGAGGACTCTTACCATAGATAATTAGGAGGCTTCTCAGCCTTTGGATTTAAAAAAACTAATGGATAAGATTTTTTGGAATTAAAAGAAAAACAAATAATCTATCCATATCTAATTTTCTCGCCCTCTATATCTAACGCGTCTATATAAGCGTTGATGCTAAACTTTCTCTTTCCTCTAATACATATTGAGCAATTAAGAGATTTCAAATGAACAAGTAATGCATTTATCATGAACAAGTATTATTGTATTATGGATGAACAATAATTTACGCAAATAATTTACAACTGAACATGTATAATTATATTGACATATAAGTGACCAAATTTAAAAGACGTTAAGTAAAAAAGAATGCTTGAATGAGAAATATTAATCTCTTTTAATTTGACTTCTCATTTAATGTTGGAAATATATATATATGTGTGTGTGTGTGAACGAGGTATGGTAAATGACTATAATATATTGATGACCATGGTAGACCTTTATGTTTTAAAATAAATTGATGACAATAATTTAGGGTAAATGAGTCGTTTTCCTGAAGTTTAATTTGACCAAACACCATTGTATGAATACACTTAATATTTTAACAGGTGGGTGGAATGCAAAAGGCCATCAATCCATGCAAATTGCAAAAGGCAATCATAAATGAATTGCATGCCCAAAATATAAATACGAATACATAGATGGACCCTCGAACTTACAACTTATGTTCGTTTAGACCCTCCAACTAAAAAATCTATTTTTTAACGTCTAAACTTTACACTTTTGTTCTATTAAGCACATTTTTTAAAAGTGTGATGTACAAACGCGATGACATGTTGCCACATAAGATATATTTTAATAACTTGTAAGCCACATAAGCACTTTTGCCACATAAGCTTCAAAATGCCTTATTCTTTTTTTTTTACAATAACAAATTTACTTTACAACAAAAAAAACAAAAAAAAGGGAGAAGATCTGCCCACTTTCATCTCTTCTTCTTCTACCTCGTTCATCTCTTTCACGAACAAATCTCCAATGGCAGCCACTCCACCACATGTTGTCGGTCGCTCGCTCCGTCATCCTGCCTTCGCCCCCCACTAACCACCCCCATCGTCCTGCCCCCGCCCCTTTCTTGGATCAATTTGAAGTCACCACCAATTTTTGATGAATTTGAAACTATTTGTCCATAATTCTTGCGGTCTCTTGAAATGATTTATCATTGCAATGCTTTGTTTTTATGCTTTTGAGAACGAATTTGAGGTTTGAGCATGAAATTTTAAAATAAAATAAAATTAGGGTTCTTACTAATTAGGGAAGATCTGGTCAAAATTAGTGGTCTTTGGAATGAATTGAACCAAAGCATCAAACATATACCCAGAAAAGTAGAACAAAAATCAGATCTCAAGTGCTACTAGTTGGTAGTTGCAGCGATGGGGATTTGCCTCAGATGACTCGGGAGCAGCAGATCGAAGGTTGTGTTGGCGGCACAAGGCCACGACAAATGGAATCGGCGAGCGCGGCAGTGAACAAATCGGCGCCGAAGACCAGCGACGATCTCCCGGCTCTGGTGAATGGCTCCATTGGGGAGATCCATGGACGATCTGTACAGGAAAAGAAAAGAACGACGAAGAAGATGAGTACAACAAATAAAAAAACAATAAAAATAAAAATAAAATATTTATATAATTACAAAATAAATAACTCATAAGAGAATCCATGTCAGCATAATCAGATCATTTAACTCGCCAAAGTATGCATTGATGTACACGCGCTAGACCACATCAACAAAAAGGGCTTAATAGAACAAAGTTATTAAGTTGAGGGGTTTAAAAATAAATTTTTTAGTACAAGGGTCTGACCGAACAAAAGTTTCAAGTTGATCCATCTATGTATTTGGCCTATTAATAATGCGTCTGAGCGTCTCAATATATAACTTATGGAGAAGGAAGATAGTTTTGATGATTAAAGTAGTCGTTTATTTTTCTATATAAAATTATAAAATCCATATTTAAAAAAATTGGCCGAGTAATTGTATGCTTAGTATGTACTAAAGTAAATTGGTATAGAATATACTCAATATACAATAAAGTAAATTTATTATACTCAATATACACCTTAATAATTTTATAAGGTTTTTAATGAATTAATATCATTACAACCATATTGTGGGATTTGGTCATAAATAACTATATTATACTCAATATGCACCTTAATAATTTTATAGAATTTCTCTTTGTTGATTTTTTCAACTTTATAAGATATATAGATATAGATAGATAGAAGATTATAGATTTATTATAAAACATATGTTTCCATTCTTAATCACCTCTTTGAAATTGTTCTAGTTGGTTGATGTGTTTAGTTTTTTTTTTTACGCCTTTTTGTTTTTGGCCTTTTGATATATTGTAGGCCTTCTCTATAATTTAATTACCTTTTTTCAAAAAAAAATGCTATATAATAATATAATTAATAATATGTTATTAATTTACATGTAGTTTGCAATAATATTATAAAAATCTTATTATTTGA
This sequence comes from Fallopia convolvulus, assembly GCA_964016875.1. Classification (NCBI taxonomy): domain Eukaryota; kingdom Viridiplantae; phylum Streptophyta; class Magnoliopsida; order Caryophyllales; family Polygonaceae; genus Fallopia; species Fallopia convolvulus. The sequence continues at coordinate 59,564,566 of OZ024720.1, read as the reverse complement.
ATGGGCATTTATTGTCCAGCTATTTAAGTTTATGGTATTACTAGACTAGAAGGTTATGACCGTGCTTCGCATGGGTCAATAGTCTTGCTATTAATGTTCTTATGTGTTTACGTTTTGGTTGTGTCGGATATTATGTTCAACAATATTTTATCATGGTTTAAACAATATTTTATCATTCTCTTGCATGGATTTATGAGTGAATAAATAGGTTGAGAAAATAAAACAAAGTAGAGAAATGTTACTCCTTTCGATCCTTAAAAAATGTTGCTCAAGCCTTTAGAATATCATCAAAAGTAGTGAGTTGAAAGGGGTAACGAATAAACCCTTTAAGTTGAACCATATTAATCACTAAATGTGTTAATTTGTCACTTTAGATTCCTAATTAAATAAGCTTCAACGTTTTTTTTGTTTGTATGAATTTGAATTTTTTTTCATTTGATTTAGGAAAAAAGAAATATATATAGGGATGTCATCAATTTGGATTTCTAATTAAAAGCTTTTGACGTTTTTATAATTAAGAAAAAGCGAAAAGATAAGGATGTCATTAATTGTGAAAGATAAAGAGATTCCTAATTAAATGTGCTAATTTACTATTTTTGTTATAAATCTAGAATACTATGCGATGTTAATAAAAAATTGAGTACTATAATATATAAAAAAAATATTAATCAAAATGAGGTATATTAAAAAAAGGTAGAGACTATATGATTAACTATACAAAAATGAGACATTATAAAATTTCCAATGACATTATGAATTTATTTGGTGCTTCTTTAAACATATTTCACGATCTAATTGAATTAACATATTTCACGATCTAATTGAATTATTGATCTCTGCACTTATTTTTAATTCCTACTAATTCTTTTTAGTATGCACTTTTTCTACTTAAGATTATGAAACCTATTCAATATCTACTAATAATTTATTTTGACTTCATAAAATGATTAATATATTATTTTATTATTATTTTTATGATATTTTTGTATAAAAGGTTAAATATAAAAATATAGGCATGATATTATAGTGGAAGTCTGGAAGACAAAGATACTAAGGTCAAGTATGTATGATGTATGATATTAAGTAAATATTAGTATGTATGATGTATGTTGTATGATGAATGAAAATAAGTAAATATTATGTGTGAAAACTCAAGAGGCAATGATCAAGTATATATGATTGATGTATGATATTAAGTAAATATTATGTGTGGAAGGTCAAGAGACTAAGATAAAGTATGTAAGATATTAAGTCATAGGAGGAAATTGAATGCTTTAAATCAAAACATTGAATGTAAATTTGATAGATAGATTAGTTTTAACGTCAATACCTTGGGTATTAATGTAAAAAAAGTGTTATGTTGTGGCACACCCTCATTTGAAATTCTATGCAAAAAAACTACATTTATAAAAGAGGTGGTTCTGATCTTCATCACCACATTCTTTACAAAGAATACACCGAGGAGGAACCCGATTGTAATGTCAGTTAAGCCTTTCGGTAGTTGTAAGGAAACCTATACAAGCATTACATAAATCCATCATGTGACTACGCCTCCCTTCCATATCTACCGAAGACGAAAAAGAAGCCATGAGTGTTTCTTCCAATGGCTCAGTGACACAATCCCGAGCCAAAGCCATTTCCAAGGTTACACAATATTTGGTCACTCACACCCTCAAATACTATGACACATTGAGCCAAACTGCCCAAGTTCTTCTCGCCGCCATCGCCATTGTTGCGCCCTCACATTAGCATTGTCAAGAATCGGCATGCCCACACCATCGACATCTCTACATAGCAGCACACACACTCCATTGCTCGAAGATTGGATCCCAAGTCTCGCCACCGACTTGGAAACTTCTCGGGTGCTATAGCGCCCACATTCTACTTGGAAACTTCTCGAAGATCGCTTGTTGCTTGTATTGATCATTGCTAAGATCAATTTTTTCTCCTTCTCCAACTTCATCGGGGTTGCTAGTTCGCTCCAACGACGCCAACACCACCGACGTTTGCTTACTTGGATCGTACCATCACTTTGGTTTTGATCATGAGTTCAGTTACTCGTTCTCCAAGGCTAAATTTGTTAAGTTCTCTTATCCATATTTTCGTGCAAGACATCTAGGATTCCGCCATATGATTCTACGACAACTTGACTAGAGTAGTGACTTCTTAGGCGCTTCTAGGCGATCCGACACCTCTTCCAAGGATTCGAAATGCATCAATCCATAATTTTTTGTACTTATATAAAATATGCTAAGCAATTTTGACATGGGAATGTCATATTATTTTTGTATAGCACACACTTACTTAAAAAAACTTATCAAACGTAAATTTTCAACTTATAAATGACCATTGTAGTGATTTGTAAGTGATCTTATCCAAATTATTTAAACAATAGATGGCTTATAACTTATAGACATGACATCCAAATAAACACTTTTTTGTTTGTCGTTGTTAATGTTCAAAGAAGATTAATACAAATTCACACTGAAGTTATGTTTACTGAAGTGAAAATTTATGAGCTTGGAGTGATTTAAAAATTGTAACACCCCTATTTTACAACATTGGGTATTACCGCCAGTGACCTCGAACTTTACCGTCCAAAGTCACCCAAGGCTTTTAGAATGATATAGAACAATAATAATGCGGAAATAAACATAATTCATGAAATAGAAAAGGTGCTCTCGAAGGAGACTTTGTTTGTACAAAACATCTTACATTGCTTTTCAAACATAAAATTGTTCGGAATTGAAACGCAAAACCAACTTGTCCTTGAAACATAATGAAACTAAAGCAAAATGATATGAAAGGTACATCTTGAAAATCCTCGTTCTTCCTTCATCTTCACTTCACGCCTTATTGGGATTCCTAGATTCTGACATAATTCGCGAGGGGCGAGAGAATGCCAGGCAAACATGCGGAAAAGAAGAATTAGTCTAAGAGACTAAGCAAGCGGGAATGGAACTTCCCGAGGGTATTTTGGGAATTCAAATAATATGGAAGGAAATATTCGGGTTGTGTTTGAGATTGTAACACCTCGATAATTTATAAGGAATTGAGGTGCTCCCCATGTTAACAAGAGCTCTTCCTTTTCTGAGTTCGAGTGAGGAAAAAGAACTCAGAAGTTAAGCGTGCAAGGGCGAGAGTAGTACCAGGATGGGTGACCTCCTGGGAAGTCCTCGCGTTGGCATGGGATAGCGCTTCTTAGGCCTCGGGTCTTACAAATGGTATCACAGCCGACTCTGGGTTACGAGTTGGCTTGGCCCGGTGGGCGGTCACTCGACCCGGAGGGCGGTCCTTGGGCCTTGACGAGGACGTCAAGTGCTTAAGTGGGGGAGATTGTAACACCCCGATAATTTATAAGGAATTGAGGTGCTCCCCATGTCAACAAGAGCTCTTCTTTTTCTGAGTTCGAGTGAGGACAAAGAACTCAGAAGTTAAGCGTGCAAGGACGAGAGTAGTACCGGGATGGGTGACCTCCTGGGAAGTCCTCGGGTTGACATGGGATAGCGCTTCTAAAGCCTCGGGCTTACAGAGATGAGGCTTATTTATGTGAGGTTTTAGTGGTACGAAAAGAGAGCGTATCTCAAGCGGAGATAGCTCGATAGTTGAGAGAAGAACTACTAGATTGTAGACTTCTTTTAGAATCGAAAGTATGTTGGGAACGTTATTAATTCATACAAGTTAAAAACCTCTCGCGCCCTGAGCGGACCGAGAGCCGGATCGATCATTTGAGATCGGTCCGATTTTGGTATCTTTTAAATGTGCATTGGGCACTTATCTTATATAGTGACAAAAATATTCGATTTCGTTAATGATTTTTAAAGGGGGGTGTGGGCTCGGATGGCCCGATCCACCTAAGAGAAATCCAGTTTCCCGGCACTTAGCTAGAGTGCGCTCATCCCTCCTTGCAATCGGAGCGGATTGGATCATGATCCTGAAAGTCGTACTTCAAACACGTAGGCATTACGACTTAGTAAGATTATATAGAGGCGTCGGCTATTCCGCGCCCCTCACTACTTCGTTCGACGTTGGTCTCTAAACGAGACCATAAACAATCAAGGCCACAACCACACTAGCATAAATAATCCTATCAAATCATAATAGCGAACTATACTAACAAGTGGTTGTTATATCTAACAATCGATAATTCCTAAGTTCATTTGTTACTTAGCACACAAGTTGTTCCCAACATCGAAAATTTTACGGAGACGAAGTATAAAAGGTCACAAGAGGAAACTCCACTTGCCTTAGTTTTCGCGAGTCTAACTATCGAGCTTGAGGGAAATATTTGATTCACGACTTCGAGCGAGAATCCCGACCTATCGACACGGAATTTACGAGCGAACTTTAATTATGAATTTCTCCTAAAGCTTGGATTCCCTCTTATATTCTTTATATAAGAGAAATGGAATTCTAAATTATTCCGATAATAATTTAGGTGGTCATTTAAAATAATAATATTCCTTTATTATTATTTTAATCTTTTAATATCCTTTTTATTCCATAAAAATCCTTATTCTATATTATTAAAATAATTCCCTTTAATCTCACTTGCTAATTTTTTACAATAATTAAGCAAGTATAATTTCATAAAAATATTTGATAACATACTTGACCTAAAGGACATTTTTAAGTATACATACTTTCTTTGAATTATAAAGAATTTCTTTTTAACTAATTTACAAAACTTATTTTCATTACAATAATACCTTTTTAATTTCAAAGGGTTCATTAAGGGACTTAAAGTATTATTTTCCCACCAAGAATATTTTATTAATAATATTCTCTTAATAAGATCTTATTTAGTTACATAAACTATAATAAATAAAAATAATTATAATCCTTTGTCTTGGAATTTCCATATTTCTTTTCATATTATGTGGTTTATAAAGAAAACATGATCTTGGCTTATAAATATCTCCCTTTATACTTATGGTCTATTATTATAATAAGTTAGGTCACAAAAGAATATTTTCTTGCATAGTTTAATTATCTCTTTTCATGCAAGTAATCCACATAACTATATAATATCATAAGATCAATATAAGATCATAATTTTTATATTTAATTTAGAACTTATGTCTTGTAAGAAATCTCTACACTTAGAGGTATATTAAACTAATATTTTTCTTAAATAATAACTTTAGTAATATAACTATTATTAGCATTATCTTTTTTATAAAAGCAATATCTAACATTAAACTATAGTTCATGGCTACAATTTTTGTAACAATATTTTTATAAGAGTTCTCTACAATTTATTTAGAATAATTATTATTATAATACGTCATAAGAATTTTATCACCACTACCATATATATTATAAATAAAACTATATCTATGGCAATTCTCTACACCTAGAGATATGGCAATTTAAATAATAATTTTATTATTATTATTATAGTATTTGATTTCATATATCTTCAATTTCTCTATGACTAGAAGTAGGTAATATCTTTATCTTAAACAAACTTTATTTCTTTATAAAGGTGCTACTTTTAATATTAAAGCTACACGTCATATGCTATACTTTTATAAAAACCCTTTAATATTATGAAAATAGCATGCCTTGCATAACATTAAAATACAATAATAATTTAAGTATTTTGGTAGGGTTAAATTTACCATAGTAAATTAATTTGTTTCTCTTCTACAACTAACAAGATCTCCAACATAATATTTTTATTAAATTTAATCCTTACTTGATTTCTTTCTTATTTCAACTAATATATTTGATAAACTTGTATGAACTTAATTTAAATAAAAATACATAAATTAAAAAGGGTTTAATATTTTACTGGTTTCTGGATTACAAAACACATGAGAGGAGGCAGGGGAGAGGATCGGCGGCAAGGGCGGCACAACCAGGACGGGACAGCGAGGGCTCGACGGTGCTCCAGCGTGGCTCAGCGGCGCGCGGTGGCAGGCGGGAGTAGGGTGGCGTCGGCGGTCTCCAAGGGGAAGAGAAGGAGGGTGTTTGGTGGTGTTTTGAATGGGAGAACAAGGCTTGAATAGGGCTGATTTTTGGAGCACTAGAGAGCAATTGTAAGAAGGAGTAGAAGATGAATGATGGTGTGAGCTGGGAGGAGGCTTGAGCCCCCTTTATATAGGCAATTTAGAGGAGGCCATTGATCCAAGCCATGGAAGATGCACCAATGGAGGTGGAGGGAGTGCTCTTCAATTGGTCCATTGTGTGCTAGTTTGGGGATGATAGATGATGATGCAAGAGGAGGTGTCTTGCAAGCAAGAGAAGGGTAGAAGAAGCTTCCATTAACATGCATTGGAGGTCCATCAAATCAACGTAACTCACATAAGTCTGATGTCTACTTTGGAGAAGAAGAGAATTAATTGATTTAAATTAATAAGAATGGGTGTTTGCATAAGAAAGTTCACTTGGTCTAGCGGATTTGAAGGAGGGGGCGTGTGGAGTGTGTTACAAGAGGTCTCGGGTTCAAGTCCCGACTCTTGCATTCTTTTTACTAGACTTTTAAAGGGATTTTAATGCCTTAGTGTAATACATTTTATTTAATAAAATTCGAGCTTTATAAAGCATTGTTTTTATTTAATGCCTTTTTATTTATTCATGACCCTTATAATATATTCTTGGGTTTTTATTGAATTTAATTTACTTGATAATCTCTTTTTAAAGAGAAAAATAAGGGTTATTGTATATGTTAGAAGTTCTCTTTTTATTTAGCGAAAAGAATTTATAAAAATAAATATTATATTATATTCGGTTTTAAAACCTTGGAATATCGCGGATATTACAAAAATTACCATTTTACATGATTCTTGTTGGCAATTAGTTATGTGAAAGGTAAACTGACGGTGTCATGAACAAACAACGTAATGAATGAAGTATTTCTCACTCCCAAGGAAGAGGCAATAACCGCGCTCCACTTAAAGATGGATACATCACTCTCAAGAAAAACCTCTGACAAGGGATGCACGAAGAAGCCAATTCGGGAAACCCTAGAATATCTATGGCATGTGCTTCACTCCTTACAACCTAGTGCGCTACATGCACGAGTCCCTCAACGCACTCATGGCATGGGCAACACCAAATTCATCTTAAAGTTTGAATTGCATGCAAACACCGATCTTGGTCACAACATGACCATACCGCTCTGCTCTCGTTAACACAGTTCTACGAAACATTACACAATCACCTTGTTCGTCATACATGTAATGACTCATTGTGCTTTATATACGCTAAAGCTTCCAAACCAATGCGATAAGGCCATAACGTAATCATTCGATTAGAGAAGCTTGTATGTAATCCCGAGCAAGGGATAGGATTGAGATAACGCACATCAATGCCATGCTCCTTTCGATTTCCCAGAGGTAAACAACTAGAGATTTGCGTGCCATAGGTCATATGTATTCATTGATGTGAGGCATTTAGGTTCACGTGCACAATAGTAGGGCGACACAATGACCACACGATCAAGTTTCATTGGTTTCAAAATTAAAGGGTACTTATGTATACGTACATGAGACGTTGTCATGACTGATGTTTGACCTCACTCATGGCACAAGAAGCTACCACTCAAGAATTGTAGCAGCTCTTTCGAATACTAAACCTTGGTACCCACAAGTGACCGCCACAAGTCTCCACCAATAGCAAACGAACAACACACGAGACATCTCATACGAATTAAGGAGTCACCTTTCGACACGCATAAGTAGGGAGCAACACGTAGCTCTTCACTCCTGCGGTGACTATAGTGTTGGTCAAGCTCCTAGACTATAAATACCCAAGGATTAGCATTGTAAAGGGTCGAAAGAAATAGCTCCCAAAGGGAAAGTTCCTCCAAAGGAATGATTTCCATCAAGGGGAGAATCGACTTATTGGTCAAAGAACTCTTAGAGATTGAAAAGGCAAAGCTTGAGTGAGTCTTGTCCATACAAAAAGTCCGAGTGTGGGGGTTTTTCATTGACCGTCACAAGTTTCATGGGTCGCCATTCTTTTAAATTCTCTTAGTCTCCCATATAACGCGCTGATTTATTTGGAAATGATGAACAATACACGAGATGAAAAAATATTCGCAAGTGAATACATAGAGAAGTTAATCACATATACATTTATTTGATGGCCCATCTAATGGACGATGGAGGATGTGTATACTATAAAGGAGATTATTATGTAAAAATGTTTTATCATTTCATCAATGCACAAGGTGAATTCAACATCCGATACAGGTGATCCAGTAGTAGGAGGTACATGGGATGTTGGGAAGTCAAAAGTTCGATTCCTGCCTCCGTTCCTTCACTTGAGTGGAAAACCAAGTCTTATTATCCTTCCTTCTATTGGATCGAGTCGGTCGGCACAAACCAATTAACCTGGTTTGTGGTCTTCTTGCCAATTAAGTCACGAGTTCAATGTTTGTCACCAAATGTGAATTCCTCGTCATAAATAAAAAGGATGAATTTCAACAAAGGTATGATAGAAATAAGACAACGACATCTAAAATTTAATTGAGTCTAAACCCGTTTGTTGTGATGTGTTGATTGTTAATATGTTACCTTTTTTGGTCAAAGATAACTTACCCATTCTACTAATTAAATACTTATTTATACAAATATAATGCCTATAATGCTCCAAACAAACCTTAATTGGGATGCAAAAATTGATGTTTGTGTAGGAGCATATGACCACTAGTTCAAGTAGTAACAAGTTGAACAACTTCAGCAAGTCCAAACACCCCCTTGTTGTTTGCCTCCCTGTCTCTCTCTAACCCCTTTGGCATATTTGTCATCTGCCTTCTACAAAATCTCCCTCTTCCCACTTCCGTCACCACCAACCAACCAGAGAAAAAAATCTCAACTTTCTTCTATTTCTTCTTCTTCTTCCTCCTTCCTCCTGCTGACTTTCACTTTCCAGGAGCCTGCAAATGGCGTCCTCCATTTCAGGCCTCTGCTCCTCCCACCACCGCCACACTCTCAAACCAAACCTCCACTCCATCCCCAAAGACCCGATCTCCAACCTGACCCGTTTACCCCTCCCTTTCAAGCCCGCCCGCCCTCTCTCCGTCCAAGCCGTCGCCCGCGACATTCCCGCCGATCTATCATCTTCCAAAAACAACAGCGGCCTCCCTCCCATGGCGGAGATTACGAAGAAGAAGAGCGACGGCGCGCTCGAAAAGGACCCACGCGCTCTCTGGAAGAGGTACGTTGACTGGCTCTACCAGCACAAGGAGCTCGGGCTTGACTTGGATGTCAGCCGGATCGGGTTCACGACCCGGTTTGTGGAGGAAATGGAGCCCTGCCTCCAGAAGGCGTTTAAGCACATGGAGGAGCTCGAGAAGGGCGCGATTGCCAACCCTGATGAAAGCAGAATGGTCGGCCATTACTGGCTCCGGAAGCCGGAGCTTGCCCCCAATTCGTTCCTCAAGAGGCAGATTGAGCAAACCCTTGATTCCGTCTGTGAGTTTGCCAACGATGTCGTTTCCGGCAAGGTTGGTCTCTCTAAAAGGTTAATTCTTTTTTGATCTGACCAGATCGGGTTGAGTATTTCGCTCCTTGAAAGCTAGGGTCTTTGGTTTGCAGAATGGTTGGTCTCTTTAGCTGAGCTTCTGATTGGGAATATTCTGTTGGCATTTGGAAGGCTGAAAATGACATTCTCTTTGATGGTCATAAATGCTTTATGTTGTCATTTTATGCAAAAAAAAAATGAGGGGGAGATTGATTGTGGAACTACTTGGTAGCAAAAATGGAGTTTTATGGGTGGTGGTGAAGAAAATTAAGACCATTTAGAAGTAAGATTGAACAATTGGTGAAAAAGAATGACATGACAAGTATCACATCTTTGAAAAAGGGCACAGGGTGTATTGCATTTGACAACACATCTAGTCACTGGATTAAATTTTGAATTTGAAGATGTGTGTTAGTGATTAATTTGGTTCAAAAATAATATGTGGTCACTTAATCTTAGTGTAGCTGACATGAGGATGTCTGCAGATTCGAACTCCATCAGGGGGTTGCTTTACCCAAATACTTTCTGTTGGGATTGGAGGCTCAGCTCTTGGCCCACAGTTTGTGGCTGAGGCATTGGCTCCTGATAATCCTCCTCTAAAGGTATATATATCGATGCTCTTTTTAGTCAATTATGTTATGAATACGTCAGATCCTTATTTTTCTTGAGCTTGTTGCAGATAAGATTCATTGATAATACTGATCCAGCTGGAATTGATCACCAAATTGCCCAGCTTGGACCTGAGTTGGCTTCTACTCTTGTAATTGTGATTTCAAAGGTACCCTTCAATTTTGTTTTCACCATCTATATTGATAAGGGAAACTATGCTTCTTTGTCTCAGCTTTATTAATGTTTTTTTTTGCCCATTACTCTTCTTGACTATTTCTTAGAGTGGTGGCACCCCGGAAACAAGAAATGGTCTGCTGGAAGTACAGAAGGCTTTCCGTGAAGCTGGCTTGGCGTTTCCAAAACAGGTTTTGATCTCAGGTTCTTGATTCAACTTCTTGTTAACTCTGATCCCAATGCAACATGAACTCCTGTTTTAGTTCTATATGGTGATTGGCGAGGCCTGTAACCGACATCTGTAGATTTTTTCCCCTTATGTACTATTTGTTTTTGTTTTTGAAGAAAAACCACACTTGCATTATGAGGCTTAAACCCATGGTTTATAACAAATCAGGTTAAATGGAAGAATGCCATATTTTATTTTATTTATTCTCAATTACTAAAATATTTTGAAATTTTACTAAAAACTCCGTAGGGTGTGGCTATTACTCAACAAAACTCATTGTTAGACAACACTGCAAGAATTGAAGGGTGGCTGGCTAGATTTCCTATGTTTGATTGGGTGGGTGGTAGAACGTCTGAAATGTCTGCTGTAGGTCTACTACCAGCAGCCCTACAGGTTAGTTCCCCTTCATGTTTCGTGGAAACTAATACTCTTCAAAGCTATGACTAACTCTTAAAACCCTTTCCTGCAGGGAATTGACATTAGGGAAATGCTTGAAGGTGCGGCATTGATGGATGAGGCTACCAGGAGTACTGTGGTAACTCTCAGTTTCACTTTCCACCACTCTTAATCAACCAATATATTTAATCCCTTTTCTTTTATCCATGTTAGCTTCTGGATATCTTCTCTGGCTTATTGATAAAGATTTGTACATCTTGCTTCATAGAATTTTGTGTTCGCATCTTTCCATCTGTTATATACGGTTGCTTAATTGTTTACACATTGGTTGCTTTCTGTGTAGTTGAGGGAGAACCCTGCAGCATTGCTAGCTCTATGTTGGTATTGGGCTTCAGATGGTGTAGGATCCAAGGTGCTTATAAAATTGCATGCCCACTGGTCATGTGGACTCTTTTTGATTGCTGAAGATGAGTTCTATTTGTTAGGTTCCACTGTTGATTTACTTTTCTTTTGAATTGTTTGTTACTTGCAGGATATGGTTGTTCTTCCTTACAAGGATAGTCTATTACTCTTCAGCAGATATCTGCAGCAGCTGGTCATGGAATCACTTGGAAAGGAGTTTGATCTTAATGGTAACAAGGTATGCTGCAGAAATCGAATATCACTTCGTATAATTCATGATTTCAGATTCCTCTGAAAATTCATGTTTGATTAAGTTGTTGCTTTGATTTATGGCGCTGGTACAAATTCTCATGATAAGGAATTCTTATCATCACACTGTCTACGAAGATAAAACAAAACTAAAGATAATTATAAGATCGAAAATAATGAAACTGGTTTTCATCTTGAAAAAAAAAGAGAAAAAATAAATGACCAGTATACTTTGGTCTCACGCATCAAGCACATAATTTATAACATTCAAATTTACCACGTTTTTTTCTGTGTTCACGAGTCATGATTATTTTGTTTGGTTGGTATGTCAGGTTAACCAAGGACTTACAGTCTATGGAAATAAAGGAAGCACAGATCAACACGCGTGAGTTTCTTTTATGTGCTCTAGCTACTGGTAAACTTATTCATCGTCTACTCCAATAAATATTACCATGTATTAAGTGATGTAATATTTATGTAGCTACATTCAACAACTGAGAGAAGGTGTGCACAACTTCTTTGCAACATTTATTGAAGTGCTGCGTGATAGACCTCCTGGTCATGATTGGGAGCTTGAACCAGGAGTCACATGTGGTGACTACCTTTTTGGAATGTTACAGGTTAGACCTCTATAAATTCAACTAGGATTACTATTCTGAAACAGGATGGGTAAATTCATTTCCCGCATGATGAAGCACTGAGTAACAAGTTCTATTGTGAAAATTTTAGGAGAGAAGCTTCATCAATCATATACAACACACCAAAACTGTATTTCCTTCCTTGAACACATTTTTTTTTTGCAGGGAACAAGATCAGCTCTTTATGCCAACAATCGTGAATCTATTACAGTTACTGTTCAAGAAGTGACACCTAAATCAGTGGGTGCTATGGTAGCATTATATGAACGAGCTGTCGGGTTGTATGCCTCCATGGTAAACATCAATGCTTATCATCAACCTGGTTAGTAAAGAGGCCTCTCCACACCTTTGGATTTTCTTTTCCTCATAATTTTGTTTACTCTTTTGCTTCTTTGACCATTTGCTTACAAACTTGAATTATGCTGCTGTGCAATTAGGTGTTGAGGCAGGTAAGAAGGCTGCTGCAGAAGTTTTAGCACTACAGAAGCGTGTTTTGGCTGTACTGAACGAGGCGAGGTATATCAGTAAAACCTCATTATCTCATTAGGGCCCGTCTGGGTTGTAGCCCCTAATGAATGCAAGATAAATCTGATTATTCACATACATTCTTATTTTTCCAGCTGCAAGCAGCCTGTTGAGCCACTGACAATCGACGAAGTAGCTGAACGCTGCCACTGCCCAGACGATGTAAGACTCCTAAACCCTCTAAAACCCGAATGGGATTTGAAGGATTGATGATCTAAATCTCATCCATTGCCCTGAAATCCTGCATTTTTCTTAAAAATGGAAAATGGCCATGAATATTCCATTTGACTGACATTGCTTATCACTTTATCAGTTATCTGTGAATGTTAAATCCTTTTGTAAACCAAATTTAAATGCAGATTGAAATGATATACAAGATCATTGCCCATATGGCAGCGAATGACAGAGCGCTGATTGCTGAAGGCAACTGTGGTTCTCCCCGGAGTATCAAGGTCTTCCTCGGGGAGTGTAACGTCGACGAATTGTATGCATAAATTAACGCCTCAAAAAAAGTTTGATGCTTGCTTTTTGCAACGAGTATGATGTTAATAAATGCATTGTGAGTTAAAACATGTGGATGTCATTTTCTCAATTCTAGGTTGTTTTTTGTTAATAAGTTTCTAGAGGAAGAAAGACGACGGATTCTTTCCTTGAACTTTTTGAGCTACAAATACAGTTCATGTGTTTGATTGACTTTAGTGGGACTCCATTCAAAAATCTGGTTTTGGATGCTTATGCAAGTGATCTGCTATCTTGGACCTTATCAGCATGATGTCGAAGTTTGAGCGTCATGGTAATATGACCCTTTTCTTCATCAATTGCAATAATTTCACTAATCCAACTTATATTACTAAATACAAACATTGTTCAGGAATCAGGATAAATTAATTTGATGTTGCTCACAAAATAAATATTTTTAGTTAACACAATCAATCCTCACTACCCTAGTTGATAAATGATGACATTCTTGACCTTCGAATTTGAATTATCCTCTTTTGTCGTAATAGCTTATGTGTCTTTTATCATCATCGAGTTTAAACTTATAATTCATTTCATACAAGCTTCCCTACAAAAGAAGTTTGCTCCTATTCCTTTTGTATACCAAAACCGCAAGTAGGGTAACAAACGTCAGGAAATCTACAAAGAGGTCCTCCACATTCCCTGTGTCCAAACAAACGGCCCTACGACTGCCACGTGTCCAATTACCGAATTACCCGGCCCCGCTCAATTCTACACATTTTGGAGTTCCGTTGAACCAAGAAAAAACGAAAAAACCCCCAAAACAAACTCTTCCGATTCTCCACATTTATCTTTTAGATCTCTCTCTTCTCCTTCTCCTTCGACGTTTCCAAATCATAATTCCAAATTTTCAATTTAAAAAAAATTGGAAATGCAAAGCTACATTGTCGAAGAACTTCCGATCAATTTATCAAATTATCAGTTTATTCTATGGGGGTTTGGTTTTTGAGACGATGAAATGAATTTCCGTGGCGAATTTCGTCCGATTTGGTTTAGGTTTTCGTTTCGTCGGTAGCGCGAGGAGGCAGAATTAGTTGAACTAAAAATGGGAGAAGACAAAAAAATGTCCACCAAAATCCCCGAATCTTCATCCACGGTAATTGGAAAATATTCATTCTCCTAAAAAATATCGACAATGTGCGCGTAGTCTAGAGAAAATTCCCTCGAATTTCATGCGTTTGCGTGTGGTTTTCCATCTTGATTTGGATCAGAATTGAATGTATGATTATCTGGTTTTAGGCGCAGCAAGGAGAGAGCCAAGCTGGGCCGCCTTCTCAAGCCGCGCCACAGGATTTGCAGCAACACGCTCGAAATGGAAACACGGTGATTGTGATTTGAGAAGACAACTTGTTTTTTTAATTTTCAAATTTATGCCGATTTTTTTTTAATCCAATTTGTTATTATCATCGTCAATTGCATTTATATTCCTGTATTTGCAATCCTGCATCCATGTCTACTTCATTTTGTATGGTGTAACTTTCCAATCTCTCGGCGTCTAAGATTCAAGTTGTCTGTCTCTTGTTTGCAGGTAAAGAGTGGGCCGCTCTTTATTTCATCCAAGGGTAAGCTTCCTCTATGCGGACGAATGGGGTTTCAATTTCTGGAAAGTTACATTTTTTGAGCTTATCAGGCTACGTTAGGATCTAATTTTTACTGTAGCCGTTCAAGGTTGAAAGTTCAAAACGATTGCTAGTTGCATTTTTTATATCAAATTTGGTAGGGCAATAAGGTGTTGGTGATTTGGGTTGGTAAACATTCCTAACGCAAAGTCTGTGATCTGTTGTTTCTTTTGTCTAGGAATTGGATGGACATCTTGGAAGAAAAGATGGTTCATCCTTACACCCAACTCTCTTATCTTCTATAGAAATGATCCAGTAAGTGCTTCTTATCAAGACACCAGGATAAGAGTAGTTATCGTCATTTATTTGTGCTCCGTGACCTGTTTAAATGAAAAAAGGGAATAGTTACTGAATATCTCTCAGAGAATTGACTTTGAGGCACACTAATGTCATCTTTAGTATCACCTTAATTATAAAATATATTGTTTATATAACCAATTATTACTCCATTAAGATTTAAGCTACCTCAATTTAGTTTTCCTTTATTCTTCCTTCTTTTACTCCTTGTAAGCCCTTACCTTCGAGCAAAACAAGTGAAACTGTAGAACAATACAGAGAATGCCAAAGTAGAAAAATCTTGTGTGGGACAAGCTGACTACTGACCGTTTTGAGTAAGTTTTCTTAATGCTGATTTATCTTCTAGAATGCTGCTGTTCAAAAAAGTGGTGAAATAAATCTAATACTTGGTGGCATTGACCTCAACAACTCAGGCAGGTTAGCTTACTGTTCTACTTTTTCTTTTTTCTTTTTCCTTCTCTTCAATGTGAAATCTCTTACAATGGTCTTTCTTACCTGTGTTTTTGGATAGTGTGGAAGTCAAACCAGACAAGAAACTATTGACTGTGCTTTTTTCTGATGCTCGTGATGGACGTGCTTTCACACTTAAGGTGTTGTTAACATAAATCACATTGTTTGTAGACTGATTTGAGTATTACTTTTTTCAATTCTAGGTGATTCGTTGAATGGAGATAATTTTGAATGTCTACTAATTCCGTGTAAGTGCAACATACATAGGGTGTGATGTTGATTAACTACCTTAGAAAAAATTAGCTAGTTTGTAGCTTATAAGCTACTAGATAAACGGATACTGGATCTTATATGTTATAGCCTTATAGGCTATAAGTTAAATGAAACTAGTGACAAGAATGACATTAGCCTGCTTTCAAGATTCCAGAATTAGAATTTAGGTTCTGTTTAGAATTAGTTCAGGGCTATCTCTGTGATCTCATGCTACATGTGGGTATATATATTGTTGAATCAAAGTCATTCTAATAGAAAGATGGAAGTTTGTTTAAAAGTGCATTAATTCTCATCGCAGGCTGAAACTTCAGAGGATCTATATGAGTGGAAGAGTGCGCTTGAGACTGCTTTGGCACAGGCACCATCTGCTTCAGCTGCCTCAGGTCATCATTGCCTCCTTAATAGTGAACAAATTGAGGCTGATAATAGCTCTTCTGAGCAAGGTATGTTTCTCTACTTCCACATTGTCTCAGTATGGAAGTAGTTATCCTTATTCTTATTTGTATTATTTTTTGTGCACTTGGACTTATTTTATAGTGAAGGATGTGCCTCCTGTAAAATATGTGGTCATTGGTAGGCCAGTTTTGCTGGCTTTGGAGGAAGCTGATGGATCTCCTTCTTTTCTGGAGAAAGCTCTTACATTTATTGAAGATCATGGTGAGATCCTCTTTCCTACAGTAATTTGGTTTTGGTACCATTTATATGACATGTTTTCTACTGAGTAATAGTTGCTGTAACAAAAAATTCATAATAAGTACTCTCAGTGATATTTTAGTTCACAAAACTTCCATTTTCAAGTAGTACTCAATCTTCCATTTCAAGGTAATTCCAAAGGATTCTACTGATAGAGGATGTTTATAACATTTTCTCCATAAAATAGAGAGAAAAACAAAACAAATGCATTTAGGACATGCTTTTCTAAAAGGAAAATTTCATAAAACCACCTCTGTGCATTTTTTTTGTTACAACCATCCCTATTTTTTTTGTTTAGGGGTTTTTAAGATGAATGGTATAAAAGAGGGGTGGTTTTATGAAAGTTCCCCCCTTTCCAAAACAAAACAAAAAATTCTGACTACTTCAGCTCTGATGAAACATCATTCATGTTTTTTTCGTGGATTTTGGAAAAGTAGAATAAATGTGGTTTTGAGAAAAAAAGGTATAAAAGAGATTAATAAAATTTTCATTTCTATAAAACAGAACAAACAAATTTTGACCATTTTAGCTCTGATGAAACAGGAGTCAAAATTGAGGGGATTTTGCGGCAAGCTGCAGATGTTGAGGATGTTGAACGCCGAGTTCATGAATATGAACAGGGTTTGCTTCACTTGTTACATTTTTGTTATTGCTTACAACTTGCATGTACATGGTTAGCTATAGAAGTAGGAAGAGCTGTGAATTCTTCTAGTCACTAGGTAAAGAGTTTTTGTTGAGTCATAAAATCCAATAAAAACTAGATAGAACATGTAAGTATCTGGCATCATCAAGAAAGATGAGTTGGGAGTGGACTAAAACAGTCTGGGGAACTACCTCATGCCAATGTGAGGACACCTGAAGGGGATCAGACTGGGAGTTTTAAAAATAATTCTTGATTCTTTGTTTGTTGGCTCTATTGTGAATTAATTCCATTGCTGAGAATAATCTTTTTTCTCAAATCAGGAAAAACTGATTTTTCACCGGACGAAGATGCACACATTATTGGTGATTGTGTGAAGGTATTTTTTCTAATGCCACAGTTATTGTAGTGATCATTGTGTATTAAATTTACTAGCTGTTATTAATTATTAACTAAACTTTGTTTATTTATTACTCCCTCCGTTCTATTCTACTTGTCCATGAAGCCTTAAATTTTTTTTCAGTTCTATTTGTCCTTGAAGCTATATTTGTACAAGATTTTCCATTTGTACCCTTTATATGTAATTAATACACTTGGGAAAAGTCTATAAGAAAAGAAAAATGTATAATTAATAAGGGTAATTAATAAGGGTAATTTAGTAAGATCATACCATGCCTTAATATATGTGTATTAGGCCTTCATGGACAAGTAGAATAGAACAGAGGGAGTATAGAAGACCATGTCTGTGTTAGTTAATTGCCTATTTTAACACAATCTGCAGCATGTATTAAGAGAATTGCCATCTTCTCCAGTTCCTGCATCTTGCTGCACTGCACTACTTGAAGCATTTCGTAAGTTGACAAAGAAACTCGTTTGCTTTACCTTTTGACTGATTGCTATAATGCAAGTAATCTGAAGCCTGTAGTCCACTGCCCCGGTCAAAAAATATAGTTTTGAATAATTTCATGTGTGTAATAACAGTCTACTTTCCAATGCTATTACTCATTGGTATGATTAAAGTTTTATGAATCATAAGTGAAGTAAGGCTAAGCGCTATAATCAGTCTTGCTGCTTTAGCAATTTGACTACAGCCCTGCTACACTTTTAAGGAAAAAAAATACTTTTTGCTAAAAAGCATTGCTTTTTTTGTCTTGAAATGCATGAAAAGTAATTGTATTTTACGTACATGACAACAAAAAAAGCAATGCTTTTTAACAAAAAGTATTTTTTTTCTCTAGAAGTGTAGCAAGCAACATGGATCACTTCCCCTATGTACTCATCTATCCCTTTCCTTGTTAAGCTCGAGTTTTGAGTTTGTTCTTGCAGTGTCAATGATGGAATAGTTGTAAATATCATCTAAAAAAACTAAGCTGACAAACTGCGGCCAATCCAGTTTCTGAGCCAAAGAAGGGTTAACCTGGATATTTCAAAATTTTCTCTATATGGCTACCTGATTTTTTTTAACAAAATTCATGGATTTTTGTTACTTGACTTGATTCTCACACCTGTTATAGAGTCTAACAATTTTGCCAATGATGTCTAGGGAGTGAACGTAGCAAAAGAGCCAACTCCATGCGTATAGCAATATTGGAAACATTTCCAGAGCCAAATAGAAAGTTATTACAAAGGTAATTTATGCTAAAGTTGCCTTTAATTTGTCTGAACTCATTCCTTTTCAAAACATTTGTTTGATCTAGATTTCTCAATTTTTTCTGCATATATGAACATTCTAAAAGAGTATTTGACCATGTAAAAGTATCATCAATTCATTAGTAGATCAAGTTGACAATATTAACTGCATGGTCTGCATTGAGAATCTACCAGCTGATATGGTCTGCATGGTCTGCATTGAGAATCTACCAGCTGATAATCCAAAGCACACTTAAAAGAGAAATCTCTGGTGTTAAAGAATTCATACAGGGATACATGGTTTTACTTTGCTATATTTCAAAATCATCGCCTCGTATAGTCCTACACAAGCGGGATTTGGGGGGTCAAGATGGGGGTACCCATACCGTGATCAGGAGGATGCGCCCGATAGACCCAAAGAAAACTGAAATTCAGCAATGTGACAATAATAACTGAATTTCGTTAAAATGCACCAAATTGATATAAGGGTTTTACTTTGCTATGTTTAGTTATATAATGCATTAAATGGTGTAATCCAAACACACATTAAGCCTTCCTTATATGTTCTTTCACGTACAATTACTGTTTTGTCTATGATTCTATACTCTACAGCTTAAAGTTTCTGTCCAACCAGAGTGGTTTCTTGCTTTTGACAACCAAAATGCAGTTGCTTGATGATCTCTTACTAGCCATGGTTCATCTTGGATTGCTAACCAGTTTATGGGACTATGATTTTGGAAAAGCTCTTACTGTTCATGTCTTTTCATGGCGAGAAGTAAGAATTTGATCTTTTTTGAAAATATTTTTTTTCTGGTTCAGGCTTCTAGTGATGATGCAAACTGTAATTGCTCAAAAACAAGTGAATCGAATGAGCACATCAGCTGTAGCAGCCTGCATGGCTCCTTTGCTTCTTCGTCCTCTTCTCGCTGGTGACTGTGAAGTAGAAAACCAACACTTTGAAATGGGTGGTGACAATTCTCTTCAACTGTTGCAAGCTGCTGCCGCTGCAAACCATGCTCAAGGCATAATTATAGCATTGCTGGATGAGTATGAAAAGATCTTTGGAGTAAGCCCTGGTCACTTCTTCCCAGTTTCTCTCATGTTCAGGATTGTTGAAGCTTTTGAAACAGGCTTCTAGATTGGTAGTTAAATTATTTCATGGATTCATTTGGTTTCACATTTATTCTTTTGGTATGATATAGAACTAGTGAACAAAAAAGCAGCACTTTGACGTGTAATTTGTGCCTAAGCAATGGCACGATAAAACCTTCACCTTTAGCGTGCTCGTAGAGTCAATCCTAAAATAATTTCATAATTGTCGCATCTGATTTTGTTTTCTCCTTGTGGGTGTGTGCCTCTAACTTTCATATCTAAAGTATACTTTCCAAAAATATTGATGTCTTTCATGAGGCATGTGCAATAGACCTGGTCACTTTATTTTGTGTTTTCTCCTTGTGACGTGTAGTTTGCGCCTAAGCAATGCATCAATGCACTCAGTCATGGAATATTTTGACATACAACAATACATTGTTTTTCGTTAATTTCTTACTACTATCTTATCTGTTCAGTTTCCTCATTGCTTGCCACCTGTTCAAATGTAGAATGTCAATCAAGGAAATTCACTGTCCTCTGAGCTGTTCTCAGATGAGGAAGGGGAAGATAGTGGGACAGAGGGGGAAACTGAGTATGAAGATGATGAAGATGAGGATGAAGATGGCAGTGAATATGAGTCAGATGAAGAGGATGTCGAGGATGAAGAGGACGATGGATCAGATGAAGAGGAAGGAGAAACCGAAGACGATGAACATTCAGGAAATGAAATCTACAGTGACAGTCAAAAGGTGAGTACTGAATCATTGGCAGAGTTTCTATACTGCACTTTTAAAAACAGTGATTTAAGACAGGGTAAACCACACAAGCTTACCCATAATTTGGGCTACTTTGAACAAATCCAGCGACATAATTGAAATAGTTTAACCAACCCTTAGCGATACTTTATTAGCAATTCACCTCCAATCCTTTTACCCTTGTTAAAATGTTGCTAGAAACCTTTAACTGTCCAATCTGCCTCAGTAATAAACAAACACACACTAAATGTATTGAAATGAAGGTTATTTTGGACATGGCATCCTTTTTCTTGACATTTTAAAGAGTGTGATCAGGGTAGGTGTTAAATTTCAATAGGAGTATGGATATTGGTGGTCAAATATATATAATATCGTTTATAGTGTGCAAAGTAACCTTACTGTTGTAAAAGGATTTGAAGAAAAAACATTTGATTCCATTTTCTCCTCTATATCTTCGGGTTACTTTGAATCAAAATGGCAATTTTTTACCTCATCATCGCCACCCAGTATAGTCCCGCACAAGCAGGATCTGGGGGGTCAAGATGGGGCCACCCATATCCTGAACATGTGAGGAAGATGCACCCGATAGACCAAAGGAAAGGAAAACTGAAATTCAGCTATGTGAACTGAAATTAGTTAAAATGCACCAAAATTGATGTAGGGCCAACATTTTACTTTATTAATAAAAGAATGCACCGTGATTTGGAAAAGAGTTTTTCTTCCAAAACAACCATGTCATATAAGTACAAACATGGCTTCCAAAGCAACCATGTTATCCACATGCTTGTAACTTTCAAAACTTACAAGGACATATGTGTTCAAGGATGTTGTCTTGTAATTTAAGATGCAGTCACTTGCATGACCCATTTCCAAAAAAATATCACATGTTGCCCGGGTTCAACCTCTAGAAGCATAACTCTTTCTTGTAAAGCCATATTATGCTTGTTCGTCACGATTCATGAACTGCCTTTATCACTAATTGCCTAGTATTCCCTAATTAATGGATGTTTATCTTTTCCCGGATTGAACTTCCTCATAGTTTGGGCAGTTGCATTACCATAAAGCTATCTCCTTTTTCCCTTTATTTGTTACTTTATTTAATCCTTAACTAATATGCTCGCAAGACTTAGCTAATAGTGGAACTACTTTCTGTTTTAGGCCAAGGTGAAAAAGAATCATCCAACGAAGTTGTCACCTGAAGACGAGTAAGTCCTGTCCCTGATACCAAAGAACATGTTTTGTGACTTTTCTTGAAGGGAAGCATGAATTCTGTATGTTTAGTTTCATGCATGATATCTTTGGGAGAAAATCAAATTGCCCGAATCTGTCTTTTCAGCATGTTTTTTTTAAAGTAATAGAGCATAACTGCCATCTCAGACACTTCAGAATTTCCATATCAGCTAATTCTCCCTACTCAATGAAAAGTTCATCCTTTGGTAAAAATTTTAATTCCATAACTATTTGTTGGGCCTGACTTCCAAATTCTAATGCAGGAAAGAACTCAAAAAGCTTGAAGCTGAAAAGAATGACTTGGAAATGCAAATTGCAGCAGAGGTAAATGTATTCTTCTCTTTTCTAGCATTCCTTTATTCACTAACTGGAAAGCTTTTATTTGAGAGTTACTCACTTGCCTACTTTATCTCTGTAGGGTGAAGGCAAAGAAAGTCTGCATTCAATTCTGGGGAGACGAAAGAAAGCTTTAAATGAGCGTCGTCTAGCTCTTGAAAGAGACGTATGCCCTATATATAAACTTTTTATTGCATTGTAGTTTCTATTTGTGAGGTGCATATACACCATGTGCAAAACTAGTTAAGGTCAAGCGCTCCAACAAAAGGACAATAACAACAACAACAAAAGGACAATAACTGGAATATATTTTTAATTCTCAATGGGCTCTTTGATTACATGTTTTGTGGCTTTGCTCATTATATGTCCATGGAAACATTTGATAGAGGGAAAGATATTCATCTTGACCAACAATTATAGAAGAGCTGCATAGAAGAGCATCTGAGTTAGTCTCCACTTTATAGAAGAACTATCCATCTTTCTTATTATTTACAACTTATGCCGTTTGGTTCAGATCTTTTTCCTGATACACAAGCATTTAGTTTTCTTATTATCCATCTTTGTTATTATTAACCTAGCTGAATTGAACTTTCAGCTTGATTCTGTTTTGAAATCCTTCTTCTCATTCCTCATTGTATTTGATATTCTCTTTGATTTTTGTAACTAAAACAACATTAATTATGACACAGGTTGTCAAAATGACAGAACAATTGCAAAATGAGCGAGATTTAAAGGCAGCTTTAGATGAAGGACTTGGCATATCCCAGACACCAGCCTCAGCCAATGTTGATGAAAAGGTCAGTCTAATGTTATATCTCTTTTTAATGCCAGATTCTGAGCCTATCATTATCTCCTTGGTCCTCATCAGGTTCCTAATCCTGTATTATGTTCATTATAGATAAAGACAGATCCAAAGGAAATGGTTGCAGAAGAAGATGGTAAACACAGTCAGAAGCAGAGGGCAGATGATCCAGGAATGCATCATAATCAACAATCTGAAGAGAAACATTCAACTACATCTGATAGAAGCATTCCGCCACTAGAAGCTTCAAGTCAAGAGACAAAATTGTAGGCTTTTGAACCTCCTCTCTCGTTAGAATTTAGCCTTTGGACTTTAATTTATCATTGCTACTTTCTTCCAATAGCTAATTTATGTTTAATATTTTGGTTGCAGGACACATAATGCTGATAAGCCAGCTAGAAGTAAGGTAGGTGATAGTATTATAATATCTTGATTCTATCATTGCTCAATGCTGGAATTAAAGAAGCAATAAAAAAAATGTTATGAAGGTGGCATATAATCAAAAGCTGCAAATTGCAGCACAGCTTTTAGAGCAAGTTAGTTCACAATCTACGAGGTTATGGAGTACTAAAGGTACTGCAATCTGGTAATCTGTAATAAGAAATGAAACTTTGGGCTGATAGTAAATATATTACCTTTGCACCTTTTATAAATGAATTAAATCCGTATGGGACGAAAAGTGAAGGTTTAACAATGATTCATGATTCATAGTAGATAATCTTAGACTTGGCCATGATTGCAAGAAACTTTAACTTGTCACTTTCTGGTAGATTTTTTTTTTCATTTCTTTTTCTACAAATTGATTTTGATTTTCTGTCCAATTAGAATCTGCTCACATATATTACATGCTATCATCTGAGTATATCTTCTATGGACAACAGAACACCAAAGCTGATGGAGCATATGGTGTTAGTGATAAAAAGCAAGATCCATTTTCTTTATCAATGAAAATTCACACCCCACATACTGAGTCAGCGCGGAGTGTCAGTATGAAAGTTTCCAGCAATACATCTGCTGATGCTAGTTTACCAAAGCCAATGGCATCTTCTACATCTAAGAGGTTCAACCCTAAGAACGAGGTTGGCGTTTTCACCTTACCATTTTCTCTATGCACTATCTTCTTTGATGTACATCTAAAAGTGCGAGAGAGACATTAATAAGATGAGATCAATTACTTTTTTTTGTTCAATATGTGTGGATTAACGGGTACTTGTGATTGTGCAGCAGGCAAATTCTAATGCATTTACGCTGTCCAAACTGACCACCCGCCTTAACTTCTTGAAGGAAAAACGTAACCAGATTGCCAATGAGCTCCAGAATTTGGATAAAAGCGGCACAGAGTCAACATCAGACCATTCTCCTAAAAAAGCTGAAAAGGGCAAAGGTCCAGAAAGTGGTCACACCATTAACAAAAAGCAAGAAGGAAATTCTACTCAGAATCAGGAAGGAGGAAATGGGTCCCAACCACAACAAAATTCAGACAAGAAGTCAGCAACAGAAGCCACTTCATCCTCTAACCATGATGCAAGCAAAAAGAGCCATGTTACAAAATCAGCAAGTGTATCACACGTCGAATCTGATAGAGGGAAGACAATAGAAGGAAATAGGCGTACAACTCATCATCCAGAGAAAGCAAAACCAGCAGAAAGTAGATCAATGCGGAAACGTATCTAAAACATCAAGATCACAATAAAGCATTTCGTCTAAGACGTCAAATCTGTATATATCATCAACATGAATGTCGCTTGCCCTTCTTCAACTATTTATATTACAACTGTAACGCCATGATGACAAGTAAACAATTACCAGTACTTATACAAGAGATAGGATTATCAGAACTGTAGAGGTGATAGATGACTGATGGCCTTGTCCTGAGAAGGAGATACAGGCTATCCAGGTTTTGATTTTTGTAATGCAATTTTATGCACAGTACACACATAAGCAGCTCATTAACCAGAACTTTGTTTTCCTGTATTTTTATTACCTTATCAAGCATTTGCTTATAACTTTACCAGTAATTAGAGCTCAAAAATCATCCTAATCAAACTGCAGGAAACCAAGTTAACTTGAGTAGTATCTCTCATCCTCTACAGTTAATTTCTTATGCAGTTGATCTAAATTAGCACATTCTTCTTTGTTGAGATTAAATTTTCATTGCTTCAGTAACAGCAGATATTCCAACTGGTTGAAAATCATTGCCTTCCTAGCAAGGCAATCACAAATCCTTATAACTAGTTTGAATCAATTTATGTTGACAGGGATACCATACGAGAAACAGCAATAATCTTAATCATTGATCAATTACAGAATTGGTCCAAGAATTTATTACAAGACACACACACACACACATAACGGCTGGCAACAAAGGGAAATTCACACTCGTTTGTACAATACAAATCAATCTAATAAGATCAACAACAGTTTCAAAATCACCGCAGCATTGGAATGCACAGACTGCAGGTTTGTATGTTCATATAGGAGTCGATCGGATGCAGCCAAGTGAAGGAGAGGAAAGGCACTAACAGCAAGGATGATACTATTACACAACATCGCCTGCATTGAAAGAGTAAACAAAATAAGATCAAGCAGAGCACTAATTTATATGATGTACACACTTGACTAGGGTGCAACTAGGAAGGGTAGAATGACTATAGCTCTTGTATCAACAAATGTTGAAAACACATGTTAAGGTAGACAGTCACAAATTTATATGCTGAACAGCTCGTCGTCTTTTAAAACGTGGGATTGTATGTGGCTTTAAGTATGGATACGTTTTCATATTATAAATTAAATGTTTTAGAATTTTCTAACTCAGCTAGCTTTTAGTGCTGAACCAGAACTCTGCTTGCTGTACAATCAGGTACTAAATGGTTTCAGTCTGATTCAATGATTTCTGGTCATTCTCAAATGTCTAGTTCATATTATACAGATTATTGAACTTTGAAGCTAAACTGCACTCCTAAGTCCTAACAGCTAGTTGTAACATAATTAGTCACCTGATCTTCTTTAAATTTTGTAATTGTAACTAAATTCATGATCTGTAATTTTATTTTTTATAAAAATAGCAAGCTTAGGTTGATATTTGGTTATTGAAATTGGTTTTAAGTAGTTTAAATATGAGTTAATGAATATGTAATTTTTTTTATAAAAAAAAAAATTTAGCAAGCTTAGGTTGATATTTGGTTGTTGAAATTGTTTTAAGTGATATAGATATGAGTTAATGAATCTGTAACTACAATGTTCAAGCTTTTCCCCTTATATATTAACCATTTAATTGTAAATTCTTTTGTTCTTGTTTCTCCTTATATTTGGACCAAACCATCGTTTGAGAATATAGGCTAGAAAGTGCATAAGCATGACAAAAAAAAGTTACCATAGCTTAAACAAATGGCCAAAGTTTTTTTCAAAATAAAACAAATCTCAACTTCCTAAAATTTGCATGCCACCTTGGTTTTTATTTGCTTGTTTTCAAATTGATTTTGATTAGGTTCTAGATGTTTGATGGCTCCTTGGCCCTTAGGTATGTACAGACATAAGAGTTAGAGGTCGACGAACATAAACATAAATAGGAGACAACATGCAAAATTTTCCCCTCTTGCATGATTAGTGAAAAACTAGTCGTTAAGAACTTGATTCCTAGACAGAGTAAATACCAGCATCATGGTCTACCAAAATACGTACCTTGAACAACTCCAGCTTCATCCTTCACAATGACTACAGGGCAGGATGCATGGTTGCTGCAGTACTTGCTTACACTCCCCAAAAACAATCTGCCAACATTATTCATCACATATATCAGAAACTGTCTTAAATTTTTTAATGAGCCACTGTTTCACATGTGATAGATCATAAAAGCTAAGAGATATAGTCGAGTGTAATCTAAAAAGGTTTATGGTGTCATATAATAGTGCAGATGAATCAAAAGCCTCACCTCTTAAGACGACCAAAAGCCCGATTTCCCATTACAAGCAAATCAGCATGTAAATTGTCCACAGCTTCACATATCTTCTCCTTTGGATCACCAATAACTACTTGGGTTTTCACATTTACCTGAGAGGATCAGATCATCATATTGAATCACTAAATAAGTGCATAATTTTTTTTTCCCTCCATTATGCTTAGCATCATTGAACTAGTACAGTTTAAGAGAAGTCAAATGTTACTAATAATTGGGGAAAAATCAATTTTTCTTTTACCAGTAACCAAAATGATTATCAGAACTTATCTCAATCTTTCAACACTATGAGTGACAAGATAAGCCATAATACTAGTTTCATCTCACCCATAGTTCAAGTCATCTTCTCAAGCAACCTTTGGTTATGCATCTAGTCAAATACCAATTCTAATTTGCAACAGAATAATTCCACCCATTAATCATGTCCCCTAACAAGGTTGAATTCTTCTAGCTTAAACAAAAATTCTAGCCAAAACTTAATTGCTGGCACAAACTAGCCTAATCAGGAATCACACTCGAAAAGCAACCTAAATTTGACCAGAAAACACCGAAGGTAATACTAGTAAGCGGTATAACACGAAGTCTTACATTCTT
Source organism: Fallopia convolvulus (assembly GCA_964016875.1). Lineage (NCBI taxonomy): Eukaryota > Viridiplantae > Streptophyta > Magnoliopsida > Caryophyllales > Polygonaceae > Fallopia > Fallopia convolvulus. The sequence continues at coordinate 59,536,986 of OZ024720.1, read as the reverse complement.
CTCCGCACAAATCTCGAGCGCGCGTTCAAGAATCGCATCCGTGATCCGCCGCTGGTGCGCCTCAATAGCGGCTGTAAACGCTGGCACCTCCATGCCTAAATTCCCAACATAAACAGATCGATTGAAACTCGCAATTACAGAACGGGTGAAAAAAGACAAAATAAATTTTTTGTCCAAAACCCTAAAATCGGAAATCGAACTCAACTGGGGCCGCCAAATGGTATGGATCCGGGGTTGATGCCGACGGCGATCGAGGGCGGGGATTGCACGTGGAGGACAACGATGGATCCACCGTCTCCGGCGTCCGGGGAGGAAGGGGCCCGGAGCCGGAGGTTATTGAGGGCCCAATTAAGAGCGTGCATACTCTCCTCACTGCCGTCGGCGGCGACGATGACGCACCCGAGGTGGCCGGCGGTGGTAGCAGCCATGGGAGACTAGCAAAGGAATCGACGAAGTGAGAATAGAGACGAATTTGTGTGAGAGAGGGACGAATTCAATTATTCAAGAGAGATTGAAAAAAGAGAGGGAGGAGATCAAGAGATGGAAAACTGAAAAGAAGGTTCCGGGAAGTCCACGGATATTGATAATAAGCTGATTTGGAAAACCAGCGGCTTTTGATGCCGCCAACGGGCGCCAGCGCGCCCACAACTCTACAACCCAGCTAATTTTTTTAATGATTTTTTGAACAGATTTTTTTTTTTTAAGAAAACACGCAAGTTACAGAAAGAAGGCAACAATTGATCATATGATTTGTCCATTTTATGATTTCTATAAAATAATTGTCAGCATGGTCATTTTAGGTTAAAGTATACTATGATGATTAAATATGTAACCACCACCGAGGATCGAATCAAATTATACCAAAAATGCAATTAGTGAATTTCAAAAAAATTGAAAAATTTCCCACTAATTTTTTTTTTTGAAATTTATTGCATCCCAATAGATATGTTTGCATATACAGTTTAGGAAAATATGACTTTCTTATGACAATTTAAGTATCAAAAGGTTGGATAACTTGGATCGATCGAGATTTTTTTCCCTATACAATTTTTTACAACCCTCTTGTTAATCTAATCATAATATTATGAACGTTATGTAGACTAAGTTCTTTGTTTTTTACCGGTAAGAATCTCGTATCAATATTGATAAATACAATATGGGTTCGTATCAAAATTAGTCAAATTAAAATTTGGTGTTAATTTGAGTCAATTGGTAAAGTTGAGATTATTTTAAAGTAATTTTTCCTTTATTTTTTAATTTACTATCCTTTTTCTTAATCAAATCAATTAATTAATTTTCTTTTTATTATAGCACCAATATGTTATAATATAGTAAAAATGGATGTGCAAAGTTGTAATTTCACAGTTTTAATGGATTTTAGACGAAAATTTGGTAGTGGGTGGTATGTGATCAACGAAAGGCTTTACAAGGGTGGTTTTCGACAATTTCGGATATAACGGGTGGTTTTCGCTAATCTGCCCTATTATACGAGTGGTTTTTGGTCATTAGGCCATTTTGAAATATATCCCAACAAAAAAAATATTATTGCATCCCAATAGAGGATTAAGATCAAGTGAGGAGGTCTTTTTAAAGGAATTGTGTCCTTTAATTTAATGTGCAATGACTAAAACTTGGATAGGACAATTAACGGATATAATTTAATCCGATTATCTTAGGAGTCGCAATGCTTTGCTAGAAGCCAACTACGATTAATGGGGTTAAATGGGTTAAGCCCATGGCTATTATAATCGGGTCCTATGCGGTCACACACTAAGAGTTGACGGACTAGATCAAAATGAAAGATGGTTTATATTATTAATATATATATATATATATTGGATATATACTAATAGTAATGAGATAAGATTTATTTGTGAAATAAATAAATAATTAAGTGGGATGTAATGAATGGAGAAGGAGTTACATTTTGGATGAATGTTACATTTGAAAGGCTTTTGTAACTCCTCCAAAATTCATTATTCCTTAATTATGAGGAGATATTACAATTGAGGATGAGAATGATATTTAAACGGAATTGACTCTCCTCATATTGATTGATTTTTCCTTCTAGCTTTATTCTCTCCATTTTTGTGCTCTCCATTGTTCTTCTTCCTAGCAGTCGAAGTCAAAGGCGATCTAGACCGGGCTCGTGTGGACCAACTAGAGGAGCAACACGTGGGGCTCTCATCTCTTTCGTTCCTACCCGATTAGATCCGGTTCACGCATCAACAGGTATTTCCTATAAACAATGATTGATCTATAAATTATGCATGAAGATCCTACAATTAGATGTTTAGATATGATCTGAAATTCCGCTTAACGCATCTAATAAACCTTCAATTGGTATCAGAGCCTCTTGCATAATTTGATAGAATCAATCGATCAATAAGTTGATCTTGATGCGAATTTGAATTCAAATCGATAATTTTGATATATAGATCATTGTGCTTGATTGAAATTGGATTTCAATTATTTGGACTAGATACAAGTTAAAGTATATTGTTAATTGTATAATTGGATTTCAATCTCGGTGAGGATACACGAAAAAAAAATGGATTTTAGTTGGAATGTTGAATGTCAACACAATTAACATCTTGTACACAAAATAATTAACATGTATAAACAAGATGAGAGTTTGTTCATCACGTCATTATTTTTTAAAGAGGGATTGGACTCTTATATATCTTTTATTTTATTTTAATTTTGGCATGTGTACTAGGTTTTGTGGATTTTGATCTTATTGTTTTTTTTTTTCGTTCGGCACCGAGAACGTAAACAAAATTAAGATTTGATCTTATATTGATTTAATTAATCATGAGAGTATGAAATTGGATTTGATCTTATTTCTGCTCCTTTTTTGTTTAATTAAAGTGAGAGCTTACGTATGAATTAACGTATAAGATTGTATGGTGTTCTAATACATGAGTACAATTGAAAAATTAATTTGTAATTTTATCTTTTATCTCATGTTGTTTTTGGATTTTGACTAGGTCATGATCCGATATATATTTTCCTAAGGAGTTAGGAAATCCCACTAAAATAAGATAAAATATTAGATTTTATCTTGATCATACAATTTTGTCCGAATAGATGCACTTTGATGATTAATTTTGATTAATACTATATATTATTATTTTTCATGAGATGAATTATTTGATTAATTATTATGCTTGTTTTATATTATGATATATTACTTGCATAAGGTGACTAGTATGGCCCATAAATATGATCTGTGTATCGTTATGTTTTCTTGTACACGATCTGCGCATCGTTTGTTTTGTTGTAATTTAATTTCTGCGATTAGAGTAATTCAAAATTGAAATACAAGAAGAAGTACAAGACATAAGTAAATCAAGGATGGAGATCCATGAAGGATACAAGATGAAGGCATTATGTAGATTAGATCTTTATTTTATGCATCGTAGGGGGCATACTAGGATCACAATTATTGCGTTTTGAATGCTTTATTTTAAGTATTTATATTGTTTTTATTTATGATATTTTTTCACTTATAAATAAAAGACAAATAAAAAGACTTAAGTTCCTAAGGTAAATTGGGGCAATGCCTTTCCATATCATAACCCATTAAGTTTTGGATTTTTGGTTGGATGGGTTTCACAAAAGTGAGGGTGTTCTTCCATAATCTTTGACTAGTGAGGGTGGATCTATACAGGGATTCATAAACCTTGATATGGTTGTACCCAACAAGAGACCAAAAGACAAAGTTTTGGATCTTGAGGCATGGTGATGAGTCCAACATTGGATGTGGACCATTAACCAAGAATTATAAGGAGTTATAATTAGTAATTGTTACTTACCTTGAACACACATGACTTAAGGCAGTGCAAAAGTACGTTGAGTCTTGTTTGGAATAGGATCTTGGAATTGTTTTATTCATTAGGAACATAAATTGTTTATTTGAATAAAATGTGCACTTACTTGTTTTAAAACATGTTTAATATTAAGTATGTGTGTATGTCAAACATAAAACTTTTGCATGTTGTTTTTGTTTTTGTAGAAATCATGTCGAATGACAATTTGAATTCACCCTACGCTCAATAGTTGAGAAAAACAAACTGAACGGAACAAACTTTCTCGATTGGGAAAGGAATCTGAGAATTGTTCTCAGGTCCGAAGGGCGTGAAGATGTCCTAACAACCCCTATCCCTACTATAACTGACACCTCATCAGATGAGGAGAAGAATATAGAAATGGAGTTAAGGAGTAATTCCTTGCCAGTAACGTGTCTGATGCTAGCGGGCATGGAACCTGACCTTCAAAAGAGGTTTGAACACCAAGATGCCTACACTATCATCACCAACCTGAAAGTGTTGATTCAGGAACAGGCTAGGATTGAACGATATGAAACTCACAAGGCTATACTGGATAGCAAGCTTGTGAAGGGAAAACCAGTAGGCCCTCATGTTTTTGACATGATTGGTCTTTTTAGCCGGATGGAGTCGCTGGGAACCCCATATGACCAAGAGTTGGCCACAGATATCGTCTTGCACTCCTTACATGATGGCTTTGCCTCATTCAGGTTGAACTACCATATGCACGGCATTAAGAAGAACCTGAATGAACTCCATGGTATGCTCAAAGCTGCTGAGCAGAATACTCCTACTGACAATAAGAAGGAGGTTCTTAATGTCAACAAAGGGAAAGGGTTCAAGAAGGTGGCCAAGAACAAGAACAATTTCCAAGAAAAAGGCAACCAAGTTGCAAAACCTAAGGGAGGTGAAAAGCCAAAGGTGGCTGCAAACCATGATTGTTTCTATTGCAAGGCCAAGGGACACTGGAAAAGAAACTGTCCTAAGTACATCGAAGACAAGAAGAATGGAACTTTGAGTTCTAGCACTTCAGGTATTTGTGTTATTGAAAATATGACAACCAATGTTCTCACATTAGATAATGGTCCTACTTGGGTATTAGATACTGCATGTGGTGCTCACATTATTTCATATGTGCAGGGACTAAGAAATAAGAGACAAGTTAAGAAAGGGGAGATAGACCTGCGCGTTGAAAATGGAGCAAGTGTTGTTGCACTTACCGTAGGAGATTTTAGTTTATCTTTACCTTCTGGTTTAATCTTAGAACTGAATAATTGTTATTTTGTTCCTTGCATTACAAAGAACCTTATTTCGGTTGCATTATTACATTCTGAAGGTTTTGATTTTAGCATTAAAGATGGGAATATATCCATTTTTAAGAATGATATTTTCTATGCTCGTGCTCCAATGAGTAATGGACTTTTTGTATTGGATCTTAAATCAGAATCTTATAATATAAACACAAAAAGGCAAAAATCAAATAGTTTGAGTGAAGCCTACCTATGGCATTGTCGCTTGGGTCACATCAGTCTTAATCGCATGAAGAAGCTCCATAAAGATGGACTTTTAAAAGATATGGATTATGAATCCATTGAAACATGTGAGTCATGTTTGATGGGCAAGATGACAAGGGCACCTTTCAAAGGTACAAATGAAAGGGCTACTGAGCTATTGGGCATTGTACATACTGATGTGTGTGGGCCAATGAGCACAGAAGCTAGAGGTGTCTATAGATACTTCATCACATTTACTGATGACATGAGTAGATATGGATATGTTTACCTTATGTCACATAAATCGGAGTCCTTTGAAAAGTTCAAGGAATTTAAAAATGAGGTAGAGACTCAAATAGGCAAGAAAATAAAGGCACTTCGATCAGATCGTGGTGGTGAGTACTTGAGCCTTGAATTTGATCATCATTTGAAAAATTATGGGATAGTAACACAACTTTCTACTCCAGGAACACCACAACTAAATGGTGTGTTTGAAAGGAGAAACAGGACCCTGTTAGACATGGTCCGATCAATGATGAGTTTTGCTGATCTTCCGGTATCCTTTTGGGGATATGCCCTCACAACTTCCGTACTTACACTAAACAGGACTTCGTCTGAGACTGTAGACAAAACTCCATATGAGATATGGACAGGGAAGGTCCCAATATTGTCTTTTCTGAAAATATGGGGATGTAAAGCTTATGTAAAGCGTTTACAAACTGAAAAGCTAGCCCCTAAATCAGATAAGTGCTATTTTATAGGGTATCCAAAAGGTAGTTTTGGAAATTACTTCTACAATCCCACTGCGCAAAAAGTGTTTGTTGCAAGGGATAGTGTCTTTTTGGAAAAAGAATTTATTTCCAATAAGTCAAGTGGGAGGAATATTCATATTGAACCAGTTCAAGATGAAGTGCAACAAACTCAACAACAAGATGACATAGATGATGTCGAGGAAGAGTTGATAGTATATGAAACAAAACATCCACAAACTATTCCTGATCTAGTTGTTGAACCCACTCGTAGATCGGAAAGGCCAAGGGTACATCCAAGACGTTATGATGATTTCATCTTGAATGTAAACCTTGATGTTCTTATGTTAGAACATAGTGAGCCTTCTACCTATAAGCAAGCAGTGACGGGTCTAGACTCCAAGAAATGGCTTGAGGCCATGAGGTCCGAAATGGATTCGATGTTTGAAAATCAAGTATGGGACTTGATAGATTTGCCAGATGGGGTAAAACCCATAGGAAGCAAATGGATTTTCAAACTCAAAACTGACAAGGATGGTAATGTATCTGTTTACAAGGCAAGACTAGTTGCCAAAGGCTTTAGACAGATTCATGGTATAGACTATGATGAGACATTTTCACCAGTTGTCATGATTAGATCCATTAGGATAATCTTAGCTATTGCCGCATATTATGACTATGAAATATGGCAAATGGATGTCAAAACCGCCTTTTTAAATGGTTTCTTAAAAGAGGATGTGTACATGACACAACCTGAAGGTTTTGAAGATCCAAATGGTGCTGAGAAGGTATGCAAACTTAAGAAGTCCATTTATGGACTTAAGCAAGCATCTAGGAGTTGGAACTTTCGATTTGATGAGAAGATCAAAGAGTTTGATTTCATTAGATGCGAAGAGGATCCTTGTGTTTACAAGAAGTTTAGTGGGAGCAAGGTAGCCTTCTTAGTCTTGTATGTGGATGACATACTACTTATTGGGAATGACATTCCGATGCTAGAGTCCGTAAAAGAATGGCTGAAGAAATGTTTCTCAATGAAAGACTTAGGAAAGGCCGAGTACATACTTGGAATAAAGATCTATAGAGATAGATTTAAGAGATTGCTTGGATTAAGTCAAGGAACTTATATAGATAAGATTCTTGACAGATTCAAGATGCAAAATTCCAAGAAAGGGTTTTTACCCATGCAACATGGTGTACATCTTAGCAAGACACAGTGTCCTAAAACACCTATTGAGCTTGAGAAGATGAGCAAGATTCCTTATGCTTTTGCTATAGGATCTATCATGTATGCCATGGTATGTACACGACCTGATGCTGCATTTGCTCTGAGCATGTGTAGCAGATACCAATCAAATCCAGGAGAGGCACACTGGTGTGCAGCTAAGAACATCCTGAAGTACTTAAGAAGAACCAAGGATGATTTCTTAGTATATGGAGGTGATGACAAATTAGTCGTTCAAGGATATACTGATGCTAGCTTCCAGACTGACCGAGATGGTTGTGAGTCTCAATTGGGATATGTCTTCATCCTTAATGGAGGAGCAGTGAGTTGGAAGAGCTCCAAGCAAGATACAGTAGCTGATTCTACGACTGAGGCTGAGTATATCGCCGCTAGTGAAGCGGCGAAGGAGGCCGTCTGGATGAGGAAGTTCCTGGATGAACTCGGTGTAGTCCCTAGCATTTCAGAGCCTATCGACATCTATTGTGACAACAATGGTGCCATAGCTCAAGCCAAGGAACCGAGTTCGAGCTCCAAATCTAGACATGTTATGAGGAAGTATCACCTTATTCGACGCATAGTCTCCGAGGGTGACATTAAGATGTGTAAGGTGCATACAAATGACAACATTGCAGATCCATTGACCAAGCCTATGCCTAGGCCCAAGCATGATAGTCACACTAGGGCTAAGGGTCTCAAACACATTGGAGAATGGCTTTGAGATTGCTTTGTATTATATTTTATGTTGAGAGTGTTAGACACTTGTTTTATGTTTGACTTGATGATTTTATGATATATGATATTTCATCCTTATTTATATATTGTTTTAATCGATATTAAATAATATGTCCAAATAATTCATTATTAACAAATGGGATCACCTTAAGTGTTTTGGTGAATGAAACCCCATTAAGTGAAATGAAGTTTTGAATTATTGAAAGTCTATAGTTTGAAATCATCAAAATGGACATAGATGATTTTATTAGTAACTATATTGTAAGTTGACTGATAGCGCCAAGTTTCATGGGCTATAGGGACATGGAGATGTCTAGTCTTTTACAAATATGTGTATGGATGATACATGTAAGACTGACCCACCTTAAGACTTTCCAAAAGAGATTGTAGAGTTTTAAGTTGAACCAGGATTAGTAGATTCCTCAGACATGAGTGTGTTATGGTCTCTCTTGATAATTTGTATTTCTTTGACACTGTTAAACGCTTTCCGTAAAAGGGAGTTATAAAGGCAGTGGTTGAGATTGCCAAAAGTTGAGTGGGAGCCATAGTCATACAAGACTGGAGAAGTCCTCCTAGTTCGTGTTTACAATGATGCATTGAATAGGACTGGTGTCTCGGCCACTTGAAGAGCGAGAAATGAAAATGCATGGCCATGCTCAGATGATTATTTTTCATTCGTTTAATTGAAGTTCAAACTCGGAGTTCAAGAAACACATTTGACATTAGATATGAATGTCACCATATCGTCAAATAAGACATTAAGAGACAAAGGTATCTTATATTGCACACTTGTTTAAGGACAAGTGGGAGATTGAAGGAATTGTGTCCTTTAATTTAATGTGCAATGACTAAAACTTGGATAGGACAATTAACGGATATAATTTAATCCGATTATCTTAGGAGTCGCAGTGCTTTGCTAGAAGCCAACTACGATTAATGGGGTTAAATGGGTTAAGCCCATGGCTATTATAATCGGGTCCTATGCGGTCACACACTAAGAGTTGACGGACTAGATCAAAATGAAAGATGGTTTATATTATTAATATATATATATATTGGATATATACTAATAGTAATGAGATAAGATTTATTTGTGAAATAAATAAATAATTAAGTGGGATGTAATGAATGGAGAAGGAGTTACATTTTGGATGAATGTTACATTTGAAAGGCTTTTGTAACTCCTCCAAAATTCATTATTCCTTAATTATGAGGAGATATTACAATTGAGGATGAGAATGATATTTAAACGGAATTGACTCTCCTCATATTGATTGATTTTTCCTTCTAGCTTTATTCTCTCCATTTTTGTGCTCTCCATTGTTCTTCTTCCTAGCAGTCGAAGTCAAAGGCGATCTAGACCGGGCTCGTGTGGACCAACTAGAGGAGCAACACGTGGGGCTCTCATCTCTTTCGTTCCTACCCGATTAGATCCGGTTCACGCATCAACAGGTATTTCCTATAAACAATGATTGATCTATAAATTATGCATGAAGATCCTACGATTAGATGTTTAGATATGATCTGAAATTCCGCTTAACGCATCTAATAAACCTTCACTTTTAGTATTAATAGTGAGGAGGCTCCTCAAGCATTAAATTTAAGATAACAAATGGTGATTTATAGAATTCCCCAAGGCGATGGACAATTTGTTCGCCTTGATTTCTTGAATTCCCCAAGGCAAGGGAAATTTGACACATTGGTGGTATGTCGAAGGGATCGCTTTCATTCCATGGATCTAGGACCTACCTAGAATTACATTGAAAGGAGATGGACAATCAACAACCAAAAAGTTTACTTGATAACTGACCCCACATGCTATAGTGGGAAGGGTAATCTCTCCTATCGTGTTTCGTGATTCTCCATTGAACCCAACCAATGTTGTGGATTTTTTAACGACGTCATTGAGTCCTAGCCCTAAGTTGTATAGACATCCAACATTAGCAACTTAGTAGAATTTCCATTATCAATCAATACGCGTTTAACCAAGAAATTTGCAATAGTCAATGAGATGATCAAGCAGTCATGATAAATTTTATCTTCCTCTACGTCATCAAAAGTAATTGGCATGTCGTCATGGCTCCTTTGAATTGTAACTCATGGATCTTCAAGCCTTCTACTTCTGAAAATTCTTTTAGTTGTAGATTAGGTTACTCCACAGACTTCAGATCCCCTTGTAATCACATTAATAACATTGGTATGTTTCAAAGGAGGAGGTGAACTTGTTTTACCTTTGTTGCGATCGAGTTGTTCACGCTCTCTCTCTAATATAAGATCTTTGAGATATCCCTTACAAAGTAACTACATCACCTCTTTCCTTAATGAGATGCATTCATCCGTCCAATGGCCATGATCAAAGTAGAAATCGCACCACTTTGAAGTGCCCTTCTCATGTTGTGGAGCGTCGCTTGTTCAAGGCCAATGCACGACATCCCCTTTTTGATGAAAGTCCTCACGGCTTCCATTGTATCCACCTGAAGTTATAATGAGACAGCCTGGGGGTAGCCTAGAATCACCATTCCATTCGAAAGAGCGTGGTCTTGCAACATTCATAGTTTGATCTGGGACAAATGCATTGGGGACTTGGGGTACGAATTATCTCTCGTATCACGCTTTCCATGCCATTGATATGGTCTAGACGAACTAGATGCCTTGACAACGTAAAGGTCGTCCTCTTCCAGCCGAACATGGGACAATGCCTTAATATGTACCTCATCGAAATTCGAGCAAGGATATTGTAACACCCCCATTTTAAAGACTTATAATGGGATGTTACCGAGGTCGTTGAGGCTTAAGTGACCGTAAATGAATAAAGACATGTTTAAATAAAATAATCTGATAAAACAAATTGTCTTATATTCAATAACATGGTTACAAGAGTTTACAACAGAAAACATAAAACAAGAATCATTGTTTCTGGAATTACTTTCGAAATCCTGGAAACGCCTATGTGGAGACATCACGTCTTTCAAAGCTTCTTTCCTTTCTTCTTTCTTTCCTTTCCTTTCTATCCTTCCGTGATCTTCAAGCTTGAACTTTTTCAATCTTCTTCCTAAAACCTGATATTTCCATAGAAGACAAAAATACCAGCCGGACGGAACCGGGAAGAAACAAGGGTCTTAGTCTTCCAAGAGACTAAGCAAATAGAATAATGTGTTTTGGTTCACAAAGACAAGGCCAAGACGTATTAATACCATAACCCGAACTCAAATGGTTAAAGGTATAATAGTCCAAAGGACTATAAAGACCAGGTTGGCACTACTTTGAATATGTGGTATACCGATTAAAGGCTTGGAAATTAGGAAACCACCAAAAGTAGTACCTAATAATGACAATGTGTTTGCATATTTGTTGGGAATATTATTAACATACATTTATTTTGAAAAGGGTGCATCCATCGACTAATCATATCCATAATCACCCTCATAGTATACGTGTTGTGTATCTCCATAGTGGAAAATGGGAGTTTTCATAACGAGGAGCCAGAGTGGCGTTTCCAAGTTGTACTTTACCACCCTGTAGATTATCATTACTATGCCCGATGCACTAGTCTTTTATTAGTCATAAAACTTTGCATTGCAGTTATAGATTTTTAAATGTTGATGCTCAACTAGTGAGACTTATACCGACAACAGAAAGGGATGAAACCCCAAAGCACTCACAAGTGCTTCACTTTCTCATGCTTGGTTGAGAAAGTAGGTCATGACCAGTGTCAGACGTATATACCAAAGTATACCTCTCCAACACGTTGTTATAGAGAGACTCTCAGGACACATCCCCGAGATCCTTAGTTCTAAACCTATCCATAACAAAGAGATCTCAAGGAGAAGATCAACGGCCCTAAACAATACTTGCAGTACGTATAATATGAAATAACGAACATTCGTTAAATCTAAGCATTAAATAAACCTAGTTCAGTTATTTAGCAAACAAGTATTCCCAACATAAAGATGATAACGGAACAAAGGTTCCTGATTATCGATTATTCCAAAAGTAATGATATCTAAAATAGAGTTTAAAGATATCGAGTTCAGAAAAGGGTGAACCACCCACTTGCTTTGAAAAGCGAGCTTAAGTTCGATCAAGACAATTATGTTGAATCCTTATACCTTTCCTGGTAAGAATAAATATAATACCAATCAAAAAGACAATTTCGAATAAACTTCCTAATTGTTTATTCATTTACTTAATGTCTTTAAGCAAGGTAGCGAGTTATTTTCGTTTTTTATAAGAAATATATATAACTTTTATAACGTCGCTACTTAGGCTTATATTTTGACAGCATAACAACCTGTGTTTGGTACTTTCTTATAAATGAAAAGTGTTCATTTATATCATACGTACATGGTGTTAAATTCTCAGAATTTAATATGGACCAACTAAACCTATAAAGGGATCGAAAGTTCGTTTCCAAACGTTGACTTTATGAAACTTTGGAACGTCGGTTCCAAGAACAGATTGATCTATGCCATCATGACGACGTCACGATCCTAAAGGAGTCAACGACGGGCAGCGTAACGGCTCCTAGATGTTCGACAAAGCCTCCAAAAACAAGTACGGTTCCGTTTACGATGGCTATTCACGTGGCCTTCTTTGATGGCCTCGTGGTCTAGCTAGCATCTCAGTGGTTGAGCAGAGCGGACCGACACGGAAGCGTGACCAAGAGGGCGGTGGTAGTTGTTGGTGGTGTTGGTGCGCTCGAACGGAGGCTGGAGCCAGTGGCCTGCCTAGCTTGCGTTCGACGAAGGTGAGAAAAACAAGAAATTGAACGAAGGGAGTATGTATTTGAATGGAGGTAGGGTCAGCGTTGGGAAGGTTTGTCACAAATTGAAAGTGAGCACAAAAAAATTGGGTGGGATTAGTTAGCTTTCAGGTGAGGAAAGATCAACTCACACACACACACAAACATATATATATATATATAGTGAATTTGTACGTGGTGTGCACGTAGTAGAATACTCCCCCCGATCCAAAATAAGTTTCGTTTTAGCTTTTGACACAAGTTTTAAAAAAAATATTAATTAAACTCAAAATCTTAAATTTTTTTTAAATCTTATCACTAACCACCTTTTTGGACCAATGAATGAATAGTTTCAGTCAATAAAAACACATTCCAATAAGCATTTTTATTCCTCACTCCTAATCAATTGCCTAGACAACTTAAAACGACACATAAAATGGATCAAAAATAAAATGTTAAAACGACACTTATTTTGAATCAGAGGGAGTACTACTTATCTTGCAAGTAAAAATTATGTATAGACATTTGAGACTTGGATAACAAATTGAACTTGGCAACAAGTTCCAATATAATACGTAACTGGCAAGAAAAACAAACGGATAGGCTTTCACTTAAAACTTTACGAGTATATCCGGTTTGGAATGGGACTTATGTTCGGGAGGTAAAATTATATACCCCGGATTAAAATACTCCTTTTATAGAAACGGTCCTAAAAATTATGCAGACTAATAAAATCAACTCGAATGATTTTATCTTGCTACTTTTAATTTTTAAGGCTTCCGTTTCAGAGTATAATCTTAACGGGTACATAATTAATTAAGCGGATCCCACCCGATCAAAGTACTTTCATGGAAGTGATCCTAAAAATTATATAGGTTGGTAAAATCAGTTCCAATGATTTTTCTGTCACCTTGAATTTTCTAGGAACAATTTCCATTAATTCGATCGTATTAGTAACCACATTGATTGACCGGGTCTTAGAAAGATGCCCGAAAAATAACCACAAATATCCATAAAAACTACGGATATTACATATATTTAGTCAATTCACGATACAGTTCGGGATTACTTGAGAAGATTCCTCTTCATAACACTTCTATGGCGGTAGCTGCGTCACATCTTTTTTGGAATTAAGAGTTCAGGGGTATTTTTTGGATTTTTTTAGGACACCACTCGAAAAAAGGAAAAACTCAAGTATTATCCAGAATTTCCCAAAGAAAAAATAAGGAAAATTCCAGATGGTGCCTCTCAGTTTTGTACTTTTCCGAGTGGTGTCCAAAAATAAAAGTTATTCCGCGAAATACCCCTTAGTTTTTAGTACCCTTTATTTCAACTTTTTCTAACTTACGTTAAAATTGCAATTGAAAAAGGGGGAAAAGTAAAATTAAAATCCATCATCTTTAACTATTCATAAATAAAATAAATAATTAAAAAATCAATCGATCACTAGGCCACTGAATCGCCCCCTCATCAATCCCTACCCCTTTTTCAACTACTCTTCGGAAACCCTAGATTTCGCCCTCTTTAGGAATGCTCGATGAAATGTCTAACATAAACTACACCAACATGTTCGACACCCAGCTCGACATTGTCTACTTCGCCATGACCGTCGTCGGGTACGCCGACTTGACATCGTTGTTGCCGAGATGGGGTGGCCGTCAGAGAGGGACCTAGGTTAGGTCGAGGTCGACCGCAGAGCGTCGCCGAGTACAACGGGCGGTTGATTGGGCACGTCAAATTAGGGGTTGGACTCCATTGATGCCCAATTGAAACTTTGAGACGTATTTGTCGTGTTCCAGAACTCTCTTTATGTCATGTACTCGTATTACAACTTAGACCATCTCCAACAACTTCTCCATTTTATTGAGAAGTGTGATTTTGGAGAATTTAACCCAAAAACTTACTCGAACATCTTCCCTAAATTTAGGGGGTTCTTCACATTATTTTTTTTTACTTTTTATTTTTTCTAGGGCAAATTAATGTGATTCTCACCCCACTTTCTTCCCTCTGATATACATAGACATGTTTGTGCAATATTGTAACACTCTAATATTAAAGTGACGAAGGTGTGTAAAAAGTTCTTGTGTTGTGATTATTTTACTTGATCAACCATTATGATTAGTGTTATTAGGTTAAGATTGTATAATATTTTATTTTTCTTTAAATCAAATAATAAATAATATATCATTTATTTAGTTAAAATTTTAGAATATTTTTATTTTCCTATGTAAGATAATATTTAAATATTATTAAATAAGTTAAATAAGTCTTGTAGAATATTTTATATGATAAATAATAAAAGTAATGAATACGATATTCTTCAAAATAGAGAATCTGTTGAAGTCTGGCTGAATTATTTTTAGAGAATTTGGCAGTTGGTTCTCTATTTTAGAAAAGTTTTAGGGAAGCTGTTGAATGTGGTTTACACATAGAAAGGAAAAAAAAGAATAATTGTTTTTTTAATTGTTATATTCATATTTTAATAGTTAAATGAAATATGACGTGTTTAATTTTATATAATTTTTTCAATATGACAATCTTAACGGAAGGTATGAACTTTTCGAAATAAAGGGTATGGACCGAACTAAGCTAAAAACTCAAGGGTATTTCACGGAATAACTTTTATTATTGGACACCATTTGAAAAAGTATAAAACCGAGGGGCATCGAGCTTGCTATAGTTTACTTAATAAAAATTAATTTTTTGAAAAAAAATATACTTTTCACATTTTTCAAACCAATAATACAACTATCATTCACGTAATTCGAAATAAAAAATATACTCTTTTTTTTTTTTCAAAATTACTTTCTAATAAGTGACTTTAGCGAGCCCATCATCCGAAATTTCCCCAAAAAATAAGGATGAATGGGCCGGGTGGGCAAAGTTGGGAAATTTTTTAAATTCACCCTCACTTGGTAACCTCGACTCAACAAACGGGAGAGTATACCAGTCGTCTGTCACCTTGTCCTTTCTACCTTCAAATTCTCATCGCCGGCTCATTCTTTCTGCCTCGGTTCGTGTAAAATTCAGGTAACCGCAATCTGGACTCTCCTTATCGCCATCTCTGGTTCTTCTCAAGTTTCTTGTTTGAGCCAATTTATGCCAATTGGTAGGTAAATTGTTTCTTGTTCGTCTCTGTGAATGTTAGGGTTCTGGTCACTCTCGCTATTTCAGTATGAAATTGTGTATCTTTTTCTCCTTTCGATAATCTGAAATGGGTTCCTGTGAAGAGATTGGGGCCAACAATGGTTGCTGGATTGAAATTGTCAATCAGTGTGTGTAATTATTAGTATCAAGTTGCTGAGTTTGGCTTTTTGATGCTCAGTTCAGAGCTGAAGTTTGTAGTTCATCATCTTGCTGTTACGAAGAAACTTTTGCTTCAATTTTTTGAGCAGAAAAGGCCAGGAATGTGAAGCAACTTATTCTAAGTTCTCTGACCATCTTGGGATTTGATTGAGAATTGAGATTAATTTATCAAAACGAGAGGAATGTGATTGATTGTCATGATTTTTCTTAATTCTTAGTTGTGGTTTCGTTTTATTTTTGGAATGTGGAATAGTTTCCTCAAGGTATTTAGATAAGGGTGGCTTACTGGTCTAGACTTATTAACCTTGTTGAAAATTTGCCAGTATTGAAATGGTGATTCAGTATGTAATTTACTGCATCTTGGAGTGCCTTTCAATTTAAGTTTGTTGATTTTGCATTCCTTGATGGTAATTAATTTGAGAACTTAAATTTTCTTTGTTTGGTCATTATTTTAAACTTTTTGGTTTTAGGAATTACTGAATTGGAAAATTGCCAAGGCTCTGTAGTATCTGATTAAGAAAATTTCTTCTTTTACGATGTAGAACGAATATAAAATTGTTTCATCAACTGTTGATTCCGACCTTTTTAGGTTGATATGGTTGAAGTGTGGTGGTCGCTTCTTGGAACAGCCATTCCAGCGGTTATTGCTGGACAGGCGTTAAGGATGAGGAAAAGACGAGCTGAGGAGCAAAAGCTAAAGACTGCAAGAGGGCGTGAGAAAACCGCTGATGAAATCTTCGTATGTGAGCGGGTTTGCACTTCCAAAAGGATGCTTAAAAAAGTGGGCTCGTTTTCAAAGGACCCGACTCCCGATACTTGTGTGACCGTGTGTGGCGTTTCTGAGCTCGATGCTTGTACTGATGCTTGTGCTCGCACCGTGTGTGTTAATCAACACCAAGTTCCCAACTGGAACGACATTTGTCTTAGAAGGTGTCAAACCGAGTGTTTGAAGCTCTCAAATTCTTCGTCTTCCAGATCTTAGTCCTGAATTTTGTAATTCATTATACCAAAATTATCTATACTTTTTGTCATTCAACCTTTATATCATGATATTCATTACTGTGCTGTTTTTGGCAAACCAGAGAAATATGCAGTTCATATATAGTACTTAGTTCTTTCCTTGTACTTCATCTGATGTTAGAAATTAAAACTGATGCACCTGTTCTTCTATATTATATCATTCCAAGATAGGGACAACATACAGTTTAATTCGTGTATAAAATCTGTCTTGAAAACACTGTTGTTTCAAATTGACAACATTTATTCACTGAAAACATACAGTATTATGTAATACTGGAAGAAAACCTAATTTGAATGTGCTGTCCGGAACCCGCCCCGTTGACATCTCTGAGGCTGAGCAAGGCCAATAGCATCTGCAAGTGTTGTTTTGAGGATTGCAAACTCCTTCGCCTTTGTCGTGTGTTTCTGCACAGTATTGACTGCAACTGACAGTGACAGTTGCACAATCTTGAACCTCAGCATAGCATATTATTCCCTCCACCATCCTACCTGTTGCAATGAAAAGCACCATTAGAATGAAGAAAGCTGTGGATCCCTTCGCCATTGTTGAGTTCTGAACACAAGTTCAATATTTGAGGTTTAATCCGCCACTAGAATGAAGGAGGATGTCTCTTGATATATCTTCTGTAATGGGATAAAATATTCAAAGAAATCTGTATGGAAAGTTAGTATTATGTTGTGATTAATTGAATTTGGATGCTCTTTTGTCTAGGAAGGTATTGGGAATTCCTATCAAATTTATGGAGTATCAATGATGATGATTCTTAAGTGCATAGTTTTGGGCCAAATTACTATACTTTCATGCATTTTGCCTTGAGGACTTAATAGCTAGCTCTAGAAAAAGTAACTTTTGACTAAATATACTTTCTCTACCATTATCAAATCCAAAACGCACAAATGGAAATAATTAAATAAATCTCTTTTGAGTTTTGAGTGAATGGGCGTCCTAAGACAATGTATTCGATAGGGCTTATTGATTATGTAAATGTCTGATAAAAGAAACAATTAAACAAATTTAGAAAATAATTTATAATATGACAATGTAATACGAAACTTATTTTGAACCGGCTAATAATGTTTGTCTCTAAACATACTAATATTTGCTGATCCTTCAGCCATTTGGTTCAACGGTCAAGCCTTTGGTACCCCGAGGTTCGATCTTACAATTTTGCCCACTAATATTTAGAATTGGTTAGTAATTAGTTTTCATTTCTTGTGGATGCTTTAGGCAAGCCCAAGTAGTACTTGTGGCAACCCTAATCCTTAACCTACAAAAAATACTAATATTTATGAGTTTTAATTTGAAAAGTCCTATATCAATTTTGGTGTATGCTAATTAAATTCAATTATAATTGTCACATAGCTGAATTTCAGTTTTAATTGGATCTATCGAACATACCCCTTTCCCTTAGGTAGGAATACCCTCATCTTGACCCTCTAGATTCCGCTGTAGCGGAACGTCACTGGGTTAATGTTGATGAACCCACGTTAGAGACATTTGTGGATTCATAAAAAAATAATGAAAGTATAGATCAGATTCCAACAAGCTAGGATGAAGCAATTTAAAGCGATTTGGGGATAACAGTTTTGGATGCATCATTTAACATCACAATGTAATCTCTGTGGCAACAGGCAATGACCAATCTAACAAACAATCAATTATTATGGTAGAAGCGTTTGCTTTGAAAAAAAAATAATTAGAGAGTTGTAGTTTTCTTATATTGAGATTTGATTGGAGGCGGTAACTAAGATTGAAGACAACCACCTAATCTTATTAAATGTCATTTGGAGTTGTCCTCAAAAAATTGAGATTTGCTTTTATCAATATATTTTTTTTTTTTATAAGAAAATGAATTCGAACTATTAGATAAATCTGTAGAGAGATAAATAAAAAACTCAGTAGATGGACATACCGATAACAAATAACAACTTACAAAAACCAACAAAAAAAGAACAAAATAACCCAGTAACAAACACCGAATAAAAGTCAATATCTTGAACACGAAAATGCTGTAGATCTAGACGAAGCAACCCCTAATTTCTTTTCTTATAAAACTAAAATAAAATGTGAACCTACAAAATAATAACTTTTTGATGACGTCATTTGTAATTTTAGGTCAGAAATTATGAAAAAATTGATGCGTAGCGGACTGGCGGGTCATTTGGGTGCATATTTTTCCTTTACCGCTCAAATTAAGAACAAAGAAAGGCAAGCCCGAGCCACCGACCCGGGCAACGGAGCCCAGAATTTCACAACTTCGTAGTTTAGTCTTCGCCCTCGGAAGTGCAATCCAGTTACCTTGACACTGATGGCCGAGGAAGAAGCGCCAGCGCCGGCTACGGTTACTGCCTCCGATATGGAGTCTAAAGTCAGGACTGCCATGGTCTCCCGGGTTCCTTACTTCAAAGAACAGGCTGAGTTACTACCTTTTCTCTCCTTCTGTTCCCATCAATTTCGAATTTGTTGCGAAGATCCATTTCTGAATTTAAGAACGAGGTTATAGTGGATAATACCTTCCCTGCGTCTCAATCGATAGGTTTTCTCACTTTTTTTTTTCTGGTTGTGTTCGCGATGGTTGGTTGCAGCTCTCTCACGTTCGAGGGCGTTAGGCGGCTCCTGGAAAAGGATCTAGGGTTAGATACCTACGCATTGGATGTTCACAAGAGATTTGTTAAGAAGTGCTTGCAAGAGGTAATCATCTTTTCCGGTTCCAATAAGTAATCGATTCTTAATCGATACCATGGTTTATTCCCTCAAAATTGCAATTGCAAGTGGATTTGCTTTGTCTAGAAGAGTTAATTTAGTTGTTAATTGGTACCTGTGCTCGTATAGCTCTGGATATAGCTTGATTTTACCTGTAATGCTGAAATTTATGCCTTATCAAGTATATGTTCCACTTGTGTGAGTGGAAGCTAGGGTTAAAACAAAGTTGAGTGAATTTACTGAATTGTCTTAATAATACATCACAGCAAAGCTAGTTGTATTCTGCCCTTAATAATTGCTTATTTTCAATGTCAATGGTTTGTGGAAGTTTTTTTTTTCCTTTTAGCTTGGGTTGTCTGGTTGATCAATGTGTGCTAATGAACTGCGGTAGAATGGTTCCATAATACTTGCTAAACTTATTACTTATGTTGTATAGTGTTATTTGAAATTGTGATCCATACCTGAACACAATTGCAGGAAAGGAAGTTTTGTTGACATGTTTGTTATACTTACCCAATTAGCCATATTATCATTTGTACTTAGCAGTTGAGGTTACAACTATTGATTGCTTATCTTTTTTAAGTTGATCATTGCTACAGATTTATCCTATAGACTAGAGCTTGATATATGTTTCCCATCTTGTTAATTAATATGATCTTTCAAACATTGGTTTCTTCAAAATTTTGACTTGAAACATTATTATGTTATCTTTCAATTCCAGTGCCTAGAATCTGCTAATGAGGATGAAGTTCCAAAGAACTTAGGAGATGCTGCGGAGACCATCTCTACAGTTGAAGGACAAAGTGTTGAAGAAAATGAGCAAAAGAAAGAGGCAAAGGAGCCTGACTCACAAGATGGTTTGGAAGAGTCTCCTGAAGTGGGTCTCATGGAAGGGGATGAAAAAATCAAAACCGAAACTGAGAGGGCTGAAGACGTTGTAAATCATAATGTTCCAAGTGAGGCTATGATAAAGAATGCCATTTTGAAAAGAGCATCCCATTTCAGAAAGAATTCAGAGTAAAACAACTATATTTTTCATTCTCTGTAACCCTCAATGGATTGTTTTGTATTTTTTACCCTAATTATTGATCTGTTAGGAATATTACCATGTCCGGAGTGCGTCGGCTTTTAGAGGAAGATCTTAAGCTTGATGAGCTTGCTTTGGATCCGTTTAAGAAACTTGTTAGTGAGCAAGTAAGCGAGGTGAGGAAGTTAAGTTACCTTGCTTGGGTTCTTTTAATAGGAGCATGTCCACTGACTCTTTTTCGTGAATCAAACACAAACACTGCAGGTGTTAACAAGTCCTCAAGTCGCTAAGTCTGCAAAGAATGACAAAAAAACTGATGTAAAAAAGAGGATACCTAAAAAATCTAGTCAAGCTGAATTATCTGTTTCATCAGAAAGTGAAAATGAGGATGAAGAAGATGAAGTGAAACCTAGGAGGAAAAGCGCTCCCAAGGGCAAAACACAGAGCTTATCTGGGCTTAAAAAGCGTAAGCAGTACGACGAGGATGTGAAGGAGCCGAAAAGAAAACAAGCCAAGACATCTATAGTTAGATCTAAGGAAAGCAGTGAAGGTGACGGTGGAGATGGCTCTGAGCAAGAAAACAGTGAATCATCAGCAGAAAAGCCTGTGAAGGTAAGCAACCTCTGCATCTTAGAAGTCTGGACTCTGGATCCTTATTTTTTAGTTTTGTTCATGGCAGCTTCTTAGTGATGATTCTCTTGCAGAAGAAAGAAGTTCCAAAACCTTCATATGGGAAGCGTGTGGAGAATCTTAAATCAATAATCAAATCTTGTTCAATGAGGTCTTTGTTCAATTACTGAGTAATTATTTTTGAGGTTGATAACAGATTTAGAAAATGTAAAAAGTCTGATATGATTTTTTTTAATGCAGCATCCCACCTTTGGTTTACAAGAGAGTCAAAGAGGCGCCTGAAAACAAACGTGAGGCTGCCTTGATAAAGGAACTGGAAGATATACTTGCAAAAGAAGGGTTAAGTGCAAATCCATCTGAAAAAGGTATTTACTACAAGGCATGCTTTAGCATGAAAAAATATGTAGGATATCTTTAAAGCTCAGATATTTATGTCATACTATTTAAACTTATGCAGCAACTATAAATTTTATGTTATGTCTAAGGGATAAGAAGGGAAGTTATGTCAGAACTACTTTTCATTTGTTTCTAAAGATGATGACTGAGCAGTAGTGAAGCACCTTACATAAACTAATATGGTTGGCTTGAGAATGAGAGTTGGGTTTAATAGAGTGCTGCATTTTTGTCTGTATGATGTCACTGTTCTGACACAAACATATTGATTCTTCAGAAATAAAAGAGGTCAAGAAAAAGAAGGAAAGAGCAAAAGAACTCGAAGGCATTGACATGAGCAATATTGTGTCAAGCTCTCGCAGGAGGTCGACTTTTAGTTTTGCACCTCCTCCTAAGCCCGAAATACCTGTTGAAAGTGATGCTGATTCAGAGGATTCTGAAGATGAAGATGATGATGATGGTGATGATGATGATGAGGAAGTTGATGAAGAGCAAGATGAAGAGGAGAATGTTGATGGAAATAAAAGTGAGGAAGGTATGCACTGAAGGATCTGCCCTACTCGTCATATTTGTTCATAAAGAATGTGTTGCTTTGTTGGTTCTGAATAATACTGAACAAAGAGTGCTGATAAAATCCGATGAAAGATACGACTTGGAAATGTTGAAGAGTGCTGATAGCTTGATTATATAGTGCCTTAAGCTATATTATTCAGACGGCTTACCATCTGATTGTTCATTGTTGTTTGCCTGCCTAGTTGTGAAACACCCCAATCACATGCATGATGATGCGCTTTCTTCTGATTTTTCTCTTTTTTACAGAAAATGACGGCGGCGATAGCGATTAGAGCCTGCACAATGCATTCTTCTGACCTAATATCACATTTGAGGACAAGGATGAAGGTGAGTTAATTATGTTTTGAATTAATTTGCTACTTTCAAACTTCTGATGTGATGAGGACGGAAGAGATTGTTAGCCTGTGTACTAATAGCATTTGAGTCGTGGCTTACCGGAGTGTTTAAGCTGTAGTCAAGATCAGTGACTATGATGTAGCAATATTAGTGGAGTATGTTGTCTATGCAATTCAAGATCTAATGTCCATTTAGATGTTTATTTATAATGCAGTGAATTATTGGATTGTTTTGGGTGTTTGTTCAATATCCATTTTGATCGACAACTTTTCAAACCGATTACTTAACATGGTACATGACAAGGGGGGCTCATATTCCGAAAATCTATACATGTACAATGAATTATGTTGTGCCTTTTAGATATCACTTGATGCTGCTATCAAGATTTTCCTGAATTTTTTGCTCTGACTATATTTTGAATCCCAATTTCATCGGTTGATGCACATTCTAATAAAATCCTGCAAGAGGAATTACACAGAGATCATCTCTTAATTATGAGTTTTCTTATGGGCCTTCTGGATGCATACATTTCTCAACAAGTATTATTGAAGAAAGGAAATTATTGTTAGAACATTACCGTTGGTTGAAGGAGAAACCCAAAAAAAATCAGGCTAGATGATCATCGGATGCGGCCTGGTTCTGCTGGGTTCTTTGCATTTTGGGTTGAATGGCCTTGATCATTTTGGTCAGGGATACCAGGATTATGCATATTTGCCATCAACCTGTGCAGGTACCCCTACATTGAAATTTCACAGTTCAGTATTAAATTCGCTGGATTACCCACACGTAGCCACGTCCACGTCCCTAGTGTTTTTCAGTCAAACAAGTAAATAAGAACACGTCTTACAATTACAAGTTATATAATAAACACCAGCTAGATGGCATTACCATAATAAATAAACAGTCCCTCCCCATTACTGATTGATTCCTTTTAGTCGCCCTTCTAGGAAGCTTCTTTCTCACAGGTTGAGATTTGATACCGACGTGGATTATTTCCTGCCTCCTTAATTTGTGTTCCATTCAAAGGGGATTTTTAAAGTGATAATATTATTTCCCTTTTCAACCCAAATCTTGTTTTCTTTCCTTGTTACTGTATTTGTGAAAGATTGAAGTAGCAAGTCTACGTGCTGCTATCTGCTTCTCGGCCCCTCTTCCTCTTGGCCGGCTTGACTTTTACTAAAATGCCTGCCCTTTTTTTCCCCTGGGCCCACTTATTCTGACATCGTCAATACTTTTTCGTTATAGATGTATCTTTTTCTTATCATTTTTTGTTTGTTGTTATTCTCATCACTTAAAAGTAGGACTAGTGTGATACTGTCCATCACTCACTTCATGCCGGGTAAGCTTAATTGTGGAGTTAATCACTTGTCCTAAATTTTAAAGTACCAGTTCTTATTAATGCCTCAAAATCGAGACTATTACAACCAAAATCTAACGTAACATTGTTAATTCTAGAATCTCTCATTTCCTTGCTGAGAACTAATGTGGTTGCGAGTCAAACAGCTCTGCGCAGCAGCCAACACGCGTAACATTCAATTGACCCATATAGAAGTCGAATGAATGAATAGTTAGATTATAATATAAATCCATTTTTATTGTAAAGTCTAAAATATTTGATAGGGGCATCTTTTGTATTGATTATTATTGTTGTTGTTGGTTAGTATTCTAATAAAAGATATAGATATATAGCCAGCTCTACATGGGGGGTACGGAGAGTAAATGGGAGTTTTTGGTGGTTCGCTTCCATTCCGTGTTGTGTAACCATTTGTGATTGGATGAGCTGTTACCTTATCTCTATATTAATGTTAGTACCGGAAACATTCATTGCATTTTGAATGATTTCAATCTCTCTATATTGCTCATTATAGAGTTTAGGAAACATTTTGTTTTAGTTTTAGCCTAAGCTGAGTAATCTTTAGACATCGGTAGGTGGGGTATTTAGCATTTAGCAACCAAGTACAATAGTACCAAAGCGTGTGATGTCAACATCTTAGTTAGGGTCCTCTACCTCTCTACGTTATCTTTTGTGTAGAATTGTCAAATCATCACTTGATTAACCTCATGGTAAATTCATAGTCTCACAGTCATTTTTATACCTGATACTTGAAATATCCTAGGCTAAGATCTATCACAAATTGAAATAATATGAGGTACTTCACAATAGTGAGGTTCTTTACTTGAGTTTGACTTAGCCAACCCCGATACTCGATTAATTAGTCTTTTTTTTGGGTATAAATTTGCGGCTTTGAAAATTTATTAGTATGGCGTATAGTGTGTGATTAAGCTTGTTCAATTTAGCTCTAATACAGTGACAATGTTACTCATAAATCTTTGAAGTGTGTAATGTTACTCATAAACCTTAGGGCAGAGGTTAAGAGCATTAAACAGGTGATGCTCGGTTAGATGAGTGAGGCTTAACATTTCTATTAAACAAATCTATATATAGAAACATAGACTTTGCAACCTAACACATCTCGTATTTTTTTACCAAATGCATCGCCCCAAAAATAATGGCGGCAGATTTTGAAAGCCTTACGTACATGGGGCATGTACGCAAAGCAAAACAAAGCCTAATCATAAAATAGTACGATCTCGGCTCAGCCACTTCAATGGCGCTTATGGTGATAACGGATACCCTACCCTGACGGACCCTAGAGCCTTTACGTACACAAAATAAATATTCAACAGCTAGTTTATAACCTAGCCCCATAATTGCTAAAAAAAATAAATAAATAAAACGTACCCATCAATTAGAGTTTAAATGCATGAAAATGACCTCGCTAGCAATTGAAAGAAAATCAACCAATGATCCTAGCAATGGATTCCTGGAACCCACCATCACATCCCTAAATCCCCCCCCCCCCCCAAAAAAAGAATAGAGCACTTGGGAAGTGAAGAAATTTCCTGCAAACTTCCCCCACTTTAATTAATATAGCAGTACGAATTTCAAACAATGGCTTCAATTAAATTCAAAATTATGGGATTGAATGCGCAAGTGTGGCAGCGACATGTGATGTCCTTTTCTTAGAAGACGTACGCCCGGTACAATTATATCGTTTAATAATTGTTGTATCCATCCATGTACTGGCAGCCACACCTGATGGTTGAGAATTGAAAATGCACCAAACCTAACCTCTTCTGCATTTTGCATATAGCAATTAAGGTACCCGTTCTTGTACTCTAGAGAGGGAGTGATAAAGATTAATTAAGCATTGTCCAGTTTCATGTTAGTTAGGTTTGGATGGTTATTGCCTTCTTAATTGGGAATGCAAGTACTTAATTGGAAAATTGATTATGTTGGGTTGGATCGAGTATCGGTTGGTTTTAAATTGAAGTATCCATTTGATTTCAAACAACAGTACGTATGAAAGTCGATAATAAACTCTCTCACTCTTCTCTAGAGACATAAAAATAAAAAAAACAGTCACGAAAACAAAAACCTATCACACTCACACTCCAATTAGGATATCTTATTCTTGCTTTTTCCTTTTTGCTATGTGGCCTAGGTTTATTTGGGTTTCTCGTAAGATGGGGTTCAGTTCAGGTCTTATTAATTAGAAACAATAATTTGAATCTCAAGTTGGATATTTAATTATATAAAATTTTGTTTTATAGTACTCCGTAGTAGTACCCAACAATAAAGTCATAAATAAATGCTTCAATATATATTGAATTCTAAACGTAGAAATAAATCCATAGTAATAATAATATTTGGTTGGACTCGTTTTGGGTACAGTAGTAGTAAGTTGTTCGAACCTTTGATTTGATGGACCTTGTGCCAAATTTGTGTTCATATGCCATCATGGAAAACGGTGCATGTTGTCAGATGAATTAGTAGGTTCATTTGGTTCATGTCTCGGAATTAGGTAGGTCGGTTCTTGAATAGTGTGATACCGGATGCGTTGTTGGGCTGGGTGGGTAAAATGTGAACAAATGATGAGCTTGAATCTCTTAAGTCGGTTTACATTGAGTTAATATGAAGGACTCGTTTGGTGCCGTTTAAGGAATCGAGTCCATTTTCATGTCTAGTAAAGTAGGTGGGTTGTAACGGGGGTGCACTGTGCACACAAACGTCCGTGTGTATATAAATATTAGGTCCAACACACAAGCCTGATGAGTTTTATTTTAAAATGAATTGACAGTAGGATAAGTAACATAAACTTAATTATATAGTGGTCTTGTATGTGTAGTCCCAACTGAATAATAATTTTTTTTACCTTACCTTACATCAACTCATTTCCCAAACAAAAAACAGTCTCACCTCGATCTCCCTATTCATGCCCAATATTGTGATGGATTTAAAACTGGTAGAATCACTCCATTCCACCCTCCTTTAAACTAGAAATTTTACAAGCCAAATGAACCCTAATATTCATATCATTTATACATTATGAAATTTGATATCGATACGAATATCAAACATTGGTCATATATCTATAGTCGTATAGTCGTATAGCAAAGACGCGTTCTAATTAAGAGAATCTGGATAAACAGAGAGGAAAGTGGTAGGAGTATAACAGAGAGGAAAGTGGAAGGAGGGTACGGAGAGGAAGAAGCAAGTGTACGGATTGAGGACAGCTGGTACGTGGTTGCATGTATTCATTTCCTCCCTCTTTCCTTTCATTTTGTTACACACTGACACTGCATATCCTCCTTTCTAAACTCCATCTTCTCTCCATATCTGCTGCCTTGCTTTAATTGCTGTATTATGCATGCCTATATGGAATATGGGTGCCATCTGAACGTACTAATTCCAATTGTACGTGGGTCAAACCTCAATTTCTGCATTATCTATCAGTTTTAGAGTTTCTACAGCCCCAATTGGTATGCATCAGAAAGGATTTATGTAGATTAGCTAGATCGAGTGCATTTGGATTAGATAGGGGAATGTATTCTATTGCATTACAATGTATGATGATGCATTATCCTACACAATATATATATATATATATATTATTTGGGAGGTACGCACTCTTCGTTATATCTTATATGGACAGTCGGACAGAGGGAGTTCCACATTGACCAAATGACCAATAAGAAAAATAATAAACAATATACACATTGGTTTAGGAATTTGATTGGAATAGAAGTTGGGTCTGATTTTATAATATAAAAATTATATAATTTGCATTCCGATTAACTGCGATCGATCGGGTCGAAAATTTAATACAAGAAGGGCATTCTTATTTTGACTTGACAGATGGGAAATGTTACGTTAGGAATGAAAAGTCGCACCACATTCTTACAAAAGATAAGAGGATTCCAGTTGCAGTATCATGAAAGCACATGCTTCCAATTTCACAGACGCCAAAGAGAATGTTAATAGAGTGTGAACATGCCCAACAAAGGGTTGGTCATTCCTCCTAGAGCTTCGTCTAAAGTTTTCTGCAAGGGTGTATCGAATCCCAACAATATTGTATATAGATTAAGTACTACAGTACGTTATTTATAATATGTTTATTTTGAATAATGTATAGTTTCTAAGGTAAAAATTTTACCTTATGTACTCCTAAACAACAACTTAGTAAATTTTTGAAGCGAGATTAAGATATCCGATGTTAGTAATTTGATTTCCCAAGAAAACTTACCAACACCCTTCATTGCATTAATAACGGTTAGGTTGTCCCCTTCAATTTCCATTTGTCGTAAACCTAATTCTTGTGCTCTTTGTATCCCATCTCGGTCCGACTGCTTCATGTGGTTAGGGGGAGTGCAATTCTGTAGCCGATATCAAATTGAGCCACATTTATCAAGCAACTTTCGAGTCAGATAGAACTTCTAAGTTCTCATCCGTAAGAATGATCTAGGTCGCCCTAAAAAAGAGGACCTACTAATTCTTACATTTTAAAAGAAAGAACAACTTAGTAAAATCCTAATCTTGCAAAGTCTAGGGAGAGAAATTTACGTAAGTACTCGTACCTCAAACTAGTTATGAAGGTGCATGTTTTTAATAGACTCGAGAGGTAATAACAACACAAATTATAATGTGGATTTGATTTCTTGAGAAATACATTAATCTCATCAAACTAATACTGTAT
This sequence comes from Fallopia convolvulus, assembly GCA_964016875.1. Taxonomy (NCBI): domain Eukaryota; kingdom Viridiplantae; phylum Streptophyta; class Magnoliopsida; order Caryophyllales; family Polygonaceae; genus Fallopia; species Fallopia convolvulus. The sequence goes on along the minus strand of OZ024720.1, from coordinate 59,508,192 downwards.
GTTAAGTTGAAGTAGAATAGCGTTGTTACGTACTTGTATAAGCTAGATCGATAATTTCAATTAACAAATTAAAACTCAATATGCAACTTCTTCAATAAGCTATTTTTCAGCAGCAAGGTATTCACATCTGAATTCTTTGTCAAGGCTCCATTTAAATTATATTCATCATTCTTTATTATTAGCTTTTTTTTTTTGTTAAAATAACCCGTTGCGATAATTTATGATGACCTTGCAATAATTAAGTAACTTAATGTTAGTCTTGTACTATACAAAAACAAATTAACAGATTAAAAAAGGAGTAATTTAAAGATATTTAGGAAGAAAGGGTGGCCCACCTGGAAAGGGAAAGAGTGTCCCATTAAGTGTGTGAGTGTGTGGCTCCCTCTCTTTATCTTTTAACTTTGGGGCATGCATGTGTCCTTCCTATCCCAAAGACCCAACCCAAACCTTAATTTTCATAGATACCTCTTTCTAACTTTGTTTTTTTTATAATTTAACACTTGCTTTTTATGGAACCCAAAAGATTTGAAACCCTTTTGAAAGGGCAGTTGGAAAATGGTTTAATTTTGCCCTTCTCGATCGAGCTCATGTTGCATTGTTTCTACCTGCCGCCTACAACCCCACACTTGAAATTCATTTTTAAATCACTTTCTTCCTTTTAATTTTAGGGTCTTTTGTCGAAAACCACTCGTAAGATAGGTCATATTCCACTTAACCACCCGCCTGATAACAAATTACCGAAAACCACCCTTATACCTATATCCGTTAACAATCAACCACCCGTTTAAAAATAGTGATCTTTATTGTTTAACAATTAAAACAGGTAGATAGGGTCAAATGTAAAAATTGAATAGTTACAATTCCAATTAACCATAGACCATAGTGATTTAATTTACTGAAGATAATGATCTTTATTGTTCAATCTTTAAAACTCTCATTCTACCCCTATTCAACGCAAATTGGTCCCCGCTTATTCTGCAAAAAAAATGAAATAAAAATTATGGTAACAGTAACTTAAAGATTTGCAGGCGTCAGCAAAAGCAAAGGCCCAAGAAAACAGTTTTAATTTGATAGGTTTCTCTTAAACAATTAATCGTTCTTGTCTTAAAAAAGTTTTCATCTTTTTTTTTCAACTCTCTCTCTCTCTCTCCCTCTCCCTCTCTCCCTTCTCTTTCAACGCGTTTTTGGAGGTCTGCTTGACAGAGCAGCAACAGCTGTTCTTATTTTGCAATGCCCACTGTTTTAGAGCGCGTTTTTCCTCACTTTCACTTCTTTTTTTTTTCTCCCTATTTTCAGCTTTAATTACAATATTTGTTGTATAAAATTTATATATTCTGTATTTTCGATTAATTTGAATCTCTCCTTTGTGTTTATGCGTGTCTTGCTCTTCCGTAGTTTTAACCTGCAAATTCCTGGAAGTGGAATCCTATGTTTGTGTCTCTGCATTTTTTTTTGTTTAGCACCTTATCATGATAGGATTCATATAAATATTTGTGGGCCATTTTTTAATATCATTTCCCAAATGCCACAAGTTTCAAAATTTATTCTTTTCTATGTAATATAGCCATATAGGTATAGTAGGAGTATAGCATACGATATTAATTAAAATTTTAAGAGCAACAAGTACATTTTAGCAAATGCAAAAATAATTAGTAGTACAAAATACAGTAAATATATTCGTGGGTTATTGTGGTAAAAAAAATAAAATCCAAATGCCTAAAAGTAAGCAAAATGTACGGATTTTTTTTTTGGCTTGGTGTGAACGTAAAAAGAGTACTACTCGTAATTTGAAGAGGAGAAGTTTGCAGTATCTGGGTATCTGATTCTGCAGAAATGCATGAAATTCAGAGTTACTGTAATTTCAAATGAAGTGACTTTTTCTAGTACGTAGATTCTTACGCAGAAAACCTTTTTGCACAGAAAGGGCAAAATTAGAGAAAAAGAAAACAAAGGTGACTTTTTACATAATTACATGAAAGAAAGCTGATTTACGGTGCTGAAGAATTTAGCAAGGGTCACAGGCTCTGTAATTACACAAGTACAAAGGGGTAATTTTTTTTCTTTCATGTCTCCTAAATATTCCACCTGTCTGTTCTCTTGCCATGGTGAATTTACTACCATCATTTTGTTCTTGCCCAAAATTTACCACGCATATACATTTTCAACACCCAAGTTTGGTATAACTCTTGCATTCATGTAATGATTTCAAGCATGTTCAAATAAGCTACCACAGTATGATACACCATGAATGCAATGTGTCCGGAGGAGTGTTTCTCAAGTACTCTATATTATACTGAGCGAAGGGCAAAAGCGTCATTTCACGGCCCCATTTTATTTTTGGTACAAAAAATTCAATGACCCACCTGGCCTCCATTTCCTATAGTTACTTCTTGTGACTTCACTTTGGCAGAAACCATAATGCCACATCTATAAATAGAAATCACAATCCACCTCCATCCTACCCTCTTCACCTCTCAAATCTTGCACTCCATCTTTTACAAACAATAACCCAAAAAGGACTAGAACAACAACAACAACACGAGCATCGATCCAAATGGTGAAGAGCGAGCACACCAAGATCCAATCTCACCCCTCCAAATCAATCTCCTCCTCCTCGACGTCTCCATCCTCTCCGCCATCGCCCAACTCATCCTACAAGAAGAAGTTCAAAGGAGTGCGAATGCGGAGCTGGGGATCATGGGTCTCCGAGATCAGGGCTCCCAACCAGAAGACCCGAATCTGGCTCGGCTCCTACTCGACCCCCGAGGCCGCCGCTCGGGCCTACGACGCCGCCCTCCTCTGCCTCAAGGGCTCCTCTGCCAACCTCAATTTCCCAATCACCCCCAATTCCAATCTCCACCACATTCCTTACGACACCGTTTTGTCTCCCAAGTCCATCCAAAGAGTGGCCGCCGCCGCCGCAGCCAGCTCCTCCTACGAGCCCGCCTCCTCGAACCCGCCAAGTCAGCATCCGGACCCGCCTAGCTCACTCTCATCGTCTCCCTCGATGACGTCATCATCATTCTCCAATCAGGTTGACGATGGCGTCATGCTTGATCCTAGCTCCTACTATTATGATTACTGCTATCAGGGCTATGGCTATCCTTGTTCTAATAATATCGAGGTGGCGTCCATGGCGGAGAATGAGAATTGGTATGACTTTGACACTCTGCAATCCCCTAAATTCGTTGATCCTATGATGAGCTCCATGTTTTACAATCCGCCATCCATGGTGATCGATGATCAGCTCTACGAAGAAGGCGACATTCGTCTCTGGAGCTTCTGTTGAGATGACCAAAAAATGATGCTATTCATTATATTCTTTTTTTCATTTTAATCAGCACTTTTTTTTTTGATTTCTTCTCCATATATACATATATTCATTAATTCATCCAATCTTTGGTTGTTTAATCTCAGCCATGAGATGGAGGATGAGTACTGACTATTTGAGATTCTTATAATTAAGTTATATATATACAGTCTTAATTAGAGGGTTATTAGTTGATGAATAATTAAGGGTAAGAAGAATGAAGAGGGATTCATTCACAAGGAGTTTTCAGCACAGAGTTTTTGGTGAGGAAATCTCTGGAGTGAGTGAGTGAGTGAGTTCCTGTATACATTAATATATAGATTTCACTCTGTAGCAAAAGTGCATTTCAATTCAATTTGTAATTTTGTGACAAGAATCATTGTATTATACTAGCTACTATATTGTTGTTGTAATATTACGCTCTGTTGCTTGAATAAAAAGTAGTACTCCAATAAGTTGAAATTTGTGATTGTTGCTATTTTAAGTGATTGGGAGATCTCTTATGAGTTATGAATGAAAGTCAGGAGTGTCCTTGTTGAGGAAGACAGGTTGCAGAAATACTCATTGGAACTTGAAAGCATCTAGAAAAGTGATTGTTGAATTCCCCCAATTAATAACACCTAGCGCCTTAATTGCCCTTTTTAAGTGTTAAATTTCCTAATTAAAGTCGATCTAGAGCATCACAAATTGGATGTAACTTTGTAGTTTTTTGCTACAACTATATTTTATATATATTCTCCCCCTAATATTTAATTATTTATAATTGAGATTCAGGTATATAGATTAAAATCCGACTTAATTGATATTTTTATTTGTTAAAACATCACACTCAAATACAAATCTCATGCATATTAAATTAACTCGAACAAAAGAATATTTGCAGTAATTAAAGTTGGGGGGTGAAGTAGATCACGGACATAATGATTATGGAATCTTACCTCATTTGCTCTTGGTATATATATATGGTGGCTAAATATAAACCTGGAAATTTTAAAGTATGTAAATTTACAAGTTTCATGTATTAAATTAAGTAATTTTCTCAATATGCGTGTAAGGCATCTACCTATAAATCTATGATCAATTATAAAAAAAAACATACAACGACTACCCAATGTATGTGACTACCCAATGTAATGAGCACATATGAGGTACTACATTACTCTAGGTAAATTGAGAGGACATTCATACTTTCAAAAAGGAGTGGCTAAACAGATCACTAGTCTTTTCAGAAGTTTCATGTGGTATGTCAACTAATTAGAAGGGAAGAAGGCACCTCATATGTGCTCATTACATTGGATTGAAAGAAATCTTACTTGAAATACAACAATTAAGCTATGCTAAGCTGATTCAGACTCTCTGTTTGGCATGAATGGGTGAATAGTGTCTTACTCAGGGAGAGTCCATTTAGAAAACTAAGTGCTAGTGCCATATGGAAGACAATGATTAAGGCGAGGGATGGAATCAAGGAGACCATAGAAGATCAGTGAGAATCCAGTGGTTAACCTAACACATAGAGGCAAATATGACTAGCATAGACTGCATGACAACTTCAGAGAAAGAGGGGCAACAATAGAGTGGAACGAGAGAGTTTGGAGCAATATTAACACCCCAAGAGTCTCTTAAACCCGCACCCTAAACCTAGGTCATTTTTAACTATGCCATTCCGTCTCTTTTTGTTGTGCCATTTGTCATGACAAAAGTCGTCGGGGACCAAACCCTCATACCTATGTACTAGGGCATTAGGTTGCCTCCTTTGGATGTGGACGAATCATTAGAGCTTCGATTCGTGCAACTTATCCCTAATCCTAGCTACTCCAATCTTGTTATTGTGGTTGACTTTGTTTTTGATCTTGTTCAACCTCACATATATGTCTACACATCAATTACAACATCATCATCTCTGCCATCATTAGCCTTTAATTTGCTCTTATACCTTTATAGTTGGCCAACTTTTTTGCATTGTACAATAGGTTTGTCGGACAATTATTTTGTAGATATTCCCCTTGAGTTTGGGAGGTCATTTTCTGTAACACAGAACCTCCGATGCTCCCTTCCATTTTTACCAACCCATCTAGATTTAATGTTTAATATTTATGTCTATCCCTCTGTTGCTTTGCAGTTGGGTACTTGAAACACTCGTTTTCCAGTATGATGTCCTCACCAAGCATAAAATACATCCCTTTGCAATCTTCCCAAAGCAAAACTCCATGTACTTTGTCTCGTCCTGCTTAATCCAAAGCCTTTGATTGTAACATATCTCTCTCCAACATTCCAACTTGCTACTAACCTCATTTATAAATTTATAATGTCATCCATCAATGCAATATCGTCTACGAATAACATACGTCACGAAATCCCGCCTTGTGTTGACCCCAACATCACATCCACACCACAATTGTTATAAGAAATTGGCTTAAAGCAGACCCTTATTGCAAACCTATCTACACTAGAAGCATTCCGTATTCATGCTTGAGGTGCATACATTGGTCAATGCACCTCAAAAGTATTCCATGTTCTTTATGTCGATTTTTTTTAAAAAGTGTATGAAGCTCAATTGAACGTTGGTTCGGATTCAAAATTTGACCCTTTAGGGCGTGTTTGGTACAATAATAGGAATCAGGTTGGAATGAAAATATGTTTGAGATGAAAATGGAATAGGTATGGCTCATACCCACCTTCTTATCAAGGTATGAAAAGTAAGACAATTTTGGGATGTGGAATGGTTGATTCCCAACTCCATTGTTATACCAAACATTAATTTAGGTTTGAGTGATTCCTAATCCGATTCCTCATCCCGAAGGTATGGTACCAAATGGGCCCTCTTATAACTTTCAGATTGCATGCTGGTTATTGCGTGATTTAATTTAATGGACAATGGTTAATTATTATTACTTTTTGTATGATGGTTCGAATGTCAATGATCAAGCTTAGTAGTTGTATTAGGAAGAAATTTGGATTTTAATCCCTAAGCTGCGGTGAAAGAGAAGGAAGGTTCTTGTTGACTCCTGTGGTAATACAAAATTGTGAGACCCAAGGCTATAAGTTTCACATTAATCAATTGATCATCCCAACTGTCATATAGTAGCTAGCTAGGAAGTATACATGTCCACGTCTCAAATATTTGACTTGCAGTTGTCCATTTTATATTAGAACATGATTTGAATTTTCCTACATAATCAAATGATATACAAATGGATCGTAATTGACATCTATGAAATATATTTGTCAATTTCTATCATCTTTATCTAGCTATATATATGCGGTCTGCCCATATTTTGAGGTGAACGAGTCAAATTCTCTATATTATCCTAAATATCCATGATAAAGATAATATAGATCGAGTCAATATTCATGAGATAAACAATATATACATACATTTAGTGATCAAATGTTGGAGGAAAGTTAGCCCTAATTTGCTAATGTTTCATGTTGGAAGATACCTACAAGAGCTTCCTATATATAGTGCCAATTAACTATGAATGATTGTTTCAGGGTATCTTGTATAAGATACATATATCGTAACGTGATTTTTTTCATCAAAATTAATCAAATGCGAGATGTAGCATAACAAAGTAAATAAGAAATTAAAGTTACGATGATGCATAGATAATTTATAAAAATAATATTACATGGGATTATAGGTTATATATTTTAAAAAAATGAGCAAACAACATTACAATATATGGTTTCAAATTTGTACAGAAGAGTAGAACAATGCTCTCAATATACTTGAATCCAACAACATAAACTGACTAAAATTATGAGTATGGAACGTAGCTAGAACATTAAATATACTACTCCCTCCATTCTATTCTACTTGTCCATAAAGGCCTAATACACATATATTAAGACATGATATAATCTTACCAAATTACTCTTATTAATTACCTTTATTAATTATACATTCCTCTTTTTTAGAGACTTTCCCAAGTGTATTAATTACATACAAAGGATACAAATGAAAAATCTTGTACAAATATAGCTTTAAGGAAAAATAGAACTGAAAAAAAGTTTAAGGCTTCATGGACAAGTAGAATAGAACGGAGGGAGTATAAGCTAGCTATTAATTAATTCCTAAATGGAAAGGGGGGTATATTGAAAAAATGCTAACTACAAAAGAAATGATATAGAATATTAGAATGATACAAATACAAATAAAATTAATCATATATGTCATTGGACTTATAATAGGTTATTTGAATATAATACAAAGCTTTTGTGTTTGCATGGGATAGATGTGAAAATGCACATGGACTGCCTTCTCTCCCTGCATGGTGCACCATTCTTCCAAATGTTTTTATTTTCCCCTCACTTTTCCATACTAAAACATTGTATTTGGCCCCTTCAAAGTTCGAAGATTTCATATTGAATTATTCTGAGTTATTTGGGGCCACCATGATATATAAAAACAAAGATCAATTCGGAATTAAATTTAAAAAATATATATTGTATATTTCAGTGTACTTTATAATGTGCCAACGAAATACTATATATTATGTCATTTCGATCGACTCGTATGTCTTAGATAATTGATTTTAAATACATTAATTGTAGACAAGCTTCATAATTATGAAAAACTAGAGTGGGCCCAATATTTGCTACTAATAAGTTTCCATATGGCCCAATGGAATATCATTAAATAACAATAATATTATATATTACGGAGTATTTTTTTTTAGTAAATATATGCATGAATTAATTAGTTCAAAATATAAGGTTTACGGTAAGAGATGAAAAGTTGTTTCATTAATATAATAATCTGAAATTATTCTTTTACACGTTATTATAAAAAAAAATAGACTTTCGACCAAAAAAAAGAAAACCATATGAAATCAATCGGTAATTAAGTAAAAAGAACAAAATTACAAACAATGATCGATCTAAACATTGACATTTCTCACAAATAATTCAAAACATCATTTCTCATAAACTAGATATTTCATACATATATTTCAAAAAATTAGGAGAATGGAGCCTACACATTGGGAGTTCCTTTTCATATAGACGCATCATCGAACATCATGATAATTCGAGATAGATCGGAGCCACATGGTACACTTTTGTTTCTTTTATGATCTATTGGGCAAATCATGTGATTTAAGGAGCATCAACCAAAGCATCGATGCCTTCTACTTTGTCTTAATTATGATGTTTATTTTTCCTTAATCTTGTTCTTATAGGGTGCATAAAACATTATCATATTTCGACCCAAAAAAGATTTGTTATATGTCTATAAATCATGCAAGAGTACACATTAGCCTTATTGATCGACATTTAGGCGTATTGCTCGAGACACATTAATTGGCGGGATTGCAAATCAACCATAATGATAGAGTTTATTTATTCATACTTCCTTTGATTTCAATTAAAGAAGCAAATTATGTTCCCCGGCACATAAAACTAATTTTCACTAATACGTAGTAGTTTATTTTTGTTGGAATACCTCTTTCCAAATAAAAAATTAAGAGAAAAATCTATGACTTATTTCACTTTTTGCCAATTGTTTTAAGGATGAAAAATTCACCGAACTTGTATCCTAGACCTGTTACAACGCACGATTGTTGGATCAGTGTTAGAGAACTAACACTGGAACAATGATTTCTCTATTCGAGAAATGGAAGTTTCGATAATGACAAATAAATGAAACTAATTCCCTTTACAAGTGATCTCAGGAAAGATAACAGGTTCACAGGAAAAGCAAGGGAAACGATCCCCATGAAGCCATATGAGTACGTGGCAAATAAAGTAAATGATAAAAAAGACTTTTTACTATTGTCTTGGGCGGCAAGCCAAGTTCCGAAAAGAAGGAGATGCAAAAAGGGTACGCTAGTCTTTTTGAATAGTATCGTACTCCCTAAGACAAAAAGGGCAAAGGTGTCAAAGCTAAAAATGAAAACCTCTATAAATAGTATGCGATGCCGCTAGGTCTTTTAAGCTCTCGAATGCAAAAAACACAAGACACAAAAAAAGAAAGCGAGAGCCCGAGCTTATCCAGTGAAGACGACAATCCAGAAGTTAAAGAAGGAAGTTCCGTGATCAAGCGATGGAGGTTGCGTGAAGTTCGCCATCGACTTGAAGAGTTGGTTCCTGTGCTAAAGGGAACTGCACAGAAACGAGTAAGGTTCACTATCTATATTTGATTGTGTTTAGATCTAGGAACTACCATGACTTAGTCGTTAGTATTGTTTGTAAGTGGGATTGCGAACAATAGAGAAGTTCGACTTTGTATTGTGTACCTTGAGATCTATCAATCGAAATATAGTGTGTGTTCAAAATCCTCCAAGGGAGGTTGAGGTTTACTGTTTAGCTAGTTGGTTGTAGAGGTTCCTCTATAAGGAACTGTGTCCTTGTCTCTGTTTTACATTTCTTTTTGTGTGTTGCTTTTTTCCGCCGCGTAAGGGAATTGTCATTGGAACAGTTCCCGAACTTGTCTTACTAACACAGATCTACGATCCTACAATTGGTATCAAAGCCTGGCTCTAGATTTTCTGTAAAAACTTGCATGATGTCTACGGAAATGTCTTCAGATCTTAGCGTTGTTGGACACGGAAACAACAAACCACCTAGGCTGATTGAAGAACGATTTGAGCGATGACAAGGGCTGATAAAAGACTGGATGCGAAGTCACGATTACCAAACATGGGTAGTAATCGAGAGAGGAAACTTCACCATCAACCCAGAAATCGAGAACGACCTCACCAAGTGGGGACCCAACGAATGGAAATGTATGGAGGCCAACTTCAAAGCAAAAATGTACCTCAACAATTCCATGAGTGAAATCGACTCAACCAAAGTGGGAAACCTAAAGACTACTAAGGAAATGTGGGCTGCTATCGAGCAGATGCACATGGGAAGCTCAGATCCAAAGGAAGATCATCAAATGGATGCGCGTCAGGAGTTCTACAACTTCAGGATGGAACCTGGAGAAATCGTATCATCATACTAGTTCCGCTTCGAGGGACTACTAACTAAACTTGAGAATTTGGGAATCTCTAAGAGTGAAGTCACGGAACGAATGAAGGTCAAGAAGGTGATAGATGGTCTTTCCGGAGAATGAACCCATGATCGAACAAACTTCAGGGAAAATCCATCCAACATGAACCTCATGCTTCATGAGATCTTTGGGAAACTAAAGACTTACGAGAGAAAAAGGAACTCTGACAAGGCTCAAGACAAACCTGGAAAAGGAATTGCACTTAAGCTTGAAAAAGTGCTTAAGTCTGTTCAGGAACAGTGTGAAGAATCTGAAGATGAGGAAGAGGATGACATAGTGCTTACGTAACCTCTACAAGAAGGGAAAGTTCCAGAAGAACTATGGAGGGAACAATCACTCAAGAGAGTACAACAAGTCTGGAGAAAAGGACTCTAAGGATATTACATGTTTCAAATGCTTCAAGAAAGGTCACTATGATAAAGCTTGTCCTCTGAAAAATGACTAATACAAGACTGGGAACAAAGCTTACATAGCAACATGGGATGATTCAGATGATGAAGATCCTGAGTCTTGAGCTACACCGAATATGTGTGCTATGGCTATCAAAGGAGATCAGAAGGAACTACAAGAGGATGTGAGTATTCTAACTCTAAATAATTGTTTTGATAAATACTCTAAATCTGATCTTATTCGCATACTTTCTAAACTTGTCAAAGACAGTATGAAACTTCAAAAGGAAATGAGTGAAACTGAAGAGCATTGTCTTAAATTAGAAAATGATGTTGCTGAAGAGGAACTTGAATCGAAAAACACTAAATCTGTTGAATGTTCTATGTGTGATAACCTGAAAAAGAAACTTGACTCTGTCATAACTGCCAAAAATGAGCTTATCTCTGTACTTGCTACTGTTACCTCAGAGAAGGAAACCCTAACTAAAAAGCTAGAGATAAATGAGGGAAAAAACGTTTTCGAGATTCCCAAGGTCACGTTTGTCCCCTCTAGACATGGCATATGATACTATGAAATAGACTCTGGAAATGATCAAAAGACCCTTACTCTGAGGGAACTAAGTGAAAGTAGAGCCCTAGAATTACAAACTGAAAAAATAAAAAAACTCCCATCTAGAAGAGAAAATAGAGTTCTAGAGAGTGGAACCACAGGGGAAAGGGACTACTACACTGGAAACAACTCTCATAAGATATATGTTAAGATAGCCAAGGGAAATGGTTCCAGAGGTCCCAACAAGGAAACTGTTGAGAAAAATAGGATTTAGAGGCCTCATCCTAAGTATTATCTAGGTGAATACTACAAAACTTTTTGGACATGTGGAAGTCACGATCATTACAAAGAACAATGTCCTAAAGTCAGTTTCTCAAGAAGTCACACAAACAAGAACAACAACAAAATTTCACATTCAAGATTCTACAGGAACTATCACTCTGTTGATGTTAATATTGCAGATTATGTTGATTATTATCCCTGTAAGGAACCAGGCAAGGAACATCTTGCATGGGTAACCAAACATTGACTCTTTTGCAGGTGAAAGCGAGGGGGAACTGTATGTGGTTCATAGACAGTGCATGCTCCAACCACATGATAGGAAATAGGAACAATCTAACCTCGCTTAACACCCAGGTCGAAGGAGCAAATGTTTCCTTCGGTAACAGGAACAAAGGGGCAATTCAAGGTTCAGGGGAAGTCAAACTTAACAAATCAATCAAAGTCAATAATGTTAATCTTGTGACAGATCTTGGGTATAATTTACTGTGTGTGGCACAACTCTGTGATCAAGGAAATAACATAGTTACCTTCGATTCTAATGAATGTCTGGTGGTGAACAAAGAGACAAACAAAGTTATTCTTAGAGGGAAACGATCTAGCAATGTTTACATTGTTGATCAAGATTTTCAACCTCCAAGAAAGCTATGTCTTACAGTTCCCACAAGTAATACTAATCTTTGGTATAGACGTCTTGGTCATGCGGGTTTAAATCTCATTCAGAAGTTGTTCTTGCAAGATCTTGTAGTTGGCTTACATAGGATAAATCCAGACACAACAAAACTGTATGATGCTTGTCCCAGGGATAAACAAACTCGAAGTTCCTTCAAACCAAAGAAGGTGGTTAGCACTTCCAAACCTTTGGAAATGCTACACATGGATCTATATGGTCAAATGGAAATTTGTAGCTATGGTGGAAGCAGGTACATGTTTGTTATAATTGATGATTATTCTCGTTTCACTTGGGTTATTTTCTTGTCTTCCAAAGGAACAGTGTTCAAGGAGTTTGAAGTCTTCATCAAAAGAACAGAAGTCAGTCTAGGAACCAAGCTGAAGTCCATACGCTCAAACCATGGAACAGAGTTTGATAACTCAGCTTTTCTCAACTTTTGCAATGAGAATAGGGTGTCTCACAATTTCTCTGCACCAAGAACTCCACAATAAAATGGAGTAGTAGAAAGGAAGAATCGCACCTTGGAGAATATGGCTCGAGCCATGATGCTCGAAAGTGGATTTCCATCAAACTTCTGGACAGAAGCCATCTCAACCTCAACTTATATCCTTAACAGGGCTATGATTAGACCTTTGTTACTTAAAACTTCCTATGAACTAATCAAAGGCCAAAAGCCAAACATTTCCCATCTCAGGGTTTTTGGTTGCAGGTGTTATATCCATAACAATGGGAAAGGTGCTCTCGGAAAGTTTGACCCAAGAAGTGATGAAGGGATCTTCACTGGGTACTCCCTTCAAAGCAAAGCATACCGAGTCTACAACAAAAGGACCAAAAAGTTTGAAGAGAGTGTCCATGTCATCTTCGATGAGGAACCCATTCATCATGGAACTACCCCCATCAACCCATTCTCAAAGACAAGAGTAAAGCCCTTCACTATACCAAGGGAGACAACGAGGGAACCAACAGAAGAGGATGATGATTCAGACACTTGAAAGGATGACATTGAATACATCAATGGAAGTGAGTCACAACCGCATGAACTAACCAACGAAGATGATCAAGGAGATGATGATACCACATAGCAGTTTGATGATCCCTCTACTAACTTCCCTGAAAAAGAGAACAATCCATCTGAACCATTAGAAGTTTCAAACACAGGGAACAATCATGTAACTGAGACTCCACGGATTTTACCTGAAGCTAGTACCAGTGCTCAAGGGGGACTTCAAGAAGCACTACTATCATAACCTCAACCCAGGAACTATCATCAGAGAAAAGATCACCCTCTTGAGAACATCCTTACACCTATGGAACAGGGAGTACAAACTCGTTCCTCTCCTCATAACTTTTGTGCCTTTAACGCATTTGTTTCTCTTGTTGAACCCAAAAGTATACAAGAAGCACTTAAAGATCCTGATTGGATTCAAGCAATGCAGGAAGAGCTCCATCAATTTGAAAGACACCAGGTGTGGAAACTAGTTCCAAGGCCATCAGACAAGAATGTTATTGGAACTAGATGGGTCTTTCGCAACAAACTTGATGAATCAGGAAATGTGTCCCGAAACAAAGCTAGACTTGTGGCTCAAGGCTACAACCAAGAGGAAGGGATAGACTATGAGGAAACGTTTGCACCAGTTGCCCGAATTGAAGCAATACGCTTGCTCATAGCCTTTGCTACATACAAAGGGTTCAAGTTGTTCCAAATGGATGTCAAGACAGCCTTTCTGAATGGCTATCTTCAAGAAGAAGTCTATGTCAAGCAACCACCATGATTTGAAGACAAAAGCAAGCCAGATTATGTATACTTTCTTGAAAGAGCTTTGTATGGCCTCAAACAATCACCTCAAGCCTGGTATGATAGATTTGCTTCATTTCTATTATCCAAAGGCTATCACAGAGGATCAATCGACAAAACTCTTTTCCTGAAGAAAGAATCAGGTGACATTTTAATTGTGCAAGTTTATGTTGATGATATAGTTTTCGGTTCCACTAACCCTGTGCTCACAGAAAAGTTTGAGAAACAAATGAGTAGTGAGTTCGAGATGAGTATGGTAGGAGAACTCAACTTCTTTCTAGGCCTTCAGATTTCTCAAACAAAGGAAGGCACCAAGATTCATCAACAAAAGTACATCAAGTAAATGTTATCAAAGTATGGGATGGGCACTGCAAAGCCCATCAACACCCCAATCTCACCTAGCACACGTCTTGATGCAGATGAGAATGGAACCAATGTCAATCAAAAGCTCTTTCGAGGAATGATTGGTTCCCTTCTCTATCTCACTGCCAGTAGACCGGACATCATGTTTCCCGTCTGTCTATGTGCACGGTTCCAAGCAAACCCAAAGGAGTCTCACCTGAAGGAATTCAAAAGGATCTTTCGCTACCTCAAAGGAAGAGACAACTTGTGCCTACGGTATCCAAGGAACAGTTCCTTTGAACTAGTTTCCTTCACCGATGCTGACTTCGCATGGCATCTAGTAGATCGGAAAAGCACTTCAGGCATGGCACAGTTCCTAGGTGATTGTCTTGTATCCTGGGGATCTAAGAAGCAATCCTCAATGACACTTTCTACTGCTGAAGTTGAATACATAGCCGCTGATGCGTGTTATTTCCAAGTTCTATGGCTCAAGTATCAACTTCAAGATTATGGTATGTCTCTTGGAACTGTTCCTATTAAATGTGATAGTACTAGTGCAATAAATATCTCAAAAAACCCTGTGCATCACTCTAGAAAAAAGCACATAGAGGTTAGGCACCATTTCCTACGTGATCACGTAGAGAAAGGTTCCATTGAGATGGTACATTGCAAGATAGATGAACAAGTTGCTGATATTTTCACCAAAGCTTTGGATAGACAACCCTTCGAGCATCTTTGAATGCTCTTAGGGATGATTCTCTTACATTAAACAAGTCCCGATCCATCTTTTCCCTCAATGATTGACTAGTTAAGCATTAGTATGGCTAGGGAACTGCATGGTTTAGCAACTTTTATTTTAATGATTGCTCTTTGCATGAAACATGTTTATTACTATGTATGGGAACTACTTCTTGAAAGCACTTTATTTCTTTTAACCCAAAATGTTCAACTTGATCTTATCTATCCCTCATTACAAGCCGAAAGGATGGTTGATCATAAGACTTGTCCCATAAAGCCGATCCAGGTAAACGATTCCTATGAGTCTCAATTAATTGATAACCCCTTCCATGGGATTCAATTACCCGGAAGACAAAAAATTGCTTACTTACGCATTTTTTTGTTTGGATACTTCTATTTGTCTTTTCACAAAAAACCCTTATGTATCCAAATATGGCCTTCCGTTACTTGTTCATGGAAAGGAGGTTGGAAAGGAAAGGAACTACTTTAAGTTACTAGGGAACTACAAGGATCTTGGCACTCAAGCGTCTCATAGTTATATTTTTGGAAAGAGAAAAGACGTTGGAAACTGGGATTTTGAAGCGACAGGCTGAGCTGAGGGAAATTTGAATCTACACCGTTCGTTTTGCTACTTTGGCTCGTTATCCGCCACATAGACACTGTTGATTTGGAAAGATTCTTTTAATGGAAGACATCAAATCTTTCTAGTTACCCTTGGAATAACTAGATACGATTTTCAAGGGAACCCTAGTAAATCATCTCTCTCTCACCTTTTCAAAATCCTTACCTTCTCTTACTTAACCCATCTTTCTCATTCTCTTCCATCCTCATCGTCTTCATCTCTTCTCTTCTGCAAACCCTAGAACTCAAATCTCTTTTCCTAATTCCTCACATAAAACCTTAAACCTTCTCAAATGGCCAACCAAAATCAACCAATCATCAAATACTCAGTTCATCACAAAAACCCTCTGATTGAGCATCTTCTTAACCATGACCCAGAATATCTTCAAAAAATGCTCCTCACAAATCTCGATCTTGATCACCATGAACCTGAGTACAACTTCGATGTCAAAGAACGTCTTTATTCACTCTTAAGGAAAAGAGATGGACAACCTGGTCTTACTCCTCAAAACTCACCCCCACAACTCCCAGATCTGAAATTCCGGTCCTTACCACGAGACCGGATGGTTCCTCAACTCTCACCATCAATATTGAGGGTGTTCAAACCACAATTTCTAAAACAAACCCGAACCCTAAAATCCAAAGTTCCAAAGAACCCTCCTCCTCTACAAACGCTCCTACAATCCCAGTTCCATCCCACAGGGAACTTGACCTCTCCAATCTAGATCAAACTCTCTCACAATTCGAGAGAGAAGAGTTCCCCCCTTCACAGGGAACCTCACCTGTTCCTCCTTCCACCTCTTCAAACCCTACAAAGCAAACACCAACTAAAGATCCTCTCTCAAATGTTCCAACCGGGCAGAGATCAAGAAAAATAAAGCTAAGAAAGATTGGTGACGATGAAGAAGAATCTGAAGAGGAACTTGAACCTCTTCTCTCTGAGAAACTCCGAGCCCTCAATCAATCCAAGGAAATAATCTCTGTTGAGGGCGACGATGATGAGATAGAGGAGTACACAGAGCTTGCTCTTCAAATCGGCTACAAGGAACCGCCATCTGGGTGTCCTTCAACGAGAGGATCCAAGAAACTGAAGGTGGAGGAGAAAAAGGAAAAGGAGAAAAAGGAAAAAGAAAAGAAGGAAAAGAAGAAGAAAGGAACCGTCTCCTTTGAGGAGAGGAAGCTGGTCATTCCATTGATAGTCACAGCAGAGTTCCTCCAAGAGCATGACTTCAATGAGCTTCAAGAACTCATTCAGTTCAAAGGATGGGATAAGCTCTGCTCAGAACCAGCTAAGGTTGATCCAACTCAAATCAAGTTCTTCTACTCTAAGTTCGCCCTTTGGAACTGAGCTCGATCCAGTAATAAGGTGGCAAACTGAAGAAGATGACTTTACCTTCACCGCAACTACAATCAAGAAGATTCTCCTAGTTCCTGGGGAAGGCTACAACACTCTCCCTCAAAGACCTTGGCAAGACACTGATGGAAGGGATGCTATCTTCAAGCGACTCCTAGGTCACGTCCCTGCCCAAGGAAAGGAAGTCTTGACTCATGGATTGAGTCAGTTGGGCAAAATGGCACACCAGTACATCACTAGGGTAGTGATTCTAAGGCAGGAGAAGAGAACGACCCTTAACTCAAATGATGCCATTCTCCTGGATCTGTTTGTTTGCAAGGAAAAGATCAACCTGCCTCGGGTCATGATATTACACATGTGCAAATATGTCACCAAGGAGTCTCATGCCCTTCCATATGTTGTTCTGGTGAAGGAAATCATGAAGATAAACGATGTGTATCATCCTCAAGAGGAAAAAGATCTTGGAGAAGAGATGGACATGTCCAATATTCAAAGAATGAAGCAGTCCCAAGAACCAGTTGATGAAGTTCGTCAACCAATGTTCATCGAACAGAGAGATTGCACAACTGCTCTTCAAGCTCTCAATCGTCTGTGTGGGGTCAATGAGCGAATCCTTGATGTTCTTCTAGACATCCAACAAAAGTTGCCTTCCTCCTCCTCCTCTAATCCTTGAACAAGCCCTCTACAAAACAAATCTCTTAGCTATTTTCTCCTTCCTTCAATGTTTTTTAAGAATGTCAGTTCCTGTATTTTGTTAACATGATTTCAATGAATGCATTTTGCTATTATTCTCTAGTTATGATTGTGCTCTACTTGCTTTTCCTTGCATGCCTATACTTAATTCTTTTCGATGATGTCAAAAGGGGGAAAAGTGGAAAAATGAGAGATGCGTTGTGCCGAAGAGAATACAGAATAATTTGCCATAAGTTGAGGGGGAACTATATGCTTAAAAATCTTGAAAAATTGAACTGCTTGTCCATTTCAGGGGGAAATAAGTATGTACGAAGTATTACTTGTGTTATCTTGGTGTTTAATCTCTATTATCTTTCCTGTCTCCCTGACTTGCATTTTATAAAGTTTTGTCATCATCAAAAAGGGGGAAATTGTTGGATCAGTGTTAGGGAACTAACACTGGAACAATGGTTTCTCTATTCGAGAAATCGAAGTTTTGATAATGACAAACAAATGTAACTAATTCCCTTTACAAGTGATCTCAGGAAAGATAACATGTTCACAGAAAAAGCAAGGGAAACGATCCCCATGAAGCCATCTGAGTATGTGGCAAATAAAGTAAAGGATAAAAAAGACTTTTTACTATTGTCTTGGGCGGCAAGCCAAGTTCCGAACAGAAGGAGATGCAAAAAGGGTACGCTAGTCTTTTTGAATAGTATCGTACTCCCCAAGACAAAAAGGGCAAAGGCGTCAAAGCTAAAAATGGAAACCTCTATAAATAGTATACGATGTCGCTAGGTCTTTTAAGCTCTCGAATGCAAAAAACACAAGACACAGAAAAGGAAAGTGAGAAAGTGAGAGCCCGAGCTTATCCAGTGAAGACGACAATGCAGAAGTAAGAAGGAAGTTCCGTGATCAAGCGATGGAGGCTGCGTGAAGTTCGCCATCGGCTTGAAGAGTTGGTTCCTGTGCTAAAGGGAACTGCACAGGAACGAGTAAGGTTCACTATCTATATTTGATTGTGTTTAGATCTAGGAACTACCATGACTTTGTCGTTAATATTGTTTGTAAGTGGGATTGCGAACAATAGAGAAGTTCGACTTTGTATTGTGCACCTTGAGATCTATCAATCGAAATATAGTGTGTGTTCAAAATCCTCCAAGGGAGGTAGATGTTTACTCTTCAGCTAGTTGGCTGTAGAGGTTCCTCTATAAGGAACTGTGTCCCTGTCTCTATTTTACATTTCTTTTTATGTGTTGCTTTTTTCCGCTGTGTAAGGGAATTGTCTGTGGAATAGTTCCCGAACTTGTCTTACTAACACAGATCTATGATCCTAAAACGATCTTTCAATTTGTAGCCCACAGACTTTCACATGATATTAGAGTTGACAGTTAATTTGGTCTTGACTCGATTTTTGGTTGTTTGGGCTTGGGTTTATGTTAAAGGTAACAAGCAATTAGTTTCACAAGATCAACGGAGAATTGGATCAGAAGTAGAGGAGGAGAAGGGAGACGAGAGATAAGAATTAGGGCAAAGATAATAGATTAATTAATTTGCAATCTAACAGGAGAGTATTTATATCTAGCCCTAACAGTTCAAAAAAGGCGTCACGGGAAAGAACCGTAAAGAAAACCCGAGAAGAGCATAAATGCTAGTTTATAAAAATTACAAAAACTCACTAAAAATAATGATAAATTCTAAAATTAAGTTCGAAATCGACTGGGGAGACGTCGTTCTCGCACCGGATGAGTCCTAGTGATGCTATCTTGAATATGAGGCGTATCATTCTCCCCCCGATGACAATCGCCTTGTCCTCAAGGCGGAGATCCGGAAACTTCTCCCTCAGACCGTCGACAGGCTCCCACGTAGCGTCGTTAGGCAAGCCATCGTGCCATTCTACCAACAATTCCTGACGTGGTTTCCCGTCAACTGAAACATTACGTTCAGCCAAAGCACGAACTAGTAAGGAAAACGGTTTGTCATGAACAAAATCATTCGGAAAAGACGTGTGAATCGGCGTAGGGGATCCCGAAACAAAAGGCCGAAGCAGTGAGACATGGAATACGTCATGAATCTTAGCATTAGCTGGCAACTCGAGTCGGTAAGCAACCGGTCCAATTTTCTCTTTGACCTTAAGGGTACCATAAAATCGTTGAGCCAGCTTCCCCGACAGCAGTTTGGCAACCGAACGCTGGCGGTACGGCTGCAACTTCAACCAAACCAAATCTCCCACCTCAAACACAAGCTCACGGCGGTGGGCATTCGCCTAAGCGGCCATCCTCTGTTGCATTTTGAGGAGATTCGCGCGGAGGAGGTCTAGAAGCTCGTTCCGCTCTTGTACCATAGCGAGAGCCGCTGAAGGCAGCTCGGCTGGCTGTGTTGTGCGCGTCAGCGGAGGTGGTTCCCGGTTGTATAGGGCTTGAAAAGGCGACATTCGTAGCCCCTCATGATTAGTGCAGTTTAGCGCTAGTTCGGCCCATGGTAAAAATTCAGCCCATTTTCGTGGGCGGCCCTGCGTAAATGCCCGTAAATATTGTTCAAGGTGTGGATTCTTAACTTACGTCTGCCCGTTTGTCTGTGGATGATAGGCCGAGCTGTCACGCAATTTAGTACCGCTCAAACGATGAATTTCAGTCCAAAACGAGCTGCGAAAAAGTGGATCACGATCGGATAATATGACAGTCGGGATACCATGATGTTTGACAACAATGTCCACAAACAAGGCGTCAACTTTCGGGGCGTCGTAATGCGCGCTCAAAGCCCCGAAATGTGCATATTTAGAGAGACGATCCACCATAACCAAGATGGCAGAAAAGCTTTTCGAAGGCGGTAACCCTGTAATGAAATCCATTGAGACCTCGTCCCAAACCTTATGAGGAACCGGCAATGGCTGTAAGAGACCGGCAAGCTTTTTAGTGTTGTACTTAGTGGTCTGACATATCAAACAAGAGTCCACAAACCGCTTAACATCATTCCGCATGTCGGGCCAATAAAAGACATCCGCCAATCGACGGAATGTGCGATCCACACCCGGGTGACCGGCGCTAGGAGAGGCGTGGTATTCAGCTAGCACCTCGGTGCGCAACGGTGAATCACGTCCGAGAACAAGGCGATGGCCGTAATAAAGAATCCCGGAATAGGCGCGAAAGGGCGCGACCAATCTACCTACGGCCGCGGCTTCATGTTGTGCGATTAAATCCGGTTGCGTGTCATTCTCCTGGCGAACCTACTGTAACAAGTCCGGCAATGGAACTAAAATAGATAAAAATTGGCTCTGCACAGCTTCGTCCTCAATCATATACCGAGACAAGGCGTCAGCAACTCATTTACTAGCACCTGTCTTGTATTCGATCCGGAATTTATAACCTATCAACTTCCGGATGAAAAACTGTTGATCGGGTGTTTGAATAACCTGAGAAAGCAACTCCTTCAAACTCTTCTGATCAGTGTGAATAAGCTGACGCCATTTCTGCACGGCAACCACAATGGCGTATAATTCTCTATGATAAGCTGGCGAGCCCCGACGTTGACTGCCCAAAGTTTTACTGAAAAAAGAAATCGGGCGCTCATCTTGTAATAGAACCGCGCCTACACCCACATCAGACACATTGATTTCAAGAACAAAGGATTTATCGAAATTCGGGAGCTGTAATACCGGCGAACTCATCATAGTTGTTTTCAAGTGCTGAAAAGTAGTAGTAGCATCCTCTGACCACTGAAACTTGTCTTTCATATTCAGGATAGCATCGCTAGGACTCATCCGGTGCGAGAACGACATCTCCCCAGTCGATTTCGAACTTAATTTTAGAGTTTATTATTATTTTTAGTGAGTTTTTGTAATTTTTATAAACTAGCATTTATGCTCTTCTCGGGTTTTCTTTACGGTTCTTTTCCGGGACACCTTTAGGGCTAGATATAAATACTCTCCTGGTAGATTAAAAATTAATTAATCTATTATCTTTGCCCTAATTCTTATCTCTCGTCTCCCTTCTCCTCCTCTCTTCTCCTCCTCTACTTCTGATCCAATTCTCCATTGATCTTGTGAAGGTAATAGCTTGTTACCTTTAACAATTGGTGCTTTCATCCCCGAACTCTGCAATCACCATGTCTAACGATGGAGATTTGAAGCGTCTACTGGAGACATTACAGTGCACTCTGTATATTCAGATTCATGAGGAAATCTACAAGGTTTCTTGCAACGTCTTACAACAAGTGTTTTCCATCTTCGGAATTATAGAAGATCTTGAGAGAATACGCCCGGACTCAGATTTTCGACTTCGTTTCAAGAACGTAGAATCCGCCATAGATGCTTTCTGTTAAGGCAAGGTTCCCTTGCCCCTTTGGGTTTTGATGATAGCAAACATTTGCCCCTTGCCCTCAGGGGGAACTAGTATTTGTTTTGCTCTATAATTTTAAAGGGTTTGTCATTATCAAAAAGGGGGAAATTGTTAAGGCAAGGTTCCCTTTCCCCTTTGGGTTTTGATGATAACAAACCCTTGGCATTTGATATGTTCTATGAAGTGTTTCAGGGAAGGAATTGTCCAAGGGAACAATGAAAGGAACTGTTCCTCTAACTGGAGGGAACAGTGATGGGAACTGTGAAGTTCAAGGCTCCAAGAGAAGCAAGACAAAGAATGAAGATTCAAGGGAACGATGAAAGGAACTGTTCCCTTGATAGAGGGAACAGTAAAGGGAACTCTCAGTGTAATAGGATGACATTGTTCCCTTGACAACTGAAAATGATAGAAAAACCAAGAAGAAGGAACACTGAAGGGAACACTAGTGTAATATGATGGGAACTGTTCCCATCTAGGGAATATGATGGGAACAGTGAAGTTTCAAAGATCAAAGGAACATTGATGGGAACGCTAGTGTAATATAAGGAACTGTTCCCATCTAGGGAACATGATGGGAGCAGTGAAGTTTCAAAGCTCAAAGGAACAATGATGGGAACGCCAATGCAATATGAGGAGTTGTTCCCATCCAGGAACATGATGGGAACAATGAAGGTTTAAGGCTCAAAGGAACAGTGATGGAAACGCCAGTGCAATATGAGGAGTTGTTCCCATCCAGGAACATGATGGGAACAATGAAGGTTCAAGGCTCAAAGGAACAGTGAAGGGAACGACAATGTAATGTGAAGGAACTGCTCCCATCCAAGGAATAGCTCCCCAAGACCAAAGCTCCAGGAGAAGAAAGACTCAAAGGAACAATGAAGGGAACTATCAGTGTAATATGAAGGAACTGTTCCCATCCAAGGAACAGTTCCTCAAGAGAAAATCTCTAGGAGAAGAAACAATCAAGGGAACAATGAAGGGAACTCTCAGTGTAAAATGAAGGAACTGTTCCCATCTAAGGGAACTCACAAGCCAGTCCAAAAAACACATCAGCGAGAAATACGGAGACATGTTCCTGACAAAACAGAGGAACAGTCCGTGCATCAGACTGAGCCTATTCATCCAACGGCTTGATGAGCTTCAAGAGTTGACCAAATTCAAAACAAGAGTCACATGTTGAGAAAGTACATACTTGGGGAACAAGACAAGGGCAATCTTGACATTTCCCAAGTTGAGGATTGGGGAGCAAGGCTCTTTAGATATAAATAGTGAACAAGCCCAAGAGAAAAATTCACCCCTTCAGAAATCCAAAAAGACAAGAGCATTAAGAGAGAGAAGGTGGTCGACGGCGAGTGTTTGATCTCAGCCACGGCGAGGAAGAAGTTCCCAGGAGCAAGGGAACTGTGATAGTCAAGTCGAAGTGTAAGAGGGAAGGAAGACGTTCCCAGGAGGAAGGGAACTGTGATAGTGAAGTCCAGGTGTAAGGTTTGGTTTACTTGTCTTAGTTGAGTTGTTTGCTTAGGAACTTGGTTGAGAAGACTCATTAGTGTTGCTAGAGTTAGGTAGAACTCGTAGGAACAGAGAAGTTTGAGTCTTGCCTGTTGTTACTAAGGAACAATCAATAAAACAAGTAAGTCATTCAAAATCCTCCAAGGGAGGTAGAGGTTTACCCATTCAACTAGTTGGTTGAAGTGGGGTTCCTCTATAAGGAACTGTGTCCCTTTACTTATCTTATGCTTTTGGTTCTTGTTCCTTATAATTTCTTGAATTGTTCCCTTAATATCTTTGTTCCTATACTTCCATATTGTTATCTTCTTTGTGCCTATCACCTGCATATTTATTTGTTATTCCGCTGCCCAAGGAACAGTTCTCATAACTGTTCCTTGACTCTATTCTAACACACAACTTTCCAACAATTGGTATCAGAGCGAGGTTGCTCTAGATTGTGTGTTACTTGCAGGTAATTAGGGAACAATATGACATTGTCAACAAGTGATGACGTTGATTGTTGCATAGAGGCACTACGTTCCTTGTACTCCAAGGGAAATCTCCAAAGGAAAAATGATGGAAGTGTTCCCACCACAAAACTAGAGCTTGTGGGAGAGGAACAACAAAAGATACTTGATGTAGTGACCAAGGAAAGGGAGAAGATCATTAGGAACTGTCCTAAGAAGAAGAAAGGAAGAGGGAATGTGTCTTTCTTTTTTGATGCATGGGGGAACAATCATGATGATGAATCTGACAAATGGACAAGTACAAGTACTTGTTTTGTTGCTAAGGAACAAAGTGCATCTGATTGTGAAGAAGAGGTAAGTGAAAGTTCCCATCTTTTCAATGATTTGAAGAATTATAAGAAAAGTTCCCTAATTAAATTTATTGAGAAAATTTGGAAGGAAAAGGAAAAACTGAAAGAGGAACTTGAAAATCATGATAGTTATTCTTCCATTCCTTGTGATGCTTGTTATTCTCTTAAAATTGATGTTGGGAACTTGATGTCTGAGAATCGGGAACTACATGCTAAGTTAGAAAGTCTTAGAGCTGAAAACTTGAAACTTTCTAAGGAACTAAACTTTGTTGTTCCCTCTGACCAAACTGAGTTGTATAGCTTGAGATCTAAAGTTGATAAGCTTGTTTCCACTAACCTTATGAATGAGAAGAAACTCTACGAGTTAAGATGTGTTAAGGAACAGGTGGAACAAAAATTTGAAGATAAGGAATTGCTCCATCTTCAAAGAAGGTTGCAAAGTGCTAATGACAGGAACACGCACTTGGAGGCTAAGCTAAAAGATCTTGAAAATCATAGTTCCTTAAAACACACATGGGCTGGAGGACAAAAGGCACATAAGGTTTGGGGACAACAAGCTAGATCAAAGAAGCAAGCTTCATGGAACAATGGCATTCATGTGCGGTGCAAACCCAAGAGACAAGAGGAACAAAAAGGAGAATCAAGTGCCCAAGGTGCACATCGTAATCATCCAAAGGTGATGAACCAAGCTGAGAAGAGGGAACCTCGTAGGGAAACAAGGTTTCAAGAGAGAAAAGCACAACCTCATTTCCAACAAAGCCATGGGAACTGGGAACGTCGTGGGCACTATGCTTTCAAGAACCATTGGAAATTCACTGGATTAAGAAGGAAGGACCAAAAGGTGCAACAACCTAGGAAAGGTAAGTCTTCAGTTCCTTCCATACAATCTTGTTTCATGAAGTGTGGAAATGTTGAATTTTTTAATGCTAGTCCTAACCCAAGGGAACCCAAACTTGTTTGGGTGCCCAAAATCAAGACTTGAGTTTGTGTTGTAGGGAGTTGTGAGGGAAACAACTTAGGAACAAGTGTCTCATTGAAAAAATTTCCTCACAATCTCAAGTGGAAGTGAGCTAGGAACTCACTTAATGTGCAAGAAGTGCAACAATTTAGGGGGAACAAGGTCAAGAACAAAAATTCCCCTCTCAAAAAAAAAAAAAAATAACAAGCTAAATGCTAGTTGTGGAACACAATGAGGTAAGTGTTTCTTAACCCATAATGTGCTCATCTTTCATGCATGGGAACAATAGAGCTGATCTTTGAGAAAAATCCATTGAGATGGAACTTTGTAGAACTGAAAATCAAGTTGCAAGGAAATTCACCAAAGCTTTGGATAGAAATTAGCTCAAGGAACATCTAAGGAGGCTTCCTTGCATGATCTTCTTAGAATTAAACAAGTCCCGGTTCACTATTCTTTCAATGATTGGCTAGTTTAAGGGAACTTTGGTAGGGAACAATACTTAGTAACTTTCTTCATGATAATATGATGACTTGTTTGATGGACTATGCCTTCACTACCTTTTTTTTTTGCATGGAGTTGTTACATATGCATGAGTTTTTCTTTTTTTTTGGCCCAAAATGATCAACCTGAGTTCCTATCCCACTATATTAGCCGAAATGATGGTTGATCATAAGACTTGTCCCTTAACCTTGATCCAGGTAAACGTCTCCTATGAGCCTAATATGTTTTAAGCCCTTATTTACTGGATTCAATTACCTGGATGTCTTTTGTTCCTTTCCATGCTTATTTGTTTGGATATGCTTATCTTATTGTTCCACAAAAATCCCATGCTATCCAAACCAAGCCCTCGTTACTCAATCATGGTGTAGAAGAGTGGGAACTTTGTTTTTACTGGATGACAAGGGAACAACAAGTCAAGGGAAGAAGAAAAGAGGATAAAGCTCTAGATATAGTTCCATTCTTTGAGGGGGAACAAGTTGCAAGTTCCTTCATATTAAGTTGCAAGTTCTCGAAAGCATATGCAAGTTGCAAGTTCTCAACAAAAAAAAAAAAGGGAACCAAATGTCTCATGAAGGAAAAGTTTCAAGAAAATTTGAAGAAATGTACAAGGAAGGATAAGAGGAACTAAAGCAAGGAAATGGATGTAAAAATCAAGGAACCCACGTCTATTGTGAGGAAAAATGGTAATGCTTGACATCCAGGGGAACACACCCTCTTCGAAATCATGATTGAGTCCCCTACAAGATTTCCTTTGCCCATCAATTCCAATATATTGCTTTTCCTTGTGCATATGCTTCCAGTTCCATTGCTCTAACTATTTCTTGCTTATAATGATTGTGTAGTCCCATCCCTCTATCATCATCTCAATATTATCCTTGAGTTAAGATTGTGCTTTGTATTTGTACCTCTTACTTGAAGTTCATTTTTCGATGATGCCAAAAGGGGGAAGTGTGAAAAATTGTAGAGATGCGTTGTTCTAAGAGATGTAGAATTTACTTTTCCATTTGCTAAGAGGGAACTACTTGATAACTTTCACTAGTAGGAACTACAAGTCCATCTCAGGGGGAACAAAAAGGTTTAGGGAACAACCATGCATTTTATTGAGGAACTTTCATTTATTCAGGGGGAATTAGAACTTGTTTTGCTCTACAATTTTGAAGAGTTTGTCATCATCAAAAAGGGGGAAATTGTTAAGGCAAGGTTCCCTTGCCCCTTTGGGTTTTGATGATAGCAAACATTTGCCCCTTGCCCTCAGGGGGAACTAGTATTTGTTTTGCTCTATAATTTTGAAGGGTTTGTCATTATCAAAAAGGGGGAAATTGTTAAGGCAAGGTTCCCTTTCCCCTTTGGGTTTTGATGATAACAAACCCTTGGCATTTGATATGTTCTATGAAGTGTTTCAGGGAAGGAATTGTCCAAGGGAACAATGAAAGGAACTGTTCCTCTAACTGGAGGGAACAATGATGGGAACTGTGAAGTTCAAGACTCCAAGAGAAGCAAGACAAAGAATGAAGATTCAAGGGAACGATGAAAGGAACTGTTCCCTTGATAGAGGGAACAGTAAAGGGAACTCTCAGTGTAATAGGATGACATTGTTCCCTTGACAACTGAAAATGATAGAAAAACCAAGAAGAAGGAACACTGAAGGGAACACTAGTGTTATATGATGGGAACTGTTCCCATCTAGGGAATATGATGGGAACAGTGAAGTTTCAAAGATCAAAGGAACATTGATGGGAACGCTAGTGTAATATAAGGAACTGTTCCCATCTAGGGAACATGATGGGAGCAGTGAAGTTTCAAAGCTCAAAGGAACAATGATGGGAACGCCAATGCAATATGAGGAGTTGTTCCCATCCAGGAACATGATGGGAACAATGAAGGTTTAAGGCTCAAAGGAACAGTGATGGAAACGCCAGTGCAATATGAGGAGTTGTTCCCATCCAGGAACATGATGGGAACAATGAAGGTTCAAGGCTCAAAGGAACAGTGAAGGGAACGACAATGTAATGTGAAGGAACTGCTCCCATCCAAGGAATAGCTCCCCAAGACCAAAGCTCCAGGAGAAGAAAGACTCAAAGGAACAATGAAGGGAACTATCAGTGTAATATGAAGGAACTGTTCCCATCCAAGGAACAGTTCCTCAAGAGAAAATCTCTAGGAGAAGAAACAATCAAGGGAACAATGAAGGGAACTCTCAGTGTAAAATGAAGGAACTGTTCCCATCTAAGGGAACTCACAAGCCAGTCCAAAAAACACATCAGCGAGAAATACGGAGACATGTTCCTGACAAAACAGAGGAACAGTCCGTGCATCAGACTGAGCCTATTCATCCAACGGCTTGATGAGCTTCAAGAGTTGACCAAATTCAAAACAAGAGTCACATGTTGAGAAAGTACATACTTGGGGAACAAGACAAGGGCAATCTTGACATTTCCCAAGTTGAGGATTGGGGAGCAAGGCTCTTTAGATATAAATAGTGAACAAGCCCAAGAGAAAAATTCACCCCTTCAGAAATCCAAAAAGACAAGAGCATTAAGAGAGAGAAGGTGGTCGACGGCGAGTGTTTGATCTCAGCCACGGCGAGGAAGAAGTTCCCAGGAGCAAGGGAACTGTGATAGTCAAGTCGAAGTGTAAGAGGGAAGGAAGACGTTCCCAGGAGGAAGGGAACTGTGATAGTGAAGTCCAGGTGTAAGGTTTGGTTTACTTGTCTTAGTTGAGTTGTTTGCTTAGGAACTTGGTTGAGAAGACTCATTAGTGTTGCTAGAGTTAGGTAGAACTCGTAGGAACAGAGAAGTTTGAGTCTTGCCTGTTGTTACTAAGGAACAATCAATAAAACAAGTAAGTCATTCAAAATCCTCCAAGGGAGGTAGAGGTTTACCCATTCAACTAGTTGGTTGAAGTGGGGTTCCTCTATAAGGAACTGTGTCCCTTTACTTATCTTATGCTTTTGGTTCTTGTTCCTTATAATTTCTTGAATTGTTCCCTTAATATCTTTGTTCCTATACTTCCATATTGTTATCTTCTTTGTGCCTATCACCTGCATATTTATTTGTTATTCCGCTGCCCAAGGAACAGTTCTCATAACTGTTCCTTGACTCTATTCTAACACACAACTTTCCAACACTTTCAACTCTTATAACGGAATATGCATCTATGATGGATGTTGTCGTATGGAATTGTTCCCTGATGAACGGATCAACATCGTATTAGACGAGATGGCAAATCCTCACGAAGATGTGAGCTAGGTGGAGCGTAACCCTCGCCACGCGCCCGCCGTCAAGGTCCCGGCACCCGCAACCAGCGTACCCCGCACCCGCGGTTCCGTACCCGCGACCCATAGATACTTTCAACTCTTATAACGGAAGATGCATCTATGATGGATGTTGTCGTATGGAATTGTTTCCTGATGAACGGATCAAAATCGTATTAGACTAGATGGCAAATCCTCACGAAGATGTGAGCTAGGTGGAGCGTAACCCTCGCCACGCGCCCGCCGTCAAGGTCCCGACACCCGCAGCCAACGTGCCCCGCGCCCGCGGTTCCGTACCTGCGACCGTGGTTCCGCGCCCCACAACCGTAGCTTCGTGCCCGCGGCTTCCCCTGGCCTTCGTCCTCCCTTGTCCGACGCCTGCAGATTTAATTCCTAAAATTCTTGGCGTCGATTTGGAAAGGCAGGAGACTGAAACTACAATCGAAGTTGTGCCCGACACTCCAATTGATGTGACACACATCAACATTACTGAGGTTTACTTTGGGTTGGGTTCCTTTGGCATCCCTACCACATTGCGAGCTTTACATTACAAGTTTCGTCTTCAACCAGGAATGCACATCTTATGCCGTATGATCGAGGAAAGACATTGATTCCTACTTCTTCTCCTGATTTCCGCCTCGAGGACGAGTCGATTCTCACCGGGGGAGTAATTGATACGCTAGATTATATTAGGTTAATTAGGATAATTGGAATAATATCTTTCCTTTTAATTAACAGATTTGATTTTATTGTTTTAGGAAGAGTATCTTTTTTATTATTTCAGTAATTAGGATTTTTCGTATTATCTAGATATCAGGATTATTATAAATACGTGATAAGTTGTTATTATTAATCAATCAATGAGAATGAATTAATTTATCCAACCCTAAATCTCTCTACCTCCCTCTCACGTCTCTTTCTGTCTTCTCAATTTCTCGTTAATTCTTCTAATTCTGCCTCTAATCTCAATCTCTTCTTCTATTACCCCCAATCCCCTCTTGTCTACTTAATTCACTACTAATACGGTACTTATTTCGTATCAATTTAGCATCTGATTGTTTAGGTTAGTTAGTTATAAAGAGGTTAATTTGGGCCATACCAGTTGCACTGCGCGGCAGGGTGGGTGAGAATACCTTTTCTTACATATGAGAATCTATAAAATAGACTAGTATATACTCCTATGGATTACTCCGCCTATTATCAATTGATCTTAGGATAAAACCCCATTAGATTTGGGTTCAATTCTCACTACAAACATTTTTGCCTCACATGGGGTGGCCTACTGGTAGGAGACATGTGAAATGTTAAGAGGTCTGATGTTTGATTCTTATCTCCGCCTCTTCACCTAAGTGAAAAATCAAGTCTTACCATTTTTTCTTTCATTGGTTCGAGCCGGTCGGCGCACACCGATTTAATTGGTTCACGAACTTGGAGATTACCATCAAATATGGGCCCCTCGTTAAAAAAGCAAGAACAACAATATATGTAAGGTAGGAGTCGCCAATTTAGGGGAAAAGCTCCGAGAGTCGAGACTCAGATGGTTCGGGCACATACAAAGGAGACTACCGGATGCCCCGGTACGGAGAATTGAAAGTCTGATCTCGGGCGAGTTTCGTAGGGAAAGGGGAAGTCCGAAGAAGAGCTGGAAAGAAGTCATAAAGCAAGACCTCACAACCCTTGCAATTTCAGAAGAGGTGGCCATGAACAAGGATCGGTTGTGCGAGAAGATTACAATGGTGGAGCGATAGAAGAAAAATCCGAAAGGAATACCCGTCATTGAGGGAGTACCCTTTCCCCCCTTGTTTTTGTTTTTAGTTTTACTTTTATCCCCGCTTTTTCGGTTTTGCGTGTGTTTCTTCATTTCTGTTTCTCCCCTCTCCTTCCTCTCTTTGCTTTTATCTTGAGTTGCTCCCCGTTTTCAGTGTTGAGCCCGCCTAAAATACCCTTCTGACTCTTCAGACGGGGTAAAGGTGTGTACATCTCGACCCTGAGATCCCGCTTATATCGGGATCCACCTGGGTAGATGTTGTTGTTGTTGTAGTAGTTATAGAGGTTATGTTAAGCATAATTATATTTGGATGGCAAACTCTTGTTAACTGTCTCGCGTAACAAAAAAATTATGGTGCACAAACTAGAGTTGCATTTTTTCTTACATGATTCATATAGTAAAACAAACAGCATGAAATATACAACAATTATTTCTTATTAAGAAAAATACATATAACAAATGAGTTATTCGTGTAGTGGTAGTAGTAATGTGAATCCAAGACTTCCAAGTTTTTTTTTTGATTGAAAGACTTCTAAGGACTATATATATACTATTATAATACTATATATGTACGTATTTTTGATAAAAGGAAATGTAGGGTCCGTTTATAATTTGAAACTGAAAGCACGTAGATGGGTCAAACAACAGTACACCTGCGTTGTATGAAAAGGTCGGTTTCATGATACACTAGATTAATTAGGATAATTATGGATTTTAGAATATTATATTTCCTTTTAATTGAAAGATTTGATTTTATCTTGTTAGGAAGAATATTTTTTTATATAGCAATTAGGGTTTTATTGTTATAAATATCTATGTATTGTGTGCAAAGAAAAGCAATCAGAAATCATATCTTTATCCTAATTCTCTTATCTCGTCTCTTCTCCTCCCCCTGGGCTATGGCCGTTCTCCCCCTCTCTTCTGTCATCTCTGTCTGAGTCACTCTCCCCCCGGCCTTTGGCCCTTCTTCCCTTCCCTAATTACTATTCGTCCATTGAATTCGGTACGGGATTACTACGATCCCGTATCAATTGGTGCTTTCATTCTTGAACATCGCAATTATCATGTCAAGTGACGCGCAGATCCGAGCCATTCTTCAAGACATGGCGTTAAAATACGATGCTATGCGTCAACAATGCGACGTTATAGCTCAACGATTGGACCGATTTTGTCATCTTTTGGCACCCGCGGCCCCTACCACTGTGGCGACCAGTCTAGTGCCCGCGGCCAACCCTCCCGGCGCCCCCGACCCCGTGTCCGCGATGGTTACTGCCTCGGACACCGCCACGCTGGACACCGCTACTGTGCACGCGAACCAGCAGGCCGCAACCCTTCAACCGACCGTCGTCCCTGGCGCGTCACCCCATCAACAAACCATGCCATCGTTGACGTCGAATCCGATCTACGCGAATCCATTGGTGACTCTGCCAGGCCATCCACCACCGGATCTGCACCAGAACCGGTTCGCCGGAGTTCCGCCCACGCCACCGCAGTTCGGCCACCACCAGGCAGGCGTCGTTCTGCCACCGCTGGTACACGACTCTATTGTGAACCCTAATGCGCAGGCGGGCGTATTGTACGGCGCACCGCAGTTCGCTAATTCTCCTGCGCACATCAGGGAGGGACATCAGCAGTGGGGTCCTCCACGTCTCCAGCCTGAAAACCGGGTCCAGGTACGTGCGCCTCACGAAAATAATTCTATTCCTAAGATTCGGGTCAATGCTCCGCGCTTCAATGGGTCGGATTTGAAAGGATGGATATTCAAGTTGAGGATGCGGAATCACGCGCTGGCACATGTGCCATGGGACCCGGGCGGCTTAAATTCCAAGATCCGTTTCATACGTCTACTCCTGATTTCCGACTTGAGGACAAGTCGATTCTCACCGGGGGAGTAATTGATACACTAGATTTATTAGGATAATTATGGATTTTAGAATATTATATTTCCTTTTAATTGAAAGATTTGATTTTATCTTATTAGGAAGAATATTTTTTTTATTTTAGCAATTAGGGTTTTATTGTTATAAATGTCTATGTATTGTGTGCAAAGGAAAGCAATCAGAAATCATATCTTTATCCTAATTCTCTTATCTCGTCTCTTCTCCTCCCCCTGGGCTATGACCGTTCTCCCTCTCTCTTCTGTCATCTCTGTCTGAGTCACTCTCCCCCCGGCCTTTGACCCTTTTTCCCTTCCCTAATTACTATTCATCCATTGAATTCGGTACGGAATTACTACGATCCCGTATCATTTCACAATCCTCATCGGGCATTGCATTCATCAACATAATTGATCATCATGCCCATTCTTTGACCATCATTTTCCAAATACATTGATACCTCTCTAGTTTCTTCCTCTCGTCTTCTTTCCCATTTGTCTTTTATTTATTTTCTAATTGAAAAATGTTTTCCAATTTTCGAGTTTAGGTTTTGGGTTTTAGATACAATGTACGTACGTATGTCATTGAATAGTTACCCGTCGTATATTTTTTTTTTTTTTTTGAGCAGATCGTATATTTTTTTGGTTGAATGCCAGTAGTAGTCAACTGTTGATTTTAAATTTTCAAATGTTATGGTTAAATATATTCACCTCGAGAACTTCAAATTGCAACTATAATACTAATGCCATCTCCAACAACTTCTCCAAACTGTTGGAAATTGTATATTTGGAAAATTTTACACACTTTTTTGCCCCAACAGCTTCCCTATCTAATTCTCTATAATGGAGAATTCTCCAAAAGATTAAAGTGTCTTCCCTATATTTAGAGAATTCTTCAAATCTATTTGGAGAATGCATTAATTGAAAGTGTATACATGGAAACTTGTGATTGACCATATGAAATTTTTATAAAAAAATTTATATATAAATAGAACTAATAAATGTAAGATTCTCTAAAATGAAGAAGCTGTTGGAGTTAAAAGTAATATTTTTTTAGAGAATATGACTTTTGGCTCTTCATTTTGGAGAAAATTTTAGAGAAATTGTTGGAGATGGCCTAAGTACTTTTAACATTGCAAATATAAACATTTGCAGAGCATTGCAAATACAGTATAAAATGGTAAGGAAATTTAATTTTTAATCAGTAGAAAATGTCATAAGCTGATAAGGTGAGAAAGTAATCAATTTTTAATCAGTACAAATGTCATTTGCACTTTGCAGAACATTTAAAAGGATTATATAAGTTGCGACTCAAAACAGACCATCACATAAGCTGATAAGGTGAGAAAGTAGTCAATTTTTTATGGGCGAAAATATAAATTGGTAGTTTTAATGATCTTCTCGGGACAGTTTGATATTTATAAAAATTTCAAAAATATTATGGCATTTTGAATGAGGTTTGAATGTTTGATTGATAATAAAGTACTTTTTTTTTCTCATTGAAGGTAAAATCGATCTTATTATTTATTTTTTGAATAGGCAAAAATTAGGTTGACAAGGTCAATCTAGTACATCTTTTCAGATGAGGGTTTGCGGTTTTTATCTTCGAAAAGATAGAATTGACATGATAAACAATTCACATATTAACTTGTTGAAGTCCATACTATGAATTACTTGGTCGATAAGATTTCACATTCGGTTTAACTCACTTTCTGATAATCATTGTGTAGAAGACTACATACATACAATATCATAGTATGTATGGAGGAGTATATCATGAGCATCGCCCACCAAATAAATTCCAAAAATATACTATTTTTTACATTTGACAAGGAAAAAATACCTTAGTGAATTCACTAGCATCATTTACAATACCTTAATGCTCTCAAAGAAACTGTTTAAGGGGGTCATACAAAATATCAAATTGTTGGACATTTTTTTATTGATAAAAAAGCTGTAGCTTATTAGAGATCACAAATGTCACACTTCCCTACAGATTTTTAGTTCACAAGCTGGTACTGTACATAAAACTTGAACTGGAAAGAAACCTATTGGGCTGGACAAGTGAATACCTCAAGGCCCATTTAATTCGAAAGTAGCCCACCTTTTATTAATAGCATATTAAGCCCAACGAGTTGGACTCAGAAGATTGACGGAGAGACTCGGGCGATTCCATTTTCTCGCATCTGAATTTGCCTGATCTCTCTCTACTCTCTCACAAAATTCTCTGGAAAAACCTATTCGTTTTTCTTCGCGGTGGCCGTTTTCATAGTCATTCTGCAACTCTACCGGGAGAGAAAGAATGGGCTTCACAAAGGACCAGCTTCTAGCTCGTTTGAAGGTATCCCTCCATTTGTTTTGCTCAATTTGAATTGCAATTTTGTTTTACATTGCTATCTTGTTCGGTCGATTTTTCGTTATAGGAGAGAGTATTATTATAGTATACGTAAAAACAATAAACAGAGACTTTGAGTTCTGTGTGCCTAATTGAACCTTAAAGCTTCAATTCCACCCTCCCTCGTGCTGTAATATTGATTAAAGTTTATCTCTTGACACAGGAGCTTCAAATTGATTTCTCCCAGTATGAGCACCCTGTGGTTTTGACTGTTGAAGCTCAGGTGAGCTGATTGAGCAAGTTGTGAATCATTTTATTGTTCAGGAGATCAGATTAATTTGACATGGTTATTTGTTGTTTTGTAGGCACAATATGTTGGTCATGTTGGTGGTGCATTGAGCAAGAACTTGTTCCTAAGGGTATAGTTTCGTATGGAAAAATTCCACTTGGGTGTAATGTAGTTTGGTATAATTACAAATAGGTGGTATTGGTTTAGTAAATGTATTTGTTGGACACCAATGTTACTAACTCTCTTCTTTCAAGTGTTAAGTATGCTTTGTTTGACTTTATATGTTGCTTTTAAATGGTAACGCTTATGGAATTAGGCTATATTTCTGAAGTGAAATAAACATTTAAGCCTCGTATCACTAGAATAACTTTTGTTAGACTTATTTGTAACTTTAGATTTGTTTGGAGACATAGGACCAGGAACCACAGTTTTTCTGTAAAAATATGCCAAAGCTCATTATACCTTGGTTGGAATTGTGTAAAGTAAATTTTATTTACCTTGGTTGGAATTGTGTAAAGTAAATTTTATTGAAGTATAGAGATTACATGATTTTGTTGGACTTCTCATTCTCTTTATTCTCATCTTATTCATAGGACAAGAAACATCGGTTTTATATAGTTTCTGCACTAGCAGATACAGAGGTGGATATGAGAGGTATATATATGCACCATCACAATTGCTCATTTATTGCTTGCAAGTACAATTGATTCCTTACAATTTTTTGTCTTCTATTATAATTAATGGATTCGAAGTTGAACAGTTTTATCTCAGAGGCTCGGTCTGGGGAAGGGAGGGTTAAGAATGGCACCAGAAGAAGCATTAGGTGAACTACTTCAGGTTGGTTTACTTAACAGTGGTGTATTATAATAACTTTTTATGTACAACTTGTTATGTTTCATTACTGTTTTTTTTCCTCAGCTGGGTTAAAAAGCTTTAGTTGAAATCTAATATAATTTAGTGTCTGAAGATTGATATAGATGTTCCACTAGAGTTTTTTCTTACAAGATGTCTAATATAGCAACTGGTGGATGTACTATAATAAATCGTGGATGAGGGAATAATAGTGTACTTTCTATATTTTTTATGTTTGTTTTTTCTTCTAGGTCCCTTTGGGTTGTGTGACTCCATTTGCAGTAGTGAATAAGACAGCCAGGTATGGTGCAGAAGTCATTTGCCAAACTCGATTTGATATCGCTGACATTGCAAAATGTTTCCAATTATTGTTACTAATCAGATTTAACTGTCTGTTTCCCCTTGGCTTGTGCTCAATCTGTGAAGGAATGTTTCATTGCTCTTGGACCAAGGATTCAAATCAGCAGATCACTGTTTGTTCCATCCTTTGTCCAATGACATGACTGTTGGTAAGCAAAAAAATCTCTATTTTTTTCCTATTCTAAGCGTAGACTGATGTTGTTTGATTATTATGTGATTCAGAATATGTATGTCAATTCCTAGTAAATTCGCTTCATGTTTTTGCATTTCATTGCAACACTACCTTGATTAAACTGCATACCTATCTTGCTTTGGTGGCAGCAATTAATGCCCGTGATCTTGACAAGTTTCTGATTGCAATTGGTAGACAGCCTGCATATGTTGATCTTGAGGTCTAGCTCAATCTCCCTTTAATGTAATTTGACAAATTTAGAATTTTTTCCCACCCTCTTAATCTAATTTAATTATCACGGCAGGCTGATCCCGCTGTGGGTAAGGATCAACCTCCTGATTTGGCCACACTTGTTCCTTCCGAGGCCATTAAGCTTCCAGAATCTTCAGAAAAACCTGCTTCCTTGCCAGTGCCTCCCAAGGACCAGGAACAGGCTAACAGTACAAAAATCCCTGGTACTTGCAATTTCTTTAAACTATATCAAAATTAACATAAGATAGTACCTTCATTGTATTTTTTGCATATTCATGTTATCAAAGTTTGCTTATTCATGTTATGTCTTCTACTACATGCGACAAATGAGAAAATGTATGCCTTTATGGCATCTTTAGTTTCTTAATTTCTGTTTCTTATGCTAATGAAGCTAAATCTGCCAAGCAAATTAGCAACGCCAAGAGTGAGAAGGCTAAGTCAACAAATACAGCTCAGATTACTAGATCATTTGGCAACACCGAGCGCTTTGTAGAGGAGATTTTAGATAAGACTTCCTCCCTAATTATGTCAAAGGTAAGCTTTTTACCCCATCCCCTCCCCTTTCTAGTTGTACAGTGGTAAATGCCGCACAATCTAAGCGCTCTTTGAAACGTGCCAGATTACAGAATTGAGTGTCAAGGAGAACGGGAATGAAATTGGACCTATTGTATCAGACTCAATTAGAAAATCTCTGACCTCAGATATATCAAGCTTAGCTGTAAGCCTTGCCCTTGTCAATGAATTCATTTGAACTAATTTCACTCCTCTTACCTTTTGTAAATTCTTTCTTGCAGATGCTTTTCAAGAATACAGCATATACAGAAGGGTTTCATGCTGCCAAAGCCCAATATTGTAAGCGTGTGTGAAATGCAACACGTTCTTAACAAACCTGAACATTTGCTGGTTTTATATTCACAAGATTGGTTAATGACAATATATATAGTGTGTTGAAATTGAGGGAGTTTTTATTTGACAAAAGAAATTACGCAGAAGAGCTGGATTTCTTTGTTACACCATCTATTGTTCAACTCCTGTTTTATTCAAGTTTTAATGTAGGTTATGATAACTTCAAGTTCACGTTTCTGTCTTGGATTTGTGTGAACAAACCCACATGTTTACTGTTAAGCTTTTGGTTGCACATGATTATATTCAACTCCTATTTGAATCCCTATTATTTTATTTTTGGGCTTCGTCATTTAGATTGGACATGAGAAATTGGGTCAGCTTAAACTGATGGCATTTCCAAAGGGAATACCATAATGGAAAGTTCATACAAGCCTTTTCCTTTCAGTTGGGTTTTAGTGATGATTTTTTCAGGCTGAGCTGCAGGCCATTCTCAAAGGTTTTCAGATTGCTAAACAGGCTGGTTTTGTGAAGATTTTGCTCCAAACTGATTCTCTACAGGCCACTAAATATCTCTGGCTAGCCAAAATTCAACCTCACAAAGATTTCCACATGTTGGTGGCATGTCACAAACAGATTAAGGACACCTCTTGGGTGGTTGAAATCAAGCATATTTCAAGAACCGCAAACTGAGTTGCGGATGCTTTAGCTAATCACTCTTTAAGACATCCAGAAAAAGTCTTTTGGAAGCTCTACAACAGAAGAATATTGTGTTCCAAACCAATAAATGCTCACAATCAAATGTGCATCAATTGGATTGAAAGTCTGCT
The DNA here is from genome assembly GCA_964016875.1 of Fallopia convolvulus. Classification (NCBI taxonomy): domain Eukaryota; kingdom Viridiplantae; phylum Streptophyta; class Magnoliopsida; order Caryophyllales; family Polygonaceae; genus Fallopia; species Fallopia convolvulus. Next base: position 59,469,544 of record OZ024720.1, on the reverse strand, counting down.
GAATAAGAGGCGGTATCCAAGAGCGAGAATTGTAGTCAATAAGCTAGGTCTGAAACTCAAGGATTTGGAGTCAGGATCTTAATCCGATCAAGATAAAATCAACAAGATCTAGTACTGTATGTTGTCATCATACATACGATTTAGAATGAATGCCGTATACTTTAAACTTATAACATATACCATTTTATTTTATTATCTATTATTATGGTATGACTATATTGATAAGTCATTACTAATTTTGTTTTCATATGCAAGAAGTATACAATATATTAATTTGATTTATTCTACATTTAGTCATGTAATAAAATTTTACGATTTTACAATCCGAATCCGATTCTAAGAGCACCTTATGATGTATCAAATCCGATCATAAATGTTTGAATCTACCAACATTGCATATGACATACCGATGGTACAATAAGGTATATATTAGTTATCTTTTTGGAGAATATATATACATGTAGCTAGTGAAGAATTGGGTGATTTCTTAACGTACGTCAACAAAATTGAGGTGAGACGCTATCTTATCTAAAAAACTAGCTACCTTAAATTTGATGGACTGAATTAAAACCTCCATGATTGGTAAGTGGCTGGCCATATACAAACTCTAGTCCATGTCTCAATCATGATGTATATCTTTGCAGCAATAAACAATTGATCGCATTTAATTTTGATTTTGATTTTGATTTTGATGTTGGGAGTGTTTATCTAAATCTTACGGTTCAACATTAAGTTTCGTGGTCTCTGTGTTGTACGTACACATGTAAACAACCATCCCCACAAACAAAGCATCCAAATTAAATTAGATAACCTAGCATCTAAATAGGGGAATTAAATTGTAGGTTAGGACCTTCTCAGATCGATATCTTGCTCAACTGAATGAAAAACAAACATATGTGCAGACAAGACAAGGACCAACTCACAACTTGTACGGCAATACTTTCTCCGTCTCCGAAAGTTTGTCTTAAAAGACAATCACATATTAAGAAATTGGTAGAAAAGATGAAGTAGCCAATAGGGTGAATGGAGAGATTGTGATTGTGAATTTGTGATTGTAATGGGTAGAAGTGAGAAGAAAGAGAAAAAGAAAGGAAAAGACTAAAATGAGTTTAAAGGGGTAGATTTTTTGTTAGATAATGAAGGGTAAAATATGAGATAAAATGAGGGTAATATTATAAGAAAAATTGATATAAAAGTAAAGTTGAAAAGGTGGATAAATTTTAAGAGACACCCAAAGAAAAATATTAGACAAACTTTTTAGGGACGGATGAAATACTATATTAGTAAGTCAGTAGAGTACACGTTTGTCTACTTGACTTGCTGGAATGATTAGGGGGGCTATTTTCAAAAATCAATTCTACTCCGTAACGTGTTAAGTTTCTTTTTTTTTCTTACAACTTAATTACACGTAACACATGCATACCGTGACGAAGTTGCAAAATCAAATTCTAATGATCCTCCTCCTATGCAATTTCCCCTATCTAATACTCCATAGTAATGAATAGGGGGGCTGTTTGTAGTTGTTTGTTCTAGTTTATTGGGAGCTGCAAAGTCAAAGGGTTTGGTGAACAGATGTCATGAGACTATGGGAATCTATTTTATATATCTATGATCTCTATACTATATTTATACATCATACTAATCTATAATTGTAAAGATAGATATTTACTTCTAGGAATTAATTTATGTTTAAGGAAACATACATATGTAGGAAAGTCTCTTGAATTTGATAGTTTAATCCTTATCAACTCGTTACTAAATAAGGGAGTAGAATTTGGTTCACATGAAAATCGTCTTTATCATAAAGTTTGTGTATGAATTTCGGCCGTTCGATCCGTTCTCTAAATTTATGTTTTTACATTTTCCAACTCTTTTTTTTTCAAATAATTTAATATTTGTAGATTAATATAATTGAGTATTAACATAAAATCATAAAATGTGAACTTATCATACTAATATATGAACATATACAATTTATATATGAACCTTAAAAGCCTAAATATGAACTACTAAAATATGAACATTGCATAATAATATATAGTTTTTTAAACCCATGCTCTAAGGGCATAGGTGTGAGCGGGTAAAGCAAACATAATTACCATAGTTATTTTCGCTATAAAGGTATTTATTAAAATTACTGCGCAGTTATTTCCGTTATTTTCTATATAAAATTATATGGCGGTTATGCAACTTAATGAAAGATTTTATCTTTTATTAAAGATACAATTAAAGTTGGAGAAATAGTGGAATATTCCTTACTTGGGCTTTAAGGCAGTTGGCCAGCCCGAGGAGGATAATATTTTCGGCCTTATAGATATAATTTTCGGCCCCCTTGTCTCTCCCTCTTCCATGATAAATACATGCCCTAGGCATGTAGGGAGAGACACATGTGCACATCGGCATATTCAGAAATCCTAGGCAGGCTAATATTCGCTTAGCTCGACTGTTTAGAGTTTCACGCTCTCTTGTTGTACCTCGTCGCTCAAACGACAATTGCTCTTCTGACTTAGGCATCGGAGGTGGATTAGGGGGTCCCCGCCCCCTGTGTCCATTGTTTTGCAGGTTTTCTAGGTCGAGAGATTGAAGAGGAGCGGAAGAGGTGGAGTTCTTAATTGGTGTATTAAATACGAATTGAAGGCGAGATTTTGTACACCAACAATAGGTTTAACATATTATTCAAAGAAATTAATTAAAACTTATAACAAAATTGATAAACCCTTTTTTAAAAATTAATGAATATTAAATAAATACAAATTAACAAAATATTGTTATTTAAATGAGCTTAAAAATCGATTTATACACGCTCTCCATTTTCTAAAACATGTCCGTATAGCCTCCTTTTCTTGTTTTACAAAATTTATCCTTTTAGCATTTTTTATTTTCTATTTTTTTTTAATTTTACCCTCCTTTTATATGAGTAATAATTAGTCTTAATAATTTTCTAAAAGGGATCGGAGTTATGACTACACTTCTAGATGTAAGAATATTTTGGGTAAATATTTAAGTCCATACTCTGTACATAAGTTTAAAAACTCATATTTCAGAAAACAGAGAGAGTATATATATGAACATATATAAGCAGGGCATGGTTCTGATAATGACCATCCTTATGATAAGGACAAGGCTTAAAATAAGGACTAACCTCAATCATTGCATTTACTCCTTTACTATGTATTGAATGGTCATTTTCAAAAATTATTATTATTATTATTTATTTTATTTTTTTATTTTATTTATTTTATTTTTTAATTTTTTAAAGTTTGTGAAAATCGGATTTTATAAAAAATTAACTCAAAGCACATAAAAATTGAACTTATCATAGATAAAAAATGAACTCGTAGAGTATAAAAATTGAACTTATACAATATAGAAAATTGAACTTCTAACAAAAAAATTGAACTTCTAGTATATAAAAATGAAATCAAGAACTGTCAAATTTATCGTTTTAAAGCTTTTTCTTATAAAAAGAACATAATTTTAAAAAAGGAAAAAAATCAAATAAATAATTAAAAAATCAATTATTTTTTAGTTGTGAAAATCAATTTTATGAAAAATGAACTCAAAGCACATAAAAATTGAACTTATCATAGATAAAAAAAAAAATTAAACTCGTAGAATATAAAAATTGAACTCATACAATGTAGAAAATTGAACTCCTAACATAAAAAATTGAACTTCTAGTGTATAAAAATGAACACGTAGTATATAAAAATTGAACTGTCATATTTAGCATTTTTAATGCTTTTTTTAAATAAGAAAATCATTTTAAAAAGGTAAAAAAATAAAAAAAATTAGAAAAAATTATAATTTTTAAATTTTTTTTAGGTATGTGAAAATCGAATTATTTAAAAAATGAACTCAAAGAACATAAAAATTTAGCTTATCATTGATTGAAAAATCAACTCGTAAAATATAAAAATTGAACTCATACAATATAGAAAATTGAACTCCTAACATAAAGAATTTGAACTTCTAGTGTATAAAAATGAACCCGTAGTATATAAAAAATGAACTGTCATATTTAGCATTTTTAAAGCTATTTTAAACAATGAACAAAAAAAAAATCTTGATCATCCAATATATAGTGATGAGGTAAATTTAATGGTTGAGATTAGTTCTCATTTTAAGCAAAAGGTCACTTGAACCAAAACCTATATATATATAAGCATGTGTATTAAATATGTAAACATCTTATAAAATGTCTATATTTTAAAATTTATTGGTAAAAATAAGTAAACAAAAATAATAATAAAATATTCAAATTAAAAAAATATTTTCACTCCAACTACCCTCTAAGGAAATACAGTATCCTGTAAGAAAATCAAATGTGCTAGATGACAAAGAGATCGATTGATCTCAACTATGATAAAGAATACAGTAATAGTACCAGGATAGGTGACCTTCTGAGAAGTCCTCGCGTTGGCATGGGATAGCGCTTCCAGGGTCTTGGGCCTTACAAATAGTATCAGAGCCGACTCTAGGTTACGAGTGCACTCGGTCCAGAGGGTGGTGACTCAACCTAGAGGACGGTGCTTGGGCCTTGACGAGAACGTCAAGTGTTTAAATGGGGGAGATTGTAACACCCCGATAATTTATAAGGGATTGAGGTGCTACCCATGTCAACAAGAACTTTTCTTTTTCTAGGTTCGAGTGAAAACAAAGAACTCAAAAGTTAAGAGTGCAGGGGCGAGAGTAGTACCAGGATGGGTGACCTCTTGAAAAGTCCTCGCGTTGACATAAGATAGCAACACCCTTTGAAACTATATATATTTTTTGAATTCTAATTTAAATTAATATATCCATATATGCTATTAGAACATTGATTAGTGCACACACTAATATATCCATATATGCTATTTATATGATATTAGAACATTGATTTATATGCTATTAGAACAACACCCTTTAAAACTTACTATTTTAATGTTCTAATAGCATATAAATAAATCAATGTAACATCCATTAGTGCACACACTATATATATTTTTTTGAATTCTAATTTAAATTAATATATTCATATAAATCCAATACACGCTTACACATTCAGCAAGCATAAAAAAATGATCGCAGGCAAATTCATCTAGTTACTTTAGTAATTTACCTTTAGTTCTTTAATAAAAATTTTAGGAGTTACATGTATTTTTTATTTATAACAAGTTATCAGTAAATGATTTGAAGTTGTTTACATTGTTTAAAATTTGGCCACATTTTGAGAATATGACCTCTTTTTATATTTGAAATTTGAGATTAAACAAATCTATTATATAAGTTGTTGGACTATTTTTTTTTATTGTCTATTAATTTTAGAATAAAATGTTGTTAGATTTGTGTATATGATTTACTTATGTACATGACCTTCAATCTATTGACCCATAAACTTTCATATAATACTAGACCAAATGTGGTCTTTGGCATGTATTGTAATTGGTTGTTTGGGTTTGACTAGGTGTATGCGGCCTGCTCGTAATTTGGGTTAATTTGTCTATAAAAAGATTGGATATATATATATATATATATATATATATATATATATATATATATATATCAATTGGATACTAATTACAATATGTTGAGAGTATAATCTTGGATTATTTCTCCTAATATCATACTAATTTGGGTTAATTTGACTTTTTTCTATTTATTTATTGGCTTTAAGGATGAGTTAGTAATTAATTTTTTATTATATTTAGAAAATTTTAAATTTTCAATATGACATTTTTAATGTTTTCAATGAATTTCTTAATATGTGTGAATTTTTTCAAAGTGTCAGATTGAATAGAACAGAGAGTATTAAACTTACTCATACATCAAGTCATCAACCTTATTAGAATGTATTCCCACATCTAAAGTTGGGACATGTCTTGCCTAGTATATATACTCTTGGGTTTTTTCTCCTATTGTCAATTGGTTTTAGGATGGAACCCTGCTAGCTTTATATGGCATCAAAGTTGTTTGCCTAATGGTCTCTCTCGATCCTAGACCCCAACCTCTTAGTTTTAGGATGAACCCCTTTGACTTTATAAACCTCGACCTATATATGCCACAAACTTGCACAAATATTCAATTGGTCTCTCCGTTTCCAAGGAGAAGACAAGAGACCCCATATAAAAATGAAATGTGTAAATTGAAGGAGAGTTGAGTGAGACCCACAAACCTAAATTAGTCATTGACATTGGCCCAAGAAAGAGACGTATGGAGTTAAAGAAGAAGATGCCACTTTCACTTTCACTTTCGGCAATTCGATCAACTTCCCACTTGGATTATTCATTTCATTGCTGCATCTGCATGATCAATACTAGGCAATATCTGCTACCTGCTACTACTATTACTACTGTGCGCAATTGGATTGGATTTGGATTGGATTGGATTGTGAGAAAACATTTCTTTAAACGAACACATAATTAAATTTACATTTTAATCACATACAACAACGTACTAGTAGTCTAGTAGTACATATATGCCATATAGTCAAAATGGGGATAACCACCCTACTATTTGAATGAGCGCAACTTGGTTCGGTTTTGGTGAAAGATGATATCATACAACACTTCCCTATTTCTATTTCTTTGCGTTTGACTTTTGCATTGTGATTCCGTAGTTTTTGTTAACTCTATATGAATGGAGTTTTTGTACTCCGTATAGAACAAGAATCCTCTTTTAAGTACTTTCATTACACTTCTTATGGCTTCGGTTGTAGAGTTTGTAAGTACAGTATACTTATGTGTTGGCTAGAGAAAGATTCAATCCTTCTGATGATGTATATCAAGAAACTGATATGAATAGAATTCTCTGAAAATAGAGGCACAAAGTATCCTATTTAATTTGTTCATAATCCATTCTAGGACTTCATTTAGAGTAGTAATATAAATTAGTTTTAAAAATAATAGCGCTCAAATCGATCACATTCGACGGTTACTTGATCGAGGGCTTTTTTTAAAAAATTCGAATATAGGCAAGCAACAAACTTTAAAGTTATAATAATAGAATTTTGAGTATCTACCCTTTTTCATTTCAAATTGTTTGATTTGATGTGATTATTTGTGATTGGGTGGGTTGAATAGGACTTGACATCTTCACTCGATGGAATTGAAGATGAATTTGTAGAGGTCAAACCAATGAAGATGAGAAAAGAGCTTCTTCTGCCCACCTGTACCAATATCACTACGAAAAGGTCTCCAAGTTTTGTTTGGGGCGGCAATAAATGAGTTCACCAATAATAACTTATCATTAATTTTGGAACACAGTTCGAGCAGTGTTTGGAACTTGGGATATTCAATTTCAATTCTCATCCATATTTACACTTCCAATATGCTTATTCTTCCTTTAAATTTTTGTTGATGGATGGATTCGTTTTTAAATAGAAATTACATGAGAGAAAAAAAAACCTTCTCGGAGTCCAATCAATAGAAAAATTGTTTTTGAGTATATTATAATAAGTAAAGCTACATTGGAGAGTAAATTATCAGGATGCTTTCGAGAAAGTATGACGAATATCCTAGGTAAAGCTACATTGTATACTTGTGTTTTAATCATTTAACTTAGGAGTATGGGTTTGAAATGAAATCGTATGTCAGGTTATTTCCTCTAAATGCTCAATCTAACATTATAAAAAACAAAGAAAAAAAAACTTGGATTGATAAAGAAAATGAGGGTAGAAATTCTATTTTATTCAAAACAGATACTCCTATTAAAAAGTGAGGTTGTATACGTAGCACTTTTGACACTTCAAGCCATATCCTACCATTTTAGATCAAACATTTACTTATCTCCAAAGAAACACATACAATAGAATGGTCAAATCGAACTTTTTGTGGTTCATATTAATTGCTGTAAATAAATCTTTTATTCCCAACAATTCTACCATTTTAGATCATAGAAATGAGTTCTTGGGTCGATCAGGTTAAGGTTACTTTGGCTTTCGGCTTGATGTTGAATTTCAAACCAACTTAAGCTTATATTAGTTCTGGGTTATACTGGTATATATTTTTAATCTCAAATCAAGATTTCTAGTAGCACAGGCCACAGAGTCAGCAACATTAAAGTGAGCGATCATTTTACGGTTGAATTTCACATCACAAAGGCACACTTTGAGACCAATTCAAAGGAAGTCTAAAATTTCAATAAAAACGACTCGTTGTAGTTGTAGAATGTAGAGCATCTTTAAAAAAGGTCTAATAGAGGATCAAGATGGCTACTGTATTACATATCCTGCTAAAATTTTCAATATAAAAAGCTACAATTAATTACTTTAACAAAATTGTGTTGCCAAACTCTTTATTTATCTAGCTTTTTCAAAAAACAAAAAAGTTGTAATGAATCACGGTTTCAAATCCACACCATTTTTATTGGATGTTACTGGAGTCGGGTCAATTAAGTTATCAAGTAACCCAAATTTCAAGTTACTGAATTTCTATCGACAAGATTTTCTCGGCCACACAGCACAAGTCTAATTTTGCCAGCTCTAAACTGATCTACTCGCATTTGAGAGCACCACAAAAATGAACAAAAATCAAGATAAGACTCAACTAAGCTCTCGAAAAACCTTTTGCTACTCCATCATTAACATTCATCTACATGTGGTTTTATGTACAGATTCTTGGTGGGTGGGTATAAGCTCAGCTGAAAATACCAAACCCAAAAAAAAAAAAAAAAAAAGTACAAGAAAGGAAACTTCCTTTCAACCTCCGGCAAGCTTTTTAGTTTTATGCTTGCCAGGGTGATTTTATCCTTCACCATTTTTACCATTTACATTTTACCAAACACAAACTCAGTAAAAACATAAAAACAACACTTGCAATTTTCCTTTAAGCATCCATTAAACACTTTCCTTCCATCCTATTCTGAACTGCCTTGATGGCAGCAACTCGAGCAGCTGTAGCCGCTCGGTTTGCAGCCTTCACCGATCTGTTCACTTGATCATCCACTCGTCTCAGACGAATAGCATCTTCTGCACTCTTCCTAGCAGCCTATACAAAACACACAAACATAAGCAAATCTAAAAAACACGAGTGCAAGTAAACGAAGAAGTTGCTTGGCAAGTTTGTTTACTTGAACTGCTCGTAAGACGGAATCTGTGTGAGGTGGCAATGGCGTTTTGAGGGTCCCGTTATCCCATTCCCCGCACTTAGTTTCCCCGCTCCTAAACGTGTACATCCCGTATCCTTGCTTACGCCCTTCATGCCACGAGCCCTCGTAGGAGTGGCCGTTTGCGAAATGGTAGACGCCGTATCCATGAATCTTGTCACTAAAGTACTGCCCAGCGTATTTGTCTCCATTCCTGATGAGGATAATTGCAATTAATTCATGTCAATAAATTATCAAATCAAATAAATTAGAGTACCAAATAAGGCTGTTGAGCACAGATTATGTAATCTGCCATAGACTCATAGTGTATCTATGCAATCAAACAGTAATTCTAGCTATAATGGATTTCTCTTCCGTTGCAATTAATATCCAAGAAACAATCATTATAAGCAAACATAATCCATAAATTAGTAGTACATCAAACAAGTCAGTCAAAGAAGACACTGCCTAATCAATCAATTGCCACCAGAAGACAGATTAATTAAGGCAAAACACTGTTCCATTGAACCACACGGAACCAGCAAAGGCCCACATACAAGTCTGAATTCATCTCATTTCAATGAATGGCAGGTAAACAACAACAGAATCAGCCAGTAAAGCAACATTCTCTACCAAATTACCACCAGAAATTTCAGAGTCAGTTGGTAAGATTTACCTGAAGCGGTAGCAACCAAGGCCGTGTTTGAGGCCGCACTTAAACTCGCCAACGAAGCAACTACCATCGTAGCAAGTTTGCACGCCAACCCCGTGATACTGGCCGTTACACCACTCTCCGGCGAAGGTATCGCCCGTGAAGAACCGGTAGAGACCAAATCCGTGCCGGAGACCGTGCCGGTACTGTCCCCGGTAGCGGCTCCCACGCGCCCAGCTCTCGATCCCGTATCCATCGTATTTCCCGTCCACCCAATCGCCTTCATACCTGCCGCTCGCTAAGTATGTGTAAACTCCGGTCCCATTGCACTTTCCTTTGTGAAATTCGCCTTCGTAGAAATCGCCATTGCTGTAGAATTCCACGCCTTCTCTCGCCGCCGGCCCGGGAGAAGAAGAACGGATGCCTAAGGCCGCCGATTTGTCACGGCTCTCGCAGCCGATGTACCACTCGACCGATGAACCGGACCGGTTCTTGGAGAACCGGAGCTTCTTGAAGGCGAAGATTGATCTGTCGATTAGTTGCTTGTTTCTGCCGGCGAAGAAGAGCGCGACGGCGACGAGCGTTAGGGTTAGGAGGAGATTCTCGGATGTGGACATCTTCGCCTCCGATTTTAGGTACAAGAAAGAGAGGAGGAGCGTGGACGTCGCGACGGCGAGGAGTTGGATCCACCGGAAAGGCGGTGGAGACGAATTTACAGAGGCGGTGGAGCTATGCCGCCGTCCGTGCGGCTTCGGATCCTCCTCGTCGCCGTCCGCGGCGGCTGCAGAGGAGTCCATCTCGGCGATGGAGGAGAGGCTTTGTATGGATGATCGGATGGTTGGAGAGGACCGGAGGAGTGAAGATTGAGTTCTGGTGAGCTTCGGTTGACCGTCCATTTCTGTCCGCAGGATCCCACCAACACGGCGGAATATCTCACCGGAGAAATTCGACTCACACTCGCAATCAAAGCCGATCGATTTCCGAATAAACAAAAACTCCAGTCCGTTCGATTTGGAGCTGCACTTGTTCGATTAGCGTACGCCGATGTGTAGAAGATGGCCGCCAGCTGCCGGCGAGATGTCAAGATAATCTGTATTTGTAAAAGGCGCAATCACGCAACAGGCGAAAACCAGAGTGAGAGGAGCTTCAAATTTGTTGGAAGAGTGGAAGAAAGAGGAAGGAGGAGAACGGAGAGAGCGGAGTGTTGTGGAAAGACGCTTTGAAAAACCGAAAGCTTTGGGGTTTGGGAGTTTCTTTATGCAAGTTGGGTGGGGAAGGAGGAAGTGGGGAGGAGAGAGAGAGAGCGTGAGATTCAATGTGGACCGTTAGATGGAGATCGGAGGGTGAAGAGGGAAACGGTATATTAGCCGTTGGATGGGATGAATTCTGTGTGAAGATGAAGCGGAATCGAAGGGGAGATGATGGGTCGTTGAGGGGGATCCGCAGTTCCGCTCTCTCACCTTTTATGCTTTAGCGTTGCAGGCAGGCACGTGCCGTCTGATTATTTTTTTACCTTTTTTATTTTTAGTAAAGCTTTTTTATTTGAAAATCCACGAAAAATAATGGTAGCTAGTAGCTACTAATAGTATTTTAAACTTCTGATTTTAAATTTGAACATGCTTTTGAACAAGAGCTTAATTTGTAGGATGATTTGGATCTATAGCGACAGAACACTCAATTTGCAAACCAACTTCACTAAATAGGGGGTCGATTTGCAAATTTCAAATTTCAACCAAGGGGTTTGAAATAAAACTATCCAATTTATATAAAAATAAAGCATATATAAAAATAAAAATAAAGCACAATATCTTCTAACAACACAATATCTTTGAAGTTGGAACTATATAAAAATAAAGCATGATTTATTCCAACCAAGGGGTTTGAAATAAAACTATCCAATTTAGCGACTCAAACATCTCACAAGTTGGCGTGGTGCTCCCAATGTCAAGGCGAGGTAAAGACTGTATCTTTGAAATTTTATTACGGGACTCCCAATGTCAAGGTGAGATAAAGACTGTATCTTTGTAGTCGTTGACCGCTTCTCCAAGATAGTTCACTTCATTGCTTGCAAAGGAAACACCAATGCGTTTAACATCACGAACTTATTTTTTGAGCAAGTAGTGAAGTTGCATGGTGTCCCTCGCATTGATGTTAGTGATAGGGATGCAAAATTCTACAACCACTTTTGGAGAGCGCTTTCGGGGAAGCTAGATACACGTCTCCTTTTTTCTGCTGCTTATCACCCCCAAACCAATGGTCAGACTGATGTGACCAATCGGACTTTGGGCACCCTTCTTTGGATGGTGCTCAAGGCTAACTCACGCCGGTAGGAGGACTTACTGTGTCATGTTAAGTTTGCTCATAACAGGTTCTACCATATGACGACGAAGATGATCCCTTTCGAGGTTTTCTATGGGCGGAACCCATGTACGCCCATGGACTTAGTGCCTAGGCCATTCAAGACCGACGAGCATATTGACGTGGCCAATCGCGCCAAGAGGATACGCCACTTACATGTGCGCACCAAGGCCCAACTAGAGAAGCGCTCGGAGTAGTACGCCTCCCAACGCAACAAGGGGCGCCATTCAGTGATCTTCGAGCCAAGCGACTTAGTGTGGCTCCATCTTTTAAAGGATCGATTTCTCGACACTCGGAAGACGAAGATACACCCTAGGGGAGACGACCCCTTTAGAGTCCTCAAGTGCATTGAGGAGGAGACCTTGCCCGTGTACTCCGACGGACCCATCACTAGAGCCCAGACTCGCGCCATCGCTCGAGGCACGAGCTCCATAGTGGCACGCACACTCGCTAGCCATGGCGCCCCCACGTCCGAGCCATCACTCATGTGCGTCATCACCCTTGGCACCACGGAAGACCCGAGCCTCGACTCCGCGTGTGTCGCCACCACCTTGCCAGACTTAGCGCGCCTCGCCAGCCCTTGGCCATCCTTGGTGCACCCCGGCACGACCACATGAGGTTCATGCATCGCAAGGGTCCTTCGTCGCGCCGCACACAATGTCTTGACACCCTTGTGCGCACGCCAGCGCATGGCCTCGCCTTGTCGCGCTGTGCCATGGCCTTGTCACGGCCTTTTCGTGACACTCACGACACGGACACCGTGATACTTATCATTTATTGCTTCTCTTAGACATATTTTCCTTTTTAGACATTCTTATTATGGTTTAATTTTGCTTGTTTTAGTATTATGATAAGCGGGGCCGCTTGCATGCTTACCCCTTGCCGCCACTCATGCTTATCTTGGGTTTTCTTGTGGCCTCCTCTATTTAAGGAGCCACACCCCTTTGTTATTTCTCACGCATAGATTTACATTATGAAACACTATCGGATTTAATCTAGCTCTTGTGTTCTTGTGCGTCACCCTTTGTCCTCTAATCTCTTCCTCTTGATCGTTCATCTCTTTGGACGATCATCTCTTATCTCTTTTAATTTTCTCAACCCTCTTCTCAAAACAACCTCAAACTCACTTAATTGCTTCCGCCAACGCAAGGACGAGACCCAATCTATACACTCCCCAAGATCAAGATCCTTGTGAATTCGACTTCTTTGAAGACGGGTTCACTATAGTAATTCCGGATTATAATTTGAAACTACCAAATGTAAGGCACGTAACTCATCTATCTGACCGTGATGAAAAGGGTTCTACTACTAAAACACCTAATTTGCGTTGTAGGAACGTTTGAGTTTTGAGCATGTAATCCAGAAATTTCACTGCCTAGGATATAGATGGTCTTGTAGAAATATTGTAGCTTATAGGCTATTTTTATACAATCATATTCCACAAGTCTTTTCTCGTCCTATATTATGTAGGTGATAAGTAGGTAACACATACACCTGTCGAATGTTATCAATGAAAAAAATTTCAAACCATTACCAAAAATTATAGAAATAGTACCATGTATCAAGGTTACATTAACACTAGCTTGTATGTATCTAATCATAATATGTTGCTCGAATTTTGTTAATGTTGAGTCTTAGATCGAACTTGTTCTTTTTTTATTTTTGGTAGAAGTCTTAGAGCTTGTTCTAGTTGTATGTCAAATTAATCATAGATATTGTAAAATATATTGAACTTTTTAATTAGTAGATGGAACTATACATAAACCAGATCATTTGTATGACTCATTATTTTAAAAAATGACATCATTTATATGACTGCTAAATGTCTCGGATTTAATAACTACTAAACTAAACTTGATCTACTCAACTCTATTATATTCTTGTGCATTTTCAAATGTTTTTTTAATAATATCAATCAATTCTCAAGCTATTGAATCTACTATATATATAATAAAAGCAATAAGGTTTGGAACCTTCTCATTACGTCACCTATGATTTTGCCACATGTCGATCCTATATTAAGCCACCTCATATTTTTACACGTGTCATTTTCTTATAATTTAGATGTTTTTATAAATATTCCATATCATAGTCCACATATCAAAAAATTTCCATATCACTCATATATTATGTACACATCATATTGTCACATAATCTACAAATATCAATCAATTTTTTAATTTTTTTTATATTGGATTACAATAATGTTTTTTTTAGAAATTTATTTACATATAAAAATATTTTTTACCATATCTTTACGATACTAACAACTCTCCAATATAATCTACCAAAAAACTCATACAAATATATACCGAGATCTTATCCTATAATATAAATATATACCGAGATCTTATCCTATAATGTCAAGTGAATTTTATTTGCTAATCCATATTAAATGTCCCATTATTTTCATTTTTGTTATCAAAATCTTTAATTTAGAATTATGCTTTTTTTTACAATTTATATAAATCACCAATTCACAATTGTTATGTATATCATATTTTTATTTATTAATATCTTTTTTATAATATAGCTAAAAAAATATCGATTCATAGTCGTACAGGGCACGACGGGAACAACTAGTTTATACAATATATGATACATCGAATTTATTGTCTTTCTGTACTTAAAAAACATTGATAGCATAGCTAGTAGTTTTATTAGTTGACCATCAACAAATTAAATTTGTAAGCTCAACTTGTTTGAAACTGAATGAATATTTTATGAAGAAATGCAGATCGACATGAAGAATTGTATTTATGTAGAATTTTTAATTTATTTTTTTTTATCTTATTTGTAGTCTGTATATTTTTCATATACGGTTTTTTTATCTTATGTTCTTAGAATCCAAATGTGGAAACTAAAACCTTATTTAGGAAAGCATAATCTTTTAAAAATATAACTAAAAAAAATCTAAATATATAATTATTATTTATCTTTCTAAAATTGGGGTTCTTAACCTATGTCCCAATCTGTGCCCTTGAGGCATAGGTTAGGAAAATCCTTTAATATACCTCTTTTATTAATGAGAAAAGGCATATTTTCAGCTTCAATATTCCCTTTTATGGCATTAAAGCGTTTTTCATGAAATCTCGTCTAAACCTTAATCAAGATCCCGGCCGCACCACCCTTTTTGTAGTTGCACATCAGTCGCACGAAGCTACCGCCACCTATCGTTGTTGCTACCATAAACGACCACAAAGAAGACGCTAGCGGATCCAAGACCGACAATGGTCTCTTTGCCCTCAAAACTCATCGTATTACTTGCATCATATCCCTTTAATCATTCGGGGATGAAGACTTGTCTTCAAAGGTGACAAATTCCAAGAATGGACGGGAACTTGTCTTGAGAAATTCAATACAAGCAAAGCGCAAGCTCAGGTTCACTGATGGCTCGATCACGCAACCCGACAACCTTGACGACATAGACGACTAATGGAGCATGAATTCAATGATTGTTATATGGATTATTCCATCGAGGAGCCCATCTTAACAACTCTAAAAGTTGTCCCTCTCTATGTCTAATAAATGCTCTATTATCTTATAATAATGTCTACTAATATTAAATTGCAACAAATATACAAAAGATTTTTTGAAGAAAATTAAATAAATACTTACAGTTGTCTATTCATTATTTAAGGGCTTTAAATTTTCTTATTGCAACATAAAATAACATAATGAACAAAATACTTATCTTTCAAAGAGTAAATGAAACATATAATGCATTTGTCGATTATTCACAATTTTATATGCATGAGAATCAAATTAATCTAAATCTAAAAAAAATAGATTAAAAATAAACCTAATATTGGAAATAGTTTAAATATAATAAGTGAAATTATTGGACTGTCAAATTAGAACGTGAAAGAAAATCATGTATCTTAAAATAGTATGCACTGATTAAATAATAAAATAATTTATATGTATATTTTTAATATTTTGTTTTTTATGTATTTATAATATTTCATAACGAAAAAAATTAATATGCTTAATCACATGTTATTATATCTAAAAGTCCGAACATTTAAGAAAATAACAAACACGTAATATAAACTTTGTCCCGTCCAACGGATGGGTTAGCACTCATGTTAGATCAACAATTACCTTCTTTGAGACTATGAAGGATTTGTGGGATGACCTGAAGCAACGATTCTCTATCGGGAACGACCCAAGAGTGTAACAGTTGCGCTTGGATTTGGCACGGTGCAGTCAAATGGCTGGCCGATGGATGGTGACTAGAAAAAGTTATGGGATGAGCTCGCAAATTACATGTGTTCTCTCGTCATTGCACTTATGGTAAATGTGAGTGAAAGTGGACTGATGACTTGACGAGGGAAAGGGACAAAGAACGAGTTCACATATTCTTGATGGGACTCAACGATGTTTATAATTCGGTGTGTTCCCAATGCCTTCCCTCAAGATGTGCTCCAACAGATGAACAAGGTTTATTCTATGGTGATTCAAGAGGAAAGACAACATATGGTGACAAAGTCTCATGAGGAAAGACAACATATGGTGATTCAAGAGGAAAGACAACATTTGCAGCCTAAGGGAGCCGAGCGAGGGCGTGGCCAGGAGAGGCACGATTACGATCAACATCCACCGATTGTGAGTGTTGTGACACACGTGGTAGCCATAGGACTGGACAACAATAAGGAGATCG
Source organism: Fallopia convolvulus (assembly GCA_964016875.1). Lineage (NCBI taxonomy): Eukaryota > Viridiplantae > Streptophyta > Magnoliopsida > Caryophyllales > Polygonaceae > Fallopia > Fallopia convolvulus. The sequence goes on along the minus strand of OZ024720.1, from coordinate 59,452,808 downwards.
TCCATTGTGCACTCATTGCGATCGCACATGGCACGATGTCAAGACCTGCTACCAACTCCTCGGTTACCCCGAGTGGTGAGGGACTGATTGTCATAAGCAACAACTCGCTCTTAAGCGTGCACAAGCGTTGGGCAAGGGTGTGGTAGAGAACGCCGACATGGACAGGCTAATGCCGAACATACCAGAGATAGACTAGCATGAATCGAGGATCCCTTACCGTCGTTGACAAGTCTAGAACGGGGTTATCCAGACCTAGTTTGCAAATTTGGTGAGCCTTCTATAGTCTAATCCGAATTCTTCAAGTAACCAGCCGGGTAAGAGCTATTCAGTCTTGATTTTAGATAGTGGAGTGTCGTTTCATATGATCAACAATCTATCTTTGTTGACTGATTTAATGACAGTGGATCCATCCACGATTTTGGTCCCTAATGGAGCATCTACTACAACAAATAAAGTCGGGATTTTAAGATTCAATGACCACTTTGTTCTTCATGATGAGCTTTTTGTTCTGAATTTAACTTGCAATTTGATATAACTTGCTCAATTGTAACGAGATCAGAATTGTGCTGCCAAATTGAATATATATAAACTATGTATATTGCAATATCACACTTCGATGAGTTTGGTTGGAGCGAGTGAGGAGCGAAAGGGCATTTAGTTGTTTCGTGTGGCTGCAGCGACTGCACATGCTTCACGAACGGACGTCGTTTCACCTTTCCTTTGGCATTTCCATGCTGGTCACTCTTCTCTTTTTGTTTCAAAGTTTGCCAATTAAAATAAATGGTCCTTTGGAATGTTGTGATAGTTGTCATAGAGCTAAATAATCTTGTCGTTAAAGTTTTGATTAGTCAAAGAAATGTTTCTGATATATTTTCTTTAATTCATTGTGATGTTGGGGGGGGGGGGGGTCCCTAACGGACACCATCCACTCAAGGGGCTCATTATTGTAGACGATTTTTCATGTGGTGTTTGGATTTTTCTTATGAAGAATAAAATTAAAGCTGCTTCTTTGATTCCTAAATTATGTGCTATGATACAACATCAATTTGAGAAAAATGTGAAGTGTCTTAGAAGTGATAATGGAATATAATTTATTGGTTTGCATCCTTACTTTGAAGAAAATGGAATTAAATTTGAAACATCATGTGTTGGTATCCCTTGAAAAAATGGTAGAGTAGAAAGAAAGCAATGTCATATTTTGAATGTTGCACACGCAAAATGTTTTCATGCTAATTTGCTTCTGCATTTTTGGGGAGATTGTGTTTTAACTACATGCTACTTGATTAACCGGACACCAATCCCTTTGCTGAAAAATCAGACGCGTTTTGAACTATTGTATGGTCGACCTTCGATCTACGATCATATTTGACACTCAAATGTCTTTTTTATGCGTTTGTAATTCCAAATTCGTCAAATAGATTTTCTCTATAGCTAGAAAATGCATTTTTATTTGCTATCCAAATGGACAAGAAGGTTAGAAAGTGCTTGACTTAGACACTAAAGAAAGGTTCCTCTCTTGTCCCTGCTCAAGAAAATGTCCACCGTTCTACCCGTGATCGTGTTCCATCTGTGAAGTTACATGATTTTGTTTGCAACACTATGCGGAAATGAGAAGCACCACGATCTCTTTCATTTCAAACATTGAGCTCATCAGGTACATCCTTCCCCCATAGCTAATTATTTTATTTTTGATAGTTTATCTCCCAGTTGTGTTGCCTTCATTGATGCTGTTGAGTTTGTTATAAATCCGCAATCCTTCTCAAAAGTTGCCCGAGATCCTTGTTGACATAAGGCTATGGAAGTCGAAATTGAAGCCTTAGAGAACTTCCGCAAGAAAAGAAGCCTATTGGGTGTAAGTGGGTGTTCAAGATCAAGCGTAAGTCAGATAGTTCCATTGAGCTATACAAGGCTTAGTTGGTCATTCTTGGCAAAAATCAAAAGGTCGGAATTGACTACGAGGAAACCTTCGTGCTTGTGGCTGGTTTGTTCACACGTTCCTAGTTGTAGCCGCCACTCGTAACTGGGAATTGCATCGTATTAACATTCATAAAACCTTTCTTCATGTCGATCTGCATGATGGAGTCTATATGTGCCCACCTCCCCACTTCTCATAGCATCTAGCCAAGATATTTCGTTGTTTGAATTGGTCATTATATGGTCTTCGACAGGCTTCGAGGAACTGGTTTGCTAAGTTGGCGACAATTCGAATTTGTTCAAACTCTACTTGATTATTCCTTGTTTTCCTTAACCATTCTAGAGTTATCATGCATGCTTTGATATATGTTGATGATTTGATTATTGCTAGGAATGATTCTGCTACGATCGTTAAGTTCAATGGCCATATGAGTTCTTGTTTACACATGAAGGACTTGGGACCTTCGAATATGAGTTCTTGTTACACATGAAGGACTTACGACCTTCAAAATATTTTTTGTGCACTGATGACATGATCTACAGGTGGTTCGTTTCTTTTTTAGCAAGTCTTGATATTTTGAGTTAAGCTAGTCTGCTTACTGGTAAGCCTTGTGATTTTCCTATGGACAAGATCACAAACTCGCTCTTTCTACAACTTTGAAGTTTTATGCTCCAGATTGTTACCAATGCCTGATTGGTTGTTTGATTTATTTGACTATCACTCGTCCCGAGATATGTTATAGTGTTCATACTCTTGCTTAGTTTATGGAAGATCCTACTATTGATCATTGGGATGTTGCCATTCGGATTTTGTGTTATCTGAAGAGTCATCTTGGACAGGGTAAATGCCTTCCTTGGTAGTGTAATTTGGACCTTACAACTTTTTGTGATTCAGATTATGCAACATGTCCCCTTACGTCCAGTGTTCTAAAAAACACTAGGTGGGCCTTAGGTGGAGAGGGACCGCCTAGGCGTCTAGATGAACTAGATGGTTTTCTAGACTGGCTGGAAGGTGAAGCGGGCTAGCACCTTCCAATGCCTAGGCAAGGCCTACAAGGAGCTAAGTGGAGATTTTTAAAACAGTGCTTACGTTGTTTCATTACATGTTATTTTGTTCAGCTCGGTTCAGATTATAGAAATAGTACCATGTATCAAGGTTACATTAACACTAGCTTGTATGTATCTAATCATAATATGTTGCTCGAATTTTGTTAATGTTGAGTCTTAGATCGAACTTGTTCTTTTTTATTTTTTGTAGAAGTCTTAGAGCTTGTTCTAGTTGTATTGTATGTCAAATTAATCATAGATATTGTAAAATATATTGAACTTTTTAATTAGTAGATGGAACTATACATAAACCAGATCATTTGTATGACTCATTATGTTAAAAAATGACATCATTTATATGACTGGTAAATGTCTCGGATTTAATAACTACTAAACTAAACTTGATCTACTCAACTCTATTATATTCTTGTGCATTTTCAAATGTTTTTTAAATGTTAATAATATCAATCAATTCTCAAGCTATTTTTTTTTGATTAGGTAAAGATTAGGAGGCATTTCATTCAAGGAGGGCGTCTTAGAGCATCCTGGCGGATGAGAACATTAAGTTCTGGGTGATTCCAAATGGCGGATGTAGGAAGACTGTGGCTCAGTCTAACAAGTTTATCAGCCACAACGTTACAATCCCTAGGCACATGAGATATTCGTACTGATTGAAATTCAAAAAGGACTATACGAATATCAGTCATGACAATTTGTATTTTTCATGGGCAATTTTTATCACCTTAAGCTGCTTTTATCACTTGTATATTGATCAATTCTCAGGCTATTGATTTTATATAATATATGATACATCGAATTTATTGTCTTTCTGTACTTATTTTTAACATTGATAGCATAGCTAGTAGTTTCATTAGTTGACCATCAACAAATTAAATTTGTAAGCTCAACTTCTTTGAAACTGAATGAATATTTTATGAAGAAATACAGATCGACATGAAGAATGTATTTATGTAGAGTTTCTTTTATCTTATTTGTAGTCTGTATACTTTCATATACCGTTTCTTTTATCCTATGTTCTTAGAATCCAAATGTTGAAACTAAAACTTTATTTAGGAAAACATAATTCTTTAAAAATATAATTAAAAAAAATTCTAAATATATAATTATTACTTATCTTTTTTTTTTGTCGAAAATTATTACTTATCTTTTCAAAATTGGGGTTCTTAACCTATGTCCCAAACTGTGCCCTTGAGGCATAGGTTAGAAAAATCCTTTAGGAAATTTTCGCGTGGTGACCTCGAGGTTTTGAAAATTCTGTGAGGTAGCCTCGAATTATTATAAAAGTTAAAATTATTTCAAAAATTTTCCCTATTTTCTTACTTAATTGCATAAAATCACCTTTATTTTATTTATTTTTTTTATAAAAATTACCTAATTTTATTAATCTTAGAAAAAAATTAAAAAAACTTAAAATTTACAAATAAATAATGACACTACATATTATTATTTTAAAAAATACCCCGTTTTCATTTTTTTTAAATCAACCTTATAGAATTTCTATCACCATTTTTATATTTATTATTTATCTCATCCAATTTAATATTGAAGATTTATAAAATTATTTTTTCTGTCTAATTCCTATTTGTCAAATTCATTAATTTTCATACATACTATTTATCTCTTCTATTAAATTCCTCTTTCTTATTCATCTATTTATTCTTAATTTTCTTTTTATATCCATGAATTTACTTTTGAGTGTAAATTTATATCTTCTAAGTATATATTGTGGTATTTATAATCTCAAAAACAATCTCATTTTTCAAAAAAAAAATATATTTATGAATATCCTATATATAATTAAACAAAAATCAAATTTAAGTCCTAGCCGTGTTTGAAAAGGTTGATTTTTTTATAAAATTGCATGGGTTTTTGATAATGTAAAAATGGTGATAGAAATTCTAAAAGGTTGATTTAAAAAAAATGAAAACGGCGTGATTTTTTTAAATAATAACATGTAGTGTCATTATTTATCTGTAAATTTTGTTTTTTAATTGATTTCTAAAAGTAATAAAATTAGGTAGTTTTTATAAAAAAAATAAAGGTGATTTTATGCAATTAAGTAAGAAAATAGGGCTACATTTTAAATACTTTTAGCTTTTATAATAATTCGAGGCTACCACACGGAATTTACAAAACCTCGAGGTCACCACGCGTAATTCCGACAAACCTTGTGTACCACGCGGAATTTGCAAAAGTTCGAGGTCACCACGCGGAATTTCCCAATCCTTTAATATACCTCTTTTATTAAAAGGCATATTTTCAGCTTCAAAATTCCCTTTTATGGCATTAAAGCGTATTTTCATGAAATCTCGTTGTTGAGAATTATCTCATATCTGAAACTGGGAAGTACAAAGCCTAGTATATAACCTAATGAGCTACTCCACCCATTGCCATATAGTTTTGGGTTGGAACCTCATTGGGTTTGTATGCTAGGCCCGTTACATGCACGACTCCGAGATTGTCGGGCCACCGGACTTTAATATGGTATCAAAGCGGGTTTCGGTGTGGATTCATTTCCCGGAGTCTTCCGGGCTTGCTGGCTACATGGGCCCATTCAGGTAGTCCGCCCGATATAGGAGCGACCGAATCCCAATAGTGGCGGTTCGCGAGCCTTGATGGATTTATTCGGACTTGTCGGCCATGTGAGCACATTCAAGCAACCCGCCCAATATAGGAGCGGCCGATCCAATCGTGATGGTTCACTAATGCCTTGAGGGATTATGTCCAAGTGTCAACTGGCCCGGACAGTTGCACTTGAGGGGGCGTGTTGAGAATTATCTCAAATCTGAAATTGGGAAGTACAAAGCCTAGTATATAACCTAATGAGCTACTCCACCCATTGCCATATGGTTTTGGGTTGGAACCTTATTGGGTTTGTATGCTAGGCCCGTTACACGCACGACCCCCAGATTGTCGACCCACCGGACTTTAATATGTTGAGAATCTCCTTCCCACATTGGAAGTTGAGAGATAAATTAGGCTACATATATACCCTTGGGTTACTCCTCCTATTTCCAATTGGTTTTAGGATGGAACCCCATTGGGCTTGTGTGTTGGGTTTACGTATGCGCACGACCCCCCGTTTATATGGACCACGGACTTTCACATGGTATCAGAGCTCACGGTCTGGTCCTGCGCCCGTTTCCTGGCTTCTTTGGGCTTGGGTTTAGCGGTTGTTGCTACCCGCCCGTTATTTGGGTTGCGTTTGGCTATAAAGAGATTGAGATGCCACCACCCGTTCTTTGGGCTATCTATAAAGAGATTGAGATGCTAGACCCGTTTGTCCAAGTGTCAACTGGGCCAGGCCAGTTGCACTTGCGGGGGCGTGTTGAGAATCTACTTCCCACATTGGAAGTTGAGAGATAAATTAGGCTACATATATTCCCTTGGGTTACTCCTCCTATTGCCAATTGGTTTTAGGATGGAACCCCATGGGCTTATGTGTTGGGCTTACATATGCGCACGACCCCCCGTTATGGCCCACAGACTTTCACACTCGTCTAAACCCTAATCAAGATCCCGACTGCACCAGCCTTTTTGTAGTTGCACATCAGCCGCACGTAGCTGCCGCCACCTATCGTTGTTGCTACCATGAACGGCCACAAAGAAGACGCTAGCGAATCCAAGACCGACAATGGTCTCTTTGCCCTCAAAACTCACCGTATTACTTGCATCCCTTCAATCATTCGGGGATGAAGACTTGTCTTCAAAGGATACAAATTCCAAGAATGGGCAGGAACTTGTCTTGAGAAATTCAATACAAGCAAAGTGCAAGCTCAGGTTCACTGATGGCTCGATCACGCAACCAGACAACCTTGACGACATAGACGACTGGTGGAGCATGAATTCCATGATTGTTAGATGGATTATTCCATTGAGGAGCCCATTAGATCAACAATAACCTTCTTTGAGACAATGAAGGATTTGTGGGATGACCTGAAGCAACGATTCTCTATCGGGAACGACCCGAGAGTGTAACAGTTGCGCTTGGATTTGGCGCGGTGAAGTCAAATGGTTGGTCGATGGATGGTGACTAGAAAAAGTTATAAGATGAGCTCGCGAATTACACGAGTTCTCTCGTCATTGCACTTGTGGTAAATGTGAGTGAAAGTGGGCTGATGACTTGACGAGGGAAAGGGACAAAGAACAAGTTCATATATTCTTGATGGGACTTAATGATGTTTATAATACGGTGTGTTCCCAATGCCCTCCCTCAAGATGTGCTCCAACAGATCAACAAGGTTTTTGCTATGGTGATTCAAGAGGAAAGACAAGGACCAAAGCTTTATCACCGTGCCCGCTTCTAGTAGCCAGTAGGTATTCTCGGATCGGATAAGGCTTCGATAAAGAAGTGAATCAGTCTTGACAAAGCCTCGTGAGGAACGAGTTGAAGGAGGTACATTTGCAGCCTAAGGGAGCCGAGTGCGGGCGTGGCCAGGAGAGGCACGATTGCGATCGACATCCACCGATTGTGAGTGTTGTGACACAAGTGGTAGCCACGGGACTGAACAACAACATGGAGATCGCCCATTGTGCACTCATTGCGATCACACATGGCACGATGTCAAGACCTTCTACCAACTCGTCGGTTACCCCGAGTGGTGAGGGACTAATTGTCATAAGCAACAACTCGCTCTTAAGCATGAACAAGCGTCGGGCAAGGATGACGTAGAGAACGCCGACATAGACAGGCTAATGTCGCACATACCAGAGATAGAATGGCATGAATCGAGGATCCCTTACCGTCGTTGACAAGGCTAAAACGGGGTTATCTGAGACCTAGTTTGCAAATTTGGTGAGCCTGCTATGCTCTAATCTGAATTCTTCAAGTAACCAGTCGGGTAAGAGCTATTCAGTCTTGATTTTAGATAGTGGAGTGTCGTTTCATATGATCAACTATCTATCTTTGTTGACTGATTTAATGACAGTGGACCATCCACCATTTTGGTCCCTAATGGAGCATCTACTACAACAAACAAAGTCGGGATTTAAGACTCAATGGCCACTTTAGTCTTCATGATGAGCTTTTTGTTCTAAATTTAACTTGCAATTTGATATCAGTTTCTCAATTGTAACGAGATCAGAATTGTGCTGCCAAATTGAATATATATAAACTATGTATTTTACAATATCACACTTCGATGAGTTTGGTTGGAGCGAGTGAGGAATGAAAGGGCATTTAATTGTTTCGTGTGGCTGCAGCGACTGCACATGCTTCACGAATGGACGTCGCTTCACCTTCCCTTTGGCATTTCCATGTTGGTCACTCTTCTCTTTTTGTTTCAAAGTTTGCGAGTTAAAATAAATGGTCCTTTGGAATCTTGTGATAGTTGTCATAGAGCTAAATAATCTTGTCGTTAATTTTTGATTAGTCAAAGAAATGTTTCAGATATATTTTGTTTAATTCATTGTGATGTTGGGGGGGGGGGGGGTCCCTAGCGGACACCATCCGCTCAAGGGGCTCATTATTGTAGGCGATTTTTCATGTGGTGTTTGGATTTTTCTTATGAAGAATAAAATTGAAGTTGCTTCTTTGATTCCTAAATTTTGTGCTATGACACAACATCAATTTGAGAAAAATGTGAATTGTCTTAGAAGTGATAATGGAACATAATTTATCGGTTTGCATCCTTACTTTGAAGAAAATGGAATTAAATTTGAAACATTATGTGTTCGTATCCCTTGAAAAAATGGTAGAGTAGAAAGAAAGCAATGCCATATTTTGAATGTTGCACATGCAAAATGTTTTCATGCTAATTTGCTTCTGCATTTTTAGGGAGATTGTGTTTTAACTGCATGCTACTTGATTAACCGGACACCAATCCCTTGACTGAAAAATAAGACGCATTTTGAACTATTGTATGGTCGACCTCCGATCTACGATCATCTTTGACACTCAGATGTCTTTTTTATGCGTCTATAATTCCAAAGTCGTCAAATATATTTTCTCTATAGCTAGAAAATGCATTTTTATTTGCTATCCAAATGGACAAGAAGGTTACAAAGTGCTTGACTTAGACACTAAAGAAAGGTTCCTCTCTTGTCCCTGCTCAAGAAAATGTCCACCGTTCTACCCGTGATCGTTTTCCATCTGTGAAGTTACATGAATTTGTTTGCAACACTATGCGGAAATGAGAAGCACCACAATCTGTTTCATCTCAACCATTGAGCTCATCAGGTACATCCTATCCCATAGCTATTTATGTTATTTTTGATAGTTTATCTCCCAGTTATGTTGTCTTCACTACTGCTGTTGACTTTGTTATAAATCCGCAATCCTTCTCGGAAGTTTCCCGAGATCCTTGTTGACATAAGGCTATGGAAGTTGAAATTGAAGCCCTAGAGAACTTCCGCAAGAAAAGAAGCCTATTGGGTGTAAGTGGGTGTTCAAGATCAAGCGTAAGCCAGATGGTTTTATTGAGCGATACAAGGCCTAGTTGGTCATTCTTGGCAACAATCAAAAGGTCAGAATTGACTACGAGGAAATCTTCGTGCTTGTGGCTGGTTTGTTCACACGTTCCTAGTTGTATCTGCCACTCGTAACTGGGAATTCCATTAGATTAACATTCATAAAACCTTTCTTCACGTCGATTTGCATGATGGAGTCTATATGCGCCCACCTCTCGACTTCTCATAGCATCTAGCCAAGATATTTCGTTGTTTGAATTGGTCATTATATGGTCTTCGACAGGCTTCGAGGAACTGGTTTGCTAAGTTGGCGGCAACCTTATGCAAATTTCGAATTTGTTCAATTTCTACTTGATTATTCCTTGTTTCCCTCAACCATTCTAGAGTTATCATGCATGCTTTGATAGAGTTATCATGCATGCATGCTATGAGTTCTTGTTACACATGAAGGACTTACGACCTTCGAAATATTTTTTGTGCATTCAGATGGCATGAACTACAGGTGGTTCGTTTCTTTTTTAGCAAGTCTTGATATTTTGAGTTAAGCTAGTCTGCTTACTGGTAAGCCTTGTGATTTTGCTATGGACAAGATCACAAACTCGCTCTTTCTACAACTTTGAAGTTTTTGCTCCAGATTATTACCAGTGCCTGATTGGTTGTTTGATTTATTTGACAATCACTCATCCCGAGATATGCTATGGTGTTCATACTCTTGCTTAGTTTATGGAAGATCCTACTATTGATCATCGGGATGTTGCCATTCGGATTTTGTGTTATCTGAAGAGTCATCTTGGATAGGGTATATGCCTTCCTCGGTAGTGTAATTTGGACCTTAGAACTTTTTGTGATTCAAATTATTCAACATGTCCCCTTACGTCCAGTGTTCTAAAAAACACTAGGTGGGCCTTAGGCGGAGAGGGGCCGCCTAGGCGTCTAGATGAACTAGACGGTGTTCTAGACTGGCTGGAAGGTGAAGCGGGCTAGAACCTTCCAGTGCCTAGGCAGGGCCTACACGGAGCTAGGTGGAGATTTTTAAAACAATGCTTATGTTGCTCCATTACATGTTATTTTGTTCAGCTCGGTTATTCGCCTATATCTTGGAGAACTAAGAAGAAGAAGAGTGTGTTTTGATCCTTTGTTGAAGCTAAATACAAAGCTATGGCTATCGCCTGTTATGAGTTGATTTGGTTGAAGTCACTTTTGTTTTCTCTTGGTGTTGTTCATTCCAGTCCTATGCGGTTATTCTGTGACAATCAAGATGCGTTACACATTGCTGCTAATCCTTTTTTCATGGCCGAACTAAGCATATTGAATTGATTGTCATTTCATTCGGGACCTCCTTTTTTATGGTACAGTTTGTACGACCCATATCCGTACTCATTCACAAACCACTAACATTCTCACTAAGGCCTAGATCTCATCAATTTCATACTTTGTTGTGCAAGTTGGACATTCGAGATGATGTTCGTTCACCAATTAAGTGGGAGTATTAGAGAATATTATATTAATATTATGATATTTGTATTTGCTTAGAGTTTTTTTTATCTTTTTTTTTTTTGTTTAGTGTAGTTTGTATTTTTTTTATAAGGAAAGAGGTTAGGACTGCCCATAACAAGATAGCGACCTTTCTAGAGTATATATATCTTGAAGAATGAAGTTCCAAATAGGTTAGGGCGGCTACTAACTGGCTAGTGTAGCTTGTATACTTTGTATATATCGCTTTCATTAATAAGAAAAGACCGAAATAATTTCATATCATGAAATTGAAATGTTCTTCTTCAGCCCCAGTTGACCTGCACAAAATCCAACTTGCCCATGATTTTCATTAGATTGCTTCTTTTTTCAAGAGTAGGAAAAACATTAATTTAATTCGTCAAAATTTCGCCTCCAACTAAACCCCTTTCTTCGATCGATCATCTGTTTTTTTCCTCTTCTTTCATTTATTATTTTGACATTTCTTTTTTGGTACAATGATAGTAGAATGGATCTTTTCCTCATCAGCTGCTAACTATTCCAACCTCTCCATTTATTGTTTATTGCCACACCATATACCAAGTCAAAGTGGAAGAAATCCACAGCTTGCATTCCTTAATTTGTTTGATTTTCTCTCCCATTGATATGTAATAAACCAGCGTAAAAAGTGGATTCTATAGACTACTGAGTTTATATAATCTTGTATTCATATAAAGAATAGATCAACGTACTTTGTGTCGAAATAATACGATAATTATTGATGTAGCAATTAAAAAAACAAATAAAAGGTAGAAGTGCGTAACAAAAAGTGTGATGTTGGACAAGAAAAGAGATCATAAGAAGAATTGGGGACAATAAATACTAGAAAGGATCGCTAGAACCCCAATTGTTAGAACTAGTATTACCGCCCAACAGCCCTAACCAATGCCCAGACTTGACGTCGGGGTAAGGGTGCCCACCAGATCCTGTACATATCGGGTTCCACCAGATCCTGTACGTCGGGGTAAGAGATTGTACATCCCTCCCTTTTTATTAGGCAAGTGTAAATTATCCTTTCTTTTCCAATGCATTTTATGTTCACCAATCAACGAATTAGGTAAACAGAAAATACTCATCATATAAATTGGGATGGACTGCATTACCGATTTAATAAAAGTTCCACGACCTGCTTGAGAGACCAACTTTTCTTTCCAGCCAAGCCATGCATCTTCTTCCACATTCTCTCCTTTATACTTGCAAAAGCCACCTTTTTTTTGTCCATCCAACAATAGTAGGCAGACCAAGATATTTAGAATATCTATCAGCTTCTTGAAGTCCTAACAAATGCACAATCTCTTGTCGTCGTTGACAATGCATATTTCTACTAAAGTAACTTTATGATTTTGCCATATTTACCTTCTGTCCTCGTGGAGGATTAATGCGTCCATGAATCAAGCCATTAAACTTAAAAGAAAAGGAGACCTACTCAAGACATCTCATTACACTTGTTATCCATATCGTAGAAAAACCCATACGCTCCATAATACCTTGTAAATAAGCTCATTCAATCATGTCATACGCCGTCATCATATCTAATTTCAGTCCAAAACACACATCATTCCCCGTGCTTTGGTTCTTCATGCAATGAAAGGCTTCAAAAGCCAACAAAGCACTATATGTAATAAGACGGTTGGGAATAGAAGCAACCTGAGAGGAAATAATGAGATGTTGTAGACACGATTTTGAGTCCATTAGGTAAATTATTGGAAGCTATTTTGTACAAAACCATACAGAGACTAATAGGTTTGAATTCACGAATATATGTTGGGTCTTTGACTTTCAGAATGAGCATAACAACTGTATGGTTCACCTCACGCAAATCAGAATCACCATACCACCATTTCTGAATAAACGAAACCACAACTCTGCCTACAATATCCCGAAATTGCTGAAAAAACAAGGTGTACATTCCATCTACACCAGGTGCTTTTTAATGAGATTGCCATGCATCCAAATTGAATTTGAAAATCGTGTGTAAGAATCTAGTAACCCCAGTCGAGCTGTAAGTTCAGAGTTGCACAAAGCTAGCAATATCAGGTTGCAAATCTTAAAATCAATTTGCAAAAAGTAATCCTAGCTAAAAACATCAGGACGGATTAGATGGTTTGACAAATAGCTGTAAGAAAAATTCAGATCATACTACGGAGGTGCAAATGCAAAGTGCAACCGCTAACAACAATCAACATCAGCCACACTAAACATACTGAACAATCTTTGTATTATGACAAGGGTGTGTTCACCATTGCACTAGTCAATACTCCGCCCTTTGCACAAACTTGCAACAAATCTATATGATAAAATCATAATCAAAGTATACATGCAAGGCCACTCATTCTGATCAGCCACATATCACCTTTCACATAGACAAGTATAAATTGAAAGTCGGTTGATCAACCACATCCAAACATCCAAAAGACAAGGTATCTTGCAAATACACTTAATTTAAGCAAAGTGAATCAAAAAGAGATAAAGATATCAAAAAGAAGAGAGTGGCAACCCAAATTCCTAAAATGCATTCGGGCTGCCTTGGAAAAGAAACTGAACTTAGACAGTGATGAACGGCTTAAAGTTGGCTGTATCGCTAGCGATTAGGGGGCTCATGAGTAGAAAGGTCACAATTCAAAAACCAGGACCCTCTCTCGACCCCCTTAACACCGGTCCAGTAAGACGACCATTTTTCTAACAACCGACCCAAATCGCCATTCACCACCAAACTCACCCCGGAATAAAAACCGTGTCAGTTTTAACTACCTACAAACGATACATAAACTAGAGGATACAAATTACCCGAAGTATGAGGTGGCATATAGCCTTGCAGCAATATCCAAAGGCCCATCATCCCCACCAACGGCATGAAGGGCTACAGGAATAGTTGAGAGAAGACGAACTGTAAGAGGGAGAACAGCAGGATCTACCTCAACATCAAGTCTCCCGGATTTTGTGATGGAATCTTCATTTTGTGTTATTGCACATAATTCAGTGTCTGAGTTGAGTTGAAGAGGATTCACAATTAGAGCAACATCTTCCAAACTCTTGCATTTACCTGGGCTTCCCCTGCAGTGGAAGCGCTTGCCACCTACCCATAAGTTCAGTACCAATGTGGATGTGGCTTCAAACCATTCTGAAGTTAAGCCTTCAACTTCATCGTAGAATATTCGCCTTTCAATCTGAGAAGCAAGATAGATGTTAGAAAGATTAAAAAAAAACAAAACAAAATATCATACCAAGATAGACTGGATGAACACTTACAGTTAGCGCAGGGATATAAATGGACATGAATTTTGGACCCAAAGCCAAAACCCTTGCTTCTGATAGTAAAACCTGCAGACCAACTCAAAACATTCAGCATTTCAGGGGAACAAGGAATGGAAATGCAAAAAGGATAAAACAGATAACAAGACCAAAGAATCCTGAAACAAAAAGAAAATTACCTTTTTGTTCTTTATCAAGACCCACATGTACAGCCTATCAATAGCATCCTTGACATTTTTACATGCCAATTTTCTTTTATTGCAATAATCAGCTACATCCAACAGTGTCTCTGTGCAAGGAATTCTGTTCTTCAATGCTGCATCTGATAATGCTTTTTTACCCTCAGTAGATTCGGCTGCCAGCCTGTCAAAGTTAATTCCAGTAAAGCATCTGTGCACCTCCTGATTAACTTTAGCTGGAATTTTCTGGTGCTTCATATACATATGTTCAGCTTCAATAACTGCAGACAGTGTCCGGTGTACTACTATATCAGGATACCGACGAAGTGGAGAAGTGAAGTGAGTGTAGAAAGGTACTGCCAAAGCATAATGGCCCCAATCATTTTGACTAACTTTGATATCTCCAGTGCAAAAATATTTGGCTAGCTGCATTGGCTTTGTAGCATTTGATAGAAGAATATCATACAACACTGAATCATCCTTAAGTCTATCCCTTATCTTCTCCAATGAACAACGGAAACTTTTAGATGAAGAAGCATCCAGGTCTAGACCATGCTTGACACAAAATGTTTCCAATTCTCTCAACTTCCGCATATTTGGTTCAGGGTGCCTGCGCAACAATGCACTCTCTGGATAGGCATGAGATATTATCTCAGCTGCAGTTCTATTTGCCAAAAGCATAAACTCTTCAACAAGAAAATTTGAATCTTTCCTATCTGAGAGCTTACTATCAAAAGGAACTCCAAACTCATCAAGAACAAAAGACACCTTTGAATTTTCAAGGGTTAGTGCTCCATCAATAAACCTCTTTTTCTTCAATATCTTAGAGATTTCGTGAAGCCTTCTGACAGAGCTGATAACATCGTTCCACTCAAAATTGCCATGCATCTTAGGAAAACCATCATGCCCACGCCTCTCAAGGATGTCTTCAGCATGGTCATATGAAAGTTTGCAACAGGAATGAATTACAGTACGACCAATCCAACGGGCTATAATATTTCCAGATGTATCAATGTCCCAGAAGATAGAAAATGAAAGCCTATCCACTCCTGGGATAAGGGACCCTAAATTCTCAGAAAGTATGGGAGGCAACATTGGCAATTTGCTTTGTAGCATATAGACACTAGTTGACCGCACCTGGGCTTCCATGTCCAGAGCCGTGTCAGGCTGAACAAAATATGAAACATCAGCAATATGAACACCAACTCTGTAGACATCACTAGATAGCCTTTCAATTGACAAAGCATCATCCAGATCAGTGGCAGTGGAAGGATCAATAGTAAACACACACAAGTTTCTTATGTCTCTTCTATTTATCAACTCCATTTCTGGCACCTCCCATGAATCTTGTGGCAGGCAAGCCAGAGACTTAGATGAAAATTCTAAACAGCATATATCATTCTCAAATAGGATGGCGTCAATATGTGGTTCAATTTCTCCAGCACGACCGAATGTGTGCATGATGCAAGCTTGAGGAAAAGGATAATTTTCTCCCCATTCATCAATTGTAGCTGCTACCAGTTCCTTTTCAATGTTCATATCACCATCATTCAGTCTTTTCTTGATAGAAGTGGGCAACCCTCGCACAAGAACCACCATCTTAGGAAACTTTGGATTGGTTGGTGCGAAATAGATGTACTCGGTATTGAAAGTAGAGACCAAATTCTTTTTCTTTCGATTACTTTTGCTATAGTTTTCCCTGCTAGAAAGCCACTGTTTAATATTAAGAAAACCCACAATAGTATTTCTTCGAGGTGATGGCTCAATAATGGCTATAACTCTACCAGTTGGCCGTTTTGATGGAAAAGCAGAAATAGCTTCACAAAGTGCCTCAATCGCATAAGTTGCTTCATCATTCTGACCGCTGGAACTGCCTTCATCCCCAGAACCTGATGCAACTACACAGGTGTTAATATCACTGAAGCGACTGTTTGCGTTGTCAAGCACTTCCTCATAGTCTGGTCTATAAGTTTTTTCAGGAACAGATGCACAATC
Organism: Fallopia convolvulus; assembly: GCA_964016875.1. Classification (NCBI taxonomy): domain Eukaryota; kingdom Viridiplantae; phylum Streptophyta; class Magnoliopsida; order Caryophyllales; family Polygonaceae; genus Fallopia; species Fallopia convolvulus. The sequence goes on along the minus strand of OZ024720.1, from coordinate 59,436,480 downwards.
ATCTAACTTGCATTTCTCTTTCATCATATTAGCACTTTCAGCAACCACGGGTAGCAAGTGATCACCAGAAGTTACAGGGTTGTTGGAATACCCATTTGACCCTTTCATCCTAGTCCAAAACATAGGAGGGTCAACTATGAGTGCAACAGTATCTCCATCAATCTGCAGAGAAAATCAACCATTTATTAGACCTTAAAAGGAAGACAGGCACCATGGTATATTATGAATTATGATTGTGTATTATGTTTAACAGACATACTAGCACACACGCATTTCTGTATTGTTACTACTATTACGATAATAATCATATCAAAGAAGACTAGAAGAGAATCTGCTCATTCTAGAATGTTATGCCTCCTCATTATTCTAAGTATCTAACACTACAACATAATACATGCAGTGTGCTTAAAACTTATAAATGCATATCAATCATTACTCATAAATGTTCACTAAGGATTAATGGACCATGCTAAATTTTATCATATACACATTTAGTCTCCCTAGTTTCATCAAACAAAGATTCTCTTCCAAGAGAAAATATATTCAAAGTAGTGGGGTGTACAATAGAACTTACAGCTCTGTTTTGCACAGGCATGCCGCTTATAAGGACATCTGTTGGCACTCCATCGATTGTGCAATAAGCCTATTCGGGGAGAAGGCAAAGAACTTATGACAAATATAATGCACATCTCAAAAAGAGAAATGAAGAGCAACAGAAAATGCCATACCTCAAGTCTATTGTGTGCATTTACACGAAATGTCGCTTCAAAGACCTCACCTTTCTACAAAAGCAGTGCATTTCATTAAAATACTGTAGCTGAAGCAGTACAATGCTAGGCACAAATTTTGACCCAATCCACCGAACTCCCTATTGTGATTCATACTTACCCTCAATGCTTTGTTAACATCCTCTAGAGACCAATGTGGTTCAAAACAACTTTGCTGATTAGAGCCCTCTGTAAGAGGAGGCACACAATTCACATCCAATGGCGACCCAACTGACTCATTCGATGCAATTCGTGTGGGATAGGACTTCGAATAAGCCTGGGCATCAATATTGTGCTTCATTCCCTGCCCGCCTAAATGCAATGTAGGCATGGACACAAAAACAACATCAGACTCTTTGTTCGGCACATGCTGCCCGATTGAGGAGGAACTTGTTGATGCACAGCTACTACTTTGTGAGCATTTGGTGGTTTGACCCTGCTGTCCAGAATAAGAAGATGGCCCTGAAAATAAAAAATGTAAAATGGTGATGTTTATACTTCTCAAAACAATAAAAAGGAAATATATGTTCTCTGCGTTACACCCTAATTTTATGGATGATGATAAGATAATGGCTTAAATTGATGTTATTAAGGGCTATTCAGTACAATTCAAGCTATTTAGCTTCGATTCTTTTCCCTGTACTGATTACTCATACTAGGTAGGCCCTAAAGCAACATTCATTCAGGGCCTTATATGTCAGTTTGTCAACTGCAAACACCCCACACTCATCGCCCCATTCCCCAACCAAATAGTCTCATGACATGATCATCAACTTCGCTGAAGTGCCCGCACTGAATATCTAATCAATTGCTCCAGACATTGAATCAAAAACCCAATAATTCATATTTCAATAACTGAAAGTACCAGCAAAATGAAATCACAAACAATATTAAAATATCAAGCCAACGATTGGAACTGTTTCATTAGATCCAGATAAGGAAACTGTGGGAATCTTACCAGCGGGAGGAGAATTCTGCTTCGTCTTCCTATTAGGACGCCGCTTCTTCTTGTCCTTATCGCCGCCCACACCAAAATCATCAATTCCGACAACTGCCGTCGGCTGTTGTTGTTGCTCAACGATAATCACCCCCATGATTTCAGAAACCAAATTTAACTCAAAACAAATCCGACTAAACTAATAAGTTATTCAGATCGAAAACTATAAAGTTTAAATCAAAATCCACGAAATATAAGAATATGACTTAGATTAGAAAATAGTAAATATTAGAAACGGAAACGCCTAACTAAAGATTTGAGCCCTAAACTAGAGGATTCAAAAGGCGAAGAATCATTAAGTGGAAGAAGATGGCGAAAGCTAAGGATCTTCCGACGAGTTATAACAAAAAAAAAAAATTATATTCACGGAAGAACCGAAGCGACCGGAGAAAAAGACAAGAGGGGGAAAAGATAAAAAATAAAGGAAACTTTAGGAACAGAAATTCAATAGGGTTAAGGAAAATTGGGGATTTTACAAGATCAGAAGAACGGAAGAAATAGGGAAGATGAAAAGGATGGGATAATTGGTCGGCGAAGACATTGCGCCGACTATACGAATCTCCATCACTTTTTCTTTTTACCTTTTTCTTATTTTATTTTTTTATTTCGATAATGATTATTGATTAGTAGACTGACTTGGTAAGGAGCGGGGTTAGGTGAGTCGGGTTGGACCGGGTTTATGAGCGGTTTTTGTAATTATAATTTGGCCGGATTATCTTGTGTTATGACTTGTGAACAAGTTTTTTTTTGAGAGGAAATAAGAGCTACTTTATTACATGTCAAGTTCCACCAAAGCTGTTACACTGTGGAATATTTAAATCAAATATATCTCCATTACTCATGACTGGACATAAACAGGCTACAAAGTGAGCTATAGTAGTGGTGTGTTCGGTTCCACCGGACCATGGAATCGGGACGGAATCGGAACCGAAAACCTCGATTTTTCGGTTCGATTCCTGGTTCGGTTTCGGTTTTATCGGTTTCGGTTTTGGGACAGCTCGAGTTCTGAACCCTTAAAAAATAAAAAATAAAAATAAAAGTTGAAAATGCAAAGCCAGTGCGACCGCAGTTTTACATTTTCCTCAGTATTGTTTGTTTTTTTAAAGGGGTGGCACTAGCAGTTCCGGTTCCGAAACTGCCGGTTATCCGGTTCTAAAGAGGGTGGAACCGGGACACGAACTGGATGACCTCCGGTTCCGAAACCGATGATTTTTTCTGGTTCGGTTCTCTGGTTCTTTTGGAATTGTGCACATGAATAAGCTATAGTATTTCCCAACCTACAAACATGAGATATAGAAGAAGAAACAAAAGAGGATAGTAAAAGTCTAATATCAATTGATAGTGCCACTTAAGATAAGTCCATACTTATATTCTTAATACCTAGTACCATCAATAGGCAATAGGGCATTGGTTTAAGATAAGTCCATACTTATATTCTTAATACCTAGTACCACCTATGGGCAATAGGCATTGGTTTCGACTTGAATAATGGAGATATGCATATTCCTGACGAAATGGAGTCCAAACATAAGAGTTTGTGATTCTACTAGTTCGATAGACCAAGTAACGGTGAGTCTTTGTACAACAGTCGTAATTACAAAACCATAAGCATCATGAATAACCATGCCAAGGCCATTGATCCATCTCCAAAATCAGCAGCATCACTATTACGATTCAAAGTTGGATAATATGGTGGATTCCAACTAATGGGTCTTGGACACTTAGTAGGTGCACACTGGGCTATCGAGACCAAATTTTGGTAAGTCAACACCATGTGAGAAACCTATCCAACAGACTTAGGCCATGGTGTGCTTTGCCTTGAAAGATTTGTTCATAACTGGTTGTCCAAGACACAAACGATTTCAAAATGAAATCATTTACACCCTCCACACTACAAGTAGCTAAAACAAAAGTGATTATGTCAATCATGTAAATTCTTTGTTAAAAGTGTATGCAGGTAAGCATAGAGCGGAGAAACTAGGGATGCAAAAACGCGGAGGAAAAGATTGAAACTTTCATCCCAAAATAGCCTGGGATTTGTATGATAGCCTAAAACATGTAAGATCCATTCTTTCTTAATTGCAGGGTTTGATGCTCAAATCTAGATTACCAAAGAGCACCAAATGTTGTTCCTCTAGCAGTATCCACACACACGAACGGGATATTATATCTAACATACTTGTCATAATAGATAAAATTTATATATTATCTCTTTATTTAATTTTCTAAAATTACAATTAATCAATTTACGTTATGATCAATTATAATCATTGTTGATAGGGATTTACTTAACAACAAATAAAATTTGTAGTCAAGACCTCGTTGTGTATAGCAGAGTCAGGATCGTCCATGGGAAGCAAGGTTATTCGTTTATCAACTAATAAAACAAGAAAACAAAGCAAAACAAGCAAAAACTGCTACGGCCAACCTCGTTAACGACCTTGTCAAGGCCGTTAACGAACCTGAAAATCTACCTAAAACAGAAAACTAACGACCCAAACGCAGGTTCGATACCGAGGGTATGTTAACTCGGTAGCGGGTAAGAACGAGAGCAAAACTAAGCAAATTCAATGAATAAAAAGATCTAGGTCAAGGGTTACCACGACATAGCTATGCAAATAGACTCATATGAAGATAAAGATCATGCCTTTGAAGATAAATTCATCAACTTTCGCCGACTAACAAGAAAATCAATCAACTTTCATAAATCAATTTACTTTATTTACTTGTTTTGAATCCAAAGCTCGAAACTTTCGTTATCGAACAATATCAACGTTCAAGTTCATAACTTTCTCTTTCAATCAAAGTGAAAACTCAAATTACTTCGACTCTCCTCTAATCATAACTCAACAAGCAATCCAAAAGATAAAAGGCAATCAAAACATCAACATACTCATTCAGACATGCACAACTATGTCGGGTTTCAACCCCGACCCTAGATAAGAAGACTACTCACTCTTCATTGAAATAAAGCAAACAACTTTACTTAAAGCAGATATTGAAAGCAAAACTAAACTTACTTCAAATTGAAAAGAAAATATTGTCTTACAAACTCGTGGAATCCTGAAAATACTAGGAACACCGAACAAGAATTGATCACCGACCCAAACTCTCTCTCTCTCTCTCTCTCAATCGACTTCAGGTTTGACTCTCTCTCTCTCTTTCTCGACTTCTCCTAAATCTAGTATGTCCCTCCCTCCCTTTCCTAGGCTTAGAACAATGGTATTTATACTAAGAAACTATCTATTAAAAAAGGCTAAAAGATAAAAACTTACCCAACTTAAAAGATAACAAGATAAAAGATATATAAACTAAAAGTCGGCTACGCCTCTACCGACACGGGTCCCTCGTTAACGACCTGCATAGGGTCGGTAGACTTTGATAAATCCCTCACACAAACTATCTTTTACAGCCTCGTTAACGACCTTCACAGGGTCGTTACCGAGCCTTTGTTTTGGCTTCTCTCGAACTTTTCTTTGGCTTTAACTTGGATTTTAACTTGATCTTCCCATGTAATCTTCTTCCTTATCTTCCATGCATTCCACCTTCCACCACAAGACGTCAAATTTGCTTGAAAAGCGCTCCTTTCCGCTTAAAAACCTACAAAAGACACAAAACGGAGTAGCTTCCATACTTTTCACAAAATATGCAAACATATCCAAAAACACACAAAAATAACTTTAAAACCAACTAAAACTACACTAAACAACCTAAGAAAGACACTTAAAACTAGACCAAAAACACGAACATCAAAATACCCCATACTTAAGCTTGCTTGTCCTCAAGCAATCACCATACAATAACCAAAACCAAACAATCATGCTTATCAAGCAATAGCCATCAACTCAAAAGCAACTTCAAAACATAGCAGAAAATAGCAAATGACTGTTAACATCATCACACATATATAAGCACTAATAGACATAAGCAAATACAATCCAACCTCACCAAGGATAATTGTGTTTCTCTCAACTATCAAGTGTTTAGGCTTAAAAATTCAATCTCTCAACTCAATCTTATATGCAAAAACTCATAGAAATTGGAACTTATATCACCAAACTCTCCACCTAAGATTTGTCAAAAAAAAAGCAAAAATCATCAAGAGAACTTAGGCTCAATGAAAAACTTCATAGAAGCTTCCTTTCGGCCGGGTTGTAGTGGGGCTTGGTAAAGACAAATAAGGCGTGAAAAATATTTTGGCTATGTGGTGCTAATAATATCCGGGAATCAAAGACTCCTAAGAACTCACACATATATCCAAAACTCTCATAAAAACATATACCAAACTCACACAAATATTATGTGTAACACCCCTATTTTACAACATTGGGTATTACCGCCAGTGACCTCAGACTTTACCGTCCAAAGTCATCCAAGGCTTTTAGAATGATATAGAACGATTAAATGCGGAATAAAAACATGTTACATAAATAGGAAAACATGCTCCCGAAGGAGACTTAGTTCATTACAAAATACCCTACATTGTCTTTAACTTTAATACTACTTGAAAACAAATACCAAATCCGTCATGTCTCGGAGATAAAGTAATATTAAAACCAACAAGAAAATAAAAGTACATCTTGAGCAATCTTGACTTCCTTCACTTCCCTTCACTTCGCCTTGCTATGGGTTCCTGAATCTGACATAATTCGCGAGGGGCGATAGAATGCCAGGCAAACATGCGGAAAGAAGAATTAGTCTAGGAGACTAAGCAAGCGGGAATAGAACTTCCCGAGGGTAATTTGGTCATTTAAACTTATCGGTGTAATGAGAGAAAAGAGGGTTGTGTTTACGATGGCTTGATTATGTGGAGCTAAGATACGAACGATAGCGATAGCATATCCAAAAGGGATAGCTTGATGAGCAAGAGAAGTACTACTAGATTGTAGTCTTCCTTAAGATTTCGATAGGATGTTGGGAACATTATTTAATTCATACAAGTGAAAACCTCTCGCGCTTTTGGGCGGACCGAGAGCCGGAACGATCATTTGAGACCGGTCCGGTTTTGATATCTTAAATGTGCATACGTACTTATCTTAATTAGTGATGAAAATATTCAATCTTGTTGATGACTTTTACAAGAGAGAGTGGTGGGACACGGATAAACCGAGCCACCCGATGGAGAACATCAATTCTCCTGCACTTAGCTAGAGTGCGCTCAATCCCTCCTTGCAATCGGAGCGGATGGAGATCATGATCCCGAAAGTCGTATGGACGTACGGCTTAGTAAGATTATATAGAGGTGTCGACTAACTCGCACCCCTTTCTAGTTTATTCAAATCAAATCTCTGAACGAGATTTGCAATCAATCAAGAGCATGGTTGATGAGGGTTTCTTGACAACAAATAAATTTATAAGTCAAGACCCCGCTGAGTACAGTGGAGTCAGGATCGTTCCACAGGAAGCAAGGTTGTTGGTTTATCAATCTAATAAAAATCAAATCAAATTAAACAAAACACTCACGAGATGCCTCGTTAACGACCTTGTCAGGATCGTTACCGAACCACCGAACACAAAAAATACCAATTAACGACCTAATAAAATTCTAATTAATACTCGGTACCGAAGCAAGTATTCAAGCAACGAAGATTTATCAGAAATAATTCAATTAAAACAAAAATCTAGGATAAGGGACACCACAACATAGCCAAGCATAAGAATTCGTAAGAAGATAAGATCATGCCTTTAAATAGATAGTCATCAACTTTCATTGACTTAACAAGTAAATTAATCTATTTTCATAAACTAACTCACTCTATTGCTTGTTTTGGATATAAAGCTTGAAACTTTCGTTTTCAAACAATATCAACCTTCAAGTTACTAACTTTCTCTTTCAATCAAGTTAAAACTCAAATTACCTCAACTCCCGTTTCGGTATTAAGCACAACAAACAATCTCAATAAAGATAAAAGGCATTCAACACACAATCTTACTCATCAAACATGCTCAACTATGCCGGGCTTAACCCCGACCCTAGAAAAATAGACTACTCACTACTCATGATTAAGAAACTAAAAACTTCAATAAAAACAAACATTGAAACAAAACTCAAACTTAAATTAATAACAAAAATATCGTCTTACAGAGATTCAGAAGGAAACCAAAACAAAAACAATCACCGAACCACAAACTCGATCAACGAAAACCTCGGAAAACGTCGTTACCGACCCTCGTCACCGACTTCCGATCCGGTTCTCTCTCCTTCAGCCTTCCTTCTCCTCCAAAACTAGCTCTAAAACTCTACTCCAAAATTAAGCCCCCCTCTTCTATGCTAGATAGAAGGGTATTTATACTAGAAAATCCTAAAAAACTAAAAAGGCTAAAAGATAAAAACTTTCCTAAAAAGATAGAAACAATCTCTAAAAGATAGAAATAAAATCTAGAAAGATATTAAACCCTAAAATACATATTCTGATAACCCATAAAGATTCTAAACAGATACTCAACCGATACGGAAATAAATTCCCGCTCAGGATCGGTGAATAATAAAATAATACTCCGAAATCTTCTTCTTCGTGGCCTCGTTAACGACCCTTCACAGCCTCGTTAACGAGCCTAGGGTTTTGTTTTCTTCAACACCTCCTCTTGTATTCACGAGCCTTGACTTCTTAAATCTTGCACTTTCCCGTCCTTCACTGTGATGCTCCAAATTTAGCTCCATTTAGCTTCTTTCCTTGCTAAAACCTGCAAAATACACAAAATAGCGTAGATTCCACTCTTTTCGTAGATTTATGCAAAACTAACTAAAAATACTTAAAACTAAACCTAAACTAGACAAAACTAAACCTAATAAGCAAAGAAAACCTATCAAAAACTATACCAAAAATGCGAACATCAAAATACCCCATACTTAGACTTGCTTGTCCTCAAGCAATAAACAAGATAATAACCAAAACCAAAACAAATCACGCTTATAAAGACATAGCCATCTTCAAAAAGCAAAATTTACACATAAGAAAATTATAGCAAAAGACTATTAACATCCTCACACATATATGCACTTTAAATAGACATAAAATAATACAATCCAACCTCTCAAGGGATATAATGTGTTTCACTCAACTCTCAAGTGTTTGGGCTTATAATTTCAATCTCACAACTCATCCCATATACAAAAACTCATAGAAATTGGAACTTATATCACCAATACTCTCCACCCAAGATTTGTCAAAACAAGCAAAGAATCATCAAGAGAACTTAGGCTCAATGAAAAACTTCAAAGAAGCTTCCATTCGGCCGGGTTGTAATGGGGCTTGGTAATAACAATAGGGCATGGAAATATTTTGGTCATGTGGTGCTAATAATATTCGGGAATCAAAAAACTCCTAAAAACTCTCACATAACATCAAAACTCTCATATAAGATAACCAAACTCACTCTCATATTATGCACACTTTATCTTCACTCACCCTTTATCATCCTAGAAAGTCTCATAATAAAAATAAAAGAATCTCTCGATATTATCTTTAAACACAAATGCACTTCAACTTTTCCTTTCTTTCTTTTTTTTTTCTCTTCTCTTTTTTTTTTCTTTTCGCTGCCTCGTTAACGAACCCACATCCAGGTCGTTAACGATCCACCGTATACATTTCTTCCCTTTAAAACTTTATTTTGTGCATCTTTTTATCAAGAGACCTTTCTTACATATAATAACAAGAGACTTCCAATCTACCCTTCCCAAATACCCTTTTAATTCAAGCAAATAAAAACTCTTTTCTTTTCAACAAAACACAAGACTTCACCTCTCCAATCTAAGTCCTAATTCCCGGATAGGGTCAAGCTTATCTTGGCTAGGGAATAATTTTTGTGGAGCTAAAAATAAAAGGTTTCAGGCCAGAATTGGTTATCAAAAGAAGGAATAATGTAAAGGTAGATAGGGGATATTAGGGCTCATAAAAATAAGTTCTCTATCATATGATCTTCACAAGTAATGAACTAAAAATCTTATAAGGGTCTCAATAAATAGATAACCATCACAATTCCAAGAGATAATATGCATAAGGAGAATAAATCACACAAAAAAGAAGAGGGATTTATAAATGTTCTCCCTAAAAGGCCAAAAATTTCTCACAAGGTAGATTTTTGTTGGATTGCATCATCTATGCTATAAAGTATATGTGCTCAATTTCATCTAATGCTATTTTCTTCTAAAAAAACAATAATTTCAATTTTAAGAATCCGGCTATACTTTCAAAGACATGTTTGCAAGGAATTATATGATTAAGCTAGTGATTGCTATCATAGAACTTTTTAAGAAGGGATATCTATCAATTCTAAACTCTTTTTGGATTTTTCAAATTTTTCAATTTTTTTTGGTTTTTTTTCGATTTAACAGAAGTAACAACTACATAGAACATAAAAACACCTAGGACATAATTTTTCTACTTTCTTCCCACCCCATACTTAAAATTACAGTGTCCCCACTGTAAGAAAAATAAGAAGAAGAGGGAAAAGTCATAGAAAAGAAAACAAAAAATTAAAAAGAAAAAGAAAGACATAAAACTTACAAAAGTGGAAACAAGGAAAGGAAACTTCATCTTGAGCTTGATCAACGGTTCGGTGGAGGAAAGTAGTGTTCAAAGTTCCCCATGAAGTCATACATCGTCCTCCAACGCTCAGCATCCTCTGCCTCTCTCTGACGTTGCCGCTCGTCCTCCATCGACATGCGAGCGGAATAGACGGTTTCCCATCTATCCATCCTCCGATGAATGTGATCGGTCTGAAGGTGAAGCTGCTGCATCCGTGCAGAAATATCCTCGGCCCATGGTGGTGGTATGCTCGATCCTGCGTACTCGGGCTGAGGAGGTGGTGGGTAGTGAGGCTGGAAATGGTCTTGATACATCACCGGGTTGTAAGGCATTAAGCCATATGCATGAGGGTCGACAGGAGCTGGTGGAGGGTCGACAGGAGCTTGCGGCACCTCGTTAACGAAGCTGGTTGCCTCGTTAACAGTGTTGGGTGGTGGCTGGAAATGGTCGTTAACGACCCTGGTTGGCTCGTCGACGAAGATGTGGCCTCCTAATTCCTCCGTCTCCATGTCTTCTTCTGTAAAGTTGAGCTCCTCAGTGCCGCCCTCGGTGTCGGCTTCCTCGGTGTCATTGCCTACGACCTCGGTATCCTCTTGCTCATCTTCTTCTTCATATTCGTCCACATCGTCCCGCTCAAACCGGGTGTGACATGGCCTAAGTGAGAGCTCATCCTCCGGTTTTGGCTCCAATGGGTAAGGCTGGCCCGTCCACACTTCATACCAATTCGGTACGTAGAGTAGCTCGTACATGTCGAGGGAGGGTATGACTACTTGATCTCGAACCTTCACCTTGTAACCTCCCTGGGCTTGCACGAAAATCCCGGCACTATACCAATAGTTCTTGTTGAGGAGTTGAGCGTGGGCCGGTGTGTAGCGAGTGAGATCCACTCCAAGCTTCTTAGCCAAGAGGCTAACCAAATTGCCACACCACACCTCCTTGGACTTGTGGGACTTCTCGATATAGTAGAGCCATTCGTACCCCAAATTCAAGGGGCCGGGCTCCTCGAAGAGGATGGTGCGGAAGCATGCGACCTCCGTCCTTGTAGGCCGGTTCAACTCCTTCTTCGGCCAAAATGTTGCGGCGAGGACTCTCAAGATAATCCGGAAGATGGGATTGACTATGGTTGCCCTGGATAGCGCCGCGGTGGAGGATTGAACCTCTCCGGTGATGTAGCTCCAAGTGCGGGTCACTCGGTAGTCCTTCAAGCTATAGTCTCTAGACGGGTTTGGGAGCTCCAAGATTGCATTGAACTCCGCCATGGTGAAGTCGCGGTCCTCGTTACCGAGCCAGAACCGAATGCGTCCCGATGAGATCTTCGACGAGAAGTTGGTCTCCAAGGTGGCCAAGAACTCGGATGTGAGGGCCGGATAATGTGGCAATCTCTCTTGCTTCAATAAGTGTGCGGCCCCAAGGATGATGAAGGCGTCCTTGACATCCGTGTAGATGCCCGTAGAGACGGCGCTAGACTTCGAGAACCATCGGGTGTAATGGTCCTTCTCCAAAAAAATCCCGGTAGCGCCGTACTTGGCTTTGACTGCTCAAAATCACATCGTCCACACGGGGTGGAGATGGAGACCTGTGGTTCCTCCTCTTCTTCTGGGCTCGGGTGGCGGGTCTGCTTGAACTAGCCATGGATCCTACAAAATAATCGAAAATTTTCCAAGATAAGATCCACTCAAAAATAATAGGTATGAGACCCCATACTTGGTCTCAAAATTAACCTCGGAATTATTCATAAACTACCCAATTGGGTTGTTCAAGAGTCTGGGCTCGGATCGATCATTGATGAAGTGTAGGGTCGTTAACGAGCCTGGGTGGGTCGTTAACGACCCGCCGAGAGCAAAACCAGAAATTTCCGAAATTAAATCTACCTTTAATTCAGCACAAATCAAGCATGCAATCTTCTATTATCTTCCACAATTCCCTCACTGGGTAAGACCACCCCATACTTACTCAATTACCCATCCCGAACATGCTAAAAATTTCCCGGAATTTTGACATGCAAAGTTCGAATTTTTAGATCTAGAACAAGAAAAATTCATGCTTTCTTAACTAAAGGGTTACAATAGCTAATCTATCATGAATAATCTTACCTAAAACATGAACAACTAAGCACAATCAATAATTTTTAGAACGGAATTTAAGCATGCTCATCGATCTCCCTAAAAATCATGATTCAAGATATGAAATTTAACCCTATAGATATTCAATCATGCAATTTCAAGCAAGGGTTTAGAAATCATACAGGAGAACCGAGAATTAAAAGAACAAGGGTCGGAATCGGGGCGGTTTAACGAGCTCGTCGTCGATGGGTGGCTTCCGAACTCCGGTATCGATGGTGTCTCCGGTGGTCGTTAGCGTGGGATTTCGACTCGGTGGGAGAGAAGGGAAAGGGGTTGAGAGAGTTTTGGGTTTGAGAGTGAATGTGGGAGAGATTGTGGTAGAATTTTGGGAGGGGTAGAAGGGTTTTTATAGGAGGGGTAAGGATAGAGGGGGGTGGCGGCTAGGGTTAGAAAAATTAACTAGGTTAGAATTACTTACCTGCCCCGTATTGTGACGAATCGGGTCGTCTGAACCGGGTCGTTAACGACCCTGGGTGGGTCGTTAACGAGCCACCGTGGCCTCTTGAGTGAATTTCGACCCTTTTTTTCCTGAAATCTTTGTTAGCTCAAAAATCTTATTTCTATCCTATTTAAAAACTAAAAAGAAAAAAAATAAAAGAAAGCTAAGAAATAATCTAAAAAGAAAAATAAAAAGAAAAAATTAAAATAAACTAAACCTATTCTAAAAAGCGGGTTGCCTCCCGTAAGCGCTATGTTTAACGTCGTTAGCCCGACGAGCTCTCTTGCTAGTCTCATGGTGGTTCATGTCTGGCCATGTTGGGATCTTTAGATACCTTGCTTGTAGCCTTACTGCCTCTGTGCACTTGAATTGCTAAATTAGGACCTTCTTCTTCTATCAGCAAGCTCGATATCCCTGGATTGTTAGTGTAGTCCGAAAGCCAAGGTGGTTTGGACTTTTCTGTAACCTCTGTAGTAGGGCTTTTGTGTACGTGAGAATCAGTGATCGGCAGGGGTGGCTCGGTAGGAACTGTGGTGTCGAGTTCAGGTTGAATCAACTCTAGTTGTGCCACTCCAATTGGGTCGTTAGCTTTCTGATCTAAATTGAATTCCACCCGTTCCTCTCCTATATCAAAAGTGAGGAGTCCCTTTCGCACATCAACTCTTGCTCCTGCTGTGGCTAAGAATGGTCGCCCGAGAATTATGGGGACATGAGGGTCTTCAGGCATATCAAGGACAATAAAATCATTCGGTATAAAGAATTTCCCGACTTGAATAGGGTAATCATCCACTACTCCCGTGGCCTTGACACTTGACCCATCTGCCATGTACAGATTCATGTCTACTGGTTCCAGTGGTCCCATATTGGCTTTAAACCATATTGAGAGCGGAACAAGACTAGCACTGGCACCAAGATCGCATAAAGCTTTGAACTTGTGGTTGCCTATGCCGATTGTGATTGCAAACCTCCCAGGATCTCCAAGCTTTTCTGGAAGAGCTATGGATCTGACCTCGTCCTGCAGCTCTGTAATAGATCTTTTCCTGCTAAGAATATCTTTCAAAAATTTTGTGTAAGCCAGCATTTCGCTTAGGGCCTCAGCGAATGGGATGGAAATATTAATGCCCTGGAGAATCTTAACGAAACGCTTGAACTTACTCTCAGTAGAGCCCATGGATTTCTTAGTTGGAAATGGAAGAGTTTTCACCATCCTCGGAACCAAGTTAGGCTCGAGAGGTGAGAGTACCGGGTCGACATTGGGGTCGATCGGTGTCCTCGGCGGGTCGTTACCGACCCTGATGGGGTCGTTAACTACCCTGGAATTTAGAGGAGGACTCGGTTTAGAGAACTTACCTGGGTTTGGCCCGTCAGGAATCCTCGGAGCCTCGTCATCCTGGCTTGTAGGCTCGGTACTGGCTCTCGCTGGCTCGTTAACGAGCTGGTTGGCGAGATCTTGTTCCTCCTTCTCTTCAGCTTGAACTCTCTCCGGTAGTGTCTTCCCGCTTCTGAGGTGTACCGCTGCTATTTGGCCGCTAGGGTTCTCCTCGGGACGGCCTGGGAGTTGCCCTTGTGGTCTTGGAATCCGTGCAGCAAGGTCTCCTAGTTGGGAATCAACACTCCTCTTCCAAATATCGAACTCTCCCCATCTTTTATCTTGTCGGTTCAGCTTGGCTTGGACGTCATCAACCTTGTTGTTCACTCCGTTGATGCTCTCTTTAATCTCCTGAACCCATGATGGTGTCTCCTGATGGCCTGGAGGTCGATATGGTGCAGGTCGTCTATCTTGCGGGGGCCCTGTGTAATTATGATTTGTATTTTGATTGCCCCATGGTGGATAGTTGTTTGACCTGTCATTATAATTAGGTTGGTTCCTGTAGGGTTCTCTCATGTAATTCATCTCAGCTATTGTCTCAGCGGTTCTAACCTGCTCAATGTTAGTGCAAGCAGAAGTACTATGCGCAGAAGAACCACATTCTTGACATGATTGAGAGGATTTCAGAAAACTTACCTGTTTCCTCAAACGGTTGACCTCATCTTGTAAGAATTGATTTTTAACATCGGGGTCAACTTCATCTCGATTGGGCACATAGAGACGTTTTTGAGTTTGTGGAGCCTGCTGGGTTCCGTACATAGCATCGTAATTCGCCAGCTTGTCCAACAGTTCCCACGCCTCTGTCGGATTCATCTCTACAAAACTGCACGCAGTATGCGTGTTGATGCGGTTCTTGGTCTCTGCGTTGATACCCTGGAAAAAGATTTCTTGCAATACATATAAAGGTTGCCCATGAGTAGGGCATTGTCTAAGCATCTCTTTAAATCTTTCCCATGTTTCAACAAATGTCTCATTAGGCAACTGGTGATAAGAGGTGATACGTTTCCTTAACTCCGTTGTCTTAGCAAGGGAAAAACTTTGTAAGAAATTGATCATACAAAGCTTTCCAAGTCCTGATAGACTTAGAAGGTAGGCTCTCTAACCAGTTCAGGGCCTTTCCAGTAAGTGACCATCTAAAAGCTTTTAACAGAACATATTCTAGCGAGACACCTTCAGCAGCTATGGTGTCACATAAATCAAGAAAATTTCTAATATGCTCCATAGGGCACTCAGCAGGTTTCCCTTCAAACTGAGCCCGTTTAATCAAGGATATAAATTGAGACTTGATCTCAAAAGGTTTCTCTATCGCAGGAAGCACAATAGGAGATTCTGGCACCCTCAGTTCCGGATGCATGTATTGCTTGGCATTCCTTGGATAGGCGTTTAGCTCTTCTTGTAGTCGAGCCTTGTCTGCATCAGCGCCGTCCTTCTCGGCTTTCAGTTCCTCCATCTGGGTCCGGAGGATCTCTAACTCTCGAGCCATCTCTTCAGTTGTGGCCATGGCTCGGTTTTCTCGGAGTCGTCGGTGCAGGGAACGTTCGGGTTCTGAGTAATAACTAGAGCTATCAAACTGAAGCCTTCTTCGTCCTACCGGCATACACTGAGGGAACAAACAAAGAAAACAAAAATTAAAAACAAAAACGGGGTCGGGCTAGTCCCGATCCCAAAGATAAACTAACAACTCGTTGCTTCCTCGGCAACGGCGCCAATTTGTTGATGAGGGTTTCTTGACAACAAATAAATTTATAAGTCAAGACCCCGCTGAGTACAGTGGAGTCAGGATCGTTCCACAGGAAGCAAGGTTGTTGGTTTATCAATCTAATAAAAATCAAATCAAATTAAACAAAACACTCACGAGATGCCTCGTTAACGACCTTGTCAGGATCGTTACCGAACCACCGAACACAAAAAATACCAATTAACGACCTAATAAAATTCTAATTAATACTCGGTACCGAAGCAAGTATTCAAGCAACGAAGATTTATCAGAAATAATTCAATTAAAACAAAAATCTAGGATAAGGGACACCACAACATAGCCAAGCATAAGAATTCGTAAGAAGATAAGATCATGCCTTTAAATAGATAGTCATCAACTTTCATTGACTTAACAAGTAAATTAATCTATTTTCATAAACTAACTGACTCTATTGCTTGTTTTGGATATAAAGCTTGAAACTTTCGTTTTCAAACAATATCAACCTTCAAGTTACTAACTTTCTCTTTCAATCAAGTTAAAACTCAAATTACCTCAACTCCCGTTTCGGTATTAAGCACAACAAACAATCTCAATAAAGATAAAAGGCATTCAACACACAATCTTACTCATCAAACATGCTCAACTATGCCGGGCTTAACCCCGACCCTAGAAAAATAGACTACTCACTACTCATGATTAAGAAACTAAAAACTTCAATAAAAACAAACATTGAAACAAAACTCAAACTTAAATTAATAACAAAAATATCGTCTTACAGAGATTCAGAAGGAAACCAAAACAAAAACAATCACCGAACCACAAACTCGATCAACGAAAACCTCGGAAAACGTCGTTACCGACCCTCGTCACCGACTTCCGATCCGGTTCTCTCTCCTTCAGCCTTCCTTCTCCTCCAAAACTAGCTCTAAAACTCTACTCCAAAATTAAGCCCCCCCTCTTCTATGCTAGATAGAAGGGTATTTATACTAGAAAATCCTAAAAAACTAAAAAGGCTAAAAGATAAAAACTTTCCTAAAAAGATAGAAACAATCTCTAAAAGATAGAAATAAAATCTAGAAAGATATTAAACCCTAAAATACATATTCTGATAACCCATAAAGATTCTAAACAGATACTCAACCGATACGGAAATAAATTCCCGCTCAGGATCGGTGAATAATAAAATAATACTCCGAAATCTTCTTCTTCGTGGCCTCGTTAACGACCCTTCACAGCCTCGTTAACGAGCCTAGGGTTTTGTTTTCTTCAACACCTCCTCTTGTATTCACGAGCCTTGACTTCTTAAATCTTGCACTTTCCCGTCCTTCACTGTGATGCTCCAAATTTAGCTCCATTTAGCTTCTTTCCTTGCTAAAACCTGCAAAATACACAAAATAGCGTAGATTCCACTCTTTTCGTAGATTTATGCAAAACTAACTAAAAATACTTAAAACTAAACCTAAACTAGACAAAACTAAACCTAATAAGCAAAGAAAACCTATCAAAAACTATACCAAAAATGCGAACATCAAAATACCCCATACTTAGACTTGCTTGTCCTCAAGCAATAAACAAGATAATAACCAAAACCAAAACAAATCACGCTTATAAAGACATAGCCATCTTCAAAAAGCAAAATTTACACATAAGAAAATTATAGCAAAAGACTATTAACATCCTCACACATATATGCACTTTAAATAGACATAAAATAATACAATCCAACCTCTCAAGGGATATAATGTGTTTCACTCAACTCTCAAGTGTTTGGGCTTATAATTTCAATCTCACAACTCATCCCATATACAAAAACTCATAGAAATTGGAACTTATATCACCAATACTCTCCACCCAAGATTTGTCAAAACAAGCAAAGAATCATCAAGAGAACTTAGGCTCAATGAAAAACTTCAAAGAAGCTTCCATTCGGCCGGGTTGTAATGGGGCTTGGTAATAACAATAGGGCATGGAAATATTTTGGTCATGTGGTGCTAATAATATTCGGGAATCAAAAAACTCCTAAAAACTCTCACATAACATCAAAACTCTCATATAAGATAACCAAACTCACTCTCATATTATGCACACTTTATCTTCACTCACCCTTTATCATCCTAGAAAGTCTCATAATAAAAATAAAAGAATCTCTCGATATTATCTTTAAACACAAATGCACTTCAACTTTTCCTTTCTTTCTTTTTTTTTTCTCTTCTCTTTTTTTTTTCTTTTCGCTGCCTCGTTAACGAACCCACATCCAGGTCGTTAACGATCCACCGTATACATTTCTTCCCTTTAAAACTTTATTTTGTGCATCTTTTTATCAAGAGACCTTTCTTACATATAATAACAAGAGACTTCCAATCTACCCTTCCCAAATACCCTTTTAATTCAAGCAAATAAAAACTCTTTTCTTTTCAACAAAACACAAGACTTCACCTCTCCAATCTAAGTCCTAATTCCCGGATAGGGTCAAGCTTATCTTGGCTAGGGAATAATTTTTGTGGAGCTAAAAATAAAAGGTTTCAGGCCAGAATTGGTTATCAAAAGAAGGAATAATGTAAAGGTAGATAGGGGATATTAGGGCTCATAAAAATAAGTTCTCTATCATATGATCTTCACAAGTAATGAACTAAAAATCTTATAAGGGTCTCAATAAATAGATAACCATCACAATTCCAAGAGATAATATGCATAAGGAGAATAAATCACACAAAAAAGAAGAGGGATTTATAAATGTTCTCCCTAAAAGGCCAAAAATTTCTCACAAGGTAGATTTTTGTTGGATTGCATCATCTATGCTATAAAGTATATGTGCTCAATTTCATCTAATGCTATTTTCTTCTAAAAAAACAATAATTTCAATTTTAAGAATCCGGCTATACTTTCAAAGACATGTTTGCAAGGAATTATATGATTAAGCTAGTGATTGCTATCATAGAACTTTTTAAAAAGGGATATCTATCAATTCTAAACTCTTTTTGGATTTTTCAAATTTTTCAATTTTTTTTGGTTTTTTTTCGATTTAACAGAAGTAACAACTACATAGAACATAAAAACACCTAGGACATAATTTTTCTACTTTCTTCCCACCCCATACTTAAAATTACAGTGTCCCCACTGTAAGAAAAATAAGAAGAAGAGGGAAAAGTCATAGAAAAGAAAACAAAAAATTAAAAAGAAAAAGAAAGACATAAAACTTACAAAAGTGGAAACAAGGAAAGGAAACTTCATCTTGAGCTTGATCAACGGTTCGGTGGAGGAAAGTAGTGTTCAAAGTTCCCCATGAAGTCATACATCGTCCTCCAACGCTCAGCATCCTCTGCCTCTCTCTGACGTTGCCGCTCGTCCTCCATCGACATGCGAGCGGAATAGACGGTTTCCCATCTATCCATCCTCCGATGAATGTGATCGGTCTGAAGGTGAAGCTGCTGCATCCGTGCAGAAATATCCTCGGCCCATGGTGGTGGTATGCTCGATCCTGCGTACTCGGGCTGAGGAGGTGGTGGGTAGTGAGGCTGGAAATGGTCTTGATACATCACCGGGTTGTAAGGCATTAAGCCATATGCATGAGGGTCGACAGGAGCTGGTGGAGGGTCGACAGGAGCTTGCGGCACCTCGTTAACGAAGCTGGTTGCCTCGTTAACAGTGTTGGGTGGTGGCTGGAAATGGTCGTTAACGACCCTGGTTGGCTCGTCGACGAAGATGTGGCCTCCTAATTCCTCCGTCTCCATGTCTTCTTCTGTAAAGTTGAGCTCCTCAGTGCCGCCCTCGGTGTCGGCTTCCTCGGTGTCATTGCCTACGACCTCGGTATCCTCTTGCTCATCTTCTTCTTCATATTCGTCCACATCGTCCCGCTCAAACCGGGTGTGACATGGCCTAAGTGAGAGCTCATCCTCCGGTTTTGGCTCCAACGGGTAAGGCTGGCCCGTCCACACTTCATACCAATTCGGTACGTAGAGTAGCTCGTACATGTCGAGGGAGGGTATGACTACTTGATCTCGAACCTTCACCTTGTAACCTCCCTGGGCTTGCACGAAAATCCCGGCACTATACCAATAGTTCTTGTTGAGGAGTTGAGCGTGGGCCGGTGTGTAGCGAGTGAGATCCACTCCAAGCTTCTTAGCCAAGAGGCTAACCAAATTGCCACACCACACCTCCTTGGACTTGTGGGACTTCTCGATATAGTAGAGCCATTCGTACCCCAAATTCAAGGGGCCGGGCTCCTCGAAGAGGATGGTGCGGAAGCATGCGACCTCCGTCCTTGTAGGCCGGTTCAACTCCTTCTTCGGCCAAAATGTTGCGGCGAGGACTCTCAAGATAATCCGGAAGATGGGATTGACTATGGTTGCCCTGGAATATCCTTAATTCCGAAAATCTTCCATTAAAATAATTATTTTAATTAATCCTTTTTATTAGAAAGTTTCCTTAAATAGAAATCTCTACTCTTCTTTATAAGGTAACTTGCCTAAAATAACTTTTTCCCTTACTTGTTCTATTCCATATTCTTTTATACTTTAAGACTTATAAAACCTCTTTGATCATAATTATATAATATGATATATTATAGTTCCTAACATAGAATCTTTTCTATTTTGATTTCTTTTCAAGCAAGTCTACTTTATGTTATAAAACATACTAGTTTTATTATAATGTCATACTTGCTATATTTAATTTTAACTTAGGTCTTTCCATAAATCTCTACACTAGAAACTCCTTAATAATCCTACATATTTATATAAGACTCTAATAATATTTTATTTAATATTAGCATCTTTTCATGAAATCATGGTCTAAGTTAAACTATAGTCCTTTGATCTCTACCGTATTTTATATTTAAGACTCATATGCTAGTAAAATATTTTATTCTATTTTTCATCATAACTAGCATCTTTTGAATATTCTCTTCCTATATAATATATGTTAAGTTGGTACTGAATGATCACTTTGTACTAAATTCCTTATATTTATTCCACTTTATAATTTCTATATTTTATATATTATAAGTCATGCAAGACTTTTCTCTACTTGAACTTTTATTAAAAATCTTTATAAAGATGTTATTATTTTTATTGCACAATCTTTTGATTTCTAAGGTCATAATATTATATCCTCTTTTGTATAAAATACATGCATAATGTTTCTCAACCTTTTATTTTGATCTAAGGTAAGATAATACTAAATATGGACTTTTCATACTATATTAAATTTATTTCATCTATTTATATCTTGTAATAGCATGCATGTAATAAAATCATGAATATATCTACTTATATTTATCTAGCTTAAGTTACTATAGTAAAAACATATAGTTTCTAGTTTTTTCCCAACTAACAAGATCTCCCTCTCATATTTTTATTCCATAAATTCTTAAATATATTTCTAACAATTATAAAAGGCTTTTAATTAAAGAAATACATAAGGATAATATAATTTTTGAGGATAGAAATTTATACTTTTGGTATTCTGTAATTACAGAACACTTGGAACAAGGCAGAGGAGGAGGAATGGCGGGCAGGGGCAGCGCGGCCAGGCTTCCGGCGAGGGCAGGCGGCGGCGCGAGGTGGCTCCGGCGGTCCGGCGTGGGCTGGGCGGTCCGGCTGGGCTCCGACGGTGGTCTGGCGGCTCCAAGGAGAAGAGAAGGAGGAGTTTTTGTGGTG
Organism: Fallopia convolvulus; assembly: GCA_964016875.1. Lineage (NCBI taxonomy): Eukaryota > Viridiplantae > Streptophyta > Magnoliopsida > Caryophyllales > Polygonaceae > Fallopia > Fallopia convolvulus. The sequence continues at coordinate 59,414,901 of OZ024720.1, read as the reverse complement.
TTTTGAATGGATAAAATCTTTTGAATGGTGGCTGAAATTGAGACTAGAAAGGCAATTGATAGAGAGATGGGTGTTCTTGCTAGAGAAGAGAGCAAAGGCTTGAATGGATGCTTGAAAGAAGGATTTTATAGACAAATTGGTGAGGTCCTCAATCCATGGCTCAAGGCATGGACCAATGGAGGAAGAGGAGAAGGCCATGCATAGGGCAATGGTGTGCTTCTTCCATGGTGATGAAGTATGAGGTCACTAGGGTGGTCAACAAGCAAAGAGGAGGTGGAAGGGGCATGCAATGGGGGTCTTTCAAATCAACGTAACTCCATCAGACTTTATTCTGATGTTCAATTTGGAAGAAAGAGCTTAATTGTTATAAGAGGAAAAGGTTATGTTGAATGAACAAGAAATTGCAAATGGTCTAGCGGGATTTGGTGAGGGGCATGTGAGGTTGGAGTGCAAGAGATCTCGGGTTCAAATCCCGGCTCTTGCATTCTTTTTGCAAAACTTGTATTTAGTTTTCTAGGCTCTTTTGTAATTTATTTCCTAGAATAAATTAAATTGCCAAAGGATATTATTTCTATTAATTTTCTTTTTATTGATTTACCTCACTTTATTAAACTATACCCCTCAAGTTATTTTATTACATTTTCATCTATTTCGACTTTTACTAAAAGCCTCTTCCGAAGAAAATACGATGAATTAATTCGATATCCAAATCCTTCTTTTTAACTTAGAGAAAATAATTGAAAATATTATATTATAAATGTTTGGAATATTGCGGATATTACATTATGCTCACTCACTCACATTTTATCCTAGAAAGTCTCATATAATCTCAAAAGAATCTCTGGTTTACTTTAAACACAAATGCACATTTACTTCTCTTCTTTTTTTTCTTCTTCTTTTCAGCTCTTCTGTTTTCTCTTTTTTTTTTCTTCTTGAACAACGAGCTACTTTTTCTCCTCGTTTTCTTTCTTTCAACATCGATACAGCTTATTTCCTTTGTGCATCCTTTCACTACCAAGAGATCTATTACAAATCAAAACAAGAGACTTCCAATCTACCCTTCCAATCTACCCTTCCCAAAACCCTTATTTTGAACCAAACATAACTTTTTCACTCTACAAAACAAACCTCTCCAACTAAGTCTTAATCCCCGGATAGGGTCAAGCTTATCTCGGCTAGGGAACAATTTTGTGGAGCTGAAAATAAAAGGCTTAAAGGCTCAAATTGGCTATCAAAAAAGAAGGATCATGCAAGGGTGGATAAGGATTAATAAGGCCTATAAAAATAAGTTATCTATCATCTGATTTTCACAAGTAATGAACTAAAAATCTTATATAGGTCTCAAGAAATAGATAACCATTACAATTCCAAGAGATAATATACATAAAGAGAGTAAATCACATAAGAAAAGAAGAGGGATTTTTGATGTTCTCCCTATAAGGTCAGAAACAACCACAAGGTAGCAATTTTTGTTGGACTGCATTACTCATGCTAAAAAGTTATACATGCTCAATTCATCAAATGCTATTCCTCTATAAAATAATTTCATATCAAGAATCAGGATATACCATCAAAACATGCTTGAAAGGAATTTACATGATCATGCTAGCAATTACTATCATAGAACCAAAAGAAAGGGTATTTATCCATTCTAAAAAAAACTCTTTTTGGAATTTTCCAATTTTTAATTTTTTTTGTGATTTTTATGATTTTTTTTCTAAAACAAAGGACAACTGAAACAAACAAGACACACAAAACACACAAACAAGCAAGTTTTCTTCCCTTCCCCACCCCATACTTAAAATTACAATGTCCCCACTGTAATAAAACTGAGTATAAAAGAAAGAAGGAAAAAGAAAGAAACTCACAAGATAAACAAAAGCGTAAAAGAAAATATCTTCTGAAAGCTGAATCAGCGTCGTGGTGGTGGTGAAAACTGACGCTCAAAGTTGCCCATGAACTCGTACATGGTCCTCCAACGCTCCTCATCAGCTGTTACCTTTTGCTCCATCGTCCTCCAATGAGCATCCGCCTGCTGATGCCTCGTATCATCCAAAGCCATGCGAGCTGAATAGACACCCTCCCAACGATCCATCCTCTAGTGGAGCTGTGTCTGTTGCAGGTTGAGCTGTTGCATCTGAAAAGATAGATCATCGGCCCATGGAGGTGGAACACTCGATCCAGTGTAGGTAGGCTGAGAAGGTGGTTGGTAATGATCTTGGGGCTGGAAGTGGTCTTGAAAAATTACTGGGTTATAGGGCATCATATCAAAAGATTACGGCACGTTAGGCGGTGGCGGTGGGTCGTTACCAAAGTTGTGTGCCTCGGTAGCAGCCTCGTTAGTAGCCTTCAAGTAGTCGTTAACGAACCTGGGTGGGTCGTTAACGATGTTGTCATCGTCGCCCAGAACTTCAGTACCGAGGTCATCATACTCGATATCGAGCTCCTCCGTGGCTGCATCCGTTGCATCATCACCTTCCGTCCGTGTCGGCCTTGATAGCTCTCTCTTGGGCCAAAATGTGGCGGCCAAGACTCGGAGAATGGTCCGGAAGATGGGGTTGATAATGCTTTCCCCGGAAAGCGCTGCGGCAGAAGGTTCAACTTCTCCGGAAATGTAACTCCAAGTTTTGGTAACCTTGTAGTCCTTGATCTTGTAGTTCCAAGAATGGTGAGGAAGCTCGAGATATGCATTAAACTCAGCCATTGTGCATTCATGGTTGACATTGCCTAGACGGAACCTTATCCTTCCCACTGAAGTCTTGGTTTTGAAGATGGTCTCGAGAGTGGCCAAGAACTCGGAGGTGAGAGCCGGGTAATGCAATATCTCCTCTTTCTTCAATAGTTGAGGTACTCCGAGAATGGCAAAAGTGTGAGTGACATCCTCATAAATCCCCATTGACTCAGCGCTTGATTTTGAGAACCACCTAGTGTAGTGGTCCTTTTCAAGAATGGCATCAAAGAGGTTAGCTTGCGCTTGGGTAGCCAATACGACATTGTCCATGCGGGGAGGGGATGGAGATCGTTGAGTCCTCTTCTTCTTTTCTGCTCTCGTGTTAGCTTCGCTAGTGTTTGCCATATGTACCTACAAAAACCATGAATGTCCAAGATAAGATCCACACAAACCAAAAAAAGAAACCCTATACTTGTTCTCAAAAGTGCTCTCGACATGCCTCGTTAACGAACCAATTGGGTCGTTAACGAGGTATCTGGGTTCGTTTTGAAACTAAGCATATTACAGGGTCGTTAACGAGCCTGGGAAGGTCGTTAACGGGCCTGGGCGAGAACCATTTATAGTCTACTCCGAGTTCTAAACTCCAAATACTTCCAACCAATCAAGCATGAATCCAACACAATCCCACATAAAACACATAATCAAGCACATGCAACCCCATACTTATTCGATTACCCTATCCAAACATGCCAAAAATTGCCAAAACTCATGTGAAGATCAATCAATTCAAGAACAAGTTAATGCATGCTTTTCTCATCAAAAATTCAATGCAAACTCAAGCAAGAATAACCAAATATAAATCAAAATCAATCATCATTCGAAGAAGCAATAGAATCATCATACAATTTAGATATGCAAACCAACCACTCAATCAAGATCAAGATGTGAAATTTTACCCCAAAAATCACGAATCTTGCAAAGAGTTAGGGTTTAGAATTCATACCGTTGATTTGAAGAATTGAAGAACAAAGATTGAATTTTGGGAGGGTAACAAAGCTTGTTGTGCGCCGGTAACGAACTCAAGAAAGGATTGGGCTCATTATCGTGGTGCGGTTTTGAGGTTAGAGGCGGTGGTGCTCCGATCGATGGTGGGTAGAGAGTAATCGGTGGGATTGGTTTGAATATTTGAGGATTTGGCTTGAGTTTTGGGTGTGGGATTGGGAGTTTTTGAGGGGTTTAAATAGGAAGAGGCTAGAGGAAGAAGAATAGGCGGCGTGGATATAAGATAGAAGATAGATTAGGTTAGAAAACTTACCTCACCCACGTCTTCCTATTCGGGTCTCGACATGGGTCGTTAACGACCCTGGGAGGGTCGTTAACGAGAATGCGCGACTTGTTTCTCAGCGTTGTTCCGAGCCCAACTTCCTATACCATGTTAGTTTCGAACAATTCTATCCTGCTAACTTCTAGACTACTAAAAACTCAAAAGAAAGCTACGAAAAAGATCTAAAAAGAAAAGAAAACTAAACTAAAACTAAAAACCGGGTTGCCTCCCGTAAGCGCTATGTTTAATGTCGTTAGCCCGACAAACTTACCTCATAGATCAAGGTGGTTCCTTTTCAGCTATGTCGGGGTTTTGAGAGACCCCATGCTTAGCTTTGTAGGCATTATTAGCTCGTCCCACCAAATTTGGCCCTTTATCTTCTAGCAATATGCCCGGTATCCCTACACAAGGGTTAGTGAAATCCGAAAACCAAGGTGGTTTCGATTCCTCTATAGCATAGATAGTGGGGTACGATGTAGGAATAGAATATAAGGAAGGATCATGACCAGTAATGGTGAATCCATGGTTAGAATGCTCACCGTGATCCATTGGTGATGATGTGGGCACCGAGGTTGTCGAGATTGTTAACGACCCATCAAGTACAAACCCTCGCTCGGTGTCGTGCCATAACGAGCCACCTCCCTCATATTTTTGCATGAAAGGCTCGTTACTAGGCAAGGAGGGTCGGTAGAAATCCCAGTTGCGCTCTTGTACTCCTTTTTTGTTGGAAGAGAGTCTTTAGACTCAGCGATGTCGAGCTCTGGCTGGGACAACTCGATTTGTGCGGCAGCAGTTGGGTCGTTGGCATTTTGGTTGAGGCTGAATTCTACATGCTCCTCTCCTATTTCGAAGGTGAGGAGTCCTTTTCGAATGTCCACCCTAGTGCCTGTTGTAGCAAGGAATGGCCTCCCTTGGATGATGGGGACTAGGGGATCTTCAGGCATGTCGAGGACAATGAAATCGTTTGGAATGAAGAATTTCCCCACTTGAATGGGATAATCGTCAACGACTCCTGTAGCCTTCACACTTGATCCGTCCGCTATGTACATCCTCATGTCCACATATTCTAGAGGTCCCATGTTAGCTTTTGACCAGATTGATAGAGGGAGTAAACTAGCACTGGCTCCCAAATCACATAGAGCCTTGAATTGGTGGTCGCCTATGCCAATTGTTATAGAAAATTTCCCTGGGTCGCCTAATTTCTCTGGAAGAGTAATAGATCGGACCTCATCTTGAAGCTCTGTAATAGATTGTTTCCTGCTAAGAATGTCTTTCAAAAACTTTGTGTAAGCCGGCATTTCGCTTAGGGCCTCAGCGAATGGTATAGAAATATTTAAGCCTTGGAGAATCTTAACGAAACACTTAAACTTGCCTTCAGTGGAGTCCTTAGACTTTTTAGTAGGAAAGGGAAGAGATTTCACCAATCTTGGAGCCAAAGCGAGCTCGAGAGGTGATGCTACCAGGTCGACATTAGGATCGATTGGTGCATTCGAAGGGTCGGTACCGACCCTGGTGGGGTCGTAACGAGCCTGGGATCAAGAGAAGAGATAGGAGCAGAAAACTTACCTGGATTAGGGTCATTAACGACCCTGAGAGCATCATTATCGAGTTGTTCAGGTTCGGTAACGACCCTCTTCGGTTCGTTATCGACTTGGGCCGTGACGTCCTCTTCAGTTTTGGGGCTCTTCTCTTTAGTTTTGGCACGCTCCGGTGGTGTCTTTCCGCTCCTAAGGTGTACGGCCGCTATTTGTCCTCTAGGGTTCTCCTCGGGGCGGCCCGGGAGTTGCCCTTGCTGTCTTGGAATCTATGCGGCCTGGTTCCCTAGCTGTGAGTCGACATTCTTCTTCCACACATCGAACTCTCCCCATCTTTTCATCTAGTTATTAAGGTTGGCTTGAACTCCATTAATGCCCTCATGTAAACCTTGTACCCAGGATGGTGGCTCTTGGTAGCCTGGAGGTCGATATGGCGCAGGTCGTCTATCCGGTGGAGGCGCTGCATAGTTTGAATTCGAATTTTGATTGCCCCATGTCGGATAGTTGTTTGGCCTGTCAAAGTTATTAGGCTGATTTCTATATGGAACTCTCACGTAATTCATCTCAGCGTAAGTCTCAACAACTCTTACCTGCTTGATGTTAGTGCAAGCAGAAGTAATATGGGCAGAAGAGCCACATTCTTGATAAGGATGAGAGGTTTTCAGAAAACTTACCTGCTTCTTAAGGCGGTTGATCTCATCCTATAGAAATTGATGTTTGACATCGGGATCAACTTCATCCTTGTTAGGCATGTAATATCCGCGATATTCCAAGCTTTTTATAATATAATATTTATTATCAATTATTTTCTCTAACTAAAAAGGAGAATTTCTAAATATCAAATTAACTTCTACTATTTTCTTTTGAAGGAAATTATCAAGAAAATTAAAGTAGATGAAAATTCAATAAAATAACTTGAGGGGCATAAATTAATAAAGTGAGGTAAATTAATAAAAAGAGCATTAGATATAAATAAGGTCCTTTAGAAATTTAATTTATTTCCTAACATAGATTACACAAAGGCCTAAAAATCCAATTTAGAAGCTTTGTAAAAAGAATGCAAGAGCCGGGATTTGAACCCGAGACCTCTTGCAACTCACTCCACACGCCCCCTCTCCATTTCCGCTAGACCATTGTGACTTCCTTACTCATAATCCCCCTCTTTTAATAAAATACTCTACTATTTTTCTTCTTCTTCAAACAAGTCAAAGTTGATTTGACGCTTCACCATTGCATGCTCCTCTTCCTTCTCCTTGGCTTGCAAGACTAAGCTTCTTGCATCATCCTTCCATCACCACCAAAGAAACACACAAGTAACCAATGGTGAAGTTTTGCCTCCCCTTCCATTGGTCTACTCCCTTAGCCATGGATTGCAAGCTTCCACCAATTTGCCTATAAAAAGGCTCCTATTCCATCCTCTTCAATCACACATTCAAACTGCCTTCTTCCTATCCTAGCAAGAGCACTATTAGTCTTTAAAAATCAGCCACATTCCAAGTTAAATTCCTCCATTAAAACACACCCAAACTTCCTCTTCTTCCTCTTGGAGCCTCCGCTGGACCACCCTTGGGAGCCGACCGGACCACCAGGCCGCCGCCGAGCCGTCAGCGTCGCCGGAGCCCACGCCAGAGCCGTCGCCCGTCCCTGGCCGCGCCGCCTTGACCGTCGAACCCCTCCCCTGCCTCTTCTCCAGTATTCTGTATTACATAATAGTGAAAAGTATAAATCTCTAATCCTAAATTTTATTTGTTTAATTTATGCTTTTATAAATTAATTAAACTATTATAGATTATTAGAAATTAATTGAGGAAAATCTGAAATAAAATATTTGAGTAGAGATTTGTTAGTTGAAAGCTAGAAGCAAACTAGAGTTACCATGGTAACTTAGACTTAATAAAACAAATAGATAAATTTTATTGAAATTATATAAAGCATGCTCCTTACATAATATTAAAGAATTTATATAAATTAAATATAACATATGAAGATAGTTGTTAATATGAAAAATATCATCTTTATAAAAGAAATAAGATTCCTAGAAGATATAAGTTGTTGCATGTCTTAAACTATAGACAATTTTATATTATATGAATTTAGGTACATTAAATAAATTCATTATCTACTAAAATATAAAGTAGCATGTCACTAAGTGTAAAGAATATAATGATATATGAATTTTTATAATGATGTTAGATATGTTAATGAATCTATGGTTTAATAAGAATATTAGTTTGACCTACCTCTAGGTGTATAGATTTCTAAAAGATATAAACTTTTATTATTATATGAGTAATATGAATATAAAGTAAACTAGGTTATTATATGATTTTAGTTATAATATATGATAGTGATGTTAGAATGTCTAAAGACATATTATAATAATAAAATGGTAGAGAAACCTTATAAAAGTATTATTGTTTCAAAATTTGTGGTCATGGACTATAGTTTGACTTAGATAATGATTTTTATGAAAGAATAATATTATTAATAATTATAGTCATCATGTGAGAAAAATATTAATTTAGTAACCTCTAAGTGTAGAGAATTATTACAAAACATAAGCCTAGGTTAAATATAAGAAGTATGATCTTATAATAAGTTATGATATTATATAGCATAAGGTTGACTTGTATGGAAAGAAACCATATAGATATAGAAAGGATATTATTTTATAACCTACAAATATTATAATAATGGACTATAAATATGAAGTAGGATATTATAAGCCATGTTTATATTTTATAAGCCATGACCCTATTTTGTAAGATTATGATCATAGATATTTTTATAAGGTGAAAGGAACTATAGGAATAAAATAAATAAGATTAATTTAATATATGTTAATTTTAGGAAGTTGCCTTATAAAGAAAATTAGAAATTCCTAATTATGGAAACTTTCAAGAAAAGTAGATTATAAGTTTATGAGCCTTATTTGTTTTAGGTAAATTATAGAATTAAATGAATGTCTACTAAAGTTATATTATTAATAAAATATTCTTGGTGAGGGATATACCGTTACAAGATCCTTAAGGAATTTAGAAGTAATATTTTAAACTAAGACAAGTACATAAAAAGGTTAAAGTGAATTTCTTATAATTTAAAGAAAACTTATAGTTTTTATAAGAAAAATACTTCTAGGCAAAGTATAGTATTTTATGAAATTTTACTTGCTTACTTATATTAAAGAAATAGGAAATAAAGTTATAAGAGATTATTTTAGTAAAGGTTTTATGGAATAATAAGGATATTACAAAACCAAAATAATAATGAAGGAATATTATTATTTTAAATAAACTTCTAAATTATTACAATAATAATTTAGAATTCCGCTTCTCTTATAGAAGTATTATAAGAGAGAACCCGAGTTAAGAAGAATCCGTTTTTATAGGCCGTTCGTAAATTCCGTGTCGATAGGTTGGAATCCTCGCTCGTAGTCGTGAATCACATAGTTCCGTCAAAGCGATTGTTAGAACTCGCCAAAGCTAAGGCAAGTGGAATTTCCCCTTGTGCCCTTTTATATTCATCTACATGATAGTTCTCGATGTTGGGAACAAATTGTATGCTTAAATAAAAATGAACCTAGGAAATATCGATTGCTAGAAATAACGACTATTGTTAGCATAGATCGCTTTATATATATTCCTTGTTAGGATTATTTATGCTAGTGTGGTTATTATCTTGATTGTTTACGGTCTCGCTCAAAAATCAACGTCGAACTAGTAAGGGGCGCGAAATAGCCGACACCTCTATATCACCTTACTAAGTCGTAAGTGCCTACGCGTTTGAAGTACGACTTTCGGGATCATGATCTCCATCCGCTCCGATTGCAAGGAGGGATGAGCGCACTCCAGCTAAGTGCCGGGAAACGGAGTTTTTCCCTCGGGTGGCTCGGATTATTCGTATCTCACCACTTTCTATTCAAAATCATAAATGAATTCGAACGTCTTTTTGCCACTAAAAGAAGATAAGTGCCCAATGCACAATTAAGACACCAAAACCGGACCGGTCTCAAATGATCGACCCGGCTCTCGGTCCGCTCAAAGCGCGAGAAGTTTTTGACTTGTATAAATTATTCGCGTTCCCAATATACTTTCTACTCCAAAGAAGTCTACAATCTAGTAGCTCTTCTGTCGCTTATCGAGTTATCTTCGCTTAAGATATACTCTCCTTCGTACTTTTAAAGCCCCACATAAATAGCCTCATCGTAAACACAACCTTATTATATCCTTCGATAAGACTTGAAATTATCGAAATACCCTCGGGAAGTTCCTTTCCCGCTTGCTTAGTCTCTTAGACTAATTCTTCTTTTCCGCATGTTTGCCTGGCATTCTCTCGCCCCTCGCGAATTATGTCTGATTCTAGGAATCCTAACAAGGCGTGAAGTGAAGTGAAGACGAAGGAAGAACGAGGATTTTCAAGATGTACCTTTCTATCATTTTGCTCTAGTTTCATTATGTTTCAAGGACAAGCAGGTTTTGCATTTCAATTCCAAACAACTTTATGTTGAAAACAATGTAAGATGTTTTGTAAGAACCAAGTCTCCCTCGGGAGCACCTTTTCTCATTATGTATTATGTTTTTATTCCGCATTTTAATTGTTCTATATCATTCTAAAATCCTTGGGTGACTTTGGACGGTAAAGTCCGAGGTCACTGGCGGTAATACCCAATGTTGTAAAATAGGGGTGTTACAAGGCATGTAAAGACGCTTCTAGGGCAGGGGTGACTGTGGGGTACCATACATGGCATCGTAGTTAGACAGCTTGTCCAGCAATTCCCATGCAGCTATGGGATCCATCTCTATGAAACCGCACATAGTATGTGTGTTGATGCAGTTCTTCGTTTCTGCATTGATCCCTTGGAAAAAGATTTCTTGGAGAACATATAAAGGTTGCCCATGAGTAGGTCACTATCTGAGCATCTCGTTAAACCTTTTCCATGTCTCTACAAAGGTCTCGTTAGGCAACTGGTTATAGGAGGTGATGCGTTTTCTCAACTCCGTTGTCTTGGCAGGAGGGAAAAACTTTGTAAGAAATTGATCATACAAAGCCTTCCAAGTCCTGATAGACTTAGGAGGTAAGCTCTCCAACCAGCTCAAGGCCTTTCCAATAAGAGACCACCTGAAAGCTTTTAAAAGAACATATTCGAGTGAGACACCTTCAGCAGATATAGTGTCACATAAATCAAGAAAGTTTCTAATATGTTCCATAGGGAACTTAGTAGGTTTCCCTTCAAACTGAGCCCTTTTTTATCAAGGATATGAATTGAGATTTAATATCAAATGTCTTCTCTATCCCTTGAAGCACAATTGCAGACTCTGGCACCCTTAGTTCTGGATGCATATATTGCTTGGCATTCCTCGGATACCTTGCAACAAGTGGAAATTCAAGGTCGGAACAAGGATTATATGGTGATACCTTCGCGTGGCTATGATACCACTTGATGAAAGTATCGATGGAGGGGATGAAGGTGCAAAGAGATCGCCACGAGAATCCAAGGAATTCCGACAACAAACACCACGCAACTGACCCGTCTTCAACTGGATGGATCTTCCTCGTCCGAACTCGGATTTTAGTGATTCTAATTCGAGAAGTTAGATCTCTGAGTCTAGTTTAATCCCTCAAAATATGAGAGAAAGATGATGAATGGATTGAAATTTATGTTGAATTTACTGAGATGGTGCAGAAACCTCCGAGATGGATGATGGTTCGAAAATGGAGAGAACAAGGGGATATGGATGCTTGATAACTTGGATATGACTCACCAAGCTCTCAAACAAACTAGGATGCTCGAATTGTCGGATATGACTCACCAACAATTGAACAACGAGAATTGAACGAAACAAAACAAGAACTTTGAATTGAAAAATGCAAGGAAAAGAGAAGCAAATTTCGTCCAAGTCTCTACCGGAGAAAGGAGGCCAAAAATGGGCCTTATAACCCTAATGCTACGCCTCTCTCAACTCAGCCATCCTCACTTCTCTCTAATTACATAAAACACCCTTAAATTTCAAGAAATTCAACTAAAAACCCTTAACAAACATAATTCAAGTTTTAGCACTAGTCGAACCAATAGTCACAATAACACTCCAACCTTCACCGTCATTAGCCATCGGAAACTTATGAGCCATGAACTCCTCCTTGATTTTGTCTAGTATAGACTTAGCTAGGGCTCGTGTGATGCGCCCAAGATAGGGTATGGCTCCTTGTCTCGGCTTCATAGCGCCTCGAACATCGTCTTTGGTTGCTTGTCCAAGTATTGGCTCCCCTTTTCGTGCAGATTGGGCTTGTCTTTAGGGATGGAATCTTCACTCAAATCATGGGGCCATGACTCGGTAGATGGAATCACATCAGAACTCCACCTCCCCAACCTTCTTCCCTTCCTCCCGTTCCTATAACTACGGGATCTCCAATTCTTCCTCCCTCTTCACCCAAACACATCTCCACCTCTCTCATTTCTACTTCGGGGATCTCTACTCCCCAAGTCACCACATCCTTTCCTCCCCCATCCACACAACTCTCCACCCCTCTTCCTTCTTCTACTCTCCCCTCTTCCATCACATCTCCCACCACCACCAAACTCCCCTCTCCCTCACCATCCAAAAGTACCGTCGCTCTCACCTCAGACGACGACGATCTTCCTCTCTCCGTGGTCATCGGCAAACTGACCAAGGACCCTCCTCCTATCATCATGGGAACTCTGGAGGAGGAAGCCCAGCTCAAGGCACTCGAGGAAGAGCTCAACCGGGATCCCTCTGAGCACACAGTCTCCCAAGGGACAAAGTCCCCAGAAAAGGTGGCTCCTGAAGAGCCCACGGAGAGAAGGGACCTCGCACCAGCTCGAGGTGCTGAGGCAACAACGAGTCATCCTGAAGATGACGCAGAGGGCTCAAGTTCGAGCTCCTCCGAGGAAGAAGGGACCTCCCAAGATGAGGTCGAAGCAGAAGAAGAAGCTCCAGCTGCTAAGGAACCAGCACGGATCCCAACACCTGGACACCAAATGGTGGTGTCCACGAGTTCCCAACCGCCAAGGGACCGCGTGCTTATGATTGAAGCAGCTGCACCCCCTCAACCGAAAGGACCTCGCACGGTCTATAGGGGGAACACGTCAAAGAGTACTACAAGGAAGGGGAAAGGGACCTCTTCCACGAAACACCCTGTGGATGAACGCCGGAAGCTCCTTCCTCCGCTCATCATCTCTGAAGACGTGCTAGCTGACAACGGTTTAGGGGAACTGTGGGACCTGATCAAGGCCCAGGGCTGGGAGAGACTCTGCCAAGAGACTGTGAGCGTCGATCCCTCACAAGTGCGTCAGTTTTACAACAACTTCAATATCACCAACGACTGCACTCAGGGCACTCTCTCCCATGAAGGCGACAAGTTCATCTTTACAACGTCGATAATCCGCCTTCAACTCCAGGTCCCCGGACAAGGGCTCAATGAGTTGCCCAACAAACTCCGGGGGGACTTCAATAGCGCTGAAGTGTACAACACTATCTTTGAGGGTCGGGTTCCCTCCAAAGTCCCCTCGACGCACCATCTCCCTTGGTCGCCAAGATCGCTCACCAGTTCATCATCAACGTGGTGATCCCTCGCCAGGAGAAGCGTCTAGTCGTCAACATCCCTGATGCCATCCTCATCTACCACTTCCTCCTCAAGAAGCCCATCAACCTTCCCAGAATCATCCTTGGGCACATGGAGAAGTGCGTGGCGTCCAAGTCCCACTCCCTTCCCTATTCTGGGCTGATCAAGAAGCTCCTACAAAAAGAGGGTCTCTACGACGCCTCTAAAGACGAAATCGAGCTTGGAAGGGAACTGGACATTTCAGTTGTCCAGAAGATGAGGCACTCTGAGCCCATAGAGGAGGCGGCTCCACTCGAATCTGGTACACAAGAGGGGAACTCTCCAGTGTTGCTCCGCATTGCCAACACCCTCGACCAGATTGTCAGGGACCAAGCAGCGTTGGCCAGAGGACAAGAAAAGCTTACACAAGTCCTTACGCGCCTCTGTGACGCCCTGTTCCCTCAAGACCCATGATCTCTCCCTTCTTCTCCCCTTCAATCCAAAAATGACCACAAAATTGTACTTGGGTTCCCATTGTACATATTATCTTAAGTAATGAAATGGTCTTTATTTTGATTGCGTGTTCCCTTCTTTCCTATTATTGCTTTGCTTGTTTTCGATGATGTCAAAAGGGGGAAAGACAAAAAACGCGAGGTGAGTTAAAAGTTTAAGTTATCACAGACCACGCATAAGCTAAGGGGGAACAATTGCATAAAAAGCTTAATAGGAACTATGTGTCTCACCAGAAGTGGTTCCCTAAATCTAAGTGTTTCACTAAAAGTGACTTCCCAAAATCATACTTAGGAACTCATCAGCATATCATTCATTGAAATACTTGCATATTTTGTGATGGGTTTGTCATCATCAAAAAGGGGGAAATTGTTGGGACGTTGCTGGGACCTCTGGTTCTAAACAACGGATCAACGATGTAATTCTCTTAAGTTTTGATAATGACAAACACCATAGGGAACTAATGTGGTTTGTTCAAGTATTTCTAAGGAACGCAGGTACATCCCAGAACTCCTATGAATGACTAAAAGCCACTGCAGGCCACAATGAAGAGTTTCCATCAAGGGAACTCTGAAGAGGAAAGTTCCCATGAAGTGGGAACTCCCAGAAACAATCAAGAGAACACAAGCTTACAAGGATGAAGAGTTTCCATCAAGGCAACTCTGAAGAAGACAGTTCCCATGACATGGGAACTCACATGTGAGGACAACGACCGCTCAGTGCAGATCGCGGGATTCTGTCTCAGACAGCCTGAAGGAACAGTCTGAGGATCAGAGTGTCACGCTTCATCCAACGGTGCGATTGATCCAAGAAGTTGACCTAGTTCAAACCAAAGTCACATGTGAAGAAAGTACAACTTGGGCATCAAGCAAAGGGTATTTTGGACACAAACGAAAGATGCGACTGCCCAAGCTCAATGGACTATAAAGCCAAATGAATAGTACTCGGATTGAGTACTTCTCCCAGAACTCACAAACACCCAAACCAGAGAAAAGAAAGAAAAGGAAGAGAAGTCCCCGCCGGCGAGTGTGTGATCTCGACGACGGTGAAGCTGAAGTTCCCAGGAGCAAGGGAACTGAGAAGTCAGTGTAAGGTTTGAGTTACTTGTGTTTTGCTGTTGTGAGCTTAGGAACTCAGTTGAGAGGATTTACTAGTGTTGCTAGAGTTAGGAAGAACTCGTAGGAACATAGAAGTGTGAATCCGGCTGTGTAACTAAGGAACAAAGCAATTAATATAAGTAAGTCATTCAAAATCCTCCAAGCGGAGGTAGAGGTTTACCCATACAACTAGTTGGTTGTAGTGGGGTTCCTCTATAAAGGAACTGTGTTATTTACTGTTTTATTACTTGCGAATTGTTTACTTCCGCTGCCTTGGGAACAGCTTAACTGCCAATTCCCAAGCTCTTTGCTAACGTTTACGATCCAACACCAACAATAAGTATAGCTTGCCCAAGTGTCAACTTTCTTCACGTCCAAGGATCCAACACATTGGAAACTTAAATGAATTAATCTCACATTTCCAGAAGAAAAAAGTGCCATTTTCAATTTATCACTTATCTAGAATAGTAGAATTCATATCAGGAACACATTACATTTCAGTATACAAGTTGATACTATGAACAAAAGTTACAAAACAACTTCAGTAGACATAGATGCTTGTCAACTACATGTGCTATTACACCGATCATGAGTTTAATTTCTAGTCTTTTGACTCGGCCTAGGTCGTTATGCCAAGAACAAAGATAATTAACCCTAATACAAGCTAGTATAGCGAGTAAGTCGGGGTCGTACCCTAGAGAACTTGCGGCTCCTAGTATCAATATTTTTACCAACTAAAGACAGTGGGAAATCAAGAGAAAGATCTAAACTAAACTAAACTAAAAAACAAATAACAAACAATCAAACAAAACAATAGAGAAACAATTTTATTCAAAAGATCTACTCTGAAATAATCATTCGATCACAGATTCATCCACTGATTCCTTTTACACCTATGGTTAATTCCTATCCTAATCATTAGCAATCGCAAGTCCACGGTCCAAGCAATTCTTTAACCCTAGGCAAGGACGGTTAACCTAGAATTAGCATAGAGAACAAGGATATGCAGGATACAATTCAAGACAAACCAAGCTACGAGTTGATTGAAATAACTTAGAATCAATTCTCTTCTTAAAACCTAGTTGCATAGACAACAGATCTAAGTTCTAAGTTGTTTTCACATAACAAATTTTTCCACGGTCCAAATCTAATCCAACAGTAGAAAATCAATCAATTCAACAAGTTAGCTACTCATGCAGAATCAATCAACATTCATATAATGAAGCACAAGAGAATTAATATTAACCAAAGGATAGAAATCAATTACCAAAACCTCACGAGTTCATACATCAGAGCTTCACCTTCGAACAAACCCCCAAAGGGTTAGCTCTCCATAAAAACTAAAAGAATCCCTAGGTTAAAACTAAAAAGAGGCTCCCCTCAACTAGATACGAAACTAGGTCTTAAACACTAGAAACAATCGAATAAAAAATACTAAAGATAAAATAAAAACATAAGATAAAATAAACGAAGTCGGCGCTGGAAACTCGCCACCCGCGAGCGCGGGTCCAGAGCCGCAGGCGCGGGTCCAACAACCTCTCATCCTCGCGGATAAGGCCAACACCGCGGGCGCGCGTACTAGGCCGCGGTCGCGGGTCTTTTGACAGCTTTCTGGTGTCAACTACAGAGGTGGTTTTCACCCACTTAGAGTTAGAATTTGAACTCGCCGTAAAAATATGAATTGTAGCTCTTCGAGTTAGATTTTCAATGATACCAATTTCAGCTCCATCCGATCACCGTAGCTCCCGAACGATGCGTCACAAGAAAATGGCGTCAAAACAACTCCAAATCAACACTTGTCTTCAAAACTCTTGCAATTCTTCAAATCGTGTCTTCGGTCTTCATATTACAATTATGCTCAAAACTAACCTAAACACACTCAAATCATGCCTAAAATACAAGAGATAACCATACTAAACTAAAGCATATCATCTTTATATGTAGTAATATAGGTTATTAGTGACTTCATTTTAATATGTCATGTGACAGAATTAAGCTGGAGCAAAACTGAACCTGTAATTCATTTCTTTTGGATGAGCTACAATGGAGTGATATAGTATTAATAAGTACATCACCAAATGAAACCATTCTGTACATGGGCTGGAAGGCAAGGTTTGCCGAGCACAGTCCATTGACAAATCACAAATGTAATGAAGCATATCTATTTATTAAAGTAGAAAAAAAATTTAAGTTTTATGAAGTACAAGACAAATGAAATCTATTGGTGATTATACATGCTCTATCAAGTCATGAGACATGAGCTACATAATTCACTATGCTCCTTACTTTTTTTTTGGGTCAAAGTTCATTATGCTACTTGTTATAGATTATATTCACCTTCCATCGAAATATATCCCATTTTACTCATACAAGCACAAATGATATGAATATGATGAGCAAAGAAATTCATCTCTTGAACACAATATAAGAAGCTTATATACTTGGATGATGAATCACTTGATGTCTTCTGGCAAGGGCGACTGGCGACTCGGGACTGGCGATCGGCGACACTACTGGCAACGCTGCTAGCTAGGGCTCCTGGCGATAGATAGGGGCTTCTGGCGAAGTGGCGATGGGGACGACGAGAGATGAGAATGAGGCAGAGTGGTGAAGTGGCGAAGGAGGCAACTGGGGGTCTAGGCAAGAGGCAGAGTCGAGTAGTCGACTGTCGAGAGTCAGAGATGAGAATGAAGGAAGGAGGCGGAGTCTTCGTATAGTAGAATTAGGGTTTGGCCCTTTTCGGCTTTTGGCCCAATTATAAACGTAACTACTTAGTATTTTACTAATGTATTAATTTAATATATATATATATATATATATTAAATATTACGGGTCGACCCGTAACCCAACTCGTAACCCGTAATCTAAAAAATGCTAACCCGTAATCCTTAAATTTACGGGTGGGTCGGGTCGGGTTACGGGTCAACCCATCCGTTGGACAACCCTAATCTTAGATGATAGGAGATCAAGATTGACACCCGATGCATTGGAAGCTCAAGTTGGTGTCGACGATTGGAAGAGGGTGTACTTAGATCACAATCAATGAACTATACGGAGTCATTAGATGATGTACTAGACGACGTCACAAGCGAAGTTTCTACCGCCGGTTTCATCGAGTCCTCTGTTGAGAGGGTTACTTGACAACCAATAAATTTATAAGTCAAGACCCCACTGAGTATAGCGAAGTCAGGATCGTTCCACAAGAAGCAAGGTTGTTCGTTTATCAATCTACTAAAAAGCAAACAAAAACAAATAAAAAACACTCACAAGTAGCCTCGTTAATGACGTTTTCAGGGTCGTTAATGAACCACCGAACACAAAAATACTCAAATAACGACCTAAATAAATTCGGTACCGAGGCAAGTAACTCAGCAACGAAAATTCACTAAAAATAATTCAAATAAAACAAAGATCTAGGACTAGGGACACCACAACATAGCCAAGCATATAAACTCGTAAGAAGATAAGATCATGCCTTTAAACAGATAGAGTCATCAACTTTCGTTGACTATCAAGTAAATTAACCAACTTTCGCATCCTAATTCACTTAATTGCTTGTTTTGGATCTACAGCTTGAAACTTTCATATTCAAACAATATCAACCTTCAAGTTACTAACTTTCTCTTTCAATCAAGTTAAAAACTCAAATTACCTCAACTTTCGTTTCGGTCTAAGCACAACAAACAATCTCAATAAAAGATAAAAGGCATTCAACACACAATCTTACTTATCAAACATGCTCAACTATGTCGGGCTTAACCCCGATCCTAAAAAAGAAGACTACTCACTAATCATGACTAAGAAACTAATAACTTTAATAAAAGAAAACATTGAAAACAAAACAGTACTCAAATTAATAAGAAATATCGTCTTACAGAGATTCAAAAGAAACCGAAAACACCGAAATACCGAATCAAAATCACGACTAACGATCCCGGTAACTTTCGTCTACCGAGCCCCTTCGATCACAACTCCGATCCGTCCTTCTCTCTTTCGGCTCTCCAAAATTCTCCTAGAAAAATCCCCCCTTTTTCTATGCTAGATAGAAGGGTATTTATACTAAAAAGCTAAAAACTAAAAAGGCTAAAAGATATAAACTTTCCTAAAAAGATAGAAATAAAACTCTAAAAGATAGAAACAAAATCTAAGAAGATAATAAGACCTAAAATACATATTCTAATAACCCTAAAGATTCTAAAAAGATACTCAACCGACACGGAAATAAATTCCCGCTCAGGATCGGTGAATCATAAAATCAAACTTCAAATCTTCTCTTTCGTGGCCTCGTTAACGAGCCTGGGCTTTGTTTTCTTCCACACTTCCTCTCGTAATCTTGAGCTCTAACTTCTTCAATCTTGTATTCCTCCGTCTTTCACTGTAATGCTCCAAATTCAGCTCCATATAGCTCTTTTACTTGCTAAAACCTACAAAATACACAAAATAGCGTAGCTTCCACTCTTTTTTTTATAGAAATATGCAAAACTATCTAAAAACACTCAAAACTAAACCTAAACTTAACAAAACTAAACCTATTAAGTAAAGAAAACCTACTAAAAACTATACTAGAAATACGAACATCAAAATACCCCATACTTAAACTTGCTTGTCCTCAAGCAATCAACAGACACCAACCAAAACCAAAACAAACATACTCATCAAGACATAACCATCTTCTAAAAAGCAACATCTACACATGAGAAAAATATAGCAAAAGACTATTAACGTTCTCACACACATATATATATATATATATACTTAAATAGACATAAGATAATACAATCCAACCTTACACGGGATATTGTGTTTCTCTCAACTCTCAAGTGTTTAGGCTTATAAATTCAATCTCTCAACTCATATTATATACAAAAACTCATAGAAATTGGAACTTATATCACCAATACTCTCCACCCAAGATTTGTCAAAACAAGCAAAAATCATCAAGAGAACTTAGGCTCAATGAAAAACTTCATAGAAGCTTCCATTCGGCCGGGTTGTAATGGGGCTTGGTAAAAACAATAGGGTGTGGAAATTATTTGGTCATGTGGTGCTAATAATATCCGGGAATCAAAAGACTCCTAAAAACTCACATATCAAAAACTTTCATAAAAGATTACCAAACTCACTCTTCTTTATGCACTTATTCTCACTCACCCTTCATCATCCTAGAAAGTCTCATAACAAACAAAAAAAATCTCTGATATTATCTATAAATACACATGCACTTCCACTCTTCACTTCCTTTTATGATCGTTCTTCTTCTTCTTTCTTTCTTTTTTTTTTCTTTTTTTTATATATACTGCCTCGCTGCCTCATTAACGAACCCACTTCAGGGTCGTTAACGAGCTCCCGTATGGCCGTATACATTCTTTCTTATCTTTCTCACCTCCATCAAATACTTTATTTCGTGCATCTTTTGCTTATCAAGAGATCTTTCTTATTACATGTAAAACCAAGAGACTTCCAATCTACCCTTCCCGAATATCCTTCAATTGAAGCAAAATATAAGTAACTTCTCTTTTTCTAACACACAACAAAACTTACCTCTCCAATCTAAGTCCTAATTCCCGGATAGGGTCAAGCTTATCTCGGCTATGGTATACTTTTGTGGAGCTAAAAATAAAAGGTTTCAGGCTAGAATTGGTTATCAAAAGAAGGATCATGTAAAGGTGGATAGGGAATAATAGGGCTTATAAAAAAATAAGTTTTCCATCATATGATTTTCACAAGTAATGAACTAAAAATCTCATACGGGTCTCAAGAAATAGATAACCATCACAATTCCAAGAAATAATATGCATAAAGAGAGTAAATCACACAAGAAAAGAAGAGGGATTTATAACGTTCTCCCTATAAGGCCAAAAATAATTCACAAGGTAGATTTTGTTGGATTGCATCATTTATGCTATAAAGTATATGTGCTCAATTTCATCAAATGCTATCTTCTTCTAAAACAAATAATTTCAAGTTGAGAATCCGGCTATACTATTAAAGACATGCTTGCAAGGAATTATATGATTAAGTTAGTGATTTCTATCATAGAACCTAAGAAAGGGATATCTATCAATTCTAAAACTCTTTTTAGATTTTTCAAAAAAATTCGATTTTTTTTTTCGATTTTTTTTTTCGATTTTTTTTTTCGATTTTTTTTTTCAATTTGCAACATAAAGAAATAAAAACTACATAAAACACATAAACACCTAGGACATAAGTTTTCTATTTTTTCCCACCCCATACTTAAAATTACAGTGTCCCCACTGTAAGAAAAATAAGAAGAAGGAAAAGAAATAGAAAAGAAAACAACAAAAGATTAAAAAGAAAAAGAAAGACATAAAAACTTACAAAGTTTCAAAAGTGGGAAATAAGGAAAAACTTCATCTTCGGGCTGAATCAACGGTTTGGTGGAGGAAAGTAATGCTCAAAGTTCCCCATGAAGTCGTACATCGTCCTCCAACGCTCAGCGTCATCCGCCTCTCTCTGACGATGCCTCTCATCCTCCATCGACATGCGAGCAGAATAGACAGATTCCCATCTATCCATCCTCCTATGAATGTGATCCTGCTGGAGGTGAAGCTGCTGCATCCATGCAGAAAGATCCTCGGCCCATGGAGGTGGTATACTCGATCCTGTGTACTCGGGCTGAGGAGATGGTGGGTAGTGAGGCTGGAAATGATCTTGATACATCACCGGGTTGTAAGGCAAGTGTCCATAGGAATGAGGGTCGACATGAGCTGGTGGTGGGTCGACAGGAGCTCTCGGCACCTCGTTAACGAAGTTGGGTGCCTCGTTAACAGTGTTGGGAGGGGGCTGGAAATGGTCGTTAACGAGCCTGGTGGGCTCGTCAACGAGGATGTTGCTCCCCAAGACTTCCGTGTCGATGTCTTCTTCCTCGAAATTTAGCTCCTCAGTTCCGCCCTCGGTGTCGGCCTCTTCAGTGTCGTTTCCTACTACCTCGGTATCCTCTTCTTCACCTTCATCTTCATCTTCATCCATGGCTTCTCGCTCAAACCGGGATTCACATGGCCTAAGCGAAAGCTCATCCTCCGGCTTAGGTTCCAATGGGTAAGCATGTCCCGTCCACGCCTCGTACCAATTCGTTACGTAGAGAAGCTCAAACTTGTCGAGGGTCGGTGTAACGATGCGATCTTGAACTTTCACCTTGAATCCTCCCTCGGCTTGAATGAAGACACCAGAGCTATACCAATAATTCTTGTTGAGGAGTTGGGCGTGAGCCGGTGTGTAGCGAGTGAGATCGACTCCAAGATTTTTAGCCAAGAGGCTAACCAAGTTGCCACACCAAACCTCCTTGGACTTGGTTGATTTCCCGATGTAGTAAAGCCACTCGTACCCCAAATTTAAGGGGTCGGGTTCCTCAAAAAGGATGGTGGGGAAAAAAGCAACTTCCGTCCTTGTAGGCCTGTTCAACTCTCTCTTCGGCCAAAACGTCGCGGCTAGGACTCTGAGAATAATCCTGAAAATGGGGTTGATGATGGTTGCCCCGGATAATGTCGCGGTGGAGGATTGAACCTCCCCGGTGATGTAGCTCCAAGTGCGAGTCACTCTGTAGTCCTTCAAGCTGTAGTCTCTAGACGGGTTTGGGAGCTCTAAGATTGCGTTGAACTCCGCCATTGTGAACTCACGACTCTCATTACCGAGCCGAAATCGGATTCGTCCCGCCGAGGTTTTCGACGAGAAGTTGGTCTCCAAGGTGGCCAAAAACTCGGATGTGAGGGCCGGATAGTGTGGAAAATTCTCTTGCTTCAGAAGATGAGCGGCACCAAGGATAACAAAGGCCTCCTTGACGTCCGTGTAGATCCCCGTGTTGACCGCACTGGACTTTGAGAACCATCGGGTGTAGTGGTCCTTCTCAAGAAAATCACGGTAACGCCGTACTTGGCCTTGAGTGCTCAAAATCACGTCATCCACACGAGGTGGAGATGGGGACCTATGGTTTCTCCTCTTCTTTTGAGCTCGGGTAGCTGGTTGATGTCCGCCTTTTTAGTCATGTTTTTAGGGTGTGTTTTAGTGTCTTTTGAGTCTTTTTCTTTAGTTTTGTGTTTTGTTTTGAGTCGTTTATGTACGTTTTCGTATTTTCTTGAGATATGGAGTCTACATAAGCTTTGGTGGTGTTTTGTAGGTTTTTAGAAGCTATTTGGAGCAATTTTTGAAGAAAGGAGCAAAACCGGTGAAGATAGCACTCAAGAATGAAGAGAAGATGAAGATTAAGCGCTCAAGTACAGTTATTGAAGATCAAGTTTGAGCTTGGAAAGAGATATAGAAATTCGTTAGAAGAACATAGGAAAAAGAATCGAGTCAAACGGAGTTGTAACGAATCTTCTACGCAAGTTTTACTCAAGGTTGTTTTCGACCCTGTTAGGGTCGTTAACGAGGTCCCGAGGCACAGCGAGATCCGAGTCGGCGTGTTTAATTAAAAGGCTTCTATCTTGTTTCCTTTTATGTTATTAGATAGATAGAAGGGTATATCTTATTAGAAGATATTATTTCCTTATAGTTAGATTTAAGATAGATTTATTTCCTTAGAGATAGATTTAAGATAGAATAGTTTCTCTATAAATACTCTTGTCTACCCTTTGTTATGGGGACACAATCAATTGCCTTGGAGGGCAAGTAAGAGGAGGAGGAGGAGAGAAGAGAGAGGGGCGAGAGGACGAGTAGAGAAGATAGCTTGGAGAACAAGTTTTGTTTTGAATTCAAGTTGTAAGCTTTCTTTTTAATTTAATTTAGATGTTTTCAATTATTATGAATTGTGAGTAGTCTCTCTCTAAGGTTGGGGTTGAACCCAACAATGGTTGTGCATGCTTGTTTATGATCATGTCTTGATTGTTTTTATTGCATGAATCTATTCTCTTGTTCTTAATCCTTGAGACGAAAGTTGAAGGGAATTTCTCATTCATAGTTGAAGCGAAAGCAGAAACCTTGAATCAGAATAGTCAAATTAGGGTTTTGAAGCGAAAGCAGATCTATCCTAGTTGAAGTAGAAGAGATAGATAGTAAGTTTATTGATAGGACGAAAGTTGATTGATTTACTTGCTTAAGTTGACACCTTTATGTGATAAAAGCATGATCTATGTGTTTCATTAACGTTTGGCATGCATAATTGTTGTTGTGGTGATACCTTTACCTTAAAATTCTTCTTCCTTGATAAAAACCCTACCTTTAATTGATTGATTGCGTGAGAAGTAACAAAACTTGATACTGACTATCTCATGTGGACGAACCTGACTCTGCTATACTCAGCGGGGTCTTGATTATAAATTTATTTGTTGTCAAGAAACCCTCTCAACACTGGTCTGCTTGAACTTGCCATGGGATCCTACAAAATAATCAAGACTTTTCCAAGATAAGATCCACTCAAAAATAGATAGGCAAGAGACCCCATACTTGGTATTGAATTAACCTCGGAATTATTCGTTAACTACCCAATTGGGTCGTTTACGATTCTGGACTCGGTATTGATCTTTGATGTTTTGCAAGGTCGTTAACGAACCTGGGTGGGTCGTTAACGAGCCGCCGAGACCAAAAATCAGAATTTCCGAATTTAATCCACCTTAAATTAAAGCATAAATCAAGCATGCAATCTTCTATATTTCTCCACCAATCCCACGATCGAATATAAGCACCCCATACTTGCTCGATTACCCATCCCGAACATGCTAAAATTACCCAAAATTTTGACATGCAAAGTTTCAACTTGAGAATAGAACAAGAAAAATTCATGCTTTTCTAACTAGAGTGTTGCAATAGATAATCTAACATGAATAATCTTTCCTAAAACAAGAACAACTAAGCACAATCAAGAATTTTTATGAGCGATAACCAAGCATGCCAATCGACCTCTCTAAGAACAAGATCCAAGACATGAAATTTCTACCCTAAAAAACATGAATCATGCAATTTCGAGTTAGGATTTAGAAATCATACAGGAGAATCGAGAAATTGAAGAACAAGAGGTCGGAATCGGGTGGTTAACGAGCTCGGATCTCGTCGGTGAGAAAATCGGGTTTCCGGGCTTCGGTAACGACGGCCTCTCGGTGGTCTGTGGAGTGAAGGATTCCGAACAGTGGGAGAGGGATTACGAGCTCTTTGGTTGGGTTTTTGAGAAGTATGGAATTGGGAGAGTGTGGTGGTAGATTTTTGGAAAGGGTAAAAGGGTTTTTATAGGAGAGGGAAGGGATAGGGAGAGGTAGAGGGTGGCGGCTAGGGTAGTAATAAGATAGATTAGGTTAAAAGAAAAACTTACTTGCCCCGTTTTGAACGAGTCGGGTCGTCGAACCGGGTCGTTAACGACCCTGGGTGGGTCGTTAACGAGCTGTCGTAGCCTCTTGGAGTGATTTTTTTTCGATCCCTTCTCCTGAAATCTTGTTAGCTCAAAAATTCTAATTTCTATCCTAACTAAAACTTAAAAAGAAAACAAAAGAAATCTAAGAAAAATAATCTAAAAAGAAAAAGAAAAACTAAATCTATTCTAAAAGCGGGTTGCCTCCCGTAAGCGCTATTTTTAACGTCGTTAGCCCGACGAGCTCCTTTTTGCTCATGGTGGTTCAGGTGTAGCCATGTTGGGGTCTTGAGGTACCCCATACTTAGCCTTGCAGCCTCTGTGTGCTTGAGTTGCTAAATTTGGACCCTTTTCTTTTATCAGTACACCCGATATTCCTACATGATGGTTAGTGAAGTCCGGAAACCAAGGTGGTTTGGACTCTTCTGTAGTGCATATAATAGGGCGTGGTGTAGGAACAAAAGATAAGGAACAATCCTGCCCCTTTTTAGCCGATTCATAATTAGAGTACTTACCTTGGTTGTACCCTTGCACGTGAGACTCGGTGATTAGCCAATGAGACTCGGTAGTGACGGTTGTGTCGAGTTCTGGTTGAGTCAACTCGATTTGTGCGACTCCAACTGGGTCGTTGGCTTTTTGATCCAAGTTGAATTCCACCCGTTCTTCTCCGATATCAAAAGTGAGGAGTCCTTTCCGCACATCAACCCTTGCTCCTGCTGTGGCTAGAAATGGTCGACCGAGAATTATGGGGACATGAGGGTCTTCAGGCATATCAAGGACGATAAAATCGTTCGGTATAAAGAATTTCCCGACTTGAATAGGATAGTCGTCCACCACTCATGTGGCCTTGACACATGACCCATCTGCCATGTACAAATTCATGTCTACCGGCTCTAGTGGTCCCATATTGGCTTTAGACCAGATTGAGAGAGGAACGAGACTAGCACTGGCACCCAGATCGCATAAAGCCTTGAACTTGTGGTTGTCTATGCCGATCGTTATTGCAAACCTTCCTGGATCTCCTAGCTTTTCCGGTAGAGCTATTGATCTGACTTCATCTTGTAGCTCTGTAATGGATCTTTTCCTGCTAAGAATATCTTTCAAAAACTTTGTGTAAGCCGGCATTTCGCTTAGGGCCTCAGCGAATGGGATGGAAATATTAATGCCCTGAAGAATTTTTACGAAACGATTGAACTTACTCTCAGTAGAGTCCATAGATTTCTTAGTTGGAAATGGAAGAGATTTAACCATTCTCGGAACCAAGTTAGGCTCGAGAGGTGAGAGTACCAGGTCGACACTAGGGTCGTTTATTGTCCTCGGCGGGTCGTTACCGACCCTGGTGGGGTCGTTAACTACCCTGGGGTTGAGAGGAAGGCTCGAATCAGTAGACTTACCTGGGTTTGGGTCGTCAAATACCCTCGGAGCCTCGTCACCCTAGTATGCGGGCTCGGTATTTACCCTCGCTGGCTCTTGTTCCTCCTTGTCTTCAGCTTGAACTCTCTCTGGTAATGTCTTCCCGCTTCTAAGGTGTACCGCTGCTATTTGGCCTCTAGGGTTCTCCTCGGGGCGGCCCGGGAGTTGTCCTTGTGGTCTTGGAATCCGTGCAGCAAGGTCCCCTAGATGGGAATCAACACTCCTCTTCCAAATATCGAACTCTCCCCATCTTTTATCTTGTCGGTTCAGTTTGGCTTGAACTTCATCAACTTTGTTGTTCACTCCGTTAATGCTTTCCTTTATTTCCTGAACCCATGATGGCATCTCGTGATGGCCTGGAGGTCGATACGGTGTAGGTCATCTATGTGGTGGGGGCACTGCATAGTTTTGACTTGTATTTTGATTGCCCCATGATTGATAGTTGTTCGACCTGTCATGGTAATTAGGCTGGTTCCTGTATGGTCCTCTCATATAATTCATCTCAACTATTGTCTCAGCGGCTCTAACATGCTCAATGTTAGTGCAAGCAGAGGTACTATGTGCAAAAGAACCACATTCTTGACATGATTGAGAGGATTTTAGAAAACTTACCTGTTTCTTCAAACGGTTGACCTCGTCCTGTAAGAATTGATTTTTAACATCTGGGTCAACTTCTTCTCGGTTGGGTATGTAGACACGTTTTTGAGTTTGTGGAGCTTGCTGGGTTCCGTAAATAGCATCGTAATTAGCCAGCTTATCCAATAGTTCCCACGCCTCAGTCGGGTTCATCTCTATAAAACCGCACGCAGTATGCGTGTTGATGCGGTTCTTGGTCTTTGCGTTGATACCCTGGAAAAAGATTTCTTGCAAAACATATAAAGGTTGCCCATGAGTAGGGCACTGTCTAAGCATCTCCTTGAATCTTTCCCTTGTTTCAACGAATGTTTCATTAGGCAACTGGTGATAGGAGGTGATGCGTTTCCTTAACTCCATCGTCTTAGCAGGAGGGAAGAACTTTGTAAGAAATTGATCGTACAAAGCTTTCCAAGTCCTGATAGACTTAGAAGGTAGGCTCTCCAACCAGTTCAGGGCCTTTCCAGTAAGTGACCATCTAAAATCTTTTAACAGAACATATTCTAGTGAGACACCTTCAACAGTTATGGTGTCACATAAATCAAGAAAGTTTCTAATATGCTCCATAGCGCACTCAGCAGGTTTCCCTTCAAACTGAGCCCGTTTGATTAAGGATATAAATTGAGATTTGATCTCAAAAGGTTTCTCTATCGCTGGAAGCACAATAGGAGATTTTGGCACCCTCAGTTCCGGATGCATGTATTGTTTGGCATTCCTTGGATAGGCATCAAGCTCTTCTTGTAAACGAGCCTTGTCATCTCGTTGACGCTCAGCTTCGGCGTCTGCGCCGTCCTTCTCGGATTTAAGTGCCTCCATCTGAGTCCGCAGGATCTCAAACTGTTGAGCCATCTCTTCTGCTGTGGCCATGGCTCGGTTTTCTCGGAGTCGACGGTGCAGGGAACATTCGGGTTCTGAGTAATAACCAGTGTTATCAAACTGAAGCCTTCGTCGTTCTACCGGCATACACTGAGAAAAAACAAACAAAGAAAACAAAAATTAAAAACAAAAACGGGGTCGGGCTATTCCTGAACCCAAAGATAAACTAACAAACTCGTTGCTTCCCCGGCAACGGCGCCAATTTGTTGAGAGGGTTACTTGACAACAAATAAATTTATAAGTCAAGACCCCGCTGAGTATAGCGAAGTCAGGATCGTTCCACAAGAAGCAAGGTTGTTCGTTTATCAATCTACTAAAAAGCAAACAAAAACAAATAAAAACACTCACAAGTAGCCTCGTTAACGACGTTGTCAGGGTCGTTAACGAACCACCGAACACAAAAATACTCAAATAACGACCTAAATAAATTCGGTACCGAGGCAAGTAACTCAACAACGAAAATTCACTAAAAATAATTCAAATAAAACAAAGATCTAGGAGTAGGGACACCACAACATAGCCAAGCATATAAACTCGTAAGAAGATAAGATCATGCCTTTAAACAGATAGAGTCATCAACTTTCGTTGACTATCAAGTAAATTAACCAACTTTCGCATCCTAATTAACTTAATTGCTTGTTTTGGATCTACATCTTGAAACTTCCGTATTCAAACAATATCAACCTTCAAGTTACTAACTTTCTCTTTCAATCAAGTTAAAAACTCAAATTACCTCAACTTTCGTTTCGGTCTAAGCACAACAAACAATCTCAATAAAAGATAAAAGGCATTCAACACACAATCTTACTTATCAAACATGCTCAACTATGTCGGGCTTAACCCCGATCCTAGAAAAGAAGACTACTCACTAATCATGACTAAGAAACTAATAACTTTAATAAAATAAAACATTGAAAACAAAACAGTACTCAAATCAATAAGAAATATCGTCTTAAAGAGATTCAAAAGAAACCGAAAACACCGAAAACACCGAAATACCGAATCAAAATCACGACTAACGATCCCAGTAACTTTCGTCTACCGAGCCCCTTCGATCACAACTCCGATCTGTCAATCTCTCTTTCAGCTCTCCAAAATTCTCCTAGAAAAATCCCCCCTTTTTCTATGCTAGATAGAAGGGTATTTATACTAAAAAGCTAAAAACTAGAAAGGCTAAAAGATATAAACTTTCCTAAAAAGATAGAAATAAAACTCTAAAAGATAGAAACAAAATATAAGAAGATAATAAGACCTAAAATACATATTCTAATAACCCTAAAAGATTCTAAAAAGATACTCAACCGACACGGAAATAAATTCTCGCTCAGGATCGGTGAATCATAAAATCAAACTTCAAATCTTCTCTTTCGTGGCCTCGTTAACGAGCCCTCACAGCCTCGTTAACGAGCCTGGGCTTTGTTTTCTTCCACACTTCCTCTCGTAATCTTGAGCTCTAACTTCTTCAATCTTGTATTCCTCCGTCTTTCACTGTAATGCTCCAAATTCAGCTCCATATATCTCTTTTCTTTGCTAAAACCTACAAAATACACAAAATAGCGTAGCTTCCACTCTTTTCATAGAAATATGCAAAACTATCTAAAAACACTCAAAACTAAACCTAAACTTAACAAAACTAAACCTATTAAGTAAAGAAAATCTACTAAAAACTATACTAGAAATGCGATTATCATCCTCTTAAGTAAGTAGCCAAGCGGGGTTCCGTATCGAAGGAAAGAGAACTAAGTGGAATTTTATTTCACTATAACCCCGAGAGGATACGTAGGCAACTTAATATCAAGTTCAAGTCCTTCTTTCCCAACTCTTCTCTTCCCAAACCGGGTGGAATCAGCAAAAATAGTCGTTAGAACCGCCATACGCGATCGCGGTTACTGAACCGCGATTGTTTCTTTACAAACCGCGACCGCGGTACCACAAACCAGGATCACGGTTTTAACTAGTCGTTGCTCCGCGACCACGGTTTTTACACTACGGTCGTGGTTCCTTTTCCAACGACAATATTTCTAACGATCATATAGGTTCCAACGACTATTTTCATCCTAATTCTTATCTATTTACCCATATAAATATCATATCTCACCTTCAATTTCATTCACACCAATCTCATATACTCTTATCTCTCTCTATTACTTACCTTCCTAATCTTTTTAAAAAATGGAAAACCAAAGCCAAGGGTTGAAATCCGAAATTTTCACAAATTACTTCACCAAAGACAATGTATTGGATGCACAAAGCCGATATGATGTCAAGTGCAACTATTGTAGCTCGAGGTACAAATGGAAGTCGGGTGGAGGTTATGGCACCTTGACTCATCATTTAAAGACAAAGCACTTCATCCGCCTTAGGTAAGTAGCCAAGCGGGGTTCTGTATTGAAGGTAAGAGAACTACGTGGGCTTTGATTCCCTTATGCCCCTGAGAGGATACGTAGGCAACTCAATATCAAGTTCAGCCCTTCTTATCCCAACTCCTCTCTTCCCCAACCGGGTGGAATCAGTAAAAAATAACCGTTAGAACTACCAAACGCGATCGCGGTAACCAAAACTGTGACCGCGGTCGAAGAAACCCAATCGCGATTTTTCCCTTCCAATGACTATTTTTGTTTCAAATACGGTCGGAACTGAACCAAACCGGAACCAGACTAGGAACCAAATCCAAAACCGGCTAGAACCAGATAAAACCAGAACCGAGGAACAGTGGGGTTCCCGATTCCAAAACTGGACACACCTCTAGCATATTACATGATAGTCGTAGTACCCATACAATTTTTTGAACTGAAGTTGTAATTATATCTATCCACCTTCGTTGTCCAATACATGATCTCTAGCATATTACATGATAGTCATATTACCCATATAAATTTTTGAACTGAAGCCCTAATTATCTATCCACCTTCTTTGTCTAATGCGTGATCCTCCTTTTTCATCTTCTTTGCTAATGACAAATTCACAATCATCAACAAATTTTTGAGAATAAATCAGTCACATAATACTCTATTTCTATTTTTGTATCCAAAGATGCATTTATTTTATCAACTCTGAGTATAAACATATTATGAGCTATCAATTGCAAGAAAGATAAACCAAATTACTAAAGAAAAATTGTATTCATCTAAAAAGAAGTGTCTTATATATCTTGAGCTATCCATCAATTGTATTAACAAACAAGGAGAAATTGCATTTAACCACTCTTTATTTTAAACTTGTTGCAATTAACCACCTTTTATATTTTTTTCTACACTTAACCACCCCTTATTTGTAATTATGTGCATTTAACCGCCAATTTTAACGAAAAACGTCATTTTCTCCGTTAAGTAAAGTAAATTATGTTTTTTCTTTCTTTTTAAAGTTTATTTATAATAAATAAATAAAGGAAAAATCATAATTGCGACTTTCAAGTTCCAATAAGTCGATTTTTGCAACCTTGACGTAATTTCCTCCATAATAATTCCTTCCCTCCATCCAATGGCGAAGAAGAACCACGACTTCGCCGATGCAAAGACCATGGGTTTTGGATCTGATTTTGATGACTTTGAGCGTTCCTTGGAGTAGATCGTGAATAAGTTGATGGATGACGACTCGAGACTCAAAAGGTTGAGATGTAGGCCAAAATCAAATGCTAATGACATTCCAAGCTCAATTTATTCTTAAATTCTTTTATTTATTGTAAATAAAATTTAAAAAAAGGGCAAAAAAATTTACTTTACTTAACGAAGAAAATAACGTTTTTCATCAAAATGGGTGGTTAAATGCACACATTTACAAATAAAGGGTGGTTAAGTGTAGAAAAAAATATAAAGGGTGGTTAATTGCAACAAGTGTAAAATAAAGGGTGGTTAAATGCAATTTTCCCAACAAACAATTCATACAAATTTTTTATTGACGAATTTTTGTTTGGAGTTTGAACTAAACCGATTATATAGAAGAGGCCACCTTTGCTTTGGTTTTTCACTATTAAAAGATTATGAATGTCCTTTCTAATATGGGTTTCAACATTTTCTTTGGAATCTGATAGGGGTAGCATCGGTCCAAAAACGAATCGGACCATATTTTTAAAAAATGGACTGAGTCTTGGACCACTATATATCGGTCCGTTTTTGGACTGATTATTCTTTTTAAAAAGAAAATTTTCAAGGCTTTTGATGACAAACAAATGAATATCATCAAGATCCTTCAATGACACTTGTTTACATCAAAGTCCTTTGATGACACTTGTTTGTCATCAAGGTCTGATAAAAAAATATTATCATCAAGACTTTTGATGACTGTCATCAAAGGCCCTTTTAATGCCGGTCAACATCGGTCAATGACCTATTCAACTCACAATGGGTTGCTGGACGAAAGGGTAATGAAGGGGCTACCCCATGTAATTAAAACATATGATTCAACTAAAGTGCAATTAGATCCTATTTATGGCCTAGTTACCAAAATCACTCAATTTAATGGTAGGAAGGGTCGGAATTGTTCTGGTGGTTCAAAAAGGCACAACTTTAATATATAATTATTCATTTTAGAGATTTAGAAGGTTTTTAAAATTAAATTTTTTGTTTTGTTTCATAGTACTAAGAAACCATTAAATTTTATATAATATAATTTTTTTAAATAATTTTTTAAAACTAATCTACTAATTTTATGCCTAGTGCCTCAATTCTTTTAATAAAGATGATTTCTGCTTAATACTGTATTATGATATATTACTAAAATTTGAAGGTTATTCAAATAAAAATTTAAACTAATCTACTTATTTTATGCCTAGTGGCTCAATTCTTTTAATAGAGATGATTTCTGCTTGATATTGCACTAGGATAGATTTATAAAATTTAAAGGGAGGGCGAATCTAATATATATATATATATATATATATATATATATATATATATATATATATATATATATATAACAGTAAGGTTTAGAGCTATCACGTTGGGTAACATTATTTTATCTGCATGTCATACCACATATGATTTTTTGACAAATGTCTTTTTTCGCTTATTAATTCATTACACTTACACATCAGTTATTTCTTAACCAACCACCTTATATGCCACCTTATATTGTGATACAATTAATTTATATTTTTTTATGATTGTATATGATTATGTTTGTGATTTCTTTCCTTTTTAATGCATATAATTTGCCTTCTCCAAATATCTAAATATTATTTGATAAAATTTAAGGCTACTAAATATTTTGCTTCTTAAAATATAATTAGTAATTGTTATAATATTACATATTTTGGATATACATAAGACGTACTGAGGGTCTGTTCGACAACAATATACTTATATGAGTTGATGTTGATATAGTTGATGTTGAAATTATGTGCTAACATTAGTAATTGAAATGAGATGTTTATATTTTATATAAGCTACATAGTGTTTGGGAAAATTAGTAGTTGAATCTTTTAAAACTCTAGAAGTGATTTATTTCTCATGCATTATACTCTCTCTATATAAGGCTCTTATTAGTGACCTAATAATACTAATTTCTGACTTATTTCTTAAGAATTATATACTTTATATAAGACTCTTGTTAGTGACCTAATAATATTAATTCTGATATTTTCTCTCCTTTTCACTCTCTTTTCTCTCAAATTTATAACACGTTATTAACATAAATTGCTCAAAATTATACTTTCTCTTTTTCATAAATAGGGTATTAGTTATTGTATCAATATCTTTCAATATTTAAAGATAGATAACTAGTATATGATAATGTATATTCACACTTATAGTATACATATATTCAATCTAGTAACATAAATATACATAAAATTAGTATGTAAAATGATTCATTTTGATGTGAAATTCAATTAAAATTTGAACAAAATCTGCACAAGGCGTGAAAAACTGCACTAGTTCAATTAAAAAAAAAATACTAAAGAGCAAATGAAATTAAGGCGAACCGATTAATTGGAATATATTATATATTACAACATCAATCACTCTAGGTTACAATTTTTTTTTAGAGTTGGAAAAAATTAGGATGATCAAAGTCAGTCTATAGAATCCTTTCGGATGAGGACATGAAATCCTAAGTGTGTCTTAATTTGATTTGCACTACAAGAATGACGTAGTCCCGCAATCAAATCATCAACCTTATTACTGTGACGAGGTATATGTGTGAATCTAACTACCTCAAACGGCTGTAGTAGCGCAAGTGTATATGAGATTAACATTTCAATCTGCCATGGACATGATCTACTTCCTTGCAAAGCTTGTATAAGAATTAGGTTGTCTCCTTCTATTTGGATCTTAGACAAATTCATTTTCTTAGCTTCACAAATTGCTCCATACATGCTTATTGCTTCTGCATGAATTGTACTTCAGCGTTCGCTTGCAAAAGCATTTATCGAAATATTTTTCCCATCATGGTCCCGAATAATATATCCTGCAGTTGCTAGTCCATCTTGTTGTTTAGATCCATTAAAATTTAATTTTACAAATCCATGTTCCGGTCTATGCTATTTCTTAACTTTCTTTTTACCTGTACATCCTTTTTACTATCGTATTAGTTTGGTCATTCACATTTTCTTGTACTTTTCCAAATCATTATTTGTAATTTTATAAATTCTTCTATAATTCTAGTTGATCCATCCAAAGGTTGGTTAAATATTGTTCTATTTCTATAATATCATATGCTCCACCATGCTATAATTAATTCACTAAACTTATGTGGGTTCATTAAATTTTTCAAAATTTTCAAGATTTCTGGCATGCTTTGGTCACTTCCTAAAACATATTTTATGGATTGTACAAAAACATTATCGGTTTTACTCAGAGCTTGTCTCGTAAAAGGACATTCCATTAAAATGTGTTGAACTGTTTCATTTGAGCTGGAGCATAATGGGGATTCTAGAGTTACTGATGTGTGACGTTGAATTAATATACCTTTAGTCGGTAGTCCTCCTGAACATATTCTCCATAAAAATAATTTACATTTTGGCTTATGTCTAGCTTCCATATCCAATCAAATTATTTGTTGATCATGTGCTACAAAAGCAGTAGCCGAATGTGTAGAAAACCATCCATTTTTGCTTGAAAAACCAGTACAATCTATCCTGATTTGACTTTCGATATTTTTGTGGACTTGATTCGTTGTACCCATTCCGGTGGTAAGATTCGATATAAATCTTGTTCCTTCCATCGTTCATTGTTATCAATAAATTGTGATACTATGGCATTAATATCTATTTTTGTTGGCATAGAGCAAATTTCTACAAGTGCTTGATTAGTCAGCCATTAGTCTTTGCAAAATCCCACCGTCTTCCCATCACCTATTTGCCAAATTAATCATTTTTGAAATTCTGGTTTTAAATTCATCAATTTATTCCACTGCCATAAGACATTGCGAGTAGGTGAGTATTCTAATAAGTTCTCATTCTTTAAATACTTTTCTGATACAATACAGACCCAATTGTTATTTGGTTCAACTAAAATTTTCCGCAATAGTTTCATCTGCAAGGCTTTGAGATTTTCTAAGTCCAAGGCCCCCTTTTTTCTTTGATTGACATATCATGTCCCAACCTATTAGAGGGATATATCCATTCGGCTTATTCCAGAAGAAATCCCTATTTACCGTATCTAGCTTATGTAGTGTTCTTGTTAGTAACATAAAGTTCTGCATTGTATAAGACGGCTTCATGGCCAGAACCGATTTAATTAGCGTTGTTCTTCCTGCCTGAGACAAAGAATTTGCTTTCCATCTTGAAAGTTGTTTCTCTACCGATTTGATGAAAGGTTCAAAAGTAGTTCTTGTGACCCTTGAGTTTATTATGGGGCACCCTAAATATTTTTCTAACGAAGTAGTACACGGTATACCCATTTCTTCTTGTAGAAGTCTTCTTGTCGATGCCATTACACCTTTAGTAGTTTGGAAAGCTGATTTATGGAAGTTAATTTTTTGTCCTGAAATATCACAACAATCCTCTAGAATATTCTTAATACTTCAGAATGCCACCTTAGTTGACGGGCTAAAAATAATTATATTATCAGCAAAGGATAAGAACGGGATCCTTGTCCCCCTTCTAGTCATCTGAAACCCAAACATTTTTAGGATGGTTCGTGATTTCATTCTGAGATCTACGAGCTGAGCTAAGATTTCAGCGCCTAATACAAATAATAACGTAGATAATGGGTCTCCCTGTCGTATTCCTCTCTCTGGGTAGAATATTTCTGTCGGCTCATTTTTAACTAGTACAGAAAACGAGATCGTGGTTACACAATGCATTATCCAGTTTACAAATTTCGAATGAACCCATATGTGCTACAAAACTGCAGCGCCGAAGCCCATAAGGGCATGAGCGACACGAATGTATTTGTCGCCCCAAATGGGGGGCGACGCGACTAGGGCGACATTCCCGCGACAAAAATCGTTGTGTCGCCTAAACCTTTGGGCGACAAAAAACCGGCTTTGGGCGACAAAAACCTATGTCGTCCAAAGTCGTTTTTCTTGTAGTGCGTTGTAAAAAAAACCCAGTCAACTCGATCATACTCTTTTTCGATATCTAACTTAATAGCTGTCCAACTTGTCTTTTCTTTTCGTTGTCGAAATGTATGGAATATATCATAGGCTATATAATATAAGAACATTATCTTATATGGTTCAATTCGTGACAAACGCTCCTTGAAGAGGGTGGATTATATTTGGTAAAATCTTCTTTAGTATTTCGGCTGATACAAGTATAAGTAAGGGCGCACAGGGGAGATTTATTTATTTTAGAGGAAAAAAAAAAACAAGAACAACATGATTAAGAAACAAATAAACAAACAATTACACTAAAGCTCAAAGCGTGGAGGATCACACTCGGTGGAGAAAGAGGAAAAGAGTGGATCACTGTGGAAGCTTGTTGAGCTTGCAATGCACGTATTCACGATACTTCTTGGTCTTATACTTGGCCGGGTTCTTCTCGTTTACGAGTTTCGGGTGGGGCCCAACGACGTGCTCCGATGGTGGCTCCAGGAACACCGGCCATGACATCCTCACCTTCTCCTTGTTAACCGTTGTTCTGTGCAGCACAGCCTTGCACTTGCCGTTGCTCAATATCTACATCACATTTATTTTTTTCCATATCCAAATTAATTAAGTCATTGAGAGTTTGGCTTTCCAGCTGGACACGTAAGGCCATTTTGAGTCACAACTAAAATGGTTGCATTTACCTCTAATAGATGGTTCGATTTTTCTACAATTTGACAAAGACAAGTCCTAGATAGATTTTAGGCAGCAAATCTCTTTTTATCTTAGAATGAATGAATTAATCTTAATTGATAAACCTTTTTCGATTTAAAATGAATGAATGAATGAATACCATTATTGTTTATTTTGTTAATAAAATAAAAAAACAAATCTTTGCTGATACTAATTTAGGTTAGATTTGTTTCCCAACTTTTGTCATATTATCACTCACACATAGTCACATCACACCTAAAATCATTGCATATATACATATTCAAATTCACTTAACCAACGCTCTCTACCATTATAATAAACCCTGGCCTATTGGGTCGATCAAATGTCAAACCTGTCTATTAATTGGGTCGATCAAATGTCAAACCTGCCTGGTTCATTATAGAATAGATGTGAATGAAAATATATCGTACATCGAAATTCTGATAAAAACTTGCTTGATATATTTAATTTTTGAGGGTTTTTTTTGTATAGTTAATTAGTTTTAGGATGGACTTATTGAACATATTATACTTAGACATGTGAACCCATACTAATATTAGGCCATATTGGACATTAACACGTACGCTAATTTATTTTGAATTAGTATATTCTTTTGTTTGACTAGTAGTTAAAACTGAAGATGTGGCCCCTATCTAGTTAGTTGAATACATGTAGTAACTAATGCAGGACCGCACAACAATGGATGGCATGCATCCCAAAATTTCAGTGGTGTACAAGAAAGAAGCCATATATATCTTTTATAGTTAACCACAGCTCCCATTTTCGTGTTAGCAATTCAAACTAAGTAGAAAACAACCCTATACTTGGAATTAGATAATCATGCGTAAGAGGCCTCGTATTATATACTTTCCAAATTCAATCACCTATTATTTTTGTCCATAAATCTAAATTATACCCCCAAATGAATTGATCGATCTAATTAAAGAGCGAGATTCATTAGCTAACTATTAATTAGCTAGAGAAGGTTAAGTAAGTTACCTCAATTTGGTCTCCAATGTGGATGATAAGAGCATTTGGGATGTACTTGACATCATACCAAAGGCCGTCTCTTTCGACCTGGAGGCCAGGGACATCGTTTGGGACGAGGATGGTGATAGCACTCATGTCAGTGTGAGCAACCACCCCGAGGGCTAAGTCGGGCCGTGGACATGGCGGGTAGTAGTTAATCTTCAAAAGGTACTCTAACGACTCACCGCCGGCCGCCTCCTTCAGCTCATGACCCTCCAACCCTAGACCCTTTGACAGGCAATTCAGTATCTTGTCACCTACCTCTCTCAAGTACTTGCAATACTCCTCATTCGCTTCCCTAAATTCATATGCCAAATTAAATCCTTGATCATTATCAATACTTTTCCAAAAGACAAAAAAAACTTCCCTTTAAGTATTATAACACTTTTGGATGACATTTCAAAAAGCTCACTCAACTCCAGGGGTCAGGAATCTTGATATGTTGTTTTGGAATATAATCAACCACTAAGTATTAAAATATATCTTTAATTTGTTAACTTATCAAGAAGTAGGTGATTGCCGATATATAAATTAGAGATCCATATATGTAATACGGTAATGTATTTATTACTTGTAAGGTCGTTCTACGTACTGAAGAAGCTGAATTTAATAATTAGTTACTATTATTTTACAAAATAATACAGATGATTCATTCTCTTATTATTATTGAAATAGAGGGACCTTGATCGAACTCCAAAAGTTTCCGTAATGTACGAGATGCATGTGACTGGGCGTAGAGTTATTGAATGAAGCCGGATCACCGAACAGTTTTGTCAAGGTCTCAAGGGCTATTACGTCATTTAACATATCCCTATTACATCCCGTGAATCTCAATCAATCCCACAATAAAATGAGTACAATATACACTACGTACGTACGTCTATTCCTCCCCACCATGCATTATTACTCCATCTGTTTTGCAATGCTACTCCGTATTAATTTACTCCCATAACAAAAAGAGAATTGGCTTCTTTTAATTTAATGACAGTAAATTAATTATTGATTAGAGTATTCAAAAACAGATTCAGTGAAATCGGAACAGATTGATGTTAATTTTTAGAGTAATTTATTATCGATCAACCTTAACTGGATGAGAGAATTGACAAATATATTTCTACCAAAAAAATAAAAAGAATGGACAAATATATTTCTACCAAAAAAAAAAAGAATGGACAAATATATATTATGGATCTACCTGTCGAAAACACACAGGGACACAGCTTATGTTTGTGACAATAGTTACTTTCCTTAAGTTTAATGTATAATATGTATCTGTCAACTATTTGTCATTATTATATCTCAAATAATGATAATTAATTATTCCAGGTACGTTATTGCAAAAAAGATTACAAATTATTGAAACGAAAATTATTGCAAAAAAAAAATTATGTCTATACGGTCAAATATAATTATTTTGTTCTCGATGCACAAATTATTTTAATCCTAAATATTTATAAATTTTATATTAAAAATTTTATGCCAAATATAATTTGTCTTGAAGGGTTTGTCTAATTAGTTATAGATAATTCCTCATACAGAAATCATTTTGTAATTTCTTAATCGTTATTGCCCCCTTCCCCTTGGCATATAGCATAACGGTTGGGAACGCTCCTTGAGTGCACAATTCCTCAAGTTCGAGCCCCTTAATTTAATATATTTTTAATACAATTCTAAATGAGAGTTTTATTGAAACTAGAACAAATTACTAGTATATTATATTTTAGTATTAATTGAAATAAAAAAATGTCAAATATTATGAATAATTAAGGAGAATTATAAGATAAAAAGAGTATAGAGTAAGAAAAAGTAGTAGTATACCTATATGAAATAGGGTTGCTGGGCCAGAAGTTGTAGTTAATTGCATTAGGCGGCCAAATCCTATGGAAGAGGTGATCAACCCAGCCTTTCTTGCCTTCAACCTCCTTTTGAAGCTTGGTCCCGTAGCCTTCGACGTCCTTGGAGTCGTCGGGTTTGGCGTACTTCTCCTTCTCCTCCTGGGGGAGCTCAAAGAAGTCCCTCCCGACCCTCTGGAGGCGGGAGATGACGTCGGTTGGGATCCCGTGATTCACCACCTGGAAGAGCCCCCACTCCCTACTCGCCTTGCTCATCGCCTCCACGAGCTCCTCCTCGTTGAGCTCACGGAGGTCGATTGTGGGCACCTCCAGGACCGAGCCTTGCACGGTTGTGATGGCCGGTTGCTCCTTCTCCGACCGGATGAACGCCAAGGGAATGCTGTTGTTTGCTGTTGACAGCAGGCTTGCTATGGCTTGCACTCTTTCCACCTCCATTTTCCTAGCTAATTAATTGATCCAAATTGGATATATTATATATGGGTTTATGCTCGATCTCTTTAGCTTTGTGCCTTTTGTACAAGCAATCTCGGGAGCCATTTTATAGCCCACTCACCAACTAACTATCAAAGTTGTACGTAGAGAATGGGGTGGGATGAAATGAGGTTGAGGATATCGATGACGTATCCACGTCCCCATGATCACAACTTTTCAATAACTTTTACAAACTATTATATAGATGTAGGTTTTAATTAGTACAACACTTTTTTAATATACTTAATTTTATGAATAAATCTATATCTAGTCGATTTTATGAATACTTATATATGATCTGATGAACAACTTTGTATTATGTACATAACACTAAATCACATAGTAACATATCAAATGAATATCAATATTATTTTTTATGAATAACAAAGTAGATATTCAGAAAGATCTATTATGTTATTAATAACAAATAATATTAATATTTATTTGACATGTTACATGTATTTTAGTCAGTGTGTAGTGTAAATTTATTCATCATGTCATATAGAGTTATTCATAAAAGTATATTATGTTATTCATAGCGGTGCACAATCACACTATAAAGACAATTGCACCTGAACATGCCTCCTATTAAATATATATAGTATTAGGTTAATGTGAATCACTCCATTAATATTTACTGTATTATTTAAGTTTTTTTTAACAACCACCCCTAAATAACTAATTATTATATTTACCAAAATTAGTATTCTTATTGTGACACACAATAAAAAATCCGAATAATTAGTTGCATTCTTTTCTTTTTTTTGCTAAGAAAGTTGCACTCTTTTTTGTTTGGTTGAAACCAACTTACGCTTAATGTGAAATGTACATATTGTACATTTTTTTTTGATCCAGTAAGATTTAAGATAGCTCAAGTACCATTTGGACTCCTCATCCATGTACATACTGTATATGAATACAAGATAATGCTTGAATAAATAAATAATTGTTAATTATATTTATTAAAATTAATATTTTTATTGTGTATTTATGGACATACACACAATAGAAAATCCAAATCTATAACTATATATTAAAGTTGTTCCTTTTCGAGCCACCAGAACTATTCTGCCCCACCTTATAATTACAAAATTAATTTTTATTCCTAATATTTTAACTTTTTCTATTAAATTCTTCTTTAATTATTTAAATCTATCTTTAACATCAAACAAATATCTATTTAGTATAACGATATCGTTTGAAAACTTCCTTATACAAGTATTTAAGATTAAAGATAAAATATTTTAGAATAAATATAAATCTTTTAGCATATATCTTTTGACGAATTTATTTAAAAGTATATAAAGTGATTTTCTTTTATAAAAAATTAATGCTAAATATTTATAATTTTAAAATTTATAAAAATAGATAATAAAATATTTAATAGATGTATTAAAATATTTGATATGTCCTAAATTTACGCAAATAAAAAGTACTAAAATGTGAAGAATATAATATTTGATAAAAAAAATTATACATTCTGCAAGCAATAAATTACTTATATTAAAATTTATATTATATTTTTATTTATTAATATCTTATTTATAATGTCTATAAAATATCGAGTCGTAGTCGTACATGGTACGACGGATAAAATTAGTAACTAATTAGTTGCACTCTTTTCTTGTTCGGTCAAAACCAACTCGCGCTTCCTCGATCTCAAAAAAGAAACTTGCGCTTAATGTGAAAGGTACATATATGAATACACAGGATAATGCCTGAATAATTTCTTCTTTTGTTGTTGTGGTAGAATGCTTGAATAATTTCTGAAATGGGGTACGTTGAGAAAATTGATCGCCCACTTTTTTATATAGAGAGGACCAAGCAATTGATATCTTCTTAAAGTACATCTTTTCGATCATTTTAATTTACTAGAGATGTATGTAATTTCAACTCTATTAATAGAATTGATGCGATTTGCACCCTTAAAATATAATTTAATGACTTTGAATTAATTTCTTATTTTAAGTTTTTATTTATTGCTTATAAGATTCATCTATTTCTATTAGAACTAGATTAAGTAATGTTAACACATGAAAGTCACATGACATAATCCTAACAAAACATCACGAGCGCTCTTGAAACAACATTCTCAAGTCTATGGTTGGTGGAAATAAATATAACGCTATAATACATATCTGATTATGTCCCCGCTACATTATATATATACGTCATACGGAGTATATGTTTCATTAATTGAAAGTTAATCGATATATGTAATTAAGTTAGAATTGAACAAGGAGACCGACATGCATGGACGATCCATGATCGAAAGCAATTTATGGTAGGTTTGGTGGACGACGTGGGTAAAGTCATATCTCGGAGGTTTTTAGTGGCGAGTGGGATTTGTCGACGTGGACGAATGTGGATCGCTTGATAGCCGTTACCAACCTCCGTTCTTGTCACCTCGATCGACGCTTTGTTTCTACTCTTTGATTCAATTTCCAATTTCATTTGGCGACTCAATTTTTATTGCTTTCTGATGTCAAACTTGATTTTGTTTAGAGATTTCGTATAATAATCGCCAATTTCAGCAATTTATAATTGAAGTCCACTTTTTGAAAAAAATTAACGGGATAACTACAAATTTTATCACTTTTTGTTTTTGATTTGTACTAATTAAAAAAAACTAAGGTGAATTGTTAATAATATTGTCGGTTAGCAATTGACGTTTAGAGATGCAGCAGTTACTAAAGTATATGTGTGAATTATCTCAGATTTATTATTATATCATGATAGTTCCTAAATTAAATTAGTTCAACCTTACAACATCGTTTAAAAATTAATATTGTTTAATCTACTAATTATTTTAATATTAAATCATCAGTATATATATATATATATATATACATTTATCTATCAAGTATTAGGATCTAGTAGAAAGGTTTTTAGGGTAAAAAGTGTGGGTTAATCAGAGCCGTTAGATTATAATTTTTAAATGGATGAAATTTTCTTAAAAAAAAGTGTAAAATAGGATATAGACTACATCACACATGATTATTTATACTAGAGATAATTTTGGATAGAAGATCTTTTCTCTTTCCAATTTATTATATCCCTCTTTCCAATTCACGTAAAAATTAATCACTCTTTTTTTTCAAGCTCTCTTCCTATCAACGGTTATTTCCATCAAGTGCAATTTCGATGAAAAAATAG
The DNA here is from genome assembly GCA_964016875.1 of Fallopia convolvulus. NCBI lineage: Eukaryota > Viridiplantae > Streptophyta > Magnoliopsida > Caryophyllales > Polygonaceae > Fallopia > Fallopia convolvulus. The sequence continues at coordinate 59,371,296 of OZ024720.1, read as the reverse complement.
TAATTTTAATGAAGAAATAGTCCGATCTCAGGTTATTATTATTCTTTCTTCTGATTTAATAGCATCTTGTAATTGTTCCTATTGATTTCTAATCATGTGCTTTTGGATTTTTCAATACAATTTACAAGATCTGCACTTAAAAGCGCCACATGATTAATCACACAACACCTTTATGACAATTAAAAGCAATTTTCGACTATCTGTAAGAATATTCAATCATAATTTGTTAATTGCTCATCGTTTATTTTTTCGGTGTTTAGGGTTTAATTTTTGCATGTTTTTTAAATTAAATCGTGTTCTATGGTCGATTTGGTTGTCTCTATCGTAATTTCGGTGAATTCTTTCACATGGTATGGTAATTATTCGATGAATGTAATAATTGATTGGGCTGGTCTACTTTTTTAGCGATTTAAGTGTATTATTTAGGTATTGTTAGGGTTTGATTTAGGCAATGAAATCGCTTTTACTTTCATTAATTAATTAAGATGTCGTGATTATGTGTATGTATGTGCTCGATTATGTGTATGTATGTATGGATCTGCGATAGGATAATATAACACCATTGAAAATAATATGTGAATTGAAAGGAGGACAAATTTTAAGGAAGAATGTCCAAAATTAATGGAGAAATCGGAATTTATAATCAATCGCGTACTAAAGAAATCGTATGCTATATTCTCTGAGATTAATTCTGGTATTCGTTATATTGTCCATTGATATTCATCTTTAAACTATTTTATACTATGGTATTCACATATGAGTTTTTAATTATATCGTGTTATTCAATTATGATATTCATTGAGATTAATTATGATAATATTATTAATGTGCATTGGTATTCATTTTTAAAAAATGATTTATAATATACTAATCACTATTAATTTTCTGATTTTACTTGGTATGTAATGATGATATTCATTTAGATTAATGTTGGTATTCATTAAAGTGTGCATTGATATTCATCGTTGTAAATTGGTTTATTATATGTTATTCACTTTGAGTTTCTTTGTTATATATTTGTACTTATTTTGTGAATAACTTTCAAGTAGTCATTGATATTCATTATCTTTCACATTGATATTCCTTTTTGTAAAAGTTGATATTCTTTGTTTTTCACCTTTTAAACAACTCATGCAAAGAAGATTGTTGAAGATGTCTTTGTACTTGTAGGAAGATGACTTTGTACTTGTAGGAAGATGAAGATAAAGGACGTACAATATTAAGTGGAGTATAAAGATTTGAAAGATGAAGATTAAGAAGATGAAGATCGAGAGATGAAGATAGGGTGGTGATAATCATGAAATTAATTAGTGGTGATATTTATCCATTTTATGTAATTGAGTTGTGACAAACTCAGAGTATTCGTGTAATTGTATGATGATATTCATCTTCATTTCAATATATATTCAATAAAAACGAATGTATTTATTTTAAAAATTATAATGAGATTGTACAACTATTAATTTTAATCCTATTCACCGTAACACAAGTACATATTCATTGTTTATCACGATGGTATTCACCGTAACACAAGTACATATTCATTGTTTATCACGATGGTATTCACTCGGCAAACTACAATGATGTATATTCATTGTTCATCACGTTGGTATTCGCTCATCTGACTGGTTACGAGAATAGTGACGAAAAATTATGCCAATATCAATTAGTTTTAAAAATAGAATCTAATCAATATTAAAAATATCATTTGTTTTTATTTTAAAAATAGGAGAGAGAATTAACATTTCATATTTTCTACGTGATTTGGTGATTTGGTTGACTGATATTAATTTTTTCCTTTTTTTAACTAAGTTGTTTGCTACTTTTAAAGAATATGAGTTTAATTTGACAAATGAAATTTGCTATAGTAATATTCACCTCATTTCACTTATAATGGAACATCAAATCTGACCATTAATCCATTCTAATCCAACGCACTATATTCACCCTCACTTTCTACCATAAAATCCTTTCTACCAGAACCTCCCCCTATCTATCAATTCTTAATAATTAAAGAGTAACAAATTGTGTCATCATATTACACCTCATCATCTTGTATTAAATAATTATTTAAAATAGGGGAAGAATCACATGAGAATGAGTGCTCAAGTGAAGAATAAGAATGAATTTTGGTCGTCCCCTCCAAAATATCGACGTTCCTGTTTAGACATTCATTAAAAAAGATTTTAAAAAAGTGCACGAATGAATTTTTCCCGTATTATATGCGTATTTTTCGATAAAAAAACAGTAAAAGTGAGTTTTTCTCATATTATTCACGTATTTTTTTGAAAAAATATGTTTCTTAGAGACGCGCGTAGTTTGTACATCAAAATTGGCCAATTGTGCATCAATACAGACCAATTGTGCATAAATATTGACTAATTGTTCATCGAGTTTTTGATACACATTGTTCATCGATTTCGAACTTTAAAAAAAATTAAAATTTATTTTAAAACCTTATTTACGTGTATAAATACAATATTATCTTTATGCACATATAAGTAGGTTTGATATACCTCTATTTGTTTATTGATATACACATATTTGTTCATTTATATATCCTTGTTTGTTCATTGATATACACTTATTTATTTATCGGTATACCCTTTTTTGTTCATTAATACTATTTGTTTGTGCATAACTAATAGCACTCTGTGCATCAACAAAATAAACTTTTCATTATGTATCAATGAAAATGAAGTTTGTGCATTACTACCAACATTCATCGATACTAGTACTTTATTCATTAATAAATCCTTTTGTTTATAAATTGAAATAAACTTTTGTTGTGCGTCAATACCATCCATTTGTACATTTAGGACTTTTGTTGGGAAGGTGTTAGGAACTCAAAGTTATATGACATTGGAATAACGAGCGAATTCTCCAGTTTTGATAATGACAAACATCATTTGGAAACTAATGCGTTATGTTCAAGTATTTCAAGGTAACTCCAGATCAAACAAATTCACTCAAGGGAACTCAAGAGCGCGTGACAGTGACAAATTGAACGAAAGCCAAAAAAAGAAGTTCCCATCAAGGGAACTCGATCATGAGAGACAAATTCCCAAAAGAAGGGAACTCACATTTAAAGACGGACAACTCAGCGTGAAATGTGGATGCTTGTTCTAGACAAATCAGAGGCGCAGTCTGTTCCTTAGGCTGAGCCGATTAATCCAATGGTCCGATGAGCTTGAAGAGTTGAAAAAATTCAAATGAAATCACATGTGAAAAAAGTAATAAAAATATAACTTTTTTTTATTTGTGATGACTTCGACAATATAGATAGCAAAAAGAATAAAAATATTAAAATATATTTTGTATAACTATAATCTTATCTTATTATATATAAAGTAAATATACACATGGAAATATTTTTATCTTATCCTAAATACTAATAATAAGGAAATATTTGTATCTTCTTTCCAAAGATAACACAATAAAATGTATTAATTTTTAATTTTTTTTATGTTATTTTAATATATTACTTGGATAAATTAAATTTTGATAAAAAAATATTTTGAAATCATTCAATAAATAAATTATTTTATCTTTTATAATAAATTAGATTTTATTTATTAAATCAATTTTTATTTTTCCTTTATATTTTATCTCTGATGTGGACAATATGTATCTTTCTTATTTCCTTTTTATTTTATCTCTCTAAATGAAAATAACTTCCATAGATATTTAATAGCATGTCTATACATTTAATATTTCAAAAATGAATGCATCAATTTTTTTGACAAGTAAAAGTTTATTTTAACAAACATTATCCCTAATATATGAATGCCATAATCTAAGCAATATTTATAAATAAGTGATGATTGTTTTTGAGATTCTATATCATATGTAATTTATAAGTTTTTTTATTCTAAAAATAAAATAATTATCGTATGCGAGTATAAAATTTCTATCTTGTATGTATCACTATATATATTAAAAAAATGCTCATACCTAATTATATTAAATTTTATATTAATTTTTTCTATATTTATATCTTATTTATAGTATTTCTAAAAATTATTTTTAAATCAAAGTCATAGTCGTGCATGACACGACAAGTATAACTAGTTATTTAATAAAAACTTGTCAAGTATAGGAATTTAAATTTGTGAAAATATATAAAGATACACGTAGAAAGTGTATTTATTATTATTATTATTTGAATAATAATTTTATATTATTTTACTACTACTCAAGCAGTAAAAATAATGTAACATAGAATCTACTAGATAAATTTTAAATATATAATATATTTATACTAATATTTTTATGGGGCATATGTTTTAAATTTATCTTTTATTTTCTAAATTAGAATTGTATTCTAACCTAATAAAATATATAAATAATTTTTATTAGAAATAAACTAATTTAGTTATAAAATGACAAAAATTTACATGTAAGGACACACAAGCCGAACTTTTATGAGTGTTTAGGAGTATCATCCAAAATAAATTTCTTTAGGGCATCATCTGAAAAAAAAAACCCAATAACTTAAGAGTACTAATTTGAATTTCCAAAATTCTTAAGATGGCCATCGTCATAAGAAATATACAGAGATTTGGGTATTCATGCATAGTGCATATGGTGGGATTTGCCGTTGAAGTTTTGAACCTTGGTTGATGTAGCCCGTAGGGTAGCACTCTTATTTAATAAAAGGCTTTGACAGGTCAAATTAATTCAAAGAGGGACCTCTCACATGTAGGCATGTAGCTAGGGGTGAGCAAACGGATATATCCGATCCGATCCGGTCTGGTATACCGGATATTCGGTAATTTTTTTCCTTAAAACTCGATTCGTATCCAATCCGTTAATTGCCGGATATCCGGTATGAAATATCCGTTTGGAGCGGATATCCGGTAGCGGATATCCGAACTATCCGTTTGAAAAATATTTCCACTATTTTTGATTTAGGCCCAATTAATACGCTTGATTGACGGATATTGGAACCGGATATCCGTCGATTCGTTTAAATTTTAATTGAAAGTTTACATGGTTGAGGAGAATTGAACACTTGATGAGTTGAAATTTTACAAAATAGTTATTTAAACATCTATTCTACTTAGTATTAATGTATATTTTTCAAAAAATATATATAGTACCGGATATACCGGATATCCGGTTGCTTGAAAACCCCGATCCGTATCCGGTCCGGATATCCGGAAAAAAATCCCGGATCGGATCGGATACGGATAAAAAAATTTATGATCCATTCAGATCCGGATTTTTTCGGATCGGATAGGCCGGATCGGCGAATCGGATTAACGAATCGGGTATTTTTGCTCACCCCTACATGTAGCAGATTGAGTTGCTTTTCAACAAAAACAAAAAGGCATATCATATTGTACTAAGAAAAAGAAGAAGATCCCTCCATGTCATTCCATATTGCATTACTGTTTTTATTTTTGAACATTTTTGGAGCTAGAGATAGACATATTAAAAAGTTTGCAAACTATAATAAACCATGGCAGCCAGCTAAAAAGTTTAAGATTTTTTTATTTAACTTCATATTACTCTAAACAATCAAGTAATTAAGCTAATTATACTCTCACTTTACAATCGACAGTATCAAGTTAAGTACCTTCAGCTATCTTTTGTAGGTGTGGTTTATTTAATAAGGATTGCATTAAAAATAGAAAACATGATCTTTTTTATCCACAAGACTTTGTGATAATAGAAGCATATGTACACTAACAAGTAATTAAAAGAAGCATGTGATCTAAATGCAACAAACCAAGAAGCAATAATACGCTCTAACAAAATATTGCCATTAAAAAGTTCCAAAATAATGCCACTAATGCCAAGCTGAACAATGTCCACTACTTGAGAACAACACTTACAGTATTGTCAATAGTTATCCAAAACTTTGGTCATAAAAGAAAGAAAGTATAAAAAAATATTAGGAAAAATTACATTTAACCATCCTTTATTTTATACTTGTTACAATTAACCACCCTTTATATTTTTTTCTACACTTAACCACCCCTTATTTGTCAATATGTGTTAACCACCCATCTTGATGAAAAGGTGATTTTCTTCGCTGAGTAAAGTAAATTACGTTTTTGCTCTTCTTTTTTAATTTTATTTATAATAAATAAAATAATTTAGGAATAAATTGAGTTTCGAATGTCATTAGCAATGGATTTCGACTTACACCTCAACCTTTTGAGTCTCGAGTCGTCATTTATCAACTTAGACACGATCGACTCCAAGAGACACTCAAAACCCATTGAATTTGCAGTCGAAGTCGTGGTTCTTCGTCGCCATTGGATGTATGGAAGAAATTATTATGGAGGAAATTAGGTCAGAGTTTGAGAGAACGAGCAATGCAAAAATCGGCGTATTGGAACTTGAAAGTGTCAATCATAGTTTTTCTTTTATTTATCTATTATAAATAAAATTAAAAAAGAAAGGAAAAAGAATACTTTACTTTACTTAACAACGAAAATGACGTTTTTCGTTACAATGGGTGGTTAAATGCACATAATTACAAATAAGGGGTGGTTAAGTGTAGAAAAAAATATAAAGGGTGGTTAATTGCAACAAGTTTAAAATAAAGGGTGGTTAAATATAATTTTCCCAAAATATTAAAAGGGAGAGAGAAGATCAAATTTTAGGAGAGAGTGTATTGTTTTGGTTATTGTGATGACCAAAACTCTTCTTTGGTCATTGAATGACACAATGACAAGTGTTATTGAAGAGATGAGAATGAAAAATAAAAGAGAAAAATAATATTATTTTATTTTGATGACCAAAATTCTTGGGCCGTCTGAAAAACCACTTTAGCCTAGGTGCAGAAGCAGGTTTGCTTTCTATTGATATTGGTAGTTTCTTTTTTTTCTTTGGAGAAAGAATTTTACCCACTAATTTCCATATAATTGTAAGTTGAAACTTAAATTAGTTTTTCAAAATGTCAAGTAAAACAAATAGCACACAAATTTAAGCCAAACCAATAAAGAAAATGACTACTTCGTAAACAAGTGACAACCAACACCTCTAAGCACCATTGACTTTCAGTTTAAGACCCATCTTTTTTTTCAAGTACTCGTCATAGAATCACTGCAAACAAATGCAAACCCAATAAGCATGTAATACACGGGCAATATTTTTTATCTTCTAAAGAAATGTCAAGGTGATGCTAGATAACAAATAATAAGCAAAAACCAAAATAATGTGTCACTTTGAAGCATTTACATCATCCATCTCACCAACAGTTACAACAACAATGAGAAGTCATGATTCTCATACAAGATTATTAAGAATAGGCCCCAAATTAGTAAGATGCATAAATAAATATTTTTTTGTTATAAGAAACACACAATAAATTGAGAAGGGTTATAAAGTGGAAATGCCAGAAAAACTTGGAGAAATTGTATCTCTTTTTAGGTCTTTAACTAGCCTACTTCCCGCACCATGCGCAGATCTTGTTAAAATTACTTGGATTTTATATCGAAGATACATTTTTTATAAGGAAAGAGATTAGGAGGACTCCTAGCAAGTAGGAAGTTGCCCTAGAGCATCCTTGTGGATGAGATCCCAAAGACCCGGATCAACTGCAAGTGGGACAGAGGAGACGGGTCGGAAAGATCCTACAATGAAATCCGCCACCATATTATATTCCCTAAAGCCATGGGACACGCTCCAGCTCTAGAACTTGACAAGCAAGCAGTGGATATCGAAAAGGCATTATTTTACAACTGATTTAATATATGTTCATGTCAATATTTATCAATTTAATTTAAAATTAACATGTGGTCCAATTTACAATAGTTATCAATTTTAAAATTAACGCGGGGTCTAATTTTTTCAATAAGCTGGCTTAAAAAAGAGTTACACGTGGCAAAAATAAGTAGCTTATAGTCTATTTGGCAATTGAGAATTGTTGAGAAAAAAGAGAGTAAAATATTAGAAATTAAGAGAAAAGAAAGGATAAGAAAACAAAAGGTGAAAATGTAGAGGATTTTAATGTTTTCTTTGTTTGGTTGGAGTTTTTGGTGAGAAAATGTGGCTACAGTTTTTTTTCTTATTTGAAACATGCATTTCTATTTGCATATCAAAATCCATCAATTTGGTGAGATTCAATTTACGATCATTTATCTCCAAATTTTCTTATGAAATCCCATCAGTTCTCATATAAAATTGCAACCAAAGAATAGAAAAATAATTCATACTATTCCCCTCCCTAAAAATCTTATTAAATCTCATCATCCAAACATACCATTAATGTGGTGACCTTGTTTTTTACTCGACACATATATCAAAAAAATAAGATAATTTAATGTTATATGTGGCGAAGATGAGGTGACGTAATTATAGTGGCCTTATTTCTCACCCGTAATATGTAATAAAAAAAGGTGATAACTACGATTTTTGTAAAAATATTAGCTATGAATTATCTAAAATTAGTCTTATATAATTACATTAGTTTAATAGCATTAATTATCTAATTTGGTTGAGAAGGAAATTCCTAGGAATTTGAAAATCCCATGAAATAAGGTAGGAGACTCATGTTTGGTTGAAGATTTTCTATCCAAAATCATGGATTTTTCATTTCCTGTGATTTTCTACTTCCTCCATTTTAAATAAATTCTAATTACCAAGAGGGGGTTAGGTAAGATAATCTTCCCCCACTAATTCATGTGAATTAGAGTTTAACCAAACATAATTTATCAATTCCCATGAAGTACAATTCCTACGAACTTAATTCCCATGATCTAAATTCATGGGGATTTCACTTCCTGTGTTCAACCAAACGAGCACTAAGGATGTAGCTATTACTTATCTAAGGATTAGACTTATCTAGCATTAATTTTTATGTAGCATTAGATTTTTTATAATTAAATATCGTTTAAGAAGATCTAATTTGTTAGATAATTATAATTATTAAAATTCAAAATAAAAGATATAAAACTCTAATAGATTTGGATTCAAATTTCTTAAAGATTAATTACTATATTTATAAATATGATGTAGATATAATATAGAAAGAATACGTTTTATATCCATAAAAAATATTGTGGTGATATTTTAGAATGATATTAATTTATATATATTTTTAGTTGTAAAGCCAAAATTGTTTGACAAATTCGATTTAAATTTCTCTTTGTAGATATTTTATTTTAAAATGTGTTCTTTAAGGTAACTAAATAATCTATCTTATTTAATTAAATATATATTAATGCTAATCTATATATAAAGCACAATAAAAAATAGTAAATAAATCGCAATAATAAAACATATATTAAAGTATAAAATGTCACTATTGGACCTATTGGTAATTCTAACCAAGTATTTATTTTTTAAGTAATTTGAACAAATTTTTTCTGAATAAGATCTTGCTACAATATATTTCTATTGCTAAAAGTATTTCCATAAAATAAATAGCAAACGATTTTGTAGTTTGAACCAAATCTTTGTTTTTTTTTTTATAAAATACCGTTGCTAAATAAATTTTACAAAATACCCCAAATCTTTATTTTTATAAAATATCATTGCTATTAGTAGTATTTTTGGAAAGTATAAGAAGAAAAATTGTGCTCAAAATTAGTAACATTGATTGATTAATAGTTTTTATACTAATTTGTAAAAGATCATAAGTAACATGCATGGAATATGCATTGAGATATGATTTGGTTTAAAAAAATCGGATATTATATTTTCAATTTAATTTCTCTTATTTATTTAAAGTTATTTACTTTATTTATAATAATATATAGTCGTTGTTTATTCTTGGTAGAGAAAGAAATTATTTTATTTGATCTTAATTCTCCAAATAAAAAATTTGGTCAAAGAATTAATTTGTTCATATCTAATTCTTTCCTTATCCGAAATATAAAATAAATATTTAGCTAACAAATATAATTTCGATCAAAAAAATAAATAAATAAAAGAACTAAAAAAAACTTAGGCTATAAATCTTTGTATTTTCTATCATCCATGTTCCATTTTTGTGATCATGCTACACAAATACCGCCTCTCTGATTATTTTCCGTAATTCAATTAATGAAGGAGTTCAATTTCATCCAGAATCCACTTAATTCCATCAACGTTAAACTTCAAATTGATAGTGAAGAAGATGAGCAGGAAGCTAGTAGAAATTATCAATGTCGTGTTGTTGGGTTGAGTTGGGTCGAGTTTTGATAATTCTAATATCAATCATAGGAAGATAGTCTGAAGAGTAGCAATGAATCAACCAATGAACATCAGGGAGAAATCGATCGAAAGGCATTTTTAGTGTAAAACAACCAAAATCGATTGAAAAGGTAGCACAGACATATGAGTAGTGATATTTCATGGAGAAGGAGAATGAAAGCATAAGAACAGATATTGAAAGAACCTATAGTTCTTGAGAAAGATGACTTTTTATTAAATGAAGAATTAGATTTAGATTATCTATGTAGTTAGAATCCGATCATTTATAGTTATTTATGATTATAGTTATATATGACATATAAATGATAAGGCGAAAAATAATATGACGTGTAAAAAATATTATGACATGGCTTAAGGAAAGATGATACATGGCAAAATCTGAGATGACGTAATATCGCAACGACATGTGGAAAAGGCTGAGGTGGCGCAATAGAATGACTCCAATCCTTATTGCTTCTATATATACTAGCAATAAGGTCGCGTGTTGCGCGACGATTATAAGACGGAGACTTCATTTTAGCAGTCACTAAGAAGTGTAGAGATATGGAAACGACATTTACGTAAATTTATTTAAAGGGGCATGTTTTTTTTGGAAAAGGAATATATAAATGACATTTCCGTAAATTTATTTAAAGGGGCATGGTTTTTTTTTGAAAATGAATATGGAAATGACATTTCCGTAAATTTATTTAAAGGGGCATGTTTTTTTTTGGATTAATTTACTTGACTTCAAACCATCCAATGTTTAAAACCTTGTTTTATTACCTATACGAGCTTTCTTCACAACTAAGAAACAAACTTATCCGAGCTTTCTTACAAGCGAAGTAACTTGGACACGTTTTTCAAGACATTTCAAAATTACCCATTCACATCCAAATATCACTTAAGTCGAGCACGCTTTTCAAAGGAAATATTTTTTTACGGTCTCCCCGAGATTACTTAAGAGCTAAGCAATACCGACATGAATTTCGAGAAACATTAAAATATCAAAATTATTTTTGAGAAATAATGAATTAATGACAGCCGCACGATAGTAAATCAAGCGGCCGAAAAAAACGGATTATTACACCCACACGATAGTGTAACACACATTTACAGTAAATTTATTTAAAGGGACATGGTTTTTCTGGAACTAAGAAGTGTACTGTTCTTGGAAGAGTATTTGTTTGCATATGATGGAAAGGAATATGGAAATGGTATTTTCGTAAATTTATTTAAAGTGGCATGTTTTTGTAAAATAAATATGAAAATGACATTTACGTAAATTTATTTAAAGGGGCATGGTTTTTTTGGATTTATACTGCAAATGAATATAAAAATGACATTTACGTAAATTTATTTAACGGAGTATGGTTTTTTTGTAAAAGGATATGAAAATGACATTTCTGTAAATTTTTTAAAGGGGCATGATTTTTTTGTATTTACACTAAATGGTATTTCTGTAATTTTTTTAGGGGTATTTTTTTTTTGAATTTACACTATTCTTTGTAAAAAGTAAATAAACCTTCAAAATTGGTGGTAGATTGAGAAAATAAAATCAAAATAATACTTGAATTATCAACCAAAATTTAAATGGAAAAGAAATTTATTATATCTTAAATTGCTATGTAGTGTACATCGATTAATTAAATGATTAATTAATCAATTAATTTATGTATTTTTTGCAACATTTTATTCTGTTTTAGTTATATGATTAGTTATGATATTTCATAATGCAATTCAATAAACTCGAATTTAGTACACTTTAATCATATGTTATAATTTCCAAAAATCTAGACATTTAAAGTAATTATAACAAACATACGGAGTACAATATAACACTTGCCCCGTCCAACAGACGGGTTTAACACTCTAGTTAAGTGTCTCTCTTTTATGATAGTGTTGATGTTTTTTTTTTTTTGATAAGGAAAGGAATTAGGGAGCTCCACTCTAAATAGAGGAAAGCTGCCCTAGAGCATCCTTGCGGATGAGGTCCCTAAGGACCGGGTCGGAGGCAATCGGGAAGGAGGAGACACGTCGAAACGATCCAGCGATGTAGTCCGCGACAGAGTTGGCTCTCGGAAGACGTGAGAAATACTCCAACTTTGAAAGTGGCCTAGCAGACTCTTAATATCCGTTCGAACAAGCTCAATCTCCCATGGACAGCTCCAGTCACCCTGCACGGCTTTAACAAGCTGCAGGTTGTCGCCTTCAATCAGGATGTGGGGAACGCCACGTCGGATGGCCTCAAGAATCCCCAAACGAAGCGCAACAGCTTCAGTCATCAAAACAGAATGACGGCCAAGTAGTCCACCGTCCAAGTAAACTGGTGCGCCTTGGTGGTCACGAAGGATGAATCCGATTGAAGAGACACCATCATTGTTAACTGCACCATCAAAGTTGAGTTTAACTTGATTTTGCGGGGGCTTTACCCATTTAGCTTTCGCCCTTTTCCTTTTACCGAGATTCTTGATCCCCATGGTGGGGCATTCCGGGTTTGTATCATTTGCATTTTTCCAATCATCCATTTGTTTGTGAATGAACACGCAAATACTGTTTGGGCTAGATTGGGTTTGGCCGTCGTCGGGATTGAATGTTTTTTTGTTCCTGAAGTACCAGATGCACCACCAGGAGCACGAAAGCCATTCCAAATCATTCTTGGAGACCCTAGATCGAATCTCCTCCAAGAATTGGAGAGGCTTATTACTTGCGGGGTTAATTTGTTCGATGATACGAACTAGGTTTGGGTTGATGGTTTTTAGGGTTTGGATTGTGAGTGGGCATTTTAGAAGAAAGTGATAAGCATCTTCGTTTGTATTGTTGCACCCCACACAGCCTTGCGGGACAACGATATGATTTGCATCAAGTCTTTGTTTTGTTGGTAGGCCGTTACGAGCCGTTTTCCATAGGAAGTTCTTAATTTTTGGGGATATGTTTAATTTCCAAATCCAATCAAGGTCAATAGGGGGCTCTCCTTTGTTGTTGTGAATCCATTGCATTGTGGATTGAGTTGAGAACCAACCATTTTTGCTTGGTTTCCAATATATTCTATCTGGTATTTTATTGGTTGGTGTTATGATTTGGGTTATGTATTTAACGTTCTCTGCATTTAGAAATTGGTGGAGTTTTGGTTCGTTCCAAGAGTTGTCGTCACGCAGATAGTTACAAACAGGTTCATCCCAATTTATATTTTGGTGGGTGTTATATTTGGGCTTGAGGGTCCCCTTTACAGTCCAATTATCCTTCCAAAAACGAATGGTTTTCCCGTCACCAACTTGCCAAATTAGCCTAGAAACAAAAAGGCTGCAAAGGCTCATGAGTTTGGACCATTGCCATGATGTATTTTGTTTTTTAGCATAATTGAGTAAATTTTTCTTTTTGAGGTACTTTTCTGTGACTATTTTAACGTAGATATTGTCGGGTTCAGCAAAAATTTTCCATAGAAACTTTATTTGGAGTGTATAGTTCATCTCCTCAGCCTTTGCTATTCCTCAGTCTTTGATAGTGTTGATGTTGATACAGTAGATTACGCAATATAAATCCTAACGTTTTAATTGCGCGTGTTTTAATTGCGCGTGTTTACTCTCTTTTTCGTCCCGCGCTGCTCTCTTTCTGTTTTTATTTTTTATTTTTTCCCGATCTCTCTCCTCTCACGTTGAAATCTACAGTCTTCGACGGCACTGCCTCCATCGGCTTCTTCTTCCTCGGCGCCGTCTAGTAAATCATTTCTCTTTCTCTTCCTCTTCCTCTTATATATCAATGTTTACTGAATTTAGGGCTTTTCATATGAGTTATGATGATATCATCCTCGGATTATTCAACTGCATTAGGGATTTTGGAATTCGAAATTTGCTAGCCTTTGATTCCGGAAATTGGAAATTTTACAAGGGATCGAGCCCCTCAAATCTCAGGCGGTTACGAGACGACCTCAGACTGGAAGCACTCGAAGAAGCGTCTGAAGACGGGTCCCTTTTGAAGCTCATCCATGATTTGGAGTCAAGAGTCCATGTCCAATCAAGACGGCGACGATGAATTAGGTCTGAGAAGGTCAATTTCCCTTGCAAGGCTGATTGCACAAATGGAATTCCTCAGAGCAACCGCCTTAGCTGCTGACTGTACATTCAAATCAGAAGCCTGCTTTCCTGAACTGCAAACTTCTTTCTTAAAGTTCCTGACTATGTACCCAAAGTACAAGTCTTCAGAAAAGATTGATCAGCTGAGAGCAGAAGAATATAGCCTTCCCAAGGTATGTCTTGACTATTGTGGATTCGGGTTATTTTCTTACCTTCAAACGCTATACTGTTCAGATTCTTCAACGTTTAACTCGTCTGAGTAATCTGAGTAACCATGCTCTCTATGGAGGTGCTGAGAAGACACCATTGAGCATGATATAAAGACTCGGGTTATCGATCATCTCAACACCCTTGAAAACGAGTATGGAATTGTGTTTACAGTGAGTAGGGGCTCTGCTTTCAGATTATTGGCTGAATCATACCCTTTTCTACTTAAAATATGGATGAGTTCTTTGTGTAGATGTTAGACTACTGGTGTAGCATAGATATTCTAATATTATATCATGTGGATTGGGATTACTATTGATGCATAATTTATATATTTATGTTATTCTAATACAACAAAAACAGTAGATGCAAGTGTCTTTTGTATGGTTAACTACAAGAATTCTATTGAAGATATGTAAATGCCATCATAAAGGTGGAACTGAAAGTTTCAGATTTCATAATCTATGTAGCATAAATTTGATGTACTGATTTTGATTTTAAGTCAAAGCCATCCACTTATTAGCTTAGGAAGCAACTTTGAATTTCTTGATGATTTCTTACTAGTAGGCATAGTAAGTTAGTAACCGTGTTATCTAGTATCTACATACCTTAAATATTGGTTAATCAATTAGCATGATTCATTTATTCAGCAGAGTTATTGAAAGTAACTTATGAGGCCAAATGATTCTTAATTGATTATTGCTTAAATCTGATACACGGTGTGTGTTAATTGAGATGCAATTCTGATGGTTGTGTTGTCTTCAGCCTTTTGATCTTGGGTAAAAACACAAAATTTGAAAACCATTGTTGACAGTTGTTTGTTGATGATACATTACCATTGTGATTATATGAAGGCAAAATAGAATAACAAGATTCACCTCTTCTCTTTTAATTCATAGAAAATATAATGTGCTAAAATTGTTGATAGTGTTAGGTAGTCACAAAAGACTATGGTGATAAGGTCAATACATAAGTCAAATTGTTGATGCAAACCTAATCCAGTTTGATGCTATGTGAAGTAGCACACTAAATAAGCTCGTGTACTGCTTGGGTGAAATTTAAATTCGCACTTAACAAAATGCCAATCCATCAATCTTTCATTGTGCATATTAGTAGTTACAATAACTCCTAGCATTATAGGTAATTTACAATGTCCAGCTCAAGTACTTAATTTGTGGATACCTGAAACATACATTCCTTTTTCATTTGATGTTTCTCATGTACTAAGCTTGAGTAATTATCATTGTGCTTTTCTCTGTTACATGCACTAAGCTTTTACTTATAATAATGCGTTGACAAGTTCTCTTTTTATTGCTTTGTTTTACAGGAAGAAATTAAATCACTGTGATATGCCGGTTTCCCTAACATACAACTTTGAGGTTTGATCTCTGAGCAGTGGAGGCATGGGGTGGCAAGGTACTAATCCATCAATAAATTTCAGTTAAAATTCTGGTATAGAATTTTGTCATCTTTCTTCTTCAAATTCCAGCTGAAAATAATTTCTCATAAAATACTTAAACATATATAGCTAGTTCATTATGGTGGCAAACGGATGGAATTAAATTTGATGACACATGTTTAGACTATATCAAATCATGATAAGACGTCATCTACTGAGATAGTGTTTAACTTGTACTTCTAGATTTCAGTTATGATTTTTTTTTCCTTTTTGCGGTTCAATCAATGAAAACAATTTAGTTTAAATCATCTGGATAGTGATCAATGTGTATATCTGAAACATGAATATATACTCCATGCTAAGCAGATTGAGGGAGATGAGCTATTGGATTGCTTTACAAAGAGAATTGAGGTAGCATTATTCTTGATTGATTTTCTCAAATGCTACTGAATCATGGTATTTCTCTGTTATAGAAGGTTGAATCTTGAATTTGCTATTCCATAAAGTTTTCTTGTTAGTGATGTTGTTCTAAGCTAAATATGGATGTTATAAAATCTAATGCTACTAAAACCATCAAACTCTGGTGTTCTTCTGTTGCACATTTGGCTAGATTCTCTTTCAATTTCAATGGATGCTATTTTCAATTAAGATATCTGCAGTGGATCAACTTGCTTGTTTTATGTTTCCTAAATGTTGTAATTCTGCCACATGTCCAAGCTACTGTTTTTTGGAGATGGCATTGTAGTCAATTATGCTGATAATTCTACAAAGCTAATTTTTTTTAGATAATACATACTTATTTTAACCTTTGTAGGTTTCTCTTTCTGGGCAAGACACGACATTAGAACTTTGTTTAATATAGTTGTGTAAATTCCAAAGTGTCTTTGTTTGATATTAACTTTGTGGAATGCAGATTATCAAGAATCATGGTGCTACAGCTGGAGTATTAATGAGCCATTCTCATTCTCAAATGATAGCTTTTCCATTGATTTTAAACAATCATTGATTTTAATATTAACTTTGTTTGATATTAACTAGCATATTTTCATTTGATGTGGGCAGAATTTCAAGAATCATGGTGCTACAGCTGGAAGCATGGAACAAGCTGAAAAAGGCACACAGGAGACCACAATCGAATGACATGTTTGCCCGGATTCTGGTGGAGTTAGACAAGAAAAGGTCCATGGGAAGCATCAATGCAGTGGCAATGAAGGAAACCAACAATGAAGGTGTGTCCAATATGTGGAAAGAATGCTGGATTAAGCAGCAGTTCACTTAAACTTCACTTGCAGAAATCTCACAAGAGGTTGTCATCAGGTAGCGTGGACAGCGCAATGACTTTGGAGATTGAAAAGGTGATGAAAATTTGCTACATTTTATATGATGCTAGAACCACTATAAATCAGTTTAGTAGCTAAGTAATCCTCTATTTTGTGATTGTTGACATCCATTGTTGATACACTTGTTGACAATGTTTTTTTCAACAAGATCATTTTGTTGACAATTTTTTTTTGTCAATGAGATCCTTTTGTTGCCGGTCAACGGTCGGGTCAACATCGGTCAACGACCGAGTCAACTCACCGATAGTGGGAGGGGAAGGAGGGGGAAGAAGGATTATGGGGTTATCCATGATATTAAAACATAACCCTAACTATTATACCCTTTTTAAGACTATTTACTAAAATTATCCAATTTTTTTTGATAAGAATAGGCCCATTTTTGTAACAGGCCCAACACTGATATCATAATAATAGGCCCATAAAAAGGCGGGCGAGGACAAAATTAAAGAAAATGAGGCTAGTAAAGATCGAACATGGAGCAACGACTTCCTAAAGGGGGGCTCCTCAATAACCACTACGTCATTTAGTTCATGTGAATATTTAAGCTTGAGTCCACCACTGCTAATAAGTAATAACTCTATGTCGTTGAGATATTTTGTAATTAAATCTATGATGAATATGGGACCTAGCATCATAGTCATTAGACTAACTTTGTGATTGATATTATTAAAAAAAGATGCGAAATCAAGTAAATATGAGCACAAGTAAACTTGGTTTTGCGAATAGGAGCAAAACAATGGTTGGTTGTTGAATTTTGGAAAAATTATGAGCACAAGTCATATACTCGGTAAGTCGGTAGTAGTTTGATTATTGTCCCAACATTGAATTGTCTGCTTTTTCTTAGTTTTATTAAGAGAGCAAAGTTTATTGTATGGGGACAAACAAGGGTAGTGAGTAATTGGCCACGTGTCAGGCATTCATGTACGTCTAAGGGGCCATATAGGTAGGTAGATAGATAGATAGAGAATCACGAAATGCCATTAAATTATGTAGCCCACCATATATAGAAGTCGCCAGCAGACAATACTCCCTAGCAAATTTGTACTCACACATTTGTAACTTCTTGAGTTCTATCAACTTCCATAGGCTGCAAACTAGTTCTTCCTTAGGGTTTTATCATCACCTCTCTTTGTAATTTTGATTGATACGAGTTGAGACATAGAATGTGACATGACAATCTTGATTCATCCTTGATACCGACCAATTTGTGATTGCTCCAAACATGTACTATTGCAATCTCAATCGATGTGTTCACATCATAAGCATCTTAATTCAATCTCTTTTCATTTTCTACTTTCACCATATACTAGTTTTACCCGTCGTACCATGTACGACTACGATTCCATATTTTTAAAACATTATAAATAAAATATTAATAAATAAATAAATAAAAAATACAATATAAACTTTAATATAAGTAATTTATTACTCGTAGAATGTATATAGTTTTCTAATCAAATATTATATTCTTCATATTTTATTACTTTTCATGTACGTAAATTTAGAATTCATCAAATATTTCAATATATCTATTAAATATTTCATTATCCATTTTATTCATTATAAAAATTATAAATATTTATCATTAATTTTTTATAAAATAAAATCACTATATTTCTATAAATAAATTCGTCAAAAGATATATGCTAAAATATTTATATTTATTTTAAAATATTTTAATTATTTTATCTCTAATTTTAAATACTTGTGTAAGGAAGCTTTCAAAAAAATATTGTTATACTAAATAGATATTTTTTTGATGTAAATTTAAATTGTTAAAAAGAATTTAATAGAAAGAAGTTATAATAATAGAAATAAAAATTAATTTTTTAAATATGAGGTGGGGCTAGAATCGTTTTGGTGGCTCGAAAAGGTACAACTTTAATATATAGTTATAGATATTACCAAATTTTATTATTTTTAAACATTATAAGTATTTATCATTAATTTTTTTATTATAAAAGAAAAAAATATATCTATAAATAATTTCGTGAAAAGACATGATGCTAAATGATAAGAGATATTTATACTTATTTAAAAATATTTTAAATTTGTTATCTTTAATTTTAAATATTTGGATGTTTTCAAAAGATATTGCTATACTAAATAGATATTTGTTTGATGTTAAAGATAGATTTAAATAGTTAAAGAAGAATTTAATAGGAAAAAGTTAAAATATTAGAAATAAAAATTAATTTTGTAAATATGAGGTGGGACCAGAATCGTTCTGGTCGCTTGAAAAGGTATAACTATGTTTTCAAAAGATATTGTTATACTAAATAGATATTTGTTTGATGTTAAAGATAAATTTAAATAGTTAAAGAAGAATTTAATAGGAAAAAATTAAAATATTAGAAATAAAAATTAATTTTGTAAATATGAGGTGGGGCCAGAATCATTCTAGTCGCTCGAAAAGGTATAGCTTAAATATATAGTTATAGATAACAACTAAAAGCCAAAATTGATTTTTTCAAAACATTGTTTTTTTTAAATTTTAGAATATAAATTAATTTATTTTTATTATGATGAGAAAATAAAAATATTTGAAAGCTAAGAATCGAATGGGCCTATTCTAAAATAACCCGCTTTGAAATTTTGGAAAGCACCTAGCACAACCATTTAGATTTTAGAGTTAGGTAAATTTCTTACTATAAAGTTTTACTTATTTCATCCATAAAAAACATGAATCAATCAATCGATCCGTTCTAATTCAAAAGAAACTTTACATCCCATGTGGAGTTTGTACGTGTTTTATCTTCATCCGTAGGGTCCATAAACGTACCCAAGCCTCTTCAAGATGCACCTTTTTCCAGTGGTCTTTGTTCTGTGTTTGTTTGAGGTTTAGGGTTATAAATTTGCCAAAACTTCAAAATGCAATCATGAATTCAATTTGGTCCTAGAAACACGTCTTTTTAGCACCACCACCACCACCTACTTTTGTACTACCCTACTACAAATTACTTCAATTAAGGCTCCGTTCGGCACTAGCGAAATTGGGAGCGTTTTCAGCTAGCTAGAGCGGAAAAAATGAGCGGACTCAAGAAGCTCCTCCTCACAAGCTTCTTCAATTTCCGCTAGATGAATGGGAATAAAAGCTCCAGCTACAATCAACCGAATGGAGCCTAATAATCCTCAAGAGGAGAACTCAATGAAGGGCTAAAGCATGAACTAGTGAAGGAAGGGGTGGCTACGTGAGTATGTATTATGTAACAAGTAATAGAAAATTAAGTTTCCTTCAGACTTTAGTCTAAAAAATAAATATGAAGGAGAAAAAAAAATATAATTGTAACAGGTGGGATTTGAACTTAAACATGTGGCTTTGTTCTTTCATTAAAAGGCATAAGAGAAATCGGTTGAGGAGATTAGTAGATGATGATGGTATGGAATGGCGTAGTTTTGCTAATATGTCGAGGGTGGCGGTGGAGTATTTCCAGAACTTATTTAAAACTGATCTTAGCACACACACTCTTGGCTCCTCAAGGACTTTCGCCTCTTATGTCAAATGAGGATAACTCGATGCTCACTCGTCCATTCTCCGGTGAAGAGGTACGAATTGCTCTTTTTTCCATGCATCCAACAAAATCCCGGGTCCTGATGGTATGTCAGCGTTGTTCTTTCAACAACATTGGCATATCCTCGAACCCGAGATTATCTCTTTTGTCTTAGATATTTTAAATGGAGCTTCGTTTTCGGAGCGTCTTAATCACACTTTTATTTCTTTGATCCCAAAAGTGACTGGCCCATTTCGTATGAAAGATTTATGTCCCATCAACTTATGTAATGTTCACTACAAGATCATCTCCAAGGTTCTCGCGAACATGTTGAAAAAGATTCTTCACAAAGTCATTTCTCCCTCACAAAGTGCTTTCGTTCCGGGAAGACTTATTACGGACAATTGATGTTCGCATTTTTAGTATAGTTTTTAGTGGTGTTTTCTTTGCTTATTAGGTTTAGTTTTGTTTAGTTTAGGTTTAGTTTTGAGTGTTTTTATATAGGTTTGCATATTTCTGTGAAAAGAGTGGAATCTACGCTATTTTGTGAATTTTGTAGGTTTTAGCGAGGAAAGGAGCTAAATGGAGTTGAATTTGGAGCATTACAACGAAAGACGGAGGAGTGCAAGATTTAAGAAGTCAAAGCTCGAGATCACAAGAGGAAGTGTGGAAGAAAACAAAGCCCAGGCTCGTTAACGAGGCTGTGAGGGTTCGTTAACGAGGCCACGAAGGAGAAGATTTGGAGTATTTATTTTATAATTCTCCGATCCTGAGCGGGAATTTATTTCCGTGTCGATTGAGTATCTTTTTAGAATCTTTTGGGGTTGTTAGAATATGTATTTTAGGTCTTAGTATCTTTTTAGATTTTATTTCTATCTTGTAGGGATTGTTTCTATCTTTTTAGAAAAGTTTATATCTTTTAGCCTTTTTAGTTTTTAGCTTTTTAGTATAAATACCCTTCTATCTAGCATAGAAAGGGGAAGCTTTTTGGAGAGAATTTTTAGGAGGAGAATTTTTAGGTTTTGTGTTTTGTTAAAAAGAGAAGAGTTGCTTATATTTGCTTGAATTGAAGGGTTTTTTGGGAAAGGTAGATTGGAAGTCTCTTGTTATTACATGTAAGAAAGGTCTCTTGATAAGAAAAATGCACACAATAAAGTTTTTGATGGATGTAGTGAAAAGAGGAAGAGAAGGTATACGGTGGATCGTTAACGACCCTGATGTGGGCTCGTTAACGAGGCAACGAGAAAAAGAGAAAAAAAAAGAGAAAAAAAGAGAAAAAAAGAAAGAGAATGAAAAAAGGGAAGTAAAGAGTTGAAGTGCATTTGTGTTTAAAGATAATATCAGAGATTCTTTTATTTTGTTATGAGACTTTCTAGGATGATAAAGGGTGAGTGAAAATGAGTGTGCATAAAGAAGAGTGAGTTTGGTATGTTGTTTTATGAGAGTTTTTGGAATTGTGTGAGTTTTTAGGAGTCTTTTGATTCCCGGATATTATTAGCACCACATGACCAAAATATTTTCCACACCTTATTGTTATTACCAAGCCCCATTACAACCCGGCCGAATGGAAACTTCTATGAAGTTTTTCATTGAGCCCCCTAAGTTGTCTTGATGATTCTTTGCTTGTTTTGACAAATCTTGGGTGGAGAGTATTGGTGATATAAGTTCCAATTTCTATGAGTTTTTGTATATAAGATGAGTTGAGAGATTGAATTTATAAGCCTAAACACATGAGAGTTGAGTGAAACACATTATATCCCTTGAGAGGTTGGATTGTATTATTTTATGTCTATTTAAGTGCATATATGTGTGAGGATGTTAATAGTATTTTGCTATAATTTTCTTATGTGTAGATGTTGCTTTTTAGAAGATGGCTATGTCTTGATGAGCATGATTTGTTTTGGTTTTGGTTAGTGTCTTGTTCATTGCTTGAGGACAAGCAAGTCTAAGTATGGGGTATTTTGATGTTCGCATTTTTAGTATAGTTTTTAGTGGGTTTTCTTTGCTTATTATGTTTAGTTTTGTTTAGTTTAGGTTTAGTTTTGAGTGTTTTTAGATAGTTTTGCATATTTTTGTGAAAAGAGTGGAAGCTACGCTATTTTGTGAATTTTGTAGGTTTTAGCGAGGAAAGGAGCTAAATGGAGTTGAATTTGGAGCATTACAGCGAAAGACGGAGGAGTGCAAGATTTAAGAAGTCAAAGCTCGAGATCACAAGAGGAAGTGTGGAAGAAAACAGAGCCCAGACTCGTTAACGAGGCTGTGAGGGTTCGTTAACGAGGCCACGAAGGAGAAGATTTGGAGTATTTATTTTATAATTCACCGATCCTGAGCGAGAATTTATTTCCGTGTCGGTTGAGTATCTTTTTACAATCTTTTGGGGTTGTTAGAATATGTATTTTAGGTCTTAGTATCTTTTTAGATTTTATTTCTATCTTGTAGGGATTGTTTCTATCTTTTTATAAAAGTTATATCTTTTAGCCTTTTTAGTTTTTAGCTTTTTAGTATAAATACCCTTCTATCTAGCATAGAAAGGGGAAGCTTTTTGGAGAGAATTTTTAGGAGGAGATTTTTGAAGGGCCGAGAGAGAGAAAGTCGGATCGGAAGAGGACCGCCGAGGCTCGGTAGACGACAGTCACCGGGGTCGTTGGTCGTGATTGTGGTTCGGTATTTTTATGTTTTTCGGTTTTTTCTAAATCTCTGTAAGACGATATATTTCTTATTAATTCGAGTTTGAGTTTTGTTTTGATGTTTCTTTTGATTGAAGTTTTTAGTTTCTTAGTTATGATTAGTGAGTAGTTTCCTTTTCTAGGGTCGGGGTTAAGCCCGGCATAGTTGAGCATGTTTGATGAGTAAGATTGAGTTGTGAATGTCTTTTATCTTTAATTGAGAATTGTTTGTTGTGCTTATACCAAAACGAAAGTGGAGGTAATTTGAGTTTTTAACTTAATTGAAAGAGGTAGTTAGTAACTTGAAGGTTGATATTGTTTGAAAACGAAAGTTTCAAGCTTTAGATCCAAAGCAAGCAATTAAGTGAATTAGGATGCGAAAGTTTGTTAATTTACTTGCTAAGTCAACGAAAGTTGATGACTCTATCTGTTTAAAGGCATGATCTTTTCTTCTTACGAGTTTTTATGCTTGGCTATGTTGTGGTGTCCCTAGTCCTAGATTTTTGTTTTATTTGAATTATTTCTGGTGAATTTTCGTTGCTGAGTGCTTGCCTCGGTACCGAATCTTAATTAGATTTTAATTAGGTTGTTATTTGAAGTGTTTTGTGTTCGGTGGTTTGTTAACGACCCTGACAACGTCGTTAACGAGGCTGCTCGTGAGTGTTTTTATTTGTTTTTGCTTGATTTTTGGTAGATTGATAGACGAACAACCTTGCTTCCTGTGGAACGATCCTGACTTCGCTATACTCAACGGGGTCTTGACTTACAAATTTATTTGTTGGCCGAGAAACCATATCAACAACAATGTGCTGGTAGCGTTTGAATTGTTTCATTTTATGAAGAGTAAAAGATCAGGGCAGAAAGGGTTCATGGCCTTAAAGCTTGATATGGCCAAAGCATATGATCGTGTGGAATGGAATTTTCTCGAACAAAGTATGAGGGCGTTAGGGCTGAATGAACGCTGGATCAGATTGTTAATGAGGTGCGTGTCTTCAGTCTTATTTTTTGTTTTGATTGGTGGACGTCCTTCTCATGAGTTCATTCCGGCTCGGGGTTTATGTCAAGACAATCCACTCTCCCCTTACCTTTTCCTCTTTGTGGCTGAGGGTTTTTCAGCTTTGATACGAAAGAGTGAGGAAGAAGGTCGACTACATGGTCTTCGAATTGCTCGGGCAACCCCTACAGTTTCACACTTATTTTTTGCAGACGATAGTATTGTCTTTACTCATGCTACTTGTCAATAGGCTCGGGAAATTATGAATATCCTCTAGGTTTATGGAGTTGCTTCAGGACAACAAGTTAATTGAGTAAATCGAAATTATCGTTCAGCAAGAATGTAAGTCAAGAACAACGGGATGATTTGCAAGACATTCTCCAAGTGCAAGAAGTTGAAAAGCATGAAAAATACCTAGGGCTTCCAAAGATGGTCGGTAGGTAAAAAAAGGTGATCTTCAATCACGTTAAAGAGCTGATTTGGAAAAAGTTGAAGGGCTGGAAAGCGAATACTCTCTCTAGAGTCGGCAAGGAGATTCTTATAAAATCAGTCATTCAAGGGATTTCGATGTATACTATGTCATGCTTTCTCCTCCCTAGTGGCCTTATTAAGGAGATTGAGCAGCTCATGTGGAACTTTCTATGTGGAGGGCAGGAGTCTAAACGAAAGTATAATTGGATGACTTGGAAACGACTATGTCAATCTAAGGAGGGAGGCATGGGGTTTCGAGACATGGAGAGTTTCAACATGGCTCTTCTTGCAAGACAAGGATGGTGTTTGATTACTGAACCCTCTCCATTGATTGCTCGTCTCTTGAAAGCTAAGTACTTTCCTAATACTTCCTTTTTCAATGCTAAGATTGGATATAATCCTAGCTACTATTGGCGTAGTATTTGGAAGGCTAGGGAAGTGTTAATGGAGGGTACGTTCTGGCAAGTTGGAAATGGCACATCCATTAGTGTTTGGCATGACAGCTGGCTGCCAAGTTCCACTCTCTTCAGGCAATTTGGTAACTTTTGTGGTGCTGATGATGATCTTAGGATAGTAGACTTTATTGACTGGGATTCAAGGGCTTGGAATGAAACTAAAGTGCGAAAAACCTTCATACAGGAGGATACTAAGCTTATTCTAACTCTCCACTTGATAAACCCGCCTGTTGAAGACCAAATTCTTTGGTTTTACACAGCTGATGGCAATTTTAGTGTGAGATCAGCTTATCATGCTCTTGTGACAAAACAAAACTCCTGGTCAGGTGGAGGTGAGTCTTCTGATGCTACCTTGAAAGCAAAACTTTGGAAAAAATTGTGGAACCTTCACGTACCACCAAGAGTTAAGTCGTTCCTTTGGCAAAGTGGCCGAGACATTCTCCCATGTAAACAAAATTTGTATCGACGCCACATTCTAAATGATCCTAGCTGTGAATTTTGTGGCCACACCGATTCCATTATGCATGCTATTTGGGGCTGTAAAATTCCAAGTCTTCTATGGAATTGGTTTCCTCATATGGCTGGTTTGGGGAATGATAGCATGACATTCTTCGATTGGACTGCATAGGTTTTTGAGCTCTCGCCAAGGGATCAACAAATCTGAGCATGCCTATGTTGGAGGCTTTGGACATCTCGGAATAAAGCTTTATTTTTTGAAGGCATTCAAGATGTAGGTGATATTATTCGGGACTGTGAAGCACTTATTGATGAGTACCACCAATACAAGATCAAAGATCAGGTTGTGGTAGCTCGACAACCAGAGCTCATTACCAAATGGCTAAAACCACAACAGGGATGGATTAAAATCAATGTTGATGCTTCTGTTGTGGTGAACGATTGTGGCATAGGTGTGATAGGCAGGAACGAGGTGGGAGATGTTGCTTTCATGGGGTCTAAGTATATTCAGCAAGGGATCGGATTACTGTTGATGTTGCGGAAGCTGAAGCTGTCTTATGGGGTCTTCGCATTAGACTGTCACTTGGCCTGCAACAGGTTGTGATTGAATCAGATTCCTTAAAGCTAAACAGAATTGCTTAGGAGGGTGATCTTCCTCTCAATGTGTTTGGAAATGTGATGGCGCTGGTCATTGAGCACAACCTACTGTTTGATTGCAGCATATGGAGTCATTGCAAGAGGGAGGCAAATCCTGCTGCGGACTGGCCTAGTAAATGGCGCCCACATGAACCTTTCTTTGTATCTTCTAATTTCTATTTCCCGTTGGAGTTTTATGATGTATTGAATGCTGATTTGTGTTAATATAATGTTGATATTTATAAAAAAAAGACTATTACCCAATAGGACAACTTAGATATATTGTCTTCTTTCTAAAAATATATAATATATAATATACAGGTTTATCGGTTAACCGACTGTAGAAATATTAGTATATGTAATTGTACTGATAAACCGTTAAAAATATCGTTTGATTAACCGTAACCGAATATTTTTTCTTGGTACTGTTAACCGAAAAAAGTGATTGCTTTTTCGGTTCGATTTTTCGGGGTTTTGAAAAAAAAAATACTTAATTATTTCAGAAATAATACATTTTTGTCTTTTTCCCCTTTTTAATAAAAATCTAATATGGAGCGTCCAACTCTTTTTGGAGAAAGAACGAAATTCTTTTGTATTTTACATAGAAGCGTCTTTTCTCACTTGATTATTTCTCATATGTTAAATTGGATATGAATTCTTTTATTGACCACGTTTACACTCCTTCATTTTAAAATATTTGGATCAAGATGTAATTAATGTATTTATGGGTAAATTGATTGATTAAGTAATCATCAATATAATATAATTAAAGTCGAATCCTTCTATCTTATGTGTCATTCATCTAATTATGCGACGAAAAAATATTTTAGAATATTTTTTTCTTAATTTCTTTAGCACTATAATGAAATAGTTTAAATATTTATTGTCGAAGCATGATACAACATGTTTAAACTAGTTAATATTGATATTATAATGTAATTAAATGATACGGCTAGCTAGATAAAGTTATTTGAAAGTGTTAAATTCCATGGGCTAGCTTATATTAATCGAATGACGTGTCGAATTTTATTTATCCACTTTTATATATTAGGTTGGGATTCGCCTTCTAATCCAAAAAACGGTTAATGTGTAAGGGCTTTACCTCCTATATTGTTATACTTTTCCTAGGGAAGCATGATTTTGGTGTATATATGTATACATGATTTTGTAAGATTATTTTAATCTTATTTTGTGGGCTTACATATTATATACAATTATATTAAATGGCCAAATAATTAATGGGTTTATTTAAGTGTTTCGATTTATGTAAAAGGACCCTCGGATTTCTAAATAATGGTATGAGTCCATTGGGTGGGTACCGGATTTGGCCCAATAGGCTTAATGGGATCCTTTCTGGCCAAATAAATAGAGACTAGGTTATAGTCCCCAATACGCCAATTTCATTCAGTGCCTTTTTACGTAACTCTTCCCATCAGAGATAAGGCAAAACCCTAGATTCGCTGAGGAAGACTACGTACCTGCGGCTATCATTAGCTATCGTTTGAGATTCCGCAACAAGTTCGATCGCTACCATGGATTCAGGTATGTAACTAGAGTTCTTAATATCTTAGTATGACCGATCCCGACTTCTCAAGAGGATTAAAATCCTAACAAGTGGTATCAGAGCCTTGATCATATTAAGTTATGCCGATCGACTGTATATAAGTTACGGTCAGCGGTGTAATTCATGTATGTTCGCATATTTGGATTCAAGTACTGTATACGTTGAAAAGTCTGTGTTGTGGCCGTCTTGATATGTTGAATTGAAGATATGACTTTTCTATTTATCTTTTCATTTTAAACTAATATATATGCATGTTGTGCATGTTTGTAATTCATATTCTATTAGAACAACATTGATCGAATTGAAGTTCATGCGTTCATGTAATATGCGAAATTCGGTTTTATTGATTGAAAGTTAATTATATCTATGGTTTAGTGTGATACATGTTTTATATGTACGTATTTAAGTTAATATCAGTGCGAACAAGTTTAAGTGATCGCACATATATATTAAGGGTTAATAATGTTATATCATGTATAATATTAAGGATTGGCTTATACTTGGTATAATTTCGGATTTTAGATTAAATTGATTTAATCAACATGCTGCCAAAGTAATCTCTGTTGTGTAGATTTATTTGATTTGAAATATAAAGTTTTTGGGTGTGTTATTTATGTGAATATCAATTGGCCCAAAGGAAGGCTGATGTTTGGCCAGATAATAAATACACATGTGATAATAAATATTGATAATTATAAAGATATTATCTATATGAATAATAGTCGGTCCAAAGAAAGGCTATTGTTTGACCAGATTTGTTATCAATGTTTGAGTATTGCGTTAAGAGTACCCTTTACAATTGATATTTTAGTGGAAACACTAGATGTCAAGTTGTGCTAGGTATCTTGTATGAAATTTATTTTCTATGATTATTAATTGCATGTTTTTTCTTGTTCTCTGTGTATAGTTTCAGCAAATGCAAATAATGTTTCTGCTCAAGTTAGTTCCATTCCTATGCTCAATGGGACAAACTTTAAGGTCTGGAAAGAGAATGTGGAAATCGTTCTCGGATGTATGGATTTAGACCTTGCGCTAAGGACTGAGCGACCTGCTTTGGCTGAGGATCATTCCAATGAAGCGAAAGTTGAAAGGTGGGATAGCTCTAACCCCATGAGTCTAATCATTATGAAGCGCTCCATTCCGGAAGCGTTTCAGGGCTCTATTTCTGAGAGCACTAAAGCCAATGAATCCCTGAGGCAATTTAACAATATTTTGCCAAGAATGAGAAAGAAGAAGCAAGCAATCATTTAACTGCTCTGATTTCTATGAGGTACAAGGGAAAAGGAAACATAAGGGAGTACATCAGGGAGATGTCAAATCTTGCTAGAAAACTAAAGGCACTAAAGTTAGAGATAAATGATGATTTACTTGTGCATTTAGTTCTTCTGTCTCTTCCTGCACAATTCAGTCAATTCAAAGTGCGTTATAATACTCAGAAGGAGAAATGGACTCTTTATGAGCTCATCTCACAATGTGTGCAAGAAGAGGACATGATCCAGAGAGATAAGACAGAAAGTGCTCATTATGCATCAGACTCTCAGAATAACAAAAGGAAGAAGGCTAAGGTTACTGTAACACCTCCTTCCTACCCTAGAGGTATTACCGCCAATAACCCCGATTAAGAATAAACCGAAGCTACCCAAAGCTTTAAACTGACTGAACAAACTAAAAATCCAAAAGTTGGATTCATTTAAATCATAACCAGAAAATAATAAAATGTTGCAAAAGAACTTAATCTTTATTACTTCAACCTTACAAAGTTTAAGAAGACATTATAGCGGAATAAATACAAATGATCTTAAAACAACATTAGCTTTTATGACAAGATGATAGAACAATCTAGATGATAGAACAATATTCTATCTGAACAAAACCTTTAGTATGTAAACTCTTAGCTTCTTCTTTTCCAACATAACTTTATAGTGGCCCATCCATAAACTTCGCTCAAATACAACTTCTGGAAACTTTTCTTCAACTTCTAGATCCACTTCTCAAAACAACTTCCAAGAAATACCTGATGTGTCGTATACAACGGTGGACACCAACCGATCATGCAATTGAATAAAGTGGTCGGGTCAGTCTAATGAAAGACTAAGCAAGTGGAGAAATTGACTGGTTCTTATGGTAGTGACTAAACATATTGGCATCGAAATCCGAATAACAACCGGTCGATGATCCAACAGTTAGCAGTCCCATAGAGGATAAGAATGAGGCATGCATAATCAAGAGAGAGGACACCGCAACTTGTGGTTCCTTTATGAAACATGAATAATTGTTGGAAACTCAAATTAATCACATCACATTTTGAAAAGCCTTCGTCGACTAATCAGATTGACTTAATCAAAGTTTGATTAAGAATCATTCATAACCGGGAGTAAGAATGGTTATCGAATAGATCAACCATTCGGGTATATTAATGTGCCTAACACACTTATCTTATATTACTTTCAAACTTTTCACAAACAAGTTGACATCTTTTAATCGGCTCGAACTACTGCCGATGGAACACAATACTATCGAGGTCAGAGGGCATGTTTCATCCTTGAACAACGAATAGTACGGATCCCAATGATGGAGAGATTAGAGGGCCTGTTTCATCCATAATCCTCTACCAACACTTATTAACAAATGCACTTAGCTAGAGTGCATAGTCGCCCCTCAAGCGTAGAGCGGGCCAATGGTCATGACCTTAGTGTTAGGGGGTCAATATTGATACTGCCTAACATGAGTTTTAAAGAGATGCTTCCGAGACTAAGCTCACATCCCTGGACTGGGTTAATCTATATCAATGTCTCAGTATGAGACAACTAAACAAACAAGGTCACACACAACGGACCTAAATCCAGTTCTAGCGCGAAACTGAATGAATAACAATATGGTCATTATTTCTAACAAAACAAAAACCTATAATATTTTATTAATCATACAAGTTGTTCCCAACGCAAATCTTAAATGGGATCAATTCCTCATTTAATAACAATAATACAAGAGGGAACCGTCCACTTGCCTTAGAAGGCGTGCTCAACGTCCTTAGCAATTCAACAGTAATCTTTATCACCCTTCTGCCAAATATAACAAAATATTTCTCAACAACGAGCTCATGGATACACTTCTTAGTTGTATTCTCAACTCCTACAACTTCCTAATCGATAAACGATTTGATTTCGTATATCGACTATATAATAAATCCTTAGCTATCAGGCTTTAAGGAGCCATCTTGGCGAAATTATAACTAATTATCCGCTTCACTTTTGAAACAATTTTCTAAATAAAAATTGTTCATTAGCAACAGTTCTTAAAGGTGACCAAATCTCGGATCAAACGGATTAACAATGAATCCCGAGTAATTATCCGAAGTCCTTTACCTGCCAATCGGTGTCAAAACTTGTATTCGCTATAACTGAAGATCATGACGTCCGTTTCTCGAGCGGTTTGAACCTATGAGACCGTATCAACGTCAAGATTATAAAAACCATAAATTTAATTATCAAAGCGGAACTGAAAGGCCCTTACGGTGGCTCCGCAACCAACCCGCTAATTAATTTCGATCGTAATCACCTTCACTTGAGCCCATGGATCGTTTGGCTCGATAG
Source organism: Fallopia convolvulus (assembly GCA_964016875.1). NCBI lineage: Eukaryota > Viridiplantae > Streptophyta > Magnoliopsida > Caryophyllales > Polygonaceae > Fallopia > Fallopia convolvulus. The sequence continues at coordinate 59,339,820 of OZ024720.1, read as the reverse complement.
TGGCTCGATCACCTAGCCCAAGGGTGATTGGGTGATGCCCGGTGGCGGACCTTGCGGTGGGTGGTGGTCGGAGGAGCTAGCGATCGCCCGCGACGTCGCGCGGCGAGGCTAGAAGGTGACCAAAGGTGTTGAATTCTTTTCTCCCGAGCCAGTCGCTCCGCCTGATTCTCCTACTGGTTCTGGTTCCTCTCTTGCATCATCCCAAGCCCAAGGAAATTCAGAGAGGAAGAAGATGAGAGGTGGCAGAGGTGGATGAGCAGAGAAGATTGTCGGCGGTGAAGAAGAGTTCGAATTCTTCCCGAGTCCGTCGTCGTCCTGATTCTCTCCTCTGGTTCTGGCTTTCAGTAGCAACAACGCTCAACACTCAAGGAGATGAAGAAGAAGATGAGGCAAAAGAGGTGGACGGGGCAGAGAAGATCGTCGGCGGTGTAGAGAATTCTTTCTCCCGAGACCGTCGTTCTCGATCTCGCTCCATCCTCCTCCTCTGTCTTTATCCGAAAGTTCGAGCCCCCTACTTAACTCTAACTCCCTAGTTCATTCTTTACTAAGGCATGGAAAAAATGATTTTAAAACTCAAAACCCGTCTCGGAACGGGACTCGCGTTAAAGCGGTAAAATTATGTACCTCGGGTGAAAAAACTTACTAAATATAAAACGTCCCGTAAATTATGTAGACCAATAAAACCAATTTTCCATGATTTTATCTTTCTACCTTCAATTTTTAAGGCTTCTGTTTCGTATTTTAAAACCTTTACAATACATAATTAAAAAGACGGCTTATCTAATAAATATTCTTTTTCCAATGAAAAATCCTAGAATTCACACCGATCCATAAAACCATTTCTTTGTGATTTTTAGGATATCACCAACAATTTTCTTCGATTTAAATTCCGACAATAATATTGGATTAAGCGTCAAAACGGACAAAGAGGTTAAAAGGATATCCGAGAAAAATTCAAAAAAATATCCTTAAAAACGACGTTATTACAGATACTGCAGTTGGGACACATTTGCATTAAAAGGTGAAAAAGCAAGGTGATGAACTCACTTGTTTCTTCTGCAAGAAAGGTGGACATATGAAGAAAGATTGTCCTAAGTATGCCGCTTGGCGTGAAAAGAAGGGTAAATGTCTCACTTTGGTTTGTTCTAAAGCTAATTTATCCTTTGTGCCTATTGACACTTGGTGGGTAGATTCTGGTGCTACTACTCACATTTGTATGTTAATGCAGGGTTGCCTGTGGAGTTGACCGCCAAATGATGCTGAAAGATTCATCTATGTGGGCAATGGCAATAAAGTTCATGTGGAAGCAATAGGGCATTTTAGACTACGTCTAAAGACTGGTTGTTATTTGGATTTAATGGATACTTTTACAGCTTCGTCTTTTAAGCGGAATTTGATTTCTATTTCCTCTTTGGACAAAGGTGGTTACCGTTTTGGTTTTGGAAATGGATTGTTTAGTATCTCTTTGAATTCAAATGTTATTGGTACTGGTATTTTGATGGATGGTCTTTATATGCTATAAGTTGTTGCTTCCCATGATGAAATCCTGCATACTAATTGAAAAGGTACAAAGTGTAAATTAAATGAGAATGCTGCATCATTATGGCATAAGCGTTTATATCACATCTCTAAAGAAAGAATAAAGAGGCTTGTGTTAGATGGGATTCTTGATTCCCTTGATTTAACAGACTTTGAGGTCTGTGTTGAGTTTGTTAAGGGAAAATTAACAAACACAAGGAAATTAAGTGCGAACAGAAGTTCGGAGGTCTTAGAACTAATTCATACGGATATTTGTGGTCCATTCCCTACAACCGCTTGGAATGGTCAACAATACTTTATTACGTTCATTGATGATTACTCCAGATATGGGTACTTATATTTGATAAGTGAGAAATCAAAAGCCTTGGACGTTTTCAAGTCTTATAAAGCTGAAGTTGAGCTTCAACTAGGTAAGAAAATTAAAGATGTCAAATCTGACCGTGGTGGAGAATACTATGGCTGATATGATGGATCAGGAGAACAGCGTCCATGACCATTTTCTATCTTCCAAAAGGAATGCGGAATCGTCCCACAATACACTATGCCGGGAAAACCTAGCATGAATGGTGTTGTTGAGAGACGAAACAGAACACTTTTAGACATGGTGAGAAGTATGATTAGTCACTCTTCTTTACCTGAATCACTTTGGGGAGAAGCATTGAAGACTGCAGTATATGTCCTTAACAGAGTACCTAGAAAAGCAGTAGCTAAAACCCCATATGAAATGTGGACTGGGAAAAAGCCCAGCATAAGGCACTTACACATTTGGGGATGTCCAACTGAGGCTAGACCATATAAGCCTAGTGAAAAGAAATTGGACTCTAAGACAGTTAGTTGCTTTTTTGTGGGGTATGCAGAACGCTCCCGAGGGATAATGTTTTATGATCCCACTACCCGATCCTTCTTTGAGACGGAAAATGCCAGATTTCTTGAGGATGTAGAATTTGGGGGGAAAGAATTGAGGAACGTCACTTTTGACGAAGTTGTCCCTATAGAAGAGGAATTTATTTCTCTGCCTAATGTGGTTATTGAAAATGATCAAGAAATAAATCCTGACATTCTTCAAGAACCAATTCAAGTTTTGCACAATAATGAAGTTCCTCCCATAGAGCAAATTCATCAACCTCAAGAAGTGCCATTAAGGAGGTCTAATAGAGAGAGAAAATATGCAATTCTAGATGACTACATTGTGTATCTTGTAGAACAAGATCGAGGATCCTTTGGGCGTGATTCCGGATGAATATTTTGCGTACCTTAGGGAACAAGAAGATTCTGTAGGAATTGCAGAGGATGATCCAATCAATCTTCGTGAGGCTCTTCAAAGTTCTAATTCTCTAAAATGGATCAATGCCATGAAAGATGAGATGAAAACCATGAAAGACAATGCAGTTTGGGATCTTGTTGAGTTGCCAAAAGGTGTGAAACATATTGGTTGCAAATGGATATTTAAGACCAAAAGGGATTCTAAAGCCAACATCGAAAGATATAAGGCTCGTCTAGTCGCGAAAGGATTCACTTAGAAGGAAGGTATTGACTTTAAGGAGACCTTTTATCCAGTCTCATCTAAGGATTCTTTTAGAACAATAATGGCACTTGTAGCTCATTTTGATTTAGAGCTGCATCAGATGGATGTAAAGACAGCGTTTCTTAATGGAGACATTGATGAAACGATTTATATGGTGCAACCAGAAAATTTTGAGTCCAAAGATTCGAAATCTATGGTTTGCAAGTTAAAGAAATCCATTTATGGTCTTAAACAGGCTTCAAGACAGTGGAATCATAAATTTCATCAAGTGATTACCTCATTTGGTTTTAAGGTAAATAAGGTTGAAGATTGTGTCTATCAAAATTCAGTGGGAGCAAATTCATTTTTCTGGTGTTATATGTTGATGACATACTTCTGGCTTGTAACAGTGTATAATTATTGCATCAAACCAAGAGTTTTCTCACTATAAATTTTGAGATGAAGGATCTTGGGGATGCCTCTTTTGTTTTAGGTATAAAGATACTACGAGATCGTTCTCAAGGTATCCCTGGGTTGTCACAAAAGAGCTATATCAAAAAGGTACTAAGCAGATTCGGTATGAAAGGTTGTGCATCGACAGATACACCTATAACTAAGGAAGACCAATTTAGTCTCAAGCAGTGCCCCAAAAATGACCTTGAAATACGGGAGATGAAGAAGATTCCTTATTCCTCTGTGATATGAAGTCTGATGTATGCTTAAGTTTGTACTCGTCCCGATATAGCATTTGTGGTGGGACTTTTGGGCAGATACTTAAGTAACCCTGAATTGGATCATTGGAAAGTAGCAAAACGGGTTATGCGGTATTTGCAGAGAACAAAGGACTTCATGCTAACTTACAAGAAATTGGACAGTTTGGAGATCGTTGATTATTCTGATTCCGATTTTGCAGGATGCCTTGACAGTAGACGATCCACTTCATGCTATGTTTTTGTGTTAGCTGGAGGAGCTATATCTTGGAAAGGTGTCAAACAGACGCTTGTGCATAATTTTATCACCGGGTTGCGTGTGGTCAATGGTATTGAAAGATCGTTGAAGTTATATTGTGACAATAAGTCAGCAGTTTTGTTCTCCAACAACAACAAAAGCTCTGTGAAGGAGAAACACATTGACATCAAGTTTTTGTCATTGAAGGAAAAAGTTCAGAATGGTCAAATTTCCATAGAACATATCAGGACGGACTCAATGCTAGTTGATCCGTTGACCAAGGGATTGCCTCCTAAGGTCTTTCATGAGCACACTGCTCATATAGGTGTTGGCATCTTTTGAAATACCTTGGTCTAGTGGGAGTTTCTATGGATTTTCTAAGTTAAGTTTATGCATAATATGGATGTTATGATTTTTATTCATAATGTATTTCTGAACTTGTTTATGAAAGTTTTGGGTTGATCTCCAAATAAAGTAGGACTAGTTGGAAATAGACATGTTTTATGGAATCACATTGCATGTAATTTCCATGCCACTCATCCATATTTGATCTATGTCATTGAATATAGTAGTACGGTGAACACGGAAGGTTTAGTTATGATATTGGTTAACGAATGCCGCCGTGATCTCATATTATTATATGAGATGGACCAGATTGATATAAAGGAGAAGTTTGTAAGTTGAGCCAAGACGTGTACACATAAAGAACTTTGGGTAATATAATTGTTTTTGGTCATATGTAGCCCAAGTGGGAGATTGTAAGATTATTTTAATCTTATTTTGTGGGCTTACATATTATATACAATTATATTAAATGGCTAAAAAATTAGTCGGTTTATTTAAGTGATTCAATTTCTGTAATAGGACCCTCAGATTTCTAATTAATGGTATGAGCCCATTGGGTGGATACCGGATTTAGCCAAATAGGCTTAATGGGATCCTTTTTGGCCAAATAAATAGAGACTAGGTTATAGTTCCCAATACGCCAATTTCATTTAGTGCCTTTTGACGTAACTCTTCCCATCAGAGATAAGGCAAAACCATAGATTGGCTAAGGAAGACTACGTACATGTGGCTATCATTAGCTATCGTTTGAGATTCCGCAACAAGTTCGATCGCTACCATGGATTCAGGTATGTAACTAGAGTTCTTAATATCTTAGTATGATCGATCCCAGCTTCTCAAGAGGATTAAAATCCTAACAGATTCATCTAAGTTTCTTGTTATTCACATGGCATTCATATATTTTGTACATAGCTTTTATGGTGTTTAATTTTCAATATATGTAGAAAAGAATAAATTGCAAAAAAACTCGTAAATTAATGTAATTTTCGTAAAATTACTCGTACATAAGAAAATTATATAGTAGAGGTTTTCACAGTTAGAAATTGAAAGAATTCACACATGATGCTTGCTCAGGATCGATAGTGTGGCATTGGTGATCGAGCTAGAGAGGTAGTAGATGAAGATGTACGTTATTGCCAACTATTAATTATCGATAACCATCATTTTGTAACAAGTTCCAACAAGCTCACTATTAGCTCATAACATATATCAAGTTGTGTCTTAATTAACATGGGATGAAGGAGATATCAAGGAGGGTATATGAGGTTTTCGACCAAATGAAGGAGGGTCTAGGAGTTGGTAACAAGAGCATAATGAAGTTTGCTTTAATCTTAATACAAATAAGAAGAACAACCCAACTTAGATCGAAGCGGATGATCTTTGTGAAAAAAAAATCACAATAATGACAACGGAATGAAGTGTGTTGAGTATGAAAACATGGAAAGAACATTTACACATCCTTTGGGACTACAAGTCTAAGAGCTTTGGAAGTTTGGGACAAACTATGTACTTACAAGACTCGATGGATCCATGACCTTACGATCATTATTTTCTAGGGGGAAACACCGGCTATATGAATATACTCTCGTGATTCCGTCACCAAATATTATAATTAAATGTAAAGGAATGATTATGTAATAAACACTACATGTTAACGATTTCAAATAAAAATGACTTCTAGCCTCTTTGTTGTTAATATATTTTTTTGGTCATTACCACCCCAGTTTAGTGGAGAAGCTTTGCTCCATTAAACGCCTATGTCTGAAGTTCGAGTCTCGCGAGGACCCCTTTATTTTTTTGGGTGGGATCTGCTCTCCCAACGATTTCATTTCTCCTCTACTGAGAGTCGAGCACTCTCAGTGGAGGAGAAAATCATCTTAGGATTCTTATGCTGATATGGATAGTATTACTGATTTCAAGGGATATATAAAAATCATCCTCTTCCCTCAAACTTTAGACTTTGCATGATATCAACTTAATTTTATGATCTGATGCGAACTTGTCTCCAAAGGATTCGATTACATTGAAGGATCTCATTTTTAGACTGAGTATTAGGTCTCACTTGCAAACGCGGAAGCAATTATGAGTGACTTGAGGTCTTTTGAGAAGGAGATTGAGAAGTAAGAAGAGATAACAAGTGATCAGCCAAAGGGATGGACGATCTAGAGGAAGAGATTGGGAGGGTTTGATGCACAAGAACGAAAGTTTGGAACAAATATGAAAGAGTCTCGTTATATTAATTCATTCATAAAGAAACTACACAGGGGGTGTGCCTCTTATATAGAAGAAGACACATAAAATCCTAGATCTAAGATGGGACTGGCGGTTAGGGCTAGTGCTCAGACTAGGCCCAATGTCGGGCAAGGTTCATAAAACATTTACTAAACTAAGCAACACATATTTAGAAATGTTCAAGATGGAAAGAAATGCTAAAAAGGGAAAATAAAGGATATATGGCATTGTTGTCATGACAAGAGTGTTACAACATGGCCATGACATATCTTAGTACGACGCGACAAGGTTGCGACTCACGCAAGGGTCTATCGCGCACGCTATGTGCAACACAGTGAGGCCCAAGCGCTCGCAATAAATTCAAGTGCCAACGTTGGGCAACGGCAAGGCTGGCACGGTGATGTCATGGTCCAAGGCTAGGATGTCGCTGGCTTGGGCCATTGGTATGGTCTCGGGCGTGTCATATCATGGAGTGTCTGTGGTGCCGATGGAGACGAGGATGACGGGTCTCGGCACGAGGTTTGGCGCGTTGTGTCACGCAAGAGTGCGTGTCACGATGGATTGGGTGGCCTCGGCTATGGAAAATTTGGAACTAAGTCATCTACTATGTAATCCCATGAGTTACTTCACTCATTGTCATATGATTTTGGGTTGTAATCTCATTGGACTTGTATGATAGGCTAGTTACTAGCACGACTCCAAACTTATTGGCTCACTAAACTTTATCAAAATACTTTGAAAGCAAGAACCTTTCCCAAAATCATTAGCATCCATGTAAACAATCAGCAGAACTCAATTCTTCGAGATCGAAGAGAAATTAGCAAAACTCAAGTATTTGAAATCAAAGCAAAATTCGATCAAAGGAAGACCGTAAAGGAAAAAGAAACAAGTAGAAGAATGATTTGGTAAACAAGACTAATAAGATCGAAAAAGTCAATTTGCCTAATATTATCATAGATTGTTTGAATTATGCCATAAAAGAACAGAGAAATGCAAGCTTGAAGAAAGAGTTCATTACTTTCATTGCCAGGATAGTGTTTACAAGAGAAGGCTATATGCAAATCATAGCTAGTTCTAGTGAACCCGAAACCTACCTCTCCCATATTTTCTCGCGGATGACATTATGTTCTTCGCGGAAGCGTCGGTGGAGCAATTTTTAATTGTTAAGAAGTGTTTGGACATGTTTTGTTTGGCCTCGGGGCAAAAAGTGAGCAATAGGAAGTCTATGATTTTTGTTTCAAAGAATGTCTCCCGGAGTACATGTAGGCAACTTAAGAGGATTAGCGGTTTTGGGGTTACTTAGGACTTGGGTAATTACATTGGTATGCCGATTTTGCATAAACCTGTCAATAAACATACGTTCTCCTACCTTGTGGACAGATTTAACAAGAAGTTGTCGGGGTGGAAGTCGAACATACATAGTTGTGTCGGGCATGTGACGCTTGTTAACTCGGTGTTGACTTCTCTTCCCGTGTTTACTATGTCCTCCGCTTTATTGCCCTCAAACACTTGTAAGGGGATTGATAAAATTAATACGAGTTTCATTTGGGGTAGTGCAAGGCAACAGAGACATATGCATAAGGTTGCTTGGGAGGAGATCGTTAGACCCAAAAATCAAGGGGGTTGGGAATTAAATCGATGCGTGAGCTGAATGTTGCTCTGATCGGGAAGCTTGTGTGGCGGTTTATCAATGAGGATGGAGATCTTTGGGTGTCGGTTTTGAAGAACAAGTATTTTGACAAGGCGCTCGTAAAATCGTCGGCATGTTCTAATTTATGGAAGTGGGTTAGAACAGGTGTGTCCGAGGTCATAATTAATGGCAACCGTTGGATGTTGGGGAATGGTGAGAGTATTGGTTTTTGGTCGGACACCTAGCTTCTTGATTTACCCCTGGCTGATGTTGCTAAGGCTATCATTGTTGTGGAAGTGTCAGGTACAACGGTTAGGAGCTACTGGCGGTAGGATAATTGTTGGGATTGGGCTGCGTTTTCTCATCTTCTGCCGACTGAAGTGTTGTTGAAGATGGCTGCTGTCACGGTCAGAACAGAGGAAAATGGGCTGGAGGACGAGATCAGTTGGAAGTATACAACAGATGGGAACTATACCGTTGCTTTTGGATATAGCTTGCTTAGTGGGAATCAAACCCGAACTAATCTGGATGTTGCCTTCTACAACAGAATTTGGAAGATTTTGACCACTGAAAGAGTGAAGTGTTTTGTTTGACTCGTTAGTAAGGGTGGGGTCTTATCCAATCATGAAAGAAGACGTTGACACATCGCCTTGGATGCTAATTGCGTTTATGGGTGTGATATTGACGAGACTTACGAACATATGCTTCGGTTTGCTTGTTGGATTTGAAGAAACATCTTAGAGGGGACTAAGATCGTAGATTTGGATTGGAACGCCATCTTCGCTACTACTATTTGGTGGATTTGGAAGTGGAGGAACTCGAAAGTGTTCAACGGCACGCCGGTGGCTATGGACAAGGGGATGTTTATCATTGATCGAGTGAGAGAGTCTTTCAAGGCTGCTGGTAAGGTTAATTTGTCAAATAAAGCGAGTGGCAAAGTTATGCAGGAGATCACGTGGACGGCGCCGGAAAGCGGGTGGACCAAAGTCAACACCGATGGTGCTGTTAGAGACGGACTGGCGACGACAGGAGGCGTCCTTAGAGATTTCTATGGCAAATGGTTGGGTGGTTTTTTGCATAATATCGGGTCCTGTTCGGTCCCAATGGTGGAACTCCGGGGAGTGTACAATGGGGTTGAAGTTGGCTTGGGACACCGGGCAACATCGGGTGGCTCTTGAGTTGGACTCTCAATTAATTATACATCTCTTGAGTTCCAAACTTAAGAGGAGTCGTCCTCTTTTTAGTCTGGCATCGAGGTGCCAAGACTTAATTAGTAGGGATTGAGTTATCCAATTCCGTCATGTGTATCTGGGGGCAAATGTGGTCGTAGATCACCTTGCCTCCCTTGCTTTTCAGTTTCCGCTTGGTATTCATGTATTGAGTGCCCTCTCCTGAGGGGATTTTTCTTTTATTGTTCGATGATATTAGGGGTCGGGCTGTCTCCCGTATGCTGACTACTTATCCCTTTTTTCTCTTTATTAATAAAACTCCCCTAGAGGGAACGGAGAGTGTCATCTCTCCTTTTATCAAAAAAAGAAAAGGAAAAAAGAAGTTCAAGAAACTATAAATAACAATTCTTATATGTACTAATCTTTATTTATTTTAGTTTTGGATCAAACTTGTATTAATCTTATACTTTATCCCATCGGAATTATAAGCCATTTTAGAAAATCACGCTTTAATTTTTGAACTAATAAAATGCCATGTAATTTAACATTTTTTTTTTTTTGATTTGGTAAGATTTAGGGTAGCCCAAGTACTACTTGGACTAGCCTAGAGCACCCGTGAGAACTGCCTGGATGCTCGAACCTAAGACCTCTTGCACATTGGCAAGAGGCTCAACCGTTGAGCCATGAGCACTTACTCATTTTAACATCCTTTTAACTTTGGAGGTTTACTAGTTGTACCCTTTCGTCGTGTCATGCACGACTACGACTCAATATTTTTATACATTTATAAATATAATATTTATAAGGAAAAATATAACATAAAATTTAATGTAAGTAATTTATTGTCTACATCAAGTTTAAAAATTATTTTGTTTTGTAATAAAATAAAACAAATCAAATTTAAATTACTAAGTTTAAAGTTGAGAATAAAGATGCATTATCAAATTAAATAATTTACAATTCTCTTTTTCCTTAACAATATTTAAAAAATAGGTATAATTTAAAAATATGAGATAAATTAAAACAAAAAATAAAATAAGATAAGAATAAAAAAATTATCACAAATAATAAGATAAGATTATAGTCGTCAATTTTTAATATTTTTTATCTATATTTTTGAAGTTATCACAAATAAAAAAGTAATTTTGATATATTTTTAATATCATTATTTTAATATAAGGTAGGAAAATATCGTGGAAGATATATTTTATCTTTATTTAAAAATATTAGTTATGTAAAATTACTCATAATCCCTATTTAAAAGATATTATCATTTATATGGATATTTTTATTTCAAAGATATATATATATATATATATATATATATATATATATATATATATATATATATATATGATCATTAGTACATATTATTTTTTATCTTTTTTTTAATTTATCTTATACAAATATAAAAAATCTAATATCTTTTTTTATCTTGATTGATCAAATTTACTAATATTATTTTATCTTTATGTTTACTTGGAGATAAATTTTTACATAATTTAATATTTAAAATTATTATTTTAATAAAGGGGTGATGTGACGCAATATGGTGTCAGAAATTGCTTCGGCTTTAGTTATTAGTAATAGATATATTGATCTTAGTCATCAACATAAAATTATATCTTTTTCTCAAAATTAAAAATATATCAACATAAAAGTATTTACTATTTAAAATTATATCATTATATAGATATAAATTTTATACTTGGAGCTCAACCCTTGTTAAAATATAACAAAAAATATTAAGACCCTAAATCTTGTTAAGAGATAAAAATATTAAATTAATATGGAAAATATCATCTCATAGGAATTTATGTATATAAAAAATTATATAAATATGTTATCTATTGTAGTAAACTAAAAATCTATAGATAGAAAATTATATACATAAAGAATTATATAAGCATGTTATCTATTTAGTATATATAGCGAATACTATAAGTTGTTACAAAATTTATTAAAATATAATTTCACGTTAATTTATTCAAAAATGCCACGTGACGCAAATTTTACAACACACTTGGGTTCTGCTTTATAATGTACTACCAAGACCCGGTCGTGCCATGCACGACTATGACTTGGTAATTTTTTTTATGAAGGAAGCACTCGTTGATTAATTAATTTATATGTCATAGAGATATTAAAGATATTACGTATGGATAGTTCAGACTTCTCATTAAAAAAATAATGATAGAAATAAAAGATGATGATGTACAATTATATAATATTTAAATTTTATCCATAAAAAAGTAGTAGATCATTGTATGTTAGAGATATTATGTATGTATAGTTTCATATTTGCCATTGAAAAAAGATAACGATACATATTAAAGATGATGATGTGCAATTATATAATACTAGAACTCCGTCGCCGACTCCCTTGCTAGCTTTGCCTTTTCATTTCCGTTTGGTTTGCATTTTCTTGACGAGCCGCCTTTGTGTGTTCGGTCGTTATTATTGGACGATGTTGGGGGTAGGGCGATCCCCCGACGTATCGCTTGTTAGCCCGTTTTTTCTCTTGTTTTATGCTTAAGGGCTCGCCCTTTTCCGACCAAAAAAAAATATAATACTAGTTTTACCCGTCGTACCATATACGACTACGATTCGATATTTTATAAATATTATAAATAGGATATTAATAAATAAATAAAAATATAATATAAACTTTAATATAAGTAATTTATTGTTCGTAGAATGTATATAATTTTTTAATCAAATATTATATTCTTCCTATTTTATTACTTTTCATGTACGTAAATTTAGAGTTTATAAAATAATTCAATATCTATTAAATATTTTATTATCCATTTTATTAATTTTAAAAAATTTAACTATTTATCATTAATTTTTTATAAAAGAAAATCACTATATTTCTATAAATAAATTCGTCAAAAGATATATGATAAAATATTTATATTTATTTTAAAATATTTAAATATTTTATCTTTAATTTTAAATACTTGTATAAGGAAGCTTTCAAAAAATATTGTTATAATAAATAGATTTTTTTTTGATGTTAGAGATAAATTAAATAGTTAAAAAGAATTTAATAGAAAGAAGTTATAATAATAGAAATAAAAATTAATTTTTTAAATATGAGGTGGGGCTAGAATCGTTCTGGTGGCTCAAAAAGGTACACATTTAATATATAAATTATAGAAATTACCTATTTTTTTATTTTTAAACATTATAACTATTTATCATTAATTTTTTATTATAAAAGAAAAAAATATATCTATAAATAATTTTGTGAAAAGACATCATGCTAAAAGGTGAAAGATATTTATACTTATTTAAAAATATTTTAAATTTATTATCTTTAATTTTAAATATTTGTATAAGGAAGTTTTCAAAAGATATTATGTGGTATAGTTAGATGGACGACAAATAGGATAGAGAGATTCGAGTTTAGTAATATTATATAGATTACTCTAGAAAAATGAGTTATTCTTTATTGAAAAAGCAAATATTAACTTTAGTTGTTTAATCAAATTTAATTCTTGTAAAATGACTCCTAATTATCAGATCGGAGGGAGTATATATATGTAGAATAGGATGTGCACACATTAGGAGATGCTTTTTGTGTGGTATGAAGTGTATGAACACGTTGGGATATAAAAACACTCAAGTAAAATTAACGCCAACTTTTATTTTTCGGTCAGAAAATTTAAAAAAAAAACGCCAACTTTCAGAAAAGAAATAATAAAAAAATAAATAACGGTAGCAGTAAGACTGGGAAGCGTGAAGCGTAACGTGGTTTCTTCACCGTCTTCCCCGCACTCCTTTCCTTTTACCCCTTTTTCCTTCTCTCTCCCAAAATTCGTTACTCCCTTGACTCTCTCTCTCTCTCTCTCTCTCTCTCTCTCTCAATGTGCAGATTCCTCCAACCACCACCGTCGCCTCCGCCTCTGCCGCCGCTCTGATCGGATGATCACTCAGCACCTCCCCCTTCACTAATTCACATGCATCCATTTTGCTGCATCTCCCCAATGTCCGATCCCAATCTGCCCCATTTCTCTCCAATGCCACCATCTCTGCCTCCCTCCTCTTCCTCCTCCGCCACCGCCTTTCCTCGGCGTAACGGCACGCGATCCGCGACGAATCATAAAGCGGCGTCGTTCGCGGCTGCGCCCGAAGGGATCCGGAAGTTTTCGCTGTCGGCCAGGGAGAATAGGAGTAGCGTCAATCGCCTCCAGCGTCAGTTGTCGGCAGTCGATGCTAGGGAGGTCAAGATCAATGATATCGTTGGGAATGGGATTTCTGGAGTGCTCTATAAGTGGGTGAATTACGGCAAAGGCTGGAGGCCGAGATGGTTTGTTTTGCAGGATGGTGTTCTGTCTTATTACAAGATTCATGGTCCTGATAAGATCTCCGTGAGTCTGGAGACTGAGAGAGGTTCCAAGGTTATCGGTGAGGAGTCGTTTCGGAGGATGGCTAGGCAGAAGAATGCCTTTCCTCAGCTTCGTCGCAAGGCGTTTGGTGAAGTTCATCTTAAGGTTTGTGGAGATGTCTTTCCTTCATATCTAATAATTCGATGTTTTTCTGATTACTTTGCTGCTTATCTCATCTGAGCCCTATGTCAATTTGGTGAATGAGATCAGCTTCTGGTTGACTGATTTGATTTCAAGTTCAACATTCTAATCTTTGGTTTTGGATCCTCTGATTTTTTTCTCTTCAATTCATTCCGATTTCATTTTAAATTGTTGAACAGAAGATCTGATCATCAATATCTAACTCCAGTTCATTTCTTATTTTGACTGTACCTCTAATCTGGTTGGTGTTACACTGTTAATTATTTGCCTATATTAAATTACTCCGTTTGAGCTGGTTTAATTCGTTTATGATATGGACTTTTCGTCATTTGATTTGAGTTAACGAAAGCTGTTTCTCATCCTCACCCCCTTCACATCGGGTGATAACAGAGTACTTTCAATTTGGTTTCTTAAATGCATAAGATTAAGCAGAGGAAAGTGGTCATTTATGAATCCAACCTTTACTGCAATCTTTTTGACAAAAATGTACCATTTCACGTACCCTTCATACTTGGATCATTTGGAGAAAGAAAAAAAACAAAGGATGAAGAACACAAACACCATCTATGAATTCCACTATGGTCTTCTGACAATTAAAATTTTCTGCGCATAACATACTAACTGGTTTTAGATCTGATAAGATGAAAGGAAGAAAGAAACTTATTTGCACCCCCAAAAATGAAAGGAAGAAAGAAACTTATTTGCACCCCCAAAAATTACTTATCAAGGAATAATATTGATACACCCAGTCATGGATTTCAGGAAGTAAGTTCTTATAACCATTGGTTTCCTCGATTTTATCTCCATTCTTATTCCTTTAGTGGTAACTTCTGCAGGTTTCATCAATTAGGGAGAGTAGATCTGATGACAACCGGTTTTCCATTTATACTGGCACAAAAAGGCTACATTTGAGAGCTGAGTGTCGTGAAGATCGAGCCGCATGGATGGATGCATTGCAAGTTGTGAAGGACATGTTCCCCCGAAAGGTCGACAGTGAGTTTGTGTCGCCTGTAGACAATGGTGTTGTATCAACTGAAAAACTGAGGCAGCGGCTACAGGAAGAGGGTGTCGGTGAGTCAGCTATTGAGGGTAGTGAAAAGATCATGAGGGGTGAGTTTGCAGCAATGCAAAAGAAGCTTGTGTTACTCCAGCAGAAGCAATGCCAACTGTTTGATACACTGCGGCATTTAGAGGTATACAAGTATTGTGTTTTCTTCTGCGTGTAGAATAGATTCTAATTTTTTTTTTTTTTTTCACACATGTGCTTCTCGTAAAAGTACCCCATGTTCATTTTTACAAGAGAAGTAAATAAAATTGAATTTTGTTCGCTGAAGTTGAAACGATATAATCTTGGTTGGCTCATGTTGAACAATGATTATCTTATCTCTATTAAGTCTGTGGGAGCCCAACTAGTAACGTTTGTCTACACCTCCAAGTTCATAAACTCCACGCAAAAAATTGTAAAAACTCTGGTTGAAGAGATTAGAGATGTTTTTAGAATCTAACCAATTTTGTCTTGGTTGGTTCATAATGAATTTTGTTTGCTGTAGTGAACTTATGCCGTTGTTTGTAGACAGAAAAGGTTGATTTGGAGAATACTGTTGTTGATGAGAGTCAAAAACATACAAAACAGCTGGGTGCTTCTTCTAGTTCTAAGCAAGACAAAGACAGTGGTATGCATCATTCCAGTGTTCTATCATACTCTGCTATATGTTAATAACTGTTAAATTTATAGCCTGATTTTCCAGTCATTCTTTGAAAATCAGGGATGTATATGTCATTATTTTAATCTCAATTTTCTCATGAGCCATGTCACATGATACCTTTTTTACATTTTTGCATATATCTACTTAATGTTTATGACTAAAGGCTTCTTTTATACTCTTTTTTTCTCTTAAGTTTATGTACATAGGAGTGGCACTGAATTAGCTGAATTTTGTGTGCTCAGTTTAATTTCATGTTTTGAATCAATTTGCTAAGAACTGCTGGAAGCAATGGCCTAGTATATAGTGGTTTACAAAGTTCTTGGATACATTCCACATATATTACTTTGTTATTTTTACACCTTTTGCTTTTATGCAAAATTTAGTTGGCTCTTGATCAATATATGCTATTCTTCTGCAGTAGAAGCAACTGCTAGTGAGTCTGATGAAGATATTGAAAGATTTGATGCCGCAGAGGATGAAACAGATGAAGAAGAGAATGGTTTCTTTGATACTCGTGACTTTCTCTCATCATGTTCTTTAAGGAGCAGTGATTCTGATATGAGGATATCATCGTTTTCATCTAATGATGATGTTCATGTTCCTGAATCTGATGATGATTTAGATCCTACAATTAGATCTGCCGGAACTAACTTTCCTCATATCAAACGAAGGAAAAAACTGCCTGATCCGGTTGAAAAGGAGAAAGGAGCCAGCCTTTGGTCAATGATTAAGGATAACATTGGGAAAGATCTCACGAAAGTTTGCCTTCCTGTGTATTTTAATGAACCTATCTCATCTCTCCAGAAGTGTTTTGAAGAATTCGAGTATTCATATCTTCTTGATCGAGCCAATGAATGGGGTAAAAAAGTAAGATTTGAACTTTAAATTTTATTCTAGTCCAAGTAGTCTTTTATTTTTTCATTTTTGCATATATGGCTTTCATGATTCTGATCAAGATATTGTGTCATTTTTGAATCACTAAAATTACTCTGAGCCTCCTACAATAACATGAATTTTCAGATCCTTTGCTTCATTTTGGTGATATGATTTGACATTGGATCATACAAGAATCATCATTTTCTCTAAGTATCTGCAATTGTGAAGATATTTGTTCTGGCCATTTCCGTCTGTCTGATTTCAGTTTCATTTTACTCTATATTAACGTGTTTCACCCTTGCTAAATAAGATTTCTCATACTCAAGCATTGTTTATGTTCAGAATTTCCCTCTTTACTCTTGTGAGTTTTAAGTACTCAACGATTTCTTTACTTTTGAGCTTGGGAATAAGTGGACTATTATCTTGATTTTCTACTGCAGAGACTTATTTTCTCACCGGACCATATTTTACATACATTAGGTAATGGGTCTGGGTTGAGTTTGGATATTATAATTTTTCTTTTCTGAGCTAGTTCCTGGGACGTTGAACAGCAGCATGCATTGATTCTTTTTTAATCATGCGAGTAAACTGTAATTTCCGTCTTGACCTTAGCACGTCTTTCCAGTACCATTAGACACCAGGCTTAAAATCAATCCCCAAGCGATCTCCCTTTACTAATTTGCCCATTTGTGGATTCGTGGAGCAATACGAACCTTATTGCATGCTAAAGTTTTCTTTAATCCTTGCTCACCCTCAAGTTTTGATCTTGCAAGAGCACACCAGGCAACGTCTTTTTTTTATCCTTCTCCTTTCCCTCTTTCAGTTCCGCGATAAGGCTCTGCACATACATCGGATTTTGTTAACAGCCTCCTTGAGTAACACAAGCACTAGAAGCTTTGCTGGCCCTGTTTTTTTTTCTTTTTCTTAATATCTTTATTATAGTTAAAACTTAATATGAAGCACTGACCATTGTAGAAGTTTCTAACCCAGATTATAACATCTTGGTGTTTACCAACCACTTTTCAGGGTAACAGTCTAATGAGAATTCTTAATGTGGCTACTTTTGCTGTCTCTGGATATGCTTCGACTGAAGGAAGAATATGCAAGCCCTTCAATCCATTGTTGGGGGAGACATATGAAGCTGAGTTTCCGGATAAAGGCCTTCGCTTTTTCTCCGAGAAGGTGTTTATTCTTAATTGATAGTACTGAAGTATGCTATATTCATGTCTGCCTATTTGTAACAATATCGAAGCTGTGCTGTGTTTTTTATTTGACCTTTGAGGTATATGGTATCATTGGTATGGCATTTTGGGACACCTATCATGATGTTTGGTGAACATGCTAATATTGCAAATGGTGCTGCTAAGGTAGTTGATTAAGGCATCATAAAGTAACTGATAAAGTATTAATGTGCTCTCCTCTATAACATCTAAACCACCTATCCCATCCTACTGGCTTTTAATTTTAATTTGTGAACTGGTGAATGGAAAGATTGGTAAATAAACTACAGATGTCACTGCAAAACTGAGGGTCAACAGTATGGATCTTGTATTTTATCTTGATGGCATTATGTTGTGTTGCATTAAAATTCTGGCCAATCTGAGCAGATAAATTTCATTGTTGGGTTACAAAAAAGTTCTGCCATATCTGTGTAGTTTAACTTGTTATGAATTATGTAGTGATATCCCTTTTTTGAGTCAGGTCAGTCATCACCCTATGATCATTGCCTGTCATTGTGAGGGATCTGGATGGAGATTATGGGGAGACAGCAACATAAAAAGCAAATTTTGGGGCCGTTCAATACAACTTAATCCAGAAGGTGTTTTGACTTTGGAATTTGACGATGGCGAAGTTTTCCAGTGGAGCAAGGCAAGTCCTAGACGCTGACTGTGTCCTTCTCTTTCAAGTTTGTAGTATGTTAATGTACGTTGTCCTTAACACTGAAGGGTCCTCCCTAGCTTCTAATATGATGATGAAATTTATTTTGCAGGTAACAACATCCATATACAACCTTATACTAGGAAAACTATACTGTGAGCACTATGGAACAATGAGTATTCAAGGAAATCGTGACTACAGTTGCACGTTGAAATTTAAAGAGCAGTCCATTATGGACCGAACTCCTCGCCAGGTTCTGTATCCATCTTTATCTCATCTCTTTCATCTTTCCATGTTCAAGCAAGATGGCTCTTCCAGTAGTAACTTATTCATCTTTCATTGGGTCTTTCGGGCGCATCCTTCTGACATGTGTAGGCTATGGGTGCCCCCATCTTGACCCCCCAGATCCTGCTGGAGTGGGACTTTACTGGGCAATGATGTTGATGTTGATTTTTTTTAAATAATCTTCTCCTGTTGATTTAAGATTTAAAATCTTGTGGGTATATTATACATGTATAGACATCCTAGACAATGGAAGTAGATAGCTTTTGTCCTTCCACAATTAGATTAGAGGAAATTTGGCCATCTTTCTAGTTAGACATACAGTCATCAGTAATAAAAAGTCAGAGAACCTCCACATAAATTAAAAAAAATTAGGCTCCATCCAGATGTGTTGACATGCAAATCAGATACGCTCCATGTAAAGGTTTAAACTTGAAATTTTATATAATAATAAGATTGGGAATGAGAAGCTTTTCATTGGGCTTAATCATTTAGATGAAATTTTCAAAGGGGGCATATAAAGTCTGCTTTCCTTGTTTTGTCTCTAAGTAAAAGGATTTTGTATTACCTGTTAATTTCATTGAGTTGTGAATGTGATATCCTAGAAAATGCAGAAAACATTCTGGTAGCCATGCCTTTGCTTATTTCAGATATGCAAGTGCTCCTTAAATTATGAAAGCAACATCCGTTGTGCAGGTACAAGGTGCAGTACAAGATAAAAGTAAGAAGACAATAGCAACTCTGGTTGGAAAGTGGGATGAAAGCATGTATTATGTGAATGGAGGGAAAGGAAAAGGAGTGGAAAACACCCACTGTTTGTGGAAGCGAGGCAAGCCTCCTAAATTTCCTACTAGATACAACCTCACTCGCTTTGCCATCATGCTCAATGAGCTTACTCCAGGCCTCAAGGTAATTTCTGCATAAATAGTTATTGAATTCTTCTCTATAGCATGCCTCAGTAAACGGGTTTTGTTAATGTCCACGTCCAAATATCCAATCAATAACCTATGCTAACCATTTTCCCCTGAATATTTCATTATGTTAAATGCTGATACTCATTTTCATTTTTACAACTTTCCATAGGAAAAATTGCCACCTACAGATTCAAGATTGAGGCCAGACCAGCGATACCTTGAAAATGGAGAATTTGAAAAAGCTAATGCTGAAAAATTGCGTCTAGAGCAGAGGCAGCGGCAGGTAAAGAGAAACTCTCCTTGACTTCATCTTGCTTTCATTTTTCTTTGTATGAGAAAATTATAAAATTGCAATGTAAACAAGCCTTAGAATTGATACTCTGTTCCGTCTGATGTAGATACAAGGATCAAACCCCAGTTTTCCATTTCCGATAAATCTGATCTGAAACAAACCTTTTGAGACTACGAATTGCACTCAATTACCCCAGATGCTTAGTTTGATGGGTTTTACTTGAAATTGTAGGCCAGGAAAATGCAAGAAAGAGGATGGAAACCACGGTGGTTCGCCAAGGATAAACAATCCGATGTGTACCGTTACATCGGTGGTTACTGGGAATCCCGGGAACGAAGAAACTGGGAGTCATGCCCCAATATATTTGGTCAAATTCCAGCCGAGGTACTGGAATGATTTTTTAATTTTTTTTCCCTTTTGCATTTTCCAATTATATAGTGAAGTCAGAGTTAAATCCCTTTTCCAAGGCTAAACAATCTTGTTTATCTTCCTCTTTGATTTTTCTTTTTTCCTTCTTCCAATCCAATTGTTGCATAGTGATGTCAGAGTTAGATAGGTATTTCATCTTGGTTTTCTCATTTTTTGAGAATTGGAAATGTGTGGTTGTACACTTGTATGTAGTCTTAGATCATGATTTTGGAAAGAAAAATAATCCAAGCATTTGTATCATTTTCAAAGTAAAAAAAATGTTACAAAAAATGAAATGTCTCAATTTGTTGTAATCGCCCTGTTTTTATTTTTAAATTCTGACATTGACACAATTAAATTTTACAGTGGAACTTCGTTTGATACCTCCAAGTTTGTTACTTTTTCGGTTGATGACCTGAGAAAAAATTATTATGGATAGTACCCCGAATTCTTAAATTCGTTCGTTTTATACCTTAAATGATGATTTTTTTTGTTAGAAGAATAAGAAAAACGGTCTTCCTTTTCTAGATCTGGTTCTTCGTCTTCACCGAGTCGCGCAAGCTCTCTTTGTTACTTGCATTTCTTTCAATCCTTTCTGTTCATTCCTTTCTGAGAGCGTATTTGACCTAACTTCCCCGCTTTCTATTTATAGTGGTCGCTTCTTTCCTTTTGACGCTTTTGTCCTTTTACTCTTGGAGAGCATGATACTGTTCAAAAGACCAGCGTACCCTTTTTTGAAGCTTTCCTTCTTGGGACTCTGCTTGCCGTCCAAGACAATAGTAAAAAGTCCCTTTTGTCCTTCATTTAGTAGCCACATATTCAGATGGATCCCGGGAAATGTTTCCCTTACTTTTCCTGTATCTTTCCTGTATTCACTTGTATAAGGAATTAGTTCCAAGTGTTTGTCATTATCAAAACTTCGATTACTCGTATGGAGAAACCATTTAGTCCAACAATTTTCCCCTTTTTGATGATGACAAACCTATAAAAATGCAAGTCAGCTAAACAGGAAAGATAAAAGAGATTTGACACCAAATCAAGATAGCACGATGCTTTGTAGATACTAAGTTCCCCCTGAAAAGGACAAGCAGTTCAATTTTCCAAGATTTTTAAGCAAGATAGTTCCTCCTTAGCTTATGGTTCATTTATTTCTATATTCTCTTAAACACAACGCATCTCTGCATTTTTTCACTTTTCCCCTTTTGACATCATCGAAAAGAATTCAGGCAAAAACTGAAAAGGAAAAACAGGTGAAGCACAATCATACCTAGAGAATAAAAGTCAATGCATTCATATGAAAACAGTTTATACAAGCAAAGGGAACAGACAATCTTAAAACATTGAAGCGAGAGTTAGATGAGCTGGGAAGATTTGTAGAGAGCTTGTTCATGGTTTGGAGGAGGAAGGTAACTTCTGTGTCTAGAAGAACATCGAGGATTCGCTCATTGACCCCACACAAACGATTACGAGCTTGAAGAACTGTCGTGCAATCGCCATGTTCGATGAACAACCGTTGTTCAATTTCTTCAGGCTGTTCTTGGGAGTGCTTCATCCTTTGGATGTTGGACATGTCCATCTCTTCTCCAAGCTCTTCTTCCTCCTTTGGATGATAAACCTCATTCTTGATCATTATCTCCTTCACCACAGCAGCTTACGGAAGTCCATGGGTTTCCTTGGCGACACACTAAAACATATGCATTATCATTATCCGAGGCAGATTGATCTTTTCCTTGCGCAGGAACATATCGAGAAGAATAACATCGTTGGAATCAAGCGTTGTGTGCTTTTCTTGCCTGGGAATCACCACCCTGGTGATATACTGGTGCGCCATCTTACCCAGTTGACTCATTCCATGAGTCAGGACTTCCTTTACTTGAGCTGGAACATGACCAAGCAGTCTCTTGAAGATCATCTCCCTTCCATCAGTGTCTTGCCATGATCGTTGAGGAAGAGTATTGAAGCCTTCATTGGGTACTAGAAGGATTTTCTTGATGATGGCGTAGGAGAATGTGAACTCATTGTCTCCAAAGGAGCATCATACTACTAGGTTGAGTTCAGTTCCCTTGGTCAGTTCGAATTTTGAGTAAAAGAGTTTGATCTGAGCAAGATCAACCTTTGTTGGTTCTGAGCACAGCTTATTCCATCCTTGGAAATTTATGAGGTCTTGGAGTTCCTTAAAGTCATTTTCTTTCAGGAACTCTGCTGTGACCACCAATGGAACGACCAACTTCCTTTCCCTAGCTACAACAGTGCCTTTCTTCTTTGCTTCCTTCTCTGTTTCCACCTTTAGCTTTTTGTTCCCCCTTTTTGAACCTCGAGTTGCAATGTGACTAGATGTTGGTTCTTTGAATTCAAGCTGTAGGAGAGGTTCCTTGTGTTCCTCTACCTCGTCTTCATCCTCATCCACGTTGATTACAGCTTTTTGTGTGTTGAGTGCGTGGAGTTGCTCAGAAGCAAGAGGTGACAGTTCCTCTTCAGAGTCGTCTTCATCTTCCCCAAGTAATCTTTGTTTCCTCTTTTTGGTTCTTTGACCTATTGGAACTTTTGAGAGAGGATCTTTGGTGGGGGTTTCTTTAGGGGAATTGAGGAGGAAGAGGGTTGGAGTGTTGTTGTTCCCTGTACAGAGGGGAACTCTTCTCTCTCGATTTGGGAGAGAGTTTGATCAATATCAGATGTGGAGAGATCTTTGTGATAAGGAGTTGGAATAAGAGGAGCTTTTGTTAGAGAGGAAGGTTCCTTGGAACTTTGAGATAGGGAATTAGGGTTTGGATCTTGAGAAGTGGAGGAGTCCAGTGCAGGCCTTTTGGGTTTGAGACTATCAAAGATTTGAGTGTGCAATTTGGGAGAGGAATGAGAGGAATCTTTGAGTAGAGATGGATTAGTTTCATGGATTGTGGTTTGAACATCATCGATGTTGACGGTGAGGGATGAGGATCCATCTGGCCTTGTGGTAAGCACATGAATTTCAGATATGGGAGTTGTAGGAGGAGAGTTGGGAAGAGTGAGACCAGTTTGACCATCTTTCTTTCTCAAGATAGAGAAGAGACGTTCTTTGACGTTGAAGACATACTCAGGGGTATGTGTTTCCACATCAAGCCCTTGGAGAAGCATTTTCTGGAGATATCAAGGGTCATTTTGAAGAAGATACTCAATGAGAGGGTTTTTATGGAGGGCAGAGTATTGGAATTTAACATTGGGTTGTCCTTGGTTGGCCATTTTTATGAGAAAGAAGAAGATTTGTGAGAATTAGGGTTTTTTGAGAGAATAGAGAGTGAAATTAGAGGAGACGATGGGAGGGAGAGAAAAAAGAGAAGAGAGAGTTTATGTAAGGGAAAGAAAGGTGAAGGGTTTGAAGTAAAAGACGTACTAGGGTTTCCTTGAGAAAAGGACCCAATTACTTTGAAAGGTAACTAAATAGATTTCCTCCTTTCATAACTTGAATCTTAAATTTCCAACTCAACCGTCTCCACGTGTCTCAAATCAACGTAAACGGCTGAGATGCAAGCTTCCCTTTTTCTCAACCTGTCTTTTCAAAATCCTAGTTTCCAACGTTTCTTCTCTTTCCAATAATACAAAATTTGAATCGTCTGAGCTACGTGATCATTGTAGTTCCCTAATAATGAGAAGTAGTTCTTTTCCTTCCATCTCCTTTTCCATAAACAAGTGACGAAGGGCAAGGTTTGGATACATAAAGGATTTTTATGGAAACATATAATAAAGAGAAATATCCAAACAAAAGATAGGTAAGCATAAAATTTGACATCCAGGTAATTGAATCCAATTTAAGGGTTGTCACATATAATAGGCACATAAGAAACGTTTACTTGGATCAGTTTTTAGGGACAAGTCTTTATGATCAACCATCATTTCGTCTTATGATGAGGGATAGAAAAGATCAGGTTGATCATTTTGGGCCAAAAGAAATTGTAGTGTTTTAAGAAAGAGTTCCCATGCAAGATAATAAACATGCTTCATGCAAAGATCAATTAGTAAAATGAAAGTTGCTAAACCATACAACGAGTAGTGTGCTAGGAGAGATGAGAGTGTTGATAGGTTTACTGTGTCCATCCCATACTTTGATAGCATTTCCCTGATATATTTTTGTTGATGAATTTTGGTCCCATCCTTTGTCTGAATGATTTGAAGACCTAGCAAAGGGTTAGTGGAACTAAACACAATATCATCAACATAAACTTGAACTATTAGGATGTCACCTGATTCTTTCTTCAGGAAAAGAGTTTTTGTCGATGGATCCTCGTTGATAGCCTTTGAACAACAAAAACGATGCGAATCTGTCATACCATGCTCGAGGAACTTGTTTGAGGCCCTACAAAGCTCTTTCAAGAAAGTAAACATGATCTAGCTTGCTTTCATCCTCAAATCTAGGTGGTTGTTTGACATAGACTTCTTCTCGAAGGTATCCGTTGAGAAAGGCTGTCTTGACATCCATATGGAACAATTTGAACCCTTTGTAAGTAGCAAAGGCAATTAGCAAACGAATTGCTTCAATTCTGGCAACTGGTGCAAAATTTTCCTCATAGTCTATCCTTTCCTCTTGGTTGCATCCTTGAGCTACAAGTCTAGCTTTGTTCCGTGACACATTTCCTAACTCATCGAGTTTGTTCCTAAAGACTCATCTAGTTCCAATGATGTTCTTGTCCTTTGGTGTTGGAACCAGTTTCCACACCTTGTTTCTCTCAAATTGATTGAGCTCTTCCTGCATTGCTTGAATCCAATATGGATCCTTGAGTGCTTCTTGAACATTTTTGGGCTCAACAAGAGAAACAAACGCATTAAAAGCACAAAAGTTATGAATGGAAGAACAAGTTTGTACTCCCTTGTCTAGAGGTATGAGAATGTTATCGAGGGGATGATCCTTTCTCTGATGATAGTTCCTGGTCTGAATATGATCTGAAACTTGAAGTTCCACCCGAGCACTCGAACTGGCGACAGTCGAGACCTGTTGAGCATTGGCAGTAGGAACTGTGATAATATTTAAAGGATTGTTCCCTGAATCTGAATCTTCTGATGGTTCTGATGGATTGTCATCTTCTTCAAGAAAGTTAGAGGGAGGATCATCAAAATGCTCGGTGGCATCATCATCTTCATGAGTAACATTATTGTTTGATTCCTAAGGTTGAGAGTCGTTTCCAGTGAGGTATTCAGAGTCATCTTTCCTGGAATCCGTATCATCATCCTCTTCTTCTAGTTCCCTTGTTGGAATAGTGAAGGAGTCTATTGTTGTGGTGGGAAATGGATTGGGAGGAGTAGTTCCATGTTGAATAGGCTTTTCATCCAAGATGACATGTACACTCTCCTCAAACTTTTTGGTTCTTTTGTTGTAGACTTTGTATGCTTTGTTTTGAAGTGAGTAACTAATAAAGATCCCGTCATCACTCCTTGGATCAAACTGTCCTAAAGCATCTTTCCCATTGTTGTGAATGTAGCACATGCATCCAAAGACTGTAAGATGGGAAATATTTGGCTTTCTGCCTTTAATTAGTTCATAGGAAGTTTTCAACAAGATTGGTCGAATCATAGCCCTGTTAAGAATATATACAAAAGTGGAAATGGCTTCAGCCCAGAAGTTTGATGGAACTCCACTTTCAAGCATCATACATCGAGCCATATTTTCCAGGTTTCGATTCTTTCTTTTCACTACTCCATTTTGTTGTGGAGTTCTTGGTGTAGAGAAGTTGTGGAAGACACCATTCTTGTTGCAGAAATTCAAAAATGATGAGTTGTCAAACTCTGTTGCATGATCTGATCGTATGGCTTTCAGCTTAGTTCCTAAGCTTACCTCTGTTCTTTTGATGAAGATTTCGAACTCCTTGAAAGTTGTTCCTTTAGAGGACAGAAAAATAACCCATGTGAATCTTGAAAAATCATCAATTATAACAAACATGTATCTGTTTCCACCATAGCTACAAGTTTGCATTGATCTACACAGGTCCATGTGAATCATTTCAAGAGGTTTGGAAGTGTTAACCACCTTCTTTGGCTTGAAGGGATTCGAGTTTGTTTACCTCTTGCACATGCAGTACACATTTTTCTTGTGTCTAGATTGATCCTTGGTAAGCCAACTACGAGATCTTTGCAGGAACAGTTTTTTAATCAAGTTTAATCCAGCATGTCCAAGCCTTCGATGCCAAAGATCAGTATCACTTGAAGGAATTGTGAGACACAGCTTCCTTGGAGGTTGAAAATCTTGATCAACAATGTAAACATTGTTTGATCGTTTTCCTCGATGAATCACTTTGTTGGTTTCTTTGTTCACAACCAGACACTCATTTGAGTCAAAGGAAAAAATGTTGTTCCCTTGATCACAAAGTTGTGCCACACACAATAAATTGTACCCAAGATCTGTTACAAGATTAACATTGTTAATTTTGATTGATTTGTTGAGCTTGACTTCTCCTGGTCCCTGAATTGCTCCTTTGTTCTTGTTGCCGAAGGAAACGTTTCCTCCTTCAACTTGGGTGTTAAGCGAGGTTAGATTGCTTCTGTTTCCTGTCATGTGGTTGGATCATGCACTGTCTATGAACCACATACAGTTCTCCCTCTCTTTCACCTGTAAAACAATCAATGTTTGGTTACCCAGGCAAGACGCTCTTTGCCTGGTTCCTTACAGGGATAATAGTCAACATAATATGCAATATTAAAATCAACAGAGTGATAGTTCTTGTAAGCCTTAGAGTGAATAGAATTTTTATATGACATTATGTAGTTGTTCCAGTTCATGTGATTTACTGGGGAACGTGACTTTTCCTTTTTGACATTGTTCCTTGTAGTGACCATGACTCCCACATGTCCAACAAGTTTTGTAGTATTCTCCTAGATTAAACTTAGGTTGTGGCCTTTGGATTCTATAACGGTTTCTTTGTTTGGAACCCTGGAACAGTTTCCCTTAGCTATTTTGACATACATCTTATGAGAGTTGTTCCCAATGTAGTAGTCCTTTTCCCCTTTGGTTCCACTCTCTAGGACTCTAATTCTCTCTTCCAGATGAGAGTTTTTTATTTTCTCAGTTTGTAATTCTAAAGCTCTACTCTCACTTAACTCTCTCAGAGTAAGGGTCTTTTGATCATTTCCAAAGTCTATCTCTGAATATCCAATACCATGTCTAGAGGGAACAAAAGTCATTTTAGGAATCTCGACAATTCCTTCTTCAGTTCATCACACATGGAACAATTAACAGATTCAGTATTTACATCCTCCCGTGGTTCCTGTGAATCTCCTTTGATGGCCATAGCACACATATTTGGTGTAGCCCATGCCTCATGATCTTCATCTTCGGTGTCATCCCATGTTGCTATGTAAGCCTTGTTCCCAGACTTCTTTTCTTCATTTCCCAGAGGACAAGCTTTAGCATAGTGACCTTTCTTAAAACACTTGAAACAGGTAATATCCTTGGTATCCTTCTCTCTTGACTTGTTGTAGTCTTTTGAGTAGTTGTTTCCTCCATAGTTCCTTTGGAACTTTCCCTTTTTGTAGAGATTAGGAACTGCCTTTGTGATAAGCACCATGTCATCCTCTTCTTCTTCTTCTTCTTCTTCTTCTTCTTCTTCAAACTCTTCGCATTGTTCCTGAACAGACTTGAACACTTTCTCCAGCTTGAGTGTGATTCCCTTTCCAGGTTTATCCAAGGCCTTGTTCGAGTTCCTTCTTTCTTCATAGGACTTTAGTTTCCCAAAGATCTCATGAAGTAAGAGGTTCCTATTGGCTAGGTTCTCACTGAATGTTGTTCGATCATGGGTCCATTCTCCGGAAAGTCCATCAATCACCTTCTTAATTTTGATTCGTTCTGTGATCTCCTCCTTCGTGATTCCCAGACCAGAAAGTTTGATTAGTAATCCTTCAAAGCGAGACTGATAGGACGATACACTCTCCAAGTTCCATCCCGAAGTTGTAGAACTCACGACGAGCGTCCATTTGGTGATCCTCCTTGAGTTCTGAGCTTCCCATGTGCATCTGCTCGATTGTAGCCTACATTTCCTTTTCAATCTCTAGGTTCCCAACCTTAGTTGAATCCATTTCACTCACGGAATTGTTGAGGTACATCTTTGCTTTGTAATTTGTCTTCATACATTTCCACTCGTTTGGCCCCCATTTGGTTAAGTCATCCTTGATAGCTGGTTTGATGGTGAAGTTCCCCTTCTCGATTATTGTCCTTGTCTGGTAATCGTCACTGCGCATCCAGTCCTTCACCAGTCCCTGCCATCGCTCAAAACGTCATTCAATCAACCTAGGTGGCTTGTTGTTTTCGTGTCTGATAGCGCTTAGTTCCGTAGACATCCTGACAACTCACAAACAATCTAGAGCACCAGGCTCTGATACCAATTGTAGGATCGAAGATCTGTGTTAGTAAGATAAGTCGGGAATTGTTCCAGTGACAGTTCCCTTACGCAGCAGAATAAATCAACACAGAATATAAAATTGTAACGCGAAAGTAAGGACACGTTTCCTTATAGAGGAACCTCTATAGCCAACTAGCTGGAAAGTAAACCTTTACATCCCTTGGAGGATTTTGAACAAGTACTATATTAGATTGATAGATATCGAGATGCACAATACCAAGGCGAACTCGTCTAATCGTAAACACACTTACAAACAATACTAACGACTAAGTCATCATAAATCTAGATCTAGACACAATCAATATGCTACTTGAACCTGACTCGTTCCTGATGCAGGTCCCTTTTGCACCGGAACCAACTTTCAAGTCGATGGCGAGCTTCACACAATTCCCATCACTTGAATCTGGATCTGGATCTTCGTCTTCACTGAGTTGCTCAAGCTCTCTTTGTTACTTGCATTTCTTTCAGTCCTTTCTGTTCATTCCTTTTTGAGAGCGTATTTGACATAGCTTCCTCGCTTTCTATTTATAGTGGTTGCTTCTTTCCTTTTGACGCTTTTGTCCTTTTACTCTTGGAGAGCACGATACTGTTCAAAAGACCAGCATACCCTTTTTGGAAGCTTTCCTTCTTGGGACTCTGCTTGTCGCCCAAGACAATAGTGAAAAGTCTCTTTTGTCCTTCATTTAGTAGCCACTTATTCAGATGGGTCCCGGGAAATGTTTCCCTTGCTTTTCCTATATCTTTTCTGTATTCACTTGTATAGGGAATTAGTTCCAAGTGTTTGTCATTATCAAAATTTCGATTAATCGAATGGAGAAATCATTGTTCTAGTGTTAGGAACTAACACTGATCCAACAAAATTAATAAAATATAAAAAAAATTTATTAGAAAACAAATGATTTTTTTTAATTCTAACGTAAAATATAAGTTAGGGCTTGAATCAAACTAACTCAAAAGTTTGGGGTATCATCTAGAGTAATTTTTTTTTCTGAGGACACCAACCGAAAAAGTAAAAAACTAAGGGATATTAAACAGTTATTTCCAATTTTATAATATATCAACTATTATTATTATAGCCGCACGTATCCACCTATCCAAGATAGACCCTAAAGGACTCGCTTCTATGACTCTTGAAATCAGAACCAATTATTATTTTTAATTAAGAAGCATGACTTAAAGTCATTGCGAATTTATTCGAATAAAACTAGGTATGCTCAAGATGAGCTACAATATCCATGGACATCACGGGAATTAATAACATAGAGGGAGTGGAAAATTCATCATAAGTCTCATTAGAGAGTAAGGAATGATTTGCAAGGGCATCAACGACTTGATTAACAGAACAACGAACATGTTGCAATCGGAATTCGGTGATCAAGCTAGATTAGCAAACCGACGAAACTGTTACAATCGAAATTCGGTGATCATGAGCTATCAGGCGCCGACAACAATCAATAGTAAAAAATCCGAATGAGTTGAAGGCCTCTTCGATTGCAGAAGTTGGACAACCAAGGCGCAATCTGATTCTAAAAACAAATGGGTGACTCCGAGCTTAAGTGAAGAGTGTAAACCATGCAAAATGACCAAAAGTTCAACAGTAAGAGCCCCACATTCTCCACAAGAGAAGATGAAAGCCTGACTCATGATCCCATTGTTGTCTTTGAGAAAACAATCCCACCCAAAAGTTTAGGATTACCATTTGAAACAACATCCACATTTAACTTTACCCAACCTCCATTGGAAAGCGCCAAACAAAAATGATGTGCATCAGGATCAGTTTGGACACTATTAAAAAAAGTTGTCGTGGACAATTGATAGTTCAATCAATATAGAACACACCAAAGAAGAGAGCTTGGGCACCTCATCCACTCCTTCAAAAACAAGTTTATTCTTGCATTTCCATGTAAATCAGAACATGTAAGAATCTGAGGCACTATTTTCATCATCTCTGGACACGTTCAGTTGAATCCAAACATTCAAATCTTGAGTGGAGAAAAAATCCAAATCCAAATGATTCCCAAATAGAGCAAGCCAAACTCCATTAATTTGTGTAGTCCTAGAGAAGATGCAACTCGATTTCTTTGAGCAATGAGGGTAAACAACGATGGAGAGAGATGCCGCCTCGATTGATTTGAATTACGAAGCAAGCAATTATTTGCTAGACGCGGTATAAGAAATGTTGCGCTCTTTGTTGTGCAGGAAGACGCCAAATTAGCTTCCATAAAGTTAGTGTCGCTTGCATTTGGAGATATCAACAGCCTAATGGCCAAATTAGAAGTAAACTCGCATGATGCAGAGAAATTCCAAAACGGTCAATCAAAATCGCCCTTACAATCACTCACACAAATGGAAATCATTTCTAGTTGTATAAATCTTGGAAGAAAATTGGATAAACAAACCCAGTGCCAAGAATTGTCCATCCAACATTTGGAGACCGTGGCTCCAAGAAACTCATTTGAGATGAGTTGTGTGGCCACATTAATTATCGAAGCTTGGTTGAACCAAGGATGTATCCAAAAGAGAGTCGTACGACCATTACCAATGGCCATGCACAGTCCCCGAGACAAAAACCTGAGCCCTTTCAATGATGCCTTTCCAAGTCTAAGACGATCTCGGAACCAGATTGAAAATGTCAATATTTGATTCCCCCTGACAATACTTACCTCGGAGAACCCAAATCCATAAAGCTTGGGGCTCTTGAACCAGTATCCAGCCAATTTTAGCAAGGATTGGCTCATATAATGAATGCCTAATCGGCCTTCTTTCTTCGGCCTTGATATCTTTTCCTTCTAAATCAAGTGAATTTTCCGCTTCTCTAGCGTGGAACCCTAAACAAATGGACAAAATTGATCATTAATTGCATAACAAATTGATCTAGGAACTAGTGTGGATTGTGTAACATAAAGAGACATACTATTTATTACCGAATTTTTCAAATTTGTACATCCCACCTTTAAGAGAGTCTTCATTTTTCAACCTTGAAGATGAAATGACACCCAATCAATCAAGAAACGATACCTTTCAATTGCTAGCCTGCCACAAGTTGTAGGTACATCGAGATAGGTGCCAAGATCCTCCACTATTGGAATTTGTAGGCAATTACTAATTTCAATCATAACCGAATGACGAACTTTCCTAGAAAAAATTACCCAACTTTTGATGAAATTAACTTTTTCCCCTAAGATTGCACAAAATGTTTATAGGCAACCCTTAATGGTTGAATCTTTAGACATACACACTTCTGCAAAAATACAATGATCAAGGAAAAAAGATGGGATAAAGTGGTTGAAGGAGACAACCTTCACTCCATTCCAAATCAAGTCCATACTCCCTTCTATTTGGCAGTTCATAATGATATCGATTAGAGCTTGGGGAAAGTGAGCCTGATGAAGAATTTATTTGAAAAAATTCCAACGAACTCGATCATAAGTTTTGTTCAAATCAACTTTGAGCATCATCTAATGAAAGGAGTCCATGTGAACCGCCATTGTATGCAAGGCATCTTGGAATATTACCACATTATCGATACTTTGACATCCCGAAATAAAGCCGATTTTTGAATGGAAAATCTTACAACCTATAAAACTCTCCCTCAAAAGAGAAATAAATGATATACAGTTAAAAATAATCTTTACAACCAATTAACAAATAAATGCAGATATAATTATTCCTCAAAATTGGGCTTTTGACATTCTATTTTGCTAAAAACCTGCTCAACTTTTAAATACAGACATTTATGCTTAATGACTATTGAGCTGCTCAATTTCTCCTCACCTGTTTTTTTCCATTTGCACAATATATATATCCCATTCTTGATTGGCACATGCATCATCTTCCATTCCCACTTGCACCTCCAAAAAAAGCTTAATCCTGATATCATTTCTTCTTCTTCGAGCAATTTGGTAAGCATTTTGATGTTTTGTGTTCCTCTTCCAACGAATTGGTATGCTTTTTGATGTTTACATGGGGGTACATGTAGACATTGTAACATTTTTTATTTCGTTCTTGCATATTACAGGTCCCTACAGCAGCAAAATCATCCAATGGATATGAGCATGAAGAAACCTAGCTATTATCATGTTGACCAATTGTGTGAAGGAGTTCAAAATACAATCGAAGTTATGGTGTGCCGAACGATAAAGATACCCATTTGGAAGTAATCCATGAGATGAACAATAATACCAGCCAGTAACCAAGTGTTAGATTTGAATTTTTTTTGCCGATTTGATCAACAATTTGACCTCTAATCCAGCTAGCTATATATCAAGCATCAATTGTGACCGAGTTGCGTGAGATACAGTGTGTGCTTAAAGAGGTTTGCAACTTCTTTTGTGTTTTCTTCCATATGATCAGATTCTAGAACTATTATTATAATGCTTCAGTCATTGGTGAATCAGGTGCAAACTAACTACCTAATCCTCTTGCAGCTTAATATCTAATCCTCTAATTTTTTTTCTTAATACAATAGGGAGGGGGATTGGCATGTGACCTCTTCATATGGGAGGAGACTACATGTCTTCGAGCACCTTGCTCCCGTCAGTGGTGTTGTTCTTCATGCCACATAACATACAATGATCATTATTGATATGTTTAACAGATTCATTCAAATTATGAAGTGGTTTCAACCAATTCATAGCATTTGGCGAATAATATGAGTACAAATACAAGAGAAAAGGGAATAAAAAATTAATATATGTACAAGACCTGTGGAAGCAACGGCTGGAGCTTGTTGCCCAGTAGGTGGTGTGGAAGCTACATTAGCAGCTACGGCGATCTCGACCCATGACGCTTACGACCGGCGACGCGAAGCAGTCGACGGCAGGAGGGGCGGAACGATGGACCCGTCCTGCTACTACACACGGAGAACACGCAGGCCCGGTCGAGCTCCAACAAGATTCCAGTTGGCTCCTCCTTAGCTAAGATTCCAGACCTCAAACCACAGCCAATTTCATATGACGAGGGAAGGCCGAGCGGGATAGAATCGCTGGCAACACAAGCGTGTCGGAGGTGGCTCGATCGGCGACAGTGAGAACAAGGTCGAGCTCGGGCACCGATTCTTTTGTTATCTGCGGCGGCGCGGAATTAGGGCACAAGTTGGAAAGAGAGGAGAGCTAAGAGGAGAGCGGAAATATGGGTCGGGCTTTCACCTTCACATAATATTTTAAAAAATAATTACTAAACAAAAATTTTGACCCGTGCAGCGCATGGGTTTGATTACCTAGTAAGAGAGAAAAATTAGTTTGAGTCTTAGGGCAATCTATGTATATATATAAAAGACGCAAGGAATAAGGCCATCACGTTGCGTCACTTAGGATTTTTTTACGTGTCGTTCCCACGTTAAGCCATCTAGGATTTCGCCACATAGAATTTTTTATTTTGGAAATTTATATATGCTGATATTATTTTAGGATAATATAGATATATGATAAATTAATTTATGAAAGATTTTATCTAAAATAAAAATGTTATCTATTATATATTAGGAATTAGGATAGACCTAAAAGATTTTATCTAAAATTAAAATAAATTATAGAACATTAGATATTATATATTAAGATAGATATATTAATTTAGTTTTTCCAATTAAATTTCTATCTATTTATATGAATAAAAATTAAATTCAAATTTTAATATTAAGATAGATATATTAATTTAGTTTTTCCAATTAAGTTTCTATCTATTTATATGAATAAAAATTAAATTCGAATTTTATTTAAAATTAAAGAAAATTATTTTATCATTTTCTTTTTATCTATTTCTGTAAAAGATTTACCTTAAATAAAATTTTGGTAAAAAAATAGAACTTTCAATATCTATAACTATATATTAAAGTTGTACCTTTTCGAGTCACCAGAACGATTCTGGCCCCACATCTTATGTAAGAAATTAATTTTTATTCCTAATATTTTAACTTTTTATTATTAAATTCTTCTTTAACTATTTAAATCTATATTTAACATCAAACAAATATCTATTTAGTATAAAAATATCTTTTGAAAACTTTCTTATACAAATTTTTAAAATTAAAGATAACAAATTTGAGATATTTTAAATAAGTATAAATATCTTTTATCTTTTAGCATGATATCTTTTCACGAATTTATTTATAGATATACATATATTTCCTTTTATAATAAAAAAATTAATGATAAATACGTATAAAGTTTAAAAATAAGTAATATAATATTTAATAAATATATTGAAATACTTGATACTCTTTAAATTAAGGTATATAGAAAGTAATAAAAAATATAATATTTAATCTTATCTAATCTTTACTATAACGAGCCAAAAAATGAGTTTGGCCCCACCTTAATTGAAAATAAATTATTTTTTAAAACTATTTTTATCTTCATCTTTCAGGTATATCTTATTTATTAATTTAATTATTATTTTATGTAAATCTTATCTCTTCTATATTCTAATATATAAATACTTCTTTATTCATATGTTATCTTTTGTTTAAAATTAAATATCTATGAAATATCATCAAGAAAAATGAGAAATGTGCATTATTTTATCTTAATAATATTTTTTATTCTTAGCATTAAATTTAATAATTTATATTTAATTTGTTTTATTTGATTTCAAAAAATAAAATTTTTTTACAATGTACAAGCAATAAATTAATTATATTAATTTTTATATTATATATTTATTTAATATTTATAAAATATATAACTATAGTCGTGCAGGGCACGACGGGTATAACTAGTCTTAAAAACTACATTTAATAGTGAAATGGGTTTAAAATATGC
Source organism: Fallopia convolvulus (assembly GCA_964016875.1). NCBI lineage: Eukaryota > Viridiplantae > Streptophyta > Magnoliopsida > Caryophyllales > Polygonaceae > Fallopia > Fallopia convolvulus. Next base: position 59,304,447 of record OZ024720.1, on the reverse strand, counting down.
AAGACCAACTGAAGCCTCCACGTTAGGAATAAGAATCATAAGAGCATCACCGATTTTATTAGGGAGAGTGCCCGAATTAAGTAAATTCAAAACTGTAGCAACAATTTGAGAGTTCATAGTAGCCTAGTTATGTTGATAAAATATGGTCGGAAAACCATCAGATCGCGAAGCATTGTGTGGGCCATTATTCTTAGCACTTCCCATAACTCCAAAGGCATGTAAGGACTATTCATACGGGAAAAGTCGGCTGCATTGAGATCTGTAAAAGAGTGGTAGCAAGGGGAAAGAGATAGTGGAATTTCCATCGGTACATAAACTAGCAAAAAAGAAAGGACAATCTTTTGTAGAGCATCGTCATTAAAAATCCAATTACTGGTACAAATGTGAAGAGTGGTAACTTTGTTCTTGCATCTACGAATAACTTTAGAGAGATGGTAGAAACGCTTCTTGTAAAAGAGCAGTTGTCGATTGAAATTCGAGATAAAAGGTAAGACTTGTTAGCATGTTCATCGATTTCTAAATATGTTCACTTCTTCACATGTATTTATAGTTGAAGAAAGAGAGTATGGGGGTCGAAAATCCTCTCCTAGGAGGAAAATTGAGAGATACATCTTATATTTTTAGTAAAAATTCAATTACCAACTCTATTAAACTTCAATAAGTTACCATTGATTATATATGCCGAATATTTGTGCAAGAACTTATTTATTTACATAAATTTTAAAAAACTTCTTTTAAGTTTAATATAAATAAATTGGGCAGTTAGCAATGTCCTTTCAATGAACATGTTTTTGAGGGTGAGGAACCTAGTCTAAGCGGTTGGTCCTAACTTGAGGAAAGAACCCCGAGGTCACCGTTTTAACACGCGCCGGCGACGAAGTCATGTTATTAATTTTCTTAGAACTGTTCACAATTCTCACTCGTTTATGGATGTTTTAGGCTAATCCAAGTAATACTTAAACTATTATAAATCATATCTGATAAAAAAAAAAAAGTGAACATTTTGTGGAACTTTCATGATAACATAAGCGCGTGGCAAGTGGCAACCTTAGTTTCAATTTATTCATCCCAAAAGCCTATATGTAATTTTCTCCCACAAAAAAAAGCCTATATGTAATTACGCTAAAACATTACTGATTGAAGTACTTAATGATATCAAAATCAAACACGTTGGCACCTAAACGGCTAAACCCATGCCACGTACATACATCTAATTTTAGACGTGAAGCTGACCTAAACCAGAATTTGATCCCACAAATTTAAGATAATATCGACTGAAATTGACTCATTGCACTTCATTCATCAAGATCTCGATATACAGAGCCAAGAAAAACAAAACCAGGCCACGTGCCATGTGAATCGACAAACTGTCGTTTTGCAATTAACCTCTCAACAACTATATATTTATATATCTAACTTTTATTTTTTTTTGTTAAAAGAGAGTTAGCATTCTCTATCAAATGGAATCAGAAAACAAAGAAAAATTAAACTTGTTTAACTTATCAACAAAATCCATTCAAAACGTGATCCTACTACTTTAGTACTTTGCCTTGTATTTCGTACTCTCTATCAGACATGCATATATGGGGGTCTTTAGCATTTACTTCTTCCACGTACTACTGTACTACTTACATTACATATGTTCTCTATAACAAGTGCTAGCTATTATATAGAGCTAGCATGCATCTTCCCCATAACTTCTCTTTAATATATGGCTTCATTAAGTTACACATCATATGAGGCAAAAAAACGCAATCAACGTGAAAAAAGGAATAGCAACAAACCGTCCTATAAGAAAATGAGAAACTCTATCTACCATCTCAAAACTTCAGCCTTCGCAACCCCACAAATAGAGGTTTCCATGTACCAACAACTTCCCAATGAATTCATTCCAAGCCTCGGTTCGAAAACCGTCGTATGTGACATCGACGGAACCCTTCTGAAGTCTCACCATTCTTTCTTCCCTTACTTCATGCTTGTTGCCTTCGAAGCACATGGAGGATTTCTTAGAGCTTTACTCTTGCTCATAACATACCCTCTTCTATGGCTCTTGCCCTCGGATATCAAGCTTAGGCTCATGATTTTCATCACCTTTTGCGGCCTTAGCTTGAAGGACATGGATTGGATTCAAAGGGCAGTTCTCCCAAAGTTTTACCATGCAAATCTCCACTACCAAGCTTACGAATTATTCACCTCCGCTCGAAAGAAGGTCATCTTCACATCCATCCCGAAAGTCATGGTTGAAGGCTTCGCCAAGGGCTACCTCGGTGCTGACCATGTCTCAGGCACCGAGTTGCACCGCTTGGGCCCTTACTTCACCGGTTTGCTAACCGATTCCGGCTTGCTTCTCAAGCACAAGGCATTGAAAGCTCACTTCGGAGAAGAAAAGCCAGACAACGTCGTAGCCCTTGTGGCTACGACGTCGTCTTACAATTATCACAACCACGACCTCCTCTTCCTTTCATATTTCAAACAAGACTGCTTAGTGGTCAAACCAAATTGTCAACACTTACCTTACTCAAAACTGCCCAAAATCAAGCACCCAAAGCCTGTCATATTCCATGATGGAAGGCTAGCTTTTCTCCCAACTCCTAAAGCAACACTTGCCATGTTTATGTGGCTTCCCATGGGGATCATTCTTTCCATAATAAGATCCCTTTTGTCAGCCCTCTTGCCATTCAAACTAGCCCTTGTCATATGTAGCTTCATCGGCATGCGCCTTAGACTCAACAATAACTTCACAATCCACAACGTCGACCCAACTTTTAAACGTAAAAACGTGCTCTACATAAGCAACCATAGGACTCTCTTAGACCCTCTATACATAAGCGCATGCATAGGCCGGAAATCCCTAACGGCGGTCACCTACAGCCTAAGCCGGTTATCGGAAAAGCTCTCGGTCGTCAGGACCGAGAGGCTCACGAGGGATAGGAAGCGAGACGAGGAGACCATCCGACGCCTTCTAACAGAAGACGACGTCGTTATACTACCCGAGGGAACGACGTGTCGAGAGCCGTATCTGCTTCGATTTAGCCGGCTCTTTGCGGAGATGACGGACGAGATAGTGCCGGTGGCCATTGACACGAGGGTGAGCATGTTCTATGGCAACACCGCTAACGGGTTCAAGGCGACCGACCCGTTTTACTTCATGATGAACCCGGAACCCACTTATGTAATGTGGATCATGGAGAAGTTGCCCAAGGAGTTCACTTGTGGGGGTGGCGGGAAATCAAGTGTTGAGGTTGCAAACTATATGCAGAGGATAATTGGTGAGGTTTTGGAGTTTGAGTGCACTTCTTTTACTAGAAGGGATAAGTATATGTTACTTGCTGGTCATCAAGGCTTGGTTAATCACAGTAATTAAAAATATAACACGATCTGTAAAATTATAACACAAAAATAAAACTACTTAATTTCTTGTCTAAAAATCATTAGATTATTTTTTTGGTGGGTTTAGCATGGTAGTATCTTTTTTTTTTTGGGTGAAGTTTAGCATGGCGGTATCGATGTATGATTTATATATTTTTCTCAGCGAGCCGCTAATTAGTCTTTGTAATTTTGTTATTGATCTCCACTCGTGAATGAAATCTTACATTTCATTAGTAGTAAGTAACTAAGTATAAATTTATTTTGTGGTTGCTTGGAAACATATAGATGTTGACTAAAAACAGTTGCGGAATTATTTTTTTATTAGGAAAGTGATTAGGGTGACTACTGACAGATTAATAGTCGTCTTGGGGCATTCTGATAGATGAGGGTATGCAAACCCGAATCAACTATAAGCGGGATAGAGGATACACCACGGAAAGAGTCAACGATGAAGTCCGCTAGAAAATTATACTCACGAAAGATGTGAGCAATACTCCAATCCTGAAACCGGGCAAGCAAACAGTGGATGTCCGACCGCAACAGCTCAATCTCTCACGGGCAGCGCCAGTCGCCTAACACGGCCTTGACCAGCTATAAATTGTCGTCTTCAATCAGGATTCGGGGAATGCCACGGCGAATGGCCTCGAGAAGTCCTTGGCGCAAGGCAATGGTCTCGGAGATTAAAACAAATTGCTGACCAATCAGTCATCCGTTAACGTGGATAGGAGAGCCACATGAGTCCTTGAGAATGTACTCGAAAGTGGCCACGCCATCTGAACATATTGCACAGTCTACACCATCAAAGTTTAATTTAACAAATTACCTTTTACGTTGCCCATTTAGCAGTTTTTGTCTCATCCCTAGCCTTCATGGAGCTAGGGCGAGAATCGTTGGTTTGATGAGTTCTTAAAAAGTCCTAGTTATACTGTATAAAATATAGCATATCATATACATATTTTTTTTATTAGATTTATTGTATTTTACTACAAATTATGGATAAGATTGTCTTCAAGGGGCGTTTGTTTCAAATCGTGCAATACAAGATAATGTTCTTATAGCACATGAAATATTCCATTCCTTTCGGCAAAGAAAAGGGAAGACCGGATGGGCTGCAATTAAATTAGATATGGAGAAAGCTTACGACAAAGTGGATTGGATCTTTTTATTTAGAATCTTGCAAAAGTTTGGATTTAGTCCTATTTTCATTAAGTGGATACAAGAATGTGTTAAAACTGCATCTTTCTCTGTACTTGTCAACAATAAGCCAACGGATGTGTTCATGCCAGAAAAAGGGCTTCGTCAAGGGGATCCGCTCTCTCCTCTACTTTTTATCCTAGGAGCGGAAATTTTGGCAAGAAGACTGCAAAAAGAATGTATAGATACTGATGTTCGCATTTTTGGTATAGTTTTTGATAGGTTTTCTTTGCTTATTAGGTTTAGTTTTGTCTAGTTTAGGTTTAGTTTTAAGTATTTTTAGTTAGTTTTGCATAAATCTACGAAAAGAGCGGAATCTACGCTATTTTGTGTATTTTGCAGGTTTTAGCGAGGAAAGGAGCTAAATGGAGCTAAATTTGGAGCATCACAGTGAAGGACGGGGAAGTGCAAGATTTAAGAAGTCAAGGCTCGTGAAAACAAGAGGAGGTGTTGAAGAAAACAAAACCCTAGGCTCGTTAACGAGGCTGTGAAGGGTCGTTAACGAGGCCACGAAGAAGAAGATTTCGGAGTATTATTTTATTATTCACCGATCCTGAGCGGGAATTTATTTCCGTATCGGTTGAGTATCTTTTTAGAATCTTTATGGGTTATCAGAATATGTATTTTAGGGTTTAATATCTTTCTAGATTTTATTTCTATCTTTTAGAGATTGTTTCTATCTTTTTAGGAAAGTTTTTATCTTTTAGCCTTTTTAGTTTTTTTGGATTTTCTAGTATAAATACCCTTCTATCTAGTATAGAAGAGGGGGGCTTAATTTTGGAGTAGAGTTTTAGAGCTAGTTTTGGAGGAGAAGGAAGGCCGAAGGAGAGAGAACCGGATCGGAAGTCGGTGACGAGGGTCGGTAACGACGGTTTCCGAGGTTTTCGTTGATCGAGTTTGTGGTTCGATGATTGTTTTTGTTTTGGTTTCCTTCTGAATCTCTGTAAGACGATATTTTTGTTATTAATTTAAGTTTGAGTTTTGTTTCAATGTTTGTTTTTATTGAAGTTTTTAGTTTCTTAATCATGAGTAGTGAGTAGTCTATTTTTCTAGGGTCGGGGTTAAGCCCGACATAGTTGAGCATGTTTGATGAGTAAGATTGTGTGTTGAATGCTTTTTATCTTTATTGAGATTGTTTGTTGTGCTTAGGGAGTTGAGGTAATTTGAGTTTTAACTTGATTGAAAGAGAAAGTTAGTAACTTGAAGGTTGATATTGTTTGAAAACGAAAGTTTCAAGCTTTAGATCCAAAACAAGCAATAGAGTGAGTTAGTTTATGAAAATAGATTAATTTACTTGTTAAGTCAATGAAAGTTGATGACTCTATCTATTTAAAGGCATGATCTTATCTTCTTACGAATTCTTATGCTTGGCTATGTTGTGGTGTCCCTTATCCTAGATTTTTGTTTTAATTGAATTATTTCTGATAAATCTTCGTTGCTGAATACTTGTTTCGGTACCGAGTATTAATTAGAATTTTATTAGGTCGTTAATTGGTATTTTTTGTGTTCGGTGGTTCGGTAACGATCCTGACAAGGTCGTTAACGAGGCATCTCGTGAGTGTTTTGTTTAATTTTATTTGATTTTTATTAGATTGATAAACCAACAACCTTGCTTCCTGTGGAACGATCCTGACTCCACTGTACTCAGCGGGGTCTTGACTTATAAATTTATTTGTTGTCAAGAAACCCTCATCAACAGATACACCGAACGCAGTTGGCTTCCCGATTACTAGGGGCGGAACTAGGGTGCCTTTTCTATCATTTGCAGATGACATTCTTATTTTCGCACCTGCCACGACAACTACATTTAGCAAAGTACGATCAATCCTTGATGAGTATTCGGACATATCGGGGCAAAAGGTGAATTTCCATAAATTTGCCTTCCAGACAACTAAAGGGGTTCCTGCACACATTAGGAGAACGCTCCAACAAGTGATAAATATTCCAAACACAAGTGCTTTAGACAAATATCTCGGATGCCCAATCATTAACTCAAGAGTTTCGAAGAACACGTTCGAGCCACTAATACATAAAACTGAGAACCACTTATCCCTATGGAAAGCAAATTCGTTGTCTCAAATTGGAAGAAGTACTCTCATTAAAACAACATTAGCTACAAAACCGTACTACACTATGCAAAGTTTCATGTTACCAGAAAAAATGCTAAATGAGCTTGACTCCATAAACCGGAATTTTTTTTGGAACAAACCAGGCGACTATGTGCCCATGGTGGGATGGGATAGGATTTGTAAATCAAAAAATAAGGGAGGACTTGGAATACGAAAAGCTAGTCACATGAATAAAGCGCTACAGATGAGACTCCTTTGGAAAATCCTGGCCGAGCCGACGAATTTCTGGGTCCGTATCATAAAGGAAAAATATCTTAAAGATAAAGGCCTACTAGAATATGTCTGTACTAAAAACAGTTCATGGCAATGGAAGAAACTAATTAGTTTAAAAGAGGATTTCCAAAAAGGCCTATTATGGCAAGTGGGCGATGGGAAGTCAATCCGGTTTTGGAAAGATGCGTGGGTAAGCAAGCGCCCACTTCGAGAAGAATGTCATAACAATATAGGTAGTGAAAGTGATATAACAGTAGAAAACTTTATAAATAATAATAGAGAATGGGATGAGGATGAACTAAGAAAATTCTTGCCCAGTTCCTGGGTCGAACGAATCTTGTCAATTACAATTCCTAAAAATCAGATCCAAGATAGATTATATTGGCATCCAAGTAAGAATGGATGGTTTTCGACTCAATCCGCATTTGCCTTGATATCAAATGAACTAAATATGAACGATTGGGAATTTAACTGGATCTGGAAACTTGACCTAATGCCTAAAATAAAAATGTTTCTGTGGAAAATTTGCATCAAAGGTCTTCCTACTAAAGACCTCCTTATACAACGACATATAGATGTCACTTCAGAATGTCCATTATGCAGTCATCAAGCCGAGACTAATGAACATCTTTTCCTCAAATGTCCATTTACTCTTCAAAAGCTACAATCCATTGACCCTCAGTTTCCTGACATTATAAGAGACGTAACAAATAATCACAACACTATGCCGCAAATTATTCAGAACTTGAAAAAGACAGTACCGCAAAGGACTTTATGCCACCTGTTTACTGCATGGTGGGGAATTTGGTTCTGGAGGAACCAAGTGGTTTTTAATCAAGACAATACGGGCTCATGTAGAAGTGTAGAGGAATTCGTTCAAAACCATATCATGTGGTGGAATAAATCAAAGAATATTAATAAAGATGCAAATGTGTTGTCCAGAGTGCAGCAAGTAAGACCAAGAAAATGCAAAAGAAAATGGGAGAAACCTCAAAACGGGTTCGTAAAAATAAATTTCGATGGGTCGAAAAAAGATAGTGGCAAAGCAACTGCTGCGCATATTATAAGAGACCAATTTGGAAATATTATAAGCATAAATGCAAAAAAGAATGATTTCTGGACAGTAGAACAAGCAGAAGCTATGGGTTTATTTGAGGCCATATGGGAAGCTCGTAGAAGGAATTTTCGATACATAGAAATTGAAGGTGATAGCCTAATTGTAGTCAATGCGCTTAAGGGCAGTCGATCCAGTCCCTGGACAATTGACATGTTAATAGCCGATATTCTAGTCATGTTGCAGTCTTTCAAGGTGGTCATTACCAAACATATACCTCGAGAATGCAATTCTGTGGCTGATTTGATTGCGAAGCTACACCACGATTGTAGTATCAATCAGATTCTAAACCATGGAGGGGTTCTGACCCTCATCCGCAAGGATGCCCTAGGCTGACCTAGTCTGCCTAATCTTTACCTATTCAAAAAAAAAAATCATGGACTCCAAGGTTATGGATAGTTTTGGGTCAAGTGCTTTTGAGTCATGTGACTTTGGTTTTCGGATGATTTCGGATCGGTTAAATTCAGATTTTTAAATGATTTTGGGTCGGGTAACTTCAGATTATCAAGTGCTTTTAGCTCGAGTAGCATTGGATATCGGGTTGTTTCAAGTTAGTACATTCAGGTATACTAGGTTTCAGATTAATATTGGGGTTGAGCTTTTTTTGGATTCCAATCAAATAAGTTCTCAAACAAGTCTCGGTTATACACTCTTTTTCTTCGAATTTTGGGTCAAGTTCAGAGTCAGGCTGGTCAGACGGGTTTTTCGGACCAGATCAAGTTTTGACAATCCTAATTGCGTTGATATAAATATTGGTTAATCAAATCTATCTATATAATTAAAACCGCTAAGGATTCTGGCCAGCACATTGCGCCACGTCAGATTTGTCCACGTGTCACCCCCAAAATATGCCACATTGGATTTATCCACGTGTCATTTTGTTATTAATCCGTAAAATTTACACATCATTAAATTTTTATCATGTCACATGCCATGTGTATTATTTTTTTTACACGTCACTTAATTATATCTCATTTATAATACTCGAACCTTCCTAAATTCTAACCACATCTATTTTAAATCTTCATTCTCATGTACTTTATCTCCTTCACCATAGCTAGAGTTTCAATCTTCCTTCTAATGTCTAAAGTTTTTAAACTTTCTGTTGGTGCCATCAAATTAACCCTCGATGTTATTCTTTCTTTTTGTTGAGCCAAACTCGAAGTCGATGCTATTTTCTTTCATCTTCTTTGTTCTAAAGGCCCAATTTGTCGGATGACCGAATTTATTGAAGATTTTGTTAAAAAAACAGTCGTCGATGATAGTTTTCATCGTAGGAATGGTCACCATACAATATACATGCTTAACTCCTTTATATTCTCCATTGTTGAAGCCGAACTAGCGTCTTGGGCATCGTTATTCATTTTCATGTGCTCTACTAATTAATTGTGACATTTGCTAATTGAAAGCTAACTAGGGTTTGCTTTTGATTTGATTGTGATTTTGATCCAATTTCTGATTTAGATCTAATTGTGATTTTGATTATGATTTTGTTCCAATTTTAAATTGAGATCTATTGCTAATATTGATCGTGATTTTTTGCATTTTTTTTATTTGGAAATTTATAGATTATGTATGATATGAGTAATTGTTAATTAGATGTGTAATTTCGAGATTGAAAGATTTGTGCGTGATCTTTTTTTTCAACTAAGTGTGGATATATCAAGCCATTTCTTAATATATTACAGTGAGCAAAACCATTTTTTCCTTTTATCACAAATCACTTTTTTTAACCAAATCTTTCAATCTAACTATGTGATCTTTTTTGTTATAAAAAAACGATGTAATTTTTTCTAATTGGTATATAATTGGAATATAGCTAAATGCAATCTATTTTTGATATATTTGCATTGTTATTTTTTTTATTTTGTTCTGATCGCTAATTGAGATCAAATTGAGCTATTTTTATTGTTATTTTTGCTATTTTTTCGGGGTTTGCTAGGATATAAATTGGTCCGATTGAGATTTTATTGATCGCTAATGTGAGTTGGCTTTTTAACAATAACTTTAGATAAGATTCAAACAATAACTAATTTTGGTTTTGAATATTTAGATGGGAGCAAATCCATTTTTTTCTTACCAAATCTTTTGATTTACAATTATGCTAATGTTTTTTTAATACAAATCTATGCTTTCCATTTTTTTGAGTATATATTTCAATTATGATCTTTTTTTTAAATTTAAATAAAAATGAAGGGTACATTTTTTATTTTTACCAAATCTGAAATTTCTTATTATGTAATTTTTATTTGTTTTGGAAAATTGCGAACATATCAAATTTCTTATCAGTTATCATCAATATAAACATTTGAAGAACCATTTTCCAAGTATTTGATCTTACCAGTTGAATAAATAAGGAAATCAACTATATTTTCATTCTCACTTTCATAATTAATTTTTTTTTAAATATTGTGCAATAGAGATTATGATATGGAGATTTGTACCATGTTTAGATAGTTTTATCTTTTTTATTCTTAATTTGAGAAATATAAAAATTATATAGTACTTTCTTATTGTGTATTATTTTATAAGAAATTTGACATCTACACAATTTACCAAATGTTTTAATATAGTGGGAGATATTATTTTATAAAAATTATCTTCTTATTTAGTTAAATTTATTTCTTTATGAAGATTATTTTATGAAAATTGATTTTTTTTTCTTATTCAATTTTATTATACTTTGGAGAACTATTTTATAGCGTACTTACTTTGGACAACCATTTTATAGTTGAGAAATATAAGAACCCTCTTTATTAGTAATAAAAATAAATATTTCCACCAAAAAAAGTAATAAATAAATCTTATTATTTTAATATAGTGGGAGATATTATTTTATAAAAATTATCTTCTAATTTAGTTAACTTTATTTCCTTATGGAGATTATTTTATGAAAAATTGATTTTTTTTCTTATTCAATTTTATTATACTTTTTATCTACCTATCTAAATTTGATGTGATTTTATCATAATCCTAAATGATTATCAACATTTACGATGTTGTTATTTTAATCTAAATTTGACTACCGATAAATAACTTTATTTTATAAGATTTTAATATTAATAAAAAAATAACATAATTTAATTTTATTAGATTATAGCATTTGATATGTTGCTATTTTATTTTATAAAATTGATACATAATATATAAATAAAAATTATTTAATTTTAAATTTTGTTCTAATCCATACTGTAAAAAAATATAGATTCAAAATCCGTGCAGGGCACGGGAATTACACTATTATTCTAATTCTAATTAAAAGACATCGTTGGAATTATGAAATATCATGTAGTTGTACTGTTGTAGGACAAACGACATCGTTGGAATTATGAAATATCATGTAGTTGTACTGTTGTAGGACGTTTGTTTAGTGGTTGAATTTAGCTGGGACTTCGAATAGTAATCAAATATCATTAATTCCTTTTTTCTTACATACATATGTGGCAGAAACTTGTCACATTATTGAATCGTACCGTTAACTGATAACCAACGAATTAATGGATATGCAAGATATGAAATGATCGAAAGTCTTTGAAAATCACATGTCAGGCCCATCGGTAATGAAATCTTATTACAAGGGGAAAAAAAATTATTTCATCATCAATTAGATTTATTTCGTATAGTTTTTTCTTTGTTGTAAGGCCATTACTAATTATTTTCCTCGAACTGCAACATAGTATTCGTATAGTTTAATTTTGATGCTCCTTCAGCATTTTTGGTAGCTCAAAAACATGGCATCCTTCCCTTTTCAATATCTTACACAAAAATTCGAAAAAAAAATTATATTGAGTTTTGCACTAATGCTGTAGTAGTAAATCATAGGCACTGCTCAGTAATAGGGGATTGAATTCAAGTATATTCAATAATTAAAAAGCTTTATCAACAGAGTTTTAGGCGTATCATGCCTGCCTCCTCTAATAAATGAGCCATAGCTAAATTGTAGAGCAATGATTTCATCAGCAAAGTTTTAGTATCCAATCCATTTTTCACCTAGTTCAATACCAGTTTTGTAATCTCTCTACATACATACAATCCTGAGAGCTTCAAAAAACATCCTTTTCGTCAAAAAATGTCACTTACTTTTTACGAGTAACCTTCATGGATTTAGCAATGTAGTGTATTACTTTATCAATATCTTTTTTATCACTCTGCAAATAATACAGCATTATTGTTAACATAGATGAATTCCTGGTTGTCCATTACTTAATAAGTTAATATAGTACTCCGTTCTAATCTACTTGACACTTTAGAACAATTCACACATATTAAGAAATTCATTGAAAATATAAGAAATATTATTGAAAATCCGAATTTTTCTATATGTAATCAAAAATTAATTATTAATCCATCCTTAAACCCAATAGAATGAAAGAAAAAAGTTCATACAAACACTTTCCAATACATTAATTAAATAAATACTCTAATATGACAAGTTTTAATAAACACGATTTTAGTTATAAAGTGTCAAATAAAATAGAACGGAGGGAGTAGTATTTTGTCTAACCAAAACACATGGAGTACCAACTAGTCTCACAATAAACTGCCAAAATCTCACAAATAAGAAAATATGAGGAACGAGTCCTGCTATCGCAAACAACTAAACCATCATCAAAGTACTCGTTAGGGGTTAAATGTAGAAAGTGTGTAATTATAGCAAGTTACATACTTACATCCCTGGCCTGGAATTATCTTCCTATGAATTGGAATTCAGGGAATTTGAGAAAAAAAATATATTTGCTTGAACTTTTAATTTTAAAAATGAAAATGGACAAGTTAAGATTTTTATTTGTAAAAATGGCATGTATCTACTTACCTAAGAAGACTAGGTAAGTCTACTTGTGTTTTGTAGTAACTTTTTCAGTCTATTTGATTCCAAACAAATAAGGCGCGTGTAACATACACATAGATGTCATTAGAACGTAAAGCCAGAGCAATAAGGTAATGTCGAACAGACTCTAATAGCGATGCATCATCTGTGGCTGGTGATATTGATTAAAACCAACTAGTTCAAAATGCATCCAATCATGCCTTGATTACAGAAAAAAGAAAAATGAATACTGTTTGGAAGACTTACAAGATTACAACAGGCAAGCTATTAGAGTTGAAAGTGATTAAGTGAACTACTTGACAGCCTTCTTCTTTCCAGCAATGGCAATTTTCTTGCCCTTGAGGGTTCTTGTGTTGTTCTTTGTTCGTTGTCCTCTGCATGGCAGCCCTTGGATATGCCTTACACCTCTATAGCACTGAATCTCCTTCAATCTCCTGATGTTTAAGGCATTGAAACGCCTCTATTTTTGCAAACCAAAATTTCATGGGAACCCACAAAAGGCGTTAGTTTATGCAGATAAATATCATTCATTTAAGGTACATTAAGCACAAGTATAGGCGAGTGCCAAGTCATCTAAGAATATCATTCAGTTAACCAGATCGTTGAACTCTATTTCACTCAAGTGACAAACATTAACTCCTTTGAACTTCGTTAGCATTTGAAACTCTTTTTACCTTCGATGATCTAAGTCAGTTAAGTCAACACACTTACCAATTGACACAAATCAAGATATTCAAACAACCTTTCATATGATTAAGCAAACCTCAAGGTACAAACAATAAGCTATCAAAATGAAAAAAAATTCTATAAGCATTATATAAATCCCTTTCAATTAGTCAGTTACTTCCTCATATGAATGCTCAAATTGCCTCTTTACTTTATAACCCTTAATGTAAGATTACAATGTTGGATTATCATAAGATATCTTCTAACTCAATACAATCACCTTCTCTTTAATGTGAAACAATACTCAAGTTTGATGATCAGTACCAAATTAGAGCTACAACGAACAAAATTACATGATAGAATTCTATCAAGACTTTCTCAAACAACCTCTAATACAACTACACTCCTTGTTCTTCACAATCACCAAGTTAAAATTCTCAATTCCAAAGATGAGTGCAAAAGAAAACAAAAGAAAACTGAGACAAACCAATTCTAAGCAGTAAAATGACACCAGGGAAACTAAAGAGTGAAGAAAGAAGTCGAAATTGTTACCAGGTCACCCTCAATGGTGTACTTGGTGACTTCTTCTCTGAGACGAATGAGCTCTTCCTCTTCCAATTCCTTAGTGACCTTATTCTCCATGCTCAAATTGAAGAGTATCTCTTTCGCCCTATTGCGTCCAATCCCGTGAATGTACTGGAGAGAGTACTCCACCCTCTTGTTGTTCGGAATCTCCACACCACCAACACGCACGCACTTAATGCTTAATCCACCGACCTACACGCACCGAATTCCACACAAGAAACGCCAGAAATTCGGAGAATTTAAGAACCGAAACTATACAGAGAGGACAGAGAAGAAGAGAAAAAGAGGTATACCTTAGAAGGGGCCGGTTTGGGGAAGGAGACGGAGACTGTACGGAGGTTGGAATTGGTAGGTCTGGCTCCGGAGATGAACGACATTGAAGGTGCCACCGGAGTTGCAAGTGCCTGCGCCATTTTTGTCAACAAGAGAAGGGAGATTGAAGAGGGAGAGAAACGTTCTCTGGTTTAGCCTTTACTGTTCCCTTATCCCCAGCGATCTGAAGGGGATGAAGGTGAATATTTGGGCCTAATGGGCTTGTCTTCGTAATTCAATAAGTTGGGCTATATGTGGTACGACCTGCAGCCCAGCCCAACATAATACACAGTAGTTTTGTCGAAACAAGGTAATTGTGATTTGGTTGGGTACAACGTTCTCTGGTTTAGCCTAGTTAGTTGGGCTTTATGTCATTTTCGAAACAATTTGTTTTTATAAAATCTCTCTCGTTTCAATATTGATGTTTCTGTTATGAAAAGAGTTGAAACAGCAAAATCACTTAAGTATTATGAAAAGAACACTCAAAAAAAATTTAAAAGAATTTTTAGATCACTAGAAAAGAGGAAGGAAGAGTAAGAACTTTAAAAAGTGTATTTCTTAATTTACTTTGATGCAAGTTTTACAATGGAGGATGATCCTATTTATAGGTCAAAGGTGGAGTAAAACTTTGGTGAATCTCCACGATTCATGCATGAAAATAAGGAGGCCGAGAAGATGAATAATTCACCTTATATAAGTTACCTTCAATCTACAATACTCAATTGTTCATCAATATATAAGCAAGAGAAATATGTGAGGTTAACTTGTACATATGGACATACATTCATAACACCCCCTTGAATATTCACCTTCTTTTGATGTTGTGGGATATGGCCTTTGGCCCTTCTTTCCTTCCCTAGTTACAACTTGTTCATTGAATCCGGTACGAGATCACTACGATCTTGTATCAAATGGTGCTTTCATCCTTGAATTTTTCGACTTGAGGACAAGTTGATTGTCAGCGGGGGAGAATTGCAACTACCATGACCAACGAGGATGCAACGTCACAGGTTACCGGCAACAATTCAGAACTTCAAGATCTCCGGGATATCTTTCAAAACATGTCCCTGCGCTATGCATCAAGCATAAGAAACATAGCATCAAGAACAACAAGTTCAACGTCAGAGATTGGATCAGGTTTTCCATATCTTGGATCAGGTTCAACGTCGAACTCTGTATGTCAAGATTCATTGTGAAGTCTACCCAATTTCTTGCACTATATTGGAGCAATGGTTTTCGGCGTTCGGAATTATAAAGGACATTGAGATGTCAAGGCCGAAAATAGGGTTCCATTCCAAAATTTGTTTCAAGAATAAGGAATCGGCCTTGGATGCCTTCTACTCCTTCATTGGGAGAAACTTCTATGATGGATGTTGTCAATTGGAGTTGTGCCTTGGAGAAGAGTTGTATGAGGAGGCTACGGAAGTAAGTGGATCGACCAAAGACTCCGGAATTCTTTTGGGTTCAAGCCAAGTTGAAGCTCCGGTCAACACAATCGGCTCCGACGCCCGCGGCCATGAGTCTCGCGTTCGCGGTTTTGACGCCAGCAACATCGGTCTCACCGCGAGCAACCACGCCCGCGGGTCCTGAATGCGCTATCGCGGCCAGCCCTCCGACGCCCGCAGTTTCGTCCTTCGCGGCCTTCGTCTGCCCTTGTCCGTCGCCTTCATATTTAAATCTTAAAATTCTCGGCGACAATACGGAAAGGCAGGAGAATGAAGCTTCAGAATCAAATATTAATGTCGATGAGGTACATATCGATTCATTTGATAATTCAACCGAATTGATGATTCAGTTGATGAATTGGTAGAGTTCAGTTTGGGTGAGATCAAGTTGAACTCCATGGCGTTTTTGGACATCTCAGACATTTCAGACAAGCATGCATGGTGGGAAGGAAACTTGGGTTTTGACCCAGGAATTCTGGGCATGAGCATGTCAAAGGGTCTTCAGTTGTTTCTGTTTGATGTTCCAATGAAGAAATGTTTAGGCATAACCGAGTGGCGGGATGGTGATGTTTGGATGGGTCGTAGTAATGGGATTCACTAGTCGATGCTTGTACTCGATGCGGGCATTGATAGGCATGCATCGGTGTAGGAAAATTGATTTTTGATCCAGGTGGTAGTGGGAAATCTGAGTTTATGTTGATTACTCATGCATTGATAAATGCCGCCGAATTGTTTCAGTTCAAAGTCACCTTGCTTTCATTTACTTGGTTGAAACAAAGATTGAGGTTATTGTGTGGGTATTTGATCTTGGAGGAACATGTTTACAACAACGGCTCATGATTTCTCTCTCGGATTTACGACTTGAGGACAAATCGATTGTCAGAGGGGAGAATTGATACGCTACAAATATCGCTTAAGAATTATTTATAGTATTTTAATTAATGTATTTTTTCATACAGAGTTTTATAAACTCCTTCTCGGGTTTTCTGTACGGTTCTTTCTCGGGACGCTTTATTTGAACCGTTAGGCTTAGTATAAATACTCCTATATTGTTATGTTTTTCATTAATCAGAATCAATCAGAATGTATTAATTATCCCAAAACCCTAATTCTCTCTTCTCATCCTCTTCTCTCACGTCTCCCTCTGTCTGAGTCACTCTCCCCCTGGCCTTTGGCCATTCTTCCCTTCCCTAGTTACAACTTGTTAATTGAATATATATCCGGTACGAGACCACTACGATCTTGTATCATGTGCTTTGTCCATGTAAAATCTGTTAAGAACTTTCTCGGTGTAATTAGACTGATAGATAAAGATTTCATCCCTTTAGTGCTCAATTTGTAAGCCAAGACAAAGTTTTGTTTGCCCTAGATCTTTTATCTCGAATTCCTTCATCAAATTTTTCAGAATAAGGGGATTTTTGCTGACTGGACTCGCGCTAGGAAAGTTTCTGAAATGGGCTTTCTTAATTGGACTCTTCAGCCCAGGTCATCATGGCACTTTGCATAGAAGTTGAGCTATAAGTAACATCAAAATATCAAGTTTGACACAAAAATATTTTTGTGGGTCGGAAAGTTCGAGAGTAAAATATATGAAAGAAAAATCCAACGATGGATATTGTACCTTCTTCACGGGCAAAAGGAATTCAGTGCTTGTTTGGTTGAATGTGGGAAGTATAATTCCCAAGAATTTAATTCATGTGAAGTAATTTACATGAAGTTGCAAATCATAGGAATTTAAGAAATATGTTTGGTAAAAATCTATTTCCTAGGAAATTATGTGAGAAGAAAATCTTACCCACTCCCCCCTCGGTAATTATATTACTTTGAAATGTAGGAATTGAGAAATCCATGGAAGTTAAAAATCATGGGTTTTTCATTAGCTAATATTCAACCACACACATGTATTTTATTAAGATCATGAGATTTTCCAACTTCATGTGAATTTGTTTAACAACCAAACAAGCACTCAGATCCCGTTACAGTTTGTGGTAGAGCCTTAGATCATCTATTGAGTAGTACACTGCAAACATGTGCATGACATGATCTAGGTCCGATCTCTCCGCCAAACAATTCTGGCTTTACCACTCGCATAAAATAATCAGTAGATTTATTTATTTTCTAAACATGAAGCAACAAGGACAATATTATTATATTTTTATATTTCAGTCACTATATTTTTAATTACAGATATTCTACATAAATTTTCTATCCATATATATTTGATCATCTTTCTTAATCGATATATTTTTTTTGGTTGAATATAATTTTTTTCTATGCAAGTATGAAGTATGACAAATATGTAATAGATAGATATTATTATTATTATTATTATTATTTAATTAATGTCTATGTTTCAAAGATATTTGTTTTTTTTTTAAATTTATGTTTATATATATAAACTCGACTCCATCTTTATAAATCTAAAATCAAATATTTATACTTTTTAAGCCTAGTTTGAATGCTGGAACCAATCGCATGGTGAGTGGAGCAGTATTAATTCTTAATTACTGTATTACTTTTAGCCAACTGGTTAAATGCTTACACCAATTGCATGGTGAGTGGACCACTACCTATATGGTTTTTAAAAACGTGACAAGAAAGAGATCAAGTACATAAATTTGAGACAATTAGTCCCGGCCCCGCACATCGATCTCCACTGGAATCAAATAGAAGTAGATATATTAACCTAACAGGGGTCCTCATCCTCCATATATTTGATATTTGGTTTAGATTTTTATGGACCGATGTTATACGGGGATGGTACATATAATAGTAGGTCTTATTCCAGCCACACGCCCCTACCTAGGCTCGCCTTTTCCACTCATTTGTCAAATTCAATTAGGTTGCTCAAGAAAAATCTCATGCTCCAATTAACCTCTAAATCAATGCTTGAAAAGACATAATATTACGCCCTAAAGTTGATGTATTGTTTGATCGTCCCTTTTTTTTTTTTTTTTTTTTTAAAATATAGCTTAGGCTTAGCATGCAATACTATTAACCTTTCCTTTTGATATACCAATGCAAATGTAGATGAGATCAATCACAATCTCTAACACGGTCTTTCCTGTTTCGGACACAAATAATAACTTTATTTGATAACGAATTGATCGAGCTTGAGATTTCATATTAATTATATAAATTGACGTTTAAATAAATTATAGTATTAAAGAAAATACACGCATAATTAACGGATGGAGCACAATGAATTACAACTGTAACGAATCAAAACGACATAAGACATCGTACTGTGTGGTGCGACAAGAAGTCGGTATATATAAGGCAAGTATACAAGGGCCGCATATACATGCAGAAAAATAAAGGGCTAAGGGAAGTGTAGCTAGACTCTAGTGAGGATGTTAACCCTTGAAGTCATCCAAAGGTTGGCTCAAATGGGCGGGTAGAGTCAGTCACCCGTTCAAATGCATTGGCCCACCTCCCTAGATTTCTCATTTCCGATTAGGCATATATGGGCTAGGTGGTACTTAAAAGAAGAAATTAAGTTTAATTTGTACACTCTTAATTAATTTAGGCCTCATTAATCTAATACTAGATTAGTCGTAAAGATATTGTATATACAGTATTCAAGTCTATAACATTAAATTATGCCTATTAGCTTTATGTATAAAAATATATATTTTTAAAATTTGATACTCAACTTAAAAGGATTTGTCTTTGTATGGACCCTAATTATTTGACCTATTGTAAACTTCTCTAAGTGAGATTAAAATGAAATGTACGATCACCATTCACCGGTAAATTTTCTAAAAAAACATCTCACAATGATATTTTAAAAATAAAAGGAATTTAACCATATAAATTTGATATTTATCAAGATAGATAATTTAATCATTAATTATAATTAATGGATAAAGTTTTATTAATACCATCATTCGATATACATTTTCCTTTATAATAGCACTAATTAATGGATAAATTTTCCTTTATGAAGATAGTAAGAGATGTTGTAGATTTGCAGGTGCCCAACATAATTATAGTAAATCACTGGTACTTAGTATTTTTTTTGGTTGAAACAATCATCACAAATTTTTTATTTTTATCAAAGGAGGTTTACAAACAGTTTTATAACAAAAGCCCCCTCTGGCCTCTATCTATTGTAATGGCCTGATTTGAACCCGTTGAAATGAATGTTACATATATTATGTTTTCAATACTAAAGGTAGATTCTTGAGATGCTTTCAAATTGATTTACTAACTTTGCTTTTAATCGAAAGGTACTTTAATGGATACCGATTTGTTTTAAGCCTAAAAGGTAGAAATGTTTTTCCACCAAAAAAAAAAAGTAGCAATGTTTGACGTGTTAAGAAAATTAATTTCTTTAAAATTACGTAAGGATGATTTAACCTAATTATCCTAGCTACTTTGTTACGTAATATCACCACAAGAAAGTTTAATTCCCATAGTTTTACCTCAATAAGGCCGGCCACGAATCCACAACCTTTAATTTCAAATCCACACATTTTCGTATTGTCAACAAAGGAGGGCTTATATGGGGTTATTGTCACATCCCAATTAAACCACAAATTCTTGTACGTATGTCAAATTGCATGACATTACCAAAATTGAAGAGTTTATAGCAGGCAGGTCATTTGTTTTCGTGCATCGATCGATCTTGTCATTATATGACAAGCTAGATTTTAGCTGAATAAGTGATGGTCGATCGATATCGATGACACATCGTAACTATAGATAGATCTATCAAGAAATTAAAAAATACTTTGTAAGTATAGATCAATCTAGAAATTAAAATTGCTAGAATAATAGAAGTTGTGTCCATTCGTATGACTCAAGATTTCAAACTCTTTTTTTCTCGTAGATCGGATGAGAAAAGAAATAGAAAAGCAATAAAGAATGTAGAGATTTCACGTTATTTACTAATAATGTTCACCGGGCAGAAAAATGGATTATATTATAGAGACCAGAATTTTCAGAATATAATTATGAGGCATTTTAAAAGTTTATATATGTAGAGATTCTAGAAATCCTAAATGGGATTATGGACGATAAGCTCAAATAGATAACGATAGACCCAATAATTAAAGATAAGCCATACCGTAAGCATCGAGGGGCTACTTTGCTCCCCGGGACCCCCTAGACCCAAGGGTTCTTTGCCCCCTGGGAACCCTTGACTTGCTGACCGTGCAACGAGACCCCGTGACGGCTCTGTGCAACAAGAGTTTTAGATTCAAAGCATATTAACAAATCTCCACCTTTACTTGAATTCTCTTTTAACTCAAATGCGCGCACCATGATAGTGTCCAGATGTAACATACTTCTTTGACTCAAATTTGCCCTACAAGGCAACCGACTTAGTGAATATATCAGCATGATTATCAACAATACCTACTTTCTTCACCTTGATCCTCTTCTTACTTCTCATGAAGTGATACCTTACATCAATATGCTTAGTCCTCTCGTGATAGACTTGATTTTTAGCTAAGCAAATTGCACTCAAATTGTCACAATAAATAGTAGCTTGATCTTGATGTAGACCAACATCACTAACTAGTCCTCTCAACCAAATTCCATCCTTGGTTGCTTCAGTCAAAGCTATATACTCTTCTTAAGTAATAGAGAGTCACTATGGGTTGCAGAGTTGCCTTCCATTAACAACAAATCCTCCAAGAGTGAAAAGATAGCCAGTTATAGATCTTATAGTGTCAACATCTCCAGAATAATCGGAATCAGAGTAGCATGTGACTAGGCTCAATGTATCAGCCCCATAAATGAGAGAAATATCAGTTGTACCTCTAACGTAATGGAAAATCCTCTCAACAGCTTGTCAATTAATGCTCCTTGCCCGAGTGACCCATGAACTTGCTAACAACATTAAGAGCATGTGCCAAATAGATGAATGAACCATCTCAAAATTTCCAAGATGCTCCCAGATCCTTCATCTCGAATTCAACATTTAGGAGACCTTTCAGCTTCTGAATGTGGTCTAAGCTGAAAGGTCTCCTAAGCTAGCTTTAGAATGATCTTTGACCTTGTACTAGCATGTTACAAGGATTAGATCTCATGATAGTGACCCGGTGTGGATTCGTATCGAAACCCTTGTTGGTCAAGGGGGTGAGCGGAGTCCGAGGTGGACGCCTAACTCTAAGAACGTAACTAAGAGGAGAAGAAATGCTAAGGAAAATTAAGGCAAATAATTCTTGGATAAATTATATCAGAAGACAATTCAGAGTATTTAAAGTTAAGCCCTAACAATTCAAAAAAGGTGTCCCGAGAAAGAACCGTAAAGAAAACCCGAGAAGAGAGATAACTCTAGTTTATAAAAATTACATTATTAAATAAAATAATAAATTAAGAGAATACTAATCATCTTATCTTCTTGGCCTACGGCGGTCCCGCTGTGGTCTTGAATTAGTAATTTGAGGCGTATCATTCTCTCCCTCGATGAGATTCGGCTTGTCCTCAAGCCGTAAATCCGAAAAAGAACGATGTATGTCGTCCACGGGTTCCCCAAGTAGCCAATGCAGGGTCACCGTCATCCCACTCCACAAGCCATTATGAACGAGGATGGCCAGCTATGAGTAATGTGCGCGTGGCAGTGGCACGAGTCGGCCGAGAGATTCGCCGGTCATATAAAAATTTCGCCGGTAATGTGGTTGGCACAATAGGCGACCCATCGAGAATAAAAGGTTTCAATAAAGAAACATGGAATACATTATGGATCCGTGCTGTGGGGGGAAGCTCTAAGCGGTATACCACGGGAACGATGCGCTCGGTTATCAATAAAGGACCATAATAGAGACGTGCGGGCTTGGTGGATTAGAGGTCGGGCTACAAAATGCTGACGATAAGGTTGTAGTTTCAACAACACACGATCACCCACCAGAAATTCGACATCTTCCTGTGTTTATTAGCTTGCGAGGCCATCCGTTGTTGCATTTTGGACAAATTGGAGTGAATCAAAGACAGAACTTGCTCTTCATCGCGGATTGCCTCCACGGCCGGGGACGGTGGCCCGATAGGAATGGTGATGCGGGCAATAGAAGGGGCATCACGGCCGTATAAGGCTTTAAAGGGCGACATGCCTAAACCTTCGTGAAACAAGGAATTCAATGCAAGCTCAGCCCAAGGTAAGAAATCGAACCAGCACCGGGGGCGGCCTTGAGTGAAGGCACGGAGATACTGCTCGAGACCCCGATTTTTGACTTCGGTTTGGCCGTCTGTCTGTGGATGATATGTGGTACTATGCCGAAGCTTTGTACCACTAAGGCGATGCAACTCAGTCCAAAAGGCACTACGAAATATCGGATCCCTGTCGGATACAATTGACGCCGGAATGCCGTGCAATTTAACCACAATATCAACAAACACATCTGCGACTTTAGGGGCGTCAAACGAGGTGCCTAAGGCGCCGAAATGCGCGTATTTGGACAATTTGTCAACGACCACCAATATTGTTGTGTGATTTCGAGAAGGGGGTAATCCCGTAATAAAGTCCATGGACACATCGTCCCACACTTGTTGAGGAACTGACAATGGATGAATTAAATCCGCAGGCTTACTAGTGCTATATTTGGTGGATTGACATATGAGACAGGAATCCACAAAGCGTTGACATCCGCGCGCATGCCCTTCCAATAAAAAACATCTGCAACCCGACGGAATGTGCGGTCAACACCGGGATGACCCGCGCTTGGCGGTGCATGAAACTCGGTAAGGATTTCGGCCTCGAGTGGGGAAGTTGTGCCCACTACGAGACAGTGGTCGTAATAAAGGATTCCACCATGTACTTGGAATGGGGCACTCAATGTGCCCGCAGCCGCGACCGCCTGCCATTCTTTCAAATCATCCAGGTTGGCGTTTTCCTGGCGAATCCGGTGGAGCAGTTTCGGTAGTGGCGTGGTGAAGGAGAGAAATTGTTGTAAATACGCAGTATCCTCAATCATGGAACGAGATAGAGTGTCGGCCACTTTATTGCTTGCCCCAGATTTATATTCAATACGAAACTTGTAGCCCATAAGCTTCCGAATGAAAAACTGATGATCAGGAGTTTGAATTACTTGAGTAAGAAGCTCCTTGAGGCTTTTCTGATCACTGCGAATCAAGAACTCACGGCCCAGCAAATATTGACGCCATTTCTGAACAGAAGACACAATAGCAAAGAGTTCTTTATGATAGGCTGAAGAACCGTGTCGGCGAATGCCCAATTTTTTTAATTAAGATGGAAAGAGGTCGATCCTCTTGTAATAGCACAACACCGACACCTTCATCAGAGGCATCAGTTTCAACTAAAAATTGCTTAGAGATGTCGGGCAGTTGTAAAATGGACGACTTCATCATTGTGTCTTTCAAACGTGTAAAGGCTAAGTCTGCGGTGTCGGACCATACAAACTTGTCTTTTGTAAGAGATCAGTCAACGGGGCTGCTAGCAAGGCATAATTACGAATGAATTTTCTGTAATAGCCTGTGAGGCTGAGAAATCCACGCAATTGTTTCACAGATTTCGATGTAGGCCAGCGCGCAATAGTTGATAATTTAGCAGGGTATGCCAGTAATTGTCCTGCAGGCACAATGTGCCCCAAATACTCGACTTGAGTAGCATCGAATGAACATTTTGACCCTTTCACAAAGAAATGATTATCAGGAAGAATCTGCAGAACGGTATCCAAATGAGATGCGTGCTCTGTTATAGACGGACTATAAACCAGAATATCATCAAAGAATACGATAACAAATTGGCGCAGATACTGGGAAAATAGATGATTCATAGCGGCCTGAAATGTAGACGGCGCATTAGTCAAACCGAATGGTATGACTAAAAACTCGAAATGGCCATCATGGGTACGGAAGGCTGTTTTGTAAATATCTAAAGCACGCATGCGTCTATGATGATACCCTGAACGAAGGTCGAGTTTAGTAAAAATAATTGCGTGACCTAACTCATCAAATAATTCATCAACAATATGAATAGGAAACTTATCTACGACAGTGATGTTATTGAGGGCTCTATAATCAATGCAGAAGCGAAAGTTGTCGTCCTTTTTCTTCACTAAAAGTGCCGGAGAAGAAAATGGGCACGTGTTGTGCCGAATTATGCCCTGATCGAGCATAGCTTTCACCTGGCGTTCAATTTCAGATTTCTGAAAATAAGGATATTGATACGGACACACATTAACCGGCTTAGAGCCCGGTTGTAAGTGAAGCCGGTGGTCACAAGCGCGAGGTGGAGGCAGGCCGGTTGGCATGCGGAACACAGATAAATTTCGTTGAAGTGTGTCACGAATTGCCGGAGGTAGATCGACTGGAAATTGATGTGCCTCATCAGTTCAAGGAGAAGGGACACTAAGGATTTCAAAACATTCGGCTATCCCGTCAGAAGCACAAAGAGAGTGCAGTTCATGCATAGAAATTTGTTTTGGTGACTGGCGATCACCCTCCAGAAATACATGCTTATCGTTCCAAGAAAATTGCATCATCAGTTTTGCATTATCATGAGCAACAGTCCCCAAAGTCTGTAACCATTGGACACCGAGAACAATAGGCGGCCCATGCACTTCCAAAACTTAAAGATCAATAGAAAATTCATGCCCCTGAAGTTGGATGGAAGTTGTCGGACATTGATGGGTGCACAATAAATAAGCACTATTCCCCACGAAAACACGAAATGGCGAAATAGAGAGACTGAAAGCTGCAGTTTTTTTGACGGTACCTGGGTGAATAAAGTTATGAGTGCTACCTCCATCAATCAGCACTTGTATCGGGGCACCCCGAATCATGCCTTCAAGACGTAAAGAGCGTGGGTTGGGAAGGCAAGACATTGTGTGAAGACTAGAAATATCCCTTGTAACCGTCAATTCCTCAGTGACTTCTTCCTGCTCTTCATCGTCACTTTCATCACAGCTCAATAATGCTAAGAAATGGGGTTTACATCGATGGCCCCGGTGGTACCTCTCATCACAATTCCAACATAAGCCTTTATTAGTACGCTCTTCACGTTCAACAACAGTAAGATGCTTAATCGGAAGGTTAGAAAAGTTACCATTCGAAGTCGACGGGCGTGATCCGGTTGCCGCAGTAGGCTGAACCGCCAGCGGTGCCGTGTTGGTTGGGAGTTGTGCGCTCGGTTTAGGGATGGCCGAGTTCCAAGGACGTCGAAAACTGGAAAATCCAGGCGACGTGGTGTCATGAAAAGATGCTTGCAACTCACGCGCCAAAGCAAACGCTTATGATAATGAGGCGGGATTATGTAAATTCAATTCTCGCTTCATCGGTTGCTTTAAGCTTGCTTTAAACAAGGAGATTAGCGTAGGCTCAGACAACCCATGTACATTGTTCAGTAATGCTTCAAATTCAATTTGATAAGACAGGACTGATGTTCATTGTTGGAGTTTGGCGATAAGATCCACATAATCCTCATAATTATGCGGATCGAAACGTTGTTCTACCGATAATAGAAATGCAGGTCATGTTTCACCACAATTATTGCGGCGTTGATATCGAAACCAGTCCGAAGCCGGATGATCAAACAACATACCAACTAGACGTAAACGATCTTGATCAGTAGTATTAAAGTAGTCGAAGTAAGCCTGAACTTTGAAAATTCACCCTTTCGGGTCCGAGCCATTGACTTTCGGGGTGTCGACCCGTATTTTTGGAATGTTTTCCTGGCCAAGAGGCGCGTGGCCCAAGGCTCGATCTTCCACTACTGGCGGTGGTGCAGGCGGCACTTGAATCGGGAGCGGTATGGCGGGTTGATGTGCAACGACTGGCTGCATCGCGAGATTAGGGTTTGGCAGGATCGGCTGAATAGTGTCAGCATTAGGGTTGGGCTGAATGATTGGTCGTGCTGCAACAACAGGATTATGCGGTGCGTATGCAACGGCCGGGACCGCAACAACAACTGGGTTCGTGGCAACAACGGCTAGTGGTGGATTATGTTCGTTGTTGATGAGATCATACACATTGTCAGTGCGAAGACAGGCGATTTCTTGTTCCCGACGCACGTTATCCTAATCAAGGCGAATTTTTTGCACATCGGTGGTGAGTTGCAATAGCATGTCGCGCAAGTCAGCCATGGTAGGCTCGGCGACGATTCCTTCGGCATCATTCATGGTGTTCGAAATGAAAGCACCAGTTGATACGGACCCGGTGTGGATTCGTATTGGAAGTTTGGAACTCTTGTTTGTCAAGGGGGTGAGCGAAGTCCGAGGTGGACGCCTGACTCGAAGAACGTAACTAAGAGAAGAGAGGAAAGGCTAAGGAAAATTAGGGCAAATAATTCTGGATAAATTATATTAGAAGACAATTCAGAGTATTTAAAGCTAAGTCCTAACGGTTCAAAAAAAAAGCGTCCCGGGAAAGAATCGTTAAGAAAACCCGAGAAAAGAGATAACTCTAGTTTACAAAAATTACATTATTGAATAAAATACTAAATTAAGAGAATGCTAATTATCATATCTTCTTGGCCTATGGTGATCCCGCTGTGATCTAAAATTAGTAATTTAAGACGTATCACCTCACTAAACTTATGTGTTGGACACATACGTACGACCTTCCAATTTATGATCTATTGACTTTTACATTATCGAAAGACGAAAGTGATTACTTTCACCAGGTTTTATTGATCCCTTATAGGAATAGGGTAAGATAGCGCCTATATTTTTTTTCTTCTAAAAATGTACGAATGTCTTTCATAAAACCACTCACTATTTCATACACATATTACTTAAACTTCTCATTTCATACGCAATTCATAAAACCACTCATTTCGTGTTCAACAAACAAGGATTCTTCACTAAACTCTTATCCGTGTCAAAATACACAAACCGATCGTTCGGAGCTTTTTGAAATGAGTCAAGATTACGTTTTGGCTATACCTAGTATACTTTTTAAGTGGACAAAGATAATGGGGATTGGAGGCCAGGGAGATTATGATGATAGCTCCACTATGTGTAATTAAAGATCGATTAGAAACAAACCCAAATGGCCATTTGAGTTGGGATATAATGACCATTATCAATATTTAATTCCAACCCCTCAGTTTTCGGAAAACCATTTGAGGTTTTCAAACTCCAACCCCTAGGGAATAAAATATTATTATATTTCAACTCCAAAAACTCTATAACCATATAATAATAATTATTTTAAAGTGACAACGCGCCCACCTTTTCACAATTTCGTAAACTAATACGAGTAGTTTTTGAAAGTTTTATATATGAACTTTTCAATTGGATATTAATACGGAGTATATTATGATTAGAAAACCGTAGTTTACTCTTGTGGAGAATCTTAATTAATCCTACTTGGGATTTGTCTGTCCGCAGAATTCTAGAGTGACGAACTGAAAATGACCATTTTCTTCTTATAATTAGTTTGTACGTAAGAAAAAACGAGGGATAAAAAAAAAATTAAGTACACGTACGTACATCGTTAAATATCTTGTGTTGATTTAAGTATCGATATTTCTATATACAAATACAAGTTACAATATTTATTTACATCATCATCTGAAATATCTATAGTAAGATGAGAAACCACATTATAAACTAGCTCCATGTTACAACTTCAATAGTTCTTGCTTTTCAGCTTAATTTGTTTGAAAATGGTTTCTGAGTTTTATAGAGGGTTTTGAAATTAGATTGGGTTGAGAATAATAACTTTCTCTCATATCTAAAATTAAAGTAGATTAAGTATAATACATATATTCTTAGATTATTTCTTTTATTGCCTATCTATCGAACCCCTAAACTACAAGGGTATTGCCTATCTATGAATTAAGTTAAATATGATTCCTCCTATGTGCGCTCGTATCGACACATCCCCAGTTTACCTATCTATCGAGCCCACATACTTTAATTTTTTCATGGTGTCAGAGTGGTTCTGTCTTGGCCCCATTATCTACCTTAGATTGGGCTTAGCGAGTTACTGTGTATACTCGCCTGTTAATCTACTCTACCGACTACCTTGGGTTGGGCTTAGCGAGTTACTGCTACCCGCCCGTTAATACCTACCGATGTCCAAGTGTCAACTGACCATCCAAGTTGCACTTGAGGGTACGTGTTGAGAACAATAACTTATCCTATATCTAAAATCTAAATAGATCAAGCATAGCACATATATACCTTGGATTACTTATTCTATTATCAATTGGTTTTAGGATGGAACTTATTGACTTATCTGATAGATCTGTTGTACATGTGCGCTCATGCGCTCATACCAAAACGTCCTCAATTTACTTATTTATCGAGCTCTTCAGATCAATCAATATAAGATGAAAATATTAGTATATCTAACGTGCGCGAGTACACAAATTTTTTTAAGAAATTAACCAGCTTAATTAGTAAACCGCGCGAGTACACAATAATAAATTGATTTTCATACTATTTCCTAATTAGAATAGGTGAATACTGAGTGATAAATAGTTCAAAATAACATTTTTTCCTAACTTGGATTTATTAACTTGCGCACAAATCCTTAAAATATGGCTAAACCAAAAAATGATGCTACTAACTTCAATGGTTTCCGTTTTTATTGAATGTTTATCGTATTCATTTATAGATTTTAGCTTATGAGAATGAATTTTAAGTTATAAAATTATACTATCAAAATTATTGGGGTTTATTTGTGAATTTCACATTGAAAAATTGAGAAATAACATATTAGTATACAAGGTCATGGGTTAATACTCTTCCTATTGGTAACTGATTTTTAGATAGATTCACTATTGGAGTTGTATGCTGGTTTTGGAGTTAGGCTTATCTCCCTTGTAACAAGTGATATCGGAGTTGATAATTCTGCTTAGGGATCGGATAGGTCTGCTGATCGGGTGAGCCTTCTCCCACTCCCACGTGAGAGATTGTTGAGTTCAATAGTGAATCTCACATTGAAAAATTAAGAGATAACGTGCTAGTACAAGGTCATTGATACGCTAATATTATATATTTTTATATTCGTTAATTAATTGTAATTTTTAGTTGGGTTTAATTACCTCTTCTCGGGTTTTCTCTAGGGTTCTTTCCCGGGACGCGTTTGTTGAACTGTTAGGATTAGGATTAGAATTAGGGTTTAGTGGTAAGGCTTATTATATATGCTCCTTTTGTATTCAGAAATTAAGGAATGAATGGGAAATTAATTATCCCAAACCCCAGTCTCCTTCTCTGCTATCTTGTCTCCATCGTCTGAGTCACTCTTTCCCCTGGCCTTTGGCCCTTCTTCTCTTCCCCCAGTTACTTCGTTCATTGAATCCGATACGAGATCTATAAGGTTTCGTATCAATTAGTGCTTTCATTTGCCGAACTCTACAATCACCATGTCTACCGTTACAATCAATAATTCTATTAAACCAAGATATCTGAGCCATTCTTCAAAACCTGTCGTTGACATTCGACACTATGGATCAACGATTCGACGCTATGGATCAACGATTGGATCGGGTTTTTCATCTCCTGGGCATTCCTCACGAAGATACGAGCGAGGCGGAGTGCAACCCTAGCCCCGCGCCCGCGGCAACCCGTCCTGCGCCCGAGGCAACTCGTCACGCGCCCGCGGCAACCCCTCCTGCGCCCGCGGTTCCGGGCCCCGGGCCCGTAGTTCTGTGCCCCGCGCCTGTGGTTCTGTGCACCGCACCCGCGATTTTGTGCCCCACGCCCGTGGTTTCGTGCTTCGCGGCCTTCGTCTGCCCTTGTCCGCCGCCTCCAGATTTAATTCCTAAAATTCTTGGCGTGAATTTGGAAAAGCAAGAGATTGAAACTTCAATCGAAGTTGTGCCCGACACTCCACTTGATGTGAAACACACCGACATTACCGAGGTCAACTTTGGGTTGGGTTTCTTTGGCATCCCTACTAGTGAGGCAATTATTGTTGGCAAACGCCAATATGGTGAGCGTCCTTCTCGAGCGTCCACATTGCTGGCTTTACATTACAAGTTTCGTCTTGACAAGGAGTGCCACATCTTATGCCGTATGATCGAGGAAAGACATTGATTCCGACTTCTTCTCCTGATTTTCGCCTTGAGGACGAGTCGATTCTCACCGGGGGAGTAATTGATACGCTAATATTATATATTTTTATATTCGTTAATTAATTGTAATTTTTAGTTGCGAATTGGGTTTAATTACCTCTTCTCGGGTTTTCTTTACGGTTCTTTCCCGGGACGTGTTTGTTGAATTGTTAGGATTAGGATTAGAATTAGAGTTTAGTGGTAAGGCTTATTATATATACTCCTTTTGTATTCAGAAATCAAGAAATGAATGAGAAATTAATTATCCCAAACCTTAGTCTCCTTCTCTGCTAGCTATCTCGTCTCCATCGTCTGAGTCACTCTTTCCCCTAACCTTTGGCCTTTCTTTCCTTTCCTCAATTACTTCGTTCATTGAATTTAATACGAGATCTATAAGATTTCGTATAAGTCATAGACTATTCTTGCTATTGCTAACTGATTTTAACAAGAAATCATAATAAACTTGATAGTTGAGCTCGTCTCCTTTTAACAAGAACATATATTTAAAAAACAATTTTCCGGTATTCAACCAAAAAAAAACAATTTTCCGGTATATATAATTGTCTACCAAAATTGTGAGCAAACTATCTTATTCGTTGAAAATGAAAGTTCTCAAAAACAAAAATAATTGAAAGTCAAGCGTAAAACTATGATGTATGATGCAACTTGCAACAATATAGCAATTGTCTAAAACGATTATATTCTTAGATACAACATAAATCTAACCTCAAATATGTCGTACAGCTTGCTCTCTCAACTTGTTTGACCTCAAATAATCAATAACAGCAACTAACGTTACTAACACCAAATAAAAGTTTATTGTGCAAAAATTTCTATAATTAAGTTTCCATATCATTAGTTTCGATTATATTATAATACAGATTATAAACTACTATAGATACCAATAATATATAACATGGTCCATATTAATTAGCATAAATACGAAATAGGTGAATTTGAAATAATTAAGCCCGGCCAATTGAATTAGGTGATTTTTGCTGGTAAGATATTTGCTGGTTTGCTGAAGCAGTGTCGGATGGTATATCATACAAACCAAAAAAGATGTTGACGTGATGAGTAACTTCTTCAAGTTCCCCAATATTTAATCATCTACTTGGTATTATCACGCCACTTTGTAAATGTGCAAAACAGACAAAATATTTTCAACAATTTTTTTTATTTGAAAAAAAAAAGTAAAGGTGGGAAAGGGAAGCAATAAAAAAATCAAATAAGAAAGGTTTATTTATTTATAACGGTGAAGGTAAACAAAAGAGAAGACAGTTCATATACAAAGAGTTGGCCTTTCGTTTAACCAAGAAGCAAGGCTAGTTCGTTGTGGGGCTCCGCAACCGTGTCCTCTCCCGTGGGAGTGGGAGAAGGCGCGCCTCCAAGGACGCGGCGATGGCCAAAAAATCTCCTCTATATTATTCACAAAATGCATGCATTTTGTTTTGTCTTTGTTTGGTTAATTGCATGTATACTGTTGTAGATGTATCGAGAGCCAGGCTGTATATTATTCACTATATAAACGTTTGTTGTATTTTAGCCTCGATGTTACAGTTTTGATCGTGACTTTTTACCCTTTTTTTTTCAAACAGGTGATGCTAATACGACAACTAAACGGTTCCGATATTTATAGGTTCTTTTATTAGAAATGTACTTTTCTAAAGATCGTTAACTATTGAAACGATAAAATTTGTGACAAATATCAAAGAGCATAGCGTATGCAAGAGTATGATCGATAATGTCAAGCATATGTAATTTTGAGTCACAACAACTAAGATTCGGAATTTAGCAAAAGGGAGTTGGCTCAGGTGGTAAGCGGCCTGCTCCACATTAACGAGGTTTGGGGTTCAACTACAGTGGATGTAAAAGATTCTCTTTGTAAGACTCACCCGCCAAAGTCAGGTGCGCAATCCGAGTCAAACTGAACGTAACCAAGACGAAGTTCTGGTAAACTAGTGGGCAACCAAAAAAAATTCTGAATTTACTTATAATTTTTTTGGTTAAAATTTGCTTATAATTTTTTTCTTCAAAGTACCTTGAATTACTAGGTAGACCTTCATCTTAAAATATTTATATTTATATATCTATCTATAACAACAACAACAACAATAACATCAACCCAAGTGTATTCCGATATGTGCGAGATCGGGGGGTTGAAGATGTAGGCACCCTTGCCCCGAGTGGAAGTCGGGAGGGTATTTAAGGCGGGCCCAAACAAAAGAAAACACCAGCTAAAAACAGGACTGTAAAGTGAAGGAAGACACAAACAGGGGCAAAAACAAAAGCGAAAACGA
This sequence comes from Fallopia convolvulus, assembly GCA_964016875.1. Taxonomy (NCBI): domain Eukaryota; kingdom Viridiplantae; phylum Streptophyta; class Magnoliopsida; order Caryophyllales; family Polygonaceae; genus Fallopia; species Fallopia convolvulus. The sequence goes on along the minus strand of OZ024720.1, from coordinate 59,271,321 downwards.
AAGCGGTACGTCAAGGAAACCCAACAAGCGATATTAGAAAAACATAAAAAACTAAGCAACGGAGACAAAGAGTAGGGCACTCCCTTTGGGTCTTCCTAATCCCTCTCGGTCACTATAATCCTCTCACGCTACTGATCTCGGCCTGCACATGGCCATGTCCGTTGAAACTGCCAGAACAGTAAGGTCTTGCCGAATGACTTTGTTCCATCTCTTTTTCGTCCTGCCTCTTTCCCCGCGAAACCCGCTAGTGATCAAACTCTCGATCCTCCGAATAGGGGCATCTGGCAGCCTACTTTGTATGTGCCCGAACCATCTCAGTCTTATTTCTCGGAGCTTTTCCCCTAAACTGGCCACTCCTAACTTTCTCCTTATCTCTTCATCCCTAATCTTCTCCAATCTGGTGTGCCCGCACATCCATCTCAGCATTTTCATCTCAGCGACCATCAACTTCTGTTGTTGAGCCTTTCTAGTCGGCCAACACTCTGCCCTATACAGTATGGCTGGTCTAACCCCAGTTTTATAGAACTTTCCCTTCAGCTTGAGTGGAATTCTTCTTTCACATAGCACTCTAGATGCACCCCTCCACTTTTGTCAGTCTCTCTAAATCCGATGTCTAATGTCCACTTCGATACTCCCATTACTCTGTACCACTAAGCCTAGGTATTTGAATGCCTCCCTTTTCGCTACTGGCTCTCCTCCCAAAAGTACTTCATCCTATGACTCCACTTCCTGAATGAACTGGAACTCTACGTACTTTATTTTAGTCCAGATTAGCTTAAAGCCTTCTGTCTTGAGCTTCTCTCTCCAAGTTTCTAGCTTTCTGCAAACGCCCTCCCTAAGCTCATCGACTAGAACAATGTCGTCAGCGAAAAGCATATACCACGTGATCTCTTCTTGGATATTTATCTATAACACTATAAGATAAATATTTTGACAATGAATGCCCATGCAATTAATGATACATTTTATTTCGAATGAAATGATACTATACGATTAGATGTTATAAACATATCTATTAAGGATTTTTGTTAAATTGAGAGTCCAATTTCATAATACCTACTGATGAATTAAATATATTTTTATAAAACACTACTAGGAGTTTTTTCCCATAAATAATATGAGTGTTAAGTAGTTTATTAAGCTAAGATTTACAACCTTTCAAAGATTATACTCTAATTTTATATAACATAAATATAAATTAATTTCATCAAAAGCTGAACAAATGAAACAATTTTATCCATTCAAATCCTAAAGAAACGTTACTACTTGCAATTCAAAAGAAACTAAAATAACGTAAACTAGTTTTACCCGTCGTACCATGTACGACTACGATTCGATATTTTATAAACATTATAAATAGGATATTAATAAATAAATAAAAATATATTATATACTTTAATATATGTAATTTATTGCTCGTAGAATTTATAATAATTTAACCAAATATTATATTCTTCATATTTTATTACTTTTCATGTACGTAAATTTTGGGTTTATCAAATATTTCAATATATCTATTAAATATTTTATTACCTTTTTTTTTATTAATTTTAAGAATTATAAATATTTATCATTAATTTTTTTTATAAAAGAAAATCACTATATATCTATAAATAAATTCGTCAAACGATATATACTAAAATATTTATATTTATTTTAAAATATTTTATATTTAATTTTAAATACTTGTATAAGGAAGCTTTTAAAAGATATTGTTATACCAAATAGATATTTATTAGATTTTAGAGATAAATATAAATAGCTAATAAAGAATTTAATAGAAATAATTTATAATAATAGAAATAATTTTTTTTTTTAAATATGAGGTGGGGCAAGAATCTTTTTGGTGGCTCAAAAGATACATTTTTAATATATAGTTATAGATTTTAAATTATTTTAAATTTGTTATCTTTAATTTTAAATATTTTTATAAGGAAGTTTTCAAAAGATATAGTTATACTAAATAGGTATTTGTTTGATATTAAAGATAGATTTAAATAGTTAAAGAATAATTTAATAGAAAAAAGTTTATTAATAATAAAAATTAATTTTGTAAATACGATGTGGGGCCAGAATCGTTCTGGTGGCTCCAAAAAAAGACAGCTTTAATATATAGTTATAAATTAATTTCATCAACAAAAATATTAAACATTTAATTTGTCCATTTCAAATTCCAAACAAACGTTAAAAGAAACTCAATTAATCTAATTTAATTTCATCAACAAGAAAAAAAATGAAACAATTTGTTCATTCAAATTCAAAATAAACGTTACCACTTACGAATTCCCATTTTTTTTTTTTCTAGATGATTAACCCGTTTATGCTCTATGTTTATTATTTCAAAAATAAATATATTTTTAATAATTATAAGGTAATTATAACATATATTGACTAAAATCTAAATATTATCATATAAAAAGATTAACCAAAAATAAATCGAGGATAATTTTGAAAAGTAGTAGAAGTTAAAGAGAAACATGTTACATACCATACACAAAATAATATTATTTAATTCAAGTTAAAAAGTTTTACGGTTTATTTTTATTTAGCCTTTTTACATGATAATATTTAGATTTTAGTCAATACATGTTATAATCTATATACTATTACTAAACTCGAATCCTTCTATCCTACGTGTCATCGTCTTAACTATGCCACGTAGGCGTTTTAATTTTTCCATTTACTTTTCTACCCTTCATTTATTTGAGTATTTACAATCATTAAATATATATTATAATAATAATAATAATATCTACTATTTTATATGTATTATTACTACGTGATCTTTGACATTATATAATTTACCATATTTTTCTATCCTATTTATCATCTTTATTTCCATATATTTGATAGTTATTATTTTTTCAATATTATTAATATGGGAACATTATTAAAACTAATTTACCATTCCTTTAAATACATATACTATAATAATATCTACTATTTCATATGTATTACTACGTGATATTTGACAACATATAACTTACCATGTTTTTCTATCCTATTTGTCATTTTTATGGCCATATATTTCAACATCATATAAATTTTTAATTTTTTTTTCTATATTATTAGTACGTGATCATTAAATGTCTTGCCACATTTTTCTATCATATTTTTCATCTTTATGGCAATATATTTTTTTTATTTTTTTTAATATCTTATACTTTTTTATTTTTTATTATTTTAAATATTATTATTACATGATCATTATTATAACTAATTTACCATATCATCAATATCAATATATCAATATACTTACCATATTTAATTAATGATTATGGAAATATTATTTAGTTTTTTTAATATTTATTTACCTATATATTATATAAGATGGTCTCATTCAAAAATTAAACCGCATATCCTTTTATAAATAAAGAAATATTTTTCTTACATTCTCTACATAATATAATAATTCCCGCTTGAAAGTTTTATTGAGGAGATTATTTTTATTTTATCAAATAAATTTATGTAAAATTCAATCAATAAGTACAGTTCCTGCATAATTTTTTTTAAATCATCGTCGTGCATGGCACGACCGGGTCATGCTAGTTACCTTATAATTACCAAAAATATATATTTTTTAATAATAAACATAGATCATAAATTTGTTGGACAGTTAAACACAGATCATAAACATGTTATATATAGATGCAATTTATTGTCTAAAGAATTAATCCTTATTTAATTGATTCCTTAATAATTTAGCAATATATATACATATCGATCTCACTCTTTTTTTAGCAATATCGATCTCACTCTATAACTGAAGAGCAATCACGAACATTTTTACTAAAGCTTTAGACAAACGTCCCTATGAACACCTTCAGATGCTCGTCTCGGTTTATTATATTCCCTGTGCTTGGCTAGTTAAGTAGATTTGCATGCTAGGGAACTCTAGGAACTTGCACATTTATTTTACCATGTTGCTAGTCTAAGACTTACTTTACACTATATGGATCTCTTCTTCTTTTTTTCCTCAAAATGATCAACCTTAGTTCCCATCACCCTCATTACAAGCCACAATAATGATTGATCATAAGCTTACTCTCAACCGTAGATCAAGCAAACGCTTCTCATGAGTCATGAACCCCCTTTCCAACCTTAACGAGTTGCAATTGCCTGGTTTCCTTTGGATTTCCAACCTCAAATAAACGTTTGAATATTAGTTCCTTGACCACTCCATCTAAACATAGCCCTTTCACGGGATCATGGAAACCTGCTTAGAGTTTAGTCACACTACTTAGGAAAAGTTTAAAATTTTTGCAAATCATCAATGTTAAGGCGGCAAGCCATACTAGAGAAGTGTAAAAATAGTGCTCATGACTTCAAATTGGAGGTAGTCCAACTGGTTCCTTGAATACATCCTCACACATTCTCAATAACTCTAGAATCTCAATTGCAATTAATACTTATGTGCTTTATTTTGTTGTAATGCTAAGAAATTGCCCAAAGCAATTAATACTTGAACTATTGAAGAATATGTAATCTTTAGTAACATTTTTTTTTTGGTCGAATAATTAATAACATTTATATACAACACATAATCATCTCGTAGGAAGACAAGCAATTTTACATACATAGAGATCGCATGGATCTCTCCCTACTTAACACTTCCATCCGGCCCTCAACTACATACTACCTCTTTTCTAAAACCATAAAAATTAAGATCAGCCAATACAGTTAATAGACATTTAACCTTATTCTCAATGTACTACATGATACAATTAACTTGAATAGTCGACAGATTTGATATCCCTTGAGGCACTTACACATAAGAACCGAAACATTATTTACATACACTAGACAACCCCAATGTTACGATGATCTGGTCAGTCAATTGCCATTGACCGACCAGATAAACGCATACATATAAGGTGTTACACGAAATTAAATGTGACACTATAATTCTATATATCATCACATAGCAACACTAGCAACAAATTGAACCACGTTTTTCTTACCTCCTAAGTACTTAACAATTATATTCAAAACACCAAAAGCTCTTCCTTGATATCATATCCCATTTTCTCCAAATTAGGTTGCACGGCAAATTGGATCATAGGCGGTGGCCCGCACGTGAGGGCCAACACTCCATCACCACCAAGAGGCACGTGTGCTCTTAAGATCGCCTCCGTCACGAACCCAATATCGTACGTCCACCCTTCCTTAACACTCTTCTCCACCACATACCACACCTTGACCCTCTCCGGGTACTCCCGGGCCCACTCGTCGAGCTCGTCTCTCAACAAGATGTCGTCCTCGGTTCGGTTTGCATACACCACATACATTTCCGTATCATCCTCGGGGTCCTTAAGAATCGCCTGCATGATTTGGTAAACCGGCGTGATCCCGGTCCCTCCCGAGATCATGGCGAGCTTATTAGCCGTCTTGGGCTTACCATGCACCTTGAAATGACCCTGTCCGGTGTACTCAATGTGGCCCAAGGGGCCCTTCACCTCCACCGTCGACCCGATCTCCAACGACTCGAGATGCTGCGACATTAGCCCGCCATTCGGAAATCTCGGATGTTGCCCTTTGAAGTAAATCTTGACGACCAATTCGAAGAAACCGACATCGTCATTGGTGGACGTCGGCGTGTACGCCCTCATGCAAAGCTTCCCGTCGATGGTCGCACATAGGAAGATATGTTTCCCGACAGGGAGTCCGAGGATTTGATCGTCGGATGGGAGGGCGAACCTGAACCTCCTAACATCATGGGAGATTTCAACCTTCTCAATCAACTTGCATGGGATTTTCTCACGTGGGTTGAGGGCGTAGACTTCTTTGATCGGGTCGAGGAGGAGGCGGAGAGTGTTGGTGGCCCCGTGCACGGAGTTGTTCGGGGACGACTCGACAGACGAGTAGCCCGATCCGGTTGTCAGGAGTTCACCAATTCGGTAGTCTTCTAGAAGCTTCTTGGCCTTGTCAGAGTGGATGGCGTCAAACTCCTCGGTGCAGTCAGTTCCGGCATTGATGAGGATGGAGTCGGATCCACCCGGGTGGTCTTGGAGGAACTTGGTGCAGTCGTAGACGTTGTTGTGGATGATGATCCAAGCGGAGTCCGAAGAGTTATGTTTTTTTACCTCGGAAAGAGGGATCATCTTGAAAGATGTGTTCATGAAGGGCGTGGAGACACTCTTTTTGAGGGTGGGGACAGCGTCTGAGATTTCGAGGTGGCGTTCCCGAGCCATCCAACCACCTGGTTGGTTGCCGGGTTGAGTTGGGTGCTCGAAGACGATCCCAATCTCGCCCTTGTGGGGTTTGCATACGTTGGTTTTCACTTTGAACCAGCAGTTGTTCATCATGCCCTGTTGTTACAATTGCAAGTGGATATAGTTAGACATTATGTAAGTACTTTAATTTATTTATTTTTTGGTCGAAATGTAAGTACTTTAATTAGGAGCCCGTAATGCTAAAGTAGTAATTATATGAAGGAGCAATTCCCCTTGTTAAAATTTGCCACTATCATTGTAAAACAAAGACTGCACAATCATCATCATTTAAGATAAATTATTAGCAAAAATGTTCGCTAAATTTATTTACTTCTCGATAATGATGTTTAGCTTTAAGCTTTCAACTTGACACAGGAATAATAACCTACGGCGGCTATGATAGATAGAGTATTATTTATTTTATTAATTATGCAAAAAGAACTTCCTATGTAACGTGTCCACCATGACTCAAATTAAGTTATATATGCACCAGTCAAAGTGGTTTAATTTTAAAATTAAGAAAAGGCTGAATTTTATATCCAAACACTTGATGGTTTTTAATTGTATGACATATTGGCATACCACTTGGATTTTTCTTCCGCGCCAAAACACATCCCATATGGTCAATCAAGTGACTTTTCTTTCACCCACAAATTTTTTTATGGCAAATATTCACCCTGAAATATCTAGTGACTTTCCTTTCACCCACAAATATCTATTGACTTTTCTAATGTTCTTTTTGATAATAAAAAAAGGTGTGTATTTTCATGTTAAGCCAATAGAGAAGCGGGTAGTTAGCAATAGATGGCGGCTAAAAAGGAAAACTTCCTTGGTCATTGGAATGCAAATTAAGAGAGTGGAATCCAGCCAGTGTTGGCAAAACCATGTTCACTTTCTATACAATTAATGTTAATTAATGTTCTTTAATTTTATTCTACTCATGGTCCACACGAAATACAGTAGTAGTTAAAAAACCACTTGCAAAAAAAGAAATACTGTAGTACTTTAAAAATCCATCAATAGTACTCCCTTCGTTCTATTCTACTTGTCATTTTAGCTAAATTTACGCATATTAAGACACTATAATATCTTACTAAAATATCCCTATTAAATACAACTTACATTATTATTCATTTTCTTTCTTTAACCAATAAAATTGATCCACATAATAGTTGTTCATAGAAAATTGAAATATAATTAAGTTGGGAGAGAGATTTAGATAATAAATGAAGGGGTATATTTGGAAAATTATGAATAAAATATCAAAAATGACATGTTTTATGGAACACAAAATTAAGGCTAAAGTGACAAGTAGAATAGAACGGAGGGAGCATTAATTCACATGTATGAATAATAAACTTGGGTAAAGTGTGAAAAAAGAATTACCATGACATTCCAGATGAGCTTCTCAGGTTGAGTGTTGAGGCTTTCATCCCATGCCCTGACAGCAATCTCCTTAGCACTTAGGAGATCAAGCACCTCCACCTCCAATGACCAAAAGCACCAACACCAGTATTTTCCATACTTGTTTGGCTTCTCTTGATGGTCAAGCTCACAAACTTGCCATGTCTCCCCACTATCAAGGGTTATCTCCACTCTCGTCACTTTCCTTCCTCCTCCTGCCAAATTCATTTTATTTAGGTCCAATACCGGTCAAATTATCTATCATAACAAAAAAAGACCTACTAAATAAAATGTTGTTAGTGATTATGATTAACAAATACAATCCAGATCAATTACTACTATATTATATACACTAGTATGTATTGATAGCAGCATATTTGGTAGTAGAAAATTAGGCTTGGTATGAGTATGGTATTTCGGCTAGATTCCCGGATTTGGAGTTTAGTGAGTTGTGAGGATAAATGCGTAGTAACCACACCTTTTTTAATGACCCTGACCCTTCAAGTCGGGGAATAACATCCATGACTTTTCTATGTTAGAAAAGGTGGGTTCCTTCAATTCCGAAGAGAATCGTTCTATTGCACCGGGATCCACAACCCACATGTTGTGTGCTAACATGTGGTCCTCTCCTCTTAAATTTTTATTGGGGACCTATAAATAATTTCCTTATTTTCATACGCTAATGAACCAAAAACATTAACTTCATATGCTACGACTACAGTAATACAAAACAAGCAGGAAGAAGACAAATCAAATGGGAATAGTTTATACATATTTCATTTATAACCATAAAAAATACTACTTTGTAGTATTACTAATCCACAAGAATAAAAGACTTACCGGAGTAAGCATATCCTTTCAAAGTATAAGGCTTCTGTGTGGTCCATGCATTTATCGGCAGTATCTCCTCATGACAAGGTGTTGTTATCACCGAGTTTATATTGAGCTCATTTATTATGTATTCTGGTTTATACCACCATGCTGAAATTTACACAATTACACGTAAAAAGAAGAGATACTGCTGTATAACTTTTCTGTTCCGGTATCAAACATAAATTTGTCTCGTCAAAGTACCAATACATATCGTCCATTTTCTTTTCATTGTTCATGACGTAATAAATAAGAAAACAGCTTATTGGCTGATAATATGTCTACAATCGTCCTCGATCCAAAAAAATGTCTACAACCATCATCTCAAATTTTATACTCCATCTTTCGCGATTATCTATAACTCTATAAGATATATATCTCAATTTATCTCACGTGATTATCGCATCTTTAGTACTACGAGATGAACCGAAATTAAAAACGAAAACAATCCTACTAATCCCTGATTTTCTGCCATTTAGTTGTTACAATCTTTTCCCAATTTTCATTTTTATATGCATAGGGTAAAAAAAAGACGGTGAATAAGTAAAAAAAATTACCTTCGGCATTTGCCAGCTCAGCATCGAGGTGAGAAGGAAGAACACGGTTATCCTTGTAATGGTAGTAATTATCGGACTCCTGAGCGGTCACGATAATCCTCTTCAACCACTTGACCATCCTGCCGCCGATGAACCCCGGGATGATAGCCCTCACCGGAAACCCGTGGTCCGGCGTCAGCCTCTCCCCGTTCTGCATGTAGGCCAGTATGACGTCCCTCGCCGGATCCATGGCCATCTCCACCTTCAAGCTGGTGCCGTACTTGGAGCCGCCCCCGCCGGGCAAGTCCTCGCTCCCCTCGAAGCAGACGTGCAGCGCGCCGCCGTTGCGCTTCCTCATGATGCCGCACTTCCTGAGGAGGTCGGGGAGGGGGACCCCGCGCCACACCGAGGTGGAGGTGGCGGCGGCGCCCCAGTTGAACCCGATCGACTGCTTCACCATGTTCTGCTCCTTGCGGCGGTTCCCGGCGCATACGAGCGTCGCCGGGAACTCGCGGGGGGCGAACTCGGAGACCAGCTGGTCCATGGTGAAGGTGCGGGGGCGGCGGACGAGGCCCGTGACCTCCACGCTCCAGTCCTCCCAGGCGGCGCGTGGGACGGCGCCGTGGTTGCGGACGTAGTGGAGGGGGACGGGGGTGATGAAGCCCGAGTGCATGAGGCGGTTGAGCGGCGGCTCCGAGTTGAAGGGGTGCTTGCCGGTGAGCCGGATCAGGGACGGGTGGCGCTGGATCCAGTTGTCTGACGTGGCCTCGTCGCGCGGGTCGTGGATCGACGGCTCCACTTCGCTGTTGGCGCGCTTGATCGCGTCCGTTAGATAGACTAGGGTTTCTTCATCATCGTCGTCGTATTCGTCATCGTCGCTAACGGGGGCGGGGGCGGGATTCGGTGGGGCGGGGTGTACGGGAGAGGGTTTGTTGTTGTTGTTGAAGTGGACGCCGTTAATGGGGAGGGGGCGGCCGATGACGCCGCTAATGGGGCCCACCTGTTGGAGCCGGAACTGGCGGTTTTCGACGGATGTCGCCATTCAGATTGATCGACTACGGGTATGCTCAGAAAAAACGGACTAACTGCGCCAGAAGGTGAAAACGAATTTGTATTTGTGCGCGTACTCTTTTTTTTTTTTTAAGAAAAAAATTGTTTTTTTTTTCTTCCGAATTTCTGCCTGATTCCTTGGGAAGGCAGTGGGAGGAGAAGAGAGGTTTGTTGAGCATTATATAGGGGTTCGGAGTAGGACCCCATGCTCAACTTTGTGGTTTACAAAAATACTTGACACTTTTTCCTTTTTCTAGGGGAGTATTTCCTTTTTGCTTTTTTTTCTTTTCTATTTAAGTAGACCCCTCACCCTTCCCCCGTCCGTGTAGCGAGTCTAGTGACCCAATTGGCAATGTATGGACTTATTTAGACCTTAATTGAAGGTGATTTGGCATAAAAATATACTGTATTTGATTGCTAATGCACAATAGCGAATCGTAATAACAAAAAAAAAAGGAAAAAAGAAGGCTTTGGAGGAAATGGTACATCTAACTTAGAAGCACACTCATTTTACCCTTAAACTTAGTTAAAGATAAGCACACAAACACATACTTCTAAGTTACAAGGATGCAGGTGGATGTTGTGGAGTTGAACCGTAATTTCATCAAGGCTAAGGTGGTGTGTAGTGGTAATCTGATGCACATTTTTGCTGTGTACGGCCCGCCTTCAGTTACGCGAAGAGGTAACTTTTGGCGTGATCTCGAGAATTCGGCTAGTAAAGTGTCCGGCCCGGTATTTATCGGTGGAGACTTTAACTGTATACTTTACAGGGAGGAGAGAAAGGGGGGGTCTGGAGGTCTCCATGAAGATTCCGACACGTTTGTCAATTGGAAAAACAAGCTTCAACTTATTGACATGGGTTTCACTGGACAGGAGTTCACATGGAATAGAAGGATTACGGAGAACTCGGTGGTTCATAAAAGACTAGATAGGGTCTTCGTAAATGTTGAAGGACGGTTACAATGGCCCGAAGCTAGTGTCCGACACTTGCCTAAGTTCTCCTCAGACCACTGCCCGCTACTTCTCGTTCTCGAGCCTAAGTTGGCTTTTAACAAGAAGAGGCGGCCGTTCCGTTGTGAGGAAGCTTGGTTCTCTCACCCCACTTTTCAGGATAAAGTCAAGAATAGCTGGATCCCGGAGGTGGATACGCCGAGTGCCCTTGCTGTTTTGAAGGAAGAGCTCTTGGTTTGGAATAAGAGAACGTTCGGTAACATCTATAAACGTAAGCAGGAGCTGTTGGATCGGTTAGATAACATTCAAAGAAATGTGTCTACTTATACTTCAAGTAACCTGCTGGATTTGGAAGTCAATATTAGAAGAGAGTTGGATATGGTGCTTGAACAAGAAGAGATGCTTTGGCTCCAAAAGTCAAGGGAGTTATGGTTAAAATGGGGGGATCGGAACACATCGTTCTTCCATACCTCTACAATAATCAGAAGAAAGCAAAACCGAGTTGAGGGGTTGAGAAATGACGCGGGAGTTTGGATTGAGAGCAAGTTTGAGTTGGAACAGTTGGCTACCGACTTTTTTAAGAAGTTGTACAGTGATGAAGGGGCTGAAATTGGGTATTTTCCTGAGTTGTGCTGCGGTTTCCCGAGGGGGCAACAGTCTAATTTCAGAGCACTCGAGGCTGCAGTTTCGGCGGAGGAGATCTGGAAGGCGGTAAATAGTATGGGAGCTCTCAAATCTCCCGGAATTGATGGATTCCATCCGGGGTTCTTTCAGAGGTGTTGGCCCACAGTTAGAGATTCAGTGAGCAGTTTCGTACGAGATTTTTTTCATTCAGCGGTTCTTCCCATCGGGGTTAATGACACACTCATTGTGTTACTTGCTAAAGTGGGAAAACCGGAACATATTGGGCAATTTAGGCCTATCAGCTTATGCAATGTCTTATACAAAATCATAACCAAAGTGCTAGTGAACAGGATTCAACCAATCATGTCCGTGATTGTTGGACCTACACAAGGCAGCTTTCTTCCGGGTAGAATGATAACGGATAATATTGTGGTGGTACAAGAAGTTGTTCATTCCATGAGGCGTAAACGTGGAGCTACCGGTTGGATGGCTCTTAAGTTGGATCTCGAAAAAGCCTACGACCGCCTTAGTTGGAACTTTATTGAGTCCACGCTTGTGGCTGCTGGTTTCCCCAATGATTGCGTCAAATGGATCATGGCGTGTGTTACTTCTCCCCGTATGCAAGTTCTTTGGAATGGCGAGGTGTCTTCTCAGTTTACGACGTCTAGGGGTATCCGACAGGGTGACCCGTTATCCCCGTATCTTTTCATTCTTTGTGTTGAGAGACTTAGCCATTTGATCCTTGAGGCAGTTGAGAAGAGAGATTGGAAACCGATCAAGCTGACTAGGGGCGGCCCTTACCTCTCACACCTCTTTTTTGCCGATGACATAGTTCTCTTCGCTGAGGCTTCGGTTGATCAGTTACGAGTTATTATGAATTGTTTGGATATGTTTTGTAAAGCTTCTGGACAGAAAGTTAGTAGCGCCAAATCAAAAATTTGTGTGTCAAAAAATGTTCAAAGAAGTCTTCGGGAGCGCCTTGCGGAGATTAGTGGGTTTACGGTGACTAATGACTTGGGCAATTATCTTGGCATGCCAGTTATTCATAAGCCTATTAATAAGCATACGTATGAGGGGCTGGTAGACAAGTTCAAGGCTAAGCTAGCTGGTTGGAAAGCTACCACCCTTAGCATGGCGGGTAGAGTTACGTTGATCAATTCCGTTCTTACCTCACTCCCGGTTTACTCGATGCAAACAACGCTCCTCCCATCCAGCGTGTGTAATAGGATTGATAAAATGAATCGTGGTTTCCTTTGGGGCAGCAGTAGGGAGAAGCGCAAAATGCATAAAGTTGCATGGAGCGAGGTAGTGAAACCGAAGGACCAAGGTGGTCTTGGGATCCGAACAATGAGAGAACTTAATTTGGCTTTAGTGGGAAAGCTTGGATGGAGATTTGTTATGGAAGATGGGGAGCTTTGGACGTCGATTCTCAAACATAAATATGTGGACTCGGCACTTGGTAAATCCTCCGCTTGCTCTCATGTTTGGAAAGGTATTAAGATGGGGATTTCGGAGGTGATTGTCAAAGGTTCGAGATGGTTGCTGCGTGATGGTAGGAGTATCCGGTTTTGGACGGATCCTTGGCTACTTGATGCGCCGCTGTTGAATGTTGCCACGGGGCCGATCACCGCTGCTCAGGAACAGACTCTGGTAGATGAATACTGGCGGGCTGGTGGGGGTTGGGATTGGGCTGTGCTGAATACTCTTCTCCCTGCATCTGTGTTAGTTCAGCTGGCTGCTGCAGCGCCTTTTCACGGCCCAGGTAGTTCAAGCGATGAGCTCTGCTGGGGGACTTCTTCAGATGGGAATTATTCGGTTACTGCTGGTTATAAGTTATTGCAAGGAGGTGGCGCTAATCAGGGTGTTGACTCTGTCTTCTTCAGCAAAATCTGGAAGTTAGCGGTTCCGGAAAGAATTCGGTGTTTCGTGTGGATTGCTAGTAAGGGTGGAGTTCTTTCTAACATGGAGAGAAGGAGGAGACATATAACCACGAACGCCAGATGCGGCCGTTGCAATGGAACGGAGGAGACGTTCGAGCACCTTTTTCGGGATTGCTCGCATGTTAGTTCGATTTGGCACGAGTTTGCTGCTACTAATCTTGACCCCTCTTTTTTTCAGGATAACTTTGCTGTCTGGATTAGGAAAAACACACTGGTTAGCAGGAGAATCGGGCAAGAGTACTGGAACGCTCTTTTTGCTACGGTGTTGTGGTGGTCATGGCGGTGGAGAAATGAGGCGATCTTCAACGGTGTTGAGGCACCGCTTAACAAACCAGAATTCATATTGCAAAGATTGAGGGAGTATCACTCAGCTAATGGTAAGCCCTCCCCTGCTGGTTATTTTTTGAATAAATGTGTGCAGGAAATACGTTGGAGCAAGCCGGAGGACGGATGGGCAAAAATCAACACCGATGGGGCGGTCAAAGACGGTATGGCAACGTCAGGAGGTATAATAAGAGACGGTGAGGGAAGATGGATCGGAGGATTTGTGCATAAGATTGGAGCTTGTTCGGTGCCAATGGTTGAGCTTTGGGGGGTACTGAACGGGATCAAGCTTGCTTGGAACAATGGTCTTCGCAAAGTTATAGTGGAATCGGACTCTCAGGTTGTCATTCGTTTACTACAGTCTAAGGTGAGTAAGAGTCATCCATTGTCCAGCCTGGTAATGCAATGCCAAGGCTTTTTAAGTAGGGATTGGAATATCCGATTCCGTCATGTGTATCGAGAGGCGAATACGGTAGCCGATCGCCTCGCGTCTTTTGCTTTCTCTTTTCCTTTAGGTTATCATGTATTGCTTGCCCCGCCTGAGGGGATTACTTTATTGCTACTTGATGATGTTAGGGGTCGGGCTATCCCCCGTTTGCTGACTACTTAGCCCATTTCTTATTGTTAATAAAACGCCTCCTCGAGAGGCCGGAGAGTACCGTCTCTCCTTCTACCAAAAAAAAAAAAAAACACATACTTCTAAGTTAAACGTATCAATTCGTATAATAGTGGCATCAATTAGGTTATTTAACTGTAACATATATATATATATATTTATTAAAGTCTGATGGGCCTATAATTTAAAGGTCGTGCGTGCAACGGTCCTAGCATACAAGCCCAATGAGATTTCAATCCAAAACCATATGACGATGGATAGAGTAGCTCATTAATTTATATACTAGACAATTTTAATTCTAAAGTTTCAATGTGTGATATCTCACAACAATATTGTATTAGCATGCTAATGCACAATAGCGAATCGTAAGAAAATCGAATTTTCGGTTGCCAATTTGACAACCCACAAAACATCGACGGGCCGCAATTGGTTTCGATTTTTTTTATCCAGATTGCTCAAAACGACGTCATCTAGCCATCTAGGTGAGAAAATTGATCGCAAGGAGTCACGGGAAAACAACACCTCAAGAGCGTCTGAAGGACACGTGGTTGGAGCTGCAGCTGGAACGCGGAGAGCTATAAATTGTCCGTCTCAGGGAGATCAACGATTGAGAAAATTCGACGGGAGAGGTGTAAATCAATTGTTTCATTGCCTTTTCTAGCCTAAAAATAATAAAAAACGAGGGAAATTATATTTATATATTTAAAATCTATTTTTATTTAATTATAGACACTTATTTTGTATACAAATTTTTTTAAAAAGATATAATCAAAATAATTTGAAACAATTATTTT
This sequence comes from Fallopia convolvulus, assembly GCA_964016875.1. Lineage (NCBI taxonomy): Eukaryota > Viridiplantae > Streptophyta > Magnoliopsida > Caryophyllales > Polygonaceae > Fallopia > Fallopia convolvulus. The sequence goes on along the minus strand of OZ024720.1, from coordinate 59,256,000 downwards.
ACTATTTTTATTTCTATAAAATAATATAATTAAAATTTTAGATAACGTGAAATATGAAACCTATTTTACTTACACAAAATTTATATACTATAAAACATTACACATGTAAATTTATATATTACAAGACATTTGATCATGAAATTTCCTATATTAGAACAACACAAGACATTAAATTTAATATATTACAACCACAGTAGACATAAAAAGTTGATATATTACAAGACATTACATATTAGAATGAAAACTAACAAATGTGAATATTAGAAATTCTCACAATATTTCATATTTAATGTCAGAAATTCCCAGAATATTTCACATTGAATGTCAGATACCTTAAAATATTTTATATTGAATATCAAAATTATGACTTTTCATATAGGTATAATGAATTATAACTTTAGATGTAGGTATTGTGATGATATATGTGATATGATCCCTGTACAAACTGATGTAATTTTCATGAAGTAAATTGAATTGGTAGGGGACTAGGGGTTGTTTCAAAAACGTGCAACCACTTCATATTGGATTTTTTTTTTCTCCTGGGAGATTTAGAAGAAATTTTCCATAAAAGAAATATACATGCTCATATAAAAATTAAGTGAAATTTTGAGGGACTAATCTTAGTGGTGGCCATGGCCTCTATGGTCATTTTAGGTATGGATGTTCAACCATCATATGAATAATTTTTAATGGGGCCTCGCGAGACTAGAACTCCAGACGTACGCGTTTGATGGAGCAAAGCTCTCCGCTGAACTGGGGTGGCAATGATCAAAATCATCATATGAATAATTTTTAATTACTTCAAAACATTGCATAAAAATCTTGTACGCAAAATATATGATATTAAAAAAGGTAATTACAGAAAACCACCCCTTATTTAACCAAATTTGCAAAAAACAACCTTTATTTCATTTTTTTTTGCAGAAAATCAACCTTTATTTATATTTCGTTTTCATTTAACCACCCGAACCAATTTTCCATCCAAATTTCTGTCAAATAATGTTCAAAAGATAGAATTGCCCCTAAGCTATTGTGAGTTAAATTATAAAAAACCACCCCCTATCTTACAAAGTGTACAAAAGGCCACACTTTATTTAATTTTTTTTTACATAAAACCACCCTTTATTTATATTCCAGTTTTATTTAACCACCAAACCAATTTTCCATATAATTTTCTATCAAATAAGGGTAAAAAAAAGAATTGCTCCTCGGGTGTCCCCCTCTTAACAACGATGAAGGTCCGAGAAAAGTGATGGTTTGAGAGGCTCGAGAACTCAATTTTTTCTGATTTTACTTCTTCTTTTAGGCAAATCATCGCCCAAGAAATGCAGATTTGTAAGTTATTGTAGGTGCGAGGATCAGAAGGAGATTTTGGAGGAGATTTGGGTGTTGGGGGCTAGATTTCTTGAAGGGAAGCCATGGATTGAAGGAAGGATGTCTAGCAGTGACGGTGGAGGGGGTTGGGGGCAAGGAAGAGTGTTTTTTTTTCCGTTAATTCCTAGTGGCAAGTGGGTATTGGGTATTGTGAGAGTTAATTATCTTCCATGGCCTAATTTAACCTAGGGTTAATTGTGCATCTTGAGCTTAATTTAACATTGGAATGGATGGAAAATGAGTTAGGGTGGTATTTTGAAAACGGAATATAAATAAAGGGTGGGTTTCTGTAAAAAATGAAATAAAAGGTGGCTTTTTGCAAACTCGGTTAGATAAGCGGTGGTTTTATGTAATTTAACTCACAATAGCTTAGGGGCAATTATGTCTTTTGACCCTTATTTGACAGAAAATTGGATGGAAAATTGGTTCGGGTGGTTAAATGAAAACGGATTATAAATAAAGGGTGGTTTTCTGTAAAAAAAAATGAAATAAATTGTGGTTTTTTGCAAACTTAGTTAGATAAGAGGTGGTTTTATATAATTTACCCTAAGAAATATAACTCAAAACTTTGTAAGTCTCTAATTTCCTTTGTATTTTATGATGAAAAATCAATTGTTATTTGATGGCTTGTTTTGTTGAATATTTCTTGTAACACGAAGTGACAAGGAACAACTACGTCAAAGAGGAGAGAGATCAAAGAAGTACAGAAAAATAAATGTGTGACCAGAATGAAGAGATAGGAGTGAACGAACGTTGAGGGAACGACAATCAATCCTTGTCACTTCTACGAGAAGCCTATGGTTGCTAAAACAGGAAGGTTATCCAATTTTCTAAGTGCGATTTAGAAAGCGTGTGGGTGGATAAGGATAGATGTTTCTAAGAGATAGCCTATGGAAACTAAAGAGATTTTGTCCAGTTGGCGCCAAATTCGCTAGGTTTGAGAATATGGATAGAATCTTCTAGAAAAAGAAGATTGAGAGTGTGAGAAAGAAAAAGAATACTTGTGCGTGGGATTCGTGCAAGTTCTGTAGTCGAGTGTTCTTAGGTATAGCGTTAGATTGAGAGTGTGAGAAACAAAGGTAGAGCGTGGTTCAATGATGTGGGATTCAATTTGTACACCGGAGAGATTTGTAAACACTCAAGAAATAAATAGAGTGAGTCTAAATACTCTTGAAATCCGACCGAGTGAAAAACTCGGAAGGGAGTGGTTTTTCTCTAAGTAAACTAGTTGGTTTACAAGGAGTTTCACTATACATTGTTGTGTCATTCATAGTTTGGTAAAGCTATTTCCGGTTTATTCACTTTGCTGCATATTTTACTCTAAGTCAACGACTTTGCAGGAGTGGGCGACTCATTTAATGTACTAACGATCATACAATTGGTATCAAAGCAAGGCTCTAGATTTTGTTTTTGTAATTTTCATACGGGAAAATGTCTTCAACGAACACTGTTATCAATGACTCTTTTTGGAAGCCTCCAATCATAAAAGTTGGGGAGTATGACTTTTGGGTAGAACAAATGAAGACTCACACCTACTTTCTCGACCACCAATTGTGGAAGGTGATTGAGATTGGTTCGAAAACCTTTCTTGACAAAGAAGGGAAAAAGGAGAAACCCATAATTGAATATGATCATGTTGACTTCAAGAAATTGGATAAAAATTCAAGAGTTAAGAAAGTTCTCCAACATTCTCTAACTGATGGTGATATAAAGAAGGTCATTGGCTACAAGATGACAAAGGATATTTGGGATGCTCTAAAAATTCTCCATCAGGGTAACGAGGATGTCAAGAGAGATTGAATCATAAGTCTCGAAAAGGAATATAAGAATATCTTTCAAGGAAAGGGCGAGTCTCTCCGTGATTATCGCTCTAGGTTCTAGACTCTTGTCAATCAATTGGAATTTATAGGAGAGAAGCTTCCTCGATGGAAGCAAACTAACAAGTTGATCTCAAGATTGAAAAATAGTTGGGACATTATTGTTGCATCACTGCTTACTCAAAAGGAAACAAAGTTGCTGACTTTGGAAGATCTTGTTGGACAACTCACCATGTATGGAGGTATCTAGCAAAGAAGCAAAGATCGCCACGAATAAGAGAAAGTAAAAAACATTGCTCTCCATGTCGAAAAGGCTTTCGACTTGGCTCAAGGAGATGATTATACAGAAGGAGTGGATGAAGATGTTGCTCTCATCTCAAAAGTCATGAAGCGGTTATGAAGTCGCAACAAAGCTCCAGTCAAAACTCTTGAGTCGAGCAAGGATATGAAGGAGGTGATTTGTTACCAATGTCAAGCAAAGGAACATTTTGCTAAACAATGTCCTAATAAGAAAACTAGAGAATCTAGCAAAGTGATGATGGCGACTTGGGACATGTCTGATGATGATGGAGGTATTGCTAACAAAGGCTAAAATTTGACAGGCTTAAAGTCGTCGTGCCTAATAAAAAAATAAATCTCTATTGCTAAACTTAGTATAGTCAGTAAGTCGGGGTCGTAATCAAGAGAATCTTGCATTCCCAAGTTGTAAACATGGGGGATTATAGATTGGTTTCTAACTCTAGGGGAAAAAAGCAAGTAAACAAAGCAAATAAAGATTGAATTTATAATCAATTAGGGAAAGCAATTCCATTCAAGTATTCACCTTTATCATCAAGGTTGTTGATCCTTGATTCAAAACAACCAATTCACTTTATAGTTATTCCTATCCTGATCAGACATGCAAATACTTAATATCAAAACAAACATGAAATAATCATGAATTATAAGGATATTAGCAGTAAGAAAAAGGATATGTAGGATACATGCAATTGAGTTCCAATGAGTCAAACAATTAAAATATAATCAATTATCCCTCTCAATTGTTTTAGTCCAACGAGTCCTAAAACAATGAATTGCTACAAAGATTAGGTTTTGCTACGAGAAAACCTAGATCTTAGCAATAGAGTGTTTTAAATCTCTACGAGGTTATCAATCAACTAGAAGTCAATACATTCAATATAGAAATAACTAAAGGAATAAACTTGAAAGAAGAATCTCACAACTTATTTGAATCCAAAAGCTTCAACTAGAATGAAATTAGGTTTTAGTCAAAGGTAGAATTGGAACAAACTCTAAGACAAGGGTTTTTAAACTAGAGAAAATCGAAACTAAAAAGATAAGAAAAGGAAACAAATAAAAATAAGCTTGGAAAGAATCTTCGGCGCGTCAGTTTTGGCAGAACCATGGTTGCGGACTTGGAAACCGCGATCGCGGTTTGATAATGTTGACTCTTCCGAGGTGGAGAGAACCACGGTCGCGGTTCTTCTCCTAACAACATTCTGGCGGCACTTTCAGAATCTGTTTTGACCCCCTTAGATTGGAAAATTGAACTCAGAGTAAAAATATGAATTGTTGCTCTTCAAATTGGCTTTCCAATGATACCAAATTCAACTTCATACGACCATTTTTACTTCCAAAAGAAGTGTCATAAGAAGGTGGTGTCAAAACAACAACTCCAATGCATGGCCCGGATTTAAGCATTTTTTTTTCCACAACCTCTTGGGCCTTAATGATCATCAAAAGTGGCTTGAATATCCTGGGAAAAGACACTTGAATATCTTGAAAGTTGAATCCTTCAACTTAAAGTGGCTTATAATTCCGTTTAATCAATCCTTAGTCCCTAAAAACACCTAAAAGCACGAAAGCACAAGAGTAGACATCGAAATACAAAAGCCACGAAAACCAAAAAAAATGCAAGCAACTACCTAATATTTAAACATAAATATGCCCTAAAAATAACACCTAAATGCATGCTATCAGTCGTTGACAAAGGAAATTTGTCTCATGGCTAGTGAAGATAAGTCATCTCAAGAGGTAAAAGAATTTGAAATTTCTCCTCTTTTATCTAAAAAGACTAGAGAATAGTTTGTTGCTATCATTGAAATGCTAGGAACTCAAGTCACTGAGTTAAAAGAAAAGTGAAAGAAAATGAAGATACTATAACCAACTTACTTGATGATAACAAAGTCTAGTCAACTAAAGCTATTGGACTTGAAAAGACTTCTTCTCCTAAGTCAACTACTTGTGAGTCTTGCACCGACTTAAAATCTCATGTCACTAACTTGCAAAAACAAGTTAATGATCTTGAAAATCAAGTCACAGACTTAGAAGGAGAAATGCTTATGCTTAAGCTTGGAAATGCTAAAATGTCTAGTGATTTAAAAAGTCTTAAGATTGATGATGAGACTAAAAGAAAGAAATGATTGGATGAGTTTGTTGTTAACAAGGTTCAAGAAGTCAAAAAGGACTATGGAAAGAAATTTGTGAAGGAGGTTGATGGCTCTAGAATTGGTTATGTTAGTGCACCTAACACTCAGGGTACCAAACACACTCATTTCCTCGAAAGGTAAAGCCCCTATATGTAGTAACAATGCAAGTTGCTCTACACATGTGGTCGTTAAACAAGACAAAGGGAATCAACAATGGTCTCCTGATCAAAGGGTGCATATGTGACAAAATCAGGTTCAAAACTCCACTCCGTCACAAATTGATTTTCAATCACGCATTAATAACAAACCTATCTATCCTGGATACAACAAGTATGTGGGCCTTAAGTCTCATAGAACATGTTGGTACTCCGGCAAGGCCTCACTACCAATATGATTGTCATAAAAAGGCTAGGGATGAGAAAAATGCTAGTTCGCGGACTTTGGATGATAGTAATGAAAAGTCTGTTGTCACTATTCTCCAGGCTCTGTTTATGCTAGTTGTAATAAGTGTTGTCCTAGAAATTATTTTGTTTCAAACCTAGAGGATTTAAACAATTCTGGGTTCGTAAGAACTAATTTTTCCATTGCAACTTGAAGTGGGTGACAATGAGCCCTGGTTTATTGTTAGTGCGTGCTCAACTCATATATATGTCGAGGAACCCTAGAAATTTTGTCTCACTTTAAGAGTATAAAGGAGCTAAGATTACCTTCAGCAACAACAGTAAAGGTGGCATTTCAGGTACATGTATGGTAAACATTTCTGAAAAACTAACCATTAATGATGTGAATTTAGTAGACAATCTTGGTTTTAAATTGCTAAGTGTTTCCCAAATGTTTTCTAATGGAAACATTCAAGTTCGTTTTGATAGTAGAGGTTGTCAAGTGATGGAAATTGACTCGGGTAAGATTCTTCTGAAGGGGATGTGTAAAAACAACCTTTATAATGTGAACCCTTGTTTCGAACCCAAGGAAAAACTGTCTCAAAATAGTCGTGGATGTCGCTAACCTCTGGCATGCAACTTATAGATAGACTTCATAGACAAGAGCTAGTCAGAGGACTGCAAAGATTGATTCGAACAAGTATGATGTCTATAAAGCATGCGTGAAAGGTAAGCAAGTACGGTCATCCTTCAAATCCAAGAAGGAGATAAGTAAATCTAGACCCTTAGAGCTGATTCATATAGATTTGTGTGGTCTTATGCGTGTCCAAAGTCGTGGAGGAAATAAATATATCTTTTTTATTATCGATGACTTTTCACGGTACACTTGGACAATTTTTCTGTCTTATAAGGATCAGGTGTTTAAAGAATTTGAAGCATGGGTGAAGGATGTTGCGAAAAAGCTTGGAGTACCTCTTGTGTTAATCAAATTATATCATGGCACTAAGTTCGAGAATAATGAGTTTTAGGAGTTTTGCAAGAAAAATTACATAAGTCACAACTTCTCAACCCCAAGAACTCCTCAACAAAATGACATTGTGAGAGGAAGAATCGTACCTTGGAAGACATGTCGCGGACATTGCTAATTTCAAGTGGTCTTCCAAGAAATTTCTAAGGTGAAGCCATAAATGCATCTTGCTATGTGTTGAATAGAGCCATGCTGAATCCACTACTTGGAAAAACTCCTTATGAATTGAGGAGTTAAGCCTAATGTCGCCCAATTATGCACCTTTGGGTGAAAATGTTATGCTCACAAAAATTGCAAGGACAGTTTGGGAAATTTTGATCCAAGGAGTGGTGTTGAAACTTTTGTAGGTTACTCTCATAATAGAAAAGCCTAAAAGGTGTACAACAAGAGGACAAAGAAGATTGACGAAAGTGTTCATGTTGTGTTTGATGAAAGTTCGATCTAAGGAGTGTGTTCCCTTCCTCCTCTTCTCGCCCTAAGACTAGATCTGTTATTGCTAGAGCTGTGAATTTGGATAAAAAGGCCAAAATCAAGGGGATGGAAACCTTTTGAGGGTGGTGACTCTTCTTTCTCTGAGATGGTCACCAAGAAAAAAAGGGGAAGGTCACTGACTAAGTCTGATGCTAAGATGAGTGCTACCATAAGAAAAAAGAAAAAGATTGATGGGATATTTTAGTGGCACCTCTAAATCTGAATCTTGAAGCATTGGTGGTGGAACATATGGCACTACTTTCTCCTTGGTGGGGTAAGAAGGTTTCCCGTTCTCTTCAACAAGGCAATCCGGTTTTGTTGTCTCTTTAGCTTTCATTGGCTACACCTCTTTAGATTGAAGTTCCTTGCCATTCCTCTTTAGATTGAACTAGGAGAGGTCGAGCTTGATAGCCCGATTTCAACTCAAAGCGATGAGTTGTAACCTGAGGAAACATGACCTTTGAGATTGGGCCATGATTAGTGAGCAACATGTACTCGCTAAGAGTAGTGGGTTGTGGTGGAAGATGTGTCCTTGTAGCTTCAACTTCTAATAGCTCAACCTCACTTTGAGCAAAGCCTTGCAAGCGGGCATTCATTTCAACGACTGTCTGTTGTAGAGCTTCCATAACTTCGTCACAGTTCACCATAAGAGTCACCCTACAACCAAAGACAAAAACAACAAATCAAAAAAACAAAAGGGGACTTAGATTAACTAGTCCGTTAGAACCAACTAAAACTATCAATAATCCCCGACAACGACACCAAAACTTGTTATGATGGTTTCCCACACACTCACAAAAATACGAGATCTATTGTAGTATTAGATCAGAATCGAATCACGGGGATTATAACTACTTTAGCTAATTCTAGAACTAATTTATAAGTCAAAATATATTTATTTTTGTGTAATTCTAACTATGAAAGCAAGTAAAACAAGTAAACTATGAGAATCAAAAGCATATGAGAAAGCAAAGTTCCAAGGCAAGGAATCCCCACAACTTTGATCCACGGAGTTCGAATCTCACTTCTACCTAAACTGAGTTGGATATTTTGTTATGAAGGTTATTGTCTAATGTCATAAATTAACTTTCATCAAATTATAACTCAGCTTACTTCTATCAAATTAAGAACCCACGTACTCTCGTGGTGAAGCAAAACCGATAGAAGCCCTTTAAGTACTTAGAAATCTAGATGGCAAACCAATCTTTCCCCACTCTCGTAATGCATCAAATTTAACTCAAACATCTAGAAGTTCTATGACAATTAACCACATGAGAAACTAATTCTCAAGTTCAATTCTAGTTTTCCAAATAGATAGAACCACCTCTCGATGTGTTCACTCTACTTTGTTTACTCACTTAGACCACCACCTCTCGATGCGCAACCTCAACAAGACTCTAACAAGTTTAAAGCTATTAGATTAAGCCCCTAAAATCAAATCATATTAGTTTCAAACTCAATTCAAGCAAAAGATATTGATTTTGATCCGCTTCAAATTGTTGGGATCAACCAAACTCTAGAACTATAGAATTTAGCCTAGCATAATTGAATTCATGATCAAATCAATAAAATCAAACATGGAATAGAAATAAGAACAATATTGAAAGAGAAACTTACTTGTAATTCAATTGCAAGAACAATTAGATCCAAAGTTCAAAGCAAATCTCCAAAGCGAAAGAGCGTAGAACTAAAACCCTAGAAATTGTCTCTTCTATCTCTACTTGAAATTAGAATAATAATATTGCATAATAATGTTTCAAGTAGTCTTCGAAAAGTCCTTAAACTTATGCCAAAAGATACCCTAAAAATAAAACCAACTCAGGCCCAAAAGGAGTAAGAAAAGCCCAAAATTCTCGGCGACACAGTGCTGGTCACGACCCGTGACCACCCATCTGAGAGCACATTCTTGCTCTGTTTGCCCTTGTTTTGGCTAGTGATGCCTCTACGACCTGTGATGATGCTTATAACCTCTTCCTTCACTCCTTAGTTTGCATTTTGACTTGTAATAGCTCATCCACAACTCTTGAAAGCTCTTGGAATCCTCGAATCTTCATTCCTTAGTATTAGTTGTGGTGTTTAATCTTCACTAAGATCTTGTCCTCATTTCATCTTCTCCTCTTGACTCCACAACACCATTAAAACACCTATAAAAAGCAAAACAAACTTGTGTAGACCTCCATGTTACGAATAATACGAAAATCAACACAAAAAGACCAAAACCTAAGCTAGAAAAGGAGGAAATCTAATCCTAAATGCTCATGCAAACTACTTAAAATATGATGACATCAAAATATCCCATACTTAGACTTTGCTTGTCCCCAAGCAAAACTCAAAACTCAACCACAAGTGCAAGAAAAGACATTTTGCCTCAACTTGTTCAAATTCTCATAATCATGCAAGTGGAAAGATCAAAGACGAGTGTCATCATAGCATAATCATTATTATAAAAAAGACAAGCCCTTCTTAGTCTCTAGACCTCACAAGGATAAAAGTGTTTCACTCACTCTCATTGTGTTTAGGGATAATCAATAATGCTCAAATCTTAACTTTGAAAACAATCTACCATATGCTTGCATCAGAGTCCTAAATCTCTACCACTTAAGACAATGCACATGACATAAATCAAGAGGACTTTTTTTAGGTTGTAATGGGGCCAAGGTTAGGGAAAAAGGTAGGAAATTATTTGGTCTTGTGGTGCTAAATCCGGGAAAGAGGAAACTAACCAAATCAAACAACACACCAAGCTTAAGATTATTTCATTCTTCTGCTCTTTTTTTTCACTACCAAACTTCAACTCCATTAAAAAATTCATTTATTCAAACTCTTTTTTTTCTTCTTTTTCATTACTTTCTCATTTTTTTCATTTTTTCTTTTAACTATAGCCACTTGATAAACTCTCCAACAATCACCTCAAACTCCAATAACATACAACTTCTTGAAGCTTGGCTCACACTTAACAAACTTAAACATTATCCTAATTTCCAGATGGGTAAAAAAGCTATTATTAGGCTCAGGATGCTTTGTGGAGCTTCAAAAATAAGGCATAAAAAGGTTAGAACATGGCTTGAAACACGAGAAATTTCACAAGGTTTTTTTCTTCTAATTACCTATTCAAGCTAAGATCTCATCAATAACTTTGTGCAGCGTGTTGTATTATCCCACGTTCTAAGCATCCATCGTTTGCGCTATTTAAGAACCATACCAGTATATGAAGTCTCTCATCATTGCTGAGCTTGCTGCGTGATGGGTCATGATGTGCCGCTGCCTCCAAAGGCTTTGTTTCCTCTTGAGTTTCTACTTCCTAAGTCACTAGTGTTTGAGTGTCTGCTTGTTGGTACTCTTGTTCATCCTATGGTGGTTGATTTAAATCCAAGAGAACTTGAGTGTCTTCCAAGTTCCCGAAAGCCTCATTGAGATCAAATGGAAGGTGAAGTGATTCAAGTGGAAATGGAACCATCAGTAGTAGCCTAGTAGTCAATGATGCTTTTTTTTAACTTTATTGGATTTGGATTTTTCTTTTATTAAGAGCTTTAGGTACTTGGTGTTAGAGCTTTGAATGTTCTGTGTAAATGGTTGTATTCAATCAGTCTAGAGACTTAAATAGTATGGATTTGGCCGTGGTGAACCGTGTGATGTTAAATGCTGGATTTCTATTGGTCAATTTACATTTTACTGCGTTAAGGAATTTCAGAATTCATTGTTTCACATGTTGTTTACTGATTTAGTTTGCTTTATGTCCAAATCCAATCAATGAGTGTATAATGGGTTTTCTTAATTCTTGTGAATTTGGATGAAATGGGAAGATAAATAAGGGACGGAGAGAGTATATACTAGAATGATTTAGAATTATTTTGTAAAATCCAATATATATATAAAAGCAATAAGGTTTGGAGCCTCCTTATTGCGCCATGTCACCTTTGTACACATGTCATCCTATTATTAAGTCACGTAGGATTTTGCCACATGACATTTAATCTTTTCTCCATAAAAATTATATATTAATTATTCTTTCCACTTCATATTCCACATGGCAAATTATTTCCACTTAATTAAAATTTATTTTTATTTTCCAAATTTAGATAATATCTTAATTGTTAGTAGGAGATTATATCTTAACTAAAAAAAATTAACTAATCGTTGGATTTTTTCCTTATAAACCAATAAAATATATATGCTAAATCTTTTTAACATTTTAGTTGTTTCTTTCTCTCTCTTATATTAAGAGATAAATATACTCAATTTCCCGATTTGTCAGGTATACTACGAAGAATGGCATAGATCGGTAGGAAATACCATTCTGGCACAATATGAGGCGGGGTGGGCATCGGATTAGCAGGTATATAATTGTCGGGATGCCCCAAAACATTAGGAGCATAAAAAATCCAAATGGAAAAAAAGATAGCAAAAGCTACCCTTACTTTCAAAAGGTAGAACTAGGCATAAAACGATCACCCGCCCATGAAGTCAATCTTAGGCTTTCTTTGACTTCAACGGGAGGGAAACTTCTTCTCTTACTATATTCTTCTACTTTTTTTTGCCCAGAGAGACGTCAATCTTCTTTTCTCTTTTTTACTAAATAAAGCATAGAGGACGTAGCGAACTCTTCCTGCATTAGATTGTAAAAGGGATATGACTTTTTTTTTCAATTACATCTTTTTTAACCATTCCTTTTATATCTCCCTCCTACTTGGTCGGAATCGCTGGCAACCTCTTTGCTCTGAAGCAAGGCACTTTATGCCCCTAGTTAAATGCAGGGGTTCCCTGGTGTCGATTGCTTTTCTCTTGAGTGGCTTAGGAAGAAGATCTCCAATTCTCGTAGATTCTCTACCATTTTCTTCTCTTTCACTTTGGCCAATATGAGCTCTTTTAGCCTGGGCACGAAGGCTATGAGAATCACTGGTTGGGAACGAAGGAACTTCCGGGCTTCGATAATTCGTTCTTAGCAAGAAAATAATAGAGGGTAGCAGTCCTTAGCCAGGCCTCTATAAAATCGGTTTAGCGTGACAAATATTTTATTTCAAAAATTAATAAATTTTTTAAACTAAAACTTTGGTTTTAACCACCATTACAAAGGAATTAGACTGTTTAAATTTAAAGTTAATATATCTATAACATAAAATCAATTCTTATTTAATATATTTTAACTTTTCAAAATATATATATCTTCACAACATATTAAAATAAAAAAATAACAATATCTTTTGACAAATTCATTATAAAAATAAATAAAAAATAAAGATAGATATTTTAAATATTTTAAAAATAAGTATAAATATCATTTATCTTTTAGCAAGATATCTTTTGACCAATTATTTTATAGATATATGTTGATTTTCTTTTACAATAAAAAGTTAATGATAAATGTTTATAATGTTTAAAAATAATAATAAAAACAAGATAATATAATATTTAATATTATAGATATATTGAAAGATTTGATAATATCAAAACTTAAGTACATGAAAATTAATCAAAAAATATAGATAATATAATAATTAATCTTATCTAATCGTTACATTACTGAGCCACTTGAACAATTTTTTGTCCCTATCATAAATTAAATTAGTTTTTTTTAACTCTTTACAAAAAAAATAACTTTATTTTTCTTATTAAATTATATTATTATTAAATTAATTATTATTTTTCAAAATCTCATATCTTCCATATTTTCAAAATATATCTTTTTTGCTTTATTTTCTTCATATTTTTTCTCCTTCTTTTAAATTAAACCTATTTATGAAATATTGATAAGGAAATTGAACAATGTAGATTATTTTATCTTAATAATCTATGTTTATTCTAGGGCTGGGACTTTGGACCCGAAAAACCGAAGAACTGAACCGAACAGAGTGGTTCGGTTCGGATCAGTTCGGTTTGTTAAAATAAATAATGTGAAAAAATTGGTTCGGTTCTTTAAATTATTTCGGGTTCGGTTCTCGGGTTTAAAAAAAACCGAAATTGAAGAAAAATACCCGTAATCCCCGTATCCTGGCCATAGTTTATTCTACTGAGTGGCTTTTCAATTCGTTTTTCATGTTTCACCGGCCGCCATTTGCAAACCCTCGATAGCGCATCATTCTCGTCGTTCCCGAGCCCTAGCCGTTGCCATTTGCAAAGCCCTCACCAGCTCTCCTCTTCCAACTCCTCCTCTGTAACACCCCCTTACTTACCCTGGAGGTATTACCGCCAGTAACCTCGATTAGGACTAAACCAGAGTTACCCAAGCCTTTAACCTGACAGAACTTACTAGAACAAGGTAAATGAAACCATTTAAAACCTAACAAAATTAAGTAAAACTTTGCAGCAGAAAAGAGAATAAAAGGTCTTATACAAGCCTTAACTTAAAAAAAATTAGTAAATAAATAGAACAACCTTTCTATTTAAACAAAATCTTCATCAAGTCTTCCTTAAGTTCTTATTTCTGAAACTCAGCTTCTCTTTGAAGTAGTTCAACCATGTTCTTCACTCAAGTATAGCCATTGGAAACCTTTCTTCAACTTTTGGAGCTTCAAACTTTTGAATCCGCCTCTTGAATCAACTTCCAAGAAGAACCTGATGTGTCGTAAACCAACGGTGAACACCAGCCGACCATATAAAAGAAAAGAAGATGGACGGGTTAGTCTAATGAAAGACTAAGCAAGCGGAGAAACTAACTTGGTTCTTATGGTTGTAACTAAACTTATTAGCATCCAAATCCGATTAGACTCGGATTATGATCCAACAGTTAGTAGTCTTATAGAGAATAAGAAGGAGACTCGCATATTCAAGAGATAGGACACCACAACTTGTGGTTCCTTTACGAAACATGAACAATTGTTGGGAACCCATATTAATCACATAACATTTTGAAAAGCCTCCATCAACTAATCATATTGACTTAATCAAAGCTTGATTAAGAATCATTCATAACAGGGAGCAAGAATGGTTATCGAATGGACTAACCATTTTGGTACATTAATGTGCCTAACACACTTATCTATCATTACTCTCAATTTGTGCACTCGCACCATTTAATAGTTCTTGCGTAGTTCAGCCAACAACCGAGATCAGAGGGTCTATTTCATCCATGATCATTTACATATATCCTCAGCCAACAACCGAGATTCGGCCAACAACCGAGATCAGAGGGCCTATTTCATCCATGATCATTTATACATGCTTGGCCAATAACCGAGATTCGGCCAACAACCGAGTGTCAATTGCACTTAGCTAGAGTGCACCATTGTCCTTCTTCAAAGTGAAGCGTGACATGATTCATGACTCCAATATTGGGATACGCTAGCAAGCTACACCCCCCAATACAAATTTTGTTATAAAGAGGTCATTGGAGACTCGGTTCCTACCCCTGGACTACCTATTTTGCAACAGTGTTTCAGCACAGGACCACTAAAGAGATGTCTTGGAGTCTAAACTCTCATCTCTACCATCTTATTTTACAACAATGTCTCGACATGAGACATCTAATCATACAACGGTCCTAAGTTCAATTCTAACATAAAAACTGAAATAACGACATGGTCGTTATTTCTAACAAAATAACAACCTATTAAACTTTATTCAACATACAAATTATTCCCAACATGAGGATCAAAAGGAATTCAATTCCTCGTAAATAACCATAATGCAAGAGAGAATCGTCCACTTGCCTTAGAAGGTGTGCTCAACGTCCTTAGCAATTCAACAGTAATCTTTATCACCCTTCTGCCAAATATAACAAAAGGATTTCTCAACAACGAGCTCACGGAAAACACTTCTTAGTTGTATACTCAACTTCTACAACTTCCTAATCGATAAACGATTTGATTTCGTATATCGACTATATAATAAATCCTTAGTTATCATGCTTTAAGGAGCCATCTTGGCGAATTTATAAGTAATTATCCGCTTCACTTTTGAAACAACTTTCTAAACAAAAAGTTTTCAATAGTAACGGTTCTTAAAGGTGACCAAATCTCGGATCAAACTGATTAACAACGAATCCCGAGTAATTATCCGAAGTCCTTTACCTGCCAATCGGTGTCAAAACTTGTATTCGCTATAACTGAAGAACCTGACGTCCGTTTCCCGAGCGGTTTGAACCTGTGGGACCGTATCAACGTCAAGATTATAAAAACCATAAATTTAATTAGCAAATCGGAACCGAAAGGTCCTTACGGTGGCTCCGCAATCTACCCGCTAATTAATTTCGATCTTAAAT
Source organism: Fallopia convolvulus (assembly GCA_964016875.1). Taxonomy (NCBI): domain Eukaryota; kingdom Viridiplantae; phylum Streptophyta; class Magnoliopsida; order Caryophyllales; family Polygonaceae; genus Fallopia; species Fallopia convolvulus. The sequence goes on along the minus strand of OZ024720.1, from coordinate 59,240,305 downwards.
ACCTTCACTCGAGCCCATGGCTCGTTTAGCTCGATAGTGGCTCGATCCCCGAGCTCGAGGGTGGTTGGGTGATGCCCAGTGGCAGCCCTTGAGATGGGTGGTGGTCGGACAGGCTGGTAGTCGCCGGCGGCGTCGCATACACCGATGCAAAGATACGCCGACAGTATGAATTCTTTCCTCCCGAGCTGTCGTTCCGCCTTGATTCTCGCTGGTTCTGGTGGTTCCTGGTGCAGCAGCAACGAACCCAACAAGAAGGAAGAAGATGATGTGGAGGAGGAGGTGTGGACAGGCAGGGAAGATCGTCGGCGGTGAAGACCTTGAATTCTCTCGAGATCGTCGTCGTTCTCTCGGTCTCCCTCTTGACTCCTCTGTTTCAATCCAAACTCCAAAAAATACGAGATAGAAGCTAAGCCTCCTATCCATTTGGATTTCCTCCCCCACTAAGAAAAGAATGTCGGCCTAATGGAATTTCCCGTCTCGGAACGGGATTCGCGTTAAAGCGGTAAAATTATGTACCTCGGATGGAAAAACTTACTAAATACAAAACGTCCCGTAAATTATGTAGACCAATAAAACCAATTTTCCATGATTTTATCTTGCTACCTTCAACTTTTAAGACTTCCTTTTCGTATTTTACAACCTTTACAATACATAATTAAAAAGACGGCTTATCCAATAAAAAATCTTTTTCCGCTGAAAAATCCTAGAATTCACACCGATCCATAAAATCATTTCTATATGATTTTAGGACATCACCATAAATTTTCTAGGATTTAAATTCCAACAAAAATATTGGATTAAGCGTTAAAACGGACAAAGAGGTTAAAAGGATATCCGAGAAAAATTCAAAAATATCCTTAAAAACCACAATTATTACATCCTCCTCCTCCCACCGGCGATGTCGGTCCTGTAGATCTGGACTTCGATGCTCCACCCCGTAGGTATAATTAACCTCTTTCGCCTAGCTCTCTAATACCTTAGATTTGTTCTCTCAATGAAATTCATCCGTTCAATCATCTGATTCTGGTAAGAATTCAATGTTCAAGATCTGGAAACCCTGGATGTCGCCTATTTAGAAAGCTAGGGTTTTCTAGACTTGTTGAATTTTAAGCGGCTATTTGATTTTGTGTAAAATGATGACAATTTTTGGTCTTTTATTGTGCAGTGGTTGCAAGGGTTGTTGGAGGGAGGAAGTAGAAAGCGGTTGTAATGGGCGAGTAAAGGATTCAAGGAGGGATTTCTACGGTTCCAGGCTTCAGTTGGTGGCCGATAAAGGCTTACATGCCATGTCTTGGATTTTTGGCATCAGGCGGAAGGTACAAAAGACAATGCCAAAGCATGGATGAAGTTGTCTCTGGAGGAGCCAACAAGGCAAGAGTCTGAACCGAGGTAATACAATATTGTGTTGTATGTTTACTCCCACTCAATTGCCTAGCATTGTTCTTGATTGTAATAGAAACCGAACCGAGTTTAGGAACAGGATAAACCAAATAAAGGAATGTGACTAAGTTCGGTTAACCGAATTAACCGAAGTTAGGAACCAAATAAAGTTCGGGTACGGTTATTACGGTTCCTCACTAAAATTCGTAGAAACCGAACCGAACTAAAAAAAATTACCCTGCGGGTAGGCTGACAAAAACCCAATAACCGAAGTATCCCAACCCTAGTTTATTCTCAATTTTAAACTTGATAATCTAGATTTAATTTATTTTATTTGATTTTAAAAAACAAAATATTTTTTTATAAATATTACGGGCAATGAATTACTTGCATTAAATGTTATATTATATTTTCATTTCATTTATTGATATTTTTTTATAGTATATCTAAAAAATATCGAGTTATAGTCGTGTAGGGCACGACGGGGACAACTAGTATAAGATATAGCGAGAAACGCTGCAAAGCTAATGATGCAGGTTGCACGGGATAAGAACCGAGTTAGGAGCTAGGAAGCTCGAAAAACCCAATTACAATAGCTTAGGATTAGTGGGGAGATTGGAATCACCGATCGAAGAAGCTAGCTGCAGGACAATCAAGTTGATTGAATGAATTTAGAGAGAATGGAGGATTGAGAAGAATGCTATTTCATTGATAGATAAGCCAAGCATACAAACGAGCTTATAAAGCTATTAGCTAGGTTTCCCTAAAGGGGTAACTTCACTGAACCGTGTCTCCCAAATGAAGGAGTAAACCGGGCTTGACAACTAAACATAACATAAATTGGAAATAAAGCTGTATAATAGGAATTGAAGTGTTATTCCAATTCGCACTTTAACAGTACTCCCCGCTGGAAGAGATCCTTGTCCTCAAGGATCAAGAACCTTTCTTGTATGAGGAACTTCTGAAGAGGAGCTTCTATCTTGCATAGCACAACAAAATAGGTAGACATTGGACGAGTTTCCCAAGTGTTGCTGAACGTTGGGCAGTCTCCACCGGGATCGAAAATAAACACGGCAAAACCATAATGGAATATAGCCAAGCCATCAACATAGTTTCTTAGCAGCAACTCAAGCAGTAATTCCAGCCTCACTTTTCCACTCCTCAATGTCTTACCGAGGCATTTATCAATAGCAACAATTTCGATCTCGAATTTCCATGCTACCATAAAGGTAATGCCCGGATCAAAAACCGACGTATGAGAATCGAGGTAGGAGCATTTAATAGGGTCTAGATTCAGCTCACCTCCACCGGGATCGTATACTCTGGAGTTGTCCCATTGATGTTGAAGAAAATTCACATGGGAGAATGCATCATCATGTATGTATGGTATCCCAGCTGCAACAAATTTCAGCCCATCCTCACTAAGCAATACAACTCGTTGAACACACATATAAACAACTAGTGAGGCAGCCATTACTCTATTAAAGAGAATTCCAGGGTAAAAAACAAGCTGCTTAAAACCCTTATAAGATGTCAGACCTTCTCCATCATTCCCAAGTTTAAGCATAACTTTAAGCTTCCTTCCAAAGTCTGTAAGAAAATCAGTTTTTGCAACATAATGATTCAGAAACTTTGTTGTTGTTAATGCACCCCAAATTCCTTCAGCTAGACCAAAATCAACTAGGAAGTATCTTTCACTTCTCATGCCAACACAAATCAAATTCCTTTCCAAACTCAGCTTTGCTTCTTCGGATGAATCCAACTGATATTTACTACTAAAATTATCATACAAAATAGCAACTTCAGGAAGAAAATTATGAGAAGCACTTCTACAAAATAGTGAGGCAAACTCAGCCCCATTTTCCCATTGTTCCTCAAAAATAGTGCCAGGATCAAATACGCACTGATGTAGATCACTATAACAAGTATTAATCAATTGTCCTGGTGTATGCTCAATTTCACAACCCTTCAAACTACCATTTGTCTCAACCAAGAGAGATGGTGAAGCTTTCTCTAATTTATAAGCACTAATCACAATTAAATCTTCTCTAGGATCAAAATATTTGCCAATGGATCGTATAAGCTTTTTACCGAAGTAAGTAAGGCTACCACACATCCACACCTTTTGAGCTAGAAAGAATTCACATGTAGCATTGTGATTTTGAGACATAAAATTAAGCAAGAAGTATGTCCCACCTGGATCAAAACTTATTCTCCACAATGAAATCAACTCCTCACCCCTAGATTGTCCACTGTCTAGAGAAACGTCTTTCACCCATTGATCCCCGATATATGACAGACATCCATCGTGACTAATCCATGAATCTAAGAACCCTAAGAACATCTTATGGCTCCCATTCCCCTCATCTGGTTTGCTTCCATTCAGTGATTGAGTAAATTCAGACAATTTATCCGTAGTGAACATCAAGTGGATATTCTTCCTTGGGCAAACAAATTCCCCATTCAGTGATGCGAAATATTCTCCTCTAGGATCAAAAGCAAACGCTCTCATGTAATCAAGTTTAAGCATCCAATAGTCATGCTCCTTCACAACTATACCAAATGAAAGAGATTTAAGGGAATTCATCATTTCACTTAGCTTTATAGCTTTCAAATCAGCTTGTCTTCTGAGCACAATCAACGAAGAAACATTAGGATTAAACTTGTAGTGACCAATTGCGTCAGTACCCATCACCACATCAACACACATCTTCGGTTGTAGGAAATTTTGTGGCTCGTGCATTTCATCGAATACCTGTTGTGCATTTGAAATAACGGTCTCTCTTTCAACTTTCGATCCATCGTTTGTCTCAATTTGGACCGGTTCGTCATCAATCATCAAAGCATAGTCAACTATCAATCTCTCGTCAGTCAGTAGATCGTCCTCATAATTCCTGTCAGAATTCCCAGTTAATTTAGCATTAGGTTCTCCACCGGGATCAAAGCTCAACCCCATCGTTGGAACCAACAATTTGTTCCTAGCTTGAGCATCACCAAAGTTCTTGTCCATGGGAGAAATAAAGTCTCCTTTGGCTTTCAACAGATTACGTACCTCGAAGGCTTTGAAATCAGCCTGTCTCAGCTGTTGTTGTGGTTTGATCATATCGTCGAACACCTGGTGGGCGACCAAATTCGTAGACTCCTTTGCAACGATTGAATCAATATCCACCTTTGGTTTGTCTATGGCTACCATGTGCTGAATCGAGGACTGGATCACGATGGTGGGTTCATCCCTTACTCCCAACTGAGTTGATTCTTGAACACAAATAACAGCCTCACCATCATTCAGCTTCTCCCCTTGCAATCGATCATCATCATTCATCACAGGAGAGTCAGTAATTCCATAAACAGACTTAATCTCAACAATTTTCTGGGCATTCCAACTGATGATATCATTTGCTCGGTGGATCTCCAGTGTGCAACATCCTTGATGAAGGCTTCTCATGTTACAGTAATGATATACTCATTCAAAATCATGCTTACTTCGAAATTGGATTCAGAAATGGAATCCACTTTGTGCCGGTAAACTTATAACATTTTCCACCATTCCAATTTCAGACAACACACTATATATCTCAAGGTTACTGACCGTATGCATTTGAGACTGAATTTTGACAAATACTATCCGATCTCTTACCTCATCTGACATCATCAAAAGCTCCGAGATCCACCAGGGAGTCCCCAAGCACTCAACGATGAGCTTCTTCAAATCCAAGAACAAGGAGCTCGTATCTTCGTTCGTCTTCGCAACCATCACTGAAGGTCGGAGGAAGGATGGCTCTGATACCATTGATGCAGGTTGCACGGGATAGGAACCGAGTTAGGAGCTAGGAAGCTCGAAAAACCCAGTTATAGTAGCTTAGGATCAGTGGGGAGATTGGAATCACCGATCGAAGAAGCTAGCTGCAGGACAATCAAGTTGATTGAATGAATTTAGAGAGAATGGAGGATTGAGAAGAATGCTATTTCATTGATAGATAAGCCAAGCATACAAACGAGCTTATAAAGCTATTAGCTAGGTTTTCCTAAAGGGGTAACTTCACTGAACCGGGTCTCCCAAATGAAGGAGTAAACCGGGCTTGACAACTAAACATAACATAAATTGGAAATAAAGCTGTATAATAGGAATTGAAGTGTTATTCCAATTCGCACTGTAACAGCTAAGTAATTAAACTTTATATATTATCCATCAAAACTTTATGGCAGACAATAAGAAAGAAAAAGAAATAACTAGTGCCTAGTGGCATGTTTATATATGAAGAAGATGCGCTCTGCGGCATTGGGCTGACCGGCTGGGAGTCTAGGGCATTCAATAAGTGTGCAATATGGAATCTCACAATAAACAATTACAACCCTAATTTTGATTTTCTTTTTCCTTCCATATGTTTTTCATTTTTGTCTTTAAACCAAGACCCTCCAATTATCTATATGTATATATCTATACACTATTACTAAAGTCGAATCACTCAATCCTACGTGTCAATCATTTAACTATGCCACCTAAGCAAATTAATTTTTACATTTACTAATTTGCCCATCTAAATCTTCAAATATTACTTAATTCTACCACATTATAATTTTCAAATACTATTTAATTAGGTCACTTTACTTATTGATAATTTGTCATATTATACTTAACTTTTCTAATCGGAGTATCTATAAAAATATATTTTTATAAAAGGTATTACTTTTTCTTCTTATTCAATAAGTATATATATTTCCTTAATGAGTAGTTCAATTTGTATTTTTAAATATTTATTTAAATCAATTTTCTAAAGTAATTATTAAATAATTGTATTTTTAAGATCAATTTATATGAAATAATTTCAGAAAACAATATCTAACATGCACGTAACTTTGTAAGATCAATATATATTAAATAACAGTATTTCAGGATCAATTTATATTAAATAATTATATAAAAATATTTTTTGAATTTTTATGTAAAAATGATTGTTTCTATTTTAAATATATGTGTACATCCCTATAGTTTCAAGATTATTTTTTTCTTCTCATCCACTAAATAAATATCCCAAATGTGAAAAATAATAAGATAATTTTCTAATATAAATTATTTAAGCAGTACAAATGATGACGACAAAATTTTACAAGATTCAATAACATGTTTCATGTAGAATATCATAGCATAATATATAGATTTATCATTGTATCATGAAGTTTTATTAATCTTCATTTTCTCAAATGCGTAGAAATTTCAACAAGATTTATCATATAGAATTTTTTTCAATAATGTCATCATGTAGATATTTTTCATATAAAAAAAATTCCGTTAAAATTTTTATAATACAAATTATGCAAATATTTTCTTATCAGTTAATATCAATACACTATAATTAAAGTCAAATCTATCTATCCTATTTGTCATCACCTTAACTAGGCCACAAACCGCATTTGAGCCTAAACTATACTGCAATGTATCGTCGAATGAACCACTTACTCCTTCTAAGTGTTCAAATGAAAGCTCATCCTATATGATGATAATGGTGACAAACTTACAGAAGATCAAATTTTCACTTCCAGTTCCAAAAAACTTTGAACCACGAAAAGAAAAATTAAGTTGTTTGCAGATCCAATGCAAATCACTGCAATATAATTACAATATGAATTTTCTTTTTCGAACATATTTTTCTTATTTTAGTCTTATAGTTATTTCAAACATATTTTCTTATTGGTTGTTTTATTTAGTATTTGGAGGTTAAATTATAGGAATTTATTAACATTATGTTCTATTTTATTTATTTGAAAATAATTATTAATATTTACTTAAAATAAGTACTTATTTACAATAAATATATCAAACAACTATTAAAAAATCTCGTGCAGGACATGGGTAAATCAACTAGTTAATACTTATAGATGGGAAAGAATACACTTTAATACTTTGTGCTTTGCAAATCAATGGAAAACGTTGTTGGGTAAAAAAAAACTTTTTTAAGATGCTTTCGGTAAATAATGTTATTAAAAATCTGCTTTTTTTTTCTTATAAATTCTTTCAAACATGTAAACTTACAAAAAAAAATACTATATTATAAATTTAGAATTCCATGTGATTTTGATAGAAATAAGTAGAGTGGGTTTCTATATATGATTGAGTATATAGAATTGCGATCAGGTGGGGGAGTTTGCTACAGTGCTTTATGTGAGCATCTGTCAGCCGTTCGATCCCTTGTTTTAAAGGCCAAGATTGTCTCCATGTGTTTAAGTGATTTTTGGTAAAGCAAGACACAGAGGGGTATTCTCGTACTTTCCCCCATTAAATTAGAACAAATGTTGCAGGGGGGGTCTTCTTCAACCTGTGCATCGTGACTTTCGTTCGCTATTTCGATCGATTATTCTTCATGCTTATTGCATCTTGCTTCTTCTGATTTGTTTGGCTTTTTTTGTTGATTCCGACCCCAATTTATATATCCTCTTCATAGATTTTGTTATAAATCTATTTTCTATGGTTCCAAGTTCACAATTGGGTTTTTTTTTCAGAGTTTGGAGTTTGGTACTTCGGTTGCACATTTTTGTGTATTTTGGGGCGATTTTTGTTGATTATAATCAAACCTCTAAAGATTGTGTATGTTTTGTTTTACATTTTCAAGTTTTTGATTGAAAACAAAGGCTAATGTCCAATGCTCATCTAACCGCCCACCATGTGTTCGACAAAATGCCCAAATAGTCAACTTAGTGTTTAGAGCACTTTTTTTTTTACCAATTGTTCATAAATTATGAACCTAGCATACCAAATCATTAACTCATACCATTTATTAGCTAGAACGCATGAAACAAGTAACAAGTTTTGTGAATTAATTTTCATGAACCATATTGATAATTGTTATGAACATAATCATATAAAGACATGAACCCACAAAATATGATTTATGTACTAGATTACATGTCAAAAATAACAAGTATTATGAATTAAATTTCATGAACCTTAATGAAAATTGTTATGAACTTTACCACATAATGACTTGAACCAACATAATATCATTTATGAAAATATGGCACAAATAACAAGTATTGTGAATTAAATTTCATGAACCTTATTGACAATTGTTATGAACTTGACTGTGTAAATCCATGAACCATTAGTCCAACTTTTATAAACTAAAAATCGTAAGATGAAATATTGTAAACTTATGCTTATAAAAATATGAACTAAAAGAACAAAAGTCATGAACCAAAATAACTAGTATGACTTAAAAAACATGAGCTATAAGATAAACTATTAAGACTTAAAAGTCATGAACCATAAGAATTATTATAAACCTAACTTACAAAAAACATGAACCGAAAGAACAATTATCATGAACCAAAAGACACAAAACAAAATAATAACTATCATGAACTAAAAGACATGAACCATTAGATGAACTTTTGATGAACCTAAAGTTAGATAAACATGAACCAAAAGAACAACTAGTTATAAACAAAAAGGCAGGAAACAATAAGAATTAAAAGACATGAACCATAAGAATTATTATGAACCTACCTTGCAAAAACATGAACCGAAAGAACAAGTACCATGAACCAAAAATCATGAAAGAAAATAATAACTAGCATGAACTAAAAGACATGAACCATAAGATGAACTTTGATGAACCTAAGGTTATTCAAACATGAACCAAAAGAACAATTGTTATAAACAAAAAAGTATGTAACAAAATTTATGAACTATAAGAAGAAATATTATGAATCTTACCTTAAAAAGTCATGAACCAAAAGAATAACCGATACGAACAAGAAAAGACATGACCGTATCAAGAATTAGCCTATGTGGGATTTGAACCCACATCTATGTGCATATGCACATTGCTCTACCATTTGAGCTAATAGGCTACCAAATATTATAAATTCTCAAGTGTTTAATGCACATTTCTCATTTATCACCAATACAACAAAATCCATACAAACATACATAGAGATTTCTCCTAGGAGGAACTAACAATCTTCTTTTCACTGACAAATACATGTGAAAATCAGTGAATACTTCTTCTACTTACAAACAACAAAGGGCTAAAAATTGGGAATTTTGGGGGTGATTGATTTTACTAAAAAACGATTATACGATTGAGTTGTTTCTTTCCAACTTAGAATTTTAAACTATAAAATTAAACAAACTTGCTATCATAATCAAGGAGAACTTGTAGATTGCAAGCAAATTTCTACTTGAACCCCTAAAAACAAACCCTAGAAAAATCCTATTCATGCGTACCTTTCTTTGTTTCCATCTTCATACTTTTGATGAACCTAAATCAACACTTTTGATTGAGCTAGAGTGCAAGAGATCTCTCAAGTTCTTGGTAGATTTCACCCACAAATTAATGTCTTTTGGTCGCTTGATCGAGAAGATCGTGGTTCGCGTACGGCGTTTCGCCCAGACAATAAAATAGGTTGAAGATGATGCGTGTTTTGTGAATTTTCTTAGGTGAGGGGTAGTTTTGTCTTGCCAAACAAAACTTACCAATATTACGTTGCGTGCCATCAAAAATGACGCGCGTCCCTTTTTTTAGTTTTTTGCTGAATTGTTTTATTTAATCTCTTCCGTCCATGCGCGTGATCTAAGGGTCCAAAATTGCTCGCAGTTTTCACCCTATCAAATAAATCCACGAGAGCGTGACTCTGAGTATATATATGCAATAAGAGTTTGGTACGTACTTGTATAATTTTGATCGGTTCGGTTAATGTGTGTCTATGGACACATATTAAAGTATTAATTTAGAAAAAAAATTCAAAAACTATTACCTAAATTAAAATTAATGAACTCTTTAAAAAAATTAAAATTAACAAACAAAATCCAAATATATCAAAATTAAAATTATAATTATATACGTATGGACACATATTAAAAAAATCCAATTTTGATTGATCTTCTAGTTTTGTTGTTGGAAAAGGATTAAACTTCTAGTTTTATACTCCAAGGAAACAAACAAAAATATATAAAGATCGAGCCCAGTCAAAGCTTCAAAGCTCCTTTATTGTCAAAATAATATCCAGATAAATCTCCTTTTTCTTGCATTTGCGCACTCAAGATAATTGATTCCACTTGCAATAATTACACTAAATAAAATTAAATCACCGCCACAGATTCAGATTCAACACAATTGCAGGACAAGGATTCATAATTGGAACATTAGCACTTTTAGCATTATTCAATACAACACGTTATAACTTACATAAAAAACATACATGTGATTTAATTAATGACTAATAGTCTAAGATCACCAACAAATTATGGAAGGGTCAGCCTAAAGAAGGGGGACTTGAGAAGTGGCGCTTGGGAAATCCGACTGCTACCTGCAAAATGAAATTAAATAAATAAGAATTCCATCAAAAAAAAATTAAATAAATAAGAAAAGATAACTACTTTATTAGAGGAAAATTAGTATCATATAACCACGGCTGTGGCCCGACTTTATTAAATTATAAAGGGTTCAACTTAAGACCTCAGAATTTGTATGTACTCACTCACACCGTTTAAATTTATTTGTCATTTCAGGCTTAATTTTTGTGTTCTATAATTTCTATAATTTTACATATTTAAATATTTTTCAATATTATTCTTAATAATTAAAAAATGTATAAATCTGTACAAAAATGCATATCTTTAAAAAAATTGTTTCTATTTTGACAAACTTAACTTAAGAAAAGTATTTGTCAAATTAAGCTATTTTTTAATTTCTATAACACATCCTAGAATGAGAATTAAAATAAACCTAGGGCGAAGTAATTAAAAGTCAATTATGAGAGCAAATTAAATTAATTTGATGGACCCTAGGGCGAAATGACACTTTTTAAGACATATCCTAGATTGACAACTTAGGAAGGTTAGTATTCATTATTTTTATATTCAGATTATTTTAAATTACCATAATTTATAATATAGGGAAATCAATTCCTATGAATTAAATTCCTATAAATTGTACTTCAATTCTTGTATTAACCAAACGAGCACTAACATAGAGGAGATGTTTCAAGTTTTAAAACAGATTCTAAATCCACTTTACATTAAATCATATCTTATTTCCCCCGAAAAACCATATCTTATTTATTGTATTTTAATTTTGTAATAAACGATTCTAGGCCCTTTGCATCGTCATGTCTCTTCTCATAGGGCATCACCCCGACCAAATGCCTATGTGCCATCAATTTCTAATGGCAAGGAGGGTACAAATCATTATTCCAACAATTGAAACAAAGAAGATCTAAAAAGTCAAAGCATTCTGGTTTCAACCTATCGCACTGACCCATTTCTATAGACGCTCCCCAAGTTGGCCAATACTATGATGACCCATTTCTATAGACGCTCCCCAAGTTGGCCAATACTATGATAAACGAGTTTCTATCTTTAAAGACGGAAACACAGTCAATTCTATGCATTTTTTCAATGTCTTCTACAATGTTCCATAGATATGTTCCCATGCTCAACATTAGCACGCAAGAAATAATGCCTAATGTATATATGCTTAGTGCGAAAATAATGAACATGATTCTTTGATATGATAATCCCACTTGTATTATCACATCGTATGAGAACAGAGCCAAAAGACATCTCATAATCCTTGAGTTGGATGTTGAGCCATAAAACTTGGGAACGACATGAGGTTGCTACAACGTACTCTGCTTCAACAGTTGAGAGTGTCATTGAGTTTTGCTTCTTTGATCCCCATGATACAAGGCATGAGCCTAGGAACTCGACCATTCTGAAGAACTTTTCCTATTAACTAGGTGGCCAGCATAGCCTGCATCTGAGTATGCTACATGTGTACCGTATGCATAGATTGGCATATCTCCTTGATATATTGGAAAATTCTCTTCACCTCTTTCAAGTGTGATTCTTTAAGGTTAGCTTGAAAACATGCACATAGGCACATAGAGAGCATGGTATATGGTCTACTAGCGGTTAAGTAGAGAAGGGAACCGATCATACATCTATAGTTTTGTTGATCCACACCAATACTTGTTTCATCGGTGTCCAAACGTATGTTGGGTGAAATGGGGAGTATCAATGGGCTTTAAAGTTTCAATCTCATACTTCACGAGCATTTCCCTAATGTACTTGTGTTGGTGGATCTTAGTTCCCTCCTTTGTTTGGGAGTTTTGAAGTCCCGTGAAGAACGTTAGTTCCCCTATTAAGCTCATCTCAAACACACAAAGGGTTCAAAAACAATATCATGAACATATACTTGAACAACCAAAATGTCTTTCGATTCTTTCTTGAGAAAAAACTTTTTGTCAATTGAACCACGAGGGTAACCATGCATTGGACAAAAGAAATTGAGCAAACCTATTATACCATGATCTGGGCACTTGCTTGAGACCATAGAGTGCCCTTTCAAGGAAGAAGACATGGTCAGGAAAGTTTCCATCCTCCAACCCTGGAGGTTATGCAATGTATACTTCATCCTTGAGATGCCCATTGAGAAATACAGTCTTCACATCCATTTGATAAAGATTGAACCCTCTGTGTGTTGCAAAGGTCGACGATCAGAAAACGAATGGCCTTGATCCATAGTACATGAGCAAAGGTCTCATCATAGTCGATCCCTTCCTCTTGGTTGTACCCTTGTGCCACTAGAATGCACATGCATGTTTTCCAACACATTGTTGACCAGCTGTCCACTGAGATGTTGTACTTCCAACAAAGGCCAGATGCGATCAATAGGCTTGGTTTGTCCCCATTACAAAAATGTGTTGCTACCTTAGGCATGTTGGCTTATGAAGTTGTTAAAGATGCTTGTGATAAATATATTCGTATTAATGTACTCTGCATGAAAATGCTTGAAACAATTTGTAGATGGCACAATAAATTTCTTCGACAAACAATACCCGAGGCGACCATGTCTTACTAACTTTCTTTCTTTTTGGTTTATAATACTTTAATTATGTTATTGATAAATGAAAATGGTAATTGATTAAAGCAAATTCTCATATTCTTTATGGCAATTTAAACTTAAAATTTTACAAGTTACCTAATCTTAAACATATTATTTACATATCTAATAGTACTAAGTATGTATTCCCGTACCTTATACGGATTTTGCGTAAACAAATATTATTAATAAAAAAATTCAAACATATTAATAATTCATGGCAAATAATCATATAAAACTTAATATAAAAGTTTTGAATAAAAAATTATTTCATAATGAAGAGTATGTTTCTATCACTTGCCAAATTTGAAGATATCTAAATATGATTGTAGTAACATTATTATATTAAAAAAATTTATTTCATAATGAAGAGTATGTTTCTTGTCAAATTTTAAGATCACTTAGTATAATTATATATTAGTAATATTAGTAACATTATTATATTCAATAAAATTATTCCATAATGGATTATGCTCCTAACAAACAACTTGTCAAATTTTAAGATATCTAAATATAATTGTATATTAACCAATACTCAATTGATCTAGTAGTAAAGTGGTGCTAGACTCCTTAAGTGTTGTCCAGGAGATTCGAAGTTCGAATCCCACTGGCGGCATGTATGGAGAAACTGATATTGGGAAGGTCTCCCCTAAAAATGGGGCCACGAAGTACCCGGTCCGGATGTATAATTGTATATTAATGACCGATCGAACCGGGCAACCCAAAAGGCAAAACCAAAAAAATATATAATTGTATATTAATGATATAAGGAATATTATTATACTATAAGGATTGTAAATACTTAAATAAACGATGGGCAAAGAGGTAAATGGAAAAATTAAAATTCCTAGGTGGCATAGTTAAGACGACGACACGTAGGATAGAGGGATTCAACTTTAGTTATAATATATTGATATAATTTAATAGTTCGGTTCGAGTGCAAATAACCGCCCAAGTGCAAATTACGAATGAACAATAGCCGTTGGAATGGGAGAAGTCAAGGACACGGATTATTTCACTTAAAATGGGAAAGATATATCATGGACAAATTTTTGGCGAATTATTCGTGTATATTTCAAAACAAAAGATACAAGGGATGCGCAAGCAATGTGCATTAAAATTGGCTTTTTGTGCCTCAAAACTAATTGTAAGTGCATCAAAAAGGGCCAAACGTGCATCGATCGTATGTGAATCAAAAATTGATGTCCTATGTGCATCAAAATAACTAAATAGTTCATTTTGTTTGCGTGTGCGTCAAAGCTGGCTAAATGTGCTTTTAAACTGAAAGATTTTTCATCAAAACTAGCATCTTATATATATGTTTGTGCATCAAAACCACTTGTGTGTTCATTAAAATACCAAGAAAAAGTGTATCTTATTATGTGCATCAAAATAATCAAAGCGTCCATCTTATATCATGCATGTGCATCGAAACTAAGGGTATGTGCATCAAAATATATTAATTAAACTTCATGCAAAAACCTTATTCGTACACATAAATAAAGTAACAAGATAAAAAGTAAAATCGATTCACATTATTAGTTTTGATGAACATGGAGTTGGTTTTGATGCACATCCAAGGCGAAACTAAAGGACAAAAAATGTTTTATTATGTAAGTGCATTAAAACTAACCATATGTCCATCAAAAGAGCCAAAAGTGCATATTATATATTTTACATGTGCATTGAAACTAACGACAAGTACGTACATGAAACACTAGCTCACTATAGTTTTCATTCACATAAAAAAATGTTTTAAAAATTGAAATGGATGCACAAACATTTTGTTTTTAATGCATATAAAGTTACTTTTGATTGGCATTCAAGGTGAAACTGATGCAAAAAAGTATTTTATTTTGTACGTGCATTAAAATTAATCATATGTGCACCAACACAACTAAAAGTACATGTTATTTTGCATGTGCATCGAAACGAATGGTATATGTGCATAAATAACTACCAAACTATGGTAAGATAAAAAAGTACAAAATCGATGCACAATGTACATCATAAAATTAATGCGCAAGCAATCAATATTGAAGAACATAGAGTTAGTTTTGATACGCATGCAAGGCAAAATCAATTCACACTCCATGCGTCACCAGAAACTAATATTTCAAAAAATATGTCAATAATTCAGGGAAAATATGCACATGTCGTTTTTACCCTTCTTTAAAGAAGTCTAATCCTAGATGTTAGTTTTTCTAAAGGAACTAATAAGATTTATTCTTATTTCGCACATAATTAATCATTCGTACATCAAACTTTTTTTTTTGTGGAAGGAGAGACAGTACTCTCCGGCCCCTCAAGGAGGCATTTTGTTAATTAATAAAAAAAGGCTAAGTAGTCAGCAAACGGGGGATAGCCCGACCCTTACATCAGCAACAAGCAAAGAAATAACACCCTCCGACGGGTCAAGCAATACATGAACGCCTAAACTAAATGAAAAAAGAAAAAGAAGCTAAGTAATCAGCTACACAGTTTGCTTCCCTGTAAATATTCTTACAACAAACTATCCGGCAAATGTTAAGGGCTTAGAAGTTAGAACTAGTTTTTTCTTATCTAAATCACTCATTCTCAGTCGATCATTCATTCCTGTATATACAAAGACGGACCTGGGTGGGGGCCGGTGCCCCCACTTCCCTCCGACTAATTTTTTATTTGTATTGTTTTAATTTTTTTAAAGTATAAATTGAAAAAATTATACTAATACTATAAGTATTGATTAGTCTAGTTGGTCTAGTCCTCGTTTTACTAGCGGAGAGTATATTGTTTGATTCTTATCTCTTAGAATTAACATTTCTAGTTGTGTTGGTATTTTACTTAAATATGTTTTATCGGTCATGCTTTTTATCCTTTTTTTATTTGTCTTCCTTGGCATAAATTAGTCTTTTTTTCGATTCTAGTTTGTTAAGTTTTTAAGAACTTAATTATGTCTTCTCTATCAATGTATATGTTAATTTTAAAAGTACACTATGGAACGACTATTTTAACAAATTGTATTTTTTTTAAGATTTAACAATCATTTTTAATAAAAAAAAGTAAAGAACAAAAAAAAATCCCGAAAGCGATGTCACTAGTATCACCGATTCACGGCCGACAACTCCACCCTTCCGGATAATATAAATTGTGCCCCGGCTTCAAGAAAATCCTGCGTCCGTCACTATGTATATATCTGATAGTCCTATCTAACTTAATCCGGCCACAACCTCAATATGGAAAAGATTTGAACATCAATATAGACTATGTGATTGGCAAATCTAATTAAGCCACATAAAACTCTTAAGAAAGAATGCTTTTAATTTTCTAAAAATAAAATATCTGACAAATGTTGTGGCTGGAGATGTTTATGGAATGAATTATCCACAAGTAAAGTATCTATTAGAGGGCTGGCTTAGAAATTAAAAGGATGCATGTGTGAAACTGTAATGTGTAGTAGTATTAGGGGGTTAAGCGACTCCATCTTCTTCTAAAAGCCGCTCTCACTCCACCACAACTCTATTTTTTGACGTCTACCTCCTTCGATCTGCAACTCAATTAACATCTTCCTTTGTTCGGCAAAAAGTTTTATTTGTCCGCTTCCTCGACGTGTAAATAAGTTTGGCTTCTTTTGAGAATTTTACCAGCCCAAAAATTAGATTAAAAAATTCCAAGATTTTTACATATTTTTTTGTATGATGGCTCCTCAAGTTCGGTCAATACCACCAGTCTTATTCGAAATGGATATTTTGTAATCTTAATTTGAAAGAAACCATCTCAATATACCAGTCTTTACACACACACATATCACTAAAAGGATTAAAAGGATTTGAATTAGAATCTCTTATCCAACATTTATGGAGACTAGGACTACTTTGCTAGTTGTTGGATCGAATGGCGTTAGCAGATAGTATTGAACTATTTCCAAGGCAGCGGAATAAACACAAAACAGGTATAAAACAGAAGCAATAAAACAAGGGACATAGTTCCTTATAGAGGAACCCCACAACAACCAACTAGTTATGTAGATAAACCTCTACTTCAGTGGGAGGATTTTGAATAACTTACTTCTTTACAGATTTTTCCTTAATTACAACAATTAAAACTCAAGCTTCTCTATTCCTAGCAGTCACCGAACTCTAAAAACACTAATGAGTCTTCTTAACCTAGTTCCTAAGCGAACAACACAACTAAAGCACGTAAATCAGATCATAGACCTGGAATCAACTACCATGTTCTCTTGCATCTGGGAACTCCTTTCTTCTTGTCGTCGAGGTTGCACATTCGTCGTCGGCCACTTCTTAGGATCTTCTTTTTTTCTCACCTCACTCTAGGGTTTGGTTTTTGTGCTTGGGAGAAGTAAAGTGCAAACTCACTATACATTAGTATTTATAGACGCATCATCCTTGGAGCCCAATCCTTATCCTTTGGTCATTTGTCCGAAATGTCATTCTCTTTTCCTCCAAGGAAGTGTACTTTCTTTACATGCGATTCAAATTTATTAAATTATTGTCAACTCTTTGAAGCTCATCAGGCCATTAAAGCATGGGATTAGTCTGATTCACAGATTGTCCCTCTAATCTATCTGGAATAGGCTTCCACATTTCACGTTGATTTGTCTTTGGATTGAATTGAGAGTTCCTTTGAATAGGGAACATTCAGCACTCGAGTTCCCTTACTAGGAACATGTTCGTATGGCTTTTTGGTTCCTAGTTGACATGTAGTTCCTTTGAAATACTTGAATAAACATATTATTTTCCTAATGGTATTTGTCATTATCAAACTGAAGAGATCGATCGTTGTTCCAGTATTGTAGACCGTGAGTTCCCAATATTGTTCCAACACTAGTGGACTAATTGAATATTGGCTAAAATTGTTATCAACATCATCACCCAATATAGTCTCACTCAAGCGGGGGATCTGGGGGTTAAAATGGGGGCATCAATAACCTAAACATACAGGAGGATGTGTTAGATGGATCTAAGAAAAACTGACTGAATTTAGTTATAATGCATCAAAATTGATATAATGTTAAATCTATTTCAAATGTAATATATAAAAGTCAATGAGCATAAAAATGCACCCATAATTGGTTTAAATTTTTATGTATTAAAGTTAAAAAAAAGTAGTAGACATTTAAAAATTGCTCACACTTGTCGACACTTTAACCGTTTCAAAGTTTCAAGTTAGGGATGAGCTACTTCAACTTCTAACCAAACGAAATTATAATCTGTGAAATCTGAATTTAATTAAATCGATTTCGACTCAAAACGTACATCTTGCTACGAGAACCAATCAAATTGACCATGTCCATCTCATCAATCGTATCAATCTTATTGTTTCGAGCGAAGAAAAATTGAGAGTAAGGGTTTTTTCGGTGTTTCAAATCTGATACGAGTTGATGTTGATGTTGATGTTAATTTAATGGTTGATGCTGATTTTACAACTTAATTTTCGGAGTTAAAATTATTAGCTTATTTTTGTGAAAAATTATGTAGGTATTCGGTAGACTAAATTAATCGAGACTGATTTTATAAAAGATGGATGAAAAATTATCAAAAAGGATATATTTTATAAATTCATAAAGAGAAGATTAATTTTTAGATTTTCCAAAATTAAATTAGTGAAGGGCAATCGAAGGAAATAAATTCCATGAGAGGGGTAGATAAAAATTTTTGGTGAAATATAAACTACCATAAACTCTCATAAGCTACAATAATAATCATCAACTCTCACTACCGAATAGATAATGACGACTTTATTTTTTACCATAAGCTTGAATAAAGTTGTATAAGGTCAAAATAAGGCCCGTCGAACGGCCGTTCGGTAAATCGGTACTTATCGGTGTTGATGCTGATGTTTATGTTCATGCTGATACTTATGGTTGTTGATGTTGATTGTGGATGCTGATATGGAATACTGATATGAGTTGTTTATTTTCCAAATAATCCGGAATGTGTTTGGTAAACTGAATTGCTGATATTTTAAGCAAGATGTTTAAAATTACCAAAAATGGCTTAATGAAGGGTAAAAAAATAAAAAATAAAATTTAATTGGAAAATCACGTGAGTCCCGTTTACTTGTATTTTGGTAGAAAAATTAACTTATTTAAATAAGGTTGGGTAAACTTTTTTCCATATAAGTAACTGGATACTTATAACTTATAAGTATCCACATAAGCGTTTTTAAATTAACTAGTATATAATCTCATGGGCTATTTAACCCATAGTTTGGATGGAACTTTGCACGCTACGCTTGTCGACCTCTAACTTATCTGTCCATCGAACTTTATTAGGGTCCATTTTACGTTATGATCGTGAAATTTGCCCCTTCTTAATTAATACTACCTTCAAAATCTCAGTGCACATCTGATATTCCACAAATCTATTTCAACTCTTCTTCATTTTATTCGCATAAAAATTAACCTAAAAATAAATTGCCTAATCAATAATCATGTCCGAGTCTACCCGTGTATATTTAGAACGGGCAACTGGCCAAGCATCTCATAATTACCCGTGTAATGGAACCTAATTTTTTTTTTAATGACCACCTCCGAAACGATTTTAAACCGTTAGGACAAATTAAAAAAAATGATAACCTAAAGATAGAAAAAGTATCTATAACTATATATTAAAGTTGTTTCTTTTCGAACCACCAGAACGATTCTGACCCACCTCAAATTTTAAAAATTAATTTTATTTCTATTATTATAACTTCTTTCTATTAAATTCTTTTTATATTATTTAAATTTATCTCTAACATCAAACAAATATCTATTCAATATAACAATATCTTTTGAAAGCTTCCTTATATAAGTATTTAAAATTGAAGATAAGATATTTCAAAATAAATATAAATCTTTTATCATAAATCTTTTGACGAATTTATTTATAGATATATAGTTATTTTATTTTATAAAAAAATTAATGATAAATATTTATAATGTTTAAAATTATTAAAAATAGATAACAAAATATTTGATAGATATATTGAAATATTTGATAATCACTAAATTTACGTACATGAAAACTGAAAAGTAATAAAATATGAAGAATATAATATTTGATTAAAAAATATACATCTACGAGTAATAAATTACTTATTAAAATTTAAATTATATTTTAATTTATTAATATCCTATTTATAATGTCTATAAAATATCGAATCGTAGTCGTAGATGGTACGAAGGGTAAAACTAGTAAATTAAAATGTAAGAGACTAATATAAAAAGAAAAAGATGAATGGGTAGTGGAGGTGTCAAATGGGTCGGTCAGGTCGGGTTCGGGTTCGGTTATTTCGGGTTCGGGTTGAGTCGGGTTCGGGTCGTAACGGGTCACCGGTCAAATCGGGTCGGGTCATTGCGGGTTGTCGGGCGGGTCGGGTCGACCTAACAGGTCAAGAAAATTGATTTTTATACAATTATTAAAATATTTTTTATTTAAAAAATAATATTTAATAATAAATCTATTATTTTTATATATATTTAATAATAAAATATATTATAATTTTTAAAATACATTATATATTCTTAAAATATAACAAATTGGATTTCGGGTTTGAACCCAACGGTTTTTTCGGGTTTGAACCCAACGGGTTTCGGGTCTATCGGGTTCGGTTTATTTTGGGTTTCGGGTTCAAATTTTCGGGTCTTGACCCTAAATTTTTCGGGCGGTTCGGGTCGGTTTTTCGGGTCGGGTCAGCTTTTGACAGCTCTAATGGGTAGGAACTAGGAATCAATATAGTAAAGTATAAAAAGTTGAGGTCTAATGGTGCCATTTATACGGGTGATTAGGAGATCCTTTATAAATGGTGAAGCTTATACCTAATGATATGCTAGTAGCTTAAATTTTTTTAGTTTCACCCGTAGCTTCTATAGTCAATTTAATAATTCATCTTATTTATGCTTTACTTTATTCTAAATATTTAATATAACCATATATTTTAAAATAGTGTGAGGTTCACGTCAGAACGGTTGCTCGGGAGAGAAATGAGAATAAATCTCAGTCACTTAATACGTGCGTGTGCAAAAATATTATTATAATATGTGTACAATACATAAATCGAATATGGTACAATATAATTATACAGTAATAAATTTGAATGTCCAATGATACGCTACATTATATTAGAATAATTATTTATATTTAAGAATATTGTTATTTTCTTTTATCTAGGATTTATTTTATATTTTAGTAATATAATCTCAACGTTATCTTTTCTGTATTAACTAGATATGAAAATTATTATAAATACTCTCCTATTGTTATCTCTTTAATCAATCAATCAATGAGAAGAAAGTATTATTCCCAATATTGGGATATTATTATAGATATTTAGGTTAAGTGAATATCTATATTTATCTTGTTAATATCTTTTCCTTGTTTATATCGCTCTAGGTCAAGATGTACTATATATTGTAAACTCTTGTTCATTAATCAGTAAGAGGAATTACCAGACTATTTAAGCGTCTTTGATTTTACATGGCATCAGAGCCAAAAACCCTAAAACACATTATCTCGTCCTGCGTTTAATTCCTCCGCCTCATTAAACCCTAAATTTTTCAATTTTTTCCTTGTCTGCTACTTTGATTCACGTTGAATCATCATGGCTACTCCTAAAGAACGTGTTGTCGCTGCTCAAGCCAAGGCCACTGCTGAATTGATCGCCAAGGCCGCCGCTGATGCCGCCGCCAAGGCCACTGCCGATGCTACCAAGCAACGGTCCATCTATTACCTTCACCCTTCCGATCACACGGGTATGAAGATCAACCCGGTGACTCTCAAAGGTGACAATTATCCTGAATGGGAACGTTCCATGAGGAATGCGTTCCGGGCGAGACGCAAACTTGCGTTTATTGATGGAAAAGTTGAACAACCTACCGATGATTCCGAAGAGTTTGATGATTGGTGTAGCGTCAATTCGATGCTCATCGAATGGATTCTGCAATCTATTGATCCCGTCCTTCGATCATCGTTAACTTATTCAGATTCGGTTAAAACTCTTTGGGATGCTCTCAAGTATCGCTTCTCGGGGGGCAATACTCCTCGTGTGCATCAGCTTCGAACCGAACTCGCTCGTCTTCAACAGAATGGATAGCCGATAGCTACCTATTTTGGACGCTTATCTCTACTTGTTGATGAGATCTCCATCTATGACATCAAGCGTGGTTGCACTTGTGGTTCTTGTAGTGCATTGAATCTTGGATGACTGAACTCCAACGTGCTCGTGAGGAGGATCTGATTCACCAGTTTTTTATGGGTCTTGATGACGACGCTTACGACACTATCCGTTCTAATATCTTGGCTAGAGATCCACTACCAAATCTCAATCAAGTTTATTCCTTAATTGTGCAAGAAGAAACTCACAAAAAGGTATCTACTAAGCATGCAACTCGATCTGATTATGCGGTTGCACTTGCTGTCCGAAGAAATCGGTCGGGTTTGTCGCGCTCCCAGCCTAACGCATATACTCAGCGATCTGATTCGTCCTCTTCGGATAAACCAACATGCTCTCAGTGCGGTGTGATTGGTCACGAGAAGACGGCTTGTTTCAAATTCATTGGCTACCCGGATTGGTGGACTGAATACCGTAAAAATCGGGGCGATGCTGCCTCGTCTTCTGCTGGTAAGGACAAGTCCCGTTCTGTACAGCTTCCAACTGAATCTGGTCGTCAACAGCAACGTGAAGCTCTTGCTTAGGGTTCAATCCAAGGCATGGCTGGGTCGGCCTCTGTCGGTCTTGCTAATAATGCGACTCGTGATTATGACGGGTTCCACAATTCTCTTGATCATGGACAATGGCAAGACATGCTCCATATGCTTCATAAGTATCGCTCTTCCGCTAACGACAAGGTGAACGGTAAGGGTTTTTCTAATCGTTGGATATTGGATTCGGGGGCCTCGTTCCATATAACAGGCCGCCATGATCTTTTGGTTGACGTCCATCCTATTTCTTCATCGTCAATTGTTCTTCCTGATGGGTCAACCATGACTGTAGTAGAGGTCGGGACTGTTATCTTAGGCTCTAACTTGCGCATATCAGATGTTTTATTCATTCCGAAATTTTATTGCAATCTCATATCTATTGCTAAAGTCAATTCCGATTCATGGTGTTTTGTCACATTTATTGACAAATATTGTGCTATTCAGGACCGCATTTCGAGGATTTTTATTTGCGTGGGTGAAGCTCGGGACAGGGTCTATTGGTTGTGTTTGGTCAGCTCTTGTTCTTCTACTGATCGGGTTGGTTTTTGCTGCTGCTACTTCTATTTCTCCGGTTTTATGGCACAAGAGATTGGGTCATCTGACACTTAGTTCTACTTTTATTTTACCTGGCATTGGTTCTATTAAATGTAATACACAAACTCTTTGTGTTATTTGTTTACAAGCAAAGCAAACTAGAGATTCTTTTTCTTTAAGTTTGAATAAAGCAGCAAACTTATTTGATTTGATTCACCTCGATGTTTGGGGTCCGTATAATATTGCCTCCTCTTGTGGAGCGTTTTATTTTCTTACCATAGTTGATGCTTTTTCCCGATGTGTTTGGGTATTTTTAATGGCTAGAAAATCGGAAGTTCCTATGCTAGTGCAACAATTTTGTGCTTATGTGCACAATCAATTCAAGACATACGTGAAAACGGCTCGCTCCGACAAAGCCACTGAAATTTTGCCTCTTCAGTCTTTCTTTGCCTTTGCTGGTATTCTTCATGAGACATCTTGTGTTGCTACTCCGCAACAAAATGGCCGAGTTGAGCGAAAGCATCGCCACTTGTTGAATGTTGCTCGAGCTCTCCGCTTTCAAGCTAGCTTACCGACAAAATTTTGGGGCGAGTGTGTGCTTACTGCGGCATACTTGATCAACCGCACACCGTCTTCCATTTTAAAGGGTCGGACACCCTATGAGCTTTTATTCGGTAAACCACCTTCTTATGCTCATATTCACATATTTGGTTGTTTATACTATGCTTCCGTCATTCCCCGAGATCGGGATAAATTTGCTTCTCGGAGTCGACTATGTGTTTTCTTGGGATATCCTTTTGGCAAGAAGGCTTGGCGCCTTTATGATCTTGATAACGATGTCTTCTTTAATTCTAGAGATGTTGTTTTTTTGGAAGAAGAGTTTCCGTTTGTTGCTCTTGTTCTAGTCACTTCTGATGACTCACCTACTGATTTTGTATCTCCTGTAATATTTGATGACCCACCCTTACTAGACAGGGGGAGTTCTTTGGTTGACAACTCGGCAACTTCTCCAACAACCGAGGTTGCTATTCAGCCTGCATCACCTCCGCCGGCTCCAGTTCAGGTCCCAATGGACGTTCGTCGTAGCACTCGGCAACGACATGTTTCTTCTAGGCTGCGTGATTTTGTCTGTAATACAACCACCTCTTTAGACCTTTCCCGAGCATCATCTTCATCCACTCCGTCATCTTCCTCAAGTACTTTATACCCTATAGCACAATATGTTGATTGCAATAAGTTTTCCGCCAATCATGTTCAATTCTTAGCAGCCGTTACAACCGTGCATGAGCCTGAATCCTTTTATGAGGTTGTCAAACATCCAGCTTGGCGTGCTGCGATGGCTGAAGAAATCGCAGTCTTGGAGCGCAATCAGACATGGAAAATTTAGTCGCTTCCGCCGAACAAAAAACCCATTGGATGTAAGTGGGTTTTTCGCATAAAATACAAGTCTGATGGCTCTATTGAGAGGTAGAAAGCTCGTCTTGTCGTTATGGGAAACGAACAAGTTGAGGGTATTGATTTTAATGAAACTTTTGTGCCTGTTGCAAAGATGTCGTCTGTTCGTGTTTTCTTGTTTGTTGCTGCTATACAAGGTTGGGAACTCCATCAAATGGATGTTCACAACGCGTTCTTGCATGGTGATCTTGCAGAAGAAGTTTACATGCGCCCTCCACCGGGTTTTTCGACGCCTATAGGTCAGTTTTGTAGGCTTCAGAAATCTTTATATGGACTACGTCAGGCTCCACGCAATTGGTTCTCCAAACTTGCTTCCGCTTTGTTGAGATTTGGCTTCAAACAGTCCTATGCCGACTACTCTTTATTTTCTTACAAGCGGAATTCTACTGTACTTCATGTCCTTGTGTATGTCGACGATCTTGTCATCGTCGGTAATGATTCTGCCACTATCACTCGTTTCAAGTCCTACTTGCATACTTGCTTTCACATGAAAGATTTTGGCCTCTTGAAGTACTTTCTTGGCATTGAGATTGCCCATGGTGAACATGGCCTTTTTCTTTCTCAACGCAAGTATGCCTTAGAGATTGTTGCCGAAGCTGGGTTACTTGCATCTAAGCCTGCTGCTTTTCCGCTTCCTCAAAATCATACTTTGAGTAAAGCTATTGGTCCTGACTTTTCACATCCGGACCGTTTTCGACGAATGATTGGTAGATTGATTTATCTTACCATTACCCGACCTGAGCTTTCTTATTCGGTACACACGCTTTCTCAGTTTATGCAGAATCCGAAGGAAGCCCATTGGCAGGCTGCCATTCATGTTCTTCGCTACCTGAAAGGATCTCCAGGCCAAGGAATTGTGTTATCCCGACATAGTTCTTTGAAGTTAACCGCTTTTTGCGATTCAGATTGGGTTGCTTGCCCCTTGACCTGTCGTTCTATGATTGGTTACTTTGTTTTCCTTGGCGATTCTCCTATCTCATGGAAAACAAAGAAACAACCTACTATTGCTCGATCGTCTGTTGAAGCAGAATATCGCTCTACGGTTGTTGCATGCTGTGAGTTATTATGGCTTCGGTCCTTTCTTTCTTCACTTGGGGTTCGACACTATTCTGCTATGCGGCTTCACTGTGATAGTGAAGCTGCTTTACACATCTCTGTTAATCCGGTCTTCCATGAACGGACCAAGCATATTGAGATTGATCTCCATTTTGTTCGTGATCTTATTCAGTCGGGTTCTATTGCTACGTCGTTTGTTCGCACTTTTGAGCAATTAACTGATATTTTTACTAAAGTATTAGGAAAGCAACAATTTACCTATCTTCTTGGCAAGTTGGGCATTCGTGACTTACATGCTCCAACTTGAGGGGGAGTATTGGGATATTATTATAGATATTTAGGTTAAGTAAATATAAGTATTTATCTTGTTAATATCTTTTCCTTGTTTATATCGCTCTAGGTCAAGATGTACTATATATTGTAAACTCTTGTTCATTAATTAGTAAGAAGAATTACCAGACTATTCAAGCGTCTCTGATTTTACACCCAAAATCCTAATTTTCTATCTCTCTCTAATCTCCTCTATTATTCTTCTGACTTCTACTGCCTCGTCTAATTATGTCTTTAATCTCAATCTCTTCTTCTATTTTCCCAATTCCTCTATTGTCTACTTAATTCGGTACTAATACGATACTTGTTTTTGATTCAATTGGTGCTTTCATTCCTTGAACCATGTCTAACGATGGAGATATGCAGTCCCTATTGGAGTTATTACAATGCACTTTGTATGTTCAGATTCTTGATGAAATATACCCAGTTTCTTGCAACATCTTAAAGCAAGTGTTTTCCGTCTTCGGAATTATAGAAGATCTTGAGAGAATAAGACCGGACTCAAGGTTTCGACTTCGTTTCAAGAACTTAGAATCCGCTATAGATGCTTTCAAATCTTATAACAGAAGATGCATCTATGATGGATATTGTCGTATGGAATTGTTCCCTGATGAACGGATAAGTATCGTACTAGACTAGATGCCAAATCTTCTTGAAGATGCGAACAGGCCGTCGTGAGACACCAGACCCGCGTCCGCGGCTAATGCACATGCGCCCGCACCCGCGACCTGTTACCCCACGCCCACGGCCAGCTCTCCGGCACGCGCGGCCAGCCGTTCGGCGCCCGCGGCCATCCCTTCGGCCCCCGCGGTTTTTTCCTTCGCATCTTTTGTTTGCCCTTGCTCGACGCCTGTAGATCAAAATCTTAAAAGTCTTGGCGTCGATACGGAAAAACAGGAGACGAAAACATCAAACTCAAATATTAATTCCGTTGAGGTACATATCGATTCATTTGATAATTCAATTCGAATTGATACTTCAGTTGATAATTGGGTAGACTTCAGTTTGGGTGAGATCAAGTTGGACTCCATGGCGTTTTTGGACATCTCAGACAATCCGGACAAGTCGACATGGTGGGGAGGCAACTTGGGTTTTGACCCAGGAATTTAGGGCATGCGCTTGTCAAAGGGTCGTTAGTTGTTTCTGTCTGATGTTCCAATGACGAAATGTTTGGGTATCACCGAGTGGTTGATTGGTGATGTTTGGAGGGGTCGTGGTAATAGGAGATTTGGCCCAAGGGTACTCGCATTAGGAGGTAAACATCAACCACAACATCTAAGGCGTATGTAGAAGATTGAGGCTCATGTGTGGGTATTTGATCTTGGAGAGACGCATTGTCCACAACGATGCATGATTTCTCTTCCTGATTTCTGACTTGAGGACAAGTCGATTCTCAACGGGGGAGAATAGATACGCTAGATTATATTAGGATAATTATTTATATTTAAGAATATTGTTATTTCCTTTTATCTAGGATTTATTTTATATTTAGTAAGATAATCTCAGCGTTATCTTTTCCGTATTAGCTAAATACGAGAGTTATTATAAATACTCTCCTATTGTTATCTTTTTAATCAATCAATCAATGAGAAGAAATTACTTATTCCCAAAATCCTAATTTTCTATCTCTCTCTAATCTCCTCTATCGTTCTTCTGACTTCTACTGCCTCGTCTAATTCTGTCTCTAATCTCAATCTCTTCTTCTATTTTCCCAATTCCCTTATTATCTACTTAATTCGGTACTAATACGATACTTGTTTTTTTATCATCCAATCCCTCTCTTCTCAACCCATCAATGGCTTTCCAAATTCCAGTAGTATGCACTTCGAACTCCAGCCCGCTCTTTGTTGAAGAATGTGCAAAATATAAGGGTTGGGTTTGAGATGGAGAAAATAATATTTTGTGGAATTTAAAGAAATTATTTTGTATAATTAGATGAGTCCAAACAAGCATGAAGAATAGGGTTTCTTATAATACATAAACAAAAGTTCATAAAACATAATGCATGCATGTCAACAAACGGACCCTTAGTCGAGGGCGGTATATATTGCGCGCGCATGGATAAACATCCGGCATTATGCTTAATTAGAAAGTCTTAAATTAATTAATCTGCCCCTAGACATTAAGTGGCCATAACGATGCTAAAGCGGTGTTTAATGTTGGTTCAACTATTGTGATTAAGAGATCCTATAATGCAATAATAATTTAACATCTCCTAGTTGAGTCAATTGGCCCAGATCATTATTCATGTATGGTAGGCACCCGCCACAAAATCACACGTACCTGCAGGCTAGCGACTTCTACATTCATGATCGAGTACTTTGTAATTAAAAAAAACATTTCATCTTGTACGTGTTCCATATTCTTCAAAAAACTTGCATCAAATATATATTTTACATATATGCTATTGCTAACGCGTATACTTAATTGATTAGAAGTTAAAACAATAATTTATAGGGATTGATGACAATTTACAATTAAATAAAAGTCACTTAATTGAGTAGATTTGTGATATTGATAGGTTAAATCCTACTATATGTAATCTTTAAGCACTGCTATAAATAAAAGCGAACACTAAACGATCCTTATTACCAAAAAAATATCACTTGATAAGAAAAATGGTTTTCAAAATTTTAACTAAACCATACACCTAAGTCAAACACCATGAAAATCGCATCTTACAAACTTCAAGAAGCTAGCATAAAAACATGTTCAAAAAAATCATTTGAAAGCTCAACACCGTTGAACACTTACTAACTGAGCACTAATTAATTACACAAGTTGCTCACACACATAATATAAGTGTTCTTCATTTTTGAAGAGCCAACTAGCCCAAATCGTTCGAGTTTATTCAAGAATCCCCTATTTAAGCCAATCAACTCAACAAAGCTCATTACCAATCATTAATTTCAAAAGAATCCATAGATCTACAACATAAATAATAGTCATATCAAATTGGGTATAACAAAACTCATCTTGAAACCGATGTTGCAGATATATGCCATAGTCATATCAAATTTGATAGCATGTGTGGAATCCACATCTATGTGCACATGTACATTGCTTTACCATTTGAGCTAATAGGCTACCAAATAAATTTCTAAATCGTGTTTATAGGCTACCAAATAACTTCAACATACTATTAGTAAACGTAGTACAAAGCATGAACTGAGAGAACACTGATTATAAACCTTAAGATAGAAAGGTATGAACCAACAAAAGTCATGGACCTTCGTTGTTCATTGCTTGAAAATAAGTGTTGGATCTATAATTTAGTATTCTCCAAGGTTAATTGGAAGCATTAACTATATAGATTTGTACAAGTGACTGCCATTTAAGTGAAAACGTTTTTCAAAAAAAAGGAAGAAAGATGTGCAAATGTCTCCTCTCTCCAAACCAACATTGAAGCAAATAAGGGTCGTGTTTCATGGTTTTCGGGCTCACTCCCCCCTTAAAAACCAAAATTGACGCAAACAAGTAACAAAGCATATGAGAACTACTCATGAAATTCCATGGTGGGAATGAATGTCACTACCCTTATCACAACAAGGCAAGTTGAATTTGACTATGAACCTACATACTTGATATTTTGAACCTTTAAATTAAATACCGAACCATAAAATCAAATATCGCGAACCCAAGAAATTTCGAACCTAATGAGTAAACACAATCAAATACAAACACCCACCAAATCAACCATAAACACCCATTAAAGCTCAATAAACATTTCTAATACTTAAAAACAAATCTCATAACCCTCAAAAATCGAAATCAAACCCTAGAAAATTTATTTATGCATACCTTTTTCTGGTGGTTTCTCCATGGATTCTATAAACTGAAATTCAATGTATGAAGCGAAATTGATGACTTTATGTAAGCTACAAGGTGAAGTTCCAAATTTATGGTGTGGTTTTGGCGTTCGATCTAGAGGACCGCTTTCTCCTCTAAAGATGTTTTGGCTATGGAGAAAATCAGGTCTTAGTGAAGCGAGAGAGAGGCCTTTAGGTCAGATTTTCATAGGGGTATTTTGGTCTCATTATTCAATTTTAATGGAAATTACATTCAGTGCCATCTTTAATGAACAACTCCCATTTTTTCTTTTTTTCCTGAATCATTTTATTTTAATCTCGACTGTCATCCACACTTATAATCTAACGCTCTAAAATTGCTCATATTTTTTACCCTATCATTTAAATGCACTCGGGCGTAACTCATATATGGTAAACAAAATAATCAATATATTAGTTTTTTAAAAATATTCTTGACTATATCAATTTTCAATTATTAATTTTGGATATCCTTTTCTATATTAATTTTTTATTATTATTTCTGGATAGGATATCTTGCCTAAATAATTATTATTTTAAAATCAATTTAATTGGTTGAAAATTAATTGAATTATTTTTAATTGATTATATTTACTTAAACAAAATAATCAATACATAAAGCTGTTTAAAATATCCTTACCTATATTATTTTTTAATTATTATTTTTGGAGATCCATCCTATATCCATTTTTAATTATTATTTTTCAAAGGAAAACTATAATCTTTGCCTAAATTATTGTTATTTTTAGATAGGAAAGTAAATAGTATATTAATTTTATAATTAAACAATCTTTTATTTTTTTAATAGTGTCGCTTTTTAGATAAATAACATGCTGTTTATTTTCATAATCAATTTCCTAAATTTTTAATTTTTATTTTTTGACAAACAAATGATTTAGTCAATTTATATTGAATATTTAATCAGTTTTTATCTTTTTATGCAAAAGATTTAAATAAATGATTTTGGTAAAGGTATCTTTAATACAATCAAATGGTATTATATATTCCTAATGACCTATATATGTAAATGTAAAATATTTTTTCTAAAAATATCGAATATGAACACATAGTATTTGAAAAATGAACTCATAATGGACAAAAATGAACCTGTAGCATAACTAAAACAAACTCATATTATATTAAAAATTAACTCTTAGTTTATAAAAAATGAACTACCTTATTTAAGAGTTATAATTTTTATTTTATTTAAAAATAATAATTTTTAAACAAATTTTACAATTATTTTTTTTAAAAAAATTAAATTAAAATTTTTAAAATATTTTTTATTTTATGAAAATAGATTTATGTAAAAAAAAGAGCTCATAAAATAAATATAAATGAACTCATAATATAAATAAAATTAACTCATATTAGATCAAAAATGAACTAACATATTTTAAAATTATAATGTTTATTTTATAAAATGAAAAAATAATTTGGGAACCGTAAAAAATATTTTTTAATTTCAAAAATTTTATTTTTCTAAAAATCAAACTATATAAGAAAATGAACTCAAAGCACATAAAAATAAATTCATATTAAATATAAAAAAAATAACTCAAAGAATATATAAAATGAAATCATACAATATAAAAAAAAATAAACACATAGCATATATGTAAAATAAAATTTAGTATTATAAAAAAATCAATTTCGTATCTAATAGATATGAACCCATAATAGATGACAGAAATAAACTCTTAGTTGAAGTTAATCGAGACTGATTTTATAAAAAAAAAATGATGTAAATTTACCAAAAAGATGCATTAATAAGTTAATAATTTTCCAAAATTGAATTCCGATGGAAATCGAAGGAAAAAATCAAATAAACATTCATAAGCTCGGATAACGTTGGGAGGGGTAGCTCATATTTTAGGTGAAATTTAAATTCCGATCAATTTTCATAAGTTTGAGTAAGTTTCGTCAACTCTTTATGGTGAACAGACGTGACTGAATTTATTTTTTTAACTTAAACTTAAATAAGATTGGAAAAACTCGAAATAACGGAGTTAAATAAACTCTTTGATTTTCACAAGGCAGTACGGCATCTACGGATCTCCTCTTCAGTCTTCACACAATCACTCTACTACACTAGTGATTTTTCCATAAATTAATTAAGCAATCAATCCGTAGTTAAAAGTCAACCATAAATATAAGGATTTTATTGGGTATTTTTTTTATTGTTGTAAGTTGAAAGATGTACGTACACTACATGTTACCAACTACAGTGGTGGCACACTTGCCATGTTGCTTGTTCAATCAAAAATGTTTTGCCAGTGGAAGAAATTGATAATTTTCTGTATCTGTCTTTATTATAACAGCTAGTTGCTAAGTTCGAAAATAGTCTTATCAACTGTTTTTCTTACATACTAATGGAGAAGAATTTTTATATGTTTGACAAATTCTTGGTTAATCATCAATATTGGGAATACATGGGTACCCAAACTGCGTTGACTATTTTATTATTTACCAGCGTTGATGAAATAAAAACTCGAGAAATGAAATTATTTTCAACCGAAATGTGTTAATTTCGTTCATTACAAAAGACTACAGAATACAAAGTGTTGTTTCAACTCCCTTTGCTGAAAATCTTAATCTTTCAGTGAATTCTAAAAGCATTCGTTTTCTTAATACATTCAACGGTAAATACTAGGCTTCCCGTTAAGAGTAGGTTCAACCTAAATCATTAAAGCAGATAATTCTCAAGACCTCTTGTACTTCACATTGTAATTCTTCTCTGATATCGATAATCATCATCGTGTGATTCACTAGTTGGAATTGCATCTGGCTGAGGTTGCAAGAAACTTTGCAACTCTATTACTTTCTCTGAAGTAATGAAATATTTTGACCTCCTTGAAAACCTCCATGAGAGCCAAAACATTATCAATAATGTCGTTGGAAGATAGCTTATATTTTCACATGTTTCTTCATTTTACTCGGGCTATGGACTTTGATGAAATTGGGCCCAACACTAGGGTTGTAAATGAACTTAGTTGTTTGTGAGCAACTTGATGTTCGACTCGATTAAATCTTATTCGTGTAAAGCTCAATTTATAATCAAGTTGAGCTTGAGCTTGAGCATAAATTTAAGGCTTGAAAGATAAATTATCCAAGCTTGAGTACAAGAAAATCCAGCTCGTTTATTGATGAGCAAGTTCAATTATACGTTCATGAACACATTACATTATTGAACACAAAATCAAGGTTAAAATGACAAGTAGAATAAAACAGGAAGAATATATTTAAGTAAAACTATGAAGTTTTGATGGTCTCTCTCAAGTTACATAGTTTAATTTTTAGTTTTATTTACTTATATAGACGATCAAATAAATGAGCTATTCGCAAGTTGAGTACGAGCTCGGCTCAAAACAAAATTTTGAATACATATCGAACTCGGGCAAGGCTATTACCTAGTTGAGCCTGAGCAATTGAAAGCTCGGTACAACTCGCCTCAAATATAGTCATATCATCAGGCTCTGAAAACGCTCTGAAAACGCTCTGAAAGTTTCAGCATGTCATCGCCGCCGGTCACGCCGGTTAACAACGTAATGCAACTCGATGCTCCGGCTCAGGATATGAATATCCCACCGGGCAATCCCCCTGGAGATCCACCAGACACTAAAGCTTCTTGGAAAGAAGTTGTAGCGTCGGGTAATGCTACGCAACAGAAGACTTATTTGGATTCAGCGTTCCTCAATGGAAAAATCTTTATTCATTTCCCCGACAACGAGGATGGTGATCCGGCCATTGTCATCGATGAGGAAGTGATGAGTGCTCTTGCTTCGGTGTGGCAAAAATCCGTGGTGGTCAAATTACTTGGCCATCCCGTGGCTTTCCAAATTATGGAGAGAAAGATTAGAGAATTATGGCGCACCAACTATAGATTGCATATATTGGATCTTGCGCATGGTTGCTTTCTAGTTCGATTTGAGCGCGATGAAGATTATGAAATGGATTTGACTTACGGTCCTTGGACGGTCTTTGGTCGCTGCTTAACGGTTCGCAGTTGGGCTCTGAATCTCCGCACTTCGGATCCAATCAAAACTACTCCGCCCTGGATTCGCATTTCTGATCTTTCGGTGAATCTTTATGAGGAGAATGTGCTCATGAAAGTTGCTGCGGGGATAGGTAAACCGATCAAGGTGGATGCTAGAACCCTTTATATGAATAGAGGGAAAGTTGCCCGTATTTGCGTAGAGGTGAATCTCGAACGGCCTTTGAAAGGTACGGTTTCTATCAATGGTGAACAATATCTCGTGGAGTATGAAGGTCTTCCGACAATATGCTATGGATGTGGGAGGTTTGGCCATTTGAAACAAAATTGTCCGTTCCGACCGAGTATCTCAGCCTCAACCGTTCAGGATAATCAGATCACCAAGGAGGTTGCTCCTCTTGAGAACTCTCGAACGTCACCGGGGAAATCTCAGACACCGACAAAAGCGCAACCTCCGACCACCGCGCATGAAGCGGCTCGTACCGGAAAAGGCTGTTACGACGAATGGATGATACCAGTAAGGAAGGTCCGTACTAACAAAGGAAACGTCAAGATTGCGTCAGATTCAAAAGATCAAGCTAAGAAAGTTTCCAATAAGGAAGGTTCCTCAAGGAACGAAAAAGGGAAAGGGCAATTGTTTCCTTCGACAGCTAATTTATTCCCGGAAATCAATCGTTTTGAAGCTCTTACGGTGGATGGAGAGGATAGTATGGTGGATAATGTGGAAAAATATAACAATACGAAGATTATGGCTAAAAGTGAACAAATCAGAAACTTCCAAGACTACGGATCAGTCCATTTTGAGAGAGAAGATGTGGGCTGAAAAAGATATGGGCCAAGGTACCCAGGGTCCGATTGTTTTCAAGGCCAGCGAGAAAGATGGGCCGCCTTCTTCCAAAGCCCAAATCATTAAGAAAGCTGAGAAATGCCCTAGAAGAAAGAAAATGGATCAAAATAACAGATTTGAAAGTTCGAAGTTCCTAGAACATGTCCAAGGGACGATTTTGAGTGCCAATGCAAAACGCAGGCGCCCTTCAGTGGATATAATGGAAGTTTTTGAGGCCGAAAATACTTTCAATACTTCCTCACCTTCATCGACTCTGTTAGGATTCTCTGCTACGGGGACAACTTTGTCTCATGGGGGAATTGTTGAAGCCTTGGTGACAGTGAATCCGCTCTTCATCGATGAACCAGGCAGAACACAAGATACTGATATCTTTACGAATCAGGAGGACTCGAACATGATGGACTCTACCACTGGCCAACAGGGCCAAGATTCCTAACGCTTTCTTTTCCCTTCCATTTTTTTGTTTCCTTATGAATTTTCTAATGTGGAATTGCTTTGGTGCAGGTAAACCAGGATTTAGACGTGCAATCCGCTATATGTGCAAGATTCACAAGATTGACGTTCTCGCTATCTTTGAACCAAGAGTTTCCGGAGATATTGCTCAGACCATTTGTGAAAGACTGACGAGGTCGTATTTCTCTAAATGTACTCGTGTCGAGGTTGTGGGTTTCTCAGGTGGTGTCTGGTTATTGTGGAAAGACGACACTATCAATATCCAATCCGTTGTTAAATTTGACAGCTTTATTCAGGCCAAGTATGTTGATCAAGGTGTGATGGTTAATCTCTTTGTGGTTTACGGCCCTCCCTCCGTTGATCGCAGGAAAGATTTTTGGAAAGATCTTGAGAGGGCCATTGCTGGTATTTCGGGTCCTGTCGTGGTTGGAGGAGACTTCAACTGTATTTTGTTCCAACATGAAAGGAAAGGCGGGAATGGGGGTCTCCATCCAGACTCGAATATTTTCAATGCTTGGAGGAATAGACTTGAGCTAGTTGATCTTGAATACGTGGGGCAAAAGTATACTTGGAGCCGTAAGATTTCCGAAAGAGTGACGGTGCATAAACGGCTCGATCGGATTTTCATGAACGTTGATGGACGGCTTCGTTGGCCGGAGGCTCGGGTGAGGCACCTCCCTAAGCTTTCCTCGGATCACTGTCCTCTTCTCCTTTCCTTTGATCCCACTATGTCGTTTAATCGGAAGAGGAGACCGTTTAGATTTGAAGTCGCCTGGTTCTCCCATCCTAATTTTTTCGAGAAGGTCAACGAAAGTTGGAATTCGGAGGTTGAGACTCCCTTAGCACTTGAAGGGCTCAGGAAGGATCTGGTTCGATGGAACAAAACAGTTTTCGGTTCTATCCATCAGAGGAAGACACTTTTATTGAATAGGCTGGAAGATGTGCAAAAGAGAATTTGTGATGTTGACTCTCCACACCTTTTATTTCTAGAAGCTGATATCCAACGTGAACTTGCTTTGGTTCTCGAGTAGGAAAAAGTCTTATGGTTCCAAAAATCCAGGGAATAGTGGCTCAATCTTGGGCACCGGAACACCTCTTTCTTTCACACGTCTACCATCATCCGACGGAAACATAACCGCATTGAGGGTTTAAGAGATGATCATGGCAGATGGGTTGAAAATGCAGCAGAGCTTGAAAATATGGCTTCAGAGTTTTATAGAGTTCTGTATACTGAGGATAAAACGGACTATTTTGATCTCCCTAATTTGAACTGTGGTTTTCCGAGGTTAAGTGAGGATCAGTGTCGGCCTCTTATTGCTAGTGTGTCAAGAGATGAGATTTGGTCAGCTTTGAAAAGTATGAAACCGTTTAAATCCCCGGGCATAGATGGTTTTCAACCGGGGGTTTTCCAAAAGTGTTGGAGTATTGTGGGAGACTCGGTGGTTAATTTCATAAGGGAGTTCTTTCGAAATGCCACTCTTCCTATTGGTATCAACGACACCCTCATTGTTTTGCTGGCTAAAGTTGACAAACCGGAAAGGAACAATCAATTTAGACCGATTAGTCTATGTAATGTCCTTTATAAGGTTATTTCTAAGATTATGGTGACCCGTATCCAGCCTATTCTGATGGAGATCATTGGGCCTACTCAGGGTAGTTTTCTTCCGGGCCGCATGATCACGGATAATGTAGTTATTGCTCAGGAGGTTGTTCATTCAATGAGAAGGAAAAAAGGGTCCAAGGGTTGGATGATCCTTAAACTTGACCTCGAAAAGGCTTATGATAGGTTAAGTTGGGGTTTTATTGAGGAGTCTCTTAAGATGGCGGGCCTGCCGGAAAAATTAATTAGGTGGGTTATGACGTGTGTGACTACTCCGAGAATGCAGATTCTTTGGAATGGGGAGGTGTCTACACAATTTTCGGCTTCAAGGGGAGTTAGACAAGGGGATCCTATCTCCCCCTACTTGTTCTTAATTTGCATCGAACGTCTCAGCCATGTTATTATTGACTCGGTTACTAATGGAGCTTGGAAACCGATCAACCTAACGAGAAGTGGGCCCTCTCTCTCGCATACTTTTTTCGCTGACGACATTCTCTTATTTGCGGAAGCCTCAGTTGAGCAAGTCCGTGTGATCAAGAAATGCTTAGACCTGTTTTGTTTGGCCTCGGGACAGCGGGTCAACCCGACCAAATCGAAGATTTTCTTCTCTCCTAACGTGTCCAGCCGTGTTGTCCGTCAAATCAAGGAAGTCAGCAGGTTTGGTGTTACAAAGGACCTTGGAAATTATCTTGGTATGCCAATCCTCCACAAGCAAGTGAACAAGGACACGTACTCTTGCTTGTTAGATAAGATTAATAGCAAACTCACGGGTTGGAGGGCTAAATCTTTGAGTTTTGCAGGGAGAATCACGCTCACCAAATCAGTACTTAACTCCATTCCCGTATATTCGATGTCGTCGACTTTGCTCCCCTCTAGTGTTTGCAAGAAAATTGATAAGGTGACTCGTTCTTTTGTTTGGGGAAGTACTCGGGAACGTAAGAGGATGCATAAAGTCGCTTGGGAAGAGGTGGCTAAGCCCAAAGCAAAAGGTGGGCTTGGAATCAAAACGATGCATGAGCTGAATATTGCACTCTTGGGAAAACTGGGCTGGCAGTTTGTTATGGAGGACGGATCTCTTTGGTCTACTGTGCTAAGGAATAAATATGCTTCCACGGCGTTGGGTAAATCCGCTGCAGCGTCCCATTTGTGGAAAAGTCTTCAACAAGGTGTTTCTCAGGTTGTCATTAAAGGAGTTCGTTGGAGTATTAGAAATGGAAAATCCATTCTTTTCTGGGAGGATACATGGCTTCGTGAGAGGCCTCTTAAAGATTTTGCTCTTGGTCAAATGGAGAACTTTCACCAAGGGAAGACTGTCTATGATTATTGGATTGATCAAAGGGGTTGGAATTGGTCTTTGCTGTCAGCTAAGCTCCCTGCTTCGATCCTTATGCAGTTGGTGGCGGTGAATATTGTCGATCAGATTGATGATTCAGATGATGAACTCAGCTGGCGCCTCACCTCTGATGGAAATTACTCTGTTTCTACTGGTTATGAGCTGTTGAAGGGTTTCCCTGATTTGCAGGAAATTGACACTGCTGTGTTCGTCAAATTGTGGAAGTTGAACGTGCCTGAACGTACACGACATTTTACTTGGTTGGCCATCAAAGGAGGAGTTCTTTCGAACGCTGAGCGGAGACACCGACATTTGGCTACCGAAGCCACCTGTCGCTGCTGCAGAACAACCGATGAAACCTTCGAACACCTCTTCAGGGACTGTTTACATGTGAGGAGTATTTGGATTAAGCTGAATATTACTAATTTGTTTGTTGATTTCTTCCAGGTTGATTTCTCTGTTTGGATCAGAAACAATTTAATGGCTGAATGGAAGTGGGATGCTTTTGAATGGAGAGATATTTTTTCTATGGCTCTTTGGTGGATTTGGCGTTGGAGAAATGCTAAGATTTTTGAGGAAGAGGTTCAAGTGAAAGATAAGTCCAGCTTTATCTTAGAGAAGGTTGCTGAATATTATGCGGCTTCAGGTATGTTTTCCGCCTCCCCTTCTAGTTCTTCAAAAATATTATATGATATTAGGTGGATCTGCCCGGATGAGAACTGGATCAAAATAAACACGGACGGCGCGGTCAGGGATTGTCAAGCTACTGCTGCAGGAGTTGTTAGGAACAGTGAAGGACAATGGCTTACCGGCTTTGCTCACAATATTGGTTCTTGTACTGTGCCTATGGCGGAGTTATGGGGAATTTTAAATGGGCTTAAAATCGCTTGGGAGAAAGGTTACATGCAAGTTATTCTGGAATCAGACTCCCAGCTTGCTTTAAATATCATTAATGCAGGTGTTCATAAAAGTCACCCACTCTTTAGCCTGGTGTCACAATGTCATGGCTTCCTTAGGAGGAATTGGAGAGTCCAGTTCCTACATATCTACCGCGAGGCGAATATGGTAGTCGATCGTCTTGCGTTTTATGCTTTTAATTTTCCTATTGGACTTCATGTATTGCTTGCCCCGCCGGAGGGGATTAATTTACTATTGTTTGATGATGTAAGGGGTCGGGCTATCCCCCCTTTGCTGACTACTTAGCCCTTTTTATTAATTAATAAAATGCCCCCTTGAGGGGGCGGAGAGTACCGTCTCTCCTTCTACCAAAAAAAAAAATAACCTCTCAATTCAATGTAACAGAAACGAAATTTTAATTAGAATAACTTGCATTAATCACCCAGTTAATTACACATTCTTCACTTTAACCACCTTCTATAATTGAAATATCACATTAAAGCCACTATTAAACCAAATAGCACTTTACTAAGCATTCATGGAAATGACCTTCTTACCCTTAGAATTTATCAAGCTTTAGCATCATTATCATTTGAAAAACAAACTCTAACAACTACTTCAAAGCCCATTAAGGGGGCCCAAAAACTCTCACAGACCCTCACAATAGTTGATTTTTCTTTCTTTTTTCATAAAATCACATGGCTTTCAGCAAGGTATTTTACTTTTTAAGAAAGGGATGATCCAACAGCTCTGCAACTGAAGGACGAGCATTGGGATTTGCTTGTAAGCACTTCATTATGAAACCGCGTAAGTCATCCGACAGATATTCAGGAACAGGAGGCGGTTCACCACTCAAAATCCTAGACATCACTTCTGGCTACAGCAGCAAACAAGTCGGTAACATTACAAGTTGCAAATATACAAAGTATCCAGTTAAGAGTCAAAGTGATATCAATCCAAGTGCTAACTTGCAATCTTAGGAAAGTTCCCATCCTTTATATATATTGAACAAATTGATACCAAACATTCATATACTGCTGCTAGTCTATTGAAGTCTAAAGGCAAAATGCTCTAAAGTTGTAAAACAAGCTGGCTTCTAAGTATGTGTTCATAATTTGCGCAAAATGGATGTAGAACTTGGCGTGCTAGAGAAGTTAACCAAGTTTGAAGAACTAGGGGACAGAGCGAGAATCTTAAGTTTACCTCTAAAGATCATTAGCACACCTAATTGCCAAATGGAGAGGTAAATGGCGATCAAAGTCACATACTGCACTATTTTCCTGGCTTTTTAAAGGTCGGGAGGGATATTGATTTACCATCCTTCCAAAGGTTGAGTTATTTGAATTAATTTCTTTAAAAAACAAGAAGAAATGAATGACCTACATCTTCCATATGATGGTATGGTAACTGGCCTGTTGACATCTCTAGTACAGCACATCCAAGGCTCCAAATATCAGCTGCCATTCCGTAAGTACTATAACCATGGAGCATCCTTTCAGTGACAACCTGTATTACAAATTAAATACTTATCTCAATTAGTATCAAAACTATTATGAGAAATGCATCCATGTTCAAAGCCACCTTTGACAAACAAGTATATCATATGCATTATAGACCTCTGGCAACCAAAGAATATCAATGATTCTAACGCTCTAAGGGACAATACAATACAACCATGGAATATCAATGGTCATAGCACTGACCACCAATCGTGTCATGTACAGACAGCATGAATATGAAGAATAAACTGAAACTTTCCGAAGCATTTTCATCTCACTGATTCGACTAGAATATCAAACCTAAACGGACCAAATAAGCAAATGCCTGCAACTTTTTTTTTACTAGAAGGAACACTAAAAAAAAAAAAAAAAAAAACTCATGATTCAGGTAATGTATAGAATGATATAGACCTATATTATAGTACATATGTATATTAGTATATACATCATAAAAACTCAAGCAATGTGCTTCAAACATTAAAAAAAACAAATTACGTCATGCATTAGAGAGTAAAAGAGAGGCAAAGTTGAAATCAATGTAATTGAAAATGTCGTGAAGCAAACTGTAAAACTCACAGCTCAAGATACATCATAACTATAACCTAAAGCGGAGGTTAAAAAAATTATTAAATGACACATGTCACTTTTAGATTGGACCACACCACCTCTTTTTTTTAAAACTAATCTTTTATTTTTGGATATGATAGATAGGAAGATAATTAGGATTTTTTTTTTATGCTATCATACAAATTCTAAAAAAAAAAATTTGCATATATCAATTTTTAAATAATTATTTTTAGAAATGAGTGTTTTCGTAGATAAGATACGTATTGCTTTTTTTTTTGAAATATCATTGTCAATATGAATTTAATATATTTAATAAATATAATTAAATAATACAGTAATTTTACAAGTTTCTTACAAATATCCTTGGCTATATCAATTTTTAATAATTATTTTTAGAAATGATATTTTTTTTAAATAAGATACGTATAATTTTATTTAAATATCCTTGCCAATATCAGTTTAATCAAAACTTAACAAATACAAATAAATAATATAATAATTTTATAAAATCCCATGCAGGGCACGGGAACTAAGACTAGTTTTTCACTAAAACCGTGTAAGAAATTGGACTCAGCAAAAGCAGATAGTAATGAATTGGAAAAATAAAATCAAACCTCAGGTGCTGTCCACTTCGAAAAGAGAGGAGTATCATATGGCGAGGAGAGAAGTACTTGTGCAATTCCAAAACCTGCAAGTTTGACAGTTCCAGTGGAGTCAACTAGAACATTTGCACATTTGACATCCCTGGAAACCAAGACAAAGGACATGTTAGATACTTAACAATTAATATTGTAACAAAAAAAAATACATTAACCTTATTGTTATAAATATTTAAGTAAGACCAACAAAATTTCCAAACTGAATGAAAGAAAAAAATTCGTAAGAGAAAGGATGAACTAAAATATCATTGCAAATTTGTCTTTTTGTTATTCTTTCCATTTATTATTTGTTAATTACCCTATATGTCAGGTAAGTACAACTCCGATTAGACTTTATCTCTGATAATAAGAATATTACGGATCGCCTCGGAAGCACTATTCCATTTGGAAAATGTTAATAACTTTCTGGAAAATCATTTAGAAACCAGAAGCACAGGAGAGATGGCATAAACTGAAATTTTTTGTCTGGAATATCATTAAGAACATAGCTAAATATGATCTAAGGTTTGGCTGGGTTACCTATGAACAATATGTCTTGAATGAAGATATTTCAGACCTAACAAAATCTGCCTTGTGTATGAGGAGACTATAGAATCTGAAAAAGCATATATGCCATACAATCTTGCTAGAGTGCCCTTTGTAACAAGCTCTGAAAAGATATAGATATTTGCATCATCCTGAAGAAAAAAAAACACAGAAAAAGAAAAAATACAAAGAACCAAACAATTTAGCTTCAGATCAGTACCAGAAGAATATTAGACCATTTGAATTAAGATGTAATGCAACTACGAGAAGATGGTACTGTTTCAAGATAAGATTGAGATAAAAGATTTTAATCAATAACATCATTTCAAGCTGACCATCTATAAATCCAGAAACTGAGAAATAAATTCAAGTATAATATTTATCTAGCAAGGAAACAGGCGAGAGGCGAGATAACGCTACTTATTGTACATAGAGACCAATATTTCACAGCCAGTGACCTTTTTTGAAGAGACTAATACGTAGGATTGGAAGCTCAAACCCATCATCGAGGAATTCACCCAAATTTAAAAAAAAAAAAACTCTCAAACAAGAGCTACTTCATCTGCATAAACAATTTATCTTTCAAATTTGTGAGTGTTTTGTAATTGATAAACTAGGAACAATGTTGTGGCTGTGCTTGGTAAACTGATGATTTCAAGAGACTGAATCAAAATGATATACTACTGTTTTCGTATTGAGTGGATTCATAGAGATAAGACAAAAGGAATGGAAAATGTAACAACGAACTTACATAATTAGCAATTTTGGCATCAGCATTTCAGCATCATTGACAAGATATCAAAAAAATCTAAATCACAAACACAGGATTCACTATGCATAACTGAGGAAGTAATAGGCAATCTGCGGTAAGGAGACATACCATTGCTGTACCAAGATACTGCACTATATTGTCGTGTTTAAACTGACTCAACATCTCAATTTCCTATATGGAGAGACAAAGGAGCAGAAGAAGAGAGCAATTCGAGTAAGGCTCAGAAATTTATTAATACCAGATGCTGCAGAAAGGGAATATAAGATATATGTATACTGTCCTACCTTTTCAATACATAGTATGGAATGACTTTCTTGTTTAGGTAAAGGAACTTCTTGTACTGCAAAAAAGAGTCCATTGCTGCCAAGATATCACAATTGCTCCATACATTACATATATGATGAATGCATAAAACATATAATTGACTAAACAGGATAAGTTGCCTAGAAGAACACATCAGTTACCTAGCAATTCCTTCATATACAAGTCCAAAGGAACCTTGTCCCAGATAACAGCCCTTTTGCCAATCCGTGAAATTTAATTCGAATCTAACATTTCTGGCTCCTAAAAGCGTATCGCCGTTGTCACTTCCAGCTTCATCAGCAGCAGAATAACATTTTCCAAAATAAAAGTCAGATTCAAGATCTGAAATAGAGCATTCACTGACAACCCCATGAATCTCACCATCCACCTCACCAGTCTTTTCTAAAACCTTGTGTTTTGCATCCAATTGGATAACCTCGGAAGAGCTCGTCTTGAGCGATGTATTTGTTGATGATGACAGAGACGATGATGATGGCAAGGATGACAAATTAGGGGCGTATTCATAGTTTTTCGCTGGGTTTCTGTAAACGAACCGTGGTTTAGAAGAGGCCAATGAAGGCTGATAAGGGCTGAGGATAACAGACTCGTCTGTTGATGATGATGATTCATGCTTCTTTCTCTGCTTCCAATGGCCAAATATTCGAGGAAATTTATTCATTGCAGTCTCATGAAAATTGAAGTTGCCCTTCTCTCTCTAAACTCTTGAATTTCTTCAATTTTCTGGTCAGTCAACATAGGTATAGCATGCCGTAAGACCCCAACTTCTCTATCCCCCTCGTTTCTCCATTGATATGATA
The DNA here is from genome assembly GCA_964016875.1 of Fallopia convolvulus. Classification (NCBI taxonomy): domain Eukaryota; kingdom Viridiplantae; phylum Streptophyta; class Magnoliopsida; order Caryophyllales; family Polygonaceae; genus Fallopia; species Fallopia convolvulus. Next base: position 59,195,891 of record OZ024720.1, on the reverse strand, counting down.
AACGATTTTTGCCTGCCTTCCGGAAATTGCATCCCATCCTCAATTTTCAGCAGTAACTAGTGTAGATCCACCTTGTTTCACTTCTTTAGGAGTAGCCGAGTAGACATGGACAAGTCCGGGCAAGCCCGCCCGGCCCGCTAAAAAAGCGGGCTTGGATATTAAAAATGGTCCAAAAGACTCGACCCGTAAAAAATAGTATCGGGTCTGAACAGGAAAAAAGCCCGTAGGTCGACCTGACCCGTATATATTATATATTTTATAATAATATTAATATATTATTTTATTTGTATTTTTTAGCATGTTGTTAATCTATTTTAGCATCTTTCTTTTACTTGCTATAGTGTAAACGAGAATGATTGAGTGGGTCTGCATATCCAAGCTTGTTTTAGCATGCGCATATATTATGAACTTTGTCTCCAATATATTACCACTTCAATAAGTAAGTGATCTTAAGAAGTTATCTATTATTTGTATTACGGACGGGTCGGTGTTACCACTTTCCCCGACCAATTATTTATTTTTATTATTTTAATTTTTTTAAATTATAAAATTACATAAAAAAAACTATATTAATATGAAAAAGAGTCGCGTGTGAATGCCCGCGTGTGTGAGAAATGTGAAAGTCCCCTGGCGTTCGATCGTATCACACGTACGGTTGAATTTGTTTCTTTTTTTTTACAAACTGTAAAAAAAACGAAACGCGCGACATGGAGCGTTTAGGAGACGCGCTTTTTATAAACTTCTTCGTCTTCTCTTCTCTCGTCATTTCTCTCTCACTCACTTTTTAGTGTTTTACAGTTTCCGAAGCGGTTCGAAGTAGTTCTAAAGTACTTCGTAGCGATTTCGAGCCTGATTCTCACCATTAACGACATTATAAACCTCAATCTAGTTCTAAATGAAGAAGCAAAGTTCATCTCAAGAGATTCCAGGTATTTATCTCTCCTTTTCAAATTTACTGAAACACTAGGTTTCCGAAGCGGTTGAGAATGAAGGTTTTTCGTTTTGTCGAGTGCATACATTCTAAATGTTTGATCAATTGTGTGTTTTTTAGTGATTATTTTTAGTTGTTTGAAGTTGATAATGTCGTTTTTGGTGTTTTGTGCTTTTTCTGAATAAAAAAATGCATGAATCATCACTTTCTATTTTACTCGATTATTGGTTCTACCACTTGAATAAAATACAAATTATGTGTGCATGTGCGTATATGATGTTTTTATCGAGGTTTTTGATGTTGAGTTTTGCAATAGGTGATTGTGGATTTGTTAGTTGCATGGAATGATTTGGTATACGTACGAGGGGGAAACGTAGTGATCTTGTGTTGACTTTTGTTCATTCATTTGTGCATATTTGTTCATTCAAACTAGCATAGCATTTGTTCATCAGAAATTAGCATTTGTTCATAAGAAACTTGCATTTTGTTCATCAGAAACTTGCATTTGTTCATCAGTAAATTGCATTTGTTCATTGGTAACTTGCATTTGTTCATCTAAAACTTGCATTTGTTCATAAGAAACTTTGCATTTGTTCATCGGAAACTTGCATTTGTTCATAAGAAACTTTGCATTTGTTCATCCAGGATCTATTAAACAACGTTCTGCAAATTATAAACAAGTAAAACATCTAAGGTTTGGTACAATGACAATCGGAGAAGATGAAATATGTGATGTTCGAAGAGGTTTATTGTTTGTTTTTTGAAATGTTTTTTTTTTGTTTTAAAATAGATGGTTAAATATGTGTTTATACTGTCTTTTTATCCCTTTTATGTTATAGAAATAAGGAGCAAATCTCGATGTGATTCCTCTTCCAATGTCGTAATAATGTCTAAAGAAAATCAATTGCTATGAAGCCGGGTTCAAAAGCAATCGCTACTGAAGTGCTTGTATTGAGGCAAAAGCCGGATGTTGTGTCTTCCCCATCAAATAAGAGACGTCGTCTTGACAAGGGTAAAAAGGTTGCCTCTGATGAATCCTCTGATGACGTTTTGCTTGTTGATATGATCCCTAGAAAGGGAGTGATTATAAACGAACCATCTGAGAGGAAGATGGATTCTACTATTAGTGAATTACAAGTTGTCGGAAAGAAGAGGAAAGTTAATATTGTTGCCAGCAAAGGACAAGGTGGTGGGAAAAACTCAAAAGAGAAGGTGCCATTGAGAGAGTTGAAGCGTGGGCACTTGTCGTTGAGTCACAGGAACTCTCCCAAGCTGCTTTGTGAAGTTATTGCTAGTTTTGAGGGGGGGGAGCAAGTTTACTGCTCTTAAAGAGATGGGTTTTGAGTACCTCACACAGTGGGATGTGACTGATATACCTAGCAAGTTGTGCTACTATGTTGCTAGCTGTTTTGATCCTGCATCCTGTACATTGAAGATGAGTGATGGACCAGGTGTTAGGATAACACCTGAGCTTGTGCAATTCTACCTTGGTCTACCTCGTGGTCCAAGGACAATTTCTGTCCCGAAGACTGTCAAGCATTCAGACTTGTACAATAGTTTTAGAGAACAGTTTTTGTTGCCTGAAATTGATGAGGAGACAGGGAAGAACAAATTGATGGAGTTTGAGAAGATTAAAATTGGGCATTTGAGTATAGTGATCAAGGATGCTGATAATGGTGATGCTTGGTTTAGGAGGAACTTCATTATATTGTTCTACACGCTCTGTATAGAGAGCATTCAAAATGGTGGTGTAAATTTAAAGGTTTTGGATCATTTGGTTGACTTGGATAAGATCAGTGAGTACGATTGGTGTGCTCATGTTGTGGAGAAGTTGGTTGAGAATGCTGATTCATGGAGGAAAACAAACAATGGTTTTTTCAGAGGATCTATCATATTGTTGCTGGTATGATTGTTTAATTTGTTCATTAATATCATTATTTTGTTCATTTATTTTTGCATATTTGTTCATTAATAGGTCTAATTTTGTTCATTAATTTGTGTTTCATGACAGATTGTATATTGTGATTGCATGTTGATCTACCATCGACCTGAAACTCCAAGAATCTTCCCCATTATCAAGCATTTCAACCATGTTTACTTTATTGAGAGAGAGACTTTCGAGGTTAAGAAGGGTGGTTTTGGAAAAGGCTGGTTTCGAGGTTTGCCTGATTTTGTTTATCCCGGTGTTGATCACGGTAAAAATGAAGGGAAGGCCCCTGCTACTGAACATATTGAAGAACAATTTGATCTTGGTGATGGCGGTGATGTATGTGTTTTTGATTTTTGCATGTTTTTGCATGATGGTGATCTATATTTATTTGTTCATTAAAACTGTCATATCATTTGTTCATCACAAACTAGCATTTGTTCATCACAAACTAGCACTTGTTCATTACAAACTAGCATTTGTTCATCACAAACTAACATTTTGTTCATCAGAAACTAGCATTTGTTCATCAGAAATTAACATTTTGTTCATTAGAAATTAACATTTGTTCATCACAAACTAAAATTTGTTCATTAGAAACTTATATTGATTACTTTTTATGCAGTCATTTTTGAAAGAACATCTTGAGATGTCTATGGAGCTTGCATCATCTTTAAAGAAATATCTTGATCATGTGCAAAGAGCTTCAACTGAAATTGCCAGCCATGGACTTTTCATGAAGATCAATGAAGCTTTTGAGAAACTTTTGGGTTTGAAGGTTGCTTCATCATCATCCCAATCTGGCCCCCAAGAAGATGCTGAATCGCCAAGCCAAAATTCATTCTGGGAGGAAGCTACAAAGGTTTTGGATGAAATCGAGGCTGCAATGAAGGCGAAGAAGCGTTTTGAATTACCTTCTTTTGAACTGGGTGTGTTTCCACCTACTATCGATGATGATTGGGCTGGTGTTTCAGATATCGGTAGGGAAAGCGTTTTGATGCAAGAAGACGAGGCCAGGAAGGTTGATGCAACAAGGAAGAAGGAACTGAAGATTTCCTTTGTTTGTAAGGGATTAACTGATGAACAAATTAGAAAAAAGGCTGAGGAAGACCGTAGACGTATTGAAGAGGAAGAGAGGTTGAAAAGGGATGAAGAGGACAAGAGGAAGCAGGAAGAGGAGGAGAAGAGGAAGAAAGAGGAGGAAGAGAAGAGGAGGAGAAGAAAAAGCGGGAAGAGGAGGAAGAGAAAAGCAGCTGAGGAGGAAGAGAAGATACAAAGAGAAGAGGAAGAAAAGAAAAAGTTGGAAGAGGAGGAAGAGAAAAGGCGTACAGAAGAGGTATCGAGGTTGAAAGATGAGGAAGAGAACAAGAGGAACATTGAAGAGGAAGAGAAGAAGAGAGAAGCGGAGGAGAAAGAGAAGAAGAGGATTGAGGAGTTTGAACAACAGAGAAAGCAAGAGGAGGAGAAGAGGAGGCAAGAGGAAAAGAAGAAGATGAAAGATGAAGAGGAAGAGAAGAGGATCGATTAACACTCTCGTTGGTGTTAAACTTACTAGTGAGTATGTACTTGATAAAAGAATATCTAAGCCTTCTGATTATGTGAAGTCACCTTACATGGGAAGGAGTGTTGCTTTGACAGAAAAAGTATCTCCTGCGGCCAAGAAATTATTCGATTGGCTTATTGAAGAAATTCTTGATCAAAGACGGTAACAATGCGAAGAATAATTTATTATTTTTACATATTGCTATTTTTATACCTTTTTCAAGTTGATTTTATTATTAAAATTGATAATTTTTTTGTTTACATGTTTCTGATTTTTTTGTAATGTTGAAATCTTTAAGAGGATGCATGTATCCGCCATGAAAAAGGATTTTGTATCAATGGCTGTTAAAATCTGAAGTGGAATCAAATATCATTGGGCTTTGGAGTACTTATCTCAATATTCAAGAGCAGTGGAAAAGCGACTCAAAACTCTTTAGGTTTTTCATGCATTCTGAGGATTTGGTAAGAAAAAGATTTTTTTATATTCACATTGTTTTTATTTTCATGACTTTTAAATTTTCTCAATCTAATTTATGCTTATATGTATTTTTGCAGGCTTTTCCACTCAAAAAGGATTTTAGTGATGAGGAGTCTAAATTGTTTTTCGTTGATGTCGTTCATGAAAGTCTTGCAAAATTCAAGTGGATTAACGTGCAAAAGATTGGCCTGGTATGACATTTTTTGCTCATTGATATTCTTTTATTTGTTCATCAGTACTACTTATTTGTTCAGAGGCATTAGCTATTTGTTCATTAGAAATATTGACTCTTCATTATGTTGTTTTTCATCACTATAAGGTTTTTTCATGCTTGGTTTCCTCTGCATTTTTGCAGTTTGTATTTCCTATCTGTATCGCATCGCATTACTATTGTATTGCATTGAATGTGAGATTTCCACGTTTCCACATAATTGATAACTCAATGGCGGATGTGTCCTTGGAAACAAAGTATGAGCACGTACCTGCTAAATTGGTGAGTTTTATATTGTTTTTTGTAATAGTTTGTTTTTCATCATTGACACGTGTGTTTAATATTGAATGAGTTGTGTTTGTTTTATTGTTCTTATTTTTATAGAGAATGCTCTTTGTCAATCTTTTGAAGACGCTCAAGATGGACGCGAAGGCTACTATTTTCGAGGATGTTGATAGGGTTCCATATGAACGTCTTGAGATGAAATGGAGAGATACCAGAAACAAGGCCGACTGTGGAATTTTTATGATGCGGCACATGGAAACGTACTTTGGTAGCGGCTTGTCTGGTTGGGAGTGTGGACTCAATAAACATGATCAGCATCAACTTGATGACTTGAGGATAAGGTACTGTAATGAGTTGTTGTTGAGTCCATTGAATGAGCACAAGGCAACAGCTGAAAAGCTTGTTCATGAATTTGTTCTGCTTAAACCGACAGTCGCATCTCGTGCTCCTCTTACAAGGAAGGCAAAGAATAAGAAGTGATGTATGGCTTGAATTGTTGGAAAACAATTTGGAAAACAATCTCGTGTTTATTGTATGGTTTGTTTAGAATACAATTTATGGTGGCATATGGCTTGAATGACGCAGACATTTTGGGTTTCTTTTTTTTTTTAGTTGTGCATTGTGAATGATGGGTATTGAACATGTTCTTTTTTGTGTTATACAGTTTGATTTTAGAAAAACATGATTTTTATCGTAATTTGTTCATCGATACCATCGATTTGTTCATTCGCACATTCGATTTTTTCATCGATTGAGAATGAGTTTTTTATTTGAAGAATGAAATTGTGATTTGTTCACCACAAACTAGCATTTGTTCATTAACACATTAGATTTGTTCATCATACATTCGATTTTGATCATCAATTGAGAATGGTGTTTATATTTTGTTCATCAATAACTTGGATTTGTTCATCACAAACTAACATTTGTTCATTAACACATTAGATTTGTTCATCATACATTCGATTTTTGATCATCGATTTAGAATAGTGTTTATATTTTGTTCATCAATAACTTGGATTTGTTCATCACAAACTAGCATTTGTTCATTAACACATTAGATTTGTTCATCATACATTCGATTTTTGATCATCGATTGAGAATGGTGTTTATATTTTGTTCATCAATAACTTGGATTTGTTCATCCATGACTTAGATTTGTTCATCAAAACATTGGCTTTTTGATCATACATTTTTTATTGAAAAATGAAAGGATTTTGTTCATTACGTAGTAAATTTGTTCATTAATAACTGCAAATTGTTCAGCCAAAACCCGAATTTGTTCATTGATAATGCGACATTTAAGAAATACTATGCATTTAACCCTAATGCAACAATTATGTATCAGAAATCAATGATTAATGAGAGATCTAATTGGGAACATAGGTGCATGTCCTGCTATTGTGTCCAAGCTTCTTGCATTTTGAACAAGTCCTTTGCTCCTTGTTTGCTTTCTCCATTGCCTTCTCTTTACCTCCCATAATACGCCCTTCTTTCTTCCTGCCTTTTGTCATTGCTCGTTCAGGAGGGTGTATGTCAATAACACTCGGTCTGCTTCCCAAGAATGTTTGGATTGAACTCTGCCTTGTTGATGTAGATGATTCTCCTCCCAATAAGCTCAGATATGTTTCCTTTTTTTCCTTCAAGAAACATATTAGCTCTTTGAGTTGCTCGGTGTTGTCCCCTATGGCATTAATGCAAGAATGTACCTCGCCCAATAAATCAGTAATCAACAACTTCTTCTCATTCATCACATCACATTGTTCAACTGTTGAACCTTCTATCTCAAAAGTAGGAGTCAGATTTGATGTCTTCGTCCATCTATTCTTGATGTCTTTAGCTGGCACCTTCCTCAACCCAATGTTTTTGAATACGAAAAACATATGGCAACATGGAATCTCGATATTGATGAACTTATTACACAAGCAAATGAACTCTTCATTTTGAAGCTCATGTTTCACAACATGTACCTTCCCAAACTGCTCGTTAATGTGATATTCGTGAATGTTGTCTTCCTTGAACAAATTGCTTAGACCACATTCAAATACAGAAACAACAATTTCTGTCTGGACGTCATAGAAGACATTTATGGTGTAAACAGATGCACAATGTTTCTCTAGATCTAATGATGTCATTAGAGTGGGGGAGCTTGTTGACGTTTCAAAGTCTAACCTCTGCTTATTTTGCCTTTGGGAATCAATTGCACTCTCAAACGGCATCATGAAGATAACTAGAGAAGATGTGGATCCAATGAAATGCGAGAAGAAGAAGTTCTGGCTCTCAGACCTTGATGTTGTTCTAAGAAGTCCACCCATGTTTACATCATTGAAGTACGCAGGGATCCATAAGTGACGTAGCTGAAACATCAGCGACAACCAAGTGTTTGATTCAAGACCAAATTCAGCAATAATGGAATGCCAAGTTTCTTCAAAATCTGCCCGGCTAATTTCATTGCTCCAAACAAGCTTGTTGAACTTGCTTCTGAATTGATCGTTGTTATACACATCGTTTGTAACTTTTGATGGTACCTTGAACATGATATGCCACATGCAGAAACGATGCACAGACTTTTCAAAAACCTTTTCAATTGCCACTCTTACTGCAGGATCTTGATCAGTGAGAATGATAAATGGTTCATTGCCCATCATTGCATCTTTGAATCGTTGGAATAGCCAGACATAAGATTCGATATCTTCTTTTAGAAGCAACCCAAAGGCAAAAGTAATGCTCTTCTTGTTGTTGTCAACCCCTGTGAATGGTACAAACACCATTTCATACCTGAAAGTAACAGAATTAAATTTGTTCATCAATATATGTGCTTTTGTTCATCAGTATGTACGATTTGTTCATGAATAGAATTCATTGGTTCATTGTAAATTCGTGAAGGCAAATATTTAATTTTGTTCATCAGTATATACGATTTGTTCATCCATGGAATTAATTTGTTCATCAGAAATAAGGTTTTTCATACCTATTTGATTTGTATGTTGCATCAGCTGAGACAACATCTCCAAAATATGAGAAGTTGTTCCTTGCAATAGGATCACACTAGAATAATTTGGTTAATTGATGTTGTTCATCAACATCATATTCAAAGAAAAACGTGTCACATCTTTCTTTCTTTTTTGAACAAGTTGTCAATAACCATTTGAGCATCACACCCAATCATAAAGGAGTTCAGATCTCTTTTAAAATTATTGAAATCAATTATAGTTGCACCAATTTTTGCATATGAACCAACAAACTCCTTGTAGACTTGATATGACTTGCTTGTACCAACGTTTGCTCGTATGCAATTCATGATGAAATCTTCATGGAACGAGGTCAATTTCCTATTGCTCTTTGCAAAGTGTTTTTGCCCATCTTCAAACATAATATGGTTGTGACGCTCTTCGAATTTCTTAACAACATATCCGTTTCTTCTAGAAAGTCTCATTGCTAGTTTAGCAATGCAACCACACCTTTTGGTTACTCTTTTTCACTTTTTCACTGCTTGTTGTCCTTCTTCTTCATGATTCTCTTCATCATCATTATATTCATTATCTTCTTTGTCTTCTTGTTTTCGAGTTGTGTTTTTAAACCCTGCCCGATTACACAACATATATTTCCAAACTGTAGTGTTAGTTCCATCTGAAGACTTTGTAATTGTGCCAGATCATGCTTGGAAACCACATGCATCTGCGTATGCTTTGTAGAAATTTACTCCTTGCTCCCAGGTTTTAAACAACATCCCCTCTTTAGGTCTTAAATTGTCATCACAAAATGGTATGTAGTAATGTGTGTTTCCAAGCGAGATCACGATCTTTAATTCCTTTTTATCTTCTATTTTTCCTTCATTTATAGGCAAAAGAAACATGTAAATACGCAATTGTATACACTACACGTACAATTGATATTATTGAACAAATTCATGATAGGTATGAACAAATCAGCAATATGCATGAACAAATGCTTAATATCTATGAACAAATCAGCAATATGCATGAACAAATGCTTAATATCTATGAACAAATGCTTGATATTATTGAACAAATTCATGATAGGTATGAACAAATCAGCAATATGCATGAACAAATGCTTAATATTTATGAACAAATCAGCAATATGCATGAACAAATGCTTAATATCTATGAACAAATCAGCAATATGCATGAACAAATGCTTAATATCTATGAACAAATGCTTGATATTATTGAACAAATTCATGATAGGTATGAACAAATCAGCAATATGCATGAACAAATTTTGGATTTAACAACTGTGTAATATCAATGAACAAATCCGAGATATTTCTGAACAAATGTGAACTAATGTACAGTCTTGTCAAATAAATCATAGCAATGCCCCTCAAAACCGTAAAATGGGAGTTTTCCTATTGGTAATGCTTAAACATAAACAAATTTTGACAATATATGCAATGTAACTTTTTCAAAATCGTGTTGTATTAGTTTTAATTAGCGAAAAAATCTGAACAAAGCTCTTTTTTCGAAGATGTGTTTAATCATGGAAAAATTCATTTTTTTACCTGGTTCCATTAACTGTAATGATTCAGATCTTCAAATTTGTAAATCTGAACAAAGCTCCTTTCGAAGATCGTAAATCGTTGTGTGTTTTAATCCTGTTTTAGACGCTTTATTTTCGTAGAGGAAGAAAGAGCTTTTTTTCGGTTTTGATTTGGAAAGAGAAAAAAAATTGCCTTTTCTCTCGGGGTTAGCTTGGAGGACAAGTACGTTTGGTAACGTTTAGTTTACACGCGCTTTTTTTTAATGAATTATTTGGACGAGCTTCGCGCGTCCAAATAATTCATGCTAGATCGACGGCGTAGATGCATTCTCTTTTTGCACCCTAGCGTCCAATCGCACGTGATCCGTCCTCTACTAATATTACACATATATTGATTAGTTTAGTTGTTCTAGTCCTTATTTTACTAATGGAGAGTGCATTGTTTGTATCATTTCTCTTAGCCTAAATTAATATTTCTCATTTCTACTTTTGTTGGTATTGTTTTTAAGAACTTGAATATGTTTTATTCGTCATGTTTTTTTTATCTCCCTTGATACGTGTTATATGTTATATATTTAAATCCCCTCATAATTAATTGTTAGTCTACTAATTATTTATTAATGGTTTTTATGAATTATGTGCAGAGAAGAGGGTGTGAATTTTATGGACTTTAGATTAGCGATTGGTAATGGGCCAAATTAATTAATTAAGGTGGTTGAAAAGTCAAATAAAGGGAGGACATATATATTATAGGTTTGGCAATTGGCAGAGAAAGGTTTGTTCTTTGGTGGACTTCATTCGGCAGAGAAGAAGATGTCGCACGTAGTGACGAGTAATTCGTTCCAATTCTACTCCTCTGTTCCAGATTTTCCATGGCTTTTATTAATTTGGTGATCTCTTCTCCAATTATAATTAGCTAGATTCTTTATTCTAGTGTTTAGATGAAACTCTATTAGTATGATTTTATAATTCTGTTCTATTTGGGAATTAATTTGGGTTTATGATTGCATGACTATTGAGATTGTTGGATTTATAATTATTTGCCAATTTGGATTGATGATAATTCTTGTAGAACAATTATTGATTTCGGTTGGTATTAAATTTACACACTTTGTTCTTGTAGTTCAAGGTTTGGTGTTGTGCAATGGTGCTTTCATGAATTTGTGGTTGTTTATTGAATATGTCATGCTTTAGTTAGATGGTTTATGTCACTAGATTAATCACAATAATATTTTATCCTTGGAGCAATCTTGATTTGTAGTTTAGGATTCTCATAATAAACTCATAATTCTCACTCAAACTAGATTATTAATTATATTAATGGTGGTGGATTCGACTACCCTAGAATTCTTTATTTCTGATTGTTTACACTTATCAATTTATTAGTTTTAGTTTAGTTATAAAAATCCAATTCTCAACTTATATTCAATTCTGTTTCGTAGACTCTTAATTTAGGATTAATCTATTGTTCTCTGCGGATACGACACCCTAATATTTATCACTATCTACATGGTCTTGTGCACTTGCAAGTTTAGGGTTTTAAGACTTGACTAAAATCTCTACCAAGTTTTTGGGGCTGTTGCCGGGGAACGGTTTGGTTAATTAAGATTAATTGTCTTCTATTCTAGTTTTTTTTTAGTTTATTTTTGTTTCTCTCTCTTTTTGATTAGTTTTTAGTGCTCGTAGGTTTGCTTTTTAGTAGCTAGTTGTTTGTTTTTGTTTTCGTTCTTTTTGCTATACTCTAAGTGTTTGGTGTTATATGTTTGGTCGTAGATCTTTGCCTTGTGAGTTGTGATGTGAAAGCTTACGATTCTGAAATTGAAAGAACTCTTAGAAAAATTAAGGCATCGAAAAAGAGCTCTGAAATTGATTCTGATCTTAAAAAGTAGGAAACTATGGCTGATGAACAACTTAGACTTAGTGAGCATTTTACTCCGGGAACCTATACTTCACCAATTGGTACTAGGTTACCCAATGTTAATGGGACTTTTGAAATTAAACCTCAAATCATTCAAATGCTTCCATCTTTTTATGGACTAGAATCTAAAAATCCTTATAAGCATATTGATGCATTCTTAGAGGTATGCTCTACATTTAGCTTGCCTAATATTTCTGCTGATGCCATCCGTATCCGGTTGTTTAACTTTTCTTTGAAAGACAAGGCTAAGGAATGGTTGAATGCTAGGCAAAACATAACCACTTGGGACCAACTACAAAGAGATGTCCTGAAAAAGTTCTATCCTATTGGTAAATTGAGTTCCATGAGACGTGCTATAACAACTTTCTCTCAAAATTCTAATGAATTGTTTCATGAAGCATGGGAAAGGTTTAGGACGTTGTTACATGAGTGTCCACATTATGAAGTCCTCAAATGGCAATTGATACATAGCTTCTATTATGGACTTAGTGAACATAACCAACAAATGATAGATGCTTCTTGTGGTGGTAATTTTATGCAGAAGAACTCTAATGAGGCATGGCAGTTATTTGAGGACTTAAGTGAAAATTCACAATAGCATGCCACTTCTTCTCGTAATAACTCATCTAGATCTTTAAGGAAAGCATGAATTTATGAAATCTCACATACTCATGATCTAGAGAATAAAGTTGATATATAATCTTGCTAAAAAGTTGGATCAATTGATGGCCTTGAATAAGGTTCCTACCACTTCTCCTATGGATGTGTGCTCAATATGTGCTTGCCCTACTCAGTTGTCTTATAATTGTCCTAATGTTCACTCTGAATTATCACAAGAGCAGGTAAATGCAACTCAGGGATACCCTACCCATAATAATGCTTTCTCAAATACCTATAATCTAGGTTGGAGGAATCATCCAAATTTTTCTTGGAAGCAACAAGGTGGGGATGTGCAACCAAGACAAAGGCATAACCAGCTACTCCAATCAGGTACCAATGTTCCTCCTGGTTTTCAAGCTCAAAGGTATGTTTCTCAACCACCACAACCTTTTGGTAGAAATTCTGACTTAGAGAAAATCATGCATGCTTTAGGCATTGTTTCTTCTACTGTCTAGAATATTGAAAATAAAATGCATGTTGTGGATTCTCATACACAGTCAATAGCTAAGTTGGAAACACAAATTGGCCAGTTAGCTAATTCAATTAGTAGAAGGGATGATGGGAAGTTGCCTAGTGATTCAATTGAGAACTCTAAGGGTCAAAATTATGAACAAGTTAAGGCTGTAATGGTGTTGAGAAATGGAAAAGAAGTAGGTAATTAACCAAGAGGCTTCACAGCAGAATAATGATAATAGGGGTGGGTTAAAAGATAAAGAGGGTCAAGTTGAAACTTAAAAGGTGAAAACTAATCCCCCTAAAGCTGATAAATCTTCAAGTTTGATTCCTTATGAGCCTAGGGTTCCCTATTCTCAAGCCTTAGATGCACCTTCACCTTTTGGGAAGAATAAGCAAAAAGAAGACATCTTAGAGACCTTCAAACAAGTTAAAATCAATCTTCCTCTCTTAGATGCTATCAAACAAATTCCTGCTTATGCTAAATTCCTTAAGAACATGTGCACATTTAAGAGGAAATCAAAAGCAAATTGTTCTAAAAAGGTTGTTTTAAGTGAACAAGTTAGCTCTATCTTGCAGTTTAATCACACACCTAAATTTAAAGATCCAGGAGTCCCCACTATTTCATGTCATATTGGAGATCATAGAATTGAAAAGGCACTCCTAGATTTAGGGTCAAGTGTTAATCTGATTCCTTATTTTGTGTATGAGCAACTTGGCTTAGGTGAATTGCAACCATCTAATTGTACTCTATAGCTGGCTGATAGATTTGTTAGAGTGCCCAGAGAAAGGATTGATGATGTGTTAGTTCAAATTGATAAAGGATTCTTCCTTGTAGATTTTGTAGTGTTAGATATGGATCCTGATCATTCTTCTAAGAGTGTTCCAGTCATTTTGGGGCGTCCTTTCCTAGCTATTGTTGATGCCACCATAAACTGTAGGTCGGTGGAAATGGATGTTTCTGTTTTGAATATAAGGGTTAGACTCAATATCTTTAAAGCTTCTTCTCAGCCCACTTTAGAAGATGAATCTGAATGTTTCTTTGTTGACTTAATTGATGAGTTAGTTGAGGAAGCTTTACCTGTTCTTATGTCTAGGGATCTTGTAGAAGCTAGCATTTCTCATGCAGGTTTAAGTTCTTATGAGCTAGAGAATAGGTTAGAAGAATTAACTTTTATTCTTGATAGAACTCCCGTTCTTGAAACTTCTTCTTAGGTGTCCAAACATGAGCCTGTACCACCCTAATCTGAAACCCCTGCACTACCATCTATAGTTTCCCCACCTAAACTGGAACTAAAACCTCTTCCATCTACACTCAAGTACGCCTTCCTAGGTCCTAATGAGACCTTACCTGTTATAATCTCATCTAAATTGTCACTTGAGCAGGAAGAAGAATTAATTAAAGTTTTGTCTAATCATAAGAAAGCTATAGGGTGGTCAATAGCTGATCTAAGGGGGATTAGCCCATCTATATGCATGCATAGGATATTCCTGAATGAGAATGCTAAACCTACTAGGGAAATGCAGTGTATGCTAAACCCACATATGAAGGAAGTGGTCATGAAAGAGGTAGTGAAGTTGCTAGATGCAGGGATCATATATCCTATTTTCGATAGCCAATGGGTTAGCCCTGTAACACCCCTATTTTGCAATACTGGGTATTACAGCCAGTGACCTCGAATTTTTATCGTCCAAAGTCATCCAAGGCTTTAAATAATTTAATTAAACGCAATTAAAGAAGAAGTGACTAAAAGCGGAATTATATTTATTGATAAGAACATTCGTTCATTACATTGAGAGTAGTTTTATAAATGATGTAGCAGCGGAAAAAGAAGCCCATATTAAAAAGGGTTGAAAAGACGTATTTAAAAATTATGTTTCTCCAAGACAAATCATATGACGATGATTTGCTTGGTTAAAATAAAAGAGCTGGTGCACTATCTTCTGAATGCTCTGCTCTTTAAAAATTCCTTCTTTCAACGTCGTCTTGCCTTAATTTTCTATCCTTGTAAAAATCCTAATTTAGACTTGTCAACAAAGTCGGCAGACGATCAAGCGGTTTATCCCTTAGTTATTTTATTTATATCATACACTCCAAATAAGGTAGTCATATTATTTATATTATACTTCTCATGTATATAAATCTCATAATTTAATCCCATGATTTTATTTAGCAATTTTCTCATGTCTATCATAATGTATTTCTTTATATAAAAAGACATGTAAATTATTTATTTAATCTATTTAGTCTCATTCTTGTTCTTATTAAAATACCTTATACAAAATATCTTACTAATATTATGTCAAAGCTTATAATAGGTTTAAAAGACATGTAAGTCTATTTTCTTTTTAATAGAGTCTTGTTTCAATAAATCCCCTTATCTTATACTATTTCTTTTATAATAAAAGAGAAATATGCCTAAGTTAATAAGGTTTTTAAAATTAGGTTTTTCATACTTAAAAATCACTTCTATAACCCTTAAATATTATTAGAATTTATTTTATAGTTTACAAAAATTATTTTCCTCTAGAATCATGCATGCATGTTAGATCTTCCTCCTAATTGCCATGGTTGCTTCAGTGGATCACCAACACCACCATCATCTCATGTCATCTTTGAAAAAACACAACCCCCACCAATCCTCTTCTTCTCCCTCCTCCTACAATGGTCAATTGCATCAATGGTGGATCCATGGAGGGGTCAAATTTCCCTATAAAAAGGGCTAAAACTCCATAGAAAATTCATACAATAAATCCAATCTTCCTTCTCTTACAAATTCACTCTCATTCAAACAAATTTCAGCCTCAAATCAATTTTTTAATTGCTGATTTTTTCCACATAATTCCCCAAAACCCTAATTTTGGGGCCTTGCACCACCGGACCACCTTGGCCACCCTGTCGGACCGCCCTGTCCCGCGGGCGCCACCAATGATATTCGTGTTTTTAGTATAGTTTTTAGTGTGTTTCTTAGTTTGTTTGGGTTTAGTTTTAGTAGTTTTAGAAGTAGTTTATATGTTTTTTGGATAAGTTTGCATATTTTGTCAGAAGTATGGAAGCTACTCCGTATTGTGTTTTTTTGTAGGTTTTTAGCAGGAAAGAGCGCTTTTTGGCTGAATTGGAGTGCTATGGTGGAGGACGGAAGAATGTGAAAATAAGGAAGTTAAAAGTTCCAGCTTTAAGGAAGAGAAGAATCGAAGAATCCAAATCTCAGGCTCGTTAACGAGACTATGAAGGGTCGTTAACGAGGCATAAAAGATAGAATTTTTTGGATAGATTTTGTATTTCTACCGACCTTGTGCGGAAGTTGTTGATGATAATTCCGTGTCGGTAGGATATTAAGTTGTTTTAGGGTTTTAATTGATTTTTAGGTTGTTATATCTTATATCTTGTTATCTTTTTAGAGTAAGTTTCTATCTTTTAGGTTTTTTAATAGATAGCTTTATTAGTATAAATACCCTTCTTTCTAGCCTAGTAAGGGGACGATTTTATTTCTGTTAGGAGAGCCGAGTAGAGAGGGATTCGAGAGTGAAGAATAACGAGCCAAGGTCGATTAAGAGAGAGAGTTGGGTCGTTAGTCGGATTTGCTCGAGGTTTTGTTCTGTATTTTCGGTTTCTTCTAAGGTTTGTAAGACGATATTTTTCTTGTTAATTTGAATTAGTTTGTTTTGTTTTCAATGTTTTCTTTTGTTGAAGTGATTTGTTTTATAATTATGAGTAGTGAGTAGTTCTCCTATCTAGGGTCAGGGTTGAAACCCGGCATAGTTATGCATGTTTGATGAGTGAGTTGATATTGTGAATGCCTTTTATCTATTTTTAGATTGCTTGTTGTGCTTATGCTTAGACGATAGTCGAGGTAATTTGAGTTTGCAAATTGATCGAAAGAGAAAGTTGTTAACTTGAAGGTTGATATTGTTCGATTACGAAAGTTTCGAGCTTTGGATCCAAAACAAGTGATTGAGTGAATTGATTTATGAGAATTAATTGATTTACTTGTTAGTCAACGAAAGTTGATGAATTTATCTATTTAAATGCATGATTTTTATCTTCTTATGAGTTTTTATGCATAACTATGTTGTGGTGACCCTTGTCCTAGATTTTTATTCTTATTTGAGTTTGCTTTTGGTTATATTCGTTATCGAGATAGTTGTCTCAGTACCGAACCTGTGTTTTAGGTCGTTAGAGTGTGTTCGTATTATTTTCCAGGTTCGTTAACGACGCTGACAAGGTCGTTAACGAGGTTGGTTGTAGGTGTATTTGTTTGTTTACTTGTTTTTCCTGTTTTTAGTAGTTGATAGACAAACAACCATGCTTCCCGTGGAATGATCCTGACTTCGCTATACTCACCGGGGTCTTGACTTATAAATTTTTTTGTTGTCAAGAAAAAGCCCGTCAAATACTAGCCGCCCAGGAGGCCACCGGAGCTCGCCCTCCACCGAAGCATATTGCTCTTTTATTATAAAAGAAATAGTATAAGATAAGGGGATTTATTGAAACAAGACTCTATTAAAAAGAAAATAGACTTGCATGTCTTTTAAACCTATTATAAGCTTTGACATAATATTAGTAAGATATTTTGTATAAGGTATTTTAATAAGAACAAGAATGAGACTAAATAGATTAAATAAATAATTTACATGTCTTTTTATATAAAGAAATACATTATAATAGACATGGGAAAATTGCTCAATAAAATCATGGGATTAAATTATGAGATTTATATACATGAAAAGTATAATATAAATAATATGACTACCTTATTTGGAGCGTATGATATAAATAAAATAACTAAGTGATAAACCGCTTGATCGTCAGCCGACTTTGTTGACAAGTCTAAATTAGGATTTTTACAAGGATAGAAGATCAAGGCAAGACGACGTTGAAGGAAGGAATTTTTAAAGAACAAAGCATTCAGAAGATAGTGCACCAACTCTTTTATTTTAACCAAGCAAATCATCAACATATGATTTGTCTTGGAGAAACATACATGTATTTTTAAATACTTCTTTTCAACCCTTTTTAATATGGGCTTCTTTTTCCGCTGCTACATCATTTGTAAAACGACTCTCAATGCAATGAACGAATGTTCTTATAAATAAATATAATTCCACTTTTAGTCACTTCTTCTTTAATTTCGTTTAATTAAATTATTTAAAGCCTTAGGTGACTTTGGAAGGTAAAAATCCAAGGTCACTGGCAGTAATACCCAGTGTTGCAAAATAGGGGTGTTACAAGCCTTGTGCATGTTGTTCCTAAGAAGTCTGGGATTACAGTAGCGAAAAACAATGAGGGAGAACTTATTCCTACTAGAGAGACCACAAGGTGGCGGGTTTGTATTGATTACAGGAAGCTAAATTCTGTGACTAGGAAAGATAATTTTCCCTTACCTTTCATTGATCGGATTTTAGAAAAACTAGCTGGTCAAAGTTTTATTGCTTCCTTGATGGCTATTCTGGCTATAATCAACTTGCTATTTACCTTGAGGACCAAGAAAAAACTACTTTTACATGCCCAACTAGTACTTTTGCTTTTAGAAGAATGCCCTTCAGATTGTGTAATGCACCTTCTACATTTCAGAGATGCATGATGTCCATCTTTTGTGATATGGTTGATAAGTTCTTAGAGGTGTTCATGGATGATTTCTCTATTTTTGGGTCTTCATTTGATGATTGTTTGCATAACCTGTCTGTTGTTCTAAAAAGATGTGAAGAGGTAAACTTAGTTCTCAGTTGGGAGAAAAATCATCTGTATGGTTGAAGAAGGAATTTTTTTAGGACATATGATTTCAAAGAAGAGAATCGAGATGGATAGGGCCAAAGTAGATCTTATTTTTAATCTTCCTATTCCCACTTCTGTTAAACATGTTAGATCTTTTCTTGGGCTTGCTGTTTTTTACAGGAGATTCATTAAAGATTTTAGTAAACTGGCTAGGCCTCTCACTAGCCTTCTCACTAAAGATATAAATTTTGCTTTTGACCAACCATGTGTTGAGGCATTTGAAAAGATAAAAGTCATTGCTTGTGTCAGCTCATATTGTACAACCTCCTGATTTTTCCCTACCCTTTGAAATTATGTGTCATGCTTCTAATTATGCTATAGGTGCAATTCTTGGTCAAAAGGTGAACAAAGTTTCTCATGTGATTTATTGTGCTAGTAAAACTCTTACAGATGCTCAAAGAAATTATTCCACAATTGTAAAAGAATTACTGGCTATTGTTTGTGCACTTGGTAAATTTCGTTCATACTTATTGTGCTCTAAAGTTATTATCTACTCTGATCATGCTGCTTTGCGATATCTTCTGTCTAAGAAAGAGACTAAACTTAGATTAATCAGATGGATTCTCTTATTACAAGAATTTGATCTAGAAATTAGAGATAAAAAGGGGGCCGAAAATTTGGTTGTTGAGCATCTATCTAGGATTTTTCTTGAACATGCGGATGAAGTGGTTTTGCAGGATAACTTTCCTAATGAGCAATTGTTTGCAGTTTCTCATACTCGTTTCCCATGGTTTGTGCATATTGTTAACTATCTTGCATCAGGTAAGATACCTTCTCATTGGTTGAAACAGGAGAAAGATAGATTCTTTTCACAGGTTAAGTATTATTATTGAAAGATCCACATTTGTTTAAGCATTGTTCTGATCAAGTCATTAGAAAGTGTATGCCTGAAAGTGAAGTCCATGGTATTTTAACATTTTGTCATGCTTATTCTTGTGGGGTCATTTTGGGGGTCGTAGGACTACTGCTAAAGTCCTACATAGTGGGTTTTACTGGCCTACTTTATTTAATGACGCACATCAATTTTTGTCTTACTTGTGATAGATGTCAAAGGACTGGAGCTTTATCTCGTCGTAATATGATGCCTCTAACTCCTATTTTGATTGTTGAGCTTTTTGATGTATCGGGTATAGATTTCATGTGTCCTTTTCCCCCTTCGTTTGGTTTTCTATACATTTTAGTTGTTGTTCATTATGTTTCGAAACGGGTAGAAGCTAAAGTGATTAGAACCAATTATCATAAAGTTGTGATGGATTTTGTTAAAGATAATATATTTTGCAGATTTGGGGTACCTAGAGCTCTTATTAGTGATGGAGGTAGTCATTTTTGTCATCGTTCTTTTGAGGCTTTGCTTAAAAGGTATAATGTGACACATAAGGTTGCTACCCCTTATCATCCTCAGACTAGTGGTCAGATAGAAGTTTCAAATAGAGAGATAAAATCTATTCTTCAGAAAACAGTTAGGCTTGATAGGAAGGATTCGTCTTTGAGGTTGAATGATGCTCTTTGGGTTTATCGTACTGCCTATAAAGGCTATAAGACACCAATAGGAATGTCACCTTATAGACTAGTTTTTGGGAAAGCGTGTCATCTTCCTGTTGAGTTAGAACATAAAGCTTTTTGGGCTATTAAGGCTTTTAATTTTGATATGAAACAAGTAGGTTCTAACTGTAGACTTTAGTTGAATGAATTGGATGAATTATGCAATGAAGCCTATGAGAATGCTAAGATTTATAGAGCCAAAACTAAAGCTTTTCATGATAAAAACATTGCTAGGAAAACTTTTGAATGTAATCAGAAAGTTTGGCTATATAACTCTAAGCTTACGTTTTTTCCCGGTAAATTACGGTCTAGGTGGGAAGGTCCTTTTGTTGTTGAACAGGTTTTTCCTTCTGGAGCTATACAAATTTCTAATCCAAGATATGGTCATTTGCTGATTGTTAATGGTCAGCGGTTGAAACATGTTGTATCTCATGAGTTGGAAGAAGGTCTTATTGAGTCCATTAATCTGGTGGACCCATGTTATATGGACTAATTCATGGGTTCTCAGTCTGGCTGAAGACTTTTAAACTTAGCGCTAACTGGGAGGCAACCTAGGGTTTTTCTTTCTTATTTTGTTATTTAGTTTTTTAGTATTTTTTATTTTTCATTTTTCATATTGGAGAAGTGATCTGTGTGATGCAGGAACTTGGCTACAGTGATCGTAATGCGACTTTTGCAAGATCTTTAGGCCATCATTGTTGGATGTTTCTCTTCACTCACCAGGTTGTGATGCTCCTACTTCCTTGCCTTTTTATTTGTCACTTACATTGAGGACAATGTAATATTTAAGTGTGGGGTGAGGGCAAATGCATTTAATTTTAATTTTAATTGAAACCACCTTAGACTCCTTGGATGACTAACTAGCTATAGTAAAACCTCTATAAATTAATAGGGTCGGGACCAAGATATTAATGAGACCTCATTTTTATATAGTGGTTTTTAAAAAATATATTATCTTATTATCTTATCGAAATTTGTTAAATTTTATACTAGCCCAAGTCGGGATCGGAGAAAAATATTATCTTAGAGAGTTTATTAATTTACCGAGTATTAATTTAAGGAGGTTTTACTGTATGAGAGCTCTGTAGTAAACTCTAATTCACTAAGATTTTATTGGAAAAAAAAGTTTTGAGAAAAAAAAAAAAAAGTTTTGAAGTTATGGGTGCAATAGCTTTAACTCTAGCAGCTTGGCTGTTTATTATATGGAATTCTAAAGCTTGTATATAGTCTAGCATATATGTTCTTGACTTAGGTGCAAGGTACTGAAGAAAGACTTTTATACCTTAATCCACTTAACTAGTACCTCTTATTTCCTTGGTGACTTTTCAACACCCCTGATTACTAGAGAATTACTTGACTTTGTTAAAAAAAAGGAATAAGCTGGTTCAAAATAAGAAAAGAAAAATCAATGAATAAAAAAAGAAAGTTTATGAACCAGTAAGAAAAAGAAAAAACTAAAGAAAATAAGGGCAAAGTATCAAGTACTCCTTTGAGACCAATGGGTGGTATATGAAAGGAACGATCCATGTACTATGGTATGTGCCTTTTATACAGGAAGTGAGGTGGGAATTCACTTGAACATTAATTCAATCTGCCTGAAGTACCTTGTTTCCTAGTGTCTATAGGTTCTTACAAATGCTAGATTATTTATGAATTCGAATTGAAATTGTCATTAAGTTGCTAGAGTACAAAAGTTTTATTGTGTTCATAGCTTGCTAATCTAACAAACATTTTTAACGATTAATTAATTTTTCAGAAAAAAATGTTTTAGTTTATGGTGGAGTCTCATTTGCTTAAATGTCTTTTTGCGAGTTATTTATGAGGTGGTTTGTCATATTCTGTTGAAAGATTGCATATTGTTTTGATAGTTCATTTGCTCGAGGACTAGCAAAGATTAAGTGTGGGGTAGTTGATAAGTGTTATATTTTATATATTTAAATCCCCTTATAATTAATTTTTAGTCTACTAATTATTAATTAATTTATTAATTAATGATTTTTATGAACTATGTGCATGGAAGAGGATGTGAACTTTTATGGACTTTGGATTAGCAATTGGTAATGGGCCAAATTAATTAATTAAGGGGGTTGAAAAGTCAATTAAAGGGTGGAGAATGGAGATATATATTACACGTAAGATTGGCAATTGGTAGAGGAGGGTTTGTTCTTTGGTGGAGTTCGTTCGGCAGAGAAGAAGCCGCCACACGTAGTAACGAGTAATTCGTTCCAGTTCTATTCCTCCGTTCTAGATTTTCCATGGCTTTCATCAATTTGGTTATCTCTTCTCCAATTATGATTAGCTAGATTCTTTATTCTAGGGTTTAGATGAAACTCTATTAGTATGATTTTATAATTCTGTTTTGTTTGAGAATTAATTTGGGTTTATGATTGCATGACTATTGAGATTGTTGGATTTATAATTATTTGCCAATTTGGATTGATAATAATTCTTGTAGAACAATTATTGATTTTGGTTGGTATTAAACTTACAAACTTTGTTCTTGTAATTCAAGGTTTGGTGTTGTGCAATGGTGCTTTCATGAATTTGTGGTTGTTTATTGAATATGTCATGCCTTGGTTAGATGGTTTATGTCACTAGATTAATCACAATAATATTTTATCCTTGGAGCAATCATGACTTGTAGTTTAGGATTCTCATAACAAACCCATAATTCTCACTCAAACTAGATTATTAATTATATTAATAGTGGTGGATTCGACTACCCTAAAATTCTTTATTTCTGATTGTTTACACTTGTCAATTTATTAGTTTTAGTTTAGTTACAAAAATCTAATTCTCAACTTATATTCAATTCTGTTTTGTAGACTCTTAATTTAGGATTAATCTATTATTTTCTGCGGATACGACACCCTAATATTTATCACTATCTACATGGTTTTGTGCACTTGCAAGTTTAGGGTTTTAAGACTTGACTAAAACCTCTTCCATTCCTTCCTTACTATAAATTAGACTTTTTCCTTTTCCATTTTGTTAAGTTTTTTAAAAACTTGAATTATGTTTTCTTCTTCGTCAATGTATTTGTTAATTTTAATAAGTACACTATGGAATGACGACTAATTTAACAAATTGTAATTTTCTTAAAGATTTAACAATCACTTTTAATTAAAAAAATAAAAAAATCCCTAAAAACGATGACATTAGTATCACCGAATCACCCCCGGCAACTCCACCCTCCCGGATAATATAGGTCGTGCCCCCACTTTCAAAAGATCTTGCGTCCGTCATTGTATATCATGTAGTTGAACAATTGTATACTGTAGATTGGATGTAACTTATACAAGGTGAATTATTCATTTTTTTCACCTCCTTATTTTCATGCATGAATCATGGAGATTCACCGAAGTTTTACTCCACCTTTGGCCTATAAATAGGGGTCATCCTCCATTATAAAACTTGCATTAAAGTAGAGTATGAAATACACTCTCTAAAGTTCTTACTCTCCTTCCCACTTCTAATGATCTAAAAGTTCCTCTAAAATTGTTTAAGTGTTCTTTCCAAAAGTTCAAGTAGTCTTGCTTTTATAAATCTTTTCATAACACGTGATCAACACGAGTATCTAATTACCAATTTGAGCTTCTCTAATCACTAAGGTACAAACTCTATCTCTTCTTAATCTTAATTATGCAAGAAGTTTATTTTCTAAAATCGTTTTGAGGAGTATATTATGTAGTTGCCCGATTTGGGATCGTCTACATCAGAAACTCGCTTTCCCTCCAAATTTGAAAGGATTTCTCACCAAAATAAACCATGCCTTTTGGACATGTACAAGATACAAACAAAACATTAGATTTGCTTACCTCTTTTGAAGTTTAACCCGATTTTACCTCTGAAAATCTTCACTTTCACCACTTGGATTGAAAGTAAGTTTTAACCAAAAGGATTATGAATATGATGTTGGTAATCATAATAAGAGCAAGGCAAAGAAAAAACTCAATCATAAATCTCATATTACCTACTCTAAGATGAAGCACAATCTCGTCGTCGGGCATGGAGAATGTTGAAAGAAAAATTTGGTAAAGGAGATCGAATATGAAAGTGGAGGAAGGAGATAAGGTCGAAAGTGAAAGGTGAAAAAAAGGCAATCGAATTTTGTAAGGACATTACAAACCCTAATATTTTTTCAGACTCTAAGGACCTCATTACCCAATTACTAGTGGTAGAGAACTCAAAAGTTAAAGACAGGGATTTCAAAATTCCTACTAAATATTTTTCTTTCATTTCTCTATGATCTTTTACTTCAGTCTTATAATATTGTCTATGCTTGTCTACTAATTGACTACTCCTCTAACTCACTTAATCTATCTTTACGCATTTTGAATATATCATGTACACGCACATTTTTGTTGTTTGATATGACATGTCCTTCTATCGTCTCATACACAACTCATAAATTGTAATATTGATTATGTTAAACTTTATTTTGCATATCCTTATGTGTAGTAACTAAATGACAAACATCACTAAAAGGGAGTTTGACACCTTGATTTGTCGAGCCAAAAATACCTTGAATGGAGGGTTAATATCATGGCTCATCTCAAGGCAAATGGCCTTCAGGAAACCACTGTGGCAAACAATAATGCCACCCCACATGAAAAGGCAAAAGTCATTGTGTTCCTCCGCCACCACATTCATGAAAGTCTCAAAACTGAGTACTTATTTGTGGAGGATCCAAGAGAATTGTGGGAGAGCCTAAATGAGCGATATGCTCATCAAAATGAAGTTTTGCTCCCACAAGCAACACATGAATGGATCATTATAAGATTCCAGGACTTTAAGTCCATCACCGAGTATAATAGTGTTATCCACAAGATCACTTCTCAATTGAGACTATGTGGTCAAATGATCACTCAACAAGAAATGTTGGAGAAAACTTTCTCCACTATGCATGCTTCAAATATATTGTTGCAACAATAGTACAAAGAAAGAAAATTCAAAAGATATTCAGACTTGTTGAAAGTATTGTTGGTTGCTGAAAAGAATAATGAACTCCTAATGAAAAACCACAACCTAAGGCCTACTGGCTCAACAACTACCCCATAAGCAAATATTATGAACAAAGCGTTTCATGATAGAAGCGACAATGAACCATAATCCCTTCTTGTTCATGCAGGGTTCAAGGTAACTTTTTAATATGAAAGAAGTGATTAATTAAGAGATCAAAAGACTTAAAATCCTTAATAAGTACAACTCTTGAACCATAATCCCATATCACCTTATGGTTCAAGGGGCTTTACAAATTGCAAGAAATGGTCAAATAAGAGATAAAGAGCTTAAGAACTTTTGTATACAACTCATCTTGAACTATAATCCCTTCAAGTTCATATATGGTTCAAGGAGATTCTTAAAATGAAAGATTTGAACATAAGAAAGACATTAAAGAGTATGAAATCACTTGCATGCATCTAAGTGAATCAAAATCACTTCAGAACATGCTTGATTTAAGAAAGTTTTAAAAAAAGTAAGATAAAATAAGAATTATAGAATCCTTGCGTGCAACATATGGTAAATGGAAATTACCCACATGCATGCATGATTCAACACTAGATTAACTTATAAACAAGTGATTTAAGAGAGGTTGAACAACAAGAAGCTTCCTACCAATCCTTTTTGGTAAACAAAGGGAGAAATTTAAGTGAGAGAAGAGAGCAAGAAGGGTTGTACAATTGTAAAATGGAGGAGATGAGGTGGTGTTTTGGCGGCGATAAGGTGGCGATGTGGAGGTTGCGATGGGAGGTGGTTGTTGGTGGTAAAGAGGAGAGACGTCGTCGGTTCAAGAGATGAAATAAGGGAGGAAAAGAGGGGCAAGACAGCTATATAATTCAGCTAGTAAATGTGCCCAAAAATGAGGTGAGCATCCCATTTTATAATGAAAGGCACGGGTGCGTGGCCTATTCATAAATTTATTTCCGTTGATAAATTTACCTATTTATATGTTCCGTCTTTGAATAAGGAATAACCACACACACGGAGAAGAGAATTTAAAACTACATCTTAATTTCTCAATAAGACTTAGTAATACCTGATTACAATGACTTCAAAAATTTTGAATATTACATTAGATTAGAATAATTTTGATGTTGAATTGATTCAAAAACAATCTAGATGAAACTATGTGTAACTATAAGTCAAAAATGATGAAATTTCGACCAAAATTGAATTGGGGACGAATATAATTGAACAATTTGGGGTTGGTAACAAACAACCATTTGCAAAGATAAGCAATATTTTTCGTACGTAGTGAACAAGCAAGCCAAACACGCTCAAAATAGGGAAGCAATGGACACTACTTTGAACATTCACTAGGAACATGAAGAAACTCACTAAACAACAAGTAGTTCCCTGCTCACCATCAGACTAAAGATAAAAGTTTGTTTTGACTCAATGAGCATATTCATATAACTTGCCAATTATAATTTATAAGTAATCATTTGTCACCAAAGGACGCTGATTCAATGAACATATGTAACTAGCCCGTGGATTACTATGGGTAGTATTTCTTCTCGGTTTCTTCTATATTAGGTTGTGGAGTGGGGTTTTTAAATTAAGAATGATACGACATGATCAATTGGAAAGAATGATAAGACATGATCAATTGGAGTTATTATATCAATGAATTTCATATCCAACAAGGTTGGGTGAAACTTTAAAAAAGATCAAACTAAAGTTAGCTTAATGATTTTAAATAGTTAATGGAGCCCGATTCGAGTTGCGATGATATAAGCTAGTAAAAAATCTAAAAGTGTATCTGGATGGTTTAGTTCTGCCCAATAGACGTTGGTGGGCCTTAGAGTTGTGATAATATAGGCCATAGACTCCTTATGATTTTTCAATAGTCTGTCATGGTTGGCGAGCTTTCCTTAGTTTCTCCTTCACACAATTAGAGCTTTATTTGTATGTTTAGTATTGCAAAGTTTGCTCAATATGGTTTAACAAACTCACATTAAATTAATTCTCATTCATTGTATTTTAATTTTTTTTCAATGACCATGTTATCTTTATCTTTCACATTAAATCAATTATTGTTTATGAAAAGTTCAATCATAAATAGATAGATATTTTTATCTTCCACATTCCCAAGAATAATGCACAAACTAATCCCATCACTTATTATAAGTAAGTAAGTAACCAATTATTCTCAATTACAAAGTAACTTCTTGTTGAAGGCCGATATTTTTCCATCAATCAATTATAAATTAAGGGTACTTAATCACCGCTTAACATGCCTTCGATTAATAATAAGGTTGAATCCTATATAACCTATCTAGAGATACATAATCAGGTAGTTATCCATATTTTAAAGTTTATTCTTTATCTAACCTATTTGACAATTTTACCCTTACGATTTTTGACAAATTACATTCCATATGATGTCATAAAAAAATTAACCCTTATCTTTGATGATATCGATTATCAACAATTATCCCTACATACATTGTGTTGACCAAACCGCAATACTTTTCAACTTGGCATCACCAAAACTATCATCAAAATACTAACTGATCAACCCTCAATATTTTTTTTGAAAAAATGTCATCTCATAAAAAAGGGCATCGACCAAAGTGTCATAAAAAGTGTGATCAATTAAAGCGTTATAAGTGTTATCAATATCAAGTGCCATGAACCAAAGCACCATCAATATAAAGTGTCATCAACCAAAACTTGATAATAAAAGTGTCATCAATAAAAGCATTATCAAAATTTGTGATAAACCAAAGCATCATCAATACAAAATGTCATCAACCAAAGTATCAATATAAAATATCATCAACCAAAGTGTGATAAAAAGTGTCATCAACCAAATGTCAACAATATAAAATTTCATCAACCAAAGTATCATAACAATATCATCAATATAAGATATCATAAAAATATCATCGATTAAAAGTATCATGAAAAAGTGAAAACTAAACTAAAAAATCCGACGTCGACTAGTCAACGCTGATCATGGCCGTTCAACAACTAGTCATGCTTGACCAACAACCAATGAGGTTGAGAGTTGATGATGTCATCATTAGTAATGATGTCATTATCATATATAGGCGGGGAGGGGATTAGTTGTTGATGATGTCATGATGACGTTGTCATATGTAAGGAGAGGGGACATCTTTTCTCAGTTTTCCTAGACTCTAGTGAGTTACAGACAGAGTTCGAGAGGATAGATAATAAATTTTGTTTGGTACGTGGACATATGTCTAATATAGTTTTGAAAAAGTGATTATTTGAATAAAATTTCTTTAATGATAATTGAATAAGGTGAATAGAATTCCTTCTTTTTATATTGGGAATATAAACATGGACTCTATGAGATCGACGCTTACTCTATTAGGAATCAACCACAGGTCGATCCTCTCAAATACACCATCATCTCGGTGTTGCTAAGGGCCCATTTCCCCTCTTCCATGCATCTCTTATTTATATGACTTATGAGCTACTAGTTCCATGAGATGGCGAGGTGGTAGCGCACTTAGATTAGACCAAACAAAGTGTCTTGGTGGCGCCCTTGGATTGGATTAAGACAAAAGGAAAAACGGTGGAGTGGTGTCGAATTTAGATAGGATGAAAATATATGGCATCTGGTGAGTATCTTGTACACATGAGTTAGTGTATTAAGGATGTTGCATAAAGAGTTACAAGATCCAGGGTGACATGACATACGAGAACCGCTTGCCTGGGGAACGACACACCCCAAGACCACATGCCAATAGGGGCACCACCCACCATCGAGGTGACGCGATCCAATGGCATCACAATTTAGCAATGTGGGCACCCCACACCATCGAGGTGACATAATCCCATGGTGTGGCGGTCAAGCGAAGTGGGCACCGCACACCATTAAGGTGGTGCGGTCCCACTTTGTCACATTTTAGTTCTAGTTCATTATTTCCTTGCATGGGTCAAATCTATGAGGAGGTCAAGTGTTTTTGCAAGGCAAGCAATATATCTTTAACAAAATATTGTGTTTATTTGATGTTTTGAAAATATCACACACTTTCAGCCTCAACTTTAATGTAATTTCTTCCTTATCCTTTTTAACACTCCAAACCCACTCTCTTTCATCCATTCCTTTTTGTATTAGGCCGAATACATAAATAGGTCCTTGAACTTTGACAATTTTGACAACCATGTCCTTGTACTTTTCGGGTTTTAGATAGGTCCCTGGACTATACATTTTTTTGTCATTTAAACAGAAAAATCTGAACTGGCAAAACGCGTGTACGTGACTCTCGTAGGTGCGCGTTTGATGACTTAAAAAAGCACACGTTGTAATATCCGCGATATTCCAAGGTTTTTAAACCAAATATAATATAATATTTACTATAATAAATTATTTTCTCTAAATAAAAAGAGAATTGTTCATATATCGTAATAACCCTTTTTTTTCTCTTTAAAAAGAGATTATCAAGAAAGATTTAATTAAGTAAAATCCAATAAAATAGTATGAGGGGCATGAATAAATAAAAAGGGGCATTAAATAAAAATAATTTCTTATAGATATCGAATTCTCGTAAATAAAATAAATTACATTAAGGACCTAAAGATCTAATTACAAGTCTTGTAAAAAGAATGCAAGAGCCGGGACTTGAACCCAAGACCTCTTGCCACTCTACCCACACGCCCCCTCTCTATTTCCACTAGACCAAATGAACTTGCTTACCTAAAACACCATTCTTATTATCTTATGCTATTTATTCCCCTTCTTCTCCAAAAGCAACATCAGACTATTGTCTGATTGATTGTACGTTGATGTGATAATTGGCCATTGCATGCTCTACCACCTCCATTGCCTTGCAAGACACCCTTGGGTGCATCATCCTTCCATCATCACCAAAGAAACACACAAGTGACCAATGGTGAAGCTTTGCCTCCTCCTCCATTGGTCTACTTCCATAGACATGGATCACAAAGCTCCACCAATTTGCCTATAAAAGGCCTCTCATCCATCCTTTTTCACTCACACATTCATCCATCTTCTCCTTATTGTTTCAATTGCTCTCCTTTGTGTTCAAAAATCAGCCACCATAAAAGCTTGTTCCACCATTAAAAACACCATAAAAGTTCCTTCTCTTCCCCTTGGAGCCCCGCCGGACCGCCTCCCTGCCCTATCCGGACCACCAGCCTGCGCCGCCGAGCACGCCGGAGCCGCCGAAGTCCCCGCCGCCGTCCCTGGTTGTGCCGTCCGTGAACCGCCGGCCTCCCCTGCCTCTCTTCACCAGTGTTCTGTAAACACAGAACTCAGAAAGTACAAATTCTAAATCCTAATTTTTATTCATTAAAATTATGTATCTATAAGTTATTAAGCCTTTTTATGGATTGTTAGAAATCAAATAAGGAATATAAGAAATAAAAATAATAAGTAGAAGATTATGTTACTTGAAAGCTAGAAACAACTTAGAATTACCATGGTAACTTAACCTTATAAAAATAGGTAAATCTTTACTGTATTTATGATAAGTATGCTCCCAGCTCCTTACATAATATAAATGGATTTTTTATAAAATAAATATAGCATATAAAATTAATAGTTAATATTATCATCTTTATAAAAAGAGAAAATAAGATTTCTAGAAGACATGAATTGTAGCATGTCTTAAACTATAGATGATATCATGTTATATGATTCTAATAATAATAAAGATAGGTATATTAAATGGATTCATTATTTAATTAAAAAAATAAATAAAGTTAGTATACCTCTAAGTGTAAAGTTACTACAAATTAGGAATTTTTTTTAATATTTATATATAAAAATGACTATGAAGTAAACTAGTTGGATATATGATTTTAATTATAATATGTGATAGTGATGAGGAAATACCTATGACATACTATAAGAATAAAATTGTAGAGAGATCTTATAAAAATATTATGGTTTCAAAGATTGTAGTCATGGACTATAGTTGACATTAGATATTGAGTTTATGGAAAAATAATATTATTAAACAATTATATTACTAAAGTCATCATGTGAGAGAAATATTAATTTAATAAATTCTAGATGTAGAGAATAATTACAAAACATAAGTTCTAGGTTAAGTACAAGAAGAATGATCTTATAATGAGTCTATGATATTATATATAGCATAAAGTTGACTTGTATGGAAAGAAATCATTTAAGATATAGAAAAGATATTATTCTATAAACTACAATATTATGACAAAGGACCATAAATATGAAGTAGGATTTTATAAGCCTTGATTATATTTTATAAGCCATGATCATATTTTATAAGTTATGATCATAGATATTTTTATAAGTCATATAATGTGAAAAGAACTATAGGAATAAAAGAGCTAAGGCAAGTGGAATTTTCCCTTGTGACCTTTTATATTCCGTCTCCGTGAAAATTCTCGATGTTGGGAACAACTTGTGTGCTTAAATATAAATGAACCTAGGAAATATCGATTGCTAGAAATAACGACACATTGTTAGCATAGTAAGCTTTACATTCTTGTGATAGGATTATTTATGCTAGTATGGTTGTTACCTTGATTGTTTACAATCTCGCTCAGAGATCAACGTCGAACGAACTAGTGAGGGGCGCGGAGTAGCCGACGCCTCTATATAATCTTACTAAGTCGTAAGTGCCTACGTGTTTGAAGTACGACTTTCGAGATCATGATCCCATCCGCTTTGATTGCAAGGAGGGATGAGCGCACTCTAGCTAAGTGCCGGGAAACTGAGTTTTTCCCTTGGTGGATCGGGCCATCCGAGTCCCACCTCTTTCTATTAAAAATCATTAACGAAATCGAACATTTTTCATCACTATGTAAGATAAGTGCCCAATGCACATTTAAGATACCAACACCGGACCGGTCTCAAATGATCGTTCCGGCTCTCGGTCCGCTCAGGGCGCGAGAGGTTTTTAGGTTGTGTGAATAAATAATGTTCCCAACATATTTTCGATTCAAAAGAAGTCTACAATCTAGTAGCTCTTCTCTCGCTTATCGAGCTATCTCCGCATAAGATATGCCCTCCTTCGTACTATTTAAGCCCCACATAAATAAGCCTCATCGTAAACACAACCCTATTATCTCTTTCGATAAGACTTGAAATTACCGAAATACCCTTGGGAAGTTCCATTCCCGCTTGCTTAGTCTCCTAGACTAATTTTTCTTTTCCGCATGTTTGCATGACATTTTATCGCCCCTCGCGAACTATGTCAGAATCCAAGAACCCTAGCAAGGCGTGAAGCGACGTGAAGTGAAGGTCAAGAACTCTCAAGATGTATTTATCATTTCGATTTGGTTTCAGTTTCGCTTTGTTTCAAGAACAAGATGGTTTTGCCATTCGATTTCAAGGAACTTTAAGCTTGAAGACAATGTAAGGTGTTTTGTAAAAACCAAGTCTCCTTTGAGAGCATCTTTCCTATTTTATGTATTATGTTATTTCCGCATTTATTAATGTTCTATATCATTCTAAAAGCCTTTGGTGACTTTGGAGAGTAAAGTCTGAGGTCACTGGCGGTAATACCCTATGTTGTAAAATAGGGGTGTTACAATTGTGGTATCAGAGCTAAACATTTTGTTTTAAAACCGAAAAGTTTTAAAACCAAAAATTTTTGAAAACCGAGAACTTTTAAAAACCTAAACTTTTACTTCCGCTATTTAAGAGTTTCAATCATAGAACAAATTTTTTCTTCTTTATCTTCTAAAGAAAACTTAGGAATACTAACTTTCCAATTTCAAATTCCTTAGTTAAAAGCCTCTCGAAAAGGTTAAAAACCTTAGATAACAAATACTTAGTTCTAGAACTAACATTTTTACAAAAATTTCTTTCTACCCTTCGAAAACTTAAGACATATGAACATCCCGATTTATGGAGAATTTAAACACTTCTTTAGAAACTTACAACTAAAAATTCGCACCTTCTTACTAGGAACTTGCTAGTAGACCCAACACTTAAATCATGTGTTCAAAAGAAAAATCTAAGACCGTTAATAGGGCCAAGAAAATGAAAAGTATAAAAGAAAACTATGTTTTAGTAAATTTTCAAGGTCTTGACTTCCTTCACTAAGTCTTCATCTTATAGAAACTAAGGAGGTTCTATATTAACACCTTTTCCCTTTCTTTTCCTCCCTCAGACACACCATGGCTAGCCCGAGAAACAACCACCCTGGAAACCACACCAGCGGAGCCCGCTTTGGGATACAAGCTCCGAACCCGTACTTTCCCTTTTATGGCGCTAAGCACGACCACGTCCAGGAGCACGAAGAAGGTCAACCTAGGGTCGACATGGAAATTGATCAAGTCGGGGAACCGTGGGAAGAGTCCGAAGAAGATCCCTTGGAGGACCCCAACCTCCCCATCGAGCTACCCGAAGATGACCCCGCACTGGCCGAATTGCCCCCATCCCCGGTGTACGAGCCCGAGGACTACCCCTCGGAGGATGAAGAGATGGCGCCGGGTTATGAGCCCAAGGACTACTCCGACGAGGAGAATGAGGAGTTGGTGCCTGAGTACCAACTAGAGGGGATTGTACCCGAGCTCGACTTTGAGCACGGGGAAGAAGATGAAGTAGACGACGAAGAGCTCGAGCTATTGTGGCAAGCCCAGGTCGAATGGGACGCCATGAACGAAGAGTCGGAAGAGGAAGACGAGGATGGGGTGGTGATCGACCCAGAAACACCACCACTACCACCCCTAGCAAGTCCCAGGTGGGAGTACGTTCCCCCAGCCCCTATGCCAGCCATGATTCAGGTCCCGAGAGCTATGCCATCCACAAGTTAGGTCCCGAGAATGGAGGTAGTATCACCTCCGCGAGCACCCGAGCCCGAAGGGCCCATGCCGCCGATGACACATTTCTGGTGTCATGAAGACGAAACACTTCTGCGGCAGCTTCAATCCATGAACGTTGACCGCTCGGAAGAGAGATCTTATGGCCCACCCTCATTGTATGAGCGGGCGAGATAGGCCCCTAGGGAAGTACAAATGGAGGGGTTCGTCTCGTGGGAGGAAGGAGAGTCATCCAACTGCCGAGCTCGTCAGCCCCTGATCAACCTTCCCCCACCTCTCGGCGTAATACCCACCAGAGGACGTAGGGTGAATCGTGACCTGCTGCAGAGCCACCGAGAAGAATGGGTCAGAGAGACGGAGAGGGAGCAGGCGGAGAGACTCCAATTCAAGATATGCATCACGGAGTCACAAGCCCGAGAGAACCGCCGCCGCCGAAGGATCGAGCAGGCCAACATACTCCTTAACAACGAGACAGGGATCGTTGACGAGACTCTTTTCGAGGAAGGATTCCTCGATAATTATACTGACCGTGTCCAGTTTTCCTAGTTTAGTACTCTTTCGTTCCAAGAAGTGAGCTTAGACCACTTCTATCGACTTCATTTTGTACCTAGAAAGTCGAATCGACCTAGTTTTTCTTTTCCGTATTTGAAATGGCTTAAGTTATAAAAGCCTTGTACCCGTGCTTACGAACCCATTAATGAAATGTTCCTTTTTCACTATTAAAGCTTGTGCAATGATTCTTGTCTATAGTTCTTGATTTTAACAAATGAAACCAACCTAAAACCTTCAAATGGTCAACACAAGAGCCATCAATCGCAGTTCTACTGTTCCTAGGGAAGGCCATGATGATAGTGAGTCTGAAGCCCAAGGAGGGCCACGAGTGAACCCACCCCCTGCAACAGCAGCGCCATTAGCATTCAATGCGGAAACTGTGGTCGCACTACGCACTCTCGTACAACAATTGATACGAGAGGAAATTCCTGTTGCGGTTCCTAAACCCGCAGACCTCGAAGCACCAAAGGAGCTGCCAGAAGAAGTGCATGAGGAAGTAGCCCAAACGGCGGAGGTCATTCCCGAGAAGCGAACCCTGGTCAACTTCACTGAGGGAATCAAGGCTTTCAACGCCATGAAGCCTGACTCATACGATGGAACTGGGGACCCGTCAGGAGTACAATACTGGTTCTCTCATGTGGAAAGAATCCTACGCAACATACCCTGTGCTGAAGCAGACAAGGTGCATATGGCCGCACTAAAATTGAAAGGTGAATAATTACAAATATTGTAGTCATGGACTATAGTTGACATTAGATATTGAGTTTATGGAAAAATAATATTATTAAACAATTATATTAATAAAGTCATCATGTGAGAGAAATATTAATTTAATAAATTCTAGATGTAGAGAATAATTACAAAACATAAGTTATAGGTTAAGTACAAGAAGAATGATCTTATAATTAGTCTATGATATTATATATAGCATAAAGTTGACTTGTATGGAAAGAAATCATTTAAGATATAGAAAAGATATTATTCTATAAACTACAATATTATGACAAAGGACCATAAATATGAAGTAGGATTTTATAAGCCTTGATTATATTTTATAAGCCATGATCATATTTTATAAGTTATGATCATAGATATTTTTATAAGTCATATAATGTGAAAAGAACTATAGGAATAAAATAAATAAGATTCATTTAATATATATTAATTTTAGTAAGTTACTTTCTAAAGAAAATAGAAATTCCTAATTATGGAAACTTCCAAGAGAATTGATTATAAGTCTAGTAGCTTCAATTAAGGAGAATTATATGTTTAAATAAAATTCAATTAAGGGGATATTATTAATAAAATATTTTGATAAGGGGAATAATATTCTAAAAAGTTCACGAAGGAATAATTGGAAATTTAAAAGTAAGATTTTAATTAAGATAAATATGTCAAAAGGTTAAAGTAGATTCTTTAAAGCTTAATAAGAATTGTACATTTTAAAGGAAAAGAAATACCTTTTTAGATAAAATATGATATTTTTGTGAAATTATACTTGCTTAAGTATATTAAGGAAATAGCAAATAAATTTAAAAGAGATTATTTTAATAATATTGAATAAAGATTTTATGGAATAAAAAGGGTATTACAAAACCAAAATAATAATGAAGGAATATTATTATTTTAAATAATCTTCTAAATTATTATCATAATAATTTAGAATTCCACTTCTCTTATGGAAAGTATTATAAGAGAGAATCCAAACTAAGAAGAATCCATGTTTAAAAGCCGCTCGTAATTTCCGTGTCTTTAGGTTGGGATTCGTGCTCGAAGTTGCGAATCAAATAATCCGCCAAGACTCGATAGTATACGCTAGTAAGCTAAGGCAAGTGGAATTTCCCCTTGTGACCTTTTATATTCCGTCTCCGTGAAAATTCTCGATGTTGGGAACAACTTGTGTGCTTAAATATAAATGAACCTAGGAAATATCGATTGCTAGAAATAACGACCCATTGTTAGCATAGTACGCTTTACATTCTTGTGATAGGATTATTTATGCTAGTATGGTTGTTACCTTGATTGTTTACAATCTCGCTCAGAGATCAACGTCGAACGAACTAGTGAGGGGTGCGGAGTAGCCGACGCCTCTATATAATCTTACTAAGTCGTAAGTGCCTACGTGTTTGAAGTACGACTTTCGAGATCATGATCCCATCCGCTTTGATTGCAAGGAGGGATGAGCGCACTCTAGCTAAGTGCCGGGAAACTGAGTTTTTCCGTTGGTGGATCGGGCCATCCGAGTCCCACCTCTTTCTATTAAAAATCATTAACGAAATCGAACATTTTTCATCACTATGTAAGATAAGTGCCCAATGCACATTTAAGATACCAAAATCGGACCGGTCTCAAATGATCGTTCCGGCTCTCGGTCCGCTCAGGGAGCGAGAGGTTTTTAAGTTGTGTGAATAAATAACGTTCCCAACATATTTTCGATTCAAAAGAAGTCTACAATCTAGTAGCTCTTCTCTCGCTTATCGAGCTATCTCCGCATAAGATATGCTCTCCTTCGTACTATTTAAGCCCCACATAAATAAGCCTCATCGTAAACACAACCCTATTATCTCTTTCGATAAGACTTGAAATTACCAAAATACCCTCGGGAAGTTCCATTCCCGCTTGCTTAGTCTCCTAGACTAATTTTTCTTTTCCGCATGTTTGCATGACATTTTATCGCCCCTCGCGAACTATGTCAGAATCCAGGAACCCTAGCAAGGCGTGAAGCGACGTGAAGTGAAGGTCAAGAACTCTCAAGATGTATTTATCATTTCGATTTGGTTTCAGTTTCGCTTTGTTTCAAGAACAAGATGGTTTTTCTATTCGATTTCAAGGAACTTTAAGCTTGAAGACAATGTAAGGTGTTTTGTAAAAACCAAGTCTCCTTCGGGAGTATCTTTCCTATTTTATGTATTATGTTATTTCCGCATTTATTAATGTTTTATATCATTCTAAAAGCCTTGGGTGACTATTGACGGTAAAGTCTAAGGTCACTGGCGGTAATACCCAATGTTGTAAAATAGGGGTGTTACACACGTGGAACCATAGACAACCAACCAAAGCATATGTGGAAAAGAGGAAATAAAAAAGAAAAAAAACAACTTAAATAAAGTCTTCTTCTCCAAACGGTCATTTGGCTTCTTCTCCAACTTCTCCGCTTTCGAACTCTCTTTCCTCATCTTCGTCTTCTCTAACGGTCCTCTCCTTCTCTCTGTATTTTCACCATTTGGATACAAAACCTTCCTCATGTCTCAATCTAGTGGCTTCTCTCACTTTGATGGCGAGCAACTTCACTTCCCGGCATGCGGGTGTGGAGTTGCAGCGACTCTGAGGCATTCGTGGACTGAAAGGAACCCAGGAAGGAGGTTTTTCGGTTTCCCAAACTTTGGGGTAAGCTACAAGTCTTTAAATTTTGTAAAATTCAAAACCCACCAAATTCTAGGGTTTGGGGTTTCATGGCACTGTTGAGGATTTAGGTGCAAATTGTGCGGCATTGTTGATGGATTTAGGTGAAAATTCTAGGGTTGTATAACTATTGTGTCTAATTTCGTGTGTTGATGCAAATGAGAGGGGCTTGCGGGTTTTTCCAATGGCATGACGATCCATTGACAAACCATACGAAACATGTTATCGTTGGGTTGCTGAGAAGAGTGAAGGAGCGGGAGACAGAGCGTGATAAGGCCAGGCGTAAGGCAAATGTTTTGGTGATCGTGTTGGTGTTGATTTTCACATTTCATGCTTTCAAACTCATAATGTAACTGTTGGCAAGGCCAAGCTATGTAACTGTTGGATCGGTTGTAATAGGCACCATTGTAAGCTTTGCAATGGAAGTGTAAGCTTTGTAACTGATTTAGGTACTTTGAAATGGAAATGTAAGCTTTGCAATGTTGACATTATTTGTGTCCAATTTGACAATATTTGGAATGGAAATACGAGATTGGACATAATTGCACAGATTGCATAATGTTCTTAGCAATATATAGCAAGATAAACCTGTTTACATGAGCAATATTTAGCTCCCTTAGTTGGTTACACAAGCTTGGCAATAATGAGCAAAAACACAAGCTTGGCACACTTAACCTATAATATTGTCCTACACAAGCTTGCAAATATATAGCAAAATCACAAGCTTGCAACACTTAACCTAAAACCAGTTTTACACAAACTTGTCAATATAAATCAAAATCACAAGCTTGCAACAGTTAACCTAAAAACCAGTTGTACACAAGCTTGCCAATAATGAGCAAAAACACAAGCTTGGCACACATTAACCATCCTACTTAACACCTAAAACTAGGTTACTAACTTAGGGTTTGCTTGAACTTATCTGGCTACTGAATGGGACATCACTTGGGTTGCCTCTTGAAGGAGCATCACTTTGCAATTGCCTTCTTGTCATTGCATCTCTCCCTTGCCATTTCAGCCCCCTTTTCTTTGTACCAATCTCAACTGGCGTGCTTGCATCCCTCACAGCTTTTGGGACCCTCAGGACCTTGCTAGATTCATGGCCAGACTTGCCAATTGTAGGATTGATGTAGGTGCCCAATCACAAGATTAATGAAGAAAAAATAAGTAAAAATTATAGGAGAATTGAAGGAGCTTACTAACATTTAAAATGGTCAAACCAGTTGTAGGATTGATGTAGGTGCCCAACCCCACCATCCTTCCCCTATTTTGACGAACACTTTGAGGAACATCTGTTGTTGTACCTGAAGCTTGGCTGCCTCTGTTCCTTGGAGACTAAAAAACTAAACCTTTAGTAAGAATATAGATTGCATAATGAAAAAAAATAAGTGTATGAAGATCAAACCTTGCGTGTTGGAGCCACTGGTTGTGACAATCCTGATTGTTGGCTGCCTCTGGTTCTTGGAGCCACTGGTGGAGCACCTCTTGGAGTAACTGGTGGAGCACGAGATGGCTCCACTGGTGGAGCAACTGGTGAAGCACTTGTTGTGGCCTTCCTTGAACATCCCCTTTTGTTGTGGCCTTTACACTTACAAATACTACAAGTCATCTCAGAGCCCTTCCTTGACATCTTTCCAACTTTCTTGGGCTCATCTCTTGCCTTTCTTCTACTAATCTTTCTCCTTCCTCTCTTTTTTCTAATCTGAGGTGGCTCCATAGGTGGGTAATCTGATGCTGGCAATAAATTCATGCTTAAGACAGGCTGAATATGGTGAGCATAAGCCTTGAGATATGTCTCCTTCTTAAGCCAGTGAACAACATGATCATCTGGGTTGATTTTCATATGAGCCATTGCACAGATTGCATGTTGACATAGGATTCCTTTCAACTGCCAAGCATTA
Source organism: Fallopia convolvulus (assembly GCA_964016875.1). Taxonomy (NCBI): domain Eukaryota; kingdom Viridiplantae; phylum Streptophyta; class Magnoliopsida; order Caryophyllales; family Polygonaceae; genus Fallopia; species Fallopia convolvulus. Next base: position 59,156,055 of record OZ024720.1, on the reverse strand, counting down.
CAATTGCATTTCATTTGCCTCAGATCAACTATGTGTCCAAAGTCACCTTCTTCAATTTCAAATCCCCTGTCACCATTCCACATCAGATTGCACTGCATAGACAAATCCTTGTTTTTCTCCAAGCTGTACAAGGCCATGGGTGCAAGATCACAAATCCAAGTTCTAGCAAAAACATTCATCTTGTTTATCCTACACATCACTTGCTTCCTGATTTCTTCAAGCATGGAGATAATTGGCCTATGCCTAGCTAACAGAATCCAACTGTTGAAGGTCTCACACATATTATTTTCACAGGTATCACACTGACTATGAGAGTTGAAATAAGCCTTATAGAAGTTCTCCTTTCCATAAGCTAGGAAGTCATCCCTAAGACCATCACCTAACATGGCTAGGGCATCCAGGTTGTCTTTGAGTTGATCTCAAATGTGGACCAACAACATTGCCAAAATTTCTTCCTCTTGTCACCCCCTCTCCATACTTTTTCCCAATTGGCATAAATATGCCTTGCACACAGCCTGTGCTCTGATTCTGGTAGTTCATCCTTTACAGATGCTGCTATACCCTGTTTCACCAAGAAAAAAACATATGTGATATCATAAACCAAATGCATAAAACAATGAAAAATAAAAAGGCCTAAACAAGTTAGAGAAAGGAACTACCAAATGCATATCAGAAATGATTGTTAGCCTTTCTCCATTCCCAAGCCCTAGATCTTCCTTTAATGTCCTAATGAACTTGGTCCATGTGATTGTTGACTCAGACCTTGTGACCTCCCATGCAATTGGGTACATTTGCCCATTTCCATCCTTCCCTACAACAGTAAATAGCTGTCCCTCAACAACCCTTTTCAAGAAGCATGCATCAATTCCTATTATTCTCCTGCACCCTTCCTTCCAGCCTAGCTTCAAAGCATTGAAACAAGTGTATAATCTCTTGAAGATTTCCTTTCTTGGCTCAGATTCCTTGTCAACAACTAGAAAACATGTGCTCCCTGGGTTTGATCTGTTTATCTCTTCAACATATGCATGCAACTTGGCATATTCTGCAGTGTAGTAAGCAACATTCTTACCCAGAGCCTTAGCTTTTTCTCTCCTACATGTAGACAGTCCCACATACAACTTTAGCTCCCTCCTACAAATCTGTTGAATCTCCCAAAGTTTTAAGGATGGTTGTGAGATGATTCTAGCCTCAATGTATTTGGCTAGGAATTTGGCACTACACAGCTTGTTAGTATTGTACCTTCGACACTCATGTCTGGGCATGTATGTCTTTATCATAAAGTTATGGCTTGCACCATCTATGCTAGCAAGTATTCTCCATTTGCATCCTTCATGAGCACACTTGGCTGTAACTCTTGTCTTGCCATTAGGTTTTAGTACTAGCTTCACACCCCTGCGCACTGCATACTTGGCCAATGCCTCCCTAAACTCTTCTACATTTTGAAACACCATTGTGACCTCCCAAATTGGTATCTCACATCCAGGGTTGTATACAACATGTCTGCTTCTCCTTCTTCTCACCTCTCTCTATCCATCTTCCTCACCTTCACTCTCCATGCTGTAATCTGAGTCACCGACATAATATGGCTCTTCTCCAGCAACCTTTCCCTTGTAGTTATGCCCCTCCTCTGTCCAGTCTTCATACCCTTCATCAAGCCCAACCTCACCCAATGTGACATCCACATTTGTAGTATGCTCCTTCTTATGAGTCTTCTTTTGAGCATTAAGCTCTCTTAAAACTTGTCTCACTTCTCTTAGCTCATCATCAATATCACTATTATCACTCATATAGTCATATCCAATGTCAAACTATCACTTGAGTAAGTTTCTTCTGAGCTAGTGAATGATCCACTATCACTATCATTTGAGGAATCTGTGGCATCATCAACTGCCAAATCTGTGGCATCATCAACTGCCAAATCTGTGACATCTTCAATTGTCAAATTTCTGACATCTTCAACCCCTACACCCGTCTCTTCTTCAACCCTTACATCAGTCTCTTTTTCATCACTTGACTCTGGCAACACAACAATTGGCTCCTTTGGCCTATAGGGAACAATCTGTAAATCTGTCACAACTGCCTCTTGAGCATGTTCAACATAGAAATGGACCACCTCCCCATCTACAACTTTGTTGGCAAGTTCAACCAAGACTCGATCATTCATGTAAGTAAATTCACTATCATTCAAGCCTTTGTATAACACCCCCCTAACTTGTTTATAGCCTAACTGTCTCACATGGAAACTTAACTCACAAAGACTCAGAAAATCAGTGTCAAAGCCATTGGTATTGTGGACCAACTCACCAGTGTATGCAGGGCCAACCACAAAGGTGCCACCGTGGTGCCAAACAGTATTGATTCTCTTCTCTGCCATTCCTAGCAACCATACAACCCTAAAAAAAGAATCAACAAATCATTCTCAAGCTCAATTTTGATTCTCGATGCATGAAAACCCTAATTCTAAGCATGAAAACCCTTATTCGAAGCATGAAAACTATTACGAGAACCTTGGAAACAATGGAACCATGGAAAGTTGGAAACCCTATACTAAAATCCCCAATTTCGATAGTAATCGAACAATGGAAACCCTAAACCAAAATCCCCAATTTCGCACAACATTAGCCCTAAATCCCAATTTTTTGCTAGTAATCAAACTCACCTTAGCTTACGAGAACCTTGGACTTCGATTGCACCTTCAACTTCAACCTTCAACTGTCTTGCAATGGCGCCTTCAACTTCAACCTTCGACCGTCGCCATTCAACTTCTCTCTCTTGTAAATCGTGGGATTTGTAAATGAGGGGGTTAATAATTAATAACACCATGTTTATATATAAGTAGTTATAATATAGTTAAATTTATTCCATAAAAAAATAGTTAAACTTATTAAGTCTATGTGGCATGAGTACGCTAAATATGTGTACAGTCAGCGCGAGTATATTGCACGCATATGAAATCTTTGCGATTTGTGTTTAAATGACAAAAAGATGTATAGTCCAAGGACCTATCTGAAACCCGAAAAGTATAAGGACATGGTTGTCAAAGTTTTCAAAGTTCAGGGACCTATTTATGTATTCGGCATTTTGTATTAGTCAAAAGACTTTCTCACACTTGATGTCATTGTGCTTGATAGATGAATGAATCTAACCAATATGTCAATATTTGAGATTATTGTAAGTAAAATTTTTCTAACTAGATTACTTTGCATGCATAAAAGATGATTAAGAACAATTTTTCAGAAAATTTATAATAATATCCATGTCTTAATCTATTTTTAATCCAAATGTATGCATTCATACAAGTTCAAATGATTTTGTACACTATCTCCTATAAATTTGTCCCTCGGCTTATTTCCAAACCCAACCTTAATTGAATAGATCTGAATTTCATTTTCACTACCTTATCTCTAATCCCCATCATGTAAACATATACTCGAGAGAAAACAAAATACAATACTCCGTATTATTGAAAGAAATAGGCTTAGAAAGTTAGAAAGGTCAAGAGATCCCAAATCAAAAAGGCCCATGCCATAACATTTAAAAATTGATCAACATAAATAAAACACAAAATCCTCCAAGGTTGGCTTGTTCTTCAGACGCTTGGTTTTCCAAAACTGCAAGCTCTCTCCTACATTACATATATCCTCTCTCGAGTCTCAGCCTCCATCTCCCTTCCGCCTCGGATAAAACCCTAATTTCCCTACTGCGTTCGCTTCGTCCCCGATATAATTTGTTCCCCCAATTCGCCGCTTGCAAGGTTTATTTTTGGTAACATTGACAAAATCTCTTACGTCATTGACAGCGCACAACACCCTTTAATTTGGTCTCCGACGGTTATCAACAACGATTATGGTGTTGATAGCTTTTCTTCTTTAGAAGCAACTGGTTATTGTATTCTCGTTAACAGAGTTAATCGGAGGAGTGGAAATTTTCCCTAATCTGGTTTCGGCGTTCTAGGGTTTCTGGGTTATCTTCAGGATTGCGTTGGTGATGCTTGTTACTTCTCTATTGGAACCTGAAGCTGTTTTTATTGCCGGGCGTGTATTAGGGTTTCAATTGCTGGATAATTGTTTCGATTTCTTGCGATTTCTAGGGTTTTGATTGACTATCTGGCAGAAAGCGGTGGTTCAACGGTCTCATGGTGTCAGGTTTCGGCGCCAATTATGGCGTGGGTGCGGCAGGGATAAGGGGCTTGTGAATGTTTCGTGTTTCTATTCTTCAAATCCATCTTTTCCATCCGATGATGGGGGCTGTAGAAAGGTTTTCATCTAGCCTTTGTTTCCTTGCGTAACTGCCTGAAATTTTGCCTTTCCTAGTGACTTAGGTGCCCTCTTCTCCCGTTGTTATTGCTTAACTATTCAGTGTTGCTGCTAGCTTCTTGCTTAATGCTTAGAGTTTAGACTTCTGGACATCCTGCTTTTAATTGTATAGAGAAAGTCTTATTCACATGCTTTTTCTAAACACGAGAGGGGTTTCCTTTCAGTGATTCTGGGTCTGTTAAGGTGATTTTCGTGGAGTTGATCTGGTTGTGTGATTGCTATTCGGTTAGAGACCACAGGAAACAAGCTATAGTGGAGAAACAGAATCAAGCTTGATTTTTTTAGGCAAATAGAACACCACTGGATGTGAAAGGGTAAACTCATAAGAAAGGAAAAACTGGGGTTTGGTTTTCTTGGCATTACAAAAAAGCATTTGGTCTATGCTGTTACAGAAAGAAGGTGCTAATTAAACCTGGTCATATAGTTGATGATCGCGTTAAGTAGTCCTTATGGACAAAAGTGAACCTAGTTTAGTTCCAGAATGGTTGAGGAGTTCTGGAAGCACCACTGGTAGTGGTGTTTCAAGCCACCATTTTGCATCATCACAATCAGGTAACATATCTTGTGATATACTTGCTCTTTTCCCCCTAATAAATTGTTTAAAGGCCTATTATTTATGTTTTCACCTGTTAATTCTTATAGATGGCCCATTGTCAGCATTGTCCAAAAGAAATAAATGTTCAAAGAGTGTTGCTAAGAATGATAGTCTCCATTCATCATTGCTGGATTGGAATTTATCTTCTAATAGTAGAAGAAGTTCTAGCCATAATGGATCAGCTAAGCATGAGAAAAATCAGTATTTTCGATCTTTCAGTGGCTTCTCCAGGAGTCAACGGGACAACAGAAGAGATAAGTTATCTATCGATGACAATTGGGATGCTGAATATTCTGATCCTTTGAGGAGCATCATGGCTGGGAGAATTGAGAAGGACTTGTTAAGGCGCTCTCAGTCAATGATTTCAAGGAAGCAGAGTGAGGTCCTACAAGGAAAAGCAAATTTAGGTTTGAAGGGCATTGGCCAAAGAAGCCATGATAATACAAATGGTCTGATTACTGTTCATAGCAAAGAGAAGATGGCATTTGAAAGGGACTTTCCATCACTTGGATCTGAAGACAGACCTGTAACACCAGATACTGTGAGAGTTTCATCTCCTGGGTTGAGCAGAAGCATGCAAAGCCTGTCCATTGGCAATTCATCCTTGATTGGTGGAGAGGGATGGACCTCAGCTCTTGCTGAAGTGCCTGTAGGAGCTGAAGGCAACACTGTTCCATCCACTGTCCTACAGCCAGCTACTTCAGCATTAGCAGCCTCTAGCACCACAAGTGGTCTTAATATGGCTGAAGCATTGGTGCAGGCTCCATTAAAATCTCATACCACCAATCAGGTATTTAGATCTGCATATTAAGTGGATTGTGCTTATCATTTTTTTCTTCACGACAAATGTCATATTTGGAATCTTTGTTGTGTATTCTATTCTGCAGCCTTCTGTGCAAAATCAGAAGCGTGAAGAATTGGCAGTCCTGCAGTCCATGCGGCTAATACCAATGACAACCTCAATGCCTAAAAATGTAAGATTCGGTCTATGGTTTAGCCTCCTTTTTCCAGATAAGTTGATTGTAAATGTTCATTGTCAATTAATTTTTTCCAATTTTGAAAAAAAAATTCCCCTCATCTGAATAGGAAAGATTTGTTATTGTAGCGTGTGCTGACTTCAAACTAGGGACCATTTATGTTCTTCATTTCTTCATATGTTTGTTTAAATGCGACCTTTAGTTTCTTTGAAACTGAGATAGGAATTGTTTGTTTATTGCTTACAAGATTCCAATTCTTGACTATACTCTGAAACTGTGATAACTTGTGTATTTATTAGATGTACTTGAATACCAATTTCATCCTGTTTGCCGTGGTTGAAAGTGGCTTGGCACTTATATAGTTCCAACCATCCTCATCTTAAAGACAATAAACATCTCGCTCTCCTTGTGCACAATGAAGAAAAAGCGTGGGGAGCAAAAAATTGGTGGGGCTCATAGGTGCCTAGGTGTGAGATGAGTGGTGAAAAGCATAACTTTTCATCGACGCGAGTCACCCTCTTAATGTATAGTGGGTTTCATATTACTACAATATATATTGTAAATATAGTATGTCACACATTGATAAAGGAACTTATTTCTATATACTATCATGAAGATTGGTGTGATAAAATTTAGTAAAAATAGTTCCATGCGCAACAATTTTACATGTTATTTAAAAAGACAAGACATATATCATAAATATCCTTTTAAAAAGTATCATATATAGCACAACATCCACATTAAGTAAAACCCGACAGTAAAAATGAGCTTGGGTGCCGACTGCATCACTGAGTGCCTAAGTGCATGAGGTGTGTGCCTCTTGCTCATTGTTCCTGTAGGTGTGAAGCGACCGACTAGTTGGCTCATTGCCAAGATAGAATAGATTTAGTGTTACAATAATTTAGTTAATTATCATCATTTAGTAATTTGACAATTAAGTGCTACTTATAAATCAAACTCTAGGGCCTTCTATATGAATGGAAAAAAGAGAAGTATGGTTTGCGGTGTTTTATTGGACTACAAATTACTTTAATAGATCCAACCTATCAGGTAGTGGCTTCTCTAAACACAATGTATAATACTATTTATGCACAAGAATTGATTCATTACCAACTTAGTACTTGTGAAGTTTTCATAGTCGATGAGAATGATTAAGCAATGGTATTGTTGCTCTGGAGTTATAATATGTATGTGTTTTTCCCCTGTTGTCATAAAGACATGCATTTTCACGACTGCTCTAGTGTAAGAATGTTGAAAATGAACCATTTATGTTAGATGTCTTGTAATGTTACTGCTGTCTAAAATACTTGGGTGGTCCAAATGTCAACTTGTTTAAGCGGAAATTCCATACTTGATGACTTGATGTTAGTTTTTGCCTTCTTGTCATGTATCTTGAGTTGCCTTCGATATATCCTTTTTTCATTAATTAGTATGCTTTTACAATGTGAACAAACAACCAGGATATTTTTTTTTGTCTTTGTCGTCAGGCATCTAAAATTTTTGGCCTTGGATCTATCTTTTTTCAATAATTACCATGTGTTTACAATGTGAATTGATAAATAGCGTATAGCAATTTGATTATGAAAGATAGGAGGGACATTGATGGTTTTTGGTAAAAGAAAACTTTGATTTCAAGGAGAAACAAGACATGTTACTCTACCCATTCCTTATATCATGATTCATTGACTGAACCAAGGGACAAAAGAATAGCATTCAAATTTATTTATGCTGATCAATTAGAATGCTTCCCAGGATCTATACTTGTTTTTTAATTTCCTATGTACATACGTTGTTAGACCTATAGAATAAGCTCTAATGAAATATTCAGCATTTATGAAAATAATTTAGGCAACTCTAGAAAAGCATCTCACATTTAATTTTTTGCTTGTAAAAAGATACAGCGACTCATTATGGTAAAGAGCTTCTGTGTTTTTCTTATTAATATCCAGTTGTCATTATCTGCTTACCTCTGCTTGAGAGTTTATGATATTAGCTCTTTTTCCACATGACCTTGGAAGATTATGTTTGACCATAAAAAACATGACATGATCCTGCTCTGCCTTTCTCAGGTCAATTCCTCTGACAAGGTGAAACCGAAGACTCCAAGATATGGGGATCAAGTGACTGCATCAAAGAATGGGCATCTGTTACCGTCTCTACAGCCAGCTAGTCAATTGCTTCGTGGTGCAAATGTGAAGACAGATGGTGCAAAAACATCCCATACTGGAAAGCTTATTGTGCTAAAACCAGGACGGGAGAATGGTGTCTCATTAGCAGTGAAGGAAACTTCTAGTCCAAAAGGCAGTGTTACTGGTAATTTTGTAAATGGTCAAGCTTCTGCTGGTACTTCATCAGTTTCTTCTGTTCCACTTAAGAACCCTGGGAACCCAAAGTTTTCTGCATCTGCCAAGACTTCTGCCTCTTTTCTGAATTCAGGCTCCATGGCTGACAAGAAACCTTCCTCAGCACATGCCAAGAGCCGCAGTGATTTCTTTAACCTGATGAGGAAGAAATCTATGAGCAAATCAGCTGTGGATGCTCTTTCTAGCCCTGTTGTTTCATCTGACCTGGAGAAATCAGATGACTATAAAGAAACATCTGTTACACCTGCAAGTCTGGTTAAGAGGGATGATGATGATAAATGTAACGGTACTAGTGAAAATGCAGCATTCATTCCAGATGAGGAGGAGGCTGCCTTTCTGCGCTCTCTTGGTTGGGAGGAAAATGCTGGAGATGATGAAGGACTTACTGAGGAGGAGATAAATGCTTTTTATCAAGAGGTACTTTACCATAAATTAATTTGGTTTTTAAAATTGAACTATGTCCTTTTTAATTCTCCTTGTGATTTATAACTTGTCACTTGTAGCAAAATAAAAATTTAATGTGGGAGTAAATCATGGAACTTAATGTGTAATTCTATGGTGCAAGAGATTTTCGATAAAATTGTATTGCATTGGATATTTTTAGGTTTGTTAATGTATCTTTCAACAATATAATTTTTTGATATGGTTCTCTCTCTCTCTTTTTCACAGTACATGAAATTGAAACCAGCCTCTAAACTATGCCGGGGCTTGCAGCTGAAGAATTTGGGACAGGATGAGCCTCCTCAGGAAGCATATTCAGGTGTACCTACCTCAGATTTCAGCACATCTGAATTTTGATAATTTTTACAAACTGGATTTGAGAATTGACAGATTTCAAGAGGGAAGAATTTTTGTTTCTTCTCATTTTTTTTCATGGAATGCTCTGGTCAATCGAGTTCAGGAATGATTATAGCGAATGGTGAGTTGGGTTTTAGCTCAAGATCCACATATACAGTTTTGCAAAATATTGAAGCAGTTACGGTGACCAAATCCTGCCTATCTGAAGCTGATGCCTTCTTTATTCTAGCAGAAAAGGGTAGGATAAGGGTTCTAGTTTGATTTGACTGTTAGGAGGTTCTGGGTAAACTTGCATAGTTCCTTAGGGATTTATTTCCTTCTTTTAGTTTCCATTTTCTTCACTTCCTGTAGAAAATGGTGAAAATCCGAAAAAAATAGCCTATGGTTTTTCTGGTCAATTTACAACAGGAATATATGAAAAGGTTTTGGTTTATGAAATTATTTGCCTTTTTTTGTATAGTCTTATCCTATCTAATTCACCTATCTCTCCCTTTGGCCTTCTCTTTTTGCTGTTATATAGTGTATATACCTTATTTCAGATATGGGTGGAGTTCATAGTCTTTTCCAGGCATTTTGGTACTTGGTGTATGTATGTGCTGTGCTGAGTTCATTCATTGTGATGAGACTACAAAAGAAAAGTGATGAAACTAAGCAGTTAAGGTCTGTTTTCATTAATTTTAATTATTGTTCATTACTAATTATTGTTGGTACATGTCACATCTATTGATGCTAATAATTACATAGCAACGGTATCCTGTTTTATTTTGCTAATTGGGTTTTAGATATTTTAGAATGTTTTGCACTTGTGGTCTACCATTTGTGTGTTTGAAAGTGTCGAGTTTGGTAGATTGAATGTCAACTAGATTTGGATCGGGTAAATTTTAGATTTGTAAAGATGAAATGCCCTTTTTCTAATATTGGGCAATTTATAGTTACTTGTGTTGTGTGGCTTCCAATCTCTATCTATGAGCGAAAACTAATGGAGTCGGGATGCTCAAATAAGTAGTCAGCAAATTTTAGTGGCATTACTAGAGAGGGTTGTATTATTACTTTTTAGCTTCCAAGTTCCCCCCACTGTTTCTTGTCGTTCTTGGAAAAAAAATGGGTTTAAAACATTTTGGATTTGGACTTGTCAATTTTTAAGATGCATTAAGATTTTGGGCACCAAGGGAAAAGGGTCAAGCTATAAATAAAAGATTTCATGGTTAAATTCAATTAAAAGAAGGCAATTCGGCTTCATTTCTCTTGGTGGATTTTATGACCTATTATGGTGTTTGAGTGGGAGGCTGGAACCGAAGTAGCACAATCGGTAGGTTAACATCATTTGTGACTATGTGCGATATTTATTTTTATCTAATGAAGTAGTACTAGTTCACGTTATTTTTCTCAATTGTAAAATTCACATAAATTTAAATGCTTTTCCCCACCATAATGTATCTATTTTTCGAAGTTTAGTAGGTATATTTATGTACCTGGATAAATTTTCTTGGATTAATCCATTCCAAATTAGGTATAATTTGAATATAGTTTCTACCATTAGATTATTAATGTACCTAATAAAATTTGCATCCCTTAAAAACAAATTTAGTTTTTATTTTTTCATTTATCTCATGCGCTAGACATGAGCTAATCCCTAGCTTCATGAGCTTCTTACTAAGCTTATACTTTGAGTCAAGAGCTTATTCAAGCTTTTAGAGCTAAGTCTAAGCTAGTTTAAAGCTTCACTACTCCTTTCTAGTATATATAACTATGTGCCAAGCTATTCTCAAGCTTTGGTCCTTGCTTAAAGCATCCGCCAAGCTTTAGAGAAGCTTCCTAACTTTATTAGAATATGCACAAAGCTATAAGACTCTTAAAACAAGCTCAAAACCATACCTTAGCTCAATCGCAACCACTCGACGCCTTGTGCCTTAACCCTAGGCGCGCCGCAAGCTCCTCACACACATCTTAGGTGCGTCGCTAGCATCGTGCAGCCCGGGCCGTGCCAACGCTACGTCAAAGGCGTGCCCCAACCATCAAGACAATAACCTCATAATCGAGTACCGGCGCGCCTCACCCTTGCACCAAGCCAAAGCCGTGCAAGCGTGCTCCACATGCATCGGTGCGTCTCCACCGAGCCCCGATGCCATGTGTCGCTACCGAGTGACGAAGCCTCCTTGGCGTGCCCTCGTCTAGTGCCGTGGCACATGAGGTTTTGTTCCTAGGCGTTGGTGCTCCTTAAATTGGATCTTTCTTATACATAACTATTCCTCTTTATCATATCATGGCATGTCACTTGAGTCAATTTTCCGATCGACATTTTCTAGTGACTTCTTAACCTCAACATGCTCTTAACGTGATTGATGACTTTTCACAAATCACCAACACAAAATGGGTTCGGATTGTTCATATTGTACATTAAAATTTATGAGTCAATCGGATCGGGTTAATATGGGATAGGTGCGGACTTAGTCACCCTAATGATCCAAGAGCGTGTATTTTAAAACTTTATGATTATTCAAATATATTTGAAATGAATATTTCAAATTAAAATTGAAATAGTATTATAATAAAATTATATTCGTATTTATTAATAATAACAATATTATTTGAGGACGGATCACGTGCGAATGGATGCTAGGGTGCAAAAAGAGAATGCATCTACGCCGTCGCGCGTTCAAATAATTCATTAAAAAAAAGCGCGTGTAAACTAAACGCTACCAAATGTACTTGTCCTCCAAGCTAACCCCGAAAGAAAAGACAATTTTTTTTTCTCTTTCCAAATCAAAACCGAAAAAAAAGCTCTTTCTTCCTCTGCGAAAATAAAGCTTCTAAAACAGGATTAAAACACACAACGATTTACGATCTTCGAAAGGAGCTTTGTTCAGATTTACAAATTTGAAGATCTGAATCATTACAGTTAATGGAACCAGGTAAAAAAATGAATTTTTCCATGATTAAACACATCTTCGAAAAAAAAGAGCTTTGTTCAAATTTTTTCTCTGATTAAAACTAATACAACACGATTTTGAAAAAGTTACATTGCATATATTGTCAAAATTTGTTTATGTTTAAGCATTACCAATAGGAAAACTCCCATTTTACGGTTTTGAGGGGCATTGCTATGATTTATTTGACAAGACTGTACATTAGTTCACATTTGTTCAGAAATATCTCGGATTTGTTCATTGATATTACACAGTTGTTAAATCCAAAATTTGTTCATGCATATTGCTGATTTGTTCATACTTATCATGAATTTGTTCAATAATATCAAGCATTTGTTCATAGATATTAAGCATTTGTTCATGCATATTGCTGATTTGTTCATAGATATTAAGCATTTGTTCATGCATATTGCTGATTTGTTCATACCTATCATGAATTTGTTCAATAATATCAAGCGTTTGTTCATAGATATTAAGCATTTGTTCATGCATATTGCTGATTTGTTCATAGATATTAAACATTTGTTCATGCATATTGTTGATTTGTTCATACCTATCATGAATTTGTTCAATAATATCAATTGTAAGTGTAGTGTATACAATTGCGTATTTACATATTTCTTTTGCCTATAAATGAAGGAAAAATAGAAGATAAAAAGGAATTAAAGATCGTGATCTCGCCTGGAAACACACATTACTACATACCATTTTGTGATGACAATTTAAGACCTAAAGAGGGGATGTTGTTTAAAACCTGGGAGCAAGGAGTAAATTTCTACAAAGCATACGCAGATGCATGTGGTTTCCAAGCACGAGCTGACACAATTACAAAGTTTTCAAATGGAACTAACACTACAGTTTGGAAATATATGTTGTGTAATCGGGCAGGATTTAAAAACACAACTCGAAAACAAGAAGACAAAGAAGATAATGAATATAATGATGAAGATGATGATGAAGAGAATCATGAAGAAGAAGGACAACAAGCAGTGAAAAAGTAAAAAAGAGTAACCAAAATGTGTGGTTGCATTGCTAAACTGGCAATGAGACTTTCTGGAAGAAACAGATATGTTGTTAAGAAATTCGAAGAGCGTCACAACCATATTATGTTTGAAGATGGGCAAAAACACTTTGCAAAGAGCAATAGGAAACTGACCTCATTCCATGAAGATTTCATCATGAGTTGCATACGAGCAAACGTTGGTACAAGCAAGTCATACCAACTCTACAAGGAGTTTGTTGGTTCATATGCAAAAATTGGTGCAACTATAATTGATTTCAAGAATTTTAAAAGAGATCTGAACTCCTTTATGATTGGGTGTGATGCTCAAATGGTTATTGACAACTTGTTCAAAAAAAGAAAGATGTGACGCGTTTTTCTTTGAATATGATGTTGATGAACAACATCAATTAACCAAATTATTCTGGTGTGATCCTATTGCAAGGAAGAACTTCTCATATTTTGGAGATGTTGTCTCAGCTGATGCAACATACAAATCAAATAGGTATGAAAAACCTTATTTCTGATGAACAAATTAATTCCATGGATGAACAAATCGTATATACTGATGAACAAAATAAAGTATTTGCCTTCACGAATTTACAAAGAACAAATGAATTCTATTCATGAACAAATCGTACATACTGATGAACAAAAGCACAGATATTGATGAACAAATTTAATTCTGTTACTTTCAGGTATGAAATGGTGTTTGTACCATTCACAGGGATTGACAACAACAAGAAGATCATTACTTTTTCCTTTGGGTTGCTTCTAAAAGAAGATATCGAATCTTATGTCTGGCTATTCCAAAGATTCAAAGATGCAATGATGGACAATGAACCATTTATCATTCTCACTGATCAAGATCCTGCAGTAAGAGTGGCAATTGAAAAGGTTTTTGAAAAGTCTGTGCATCGTTTCTGCATGTGGCATATCATGTTTAAGGTACCGTCAAAAGTTACAAACGATGTGTATAACAACGATCAATTCAGAAGCAAGTTCAACAAGCTTGTTTGGAGCAATGAAATTAGCCGGGCAGATTTTGAAGAAACGTGGCATTCCATTATTGCTGAATTTGGTCTTGAATCAAACACTTGGTTGCCGCTGATGTTTGAGCTACGTCACTTATGGATCCCTGCGTACTTCAATGATGTAAACATGGGTGGACTTCTTAGAACAACATCAAGGCCTGAGAGCCAGAACTTCTTCTTCTCGCATTTCATTGGATCCACATCTTCTCAAGTTATCTTCATGATGCCGTTTGAGAGTGCAATTGATTTCCAAAGGCACAATAAGCAAATGTTAGACTTTGAAACGTCAACAAGCTCCCCCACTCTAATGACACCATTAGATCTAGAGAAACATTGTGCATCTGTTTACACCATAAATGTCTTCTATGATGTCCAGACAGAAATTGTTGCTTCTGTATTTGAATGTGGTCTAAGAAATTTGTTCAAGGAAGACAACATTCACGAATATCACATTAACGGGCAGTTTGGGAAGGTACATGTTGTGAAACATGAGCTTCAAAATGAAGAGTTCATTTGCTCGTGCAATAAGTTCATCAATATCGGGATTCCATGCTGCCATATGTTTTTCGTATTCAAAAACATTGGGTTGAGGAAGGTGCCAGCTAAATACATCAAGAATAGATGGACGAAGACATCAAATCTGACTCCTACTTTTGAGATAGAAGGTTCAACAGTTGAACAATGTGATGTGATGAATGAGAAGAAGTTGTTGATTACTTATTTATTGGGGGAGGTACATTCTTGCATTAATGCCATAGGGGACAACACCGAGCAACTCAAAGAGCTAATATGTTTCTTGAAGGAAAAAAAGGAAACATATCTGAGCTTATTGGGAGGAGAATCATCTACATCAACAAGACAAAGTTCAATCCAAACATTCTTGGGAAGCAGACCGAGTGTTATTGACATACACCCTCCTGAACGAGCAATGACAAAAGGCAGGAAGAAAGAAGGGCGTATTATGGGAGGTAAAGAGAAGGCAATGGAGAAAGCAAACAAGGAGCAAAGGACTTGTTCAAAATGCAAGAAGCTTGGACACAATAGCAGGACATGCACCTATGTTCCCAATTAGATCTCTCATTAATCATTGATTTCTGATACATAATTGTTGCATTAGGGTTAAATGCATAGTATTTCTTAAATGTCGCATTATCAATGAACAAATTCGGGTTTTGGCTGAACAATTTGCAATTATTAATGAACAAATTTACTACGTAATGAACAAAACCCTTTCATTTTTCAATAAAAAATGTATGATCAAAAAGCCAATGTTTTGATGAACAAATCTAAGTCATGGATGAACAAATCCAAGTTATTGATGAACAAAATATAAACACTATTCTCAATCGATGATCAAAAATCGAATGTATGATGAACAAATCTAATGTGTTAATGAACAAATGCTAGTTTGTGATGAACAAATCCAAGTTATTGATGAACAAAATATAAACACTATTCTAAATCGATGATCAAAAATCGAATGTATGATGAACAAATCTAATGTGTTAATGAACAAATGTTAGGTTGTGATGAACAAATCCAAGTTATTGATGAACAAAATATAAACACCATTCTCAATTGATGATCAAAATCGAATGTATGATGAACAAATCTAATGTGTTAATGAACAAATGCTAGTTTGTGGTGAACAAATCACAATTTCATTCTTCAAATAAAAAACTCATTCTCAATCGATGAAAAAATCGAATGTGCGAATGAACAAATCGATGGTATCGATGAACAAATTACGATAAAAATCATGTTTTTCTAAAATCAAACTGTATAACACAAAAAAGAACATGTTCAATACCCATCATTCACAATGCACAACTAAAAAAAAAAGAAACCCAAAATGTCTGCGTCATTCAAGCCATATGCCACCATAAATTGTATTCTAAACAAACCATACAATAAACACGAGATTGTTTTCCAACAATTCAAGCCATACATCACTTCTTATTCTTTGCCTTCCTTGTAAGAGGAGCACGAGATGCGACTGTCGGTTTAAGCGGAACAAATTCATGAACAAGCTTTTCAACTGTTGCCTTGTGCTCATTCAATGGACTCAACAACAACTCATTACAGTACCTTATCCTCAAGTTATCAAGTTGATGCTGATCATGTTTATTGAGTCCACACTCCCAACCAGACAAGCCGCTACCAAAGTACGTTTCCATGTGCCGCATCATAAAAATTCCACAGTCGGCCTTGTTTCTGGTATCTCTCCATTTCATCTCAAGACGTTCATATGGAACCCTATCAACATCCTCGAAAATAGTAGCCTTCGCGTCCATCTTGAGCGTCTTCAAAAGATTGACAAAGAGCATTCTCTATAAAAATAAGAACAATAAAACAAACACAACTCATTCAATATTAAACACACGTGTCAATGATGAAAAACAAACTATTACAAAAAACAATATAAAACTCACCAATTTAGCAGGTACGTGCTCATACTTTGTTTCCAAGGACACATCCGCCATTGAGTTATCAATTATGTGGAAACGTGGAAATCTCACATTCAATGCAATACAATAGTAATGCGATGCGATACAGATAGGAAATACAAACTGCAAAAATGCAGAGGAAACCAAGCATGAAAAAACCTTATAGTGATGAAAAACAACATAATGAAGAGTCAATATTTCTAATGAACAAATAGCTAATGCCTCTGAACAAATAAGTAGTACTGATGAACAAATAAAAGAATATCAATGAGCAAAAAATGTCATACCAGGCCAATCTTTTGCACGTTAATCCACTTGAATTTTGCAAGACTTTCATGAACGACATTAACGAAAAACAATTTAGACTCCTCATCACTAAAATCCTTTTTGAGTGGAAAAGCCTGCAAAAATACGTATAAGCATAAATTAGATTGAGAAAATTTAAAAGTCATGAAAATAAAAACAATGTGAATATAAAAAAATCTTTTTCTTACCAAATCCTCAGGATGCATGAAAAACCTAAAGGGTTTTGAGTCGCTTTTCCACTGCTCTTGAATATTGAGATAAGTACTCCAAAGCCCAATGATATTTGATTCCACTTCAGATTTAACAGCCATTGATACAAAATCTTTTTTCATGGCGGATACTTGCATCATCTTAAAGATTTCAACACTACAAAAAAATCAGAAACATGTAAACAATTTTTTTAATCAATTTTAATAATAAAATCAACTTGAAAAAGGTATAAAAATAGCAATATGTAAAAAATAATAATTATTCTACGCATTGTTACTCTCTTTGATCAGGAATTTCTTCAATAAGCCAATCGAATAATTTCTTGGCCGCATGAGATACTTTTTCTGTCAAAACAACACTCCTTCCCATGTAAGGTGATTTTCTTCTGACATTCTTTTCGACATTGGAAGAGGAATCACATCGAGATTTGCTCCTTATTTCTATAACATAAAGGGATAAAAAGACAGTATAAACACATATTTAACCCTCTATTTTAAAACAAAAAAAAACATATCAAAAAACAAACAATAAACCTCTTCGAACATCACATATTTCATCTTCTCCGATTGTCATTGTACCAAACCTTGGATGTTTTACTTGTTTATAATTTGCAGAACGTTGTTTAATAGATCCTGGATGAACAAATGCAAGTTTCTGATGAACAAATGCAAAGTTTCTTATGAACAAATGCAAAGTTTCTTATGAACAAATGCAAGTTTCCGATGAACAAATGCAAAGTTTCTTATGAACAAATGCAAGTTTCAGATGAACAAATGCAAGTTACCAATGAACAAATGCAATTTACTGATGAACAAATGCAACTTTCTGATGAACAAAATGCAAGTTTCTTATGAACAAATGCTAATTTCTGATGAACAAATGCTATGCTAGTTTGAATGAACAAATATGCACAAATGAATGAACAAAAGTCAACACAAGATCACTACGTTTCCCCCTCGTACGTATACCAAATTATTCCATGCAACTAACAAATCCACAATCACCTATTGCAAAACTCAACATCAAAAACCTCGATAAAAACATCATATACGCACATGCACACTTAATTTGTATTTTATTCAAGTGGTAGAACCACTAATCGAGTAAAATAGAAAGTGATGATTCATGCATTTTTTTATTAAAAAAAAAGCACAAAACACCAAAAACGACATTATCAACTTCAAACAACTAAAAATAATCACTAAAAAACACACAATTGATCAAACATTTAGAATGTAAGCACTCGACAAAACGAAAAACCTTCATTCTCAACCGCTTCGGAAACCTAGGGTTTCAGTAAATTTGAAAAGGAGAGATAAAAACCTGGAATCTCTTGAGATTAACTTTGCTTCTTCATTTAGAACTAGATTGAGGTTTATAATGTCGTTAATGGTGAGAATCAGGCTCGAAATCGCTACGAAATACTTTAGAACTGCTTCGAACCGCTTCGGAAACTGTAAAACACTAAAAAGTGAGTGAGAGAGAAATGGCGAGAGAAGAGAAGACGAAGAAGTTTATAAAAAGCGCGTCTCCTAAACGCTCCATGTCGCGCGTTTCGTTTTTTTACAGTTTTTTTTTAAAAAATAAGAAACAATCTCAACCGTACGTGTGATACGGTCGAACGACCAGGGGACTTTCGCATTTCTCACACACGCGGGCATTCGCACGCGACTCTTTTTCATTTTATTTTAGGAGGACCGGGTGAGAATGCTCGACTTATACGAGAATATGAATCAATCTTGTCGTTCCCTCTAAAATATATGATCTAGATTAGATTTTTATTAAAGACGGTAAAAAAATGCCACAAGCATATTTTTTCTCGAATTATTCGTGTATTTTTCAAAAGAACCATTTATGGGGTACACACGTAGCCTGTGCATCGATTTCGCCTTGACAGTGCATCAAAACTAATTCTACGTACATCAAAATAAAGTTTGTATATCGAGTTTTTGATGCACATTGTGCATCAATTTTAAACTTTTAAAAAAAAAAGTTAACCTTATTTATTTGTATAAATAGAATAGTTGGCTAGTTTTTGATGCACATATCGTGAGTTATGATGCATATGCAAAATAAGATACACTTTCTGGTTGTTTTGATGCACATTCTATTAGTTTTGATGCAACATGCATAAATATTAAATAAGACACTTTTTTGCATCTATTTCGCCTTATATGTGCATCAATTTTGCACATTGTTACACAAACAAACAAGATACAATTTTTAGTTATTTTGATGCACATACACATGTTTTGATGCACATACGACTAATTTTAATGCACAAATATATATTTATGCACACGATTTTGATGCTCATTCGACCATTTTTATGCATATTCTACCAGTTTTGATGCACAAAGAAACAATTTTGACTCACGAAAACCCAGTGTTGATCCACAACTTGTGCGAGCTCCCTATATCTGTTTGATCTTAGAAAATACGCAAATAATTCACCAAAAGTTTGGCCGTTCAACCCCCCTCCATTTAGAGAAATGATATGCGTATTTGATTTCTTTCTATTCAATGACTCTTATCCTTTCTCATTTTGCATGCGAGCACCTTTCGCACTTGAACTCTGCTTATTATTTTATATATTATAAATATTTTTTTATAAATTAGATAACACGTTTTAATACCTCTAAATTTTCACTTTTTTAGTTGTTACCCTAAAAAACCTATTCAAGTTAACATCCCCAAACTCTTATTTAATAGTTTGGTTTATGTCTTAAATTATGATTTTTTGTAAGAATTATAAAAAATCGTTTTTTTCTTAAAAATATGTTTTGTATCTTATTAATTTAAAACACGATTATAATTTCAAAACTATTAATATAAATAAAAAATACACTATAAAAATAATAAAATAAATAAATTAGATTTATCAAGTAGGTTTATATTATAAAATCCAAATTTGTCAAGTTAAAAGTCAACATATTTCAATATTTATATTCAAATAATATGTTATATAATTTAAAATTTTCAAGTAAATTTTATGTAGTAAATTTGACAATTTCATCATATCAAATCAAAATTTTCATATATATATATATATGTGTGTGTGTGTGTGTTGCTATAATATATTAATTTTCACTACTTGAATAGTAATAACAAAATTTACTCTATAAAAGTATTAAAATAAATATTTAGAATAAATATATTATATAACTTGTATTTGTCAAGTAGAATTTTATGTTATATTATTTAATTGTTAAGTATTTTTTATTTACAATTTTAAATATTTTTATAAATAATATGTTTTGAATTTATCTTAATAGTTTCAAAATTATATTTGGTTTTCAATTAATAAAATATTAAATAATTATTTACTAAAAAACAATTTTTCTTATAATTCTAATGAAAATTATAAGTTAGGCACAAACCAAACTAATTCAAAAGTTCAAGGATATTATCTTAAATATTTTTTAGGGCACCAACCTAAAAAACTAAAAATTTCGGAGATATCAAACTAAAATTTCCATAAAGTGAGTTTTTAAGGCATCTTTTTAAGAAGAAGAGAAACTCTTCGGATAGAAAAAATATTTACAAAGTTTCAAATGTCATCTATAACTAATAACTATATATTAAAGTTTTACCTTTTCGAGTTACCAGAACGATTCTGGCTCCGCCTCATATTTACAAAATTAATTTTTATTTCTACTATTTTAAAATTTTCCTATTAAATTATTCTTTAACAATATAAATCTACCTTTAACATCAAATAAATATCTCGGGCATGGTTCCGGTGAGGATCACCCTTGTGGTAAGGACTAGACTTAAAATGAGGACTACTTTCAAGCATTGGATTTACTCCATTACTATGTATTTAATGGTCAAGATTTTTTTTCAAATTATTATTTATTTATATTTTTTTTACTATGTATTTAATGTAACACCCCGTCTTTCCACAGGGCGCTACTTAGTAGTAGACCATACCAGGTACTACTTAGGTGGATTAACAACAACAATTTAGGATCTTACAACGCGGGCATGACGAGAAAAAAAGTAAAACATCCAACTTTCAGATTTATAAAACTGGAAAATAAAACATGTTTGAATGCCTGAATGCATAAACAAAACCACCAAGTAACCCTTCCCGAATTTTTCTCAAAATAATCCAAACAACACTAAAAAATGACAATTGAAATAATTCAACATAACTAATAACAATAATAGATCCTCCCGAAGTACACCCGAAAAACCCAAACTAAGGACCCGTGCGTCAACGATCCACTCCACCATCTGGCCAAGGCTCCTACAAGGTTTCCTGTAACATACCTATAACTGGAAAAATAATCCCCGAAGGGTCAACTACCAGTCTACCAAGCTAGATAGTATGCGGAAATTATAAGACATTTAAAAACTATTTTCTATAGTCAGCAACCAGAATCCACAATCGCAACCACAACTCTAAAGGCCAATACCTAAATTAGACGGTCAGTCACACATAAGCCAAACACACATACACACAATCGCGCAATTAAAACAACATAACTCATTCTCCATCTCGTCTTCCAATCCACAGTGCAGAGGCAGGCCCTCCCACTCTTCACATCCTTCTTCCTTCTAACTCCGGCTAAGCCTCCACTGGAGCACTTGCCAAAATACACAGATAGCATTTCTTTTGAAGGGGCACGGTTTCTCAGTCACATGGAACATACATAGGCAACCCTTCCTCTCCATCAACTACGATGCCCGTGCCGGAACGGTACCAACACAGAAAATGTTCAAAAACATTGGACGATAAAACACATTTAAAACCAACTTTTCACACATCATCACAAGCAATTCCTAACAGTTCAAAAAAAATTTCAGGACTAGTTCCCAAAACCAATCCTACAATCACGGCATAAAATCTAACAAGACATAATAGAACCGAGCAAGTCGAAAACGACTTACCTCAAAGAAGAATCCCTCAGAGTGACTAACACGGAAAATAAGAGCTTGAGCAGAATACTATTATAACCAATTCAACACCACTTAAAATAATTAATTGCGATCAACCAACAATAATAAATTAAACTAATATCTAACTAACTAATACCATAAGAACAAAACTAAAGTCTACTGAATCTAATTTACACATCCTACAAACCGAACCCACCCACTAAAAAAACTATTATACAACCTTTTAACGATTTGTACTAATGCAAGCAAAACATATTAAAATCAATTTCAAAACAATTTAAACCCATTTTGATCGGTTGCAACGGCAAACAACCAATTCAACTTATACACATCGGACAACCCCCAGATGCAAAAATTACGATCCAAAAACAATCAGTTAGTATATACTCCCCAAACAACCTCCCCAGATGCAAACCGTGGCCGCTCCACCCCTGTCCCGACCGGAACGGAAGTTTAACAAAGGAAAACAGGGTATCGGTTCTTACCTGAATCACCAACGAAGAAGGGTTAACTCGAAGCCGGCAAAACGAGATCGACCGAAACCAGATTCCAGAGAGCACGACAAGGACGGCAATCGAAGGCGACGACTGGCGTTAATCCGATTGGCGGAACGAGACGAGAATTGCCGCAGCTCACGAACGGTAGGAAGGTGCGGCTTGTTGACGACCAGAGAAGACGACGCGGTCTTGCGGTCCTAGTGTATCGGGGTTGATGACTTCTTTTGGAAGGAGATGGAAAACGATTGGCGGCGGAAAAAAACAAGTCTTGGTTTTCTTTTCTTTTAAGAGGAAGAAGACTTAAAACTTCGGGAGTGTTGGGTTTAAGTAGTTAGACAAAAATCTGATTAGGTTGAAGATAATAAAAAGTAATTTTAGTAGATGATAAAGAAATAAGTCTGCTTAAAAAATATAGGATATGTTAGGCGAGATCTCACTATACTTATCTAGTAGATATAAACGGATTATTAATAACGGATAAAGATTAAAACTACTCTCCTCTCCGATGTTACTTGCGGTTGAAGACACCTTAATTACTTTTAATTCAAGAAACTCATTTTCGCGAGCCAAAAGTAGAAACGGAACAGAGTATTACATATTACCCCCTTAAGAAAGTTTCATCCTGAAACTTAAGAAAGAACGATCAGAAAAAAAAAACGAAATGCAAACACAGTATTGGAATTCCTCCGAGGTCTTACAAATATCTCCCCCTAATAAATGTTCATCTCCGAAACTTCTGTTGCTATCTATACAAACCTATAACAAAACTTGAGGTTTGACATCCACTCCCCCTTAAAGTGGTTCGTCCTCGAACCAAGATTGCAACAAAGGAACTAACACGTATAACACATTAATACAACCAGGATAATTAACACTCAAGACATATGTCACACAAACAAACAAACAAACAAACAAACAAACAAACAAACAATGCAAATAGACTATCACACCCATATTCGATTATTGTCTCTAACCTCTCACTAATCGCTACTATATACAATTACTATCTAAACATGTTTTCCTTCCCTTAGCTTTCTTGTCTTCTTAGTCTTAACTTTCACGAATAGCATGGTTTCTTAGCCAGAATTCAACATACTTAATGTACTAATCCTCTTCTCGATTCCTTAAGAAGTGCCTCGTGGATAAATTGTGCCCAAGGCCCCTATTGAGCCCTTCACCTCCTGACATCTTGACTCCGTGAGTTGGTGACACTCACAACTATACATGTGCACATATCTTGGACTCTAATGGCCATCGTTTATTGTCCGCGTAGGTCTTCTGGCAACTCTGCACTAGCTAACATGCGCTCTCGAATCCAGACGTGCTAACTGTTACTATAAGAAACTCCATTGGTTCCAATTGATCTAACCAGTTGCTCCTAAACCAGCACGCAACGGTATCCCCTCTAGCGTCTAAATCATCTTCACATATTGGCCCACTAAATGCGACTAGTAAGCACTTGTGAAGTGTAGGCTCGACCCATTGCATCATGCCCTTACTACCAAAATCTAACCATGAATCTCTGTCTTTAACGGTTACCATCATCTTGTGCACTCCAGGTCGTCATTGTGGTTCTCAAACCCCGCATGTCTCTTATCGCTAGTAAACTATCTCCGCCTATGAAGACCGATTTTCTCTCTTACTTGAGTTATTCATAGTACCCTTGAACTGCATTCCGATCTCTTACTACACAACACACTTCAACTATCACCCTTGCAATTCCTTCTTTTCATTAATCTCTTTCCTGGATATCACTAAACTTCCAAGTCATGATCTTCGAATAGCTTGAGCCATCCTAGCATCTTATGCTTCAAATTTTTCTTATGAAGGCGTTCTTTAGTTGGTGTTGTTTGTCTATCCAAACTTAGTATATACCAAATTTAGTCGTGTCCAATCCCTTCGGTTTGGTCACTCGTTCCTTATCTTGATTTCTCTTGCATGGCTCACATAACTTTCTCTCCAAATACATAGGCAGATACTCAACCTTTTGACACACCTCTTATGGCTTTAAGGCGTTATTAAAATTTGCATATCTCTCACAATCTTGTGATATAGACGGTTCGAGTATACAAGTCATCCTACTCTTCAACTAGTCACAACTCTTTTGGTAACCTATCTTCCAAGCGATTTCCTCAATTACACTTAATTTGGTCACTGGTGGTTTAGACTAGAAGTCTTCCTTATACCCTACCAAAAGAAAGTTTGATTTTAAATCCATACGTTTTGTGACTCATTCTTGTTTCAAAAGGTACTTCTAACATGTTATAACATTGATTCTCTCTAGAATAATCCTTATTTTTTCATTTTGAGTCGCCTGTTCACAACATGCTCCTCGTTTATCCGAAAACATATTCCATGATCCGTACACATCATTGGTATTTTTTTTTATCATAAATGCAATCTTCGAGAGGAAAGCACGCCCTTCTAGGTCCGATAGTAGACAGAGATATTATTGATAAAGGCCCCTACATTCGGTCCAGTTAGCCGGTAGAGGTCCTTGCCCAACAACTTCGCACACCCTACTGGACATTGGTGAACTTCACAATGTTCTTTACATCGTTCACATTGCTCATATCACATGTAGTTATGTTTTGGACATCCTCCTCTTAAGTCCTCAGTTGAAACTAACTCATCCTTTAACCAAATCTAGAGAATGGTCAAACTTCATTATGGTCAATCCACCCGAGCCATGTTTCATGACAACATGTTCTTAATCCTAACGTCAAGTTCAACTTCTTGCGAACCCAATTGAACCTCTCGCGGAAGTGGACTCGGTGCATTAACTCTTCTATAACTCCTTTACTACAGTATTCAATTCCAACGTCACAATTTGGTATAGGCACTGCGAAACCGACTTGAGTAGTCCAATCCATGACTCAAAGTAACTAACAAGATCTACTTCTCATTGGATTTGTAGTCGTGATAACTTCCCATGAAAACATCTTCAAATGCTCACATGACTTAGATATCCAGAACTTGCATCCACTACTTGACTTGCGATGAACTTGTCTCGACTAACCAATACAATCCACACTCAACAACCTATCTAACCTCTCCTTCTGTCGATGATCATATCTTTAGCTTCCATTGGAATGATCCATTCTTACCATCATGCTTGTATTCTTGTTAGTACCCAAAAAGGCCTATATCCTTCATTGTTCTATCCATTAATAAATCTCTTCATTGCTCGACCCTTACGCCTCCTTTGATTATGTTACTAATCAAAACTTCTTTTCGAGAACTAGACATTGTGAATTTTTCTTTCTTTGCAAAAATACTCGCTAAGATTTGGTGAACCCATAACAATAATAGAGTCTACACATATGTTCAACTTGAACTAGATCCAAGTCATGCCTTCACTCTTTATTAAACTAACTCATAAATCTAAGCATCTCAAAGAATCAATGAGGTGAGTTCCAAACTACGTGTTTTCATGCCATGTTCTTTCTCAATTGCTTTTCCAATCATCGAATTTGGGTTTAGTTGTCGACTTGTCGTGACTATTTTTGCCTTAACTCAGGCTTTCTTTACCTTATAGTGCAATACTAAGGTTATTACTTTCTCGTGAATCATTTGTAAACCTTCCGTATTACCTAGCTCTAACTCCATCGTCCATCAATATCTTACTAAATATGCATGTTTTTCGTGTGGTATTGCCAAATCTTCCTCTTCTCAAGCAAGCATGAACCATGGTATTCTTTAACTAAAGGTACCTATGAAATGCTCTTGTTTCGTTTCTCGACATTTTACCAAAGATGATTTCCATGAGAATTCTTGCTCTAGTCTTCTTTGATCCTTCATTCCCTACCTCCACTCTACTTAATCTCACAACCTCCAATATGGTAGTTACCCTTCATGTTGTCTCACACACATTTTTCAGTGTGGTCCGCATGGATCCACAATGCATGGACTTACCTTGTAAACAAGTTCATCTCGTCTTACCACTCACTTCTTATATGATCAAACTTTGTATTAGTGAGATCAATTGTGAGTAACTACATTCCCTTATTGTCCTCTCTTTTGAGCTCCATGCTAATCTTCTTATGTCGGGTGTCCAACTCTTTCTAAAACGAGCAACATTCTTTTTCTGTTTAACCGACGTTTCTAGTTGGAGTTCGACCACTTCCAATCTAATAACTTTGATGCTAAGGTATATTTGCTCCATTCTCTTCTATGTCAACCACTTTTGCCTCCTCTTGTACTAGATTCAACTACTTAATGACCAGTAATACGAAGCTCTTGGAGACCATACAACCAAACACTTCAATCCTACTCTTGTTGCTTCCTCACACTTTCCTAATTCTAACACTACGAACGGGATTAGCTTTTGTCAAACTTAAAAGTACTAAACTAGCGGAGGTCCTTCGGCTAATGGTGGCGAAGTCGCGACATGTCTCCTACCCCTATATGCAGCATGCCTACCCCGTTTAAAACATTTTGAAAACACCGGTCGGTTTTTTGTTTTAATTTGGACCTCGGGTACACTCGTTGGTCAGTTCCATGTGCCCTATTGTCAACCTCGCTCTGATACCAATTTGTAACACCCCATCTTTCCACAGGGCGCTACTTAGTAGTAGACCTTACCAGGTACTACTTAGGTGGATTAACAACAAAACTTTAGGATCTCACAATGCGGACGCGACGAGAAAGCAAGTAAAACATCCAACTTTCAGATTTATAAAACTGAAAAATAAAACATGTTTGAATGCCCGAATGCATAAACAAAACCACCAAGTAACCCTTCCCGAATTTACCTCAAAATAATCCAAACAACACTAAAAAATGACAATTAAAATAATTCAACATAACTGATAACAATAATAGATCCTCTCGAAGTACACCCGAAAAACCCAAACTAAGGACACGTGCGTCAACGATCCACTCCACCATCTGGCCAAGGCTCCTACATGGTTTCTTTTAACATACCTATAATTGGAAAAATAATCCCCGAAGGGTCAGCTACCAGTCTACCAAGCTAGATAGTATGCGGAAATTATAAGACGTTTTAAAACTATTTTCTATAGTCAGCAACCAGAATCCACAATCGCAACCATAACTCTAAAGGCCAATACCTAAATTAGACGGTCAGTCACACATAAGCCAAACACACATACACACAATGGCGCAATTAAAGCAACATAACTCATTCTCCCTCTCGTCTTCCAATCCACAGTGCAAAGGCAGGCCCTCCCACTCTTCACATCCTTCTTCCTTCTAACCCTGGCTAAGCCCTCCACTGGAGCACTTGCCAAAACACATAGATAGCATTTCTTTTGAAGGGGCACGGTTTCTCAGTCACACAGAACATACATAGGCAACCCTTCCTCTCCATCAGCTACGATGCCCATGCCGAAAACGGTACCAACACAGAGAAAATGTTCGAAAACTTTGGACGATAAAACACATTTAAAACCAACTTTTCACACATCATCACAAGCAATTCCTAACAGTTCAAAAAAATTTTCAGGACTAGTTCCCAAAACCAATCCTACAATCACGGCATAAAATCTAACAAGGCATAATAGAACCGAGCAAGTCGAAAACGACTTACCTCAAAGAAGAATCCCTCAGAGTGACTAACACGGAAAATAAGAGCTTGAGCAGAATACTATTATAACCAATTCAACACCACTTAAAATAATTAATTGCGATCAACCAACAATAATAAATTAAACTAATATCTAACTAACTAATACCATAAGAACAAAACTAAAGTCTACTGAATCTAATTTACACATCCTACAAACCGAACCCACCCACTAAAAAAACTATTATACAACCTTTTAACGATTTGTACTAATGCAAGCAAAACATATTAAAATCAATTTCAAAACAATTTAAACCCATTTTGATCGGTTGCAACGGCAAACAACCAATTCAACTTATACACATCGGACAACCCCCAGATGCAAAAATTACGATCCAAAAACAATCAGTTAGTATATACTCCCCAAACAACCTCCCCAGATGCAAACCGTGGCCGCTCCACCCCTGTCCCGACCGGAACGGAAGTTTAACAAAGGAAAACAGGGTATCGGTTCTTACCTGAATCACCAACGAAGAAGGGTTAACTCGAAGCCGGCAAAACGAGATCGACCGAAACCAGATTCCAGAGAGCACGACAAGGACGGCAATCGAAGGCGACGACTGGCGTTAATCCGATTGGCGGAACGAGACGAGAATTGCCGCAGCTCACGAACGGTAGGAAGGTGCGGCTTGTTGACGACCGGAGAAGACGACGCGTTCTTGCAGTTCTAGTGTATCGGGGTTGATGACTTCTTTTGGAAGGAGATGGAAAACGATTGGCGGCGGAAAAAAACAAGTCTTGGTTTTCTTTTCTTTTAAGAGGAAGAAGACTTAAAAGTTCGGGAGTGTTAGGTTTAAGTAGTTAGACAAAAATCTGATTAAGTTGAAGATAATAAAAAGTAATTTTAGTAGATGATAAAGAAATAATTCTGCTTTAAAAAATTAGGATATGTTAGGTGAGATCTCACTATACTTATCTAGTAGATATAAACGGATTATTAATAGCGGATAA
Organism: Fallopia convolvulus; assembly: GCA_964016875.1. NCBI lineage: Eukaryota > Viridiplantae > Streptophyta > Magnoliopsida > Caryophyllales > Polygonaceae > Fallopia > Fallopia convolvulus. Next base: position 59,127,142 of record OZ024720.1, on the reverse strand, counting down.
AGATTAAAACTACTCTCCTCTCCGATGTTACTTGCAGTTGAAGAAACCTCAATTACTTTTAATTCAAGAAACTCATTTTCGCGAGCCAAAAGTAGAAACGGAACAGAGTATTACATCATAGATAAAAAAAATGAACTCTTAGAATATAAAAATTGAACTCATACAATATAGAAAGTTAAACTCCTAACATAAAAAATTGAACTTCTAACGTTTAAAAATGAACTCGTAGTATATAAACTTATGATCGAAACACATAAAAATGAACTTATGATCGAATGCACTCGTACAATATAAAAATTGAACTCATACAATATTGAAAATTGAACTCCTAACATAAAAAATTGAACTTCTAGTGTATAAAAATGAACTCGTAATATATAAGAATTGAATTTCCACATTTAGCATTTTTAAGGCTTTTGTAAACAGAAAACAATACATAAAAAGAATACAAAAATAAAAAATCATGACCATCCAATATATAGTAGTGAGGTAAATCTAGTGGTTGAGATTAGTCCTCATTTTAAGCAAAAGGTCTTACCACAAGAGTGATGCTCACTTGAACCAAAATGTTGGATCGTAAACCGTTAGCAAAGAGCTTGGGAACTGGCTGTTAAGCTGTTCCCAAGGCATCGGAAGTAAATTAAGCGCAAGTATTAAAAGCAGTAAAGAACGCAGTTCCCTTATAGAGGAACCCCACTACAACCAACTAGTTGTGTGGGTAAACCTATACCTCCGCTTGGAGGATTTTGAATGACTTACTTATATTGATTGCTTTGTTCCTTAGTTACAACAGCCGGATTCACACTTCTCTGTTCCTACGAGTTCTACCTAACTCTAGCAACACTAGTGAATCCTCTCAACTGAGTTCCTAAGCTCACAACAACAAAATACAAGTAACTCAAACCTTACATCGACTTCTCAGTTCCCTTTCCCTTGGGAACTTCGGCTTCTCCGTCGTCGAGATCACACACTCGCCGCCGGAGACTCTTCTTTTTCTCTCTCTTTTCTCCGGTGTGGGTGTTTGTGTGTTCTGGGAGAAGTGCTCAATCCGAATACTATTCATTTGGCTTTATAGACCAGGTGTGCTTGGGCAATCGTGTCTTTCATTTGTGTCCAAAATGCCCTTTGCTTGATGCCCAAGTTGTACATTCTTCACATGTGACTTTGATTTGAATTGGGTTAACTTCTTGAATCAATCGGGCCGTTGGATCATTCGTGACAGTCTGATCCTCAGACTGTTCCTTCGGACTGTCCAAGACAGAATCCCGCGATCTGCGCTGAACGTTCGTTGTCCTCACATGTGAGTTCCCATTTCATGGGAACTGTCTTCTTCAGAGTTCCCTTGATGGGAACTCTCTTAATCGTCCAAGAGCTTGGAATCAAAGTAACTTAGAAAACCAAAGTTGCAACTTGTTCCGTTCTCCACAAATAACCCTAAAAAACGTCTCTCTCAAAGCCCCCTCTGAAAATAAAAACCTAGAGATCCTTATATAGTGGTAAAAATAAATCTATAAGGAAACTAAAATCTATCTTAAAAAGGCCCATAAATAAAACATTTACTAAACCAAACTTAAGGCGCAAGTAATAATTCCGTAACACACGGAATGGGTCGTCACCGACCATATGTGGGTCGTCACCGACCCCTGGCTGCACTTGATCACTTCATTTCTTGCTCAAAACTTGCTCCAATGCTTGGCTTTCCTTCAATGTTCCTTCTTCAATCACTCTTGGCCTTCTAAGATGTCCTTTAGCTCCTTCTTTAAGCACTTTTGATCTTGAAATCTTCACTCTTAAATCATCAAACCTTCAAATGCACCGACTCTTGCTCTTCTATCAACATCACCACCAAACAACTTCTAACACCACCTCCTAGAAAGCTTGAAAAACCGAGATATCTCCTCTTCAACGCTTCAAATTCCTACAAAAACAATAAACACACACAAACGACTCCAACTCTCTAAAGAGGGTCGGAGTTACACACAAAACAAACATAGTTGACCTAGAATGACTCAATTTAGCTAGGAAACTACCCTTAAAAACTAACTAAAAAGTGCGACATCAAAATACCCCATACTTAGACTTGCTTGTCCTCAAGCAATCACTTAATACATATCAAGACCAATAAACAAAACTCAAGAATCACCTTATAGAAAAAAATAAGCACAAGTAGAATAGTGAGCAAACAACTTCCACATCCTAGCATACATGAATATTCCAAGCAATCACAATCCAACCTCACCAAAGAATGTATTTCACTCAACTCTCAAAGTGTTTAGGGTATAATAATGATCACTCGACTCAAATTCCAAGCACAAAACCGCATAGTTAATGGAACTTATATAAACAAACTCTCCACCGAAGAAGTCAAAACAAGTCAAATCATCAAATGAACTCGTGTGCCTCAATAAAAACTTCAAAGAAGTCTCTATTCGGCCGGGTTGTAATGGGGCTCAGTAAAAACAAAGGGTGTGGGAATAATTTGGCCTTGTGGTGCTAACTAATCCGGGAATCAAAACTCCTAGACTATACATCACTTACCCAACATTCTTTCCTCTTCTTTAATCACCAAACACTTTAAAACTTTACAATGTACTACCCTTTTCACCTATCATCATTATCTTCCTTCTATTCTTTTGAAGGTTTTGGACTCTTGCACTTATTATATGGAACTTCTCTTTCTTTTTCTTTTTTTTCTTTTTTTCTTTTTTTTTCGTGGGGTGGTCGGCACCGACCTTCATTGGGTTGGCACTGAGCTACATATATGCATTTTTGAGCCCGAAAACACTTCATTCCTTTTGATTCTCAAAGACAACACTTTTTATCTACCTTCCATAATCACTTTGTTCTCACCCATTCAAATCATAACAATTTTCAACAACTTCTTCTAAGTCCTAATTCCCGGATCAAAGAGGTCAAGCTTATCATGGCTAGGGAATTTTTGTGGAGCTAGAAATAGGCTTTAAGCTCAAAATAAGGGCTACAAAAAGAGGGATCATGTATAGGTAGGAAAAGGAATTATAATAGGCTTATAAAAATGAGTTCAAAATCATTTGATTCAATCAAGTAATGATCATATCTCCATTGGTCTCAAGTTTAAAATAACCATGCCATTATCAATTGGTATATTTGTACTTGGAAGAGTATTTTCACACATGAAAGAGAAAGGAGTAAAAATGTACATCCTTTATAGGCCAAAGATATCTCACTTAGGTTCACATTTTGTTGGATTGCTTTTACTTAGAAATATGCATGCTCAGTTTTCATTATAAGCTCAAAACTCAAAAAGCAAGATCATAGTTTAGGTGATTCTTAAAGCATGTCATTGGTTTTACATGATAATGCAAGCAATTTCCATCTTAGAACATCTAAGGAATAGGGCATTTATCCGTCTAAAATCTAAAAGAAAAAGACTCAAAAAACAACTAAACACATATTAACACAAAACAACACATGACTTAAACAAATAAAGACTCAAACAAGTAATCTCCCAAACCACCCCATACTTAAACATCAATGTCCCCATTGATTAAGAAAGTAAAGAGAAAGGAAAGAGAACTTACTTGGACACAACTTGAAGTGTTGACAAAGGAGGATAATCATTCTTGCGGAGGTTGAGGAGGTGGTGGAGCTTGGTAAAGGTATTGCCCCAACCAATGGTTAAAATCTTCTTGAGCTTCCCATCTTTCAACATCCTCCTTATGGTCTTCATAATACTCAATGCGGAAGTCATGGAGCTCTTGTTGGTGGTTGACGAATTGGTTGTGGTGGTGGTTGAGTGCTCCATAAAGATGGTGTTGGTGAAGCATAAGAGCATCCATTTTTGCCGAAAGAAGAGAGATGTCGGGATTTCCTCCCGAACTTGAACCGGTATGGTACGTGCCTTGTCCTTGAAAGTGTGAGCCACCGGACCCATCAAAGCTATATGGATGTGAATAGTAAGGGACCATGTCGGACTGCGGTCCCATTGTGTAGTCCATCGGGTCGACACCAGCCTGGTTATTGTAATTGCTGTCCACTGGTGGGTCGACACCGACCCCTTGATGGTCGTAGCCGAGCGGTTGTTGGTCGTCACCGACCCTCTGGTGGTCGTCACCGACCTCCCCAGCGTGGCCCCTTGGTGAGTCCGACTCGGAAGATGCTTCTCTTGGTCGTGGGTTGGGTATGGCTCTTCGGAATCTGCTGGGTTGGCGTCTAATCTTCTCATCGTCCTGGAATTTGGCTCTCAAAGGGTAAGGAGCGGGGGTCCAAACATCATACCAATTAAGGAGATAGAAAAGCTCAAGATTCTCCTCGGTGAGCTCCACATCATGAGTCTCATTCTTGCTAATATAGAACTTGTTGATGAAACCGGTAGAAGACTGAGCAATCACCTTAGTATTCAAGAAGTACTTTACGTCCATAGCAATGACCGGTCTTGAAGAGTAAGCGGAAAGGTTGACCTTTAAAGCCTTTGAAAGGATAGCCACAAGCCACCCAAAGTAGGTAGTAGTGTGAGTCTTTTGGCTTTGGTGGTTGATGACGGCCGTAGCAAACTCGAATCCCAAGTTCATGTGAATGGTTGGATCGTAGAGCATGGTGGATAAGCATGCAATTTCTTGCTTGTGTGGGCAGGAGAGCTCATATCTTGGCCAAATGGTGGAGCCCAAGATGCGAAGGATAATCCGGAAAACCGGATTTGCAATGAATTGCCGGGAAGGTGGTTGGTGGGATACTCCTCTTTACCGATGAGATATTGCCACAATTCCTTGGCGGGGAAGTCCGTTTGTTTGTATGATCCGGGCGGTGCACGGAAACCCAAAAGCTTGTTGAATTTCTTTATGTTCATCTCGTGCTCTTGATTACCAAGTTGGAAAGTGACCTTGGAGCGGTTGAAATCGTTTTCATTCCGGTACAAGCGGAAATTAGACATAAATTCACATGTGAGCGCCACATAATGCTCCTCGATAGGATGTAGAATGAGGTGTTGAGCCCCAATCCACGAGAAGGCCTCGAGAACCTCTCTATGAACACCGATCTTGTTGGCCCCGACCCGTTGATAAGCTCTTACACTTACATCGCCACCCCACATCTCAAGAAACCGGGCTTTTTGATCTTCCGAGTAAACCACCACCGTATCCACTTTTTGCTTGTTCTTCTTTTGCTTTTTGGATTGGTGACTAGAGGATGAAGCCATTGTCCAAAGATGAGCAAAAATAGAGGAATGAAAGTAGAAGGGGGTCGTCTACGAGCACTAAAGTAGTTCCAAAAATTGAAAAATCGTGGTGGGGGTGAAATTTTCGGTTTTTGTTGAATGATTTGGAGAGTTTATGTAGCACAAGGAAGAATTTTTGTAGATTTGGGACGGGGATGAAGGATTCGTGATGTGTGAGAGGCAAAGAGAGTGGGAGGAGCTATGGAGTTTTGAGAAGGGAGAGAGAGGTCGGCGTGGGGGAGAAAGAGAGGGGAGGGTTTAGGGTTTAAAAGAGGTAAAAGTTGAGGGACTTACCTACAATTTCCAATTTTGTGAAATTTTTTACCATATTTGCTTGGAAGGGGTCGGTGACGACCCATACTAGGTCGGTTACGACCATTGCTTCTTCTCTTTTGCTTGGGTATTTCGGCCCCCTCGTCCTCTCCCGCCGTTCTCGTCTTCCTACAAAAAGTTAGTGGAGAACCAAGACAAGAAAACTAGCTATTCTATACTAAGAAAAACAAACGAAACTAAACTAAAAAAAAACAAAAAAAAAACAAAGCGGGTTGCCTCCCGAAAGCGCTTAAATTTACGTCTTTAGCTAGACGAGAAGTACCTCAACTTAGTCCGAGGATGAGAGAGCCCATGTGGCTCGGATTTCCTCATCGGGTTCGGCCCATGCATAGTATTTCTTCAATCGATGCCCATTGACCTTAAAAATCCCTCCATTTTCATCTAAGAGTTCGACCGCTCCATGTGGGTAGATGTGATGAACAACGAATGGTCCACTCCATCGAGATCGTAATTTTCCGGGAAAAAGTCGAAGTCTTGAGTTGAAAAGGAGTACTTGATCACCATTGTTGAAGGTCTTCGGGATGAGCTTCTTATCATGCCACTTCTTGGTTCATTCTTTATAAATCTTGGCATTTTCACATGCTTTGAACCGTAACTCTTCCAATTCTTGCAAGTCTATAAATCTTTTTGCTCCGGCCGCGTCAAGATCCATGTTGAGCTCTTTGAGAGCCCATAGAGCTTTGTGTTCGAGCTCGACGGGCAAATGACATGACTTTCCATACACAAGATTGTAATGAGTAGTGCGGAGTGGAGTCTTGTAGGCGGTGCGGTATGCTCAAAGTGCATCATCTAACTTGGAAGCCCAATCCTTCCTTGAGCGGGAAACCGTCTTCTCCAAGATATTTTTAATTTTCCGGTTGGAGATCTCCACTTGACCATTAGTTTGGGGATGGTAGGGAGTTGTCACCCTGTGAAGGACCCCATACTTAGTCAAAAGTGCTTCAAAACTCCGCTCAATGAAGTGAGAACCGCCATCACTAATAAGGGCTCGGGGAACACCAAAACGGGGAAAAATGTTGGACTTCATAAACTTGGCCACAACTCGTGCATCATTAGTTCTCGTGGCTATGGCTTCAACCCATTTAGATACGTAGTCAACCGCTACGAAGATGTACTTGTAGAGACCCGAAGAGGGGAAGGGTCCCATGAAATCAATTCCCCATACATCAAAAGGATCAACTTCTAGTATTCCTGTGAGTGGGTTCTCATTCCTCCATGTGATATTTCCCGCACGCTGACACTCATCACAAGCCGTGATATAGGCATGAACATCCTTGAAGAGGGTAGGCCAGTAGAATCCGCTTTGAAGAATTTTTGCGGTGGTCTTGTATCCCTTGGCATGGCCACCCGTTTGAAGAGTGTGACAATGTCGGATTACTCCCTCTATCTCATCGTCCGGCACACAACGCCTAAAGATATGATCACTTCCTTGCTTGAAAAGGTAGGGATCGTCCCAATAGTATTGCTTGGCGTCGTGGAGGAACTTCTTTCTAGCTTGGGAAGTTAATCTATCGGGAATAATGCCTCCTATAACATAGTTAGCAAAATCCGCAAACCAAGGGGTTTTTGCCCCTCGAATAGCATATATAGAATGGAAAGAGAGCATGGGGGAAGAAGAATGAAGAATAGTAGTAAGCACCGAAGAAGAGTGAGAAGAATGACCTAGATTGGTCGTGGTGGGGGTCGGTGCCGTGCTCTCCAGCTCGATGTCAGCCAAAATCTGCATATGGGGGGTCGTCTCCGACCCAGCAATGGTCGTCTCCGACCCAGAAATGGTCGTCTCCGACCCAGAAATGGTCGTCTCCGACCCAACATGTGTTGTTTTGATCCGTAAGACTTCATTGCTCAATAATGTTTCGTCCGGGCGAGAGTCATTGATGGGTATTGTATCTCCAGACTCCTTAATGTGTTCCATGGGCATCCGAGAAAGGTGATCCGCCATAAGATTTTCCGCTCCTTTCTTATCCCGTATTTCAAGGTCAAATTCTTGCAATAGAAGCATCCATCAGAGCAATCTCGGTTTGGCGTCCTTCTTATCCATAAGATAACGGATAGCGGCATGGTCAGTGTAGACGATTACCTTGGAACCCACCAAGTATGACCGAAACTTCTCAAAGGCAAACACAATGGCTAGGAATTCCTTCTCTGTGGTCGTGTATTTGCTTTGGACCTCATCTAGCGTTTTACTCGCATAATAGATAGCATGAAGCTTCTTCTCTCTTCTTTGCCCAAGGACTGCGCCCACGGCGTAGTCGCTAGCGTCACACATGATCTCGAAGGGAATAGTCCAATCCGGAGGTTGCATAATAGGAGCCGATACAAGTGCATCCCGGATCCTATGGAAAGCTGCAAGACACTCGGGAGAAAACTCAAACACAACATCCTTCATTAATAGGTTAGTTAACGGTTTGGTAATCTTAGAGAAATCTTGAATGAACCTCCTATAAAACCCGGCATGTCCTAAAAAGCTCCAAACATCTTTCACTGAGGAAGGGGGTGGTAATTTTTCAATTAATTCAATTTTAGCTTTGTCAACCTCAATCCCCCTTTTTGACACAACATGACCTAGAACAATTCCTTCTTGCACCATAAAGTGACATTTCTCCCAATTAAGTACTAGGTTAGTTTCCTCACATCTCCTAAGTACTCTAGCAAGATTGGCAAGGCAAGAGTCAAAAATGGTACCGTAAACCGAGAAATCATCCATAAATACCTCCACAATGTCTTCAATCATGTCGGAGAAGATAGCCATCATACACCGTTGAAAGGTGGTTGGGGCATTGCAAAGACCGAAGGGCATCCTCCTATAGGCAAATGTGCCATAAGGACATGTGAAGGTGGTTTTCTCTTGATCATCTGGATGTATCGGAACCTGCCAAAAACCACTATAGCAATCGAGATAACAAAAATAATCATGCAAAGCTAATCTCTCTAGCACTTGGTCAATAAAAGGCAAGGGAAAATGGTCCTTTCTAGTGGCGCTATTTAGCTTTCTATAGTCAATACACATGCGCCAACTAGTTGTAGTCCTAGTGGGAACTAACTCACCTTTTTCATTCTCAACAACGGTAAGACCACTCTTTTTAGGCACAACATGAACAGGGCTTACCCACTTACTATCTGAGATTGGGAAGATGATACCTGCATCGAGCATTCTTAATATCTCCTTTTTTACCACTTCCTTCATGTTCGGATTAAGCCTTCGTTTGTGCTCTATGGATGGCTTGTGTCCTTCCTCAAGAAAAATACGATGCATACACAAAGAAGGTGAGAGGCCACTTAAATCCTCAAGTGAGTATCCAATGGCCTTCCTATGAATCCTAAGAACATTCAACAACTTTCCAACTTCTTCCTCATTAAGGTTAGCATTAATAATCACAGGAAAAGTGGAATTAGGGCCAAGAAACTCATACCTCAAAGACTCGGGAAGAGTCTTAAGCTCTGGAGTAGGTGGTGGTGGTGTAACAATATCTTCAACCTTCTCCATTTTGAAAAACTCTTCAGAGTAAGTAGTATCGTCTGCCTCCAGAAGGGTCGACTCTGACCATAGGGAGGTCGTCACCGAGCCAGAAGCAAGCATAAAATCCGCAGCAACGATCGGAATGGGGGTGGGTGCCGAGCTGGAAGTGGTCGGTGCCGACCTGGGTGTGGTCGGTGCCGAGCTAAATGTGGTTGGTGCCGAGCAATTTGTGATTGGTGCCAACCTTACAGTTTCTTCCTCGGCTTTAACTTCACTCGTATAAGCTCCAAACAAACGTTCGATCGGATCCTCACAGTCAATGTAGTCCGAGCGAGTGTACAACATCTTCACTTCCATAGCTTCATCGGTTTCCTTCATCGTTGGATTGAACCAGAACTCAACCACTTCATTGTCGATTTCAAAAGTAAGGAGCCCTTTCTTCACATCAATAATAGCTCCAGCGGTTGCAAGAAAAGGTCGCCCAAGGATGATCGGTACGACAGGGTCTTCCGGCATCTCCATGACAATAAAGTCATTATGCACAAAGAACTTGCCGACTTGAATAGGGAAATCATCAACAACTCCAGTGGGTCTCACACAAGAACCATATGCCATATAGAGCTTCATATTCACCGGAACCAAAGGACCCATGTTGGTTTTGGACCATATAGAGAGCGGTAGAAGACTAGCACTTGCGCCAAGATCACATAAAGCTTTAAAGCGATGGGCACCTATGCCAATAGTAATTGCAAATTTACCCGGATCACCGAGTTTCTCTGGGAGCTCTAAGGATCGCACCTCATCAGTTAGTTCGGACATAGACCGCTTTTTTGACAAGATTTCTTTAAGAAATTTGGTGTAGGCGGGCATCTCATTCAAAGCTTCAGCAAAAGGAATAGTGATGTTAAGACCTTGAAGAACCTGCACAAAACGCTTGAATTTGCCATCCGTGGAATCCTTAGCCTTCTTGGATGGGAAAGGAAGCACCTTTGTTGTTGATGTAGAAGGGACGGAAGGAAGAATTCCAGGAATGAGGTCGGCCACGACCTGAGTGTGGTCAGTGACGACCCTTTCTGTAGTGGGATGATGGTCGGTCACGACCCTAGGTGGGTCGGTGACGACCTCCTCTGAGCTCGGTCGGTCTTCGTTGTCCCCCTTTTTCTTGCTTGTTTCTCGGTCCGGCAGCTTCGTTCCGCTTCTCAGATGGATTGCAGCTGACTATTCGGATTCTCATTAGAATGACCCGGTAATCGCCCTTGTGGTCGTGGAATTTGGGCCGCTAAATCACCAAGTTGAGAATTCACATTTTTCCTCCAAGCTTCAAAGTCACCTAGTTGATTTTGCACTCCTTTTAGATCGGTCCGGACTCCATTCATATCGGTTCGGATGCAATTCATTCCTTCAAGGAGTCCTTGTGACCATGTTGGTGGCTCTTGAAATCCGGGAGGCCTATAAGGCGGGGCTCTCTGCTCTTGTGGTGGTGCTTGAAAACCTTGACCATAGCCATTGTTGTTCCATTGAGAAAAATTGTTGTTGTTTCTCGCTGGATAAGTATTGTTTTGGCCACGGTAGGGTCCTCTCATATAATTTGCCTCCGCATAAGCCTCGGCGGCTCGGACTTGTTCCACATTCGTGCAAGAAGAGGTAGGATGAGCATAGGAACCACATTCTTGGCATGGTTGAGCGGTGGATTTGTAGTGACCTACTTACTTCTTAAGCCGGTTTATCTCATCTTGCATAAATTGAAACCTCACATCTGGATCAATTGGTTCGGCATTAGGATCATAAAGCTTCTTCATTTGAACCCTGGCGGCTTGTTGAGTGCCATACATTGCATCATAGTTGGTGAGTTTGTCCAACAAGGCCCAAGCTTGATCGGGATCCATCTCAATGAATCCGCAGTCGGTGTGAAGGTTGATGCGGTCCTTAGTAGCGGCATTGATCCCCTGAAAGAAGATCTATTGAAGCACATAAGGTGGTTGTCCATGAGTAGGACATTGCCGAAGAAGTTCTTTAAACCGCTCCCAAGTTTCCGCAAAAGTTTCATTGGGAAGTTGATGATAAGAAGTTATGCGTTTTCTTAGCTCTGTAGTCTTAGCTGGTGGAAAGAATTTAGTCAGAAACTGATCATGCAACGCCTTCCATGTACGGATCGACTTGGAGGGTAAACTTTCAAGCCAAGTAAGAGCCTTTCCGGCCAAAGACCATTTGAATGCTTTTAAAAGCACATATTCTAGCGATACGTCATCAGCCGCAATAGTGTCACACAGGTCAGTGAAGTTCTTGATGTGCTCCATGGGGCACTCGGTGGGCTTGCCTTTGAATTGCGACCTCTTGATAAGAGTGATGAAGTGTGACTTGATCTCAAAAGCGTGCTCAATAGCAGGGAGCACAATAGCAGATTCGGGGACTTTGAATTCAGGATGCATATACTGCTTTGCATTACGTGGAATAGCATTGAGTTGTTGTCGAAGAAGAGTAGCAGTGTCTCTTTCTCTCTGTGCAACAACAGTTTGATCATCACGTTCTTTTTGAATACCTTCCATCTGAAGGCGAAGATCAACCATCTGGCGAGCAAGTTCCTCAGCGTTGGCCATTGCTCGTCGTTCTCTTAGCCTGCGTTGAAGGGTTCTCTCAAGTTCGGAATCAAAAGGAAAAAGGTCGACTTCCCTTCGCGAACTAGAGGGCATGCACCTACACACACAACCACAAGAAAATGGATTAGTAAACACAAAAGGGTATGGGCTATTCCCAAACCCTAAAATAACTAGACAAGAAACTAAACTAACTCCCCGGCAACGGTGCCAATTTGTTGAAAGGGTTTCTTGACAACAAATAAATTTATAATCAAGACCCCGCTGAGTACAGGGAGGTCAGGTTCGTCCATGGGAATTAGAAGAATCTATGTCTAGCTACTAATCCTAATAAAAGAAAACAAAACAAAGCAAAACACTCAAACTGACGCTCGGCACCGACCCAAAACAGGTCGTAACCGACCAACAACTCAACACAATCGCAGGAGAAAAACAAGGGAGACAGGTGCTCGGCACCGACCTGACAGTGGTCGTAACCGACCTATCCGGGTAAGAGAAAACTTCGAAAAATCAAATTAAAGAAAATCTAGAGCAAAGGATTCACCACAACAAGTTTATGCATGCAAACATGAATCAAAATCAACCATAAATAATCCCATGAATGACTTTCGTCATGACAAATCAAGTAAGAATCTAAACTTTCATAAAGATCTAGACTTACAACCCTACTTGTTTCTTAAAGGTTTAACTTTCGTTTCAACCAAATATAATCCAAATTCACAACTTAATCTTTCGATTCACTCATAAACATGAACATGCTTTGACTTTCATCAAGGAATTGATAGCAAACAAGAGGATAATAGATAGAGATTAAAAGAGATGGTTCATTCAAATATTCATGCTTTAACATGCACAACTCGTCGGGTTTCACCCCAACCCTAGAAAGTAGACTACTCACGATCCATGAAACAATCAACAATCATAAACGAAAGAGAAGACATAATTCAAATCCAAACAAACTTCAATTAAAAAGAAAACTTACAAACTCAAGCAAACCTCCAAGTCTCTCTTAATCGTCCAAGAGCTTGGAATCAAAGTAACTTAGAAAACCAAAGTTGCAACTTGTTTCGTTCTCCACAAATAACCCTAAAAAACGTCTCTCTCAAAGCCCCCTCTGAAAATAAAAACCTAGAGATCCTTATATAGTGGTAGAAATAAATCTATAAGGAAACTAAAATCTATCTTAAAAAGGCCCATAAATAAAACATTTACTAAACCAAACTTAAGGCGCAAGTAATAAATCCGTAACACACGGAATGGGTCGTCACCGACCATATGTGGGTCGTCACCGACCCCTGGCTGCACTTGATCACTTCATTTCTTGCTCAAAACTTGCTCCAATGCTTGGCTTTCCTTCAATGTTCCTTCTTCAATCACTCTTGGCCTTCTAAGATGTCCTTTAGCTCCTTCTTTAAGCACTTTTGATCTTGAAATCTTCACTCTTAAATCATCAAACCTTCAAATGCACCGACTCGTGTTCTTCTATCAACATCACCACCAAACAACTTCTAACACCACCTCCTAGAAAGCTTGAAAAACTGAGATATCTCCTCTTCAACGCTTCAAATTCCTACAAAAACAATAAACACACACAAACGACTCCAACTCTCTAAAGAGGGTCGGAGTTACACACAAAACAAACATAGTTGACCTAGAATGACTCAATTTAGCTAGGAAACTACCCTTAAAAACTAACTAAAAAGTGCGACATCAAAACTCTTCATCGTGTAAACCTGTGTTCTCTTGATCATTCCTGGGAGTTCCCATTTTATGGGAACTTTCCTCTTCAGAGTTCCCTTGATGGAAACTCTGCATTGTGAGCTTCTGTGGCTTTAGGTCATTCATGGGAGTTCTTGGATGTACCTGCGTTCCTTAGAAATACTTGAACAAACCACATTAGTTCCTCATGGTGTTTGTCATTATCAAAACTCGGAGAATGGCATCGTTGATCCGTTGTTTAGAACCAGAGGTCCCAACAACGTCCCAACAATTTCCCCCTTTTTGATGATGACAAACCCATCACAAAATATGCAGGTAATTCAATGAATGATATGCGAATGAGTTCCTAAGGATGATTCTGGGGAGCCAATTTGATTAAAAACACTTAGATCTTACTTAGCTTTTTATGCAGTTGTTCCCCCTTAGCTTATGCATGTTCTGTGATAACTTAAACTTTTAACTCATCTCGCATTTTTTGTCTTTCCCCCTTTTGACATCATCGAAAACAAGCAATGCAATTTTAAGGAAGAAAAGGAAGACGCATTCAAATTAAAGGCCAATTCATTACTTAAGAAAATATGTACAAGGAAATTGAAGAAACATATTTTGGTGGGAGCAAGTGAGGCTAAGGAAGAAGGAAGGGAAGATCATGGGCTTGGTGGGAACAGGGCATCACAAAGACGTGTCAGGACCTGTGTAAGTTTTTCTTGTCCCCTAGCAACCGTTGCTTGGTCCCTGGCAATCTGATCGAGGGTGTTGGCAATGCGAAGCAAAACTTGAGAGTTCCCTTCTTCACCAGATTCCAGTTGAGCCGATTCCTCTACAGGCTCAGAGTGCCTCATCTTCTGGACCACTGAGATGTCCAATTCCCTTCCAATGGTAACTTCTTCCCTAGAGGCGTCGTAAAGACCCTCTTTTTGTAGAAGCTTCTTGATGAGCCCAGAGTAGGGAAGGGAATGGGATTTGGACTCCATACACTTCTCCATATGCCCTAGTATGATTCTGGGAAGGTTGATGGGCTTCTTGAGGAGGAAGTGATAGAGGATGATGGCATCGGGGATGTTGACTACCAGACGCTTCTCCTGGCGAGGGATCACCATATTTATGATGAATTGATAAGCAAGCTTGGCGACGAGGGACAAATGATGAGTCGAAGGCACTTTAGTGGGAACTCGACCCTCAAATATGGTGTTGTACACCTCGGCGCTGTTGAACTCTCCCCAGAGTTTGTGAGGCAAATCATGAAATCCCTGAACCGGGACCTGAAGTTGAAGGCGGATATTGGACGTGGTGAAGATGAACTCGTCGCCTTCGTGGGAGAGAGTTCCCTGGGTGCCATCGTTGTGGATTACAAAGTTGTTATAGAAACGACGCACCTGTGAGGGATCTACACTCACGGCTTCCTTGCATATATGTTCCCAACCTTGGGCCTTGATCAGGTCCCACAGTTCCCCCAGTCCATTCTCGATGAGCATCTCTTCAGAAACTATGAGGGGGGGAGAAGCTTGCGATTCTCATTGACAGGGAGCTTTTTCAGCGCAGGTCCCTTCCCTTTTCTTGTTGTGCTCTTGGAAGTATTACCCTAGAGACCGTTCTTGGTCCTTTCTGCTGAGGGGGCGCAGCCGCTTCGATCATCAGCACTCGTTCCCTTGGCTGATGGGAACCCTCGGACACCACCATTTGGTGTCCAGGTGTTGGGATCCTAGTGGTCTCCTTTTCAGCTGGAGCCTCTTCTTCTTCTTCTTCGACCTCTTCACTGGAGGTCCCTTCTTCCTCGGAGGAGCTTGAGCTGAAGCCCTCCGCGTCATCCTCAGGATGACTTGTACTTGCCCCAGCACCAACAACCGGTGCTGGGTCCCTTTTCTCTGTGGGCTCTTCAAGAGCCACCTTCTCTTGGGTAATGGTCCCTTGGTCAGTTGTTGCTTCAGTAGGGACCCGGTTGAGCTCGTCCTATATAGCCTTGAGCTAGGCCTCTTCATCTACAGTTCCCATGATGAGAGGAGAAGGGTCCTTGGTTATTTTGCCGATGACGGCGGAGATAGGAAGGTCATCGTCGTCCGAAGTGAGGACGACGACAGTTTTGGAGGGAGAGGGAGAGGGAAGTTTTGTGGTAGTTGGGGATGTTGTGGAAGAGGGAAGAGGGGTGGATGCGGGAACCTGGGGAGTAGGGGTCCCCGAGGCAGGAGTTTGAGGGATAGGCGTGTGCGTGGGTGAGGAAGGAGGGGAAGCAGTTTTGTGGGGTGGAGGTGGAGTTCCCTTCGTGGTGGGAACAGAGGGAGGTGGTGGAGGAGTCTTTTGTTTTGGGGGAAGAGAAGGAGTTTTGTGGGGTGGAGGTGGAGTTCCCTTTGTGGTGGGAACAGAAGGAGGTGGTGGAGGAGTCTTTTGTGTTGGGGGAAGAGGTTTGGGAGGTCCCTCAATGATGGGAAGAGAGAGGGAAGAAGAGGTGAGTTGGCTCTGGGATTGGGAGGTCCCAGAGTCCGGATGGAAGACGAAGGGTGGTTTGGCTATACAGGAACTGTCCTTGGAGCAGTTCAAGTAGTCGTCAATCGTGAAGAGAGATTTCTTTCTGGGCTCCAAGTATGCAGAGGCCTCAGAGTGTTTGCGTTTTTTGGATTGTGAGGGATCTTTGGAGTGTTTGGATTTTTTGGAATGTTTGGATTTTGAGGGGTCTTTGGATGAATGGTGGTGTTTGGATTTTTTGGGCTTCTCGTTTTGAGAAGGACGAGCATCTCCGAAACTGTCAAGAATGATAATGCCGGAGGAGGTGTTGGTGGTTGGAGGAGGAAGAGATTCAGAGGAGGTGGCGGAAGAGGAGGTCCAGGCCAAGGTTTGGTCGGCCGGAGGAGGAGGTGGTAAGAAAGGGCTTACTTGGTTGTAGAGCCCTCCGATGAGGACGTCTTTCATGACTGGATCTGATTCTTTCTCAATCTCGTTTAATTGCGAGACGAAGAGCGTTCTAGGATTTGCAAGAACCCAGGCTTTAATCTGGGCGAAGGTGTGTGTGGAGGCCATTTGAGGGGAATTTTGGGAAGAGAGGAAGTTTGGAGGTTTCTCGAAAAAGAGAGTGAAAGGGATGTGGGGAAGCTGAATGACAGAGGTGGAAGATGGAATAAGATCCCAAAAATGGCAAACTAGGGTTTTAAGGAGAGAAGGGGCGAAGGGTAGAAAGGAAAGTGGGAAAACCTCGATAACCGTTGCCCAATGAACGTGGGGCATCGTTTCAACTTCCGTAGCACGCCTCTTGACACGCATCACGATCTCTAGGGAAGCCCTTTCAAAATTTGAATACTTGTCCCTTAACGCTTCAAAGTTTCTGACACAAGATCCCGCTTCCCAAGTGACAGTTCATCTTCTCAGAGGAGTTAGTGTTCCCTTGCGTGTGTGTCCCAGGTCCCATGATCGTATTAAGGTTAGGGAGAGTGAAGTGGTTAGGGAAACTTCACACTCATCCTTTTGTGGGGCTAGGGAACTCAAAGGGAACTAGACAATTTATGACTCGATAAAGGAGTAAACATTTTGGCTCATGAGAAGCGTTTGTCTGGTCCCTGGCTTAGGGTAGGTTATATGATCAACCGTCATAGTGGCTTGTAAGGAGGGATAAAGAGAACTCTGGTTGATCATGTAGGGCCAAAAGAAATAAAGTTCCCTTGTACACATTTATCTTTAGACTAGTAATCATGGCAAAGTGAAAGCAATAAATCCAAGTTCCCTATCATGCATTCTTAGAAAAACTAGTCAGGCATTGAGGGAGAAACAAACAGGGACTTGTTTAGTTTAGAGTAATCATCCCTAGAAGCATTCGAAAACGCTGGTAGGGACCTCTGTCTAAAGCTTTGGTGAGAATGTCCGCAATTTGCTCTTCAGTTCTACAGTGTTCCATCAAGATGTTCCCACTTTCAACATTGTCACGTAGAAAGTGATGCCTTATATCTATATGCTTAGTCCTAGAATGATGCACATGATTTTTGGAAATGTTTATGGCACTAGTATTATCACAAAGTATGGGAACTGGGCCAAAAGACATACCGTAATCCTGGAGTTGTGACTTAAGCCATAGAACTTGGGAACAACAAGATGCGGCAACCATATATTCTGCTTCAGCTGTGGAGAGTGCCACTGAGTTTTGCTTTTTAGATCCCCATGAAACTAAGCATGACCCTAGGAGCTGGGCCATTCCTGATGTGCTCTTTCTATCAACCAGGTGCCCTGCAAAATCCGCATCTGTGTATGCAATGAGCTCAAGGGAACTGTTCCTTGGATACCAAAGGCACAAGTTATCGCTCCCTTTGAGATACCTGAAAATCCTCTTCACCTCTTTCAGGTGTGATTCCATAGGGTTAGCTTGAAAACGAGCACAAAGACATACGGAGAACATGATATCAGGTCTACTAGCTGTTAAGTAGAGAAGGGACTCAATCATACCTCGATAGTTCCTTTGGTCCACACTTATACCTGTTTCATCCGCATTGAGCCTTGAATTTGGTGAGATGGGAGTATCAATAGGCTTGGAGTGTTCCATCCCATACTTTACGAGCATTTCCTTGATGTATTTCTGTTGATGAATCTTTGTTCCCTCCTTGGTTTGATATATTTGAAGTCCCAAGAAGAACGTGAGTTCCCCAATGAGACTCATCTCAAACTCACTGCTCATGAGGTCCTTAAATTTCTCTACAAGAGTTTCGTTAGTTGCTCCAAAAACAATGTCATCAACATATACTTGCACAATCAAAATGTCTTTAGACTCTTTCTTTAAAAACAGAGTCTTGTCTATGGAACCTCGAAGGTATCCATGGGACAAGAGGAATTGAGCAAACATGTCATACCAAGCTCGGGGAGCATGTTTGAATCCGTAGAGGGCCCTCTCCAGGAAGTAGACATGGTTGGGTAGCTTCTCATCTTCGAATCCTGGGGGTTGGGCCACATATACTTCTTCCTTGAGATGTCCGTTGAGGAAAGCTGTTTTCACATCCATTTGATAGAGCTTGAATCCCTTGTGAGCAGCATAGGCAATTAAGAGTCGGATGGCCTCGATCTTGGCAACTGGTGCGAAAGTCTCTTCGTAATCGATTCCTTCCTCTTGCTTGTAGCCTTGTGCCACCAGTCTAGCCTTGTTCCTTGCTATAGCCCCAGTATCATCGAGCTTATTTCTAAAGACCCATCGAGTTCCTATGATGTTCTTGTTCTTGGGCCTAGGAACTAGCTTCCAAACTTTGTTCCTCTCGAATTGGTGGAGCTCCTCTTGCATAGCTTGGATCCAATCTGGGTCCTTCAAGGCTTCTTTGATATTTTTGGGTTCCACCATTGAAACAAACGCGTTAAAAGCACAAAAATTAGTGAGAGAGGAACGAGTTTGTACACCTTTATCATAAGGGGAGATGATGTTCTCAATGGGGTGGTCCTTCCTTTGTTGAAAGTTTCTTGTATGAGTGGGTTCCCTTGCACTTGTTTCATCTTCAGTAGAGGCTTCCTTTTCATGGGAACACTTGTCTTCAGCTTCTTCATTGAGTGTTTCTTCAGAAATTCCTGGCAAGATCCCTCTTTGTTCCCCCTGAACACTTGATTCTGGCAGGGTATTGTCTTGGGGAACAAGAGAGTTGGAAGTGTCTTGTAGTTCTTCTGAGAAGGGAACTTCGAGGGAGATTTGATCAGTGAAAGTTTGATCTCCTTCGTTGTTCCCTGGTTGTGGAATGTTGCTTGCACTTGGGTAGTCTTCATCTCTCTTCCTTGGCTCATCATCGTCATCATCATCGTCTTCTTGTCTGACCAGTTTGAACAGAGTTCTCTTCCCTTGAGTCTCTGTTCCCATCTTTATAGATCTTTCGTTGAAGACGACATGGATGCTTTCTTCTATCTTCTTGGTCCTCTTGTTATAGACCCTATAAGCCTTGCTTTGTGATGAATATCCCAGGAAGATCCCTTCATCGCTTCTAGGATCAAATTTTCCAAGGTTGTCTTTGCCATTGTTGTGGACAAAGCATGTGCATCCAAAGGTCCGTAGGTGGGAGATGTTCGGTTTTCTCCCCTTGATGAGCTCGTAGGATGTCTTCTTGATCATTGGCCTTGTCATGGCTCGGTTCAGGATGTACGTGGATGTGGCGATGGCTTCAGCCCAAAAATACTCAGGAACTCCGCTTTCAAGCATCATGGTCCTGGCCATGTCCTCCAAGGTCCTGTTCTTTCTCTCGACCACTCCGTTTTGCTGAGGAGTGCGAGGGGCTGAGAAATTGTGAGAGATCCCATGTTTGTCACAGAAGTTAAGGAACTCTGAGTTTTGAAACTCAGTTCCATGGTCAGACCTGATGGCTTTCAGCTTTAGCCCCATGCTTACTTCTGTTCTTTTGATGAAAGGCTCAAACTCTTCAAAAGCTTGTGATTTTGCCTTCAAGAAAATAACCCAGGTGAATCTAGAAAAATCATCAATTAAGACATACATGTACCTTTTTCCACCATAGCTGGTTGTTCGCATGGGACCACAGAGATCCATGTGAATTAGCTCTAAAGGCCTGGTTGTGCTCACCACCCTTTTGGGTTTGAAGGAGTTCCTAGTCTGTTTCCCTCGAACACATGCTTCACATATTTGGACTCCTTCGAGATTGATCCTTGGAAGACCTATGACCAGATCCTGTAGATAGAGCTTCAGGATTTGATTGACACCTGCATGTCCTAGTCTTCGGTGCCAGAGTTCCGTGTCATCGTGGGAACTCGCAAGACACAGCTTCATTGGTGGTTCAAATTCTGTATCTATTACATAAACGTTGTTGTGCCTTCTTCCTCTCAGAATCACTTTGTTGGTCTTTTTGTTGATAACTAGGCATTCTTCTGAGTCGAAGGTGACAACGTTGTTCCCTTGATCACACATCTAGGCAACACTTAAGAGATTGTATCCCAGATCTTTCACTTCTCGTGTCCCACTAGCTTTCCAAACACTTAATGGAGCATGAGAGTTCTATTTTCCGGATTCTCCTTGAACATTGTTCCCTCGTTTGCCCATTCTCCAGTCAATCCGTTGAATAGCTGTTGGACCTTCATCTTATGGGTGATTTCTTCTTTGGTGATCCCCAAGCCTTCCATTTTGGTGCAAAGTCCTTCAAATCGGGACTGATAGCTATCGACAGATTCTCCCATCTCCATTTGGATGTTGAAGCACTCCCTTTTTGCATTCATCTGAAGATCTTCTCGGAGATCTGAGTTCCCAACGTGCATTTGTTGGATGGCTTCCCACATCTCCTTAGCTGTGTCAAGATTTGCTATCCTGTCACAGTCTTGCACGCACATGGACCTCTTCAGGTATTGTTTGGCCTTGTAGTTGGCCTCCATGCACTTGTATTTGTTGGGTCCCCATTTTGTGAGGTCGCTAACTATAGCTGGATCAATTTCAAAGTTCCCTCTCTCGATAACACACCGGGCTTGGTAGTCCTGGCCATGCATCCAATCCTTCATGTCGCGTTGCCAGCTTTCGAATCTTCCTGTAATAAGCCTCGGCGGCTTACTAGTGTTGTTCCCTACCTGAGCAAGTTCCTGAGCCATTTGATACCTGCGATGCTAACACAAATCTAGAGCAAACCTGCTCTGATACCAATTGTTGGATCGTAAACCGTTAGCAAAGAGCTTGGGAACTGGTTGTTAAGCTGTTCCCAAGGCAGCGGAAGTAAATTAAGCGCAAGTATTAAAAGCAGTAAAGAACGCAGTTCCCTTATAGAGGAACCCCACTACAACCAACTAGTTGTGTGGGTAAACCTCTACCTCCGCTTGGAGGATTTTGAATGACTTACTTATATTGATTGCTTTGTTCCTTAGTTACAACAGCCGGATTCACACTTCTCTGTTCCTACGAGTTCTACCTAACTCTAGCAACACTAGTGAATCCTCTCAACTGAGTTCCTAAGCTCACAACAACAAAATACAAGTAACTCAAACCTTACATCGACTTCTCAGTTCCCTTTCCCTTGGGAACTTCGGCTTCTCCGTCGTCGAGATCACACACTCGCCGTCGGAGACTCTTCTTTTTCTCTCTCTTTTCTCCGGTGTGGGTGTTTGTGTGTTCTGGGAGAAGTGCTCAATCCGAATACTATTCATTTGGCTTTATAGACCAGGTGTGCTTGGGCAATCGTGCCTTTCATTTGTGTCCAAAATGCCCTTTGCTTGATGCCCAAGTTGTACATTCTTCACATGTGACTTTGATTTGAATTGGGTCAACTTCTTGAATCAATCGGACCGTTGGATCATTCGTGACAGTCTGATCCTCAGACTGTTCCTTCGGACTGTCCAAGACAGAATCCCGCGATCTGCGCTAAACGGTCGTTGTCCTCACATGTGAGTTCCCATTTCATGGGAACTGTCTTCTTCAGAGTTCCCTTGATGGAAACTCTTCATCGTGTAAACCCGTGTTCTCTTGATCATTCCTGGGAGTTCCCATTTTATGGGAACTTTCCTCTTCAGAGTTCCCTTGATGGAAACTCTGCATTGTGAGCTTTTGTGGCTTTAGGTCATTCATGGGAGTTCTTGGTTGTACCTGCGTTCCTTAGAAATACTTGAACAAACCACATTAGTTCCTCATGGTGTTTGTCATTATCAAAACTCGGAGAATGGCATCGTTGATCCGTTGTTTAGAACCAGAGGTCCCAACAACGTCCCAACACAAAACCTATCTATATTTAGTAGAACAGTATCTTTTAAAAACTTCCTTATACAAATATTTAAAATTAAAGATAAGAAATTTAAAATATTTAAAATAAGTATAAATATCTTTTATCTTTTAGCATGATATCTTTTCACGAATTTATTTATATATATATATATATATATATATTTTTCTTTTATAATAAAAAATGAATGATAAAACTTATAATGTTTAAAAATAATAAAAATAGGCAATACAATATTTGAATGCTATATTGAAATATTAGTTAATCTCTAAATTAAGGTACATAGAGAGTAATAAAAATTATAAAATTAAATCTTATCTAATCTTTATTTTATCGAGCCACAAAATGAGTTTTACCCCACCTTAAATGATAATAAATTATTTTTTAAAATTATTTTCTATAAATAAATTTTTTTTTATCTCTATCTCATATTTTATTATATCTTATTTATTAATTTAATTAATATTTTATGTAAATCTTATCTCTTCTATATCCTAATATATAAACATTTTTTTATTAATATGTTATCTTTTTATAAAATTAAATATCTATGAAGTATCATCAAGGAAAGGGAAAAATTTACATTATTTTACCTTAATAATATTTTTTATTCTCAACATTAATTTTGATCATTTATATTTAATTTGTTTTATTTGATTCCGAAAAAAATTGTACATTGTACAAACAATAAATTACATACATTATTTTTTATATTATATTTTTATTTAATATCTATAAAATAAAATAAAATTCACCTTTTTCTGACGAGGTAGAGAGAATTTGTAATTTTTAAACAGTTTTTCTAACATAGGATAAATTTTTAACATACTATTTTTTTAAAGATTAAACACACTATTCAAATAACTAAAAAGTAGTAATAATTTTTTATTTTTGAGAAAACTAATTAATAAATAAATACAAATCAATAAAATATTATTATTTTAAAGACAATACACATAAACTAAAAAAATCTATTTTTTATTTTTTAAAAGAGAGATTTTGGGAAGAGCCATTTTAATATAATTAACCCAAATCATATATAAATTTTGAGTTTCAAATTTGCAAACTCGTTTCGCGACAACTGCAAGAGAAATGGATTCGAAAGATCACGAACCCTCTGATACACCGACCGGCTCAACCCTATCGCTCAATGAAGTCACCGCGAACGATTACGGTACTGCCGATCCCAAAGATCATTAGGAAACTCCACCGGAAGCATACGGGAAGCTCGTCGGAGAAGCGGCTTAAGATTGACGCTTCTACGAAGAAAAAGCCCTTTTAGATTGGGGCTCTCGTGATGTGCTATTGGAGGGACGGAAAGAACCATCCGGTTAAGGTTATCGATCGACGCTTCCGTGTAATGAGCGTAGTACTCGTAATCGTTGGAGGGACGCCTCCAAGATTACGAGTACTACGGTCATTACGGAATGTATGCGTCTCTTTTGCACTCTGTTTTATTCTTCGTTGATTAGGGTTTCTTTCGAGTTTGATTGTGAAATTGACCTATGATATTTGGATATTTTTGATGAATGGTTACTGTTTTGCTATATTCTTGAACTTTCACTAGATTGTAAGGATATAGAGACTGTTCTTTTGGTTAATTTGTCTTCGCCAAATGAGGGCTGAAATTTTGTTATTTCTTTTCTTTTTTGTGATGCGTCTCTTTTGCGCTTTGAATTCTTTCATCTTTACAAACAATGTAAGATTTTAAGTAATTGAAAACGTTCTTTTAAAATCGTTATCGAAAGGGATTACACGTTTGAAAGATTTGTGTATAGTTTCATAATGATTATGAGAATTGAAATTAAATGTCAAATTAACTCATAATGTTCAAATTTGACAAAGGCCATAATAATTTTCTAAATCAGAGGAGTATTTTATCAATGTTGCACACCAATAGAACTCCAAGAAATTCTAACTAGATTCCTGTTGTGGTTAGGAAACTAGTAGGGATTGAGGGAGGTGGTTGTTGTTTTGCTAATTTTTGAATGGATTTGAGTGCCTTGGCTAGGAAATTGTAGGATTTGTAGTTTTGTTATCAATTCTCATGTTACTGGCAGTGCCCATTGTAAGTTTGATTAAATTACTTGCTTACCTGTTGATTATTTGTGAAGTATGAATGAATCGGTCAGCCTTTTGCAATACTAAAATCATTATGTGCTAAAGTTGGATTATTCAAGTGAATTGGTTGCCATAATGTGACACCTTTACCACACTTTACAACATAGTCACACAACATTACTATGCTTATTCATGTGCATCTCACATTGCTAATGCGTCTGTTTTAGTTTTCTTCCCCCTCTTCTTGTAGTCAACAGGAGACTCGATGAATGGGTCAAGCCTGAACAACTTAATCTCAACTATGCAAAGATTTGTGATAATAACTATGAGGCTTACCCATATTATAAAAAAGCAAATGTTAGACCCTTTGTTTTGACGATCCAAACAAACTTTACCATGGTTTGCTTATGTTATATCATTCCCTCTGTTCCTCCACTATTTTGTTAATCTATCAAAAACAATTATCCTATTATTCGATATGAATTTCTGTCTCACACTTTTTCTTTTATTCTTTTTGTGCACTTACATTGGATTTTCATAGGCAGCAAGTTCAAAAGATGGGGTGATGAAACCCGAATATAATAGTGCTAAATGCGGGATTTTATTAAATACTAACTCTCGGGTTTTGTACAACCAAACGATTTTCGTACATAGATTATTTCTCCTCCCACCCTTCATCTAATTGTTTTTGTACCCCTCTTTTCAAATAAAGCCGACTTTATACCGCAAATAGCGCGATTTTACTCGGAGATCAAACACTTCGAATCTAGGTACAAGTGTTGAGGAGGGTTTCTTGACAACAAATAAATTTATAATCAAGACCCCGCTGAGTATAGGGAGGTCAGGATCGTTCCACAGGAAGCAAGGTTGTTCGTTTATCAATCTACTAAAAAGCAAACAAAAACAAATAAAAACACTCACGAGCAGCCTCGTTAACGACGTTGTCAGGGTCGTTAACGAACCACCGAACACAAGAACACTTCAAATAACGACCTAATTAAAATCTAATTAAATTCGGTACCGAGGCAAGTACTCAGCAACGAAAATTCACTAGAGATAATTCAAATAAAACAAAGATCTAGGATTTAGGGACACCACAACATAGCCAACCATAAAAATTCGTAAGAAGATAAGATCATGCCTTTAAACAGATAGAGTCATCAACTTTCGTTGACTTAGCAAGTAAATTAACAAACTTTCGCATCTTAATTCACTTAATTGCTCGTTTTGGAATTAAAGCTTGAAACTTTCGTTTTCAAACAATATCAACCTTCAAGTTACTAACTTTCTCTTTCAATCAAGTTAAAAACCTAAATTACCTCAACTTTCGTTTTGGTATAAGCACAACAAACAATTCTCAATCAAAAATAAAAGGCATTCACAACACAATCCTACTCATCAAACATGCTCAACTATGCCAGGCTTAACCCCGACCCTAGAAAAAGAAACTACTCACTACTCATAACTAAGAAACTAAAAATCTCAATCAAAAGAAACATTGAAAACAAAACAAAACTCGAATTAATAAGAAAATTATCGTCTTACAGAGATTCAGAAGAAACCGAAAAACATTAAAATACCGAACCACAGTTGCGACCAACGGCCCCGGTGACTGTCGTCTACCGAGCCTCCTCGGTCCTCTCCGATTCGACTTTCTCTCTCTCGGCCCTTCGAAAATCTCTTCCTCAAAATTCTCCTCCAAAAGCCTCCCCTTTCTATGCTAGATAGAAGGGTATTTATACTAAAAAGCTAAAAACTAAAAAGGCTAAAAGATATAAACTTTCCTAAAAAGATAGAAACAAACCCTAAAAGATAGAAATAAAATCTAAAAAGATATTAAGACCTAAAATACATATTCTAATAACCCCAAAAGATTCTAAAAAGATACTCAACCGACACGGAAATAAATTCCCGCTCAGGATCGGTGAATTATAAAGTAAATACTTCAAATCTTCTCCTTCGTGGCCTCGTTAACGAGCCCTCACAGCCTCGTTAACGAGCCTAGGCTTTGTTTTCTTCCACACTTCCTCTCGTGATCTCGAGCTCTAACTTCTTCAATCTTGCACTCCTCCGTCTTTCGCTGTAATGCTCCAAATTCAGCTCCATATAGCTCTTTTCCTCGCTAAAATCTACAAAATTCACAAAATAGCGTAGCTTCCACTCTTTTTATAGAGATATGCAAAACTACCTAAAAACACTCAAAACTAAACCTAAACTGAACAAAACTAAACCTAATAAGCAAAGAAAACCTACTAAAAACTATACTAAAAATGCGAACATCAACAAGAAAAGATTCCAACCAGAGAGATTTTTTTATCCTTTATTGAGTTCCACCTTCTTCATACTTATAATGTTTTGGTTGCTTGCTCATCCAGCTTTGGTCGATGTGGGAGGTTTTATTCAAAGTTTTATATGCTAAGTAATGTTTATAGTTGCACACGGGCGGTGAAGTTATGGCCATGCAAGAATGGACCAAAGTAAAATAGCCTCTTTCGTTCAACTCACACAAGGAGTCGGTCATATACTGATTTGATATGCACTTGGGCCAAACTCATGTTTTTAGTTGCTTGTTGGGTCAAAAAACTTATAAGACCGACTCCTTGTGTTGCTTGGCACATAGTTGAATCTATGTTAAAAAAAAATTATCGTCATATGCACATTAATCTTAGCATGTCATTATTATTGACCTAGTGAGGCTCCGCTACAACAGAATCAGGAGGGTCAAGATGGAGATACCCCTTCCCAAGGGAAAGAGGTACGCCCGATAGATCCAAGAAAAACTGAAATTCAGCTATGTGACAATAATAACTGAATTTAGTTAGAATGCATCAAAATTGATATAGGGACAATATCCATCTCAAAGGCAGTTCAATAATCTTAGCAAGTAAGTTCTCTAATTTTGTTTTGTTACTTTGTAATTATGAAATTGTGCAAGTTTCCACCTTAATTGAAGGCAATATCAGTATCTTACTAACTTCAATTTTCTTGGAATGAATGAATTTTTTGAAGTTATTTATCAATGGTCGATCCAAAGTCAGCAATAAGGAACCCAATATTTACAAAAGTAGATCAGCTAAGGCCCGGAATCGCTGACCAAATCAGTGGTTAAATTCGATTATTGAACTTACATATTGTAATTATTTTGCATACATGTTTAATTTTGTAAATTTAATATTTAGATATATTATAAACATGTTTAAAAGTGTATACTAAATTTTCGATTGCATAGTTTGTTTGTTCAAGATTTGAACTCGAATATTCAGATATATTTACAATTATATACATGACTCCTACAACAACATATTCGAGGATGTGTTCTTAAAAATTGTTTACATATATTGGCTTGTTCAATTTTTTAACTAACAAATTCAGACATAAGCACATGACTACTACGACGAAACATTCAAGAATATGTTTTTAATATCTGTTTACATATATTGGTATGTTCGATATTTAAGCTAACATATTCAAATACAAGCACATGATTACTACAACGGCATATTCAATGCGTTCATGATATTCGTTTACACATATTGATTTATTCAATATTTTAAACTAACATAATCAAATATACTTTAAACTTAATATTTAGATATATTGTAAAACATTTTCAAGATTGTATATTTAATATTCGATTTTGTACTTTGTTTTGTTCAAGATTTACACTCATATATTCAGATTAAAGCTATATACATTACTTCTACAATGACACATTCAAGAATGTATTCTTAATATTCGTGTACACAAATTTGTTTGTTCAATATTTTAACTTACATGTTAAGATATAAGCACTAGATTGCTACAAAGTGTACTGCATATTCAAATCATGACAAATTAGAACAATCTTATAATATTAAAAATATATTGAAACACGGTCAACCCTATACAACTTAATTACACCAACAATAAATATTCAAATTCTAAATTTGAATTTTACGCCAATTAGAAAATCGAAGGACTGATTTTTATTTCTAAAAAAATCCAACAAATCCCTATAATTTCACACCTTCTCTTTTAGTAACTAACTAGCCATATTCAAGTATTTTAATCCCCATATTTGTTATTATGCTCCATCGACCATGATCATTACTTTTTTTCAAATCCAACTGCTAATTATTTTTACCCGTGTCTCTATAGGAGAGTATACAGTAGCCCTTTCCAACTTGAAGGATTCATCGTTGGGTTGCCTCAGATACATTCTTAATTTTGAAATGGGGTTTCGAATTAATCCCTCCGTTAAGAAATACTTGTCCTTTTAGACTTAAGTTTTTGTTAAATAATACTTGTCATTTTACATATTTTGGTAAGATTTCTCCAATTTTATCCTTATATAAAATGACCAGAAAGGCAACTTTTATTTTTTTTCCATTTTCCAAAAATAGAATTAAACAAATTAATTATAAAGGATATTTAGGTAAATTTAAGTAGTTCTTTAATTTTTTTTTTGTTAATTCCTATAATGACATGTACTGCTTAACAGAGGGAGTACTAATTCTTGTAAAGTGGTAATAGTTTGGAATGACGAGACACTTTTTTCCACTTTGTAAAAGATTATTTTTTCTGTTGGATTATGCAAGAAACATACAAAAGGCTCGTTATTTTTCTGTTTTCTGAAAAAAGTTGTTTATGGAAGTCCGAATGAGAACTTTATGGTAAGTTACTTCCTAGGATGGGGTATATCCAAACTTCTGATGTTAAATCTATATAATAAATAGTAAGCCAGATTGGACAAAAAAGCGCCCGTGGCCTAATGGATAAGGCGTCTGACTTCTAATCAGACGATTGTGGGTTCGAGTCCCACCGGGCGTGTATTTTTTCAGTTCTGTTAGAGAATTTCAATGGGCCTGCTGCTGTAAGTAAGATAAATTCATTTGGGCCGTTTTGTAGGCCCATGAACGTATCGGTTCAAAATTGCAAATATTCTCGTTATTAAACCATGGCAAGAGTTATTACTTAGTTGCCATTCTCAATATACTCTTTTAACTATGCAATCGTAATTCCACCAAAAACGAAAAACTATGTAATCATCGTAGCAGCGGCCCTGCAAATTAAGAAAAGGATTTGTTATTACAGCGCAAATTCAATTTGTTACAGTCTGCAGCTTACACTTTTTTTTGGTAGAAGGAAGTCTGCAGCTTACACTTGGATATGTGCATAATAGGCTAGTTGGTCTAGCAAAGTAGCTAGGAGGCGGTCGTTTTATTTCTATCTTGTTACTCATAAAAATAGAAATAATCAACGTTTTTCATTTATATTCACGCGTTTTGGTTTGGTTTTGGTAGGAACTCAAATAAAATTTCATTTTTTTTTATGGGTTTGGTCCGATTTGAACCATATAACCTGGGGACTAGTAGCAATTATGAAAGAAGATGCCTATTTTAGGTTTAATTAGCGGAAACCGCTTAATTAAACCAAGCAAAAGAGGGGACGACCCTAAACTAAAAGAAGTACGTAATGATGGCATTTTGTGGCTCAAAAGAAAAGCTACTACCCACAACATTTTAATTCAATTCAAAAACAGTACTCACTATTAGTATTTCAACTACTTTTTTTAAAACAGATCGCCTTGTTTTAATCAAATAATACAACACTATAACTAGAAAAATGTTTTGTGGGCCAAGAAAAAATACAGCCCAATAATTGAAGTGGCTAGCTCTATCTCATATTCTCATCCACGTTGACTGGCTGAAAGTTAATTAAGCTTGTACTCCTTTTTTTTTTTATTAATAATGCTACGTTATACTCTATGTAATATGTAGAGGTGCTTAATTATTTACTGTGTTATCATGCAACCTAGCAGATGTGATGGAGAGATGTTGACAATGACAAGAGGATCTATATCGATCGGAGACGATCACAAGGAAGCAACACCCGTGCGTTGCGTGGATGATATGGTGTATGTAGTTTCATATGTAATAATAATAATACATGACTCGATCGATCAATCATTTGTTTTGATTGTATAACTAATTCTTACCAAGTTATCTATAAAGTGATGGATCGAATGGACAAAATGACATGGTGGTTCATGTATTGACAAGTCTAGCTAGTGATGTCTCATACATATGTATATGTGGTACACGTGTGTGTAAGAATTGAACAAGTGATCGATCGAAGAGAATGTGGTTAAATAGAATAGATCGAGAGGGATGGAGAGTTAGATGAGCCAATCAATTCTTCATCATCTTGGAGGAGTTGCAACTAGACTTGTCAACCATATACTTGTCGGTCCAATTGGATTCTTCTGTTGAATCAATCACAAGAATCTCAAGTACCTAATTGGATTATATATCGATCAATTTTGTTTTTGTTTTTGTTTTTGTTTTATAGGGCCGATAACATTTCTAATTAATTCTAAAAACACTTATTCAAGTATTGGTTTATTTTAGATTACTACGGAGTATTTTTTGGGTTAGATTATAAAATAAACATATGCCTGCTGATTGACATTTTATGTACGTTGAAGGCGTAATTAATAACGAGTTTCTACATCAGCCACTAATTGAATGCCCATCAATTTTCCTTCCTCTTATATTAAGGGGCGCGTAATTAATAAAGAGAGGCTATAGTGAACAAAACGAAGGATGCTTGTGAACCCCGTCCGATCTTAAAACATTAATTAATATATGAGATCATGTGTTATTAAGGATTTATCATTTTCCTAATAATGTTAGTTCCTTCAAATAGTACATTTAACTTATCTCTTTTTTTGTTTTCGGAAATTTCGCGTGGTAACCTTGAAGTTTGACGTTATTCATGAGGTGTACCAAAGTTTGACATAATTCATACGATAACCCTAAGGTTCATATAAAATTTGCATAATAACCTTCAGATTTGTACCAAATCCATCAAATGCACAAAAAGGTTAAAATTAATTTTAATCATTCATTTTGTTTATAAAACATTGATTTTTTAACAATATTAAAATATAATCTTATTCACTACCTTAATATCAACTAATTATTTTATTTAACTTCTTCCAACATTTATTAATATATTTTTATCTTATAAATTAATCAACTAAAATACTTTCATCTTTCCCCATTTATCAAAGTTAAGATGTTTTAAAAAAAAAATAATCAAATAATTTAATTCTTTATTATTTAATATATAAAGATCAAATAATGTAATTTTAAAAATAAAATCTTCAAAATATAAATAATGCAAATTTTCAATAATTGTAGTCAATTTTTTTCGTTAATAATTTTTCGCATAAATATTTTTAAACAAAAAAATACAAATTTGTAGATAATATAAATTTTGATGAGAAAAAATTTAATAAAATAAATAATTTAAAATCTTTTTGATCAATGACTAAATGTTAATTAATAATTATTTTAAGAATATTTATAACTAAAATACGAGCAGTATTTTTATTTTTTATAACTTAAAAATAAAGATTGGATACAATTAAATAAAATTATTCTAACTACAAAAATCATATTATAATAATGAATAATATTAAATTTTTACGAAATTCTTTATTACTTTTTTTTTGCGTTTTTTGCGTTTTTTAATTTTTAATTTTTTTACCTTTTTAATGTTTACATTTTAGTTCTTTGTTTTTTTTCGTTCTTTTTATTTTTTGATTTTTTTGAATTTTTTTATTTTTTTTTCAAAATTTTCAAAAATTTTCAATTTTTTTTAATTTTAGTTTTTTTTTGTAATATTTTTTTGTTTTTAAATTTCTAAATTTTTAATATTATAAATTTTTTTATTAAGGAAATTTAAAATTAATAATTAATGTTAATTTTAACTTTTTGGTTATGTGACAAATTTAGTTTGACCACAAGGTTATTTTACGGATTTTGGATATACGTCAAGGTTACCGCATAAATTATGTCAAACTTTAGTACACCTCATGAATTATGTCATACTTTAGGGTTACTATGTGGAATTTCCGTTTTGTTTTAATAGGTAAAGATTAGGGCGCACTCCTTTACGAAGGGCGTCCTAGAGCATCATTTCGGATGAGATCATTGAATTCCGAGTGAGTCTTAATAAGCTCATCGGGGAGGCTATGACCCAATTTTGCAATTTTATCGGCCATAACGTTACAGTTTCTCGGCACATGCTTAATAGAAATACCATGTGTTCCATAAATGGCCATTAGGATGTCGGAGATTATCAACTCAATCTCCCATGGACATTTATTTATTTCTTTAATCGCATTAATTACTTGGAGATTATCTCCCTCAATTTCTACATTCCTCAATTTTCATTTTTTCTTCATTTCCAGTATGGCCTCACTAAAGGCCAAAGCTTCAACTTTTAGTGCAGACACATTACCAAATTTGCAATTCCTTAGGTCAATCACACGACCAAGGTGATCCCTAATTACAATTCCTCCTGTTGCTTGTTTATTAGAAAGTCTAGATGCGTCAAAATTAATTTTAATGTGATCTTGTTTAGGCCTTTTCCAACTTCTACCTATTTTATTTTGGTGTTTTTTATTGCCTGATTTGTCCTTTTTTATATTTTCCTCATCTTCCGTCCATTGTTTTGCATTGTTCCTATTTGTGATTTGAGTTCGAATATATGTTGTCAAATCTAGAATACCATTGGATTGGTATTGTAGAAACGTTAGCTTATTGCGTTGATGCCAGACACTCCACCAAATTATTGCCATTTCTGTGAACTCATGTTTCCCAAGTATTTGTTTAGGTTCACTTAGGATTAGTCTAGGGATTTTGTTATCAGAGTCAAAATCCCTAATCAACTTAGCCGTGTTTTGGTGTATTTTATTGGTTATGTGAATCATATATTGACATTTTGTTAGAATATGGTTTGTGTCTTCGTTAGTGCAATCGCGCAATATACATCCTCGTGTAACGATCTGTTTGTCTCGTAGACGCGCTTTTGTTGGGATGCCGTTATTGTCAATTTTCCCTAGGAAATTTTTAACTTTCGGATATGTATCCAATTTCCATATCCAGTTATTTAGGCTCGTCGCCTGGTTTGTCTTATTAATAATGAGCTCTACAGTTGAGGCTGTGGAAAACCACCCATTTTTGTTGGGTGCCCAATATAGTCGATCTTGTATGTAATTATCCATAATCGGTACTGATTGTGTTTGGTCAACTATATCATCTGGTAACCCCTGCCTTAATTTGTCTATCTTCGATGTTTTGTTGTTTGATACCTAGTCAGCCACTTTTGAGGTTTCGTCAATATTTGTCGGATTCTTAGCATAGGTGTGTAGAGGGCCTTCAAGGATCCATCTATCTTTCCAAAACTTAATCGTCTTACCATCTCCAATTTGCCATATTAATCCCTTGTAAAATTCTTCTCTCAGTTGGATTAGTTTTTTCCATTGCCAATACGCGTTTTGTTTAGGCCTATATGCGAAGAGACTCTCCTTTTTGAGATAATTTTGTGTTACAATTTTTACCCATATATTATTTGGTTTTGCTAGATTTTCCATAGTAATTTCATTTATAATTCTTTATTCATATGTTCTGTTTTCCTTATCCACTTAACTTATCTAGTTAAAACATAGTAGGTTCCAAGTTCCCTCCTAAAAGTAATACGAAGTGTGACACCAAAAACTAAGTCCTATTTTCAGATTTGATCCTTCAACTGCTTCTTCATTTAGATGAAAACCAAGTCTTATAATTCTCTTTCATTGGGTCGAGTCAATCGGCATAAGCCATGTTAGTTTACCTAATTTGTACATTTTGTCGACTAGTTCATATAATCGGAATTTACCAACAAAAGGTGGGCCCTCGTAACAAATACGAAGTGTAACATACTATATTAAAATATTAAACTAATAATCACACTTGAAATTTAACTCTTTTTTTGCAAGAAAAGAAGTAAAGAGGTCTCATATTTTAGATAAGAATTATCCTAGAATATATTTACGGATGGAATCTGCATGTGAATAAATATCGGTAATTTAGTATTATTCTTTTTATTAATATCTTTATGATATTTATTATGCTTATATTTAAATAATTTGATACATTTATTTAGGCTATTAATTATCCTAAGATAAGATATTAATTGTTGTTATTTCTATCTATCTCTTATTATATTATTTATGATAATTTATGGGGAAATTAGGATTCTATCTCATTAATTAAAGATACAATCTCGCATTGCTTGAAGAGTAAGTAACCATCCCTCCAAAGGGGTTAGGATACTCGACTGATCCTAGGGGTATTTGAATTCCCTCTCCTCTTCTCCAATAAATACTTAGAGCCTTAATATTTGGAAGGTAAGTCTGAATACTTGCCTATCTCAATACACATCGACAGTTTAGACTCTTTTAAACTTAAATATCGAAGGTGGATAAGGGATCATATCCCCTTATTTCATTGTTTTACAAGTCTAGAAGAAAGATTGAAGATTGTTTGAAAGAGAAGAGAGAAAAACCTAATGAGTCCTTGTCGAAGATATTACACTAACATAATCATACATATCCAAGTCATTTTATTATTTCACTTAAAGGCAAGATTAATTTGCTCGAAAAAACACAAGATTAATATTAATAATATATGACGTGTCCTTCCAAACCAGACCCCCCCCCCCGGTAGATAGACTATGTAACATAATATATATATAAGATAGATCATCATATCATTAGAGCATAATTAAAAATTTAAGATCTTTAACTTTAGATCAAATGAAAGCCGAACCATAGATTTATATTATATTCCTAATATATAATACATTGTATGCAATTGGGATATTAATTACAGGACACATGGCATATCTATCAATTATCAAATCAGCAAAAGGAAAATAAAAAACCCTCATTTTGTTATAATATATCTTCTACATGAAACTGATGATGATGAAAATGATTCCTAGGGTTACCTTTAGAAGATGCCCCAACTTTTAAAAGCCTATAAATCCATTAAAGATAAGCAAGATTACTTTACTATAAATGTAAATATGGAAGTTATAAGGCTTTTTTTTTTTTGCACTAATGATTTATTTTCTAGAGGGGCAAAGTGGAAAAGAAAGAAAAAGGGTACTGAGGATGTATATATTAAGGTGGAGGGGGTTAATTAAAAGCATTATTAGTGTATGAAGGAATCCTGAAATGGGATTTCCTATAGTTGAACCAAAAAGTGCACAATTCAAAACTATATACTTCTATCTTCTCCATTAATCTTCTCGCACGATTAAAGTTCCGAACTAGCTAGCTAGCTAGCTTAGTCAAATTGAGGGCGATGGACGATGAACCTATAGTGGCATATACACTAAGATAATAGTTTGTGCAATTGTTAAATTCTGATGGACAAGAGATGCTCTAAAAATTTCTCCAAAATGGGAAGAAAGTTTCACATTCTTTAAAAATTTTATGTCCTAACTCCAACAAATTCTCCATTTTAAAGATTTATATTTTTATCATTCCTATATTTATATATAAACTACTATTATAAATTTAAAATTGACCAATTGGGAGAATACATGATTTAATATACATTAATGCATTTTGCAAAAATTTATAGGGATATCCCCAAATTTAGAGAAAGGGATTCAACTTTTGGAGATCTTCTCCAAAATGGAGAATGTAATGGAGAATTTGTTGGACCTTAAAATAGGTCCAGAATCCCCAAATGCACCAAATTCAAGAATTTGGAGCATCCGTTGGAGATGCCCTAAGGCCATCCGTATCAATAAAACCCAAAAACATCTATTTTTATCATTTCTCTCTCTTTCACATAATCTTATACTCTCTCAATTTCGTTTCATCAAACTCACTTAAATACCAATTAAACTCACTTTTCTACTTTTCTCACTTCCCAATAATCATTTATTTCTTTATACACAATTACAACTATACCCTTTATTTATTAATTTTAAATATTTCTTTAGCTAATTAAACAAATTATAATTTGGCTAATTTTATTATATTTTTGAGTTTTGGGTTTGTAAAAATATGTTTTAAATTTCAAAAAAAAAGTAAATTAATTTTTTTTAATTTGCCAATAACGCGGCTTCCGACGATCATAATCTTCTCCGTCATCATTAACAAAACCATAATATATTAATATCAATTTTACCTAAATATATATACAATTGGTGCAAAATAAATTAGATAAAAATTTATGAATCTAATATAATTATTGTAAGTTAAAACCATGAGTTTTTAAAAAGTGATTATTATGTGTTTAATTACCCAACCCAAAAAATAATTTAATTTTAAAGTGAATCAAATATATACAAAATTGGTGTCTATGGATAGATAAAAAAAATTATTGCTTATAGTATAATTTTTTTTTTTGAAAAAAGGTTAGTTGTATTGACAGGAAACCGAAGTCTTTGGACCTCTTGGACTACCAGCTACTATCTTATAGTATAATTTATATTTATAGTATAATTTATTTTTATTATTATTAATTTAAAATTGGTTAAAATAACCAAATACTAACTTATACTAATATAAATGTAATTAGCCAAAAGGAGTACCAAGTGGCACACTCCCATTGGCTATTGGTTGTATGCACTGTTGATGAAACCGAAATGGCCGAGTTTCGTCTGACGAAACCGCGCCATCCAATTTCACCTATTTATTTATTTTGGGGGCGTGAAACTCGGCGAAACTCATATGGGTTTCATCAATAAACATGGCCTAATTATATAACGTGGAGGGTTCATACGTGCGTCTACATAAGTGTGTTATGGGTAACCAATGATATATGTACTAGGTAAGTTATGATTCATATTTTCAATGTAGCAATAGTTTTAGAGGCGGGCTATCCAAAGATAATGGGCGGGTGACATCTCAGTCTCTTTTTAACCAAATCAACCCAAATTATGGATGGACCACTTGGCCAAACCAGAAAACAAGACCCATGAT
Organism: Fallopia convolvulus; assembly: GCA_964016875.1. NCBI lineage: Eukaryota > Viridiplantae > Streptophyta > Magnoliopsida > Caryophyllales > Polygonaceae > Fallopia > Fallopia convolvulus. The sequence continues at coordinate 59,090,325 of OZ024720.1, read as the reverse complement.
TGAACCGCTCTAATACCATGCTAAATTCCGGTGGGCCAATTATATATTGTGGGGGATAGCACATAAGTTATAATTCATATTGTCAATGTAGCAATAGTCTTAGAGGCGGTCTAGCCCAAGATAACGGCGGGTGACATCCCTGTCTCTTTTTAACCAACTCAATCCAAATAACAGATGGACCACTTGACCAAACCCAAACAATCAGAAAATGAGATCCATGACCAAACCGCTCTAATAACATTCTAAATTCTGGTGGGTCAATTATATAATGTGGGGATAGCACATAAGTCCATGATATTTCCAACCAATGACAAGACAACACATCGCACACTAAATACTCCACCAATCAACAAGTGACACATTGAAAATCAATAAGTTTTCCCACACCGAGAAACTTTAAATTCCAACCTCCCCCCACGTCTATAAATAGTGAAAAAAGGCGAACATTGCTAGGTCGAAAAAATATCTCTAACTTAAGATCTTTTCTTTTTCAATAGAAGTTTGACGTGTTGAAACTTTCTAGAGAACTTCGCTAAAGAGGGAGAATGCTAAAAGATTTTAAGTCTCGTATTTAGAGTAAGAAAATGCAGAGTTGTAAGATCGTACACTTTCTAAAGGCAAAACAATCAAAACTGTACAAATCTTTTTTAAAGCATGCAAGAGTGTTTTTCACGCCCATAATAAAAAGTGATTATTTCTACATGCCTAGATTATATTAATTGAAATCCTTTTATTTAACGCTCGTTTATTTCGAATTTCAACAAATTTTTATTAGCTAAAGTTAAAATTGTATTCGAATATTGATTATTTTTTTACTTTTTTCTAGTTATTATTTTTTTATTTATATTATATATTTACAACATATAATTATTAGGAATTGAATTATGTGAGAACTTTTATGGAGAGAAATGAGAATGCGCGCCAACCGTAGGATCTCCAAGAAATTAACTATGCAAATAAAAACTTTATTAAAATTAACATGGAAGCATTCGGCACAATCGAATTATATTTGAAAAATGAGAATTTTTAAGCGAGTGTGCGTAGACTTATAATTGAGTGTACATAATTGTATAATTGAGTGTGTATAGTCATATAACTAAGTATGAGAGATCATAATTGAGTTTGTATGGTTTTTTAACTCAGTATGCATAACTGTATATGATCATGCACACGAAGTTATAAAGGTCATGGACACTCAGGTATACAATCACATACACCTAGTTATATGAACGTGCACACTCCGTTATAAGGTTATGCACAATCACATAAGTGGGTATGCCCACTTAGATAAAAAGGTCATGCACACTCAAATATGGTATCATGCACATTCAGTTATAAGATCATGCACACTTAGTCATGGATTCATGCACACACACATATATAAAAAGGTCATGCACATAATTGTTTCTATGTGTGCATGAATCCATGACTAAGTGTGCATGATCTTATAACTGAATGTATGTGCATGACTCAATTATGATACTATGCACACTCAGTTATATGATTATGTACACCTAGTTAAGATATAGTACACACTCATCTATAACATTTTGCACACTCAAGTATAAAATTCACGATTTTTCAAATAGAATTCGGTTGTGTCAATTTTTTTCTGTATTTTTCATTTCAATGAAGTTTTAATTTAGTCTGTTGATTTCTTCGAGATCTAGCAGTCATGACATAATATTCTTAATTCTTTCCTCAGTGGGGGCATTCTCACTCGAATCCGACCTCAATTACTTGTACCGCTCGAATCCGACCTCAATTACTTGTACCATTTCAAACAACAACAACAACAACAACAACAACAACAGCAACAACAACAACAACAACATAAAAACTTTACCACCCCAAGTCATTTCAAGGGATGGCCAAAACCGATTGGCCTTATAGCAGACTTTATGCGCGTCTCTCCTATTGTGAGGTAGGATTCTTTGGCCTAGATACTTAATGATGGAATCTTGCCACCCCAAGTCATTTGCTCCCCCTTTTCAATTTCCATAACCTCCATACAAGGACACCATAAAATCTTTACTTGAATGGATGTTTTAACTAATCTACCAGATATAGAAGCTAGGGTTTCCAAGGCATCTAGAGCTTTGTTCTACTCCCTAGGCCTCTGCTTTAACTCAAAGTGAGCAAACTCTACTAGCAAATTCTTGGCTCTGGTTTGGTAATCCAACATTTGGGTTAGTTTAGCCTCAAATTGCCCCCATCAATTTGTTCACTATCAATTCTGAGTTTGATGATATGAGCAAGTTGGTGGCTCCTAAACTAATTGATGTCTCTAGGCCTAATATCAACGTCTCATATTCTACTTCGTTATTAGTGGCTTCAAAGCTCAATTAGATAGCCACTTGAAGTATTTCTCTAGTAGCAAGGTCAAAACTATCCCCGCCCTAGCTCCTTGAATATTGCTTGCCGTGTCAACCTACAATATCCACCTGAGGTTGCCGCCGTCTTGGGTGCACGTCATTACAAAGGTTGAGTCATTTTCTTTGGAGAACCCTGCTAGGAAATCTTCTAGGACTTGTGTTGTAAGGGTTTTACCTTGATCCTAAAAAGCAAATATATTTATAGATCAAGACCCCGCTGAGTATAGGGGAGTCAAGTTCGTCCACGGGAATTAGAAGAATCAAAGTCTAGCAATCAATCCTAATAAGAACGAAGCAAAAACAAAACAAAACACACTCAGGAGGGGCTCGGTACCGACTTAGTCAGGGTCGGTAACGACCTGCAACACAACACACCAATGCAGGAAAAATCTGGGAAACAAAACGCTCGGTACCAACCTCAGCGGGGGCGGTAACGACCTATCTGGGTAATGACAAAACTCCAAAAATCAATATAAAAGAGATCTAGGACAAAGGATCCACCACAACAAAGGTATGTATGTAAAGACGAATCAAAGATCAACCAACCAATAATCTCATGAATGACTTTCGCCACAAATAAACAAGCACATATCTCAACTTTCATAAAGATAGAAACTTGCAATCCCACTTGTTATCTAAAGGTTTTAACTTTTGCTTCAACCCGATAATCATCCAAATTCACAATTAATTCTTTCAACTCAATTATGAATATGAACATGCCTCAACTTTCATCAAGGAATTAAGAACAACCAAGAAGGATAAAGGATAGAGATTAAAGGAAAGATTTTGATCAAAGATTCAAGCTTTTATCATACATAACCATGTCGGGTTTCACCCCAACCCTAGAAAAGTAGACTACCCACAAGTCATCATGCAATCAACAATCAAAGAGAAGAGAGAAAACATGATTCAAAAACAAAGCAAACTTCAATCGAAAGAACGATCTTACAAATCTCAAAGCAATCCTCCAAAGCCCTTTCCAAATTGTCCAAGAGCTTGGAATAAAAGTGATAACCCTAGAATAACGATTGTATCTCCGTCCGTCTCTCCCTTAGAAAAACGCCTAAAGGGCCTTTATATAGTAGTAGGAATGTTCTCAAAAGGAAGCTAAATTCTATCTTAAAAAGACCCATAAATAAAACATCTATTAAAACCTAACTTAAGACGCAAGTTTCTTCTCGCAAGCCTCGGAGGGCGTTCGGTACCGACCCAAAGTGGGTCGGTGACGACCCTAGCCAGCACTTGATTTCTTCACTTCTTTGCTCGAAACTTGTCCCAAAGCTTGTTTCTTCTTCAATGTTTCTTCTTAAAACGTTCTTGGTCTTCTTAGACTTCCTTAAGCTCCTTCTAAGACATCTTCATCTTGCAAACTTCCTTAGTGAAATACATCAAAGCTCCAAAAACTTCTACTCTTGCCTCTCTAGTCGACACCGCCACAAGACAACTCTAATGCCACCTCCTAGACAGCTGAAAAACCCGGGATATCTCCTCCTCAACGCTTCAAACACCTACGAAGACAACAAACAAGCACAAACGACTCCAACTCTCGAGAGAGGGTCGAAATTATATGCAAAACAACACAAAAGATCTAGAAAAGACACAACCTAACTAGAAAACGACCCACAAAAACTAACTAAAAAGTGCGACATCAACTTGCGCCTTTATAGTTGTTCGAGGTACATATTCTATTTCATATTATCTCTTTTCCAATACCCATTTTGCAACTCTCTCATAGAGGTCTAAACTAAATAATAATGATTGAAGAGGATAAACTGTAAAAACCTGGAAAGGATGCTCCTGAAAACTTGATTAAGCTTACATGTTGCTACTTTTAAAGCCAACAAAAACTACTCCAACAGAGGATATCTTGTCTCAACATCCGGTAAGGTCTTACTGGTGTTATACATGAGGCGATACACCCCTCATTGTTCCTTGATTAGGACTGCAATAACCACATTGGGTAACATTGTCAAAGAAAGCTTAAGACATTACTCTTTTTAGGTACCGTAAGAATTGAAGGAGACCGCAGATAAGCCTTAAGTCGTTGTAGGTCTTTCTCACATCTATTATCCCAATTAAAAGCCTATTTTCCTTTTAAGTGTCTCTAAGAATGCCTGGCACTAATATGAAGAATGACTGATGAATTTATTCAAGGCTATCGCTATACTTGTTAGCTTTTGAACATATTTCACCATTTTCGGACTTTGCACAACATTCAGTGCTTGTATATTTGATCAAGACTTGCTTGTATCTCATGAATTTTCAAACTTCTGAACAACTGATGAATTTGTTCAAGGCTATTTTTTTCTTTATCCTTGTAACACATCAATATCTGACAAGGTGATCCCAATATGAGACGGAGACTGAGCCATATGACTTGCTTTAATTCCTTGACGTGTGACAAGGTGATGCCCATAAGGCATGCATACCTACCAATCTTCTTCTTCTTTTTAACATCATCGGTATTGGCTAACCAAGTAGGATACCATACTTTTTTGATGGTGTCAGCTTCTAGAAGCTTTTCCAATTTAGTGATAATGGCGTTGATATGTTGTAGAGAGGATCTTTAGGTTTTCTGAACCACAAGCTTTGTGACAGAGTAAATGTTCAATTAATGACATGCCAATTTTGGAAAATACGTCACGATTAGCTCATAATAGACTTGTAAGGGCTTCGAGTTTCTCCCTTTCAATTTTTTCTCCTATGAAGAATACCTTATTGGGCTCGAAGTCGCCTACTAGGATCTCTTGCAACCAGTCGACTGACTTGTCTCACGGCTCGGTCCCGATCTCGCTCAAATCGTTTGGCTCGGTCTTTGTCTCGCGACCCTCGTCACACCCTCAGTTTTGCTTGTGTTGAGCCTTGTAATCATGACTCTTCTCGCTTATGTCTACCTACCCTGGTGATACCGTGTATTTCGACATCGATCACGTTCGCACTTTCAATTGCAATTGCAGTACGTCAAGGTCGTGCTACAATCCTTGTGCCGCTTCGTGGTCGACATTCAACTCGTTTGAGGGGCATTTTGTTGATTTTATATCGGAAATGTATGGAATTTCGTAGACCCTTGCTAGAACTTGGAAGACAATGGACAAGAGAGACTTATCCCCCTAATCCACCTTTGATGCCTAAGTCAATAAGGGCCTTAAGTGCATTGTATGTTTCAAGAACAAAGTTTACCGTATTTATGAGGAAGAATCCCGATCCCCATACCTCTAGGGTTGACCGCTTCTTTACTTGCCCCGCAAGTAGGCCAACATTCTATCTTTTCGTAAATAGAAATATCTTAATTGCACTATCTGCTATCGGTCTGGAATTTTAGTGGGTAAAGAAGTGGATATTGGGTTGTGTGGCGGGCAGGATCAGCCCGTCCATCATGCAGACATGTGGGTTCTCTAATACTCAAGATATTAGGGCATCAGCTGCTGCACATATTTTCACTAGGATCAATTTTGCTATAACTAGAGGAGTGGGGGCCCAGATTGTATCTCGGCTTCCCACTAACTTTCTGTAAATCCCACTACTTTTTTATAATAATAATAATAATAATAATAATAATAACAATAACAATAATAATAATAATAATAATAATAATAATAATAATAATAATAATAATAATAATAATAATAATAATAATAATAATAATAATACAATGGTCTAGTGGATGGGAGTGTGTTATTATAGAATAGGTGCAAGAGGTCTCGGGTTCGAGTCTCGCTCTTACCCCATTTGAGAGGGGAGGGATGCGATCAGAGGGGCGATCGGGGTGACTTGGGTTTGTGCGACCTTCTCTGGCCACATTCGAGCTGCTCCGGCCATCTTCGTCCACGTCCACCTCCGTCCACGCTCGGGCCATCTTCTTCATCGCTCCAACTTCTTCACTGGTGTGTTTTTCTTTGGATCGTCACGGGCGGCTTTCTTTGGATCGCTGCAACTTTCAGCGACCGTCAGAACGCGGTTCGTCAGCGCGCAGGTGGTGGTTTCGGTCTGTGGTCTTCGGGGGGCTATGGTGTCACGTTTTGGTTGGGTCTGGTTCTTCTTTGATGTTGGTGGTAGGGTTTGCGGGCGCTGCGCTACGTCGACTGCGTTTGTTAATGGTCTTGGGCGTTCTTTTGTTGCGGTTGTTGCTGGTTTGTTGATGATCTGCGTTTGGGTGTTGCTGTTCAACTGTAGTTTTTTGTGCTGTGTTGTTGCTGCTGCAGTATCCGACGGTACGTTGCTTCTGTGTTGTGTTGGTTGAAGGTTCTAGTTTGTTGTTTCTGTGTTGTTGGTGCGGTTGTTGTGTGTTGTTTCTGTGTTGTTGATGCGTGTGCTAGTCCAGTTTCTGGTGTTTGAGGGGCTGGTTGTTAGCTGTTGGTTGCTATACTGTTGTGTTTTTGCTTGTTGTACGGTTGTACCACTTTCCATGGCTGTTGTATGTTGTTTTTGTTGAACCTTTTCGCTCTCTAATGCCTAACGTTGTGGTGCATTTTCATTGCCCTTTTGTGGGCCTTAATGGGTGTCAAGATGGAGGGGGGAATGGTCTTACTAAGACCTCTTTAATCACTCATCTTCGTGATCGCCATTGTACTCCTGATGCTCAAGTATTTACACGACATTCTCTTATCACTAACTTTGCTATTTTTTCTGAGGCTGAGTTGACCTTCCACCGCATGGGGATTTGGTTTTGTGGGGTTTGTTTTAAGACGCATTCTCTACGTGCAAAATGTCGTCATGGTCAAGGTTCTGATTTTGTGGCCCCACCTGATGTTGGAGATGGTGTAGTTCGGTTTGTACTCTATGATCTTCCTAAACCGCAACTCAATTCTGTTGTACCCAATCCTATGGGTACTGTTGGAGATGGTGTACTCAATTCTGATGCTGTGCAATAACAAGTTTGTGGTTTTACCATCACTCTCCTTGACAAATTTCTTTCTAAACGGCTTCCCACTGTTAAATCCATCCCTCCTAAATGTCGTTTGGGCTTCTACCGGGTTTTGAAAGGCGCGCTTGATAAGGTTCTTTGCAAACTTGAAGATATCTCTTGCTGGGTTAATCTTCTCGTGTTGCCTCTTTGTATCCTTAAAACCTTTAGCCCGAGGAGTAATCGTGAGTGAACTTCTGCCGTCAGACGGAAACGACAAGAAGAGAGCATAGCTAATGCTATTCGTACTTGGAGTGAGCCGAGTGGTAATTTGCTGCTTTTGCGTGAAACTTTGGCAGTTGGATCCCCTCCTTTGATGGATGCTGATGAGGATCTTGATTTAGAAGAGCGTAATATCAGGCAGTGTCGTAGGAAGATTTGTGATGGCCATTACACCGCCGCAGTCCGGGTTCTTTCTTCTTCTGGTATTGCTCCTTATAATGAGGCCACTTTTGCAGTTTTACAATCAAAACACCCTTCTTCTCCAGCTCCATTATTGCCTAATATACTTGTTGATCATCATCATCTCATCGTTACTTCTACTATTGTTTTGGATCGAATTAAGAGTTTTCCATGTGTTACATCTTGTGGTAGGGACGGTTTACGTGCTCAACACCTTATGGATTGCTTGAGTGGTGCTGTTGTGGCTGTTTCAGATGAGTTAGTTGGCTCTATTTCTAGGGTGGTTAATCTCTTTCTAGCTTGAAAATGTCCTACGGAGTTGGGAGTGTATATTGCTAGTGCTCCTCTCACACCTCTTCTCAAGCCTGGTGGAGGTATTCGTCCTATAGTTGTGGGTACTGTCTGACAGCGTCTAGTTTCGAAGGTCGGTGCTGTTATGGTTGGCCAATATTTGGGAAGTTATTTTGATGGCCTTCAATTTGGTGTTGTGGTTCCTGCAGGTGGTGAAGCAATTCTCCATGTGGTGAATCGGTTGATTGAAGATCGCGGTACTGATGCTAGTCTTTCAATGTTGTTGGTGGATTTTCAGAATGCCTTCAATTTAGTTGATCGTGCAGTCATGTTATGTGAAGTTCGTCTTCGTTGTCCGACCATCTCACGTTGGGTTGAATTCTGCTACTCTAATCCAGCTAGATTGTATTATGGGAGCACACTTTATGGTCGTTTCAAGGGGTGCAGCAGGGCGACCCCCTTGGCCCTCTGCTTTTTGCTTTGGTTTTACAACCCTTGGTTTGTAAAATCAGAGACGCCTTTGATATATGTCTTCAGGCGTGGTATTTGGATGACAACACTATTATTGGTGACACCTTAGTGGTGGGGAAGGTTCTGCAGTTGATTATGGAGGAAGGGCCTCGTTTAGGGTTACATCTCAACGTGGAAAAAACTGAAGTTTTTTGGCCTATAGAAGACCCTCGAAGCAGGGTTGTGGGTGTCTTTCCCACTAATATTGCTCGACCTTTGCATGGTGTTAAGTTGCTTGGTGGTCCGGCCAGTTCCAATTCTGTTTTTAGTGGAGAGCTTGTGATGCAGAGGGTGATCAATACCATTATGCTTATGGATAAAGTTGCTAAGCTTAATGATCCTCAGTGTGAGTTGTTACTTAGGGCTTGTACCGGAGTTTCTAAACTCTATTTTGCTTTACGTACTTGTCCTCCTGGTATTTTTGAGGTGGCTCAACGCACTTTTGATGGGGCTCTTCGATCTTCCTTGAAGTGTATTATTACTGCTTCGGGACTTGGGTTTGGTGATTGGCAATGGCGACTTGCCACCTTACCTTTTGCGTTTGGAGGGCTTGGTGTTTATTTAGCAGGTGATGTTCATCATTATGCTTTTTTTGCTTCTCGGTTACAATCTGTCGGTTTGCAAACAAAGCTTCTTCAGAATGCGGACATTGTTGGTCTTGGTCATGCTTTTGAGGATTCGTTGAGTCTTTTTAATAGAAATGTGGATTCTGACTTTTTGAATAATCCTAGTGAGGTCGCTGCCCCTAAACTCATGAAGAAATTGGCAGATATATATTTCACAAAGGTTACTGCTTCTGCAAAATCCACCTTTTCTTTATCTCCTCGGCAATCGGCATTGTGGAAGTTGCAACAGGGAGATCACACTTCTGTTTGGCTTCGGGTGGTCCCCATCTCGGGTTTGGGACAAACGATGAATGCTAGGACTTACCGCTATGTGTTGTGTTATCGGTTGGGTGTTCCTTTGTTCTCTATTTTGACACCATGCTCTGCTTGCTCCAGGGTTTTTGAGGGGGATATCTTTGGTGATTATGAGGTGTCGTGTGCTGGTATTGTAGGTATTAAACATCGGCATAATGTTGTTCGGGATACCCTTGTTGATATTTGTTATCGGTCTGGGATTTCGGCAAGAAAGAGATTGATATTGGACTGACTGGTGGGAACGATGGAGCTCTTCGACCTACAGATATGTTACTCTATTCTTGGGATCGAGGCCGTGATGTATGTGTTGACTTGACATGATCTTCTCCTTTGACACAATCTTGTTTGTCTGACTTTATTCCGGGACGAGTTGTGGCTGATGCGCCTAATCGAAAGAGGGTGAAGTACGGAGCTAGTTGTCGGGCTTTTGGTTATGGTTTTCTTCCTTTCTCTTTTTCTTCTCTGGGGGAACTGGATAAGGATGATGTAGCGTTGCTGAAGCGGGTTCAACAGTTTTCTAAGACTCAGACTTTGGGGCTCGTGCTACTGCTCATATCTTCACCAGAATCGACTTTGCTATAGCTAGAGGAGTGGGGGACCAGATTGTATCTCGGCTTCCCACTAATAATAATAATAATAATAATAATAATAATAATAATAATAATAATAATAATAATAATAATAATAATAATAATAATAAAAATACTCCCTCCGTTTCGCAATACATGTCTTTTTAGCCTGCAATGTGTTTCACAATACATGTCTTTTTAGCTATTTTGGTCTTTACTTTACGTATTTACCCTTGTAATTATTATTAGGTTGTTAGTAGTGGTTTTCAATAAAATTAAAAAGTGAAGTAATAAGTAATTGTATAATAGTATTTTTGATAGATTCCTTACTAAGTGTACAAATTGGTAAATGGACATGTATTGTGAAACGGAGGGAGTAATAAAAATAATAATAATATATCATAAATAAGCAAGAAAGCATATTGAATTATTGTCCTAAATATGATATCATTTAGTCAATAAAAATATAATAAGGTACTCCCTCCGTCTAGTTCTATTTGGTCTTTTAGACTCAACTGTTTGTCTAATTCTATCTGGTCTTTTAGCTATTTTGCCCAAAACTTTCCAGATTTACCCTCAACTAAATGAATTGAAAAATTTAAAGTGTATAACATGTAATAATTAGATTGGAAGTTGAAAAAAAAGAGTTAATAAATAAGGGTATTTTGGTAAGAATGATATTTGTCTTAATATGTGTGTATATTGCTCAAAAGCCAATTAGACTTAGACAGAGGGAGTACTTAAGATGCATATAATATTGCCAATTACAATACACACATAATTAGTTATAAAAAATTATATGCACACAATACTGTTAGAAGATAGAGTTTTGATAGTTCCAGAGTCAGTGACTCTGAGTTTGCAAGTCGAGTCGGCGACTTGGCAAAGTCACTGACATGGCCATTTGGCAAGCGATCTGTTTAAGGAAGGAACGCACAACGTGTATGTGTCACGCAGCGCGTTCCTCGGGCCGAGACGGACACGGGGCAAGGCTCCTAGGCACGAGCCTAGGAGATTCTAGAGGCTTCCGGGACGATCTAAGAGTAGGCGCGCCCATTCCGGAGCCTTCTAGGCAAGGCGCGCCCATAGAAGGGACAAGGCAGCAAGGGCGCGCCCTTCTGGAACATTCCAGGAGGGGCGCGCCCCATCAGGCATCGGCGCACACACAGGCGCGCCCTTCTGGAATCCTCCAGAAGGGGCGCGCCCCTTCCAGCGATGCACAAGACAGGCGCGCCGCCCAGCCCGTCTCTAGAATTTTCTAGGGCTGGCACTCTCCTCCTAGGTGGAACTTTCATGGGCACTTCCACCCCAATTAGGCTAGACTTCTCTAGAATTATCTTTGTCTAGAATCTTCCCTTGTAAAGGGGTTTGCTTCACCTATAAATAGGCTCCACCCCTCATTTTGCAAGCCATCCAAGCTTTAGCCATCAAAGCCATTGTAAAGCCATCTTGTAAAGCTCTCTTTACTTAATACAAAGCTCTTTCCCACAGAATACCTAGCCATCTTCCTTAGCTTCCAAAGTTGCGACATTGGGTAAGGCTTGACTTAGCCATCGGACGGGCCGATAACGCTAAGAGCCGCACGAGTTAGAGTCGGGATCTCTCACTCCGTGTCAAGTGGTATCAGAGCGCAACGATCCAAGGGAGACATGTCCAACAACGAAGGGGTTGTGTCCGAATTGATGGAGCCATCGGCTAATCCCAAGAAGCGCACGCAGAAGAACCGAGATAGCTCCAAGGACTTGGTGTCTAGCTTCGACTCACGCTTGGAGAAATTCCAACTAGATGTTGGCGAGGTTCGCGACGCTGTGGAGGACGTCCACCGCGAGGTCGAAGAGGTGATGACTCGGGTGGAGGAGTTGGAGACATCCATGGAGGGAGTCTAGGAGGGGTTTCACACCGCCCTCAACAAGACGCACTCGGAGCTCGTTGCTAGGGACGACGCCCTAGAAGCCTTGGTGGTCTCTATGAGGGAGGAGATAGAACAACTCAAGAAAAAGCTCGATGTATGCCAAGCAGCCGTGGGGGGCGGATTCATCGGGGTTACACCTGTGACCAAGTTGGACATTCCAAAGCCGAAGGAATTCAAGGGAAGCCGACGGGCAAAGGACGTGGACAATTTCTTGTGGGACGTGGAGCGCTACTTCCGTGTCACGGGGATCACGGAGGAGGAACGCAAGGTAAGTACCGCTTCAATGTATCTTACCGATGATGCCTTGCTTTGGTGGCGCCGAAGGACTTGTGAGAGGACAAGGGGGTCCCCAATCACAACCTGGGCTGAGTTCGAAGCGGAGTTGCGCAAGGAATTCTTCCCAACTTACGCCAACAACGAGGCCCGGGACAAGCTCTCCGAACTTAGACAGCGGACTACGGTGCGGGAGTACGTCAAGCAATTCTCTGATCTCATCCTCCAAATCGACGATCTTGGCGAGGCGGAGGGACTTTTCATGTTCAAGAAGGGCCTCAAACCCTGGGCACGACAAGAGATCGAGAGACGAGAGGCAAGGACCCTACGGGACGCCATGACCACCGCCAACTCGCTCATCGAGTTCTCTACCCGCCGAGACTCGTCCCCACACAAGGGAAAAAGTGGGGGAGACCGAGACAAGAGCAAGGCCAAGGCTCCATCAAAGGACGAGGGGACGTCAAAGACCAAGGAGCGCTCAGGTCGGGAAAGGGAACGAGAGAAGGGGAAGCGCCGAGAGCGTCAACCCTTGAACTGCTACCTATGCGGCGGCGAACACATGATGAGGGACTGCCCATCACGGGGCAAGCTCTCCGCCATCCACACCCGAGAGGAAGAACCCGAGGCAGAGAAACTGAAGCTCGGGGCTATGATGTTGGGCGCCATCAAAACCAAGAGGTTCACCAACCGAAAGGGGCTCATGTTCGTAGACACTACCATAGCTGGGGCCAAGCTATCGGCGCTAGTGGACACGGGAGCATCCGACCTATTCATGTCTGAGGCAACCGCCAAGAAGCTGGGGCTCGAGGTCACCAAAAGCAACGGATGGGTCAAGACGGTGAACTCTAAAGAGGTACCGACAGTGGGGCTCGCACAAGGAGTAGAGATGAGCATGGGAGACTGGACCGGAAAGGTCACGATCGAGGTAATCCCCTTGGACGACTATGATCTTGTCATTGGCTTAGCCTTCCTCGATCATATCAATGCCCTCCTTGTGCCCTTCGCCAACTGCCTTTGCATCCTGGACCCGACCCACCGATGCATCGTGCCGGTGCACCGGGAGAAGGGCCCAAGTCAAAGGGTAATTTCGGCCATCCAACTATCGAAGGGACTAAGGCACGAGGAACCAACCTTCCTCGCTGCCCTTAAACTTGAGGAGCCTTCCCACGAGGACACCCCGGTACCCTCGGAGGTGAGTCAGGTGCTGGGGGAATTCAAAGACATCATGCCACCCGAGCTTCCCAAGAGACTTCCACCCAAGAGGGAGGTCGACCACAAGATTGAGCTTGTGACCGACGCTCATCCTCCAGCCCGCGCACCATACCGCATGTCTCCACCGGAGCTCGAGGAGTTAAGAAGGCAACTTAAAGAGTTACTTGATGCGGGCTACATCAGACCGTCCAAGGCACCATACGGAGCGCCCGTACTGTTCCAACGAAAGCACGATGGGAGCCTAAGGATGTGCATCGACTACCGGGCGCTCAACAAAATAACCATCAAAAACAAGTACCCGATCCCGCTTATCGCTGACTTATTTGACCGACTTGGGGATGCTAAATGGTTCACCAAGTTAGACTTGAGATCGGGCTACTATCAAGTCAGAATCGCGGAAGGAGACGAGCCAAAGACCGCCTGCGTCACTCGCTATGGGTCCTACGAGTTCTTTGTCATGCCGTTTGGACTAACCAACGCACCAGCTACATTCTGCACCCTCATGAACAAGGTACTCCAACCCTTCCTTGATCACTTTGTGGTGGTATACTTGGACGACATCGTTATCTTTAGCCGCACCCTTTACGAGCATGTGGCGCATCTACGACAAGTATTTCAAGTGCTACAGGAGCACGAGTTATACGTCAAGAGGGAAAAATGCGCCTTTGCTCAAAGGGAGGTACCTTTCTTGGGCCACATAGTCGGAGGCGGTCGAATACGCATGGATCCTGCCAAGATCAAAGCCATAGTAGACTGGGAGCCGCCGACTAAGGTGACCGGGTTAAGATCCTTCTTAGGGCTTGCCAACTATTACCGAAGGTTCGTAATGGGATACTCTCACATCACCACGCCACTCACCAATCTACTTAAGAAGGGGAAGGCATGGACATGGGACGAGGAATGTCAGGGGGCATTTGACCAGCTTAAGAAGAGCGTGACGGAGGAGCCGGTACTAGCCCTACCCGACTACGGCAAGCCATTTGAAGTTCAAACGGATGCTTCCGACTTTGCCATCGGAGGAGTGCTGATGCAAGAGGGACATCCAATTGCCTACGAGAGCCGCAAGCTCAACGATACCGAATAGCGCTATACGGTGCAAGAAAAGGAGATGACCGCCATCGTTCACTGCCTAAGGACTTGGCGCCATTATCTCCTGGGGTCCAAATTCATGGTCAAGACCGGCAACGTTGCCACTAGCTACTTCCAGAGCCAGAAAAAGCTAACTCCAAAACAAGCACGCTGGCAGGACTTCCTCGCAGAGTTCGACTACGAGTTAGAGTACAAGCCCGGCAAAGCCAACCTTGTGGCCGACGCCTTAAGCCGCAAGGCGGAGCTAGAAGCTATAAGCCGAGCCCAAGGAGCCTTGGAAGACCGCATTAGAGAGGGACTCGCCCAGGATCCAACCGCCAAGAACCTATTGGAGTTGATCAAGGACGGCAAGACTCGGAGATTTTGGGTCGAAGAGGATCTCATTCATACCAAGGGGCAACGACTCTACGTGCCACACTATGGGAGACTCCGTAGAGAGGTGATTCGGGAATGCCACGATTCCAAATGGGCGGGACATCCAGGTACTACGCGCACCCTTGCTCTCTTAGAGAACAAGTACTACTGGCCTCAAATGCGGGACGATGTGGAGGTGTATGTCAAGACTTGTCTAGTTTGTCAACAAGACAAAGTGGAGAAACGACTACCGGCGGGACTGTTGCAACCATTACCAATACCCGAGCATCCATGGCAGAGCGTGAGTATGGACTTCATCGTGGGACTGCCTAAAGCCGAGGGTTATGGGAGCATCATGGTGGTCGTAGACCGATACTCCAAGTACGCCACATTCATCCCAGCAACAAAAGAGTGCCCTGCAGAGGAGGCAGCTCGTCTTTTTCTCAAGCATGTGGTCAAGTACTGGGGCCTACCACAAACCATCATCAGCGACCGAGACGGACGATTCACGGGCCGCTTCTGGACTGAGTTGTTCAAGCTATTGGGGTCGGACCTGCGGTTTACGACGGCGTTTCATCCTCAGACTGATGGACAAACCGAGCGGGCCAACTGTTTGCTCGAGACCTACTTGAGGCACTACGTGAGCGCGTCACAAAAGGACTGGCCAAAGCTCCTTGACGTGGCTCAGTTCTCGTTCAACCTGCAACGGAACGAGTCCACGGGCAAGAGTCCGTTTGAAGTCGTCATCGGATTTCAGCCAAGCACACCAAGCACCGTCATCTCAGGCTACAAGGGACCGACACCAGCAGCATACAAGTTCGCAAGAGACTGGCAGGAGGAGCTGGACCTAACCACAGCCTGCCTACTCAAAGCCAACAAGCGGACCAAGAAGTGGGCTGACCAGCGACGGCGGGACGTCGAGTATCAAGTCGGGGACTTAGTCATGGTCAAGCTGCACTACATCATGAGGCATCAAGGGCTGCACAAGGCATTAATCCGGCGCTACGAGGGACCATTCATGATACTCAAGAGGGTCGGAACAACAACCTACAAGCTAGAGTTGCCATCAAAATTCAAGATCCATCCGGTGTTTCACGTGAGCATGCTCAAGCCATATCACGGGGACAAGGGCGATCCATCTAGAGGGAACGCACAACGGGCACCCATGGGGGTCAAGTCATCCTATGACAAAGAAGCCCAAGAGATCGTAGCCGACAGAGTGGTTCGAGAGAAGTATCGAAGACCACGGCTCGAATACTTAGTGCGATGGAAGGGACAACCCGACACCGAGATGTCTTGGGAGCCAACCGAGGCACTTTGGCAATTCAAGGACAAGATCGAGACATTCGAAGTCAACGCAACGAGGACGTCGCGAGATTCAGTGGGGGAGAATGTCACGCAGCGCGTTCCTCGGGCCGAGACGGACACGGGGCAAGGCTCCTAGGCACGAGCCTAGGAGATTCTAGAGGCTTCCGGGACGATCTAAGAGTAGGCGCGCCCATTCCGGAGCCTTCTAGGCAAGGCGCGCCCATAGAAGGGACAAGGCAGCAAGGGCGCGCCCTTCTGGAACATTCCAGGAGGGGCGCGCCCCATCAGGCATCGGCGCACACACAGGCGCGCCCTTCTGGAATCCTCCAGAAGGGGCGCGCCCCTTCCAGCGATGCACAAGACAGGCGCGCCGCCCAGCCCGTCTCTAGAATTTTCTAGGGCTGGCACTCTCCTCCTAGGTGGAACTTTCATGGGCACTTCCACCCCAATTAGGCTAGACTTCTCTAGAATTATCTTTGTCTAGAATCTTCCCTTGTAAAGGGGTTTGCTTCACCTATAAATAGGCTCCACCCCTCATTTTGCAAGCCATCCAAGCTTTAGCCATCAAAGCCATTGTAAAGCCATCTTGTAAAGCTCTCTTTAATTAATACAAAGCTCTTTCCCACAGAATACCTAGCCATCTTCCTTAGCTTCCAAAGTTGCGACATTGGGTAAGGCTTGACTTAGCCATCGGACGGGCCGATAACGCTAAGAGCCGCACGAGTTAGAGTCGGGATCTCTCACTCCGTGTCATATGCGTACACTTGGAGACAACTGGGTTGTTCTATTTTAGGAGAAGATCATCATAAAAGAGTGCTAAAATCAAGAGGAAAACGATTTGATTCTCCTAGAATATTTTATTGTATGCATTAATGTATATTTGGAAAGATATGTAAAGATTGAGTGTGTGTGTGTGTGTCACCTCCCTAATCGAATGGGATTTGATACACACAAGATCTCTCTTGTCATAGCTTAAATACTCTCGTGTTTAGGGTAGTGGTAAGACTTTTGAGCGTCATTTTACAATTTGTGTAAGAAAGAAAGAGTGAACTTGTGCGGGAGATTCGTACAAGTGGTGTGTCGAGTTTTCTTAGGCATAACGTGAGATTGAGAGTGTGAGTGCAAAGGTAGAGTGTGGTTCAAGGGTGTGGGATTCATTCTTGTACACGGGAGAGCTTTGTAAACACTCAAGAAATCAATAGAGCGAGTCTAAGGACTCCTAAAATCCGACCAAGTAAGAAGCTTGGAAGGGAGTGGTTTTTCTCCAAGTAAACTAGTTGGTTTACGAGGAGTTTCCACTATACATCGCTTGTCATTGACTGTTGGAAATGTTCGTTTTCTTGTCTATTTATTTCGCTGCTTTATTATTCAAAGTCGACGACTTCGCAGGAGTCGCTGACTCGTTTAAGTACTAATGATCCTACAATTGGTATTAGAGCCTTGGCTTTAGATTGCGTTTTTAGTACTTTTGTTGTAGGAAAATGACGTCCACCAACACTTCTGTGAATGACTCTTTCTGGAAGCCTCCAATCCTCAAGGTTGGAGAGTATAACTGGTGGGTTCAACAGATGAAGATTAACATCTGCTCTCTGGATGGCCAGGTGTGGAAAGTGATAAAGGTTGGTCTGGAAGCCTTTGCACTTGGTAAATATGGAAAGACCGAAAAGACCACGGCTGAGTACGATGATGTTGGCTTCAAAAAGCTTGACTAGAGTGTTAGAGCAAAGAAGGTCCTACATAATGCTGTCATAGACGGTGACCTCAAAAATTTTATCGGATACACGACTGCCAAGGAAATATGGGATGCTCTCAAAAGGCATCATCAAGGAAATGATGATGTCAAAAAGGACAGGATCATAAATCTTGAAACGGAGTATGATAACATCTTTCAAGGAAAAGGAGAATCTCTCCATGATTATCACTCCAGGTTTCAGACCGTCTTGAATCAATTGGAGTTTCTTGGTGAGGAGATTCCTGAATGGAAGCAAACCAACAAGCTGATCTCAGGATTAAACAAGAGCTGGGACAACATCGCTTCGTCTATACTCACTCAAAAAGAAACCAAGTCGCTGACCTTGGAAGATCTTGTTGGACAACTCACCATGTACGGAGGCATTCAGCAAAGAAGAGTGGAAAGACTTGACTCAGAGAAAGCCAAAAACATTGCTCTTAAAGTTGAAAGAGCTTTTGACTTGGCTTAGGGAGACGATGACACTGAAGGAATAGATGAGGATGTTGCTCTCATCTCTAAGGCTATGAAGAGACTGTGGAATCGCAACAAAGCTCCAGTCAACGCTCCAGAGTCAAGAAAGGAAGGGAAGGATATAAAGGATGTCATCTGTTATCAATGTCAGGCTAGAGGACACTTTGCCAAGCAATGTCCAAAAAGAAAAAGTGGAGAGGCTGGTAAAGGAATGATGGCAACTTGGGATATGTCCAATGATGATGATGAAGTGGCGCCGGCAAGAGGAAATTGTTGCATGGCCATTGAAGACAAATCGTCCCAAGAGGTAATGACTCTGAACTCTCTTCTCTTCTGGCTAAAAAATCTAGAGAATAGTTGGTTGCTATCATCGAGAAGCTTGGAACTCAGGTCACTAAGTTAGGAGAAAAAGTAGAAGATAATGAAGAAACAATCTCCAATCTTTTCGATGATAACAAACTCTGGTCCTCTAAAGCTATTGAATTAGAAAAGATTTCGTCTCCTAAGTCAATGACTTGTGAGTCATGCTCGGACTTAAAAACCCAAGCTGTCGACTTGCAAAAACAAGTTGAGGACTTGGAAAAACAAGTCACTGACCTATAAGGTGAAAGAATTATGCTTAGGCTCAGTCATGCTAAGCTATCCAAAGAACTAGAAGATCAAAAGGTTGATAATAAGACTAAAATAAAAAGGTGGATAGACGAGTTTGTTGATGAAAAGGCTCAAGAGGTCAGAAATGATTATAAAAAGAAGTTTGTGAAGGAGATGGATAGGTCTGGGATTGGTTATGCTCGTGCACCCAACACTCAGGGTACCAAACATGCTCTCTTCTTGTCTAAAAGCCCCTATGGGTAGTGACAATGCAAGTTGTTCTACTTATGTGGTGACCAAGCAAGACAAAGGGAAGCAACAGTGATATCCTGGTCAAAAGGTGCACAAAATATGGAAGAAACAAACCAAGAACTCGGTTCCCTCACAAATTGACTTTCAATCACGCATCCACAAGAAACCCATCTACCCGGGCTACAACAAGTATGTTGACCTAAAGTCTCACAGGACATGTTGGTATTGTGGCAAGCTTGGTTACTACCAACATGATTGTCACAAAAAGGTAAGAGATAATGAAAATGCAAGGTCATAGACTCTGAATGACAGTTCTGGCAAATCCACTCTCACTGACTGCCCTCTAGGATCTGCGTGTGCTAGTTGTGACAAGTGTTGTCCTAGAACTACTATGTTGCCAAACCCAGAGGAGTTAGACAACTCTGGGTTCGTAATAACTAATTCTTTCAATGCAGCTTGAAGTGGGTGACAAGGAGCCCTGGTTTATTGATAGTGCGTGCTCAACTCATATGTCAGGAAACCCCAGGGATTTCGTCTCACTTCAAGAATACAAGGGAGGTAAGATTACCTTCGATAACAACAGTAAAGGTGGTATTTCTGGTATATGTACGGTAAGATTTTTAGATAAGCTGACCATAGACAGTGTGAATTTAGTTGACAATCTCAGTTTTAAGCTTTTAATTGTTTCCCAAATATGTGCTAATGAAAAATATCAAGTTGTTTTTGATAAAAATGGTTGTCAGGTGCGAGAAATTGACTCAGGGAAGATTCTTTTGAAAGGGGTGTGTGAAAATAATCTTTACAAGGTGGACCCTTGTTTCGAACTTGACGAAAAAACTATGTCTTAGAACAGTTGCTGACATCGCCGACATTTGGCACAAAAGGTTTGGTCATGCGAGCTTTCAACTCCTTGACAAACTTCATAGGCAAGAACTGGTTAGAAGGCTACCCAAGATAGATCCAAGCAAGCATGAAGTTTGTGAAACGTTTGTAAGAGGTAAGCAAGTGAAGTCATCCTTCCAATCCAAAAAGGAGGTAAGTACCACTAAACCCTTAGAGCTGATTCATATAGATTTGTGTGGTCCTATGAGAATCCAAAATTGTGGAGGAAATAGCTATATATTTGTCATTGTTGATGAATTTTCACGTTATACTTGGACAATTTT
This sequence comes from Fallopia convolvulus, assembly GCA_964016875.1. Classification (NCBI taxonomy): domain Eukaryota; kingdom Viridiplantae; phylum Streptophyta; class Magnoliopsida; order Caryophyllales; family Polygonaceae; genus Fallopia; species Fallopia convolvulus. The sequence continues at coordinate 59,069,995 of OZ024720.1, read as the reverse complement.
TCTGTCTTCTAAAGATCATGTATTTGAAGAATTTGAAGCATGGGTAAAGGCTATTGAGAAAAAGCTAGGAGTTGTTCTTGTTTCTATCAGGTCGGATCATGGAATGGATTTGACAATTCTAATTTTCTGGTTTTCTGCAAGAAAAATGGCATAAGTCACAACTTCTCAGAGCCAAGAACTCCTCAACAGAATGGCGTGGTTGAGAGGAAGAATCGTGCCTTGGAGAACATGTCGCGGACCATGCTTATCTCAAGTAGTCTTCCAAGGAATTTCTGGGGTGAAGCCATTAATACGTCTTCCTATGTGATGAATCAAGCCATGCTTCATCCACTCCTTGGAAAAACTCCTTATGAACTGCCTAGAGGAGTCAAGCCCAATGTCGCCCACTTACGCACCTTTGGATGCAAGTGCTACATTCATAATAACGACAATGACAGTTTGGGAAAGTTCGATCTAAGGAGTGATGTTGGAACTTTTGTAGGTTATTCCCCTCATAGTAAAGCCTACAAAGTGTTCAACAAGAGGACGAGGAAAATTGAGGAAAGTGTGGATGTTGTGTTCGATCAAAACACGATGGGAGGCTCGATGATTGAGGATCTTGATAATGGTGATCAAGGATACTATCTGGTTCAAGAGGATCTACTTCTGACTGATACAACAGAAAAAGAATCAGTAGTCAGTGACAATGCTAGTGTCGCCGACTCAGACAATTCAGGGGAAATTAATCAGGGTCAAAGTTCAGGTGACAATGAGTCAGAAAATGGGAAAACACATGAGAGAAGTTCAAGTCCGAAAGATTCTGATGAAGAGTCAGGAAGAACGCCACAAACTCAAGCCGACAACCTGAAAAAATTATAGATCAGGAATTATCAACAGAAAAGTGCTCATCCTGTCACCAACATCCTCACTGATTTTTCAAAAGGTGTGCAAACTAGATCTTCTCTGAACAATTTATTTGCCTTCAATGCTTTCATCTTAATGTTGGAGCGGAAGAATGTTGATCAAGCATTGAAAGATTCAGACTGGGTCAGTGCCATGCAAGAAGAGCTTCATCAGTTTGAAAGAAATAAGGTTTGGCACCTAGTCCCGAGGCCAAAGGGAAGATCTGTGATTGGAACACGATGGGTGTTCAGAAATAAGCTGGATGATGAAGGATATGTGGTCATGAACAAAGCAAGGCTGGTATTAAAGGGATACAATCAGCAAGAGGGCATTGACTATGTTGAGACATTCGCTCCAGTGGCTCGTCTAGAGGCTATTCGATTGCTCATTGCCTATTATGCTCATCAAGGATTCAAGCTACAACAAATGGATGTCAAGACTGTATTCTTGAATGGATTTTTAAAAGAAGAGGTGTATGTTGAACAGACTCCGGGTTTTGAGGATGTTGCCCACCCGGATCATGTCTACAAACTGGACAAAGCTCTTTATGGATTAAAACAAGCACCACGTGCTTGGTATGATCGCTTGTCTCAGTTCTTGATTCAACATGGTTATGTTCGAGGAGAGGTAGACAAGACTCTGTTCTTGTTAAAAGAAGGAAGTCATACACTGGTTGTTCAGGTCTATGTCGATAACATCATCCTTGGTTCAATAGATGATAAGTTAGTAACAAAGTTCGCTGACCTCATGTCTAGTGAGTTTGAAATGAGCATGGTCGATGAACTCAAGTTCTTTTTAGGACTTCAAGTTTTGCAAGGTGAGGATGGGACACGAGTTCATCAACAGAAGTATCTTAGAGAATGTGTTAAAAAGTTTGGTCTCAAAAATGCTAAATCTTTTGATACTCCCATGTCGTAGACTACCTCACTTGGAAAAGATGACAAGGATCCAAAAGTCAATGCTACTATGTACAGGGGTATGATTGGATCATTACTCTATCTCACAGCGAGCATACCTGATATTGTTTTTGGAGTATGTCTATGTGCTAGATTTCAAGTTGATCCAAAGGAATCCCAATTGAAAGTTGTTAAAAGTATCATTCAATATCTTAAGAGGACTGTAAATCTGTGTTTATGGTATCCAAGAGGATTTGACTTTGAACTTGTCGGCTACACAAATGCTGATTTTGCCGAAAATCGTGTTGATAGAAAAAGCACTTCAGGGATGGCTCAATTTCTTGGGTCTTGCCTTGTATAATGGGGATCTAGAAAGAAAAATTGTGTAGCTCTATCAACATTGGAAGCAGAGTAGATTGCAGTTGCGGCATGTTGCTCTCAAATCTTATGGATCAAGCAGCAAGTCAGTGACTATGGTGTGAAGTGTGGGTCAGTGCCCATACTATATCACAACACTAGTGCAATCTACATCTCAAAGAATCCGATGCAACATGCAAAGACAAAACATATTGAGATAAGACATCACTTTATTCAAGATTGTGTGGAAAAAAGGCATGGTCACTATGGAGTTCTGTAGAACAAGTGATCAAAGAGTAGACATCTTCACAAAAGCCTTAAATCATGAGCCCTTTGAACAACTCCGCATGGAACTAGGTATGATCTCTCTTCAATGATCCATTTGTTTTGAAGTCATGCTTTTATGGTATAAATCTTTAGATTCTTGATAGACTTCATGTTTACGAAACCCCATGCATTTGACTTGTCAATGTGCATTCAGTATGTGTGAAACCTTTTTGAGCTCTTTGTTTTATCCCAAAAGAATCAAACCTGATGATGTTAACTCTCATTACAAGCCCAAATGATGGTTGATTCTAATGCCTATCCCTGACCCATCATGTTTTGAGAGTCTCTATGAGCCCGTCTTTGAATTTCTTTAAAACGAAGACTTATCATCATGATCGACAAATCCACATATATATCTTGTTTCATGCTTGGTTTGTTTTGGCATTCCTTCTGCAACCCCAACACCAAATAATTTCCATAAAGAAAGTCATGGATTGTGCAAAAGTCATAGACAAATGAGAAGACCAGTGTTTGTGATAGAAGTCGCCGAATTGATTAGGGTCTGTGACTGTGTGTTTTGGCGCGTGAAAAAGATCATGGCTTAACAATATCTTTTGAAATTGGAATTTTTTTTAAAGGAGGAAAGAGAAGATCTGGTGATTTGACATCTTCCTTAATGATGGAAGTTCACTTCTTTATTATACTTCAACCGTCAAAGGAAAAAAGTACTTTCTCTCTCAATTTTTTCTCTTTCTCGTTTTTTGCTCTCTCTCTCTCTCTTTCTCTCTCTCGAACTCAAACCCTCAAACCTTCAAACCCTTCAATGGTGTCTCCCTCCAACACCTCTAACCACCCTGCCTCACCCAAAAACCAAGCCGAGAGTCCTGAATCGACAAAAAGGAAGATCATTGCCCTCTTTTGTGTTGATTTTCTGCGCGCTCTCATGTCTGGGCAAGCATCTCCCTCAATCGCCCCTCCAACTGCCATTGAAACACCATCCCTGAACCCATCTTCTCCACAAAACCAAAATCCAAACCTTTCCCCTCAAAAACCAACTCCCTCGTCCCCCATTCCCACTGAAAAACCCCAAACTCCTCGATCCCCCCAAAACGAAATCGAAACCCTAACCCTCTCACCGGAATCTGGAATACCGCGCCAAACTGCGCAAAAGGTGGTTATTCCAGAAATCGGTGACACCTCTACACTCAAACCCTTGGAGAAAGAGAATGTTGAGGAAGAGAAAGTAAAAACTCCCAATTTGGAATCAATGGAGTTTGAGGAAACGGAAACGGTTGTCAGGTCTTTTGAGAAAAAAGAAGAAGAAAATGTCTCGGAGGTTGAAATGGAAGGCACTCATGTGCAGACTGGAACAGGGGAGAACCAACAGCTATCTCCTGGGGATCAGACAAAGGCTGTCAGTGACTCTCCCAAAGTCACTGACAAAGACGCTCCTGTGGAGGTAGACGACAAGGCCTCTGACAAGGACGTCTCTTAGAAGGAACCAGTTGAAACTTCTAAAGAAGGTACTCACTCTGATCCAATCTTGGTCTCTTGGAAATCAAAGTATGCTGATTCTATTAAGAGAAACCTAGAAAATGATTTGTTTGGTGATGACTCTGAGTTACTCAAAGATGATGAAATTGAGATGCCTCCTCCTTTTCACCCTAAGACTAGATCGGCAAGTGCCAGAGCCACGGATGTGGCTCTTAAAGCTAAAAAGGGCAAGGGGTTGGAAACCCTAGAAGCTACTTCAGAGGGCGGTGACTCTTCTTTATCTGAGAAAGTCACAAGGCGGAAAAGGGGGAGGTCACCAAAGTTTGGTGCTGGTTCTAGCAAGAAGAAGAAGACTGGAACTGTTGTTGATATGTCTTCTAGGGAATTTACCAAGGATCTGTTGTGGGAGAAAAATTTTTTTAGAGGAGTACAAACTAATGAAGGTCAATGACTGGCTAAAGATACAAAAGTGGGATCGATTGATTCAATGGGAGCATGAGTACAACCCACAAATGGTCAAGATGTTTTATGAGTCTTTAGAGATTGAGGATACAGGGAACATGACCATTGGGAGGTACATGGCTGGGGAGAAGAAGTACTCTTTCACTAGCAAGGATGTTACTAATATCTTGGAAATACCACATGAGGGTTTTGCCGAGTACTTCAAAAGAGCATGGCCTGAAGGAGTTGATGACCGTGAGATCATCAAAATTGTCACTGACAGTGATGATAATTTTACCAGTCCTTATCTAGTCAACAGGATGGGAATTGAAAAGAAGTTGATGTTAAATTACTTGATCAGTAATCTGTTGCCCAAAGAGCTCAAGAGAAATGGTGCTTCTATTCAAGATTTGCTGGTTATGGACAAGGTCATCAGGGGAAAAAAGGTGAACATGCTTGGATTGATGATGCTTCATATGAAGAATGTGCTTGAAACTTCTAAAGATGCTTTTCCTTATGGCATGCTGATTGCTTTGTTGTTGACTAAGCACAAGGTATATGTGGATGGTGATGATGTCCTCAACACTAGGGTTCTGAACAAGGAAATGATCAAGAAATTTGGCTGGAACTGGGTTGATGGACAATGGGTGTCAAAGGCTTCGGACGTCAGTGACAAGGATCACCAGGAAGAGGGAAAGAAATCTGCTCAAGTGACCGATGAACAGAAAGATCTTAGGGAGCAGAATATGATTTTGAAGGGGATGCTTGAAAAGCTTCAGAACATGGTTGGCAATGTGCTGTCCAAGATCAGTGCTATAGAGGAGAGGCTCAACGACTTTGGATCTTGATGTTAGTGACCAACGCTCATCCATGACTGTTTCTACCCCTCTCTTCTACCTTTACCACATTATCTCCCCAAGTTAAAAGACTTTTCTTTTTAAGTTCGATTTGGTTGTATTGCATCTCTGAATTGTTTGTGTTTGCATCGTACATTTTCTTTTGCCATGGTGGATGACAATCTATGCTTGTTTTGATATTATGTTTTAAGTTTCCTTTTTTTGCCTCTGACTTCTTTCTAGTTTTAGTAATTTTTTTTTATGATGCCAAAAGGGGGAATTAACCGGGAGAATAGATTTATTAGGGGGATCAAAATACTGAAATCATGTGGTTACTAAGCTTAGGGGGAACTTTTTATGGTTTTTTGTGCTTTGCTCTTTTTACTGTGATTGTGTTTGTATGCTGCAAAGTTTCTATCAAAACAGGTTGTTTGTCACCATCAAAAAGGAGGAATTTGTTAGAAGATAGAGTTTTGATGGTTCTAGAGTCATTGACTCCGAGTTTGCAAGTCGAGTCGGTGACTTGGCAAAGTCACTAACATGGTCAGCTAGCGAGCAATCTATTTAAGGAAGGAACGCACAACATGTGTGCGAACACTTGGAGACAGTTGGGTTGTTCTATTTTAGGAGAAGATCATCATAAAAGATTGCTAAAATCAAGCGGAAAACATTTTATTCTCCTAGAATGTTTTATTGTATGCGTTAATGTATATTTGGAAAGATATGTAAAGATTGATTGTGTGTCACTTCCCTAATCGAATGGGATTTGATACACACGAGATCTCTCTTGCCTTAAATTAAATACTCTCGTGTTTAGGGTAGTGATAAGACTTTTGAGCGTCATTTTACAATTTATGTAAGAAAGAAAGAGTGAACTTGTGCGTGAGATTCATACGAGTGGTGTGTCGAGTGTTCTTAGGCATAGCGTGAGATTTAGTGTATGAGTGCAAAGGTAGAGCATGGTTTAAGGGTGTGAGATTCATTCTGTACACGGGAGAGCTTTGTAAACACTCAAGAAATCAATAGAGCGAGTCTAAGGACTCTTGAAATCCGACCAAGTGAGAAGTTTGGAAGGGGGTGGTTTTTCTCCAAGTAAACTAGTTGGTTTACGAGGAGTTTCCACTATACATCCCTTGTCATTGACTGTTGGTAATGTTCGTTTTCTTGTCTAATTATTTCACTGCTTTATTACTCAAAATCGACGACTTCGCAAGAGTCGCCGACTTGTTTAAGTACTAACGATCCTACTAGTACCCAATTTCTTTTGTAATTCACCAACGATAATCAAGCGTAATTAATTATTAACATGTTTCTTACCGAGTAATATCCAATTGGTATCATATTTATAAAAATCACCTTGTGCGATTGGAGTTGTCCTTAGAAGATTGAGTTCGGTCGGATATCTTGTGCTTGCTTGCGTGTTTTTAGAGTTGGTACATATCCTACATTCACAGGGAAGTAAACTCTGTGATTAACTTTAATTTTTTGCTAGATCGTTTCGACACGTCTCCTCCATCCCTCTTGCAAATGAATCTAGGTCTTGGGACCTCATCCATATAAATGCTCTAGAACGACCCTATTTTCATTAGTAGGGATCCCCTTATCTCTTTCCTTATAATTAAAAAAATATTAAAAAAAGTTATGTTGTCTAAACAGTTCGTTTTTAATATTAATTTGGAATTTCAGCCTTTTTTAATAAGCAAAAGGGATTCATTTTTTTCCTATTAATACCAAATTATTCAAAAATGTAATTTTCTAATGCCAAATTGACATTTCGGTCATTCTATATCTCTTAAAGCATATATGTGAAACTGTGAAAATTAGGTGTTGTTTTAGTTAGGCAAATCAATGCACACAATATGAAAAATTGTATATATTAGACCAATTATTTAAGCACTATAAAATGCTTTTTATATGATCACCTTAAAAGTTTATACTAAAAAGGCAAAAATGAGATACTACTCCCATTTTATTTCAGAAAAAAAAATACATCATTAAGTTGAACTAGAGCTGTCAAAAACTGACCCGACTAGTAAATCCGATCCGAACTGTCCGAAAATTTTAGGGTCAAGACCCGAAAATTTGAACTCGAAACCCGAAGTGAACCGAAACTCGATAGACCGCAACCCGTTGGGTTGAAACCCGAAACCCATTGGGTTGACCAATTATGTATATTTATAAAATGTATAAAATTTATTTTTAAAAATATAATATATTTGATTATTAAAATACATAAAAAATAATATATTATAATTAAATATTATTATTTAATTAAAAATCTATTTTAATAATCATAAAAAATTCTATGTTTTTGACCCGCTGGTCAACCCGTCCCGCCGAAAACCTGCATCGACCCGACCCGATTAACTAGTGACCTGTAACGATCCGAACCCGACTCAACCCAAACCCGAAATGACCGAATCTGAATCTGCCCGATTCGACCCGATTGACAGGTCTAGGTTGAACCCTAGAGGTATATCACCTTGATCCTGCAAGTTGGGGCATCTAGTTTTGGTTGGGAAAATAGGTATGTGAGCAACTTGTTTGGGCCTCCTTTATTCTCATATATATGTGATACAATATAAATATGGCATAGGAGTTATGGTTAGTAACTAATTAATTAGTGTAATTTGTAAATATAGTTTTATAAATTTCTTCATGGGTTTTTTTACAGTTATTTCCCATATCCCCTTTATAGAACCGCTAGGGCAGTATTATAAATACCTTGTATTGTTATTTCAGAAAATATAATCAAGAAGAGGAAACTTATTATCTAACCCTAATTCTCTCTAGCCTCCTTCTTTCCCTGGCCATCGGCCCTTCTTCACCTTTAGCTGTCCCGCTTTATAGCGTTTTGGTAGGGTAATCGTAGTATTATTTTATCAATTGGTGTTTTCATCCCTGAACATTGCAATCCCTGTATGCTACTAATAAAAACGTCGTCTAATGGAGTTATTGCTTGAAAAACGAATCGGAGTGAATGGAGGTGATCCGGTAGAGAACCGAACTTTGTATGTCAAGATTCATGGGGAAATCTACCCAGTTTCTTGCAACATATTTGAGCAAGTGTTTTCGGTTTTAGGAATTATAGAGGATCTTGAGAGATTAAGCCCGAACACAGGGTTTCATTCAAACATTCATTTCAAGAATAGAGAATCAGTCATGGATGCTTTCAACTCCTCTAACAGAAGATGCATCTATGATGGATATTGTCGAATGGAATTGTTCCCTGATGACCGAATCAACAGCAAACTCCATTAGACGACGCTTTATATTTTTCAAATAATTTTCTCTCTATTTATTTATAAAAAATGTAAAAATTCGAAATTTATTTGATTCTAAAAATAAAAAACTATCGTATGTGATTATACATTTTTTATCATTTATGTATCATTATATTAAAATAAATATGCTCATATTTAATTCGAGTTGTAGTCGTGCATGGCACGACGGGTATAACTAGTTTATTAGAAAATCTATTGGATGAATTCTAAAATTGTATTGTAAACTAGTGAACTTTGGGAAAAAATAAAAAAAATTATTAATAAATATAGAGAGATAACATAACAAATAAACTTTAATCGTTAAATTAGATTGTGATGGTTGAGATTTAGCCAAATTTATCAATATAGTTTTGATTAAAGTTTACGGAAATTTACGTAGTAACTATGATGCACTTTTTTTTTTTTTTTTGCTATTCTACTTTTGAATTTAAGGGGTTCAGATCGATGTATCTCTAGTTGTTAAATTGATCAATAATAGATGTTAGAATCTTAATCATTTGACGGCGAATGGTATTTTCATAGTTGTATACATATTCCTACCGGCCATTTGATTCCATATTCATTGATTAATCCTAATCTACTTTCTCTTCATTTATTTATATAGGGGATCCAAAAATATTCAAGTAAGATTGGGCCTGATTACAGCTTACAACTATTCATGTACTGTTTATAAAAGATTTGCTAATTTTTAAATTAAGGTTATTGTTAGAAAAGCTAAGGCTTCAATTTTGTTGGTTTCAAACATCTGCCACGTGGACGACTTAGAGTCTGTGAACAGAGTCGCCAACGTTAGACGGGTCGCCAACGTGTGTTGAAGGCAAACATAGAAGATCTTGAAGACGCGTGACGGCGTGAGACGGCAATGTCAGATAGGTCGTCGACGTGAGTTGAAGACAAACATAGAAGATCTTGAAGACGCTTGAGATATTTGAGATTTGGATTATATATTTTTGTTTGAGATATTGGAGATTTGGATAATATATTTTTGTTTTAGGAAAGATCTTTCTATGGTAGGATAACCGGAGGCTTATCGCCTTTCCCCTAAGCTATATCTAATTGTATCTTGTTTTATGCTTAGAATGAGATTTGTAAAGATAAGAAAAATATTATTTTACCATAACTGAATTAAAAGATAATATCTTTATTTTATTCTGTAGGATCTAAGTGTGTTAGTAATCAGTCAAAGAATTGTATAAAGACATTTCCTTGAGTAGCGAAAAATAAGTAAAGTCTAATTAGACATTACATGAATAAATAAATGAGAGAAATGGAGGATTTTTATCCCTTGATATATTTCTAGCTGTTACAATTCATCTACTTATAATTTTGTGCCCAATAATAAACACCCAACTTTAGTATGTAACTTCTACGAGTAGTTAAGTGTTATAATGTCGAGATTCATAAATGTTAGGTATTTTAGTAGAATATTTAAACCTGGGATTTTAAAGTAACTAGAGTGTTAATCTCGTCTATTGGACGGGGCAAAGTTTATATTTTATGTTTATCATTATTTTAAATGTTTAGGTTTTTCAAAATTATGACATACTTTCTCCGTTTAGTTTTATTTGTCCTTTTAAACTTAATCCCTATTTAAAATTGTTAGAACAATCGTTGTTCCATGATTTCTTTTAGTTTTGATGATAACAAATATTGAATGATTAATATGTCATTTCACAAGTATCACAAGAATGTCACAAGACATGAGCGTACTGTTAGAGTTAAGGAAAGTCGTGAGGGAACGACGAACGATCTGGATAGCGTATGCGGGAAGGTACGCGACTTTCTATATTTGGCAAGTTACCAGATCTTGAACAAACAACTTCGACGGTGATTTGCCACCTAAGATTGAGTTGTTTGTGAGAAGATAAGATTGAATCTTGAATATTTGTTGAAACAAAAAGATAAGGTATCGAGTTTGTTCGGTTATGGGTATGATCCGAGTGATTAAAGATATGGTTAATTATGTTTAATATTTTAATCCATTTTTATGAAGATCTTCTGAATGGAATATCATCACGATTAGGCAAGTCGTGATTGAGATCATATTTGAAAGTTTTCGTTATAAATAGGCTATGGTTGCCTAGGGTTAAAGGGTGTAGAAGAGGAACAATTGAGAGAGAGAGAGAGAGAGTTTCGAAGTTGTTCGTTTTGTTCGTGAGAGTCTGAGAGAGAGAGAGAGAGAGAGAGAGAGAGAGAGAGAGAGAGAGTTTCGAAGTTGTTCGTGGTGTTCGCGGTGTTTTTCGGTGAAGATCCCATCGTGGTTTGAGTACTCGTGTTGGTAGTTCACTTATTGTTTAGGTTTACGATTAAGGTTGTAAAAGTTGAGTAGGTTGAAATCAGGTCGGTGTCTAGTTACTAGAAAAAAATATTTGGCTTGCCTCGTAATCGTTAAAACTTAATATATAAATGGTCTATAAAATCCTCTGAGAAGGAGTTTCAGGAGTAGAGATTTTTCTTTCTACGACTGACTTGGTCGGGCCATATGTTTTCCTCTCTAAATACCATGTTCATATTTACTATTATTTCCGCTGTCCAGAAAACATGTCTTGTTTCTTATTTGTTCACTAACACTTTATGATCCACCAAAAATGTTACATGATAGAAGTAAAATAAGCACATGTCTCATATCTGAACCAAAATTTACCTAAAAATAGATCCAACATGAAAGACTTAGGTTTGGTACACCTAAACCCATAAATCATAGTATAAAATAAATAAAAAAATACAGAAAACCTACTCGTTAGTCTGATCAACAAATATGTATATATAATCAAAAATGTATTTGTAGGATCTCCTTGCATGGTAATATTTTTAACATCTAAAGTCTTTTTCCTTGTACATTAATTGTACAATCACACACTCTGGAAATCAATGGAAACTGAAAAATCATGGAAAATAAAATAGCATAAGCTATGGTGGACGATTTAGAGGAAAGTACCTTTGAGATTGGGCAAAGCAATTCCATGTTTAAATTCACACGGTTTCAACATCTGACGGTTGCTAGGCGCCCCGGGGCATTCTAGGCGCCCCGGTTTTTTTATTTCGTTCAGGCTGATCGAAGCAAAAAAAAAGGAAAATTTTAAGAGTCAAATCAATTCACTTTAAGTCATGTCAACCGAAGTAAAAAGAAGTAAAAAAAAAAAAAAAAAAGTAAAAAGTTGAAATGGGGCACTTCAGTCGCCATGGCCGAACAAGAGTGGCACTTTAAAGTAAAAGTTTAAATTAATTTTAGTCTAGTAAATTTGAAATTAATTTTAATCGGTATTTAATTCTAATAGATGATAAATATTAAGAGTGGCATTTACCCACACTCATCCATAAATATTAAAGGAAATTTGTTTGCATGACATGACATACTAAATAAAATATTATTATTTAAAGAGAGAGAAAAAAAAAGTATTTTTAATGCTTTAGCTTTTTATTACTTGTACCCGTCGTGTCTAGTACGACTATTGACTTGGTATTCTTTTAGATATTTTATAAAAATATATTAAAAAAGAAAAATATAATATAAAATTTAATGTAAGTAATTTATTGTCTATATTATGCATAAAAATTATTTTGTTTTTGAAATCAAATAAAAAAAATTAAATCTAGATTATGAAGTTTAAATTTGAAGATAAACATAGATTATTAAGATAAAATAATCTACATTTCTCTTTTTCCTTGATAATATTTCATAAACAGGTTTAACTCGTTATACTCGTTGTACCGTGCACGACTAAATGGATTTAATACTTAATTTATTTAATGAATAGTATTTTAATTTAATATAAAAAATAAAAATAACGTATTAATTAGAAAAATCATTAATGTGAGCCAATATAATGTGAGGCACAACCAAAGTTGTTAACGTGAGTCCAATATAAGTTTGATAGCTTAATGATAATTTATTTATGAAAAAAGTATAAATAAAAATTAGTTTAATTAGAATCATTAAATTTTATAAATGTTTTACAAAAATAATTAAAAAGCCAAAAATAATGTAAATTCTTATAAATTTTTTAATCAAATTGAATTCCTTAAAAAAAATTTCAATAAAAAGTTAAAAAGATAATTAATAAGAAAGATAAAATGAGCGATTCTAAAAGAATATAACGATTTCTTATAAAAATGAACGATTCTATAGGAATATAACTGATGAAACCCTAAATAAACCGTCGCTAGAAGACAAGAAACGAGATTCTATTATTCGATTGTGCAAACACTTGCTCTTTATTTATACAAACAAACGAGGTTTACAAACAAACGAGGTTTACACCTTAGACCTCCTAATTGTAACGCCCCTATTTTACAACATTGGGCATTACCGTCAGTGACCTCGGACTTTCCCGTCCAAAGTCACCCAAGGCTTTTAGAATGATATTGAACTCATACAAATGCGGAAAATTAACATAAACGTTACATAAATAAACGGATGCTCACGAATGAGACTTGATTCTTTTGTAATTTAACTTGCTATTTTAAAATAAATAAGCAAGGAAATCTTTATGAGATTATAAGATAGATTGGGGATCAAGTGAGAATTATTCTTATCATGAGAAATGAGAACAAGCCTCATCAGTTGATTTTGTGAGATCAATGGTCTAGATGGACTGCTATCAACACTCACACTCCTTTTTTTTATAAAGCTGAAAGGGTACTTTTGTCATTTTACTATTCTTTTATTTTTAATTTTACCTTTCAGCCCTAAATTGCTCCTTCACTCTCTACGTTATGAATGGCGACTAATACGCTGAACGACGACGACTTCATGCCATCCCTCTTTCGATCTCAATCTTCCTTTCGATCTCGATCTTCCCTTCGTTCGATCCATACTCCTACTCCAAATTGAAGACACAATGAATTTAGGTAAGTGGTTATGAAGAATACATAAGAAGAATTTAGTTTGGTGGATGATTTGTTGCTCTCAAATAATTCCTAAATTTGTTGTTGTTTATGGTTCTTTGTTGCTTGAGATCATGGAGAAATGTGTTGTACTCTTGGTTTTGGGATTGGAAACAAAATTTTATAGAAACTAAAATTAAAATCTGTATGCTTATTTGATTGCCCACAAAGTGTTCGATAAAATGTCCCAATGAGCATGTTTTGCTAATTTGTCTTGGAATATTATTTTTACTGTTCTAATTAGTAAATATGAAGATAATGTGGACAAATTGCAAGACCTTTTCATGTATTGATGATGTTTTAGTGTTCAAATTCCCCCTTGTGGATAAAATGAATTTTTGCATATGATGCTTAGTATGCTTTGTTGAATATGATGCTTTTGTGTATATGTCTATGCCTAGTTATCCACATTGACTAGTAGGATACTGTTTTGAATAAGCAATTAGTATCATTGTCACCTTTGTTAGATCGATTCACTTAAAATTCGTATTGTTATTTTATATGAACCGCATTGTTGTTTTCAGTGAACCTTCTTGTTTAAAATTCGTATTGTTATCCAGCGGCACAAAACAATTGAAATTTTGGATCTTTCTCAATTGAGAATAAGAACCACGGTTGACATAAAGACACTATAAAAAAATTCATTTCAGAAGGGCAAGCTCAAACCGATCAATTTTGGAGACGAATTTGTAGACTTTGACAAGGCAGATTCTATAATTTTAGCATAATATTATAATAGTCTTATTTCATTTACTTACATTGATAAACCATTATTTGTTCATTTTACCTAATTTGCGGGTGATTTTATGAAATTTACTCTAAATTATAGTATGTACGAAGCTGAATTGTGGGCTTATCCGAACTTAAGGGTTGGATACAAATCAGATTTAATGAATAATTAAAATTTAACAAAAAGTTAATAGTGGTCCCATACTTTCCTTCTTTATCATTATTTTAATAGTTGTGACATGACACTTGTGTCATGGAATCACGCTCCGGCGGAAACTTATAATTGTTATACTAAGTCAGTTATATATTATAAATATCTTGTTAGTGTCTCATAAATTATTCCTTTTTTACCGCGTATGAATCATATTCGATACTTAATATATCAGTGTTCGTTTTTTTTCCGACCCTCGACGCTGAATAATTTTTTTCTTTATAATAATTTGTTAAAGTTTATAATTATATAAAGGGAAGAGTTTCGTGCGAATGGGCGCCCAGGTGAGAATTGAGAATAAATCTTGTTCGTTCCTTCCAAAAAAACAACGTCCCTAATTAAACATTCATTAAAAAAATAAAATACGGCACGAGCGAATTTTTCTCGTATTTTTCAGTAAAATACGGCACGAACGAATTTTTCCCGTATTATTCACGAATTTTTCGAAAAATACGTTTTTATGAGACGCGCTTAGTTTGTTCATCAGAAATAGCGATTTGTTCATCAATATTGACCAATTGCACATATAATTAGTTTCGATATACCAATATTTGTTCATTGATATACTACTATTTGTTCATTGATATAACCCTGTTTGTTCATTGATAAACCATTATTTGTTCATTGATATACCTGATGATGTCCAAAACAGTAAAAGCAAGAAGTGGGCTCGGGGTACCAAGAGCAAGTGGGCCCGGAGGGACCCCCAAAGGCAATTTAGGGACCCACACCCATACCCTTCGTTTATTTAAAACAAAACTCACGCCCTCGCGAGGTCTCCCAACTATCCGGGACGAGGTCTCGACCTCGTAACCGACTCTACTAACGCACCCGCCCACTCGAACCAATCACAAGCGACTTCACTCCCGAACCAATCACAAGCGACCTCATTCTCGGACCAATCAAAAACCCTTATTCCGGGCATCCCACATCGAACCTTGGCCTAAACTCGGCTCCCCAATTCTCTATAAATAGAGGAGAACCTCATAGGAAGAAGGGGTCGAAAAACCACTTGAACTCAAGAACTCTCTTGCTTTTTAAAGATCGACGTGATAGGAACATCGTCAAAAGACCTCGCTACAGACAGGAGAAGTCCACAAAAAGACCCCAAGTCGTACAGGGACCTCGCCCACACCAAAGACCTCGCTACAAAACCTCACAAAACTCTCTACACCACGTACCCAAATCTACCTCGCCCTAGAATCGACCTCGCAACATTTAGGTTTGATCTCGGAACCTCGTAGGAGGTCTAGGTGTGATTCTCAAAGTTATTCGTCAACCTCGTAGGTTTGTAACCTCGCTACCACGGAAAAAATCATAAATAAAGGAGCAAGTGTTTGCACTCAAATATAATAATCTTGTTTCTTGTCTCGTAGCGTAGCTGTTATTTCGGGTTTCATCAATACCCATATTTGTTAATTGATATACTTCTATTTGTACATTGATATAACCTTGTTTGTTCATTGATATGTCTTATTTGTGAATAGAAATATACTTATGTTTATGTGTCAATACCATAAATTTGTACATTTAGTACTATTAATATCACCAACTTGTATATTTAAGACTATCTATTTGTGCATTTTTTTGTATTTATTTTGTGCTTTTAAGACATTCTTGAATGCAAAGGATAATACAAATGGAGTGATTAAGGCTAACTTATCAATACGAATGAATTGATCAATGTAATACCTAAACAAGATAAGTTTGGTTTAGAAACTTGAATACAAAGAATAATAGATAAATAATTTGACTTTTCAATAAACTGGTGTATGCTAAGAGGTTACTAATGAACAAACATGCATTTAGCAATGAACAATTATATGAAAAGGCAACGAACAAATTAATATGCATAAATCAATGAACAAATATGCACAAACCGATGAACACATATGCCAAAACCAATGAACAAATATGAATATAACAATGAAAAAATATGCATATATCAATGAACAAATATGCATAAACCAATGAACAAATTGATGTTACTAATGAACAAATATGCACAAACCGATGAACAAATATGTCAAAACCAATGAACAAATATGCCAAAGTGTTGATGAACAAATCCGTAGTATTGATGAACAAATCCGAAGTATTGATGAACAAATCCACATTTTCGATGAACAATCTGAGCACGTGTCCTATTTCCGTTTTTTTTTCAAAAATACGCGAATAATTCGCCAAAAATTCGTCTGTGCCGTATTTTCCCCTTTTTAAGTGAAATGATCAGCGCCTTTGATTTTTCTTGATCCAACGACTCTTGTTCTTTCTTATTTCGCACATGAGCGCCCATTCGCACCTGAACCGGACTCATTATATAAAGTAAACAATATATTAAGCCGAAAGTTAACAAAATCATATTCCTCTAAAATCTTAAAACTAGCTCTAAAATTTGATTTTAAAAAATAGGATTTTAATATCAAACCTAAAAATACTCCGTACAAAGCATAACTTAAATTCAAAACTTTTCAAAAAAAAAACACCAAACGTAAGGCATAGTTTCGGTCATTGTAACCGAACCATGTCAAAAAAAATAAGAAAAATAAATAAATCCAACTTCGGTCATCTTGGCCGAACTAATATGTTTAAATATCGAAAATCGATAAAATGCCGGGCCGCTTGGAATCACTGTCCGGGGCGCCTAGCTGACCCGATAAGTATAACCCATGTGAGATGTGAGATGTGAGATGTGAGATGTGTGATGTGTCCATATATCTTCACCCTAGATAGCTAGGCACCCTTTCAACGACCCATACTTTCTTTGTGCTTCTTGCATGTCTACCCTAATTTGGCTTCCATCCTAATTCAATAGAAAAGGTTTTCTGTACGTACTTAGGGACTTAGGTAGATGTTTTGTATTGTATCCTTATTCGGAAAGCAATTCAACATTTAGACGTCATAGTATCATTCGTGATAAATGATTCTTACACGGAGATAGACGTCCAAATTCAGTCACATGATTCGGCAGTTTCTTACCATTTCCATGAATAAGATTCTGAGACACAAAGAAATTAGAAATGAGCCGATGTAGTGATTATATTGGTAAAATTAGGCACTAGTTTTAGGGTTTGGTAACAAAATAAATTGAAAGACATGATGAAGGTCACACGTGCTTTATTTTCTAAATAAACTCCACTACTTGTTGGTGCTTTCCGATTGATGAATTAGGCCCATGTAACAATCACACCCACAATAAATTCTAATACCAGGCATAAGTAAATTAATTGAGGGCCATATTTTCCTTACTTCAAATTTGAACACTCCATCGTCTATTAAAGTCAAACTAGATTTGCGAGTTCAAAAATTATAGCTAACATAATTAAATGACTCTAGTGCATATTAATATAATATTATGTTAAAGAGTTTAGTTCAAATGAAACAAACTCTTATCATAAAACGTAAAACGAATGCACTTTTCATATTTCGTATTGCACTTTTCAAATAAAAGTGCATTGCAAAATACAAAAAGTGAAATCCGAAATTACATTACAAAAAGTGCACAACAAAGTACGAAAAATACAAATTCAAAAAAGTGCACTACGAACTAGGAAAAGTGCATTACGAACTAGAAAAAATGCATCCGTTTCAGCATAAGAGTTTGTTTCATTTGAACCAAACTCTTATGTTACATTAACAAAAAAAAGTTATCCCGATTTCTAGTTTTTGACACTTTCTTTATTTAACATACAAAAATGGACTTACGACTTATTAGAACAAAATTATTCATTTTTCTTGTATATGGGTAAGTTTTAAAATGGTGAATTCATCTCTCACCTTTTCTTAGACTAGATTCGTTTTGTTTTCATAATTTGCAATCTAAAAATCCCTTATTAATCTTTAAAGTACTACCTCCGTTTTACAATTTAGGGGCTTTTACGATTTTGTACATATATTAAGACAAGCATAGAATAGAATACTCCTATATTTAATAATTGCTTTTACATTTACAATAAGTATTTCAATGTACGTAACAACTCACGAATAAAATTTAATGAACTCAATCATGTTTAACAATGTTTAGTCCAATAGGAAAATGTTGTGACTCTCCCTCTAGTTAAAAATAACCATTTTAATTTATACTTTTCATGACATGCATTGAAACTAGTATGGAATATTGAAGTAAAGGCGAAATACATCTACAGACCACTAAACTTGTATGTTTTTGTCAATCATCACCCTGTACTTTGCAAGTTTCAAATAAGCACCTAAAACTTAACTATTTTTTGTCATTTAGACACTGAATGCTTGAGTGAAATTCACTCGCGATTATGTGGATGCCACATATATGCCATGTAGGTGCCACATAATTGCCACGTATATAATTTTTTTTAATTTTTTAATTTTATACTTAGATAAAAAATTATTAAAAAAAACACAATCTATACCTATCAAAAAAATCCCAAATTTATCTTTCTATCAAAAAAAATCCCAGATCCACACTTCCCATGTATCCTCCAAATACTTTTTTTCTTTTCCCCCTTTTTCGGTCTTCTTCCTCTTGTTCGGGTGAAAGGAACGACAGACAAGGGATTTCGAATTCTTCACCGCTGGCATATACTCGAAAGTTCGAATTCTTCACCGTCGACGGCAAACGAAACACCGACACCAAATCTGTCATTCTTCTCTCGCCCAAACTGCCTAGTTCTCTACCTTCTTCGTTTCACTAATCAAGAGCCACAACAGGCTTTGGGGAAGACATCTAGCCTTTTCTACCTTCTTCTTCTGCCCAGTCCTCCTCTTGCACAAGCACCCATCTGCCACGCAAAGAGATGAGAACACCCGATTCCTTCTCCATCCCAAAATAATTAATTTGACCCATCTGCCCACGAGCACCCATCCAGCCTTTTCTTTTGTTTAAAGATGATGATGATGAGAACACTGAATTTTATTGAAGAGTCGGAATTCTCACCGCCGAGGCGCCGACATATACGATCTCGTCGTCCGACTTCATCGCATCATCAGCCAGAGTTCGTCGTTTCATCCTGACTCTCTCTCCCGAGTCCGTCGTTCCGTCGTCCCTCTCTCCCGAGTCTGTAGCAGATCTAGATCTGGATTTTAGAAGAAAAAAACAAAGGAAAAAAAGGGATAAAAAGGAAAAAAATAATAGAAAAGAATTGTTAAGTTTTCCACTTGCATATTAGGAGAGCGGGTCTCACATTCCATGCCATATCAGCGTTTAGTGTTTAAATGACAAAAAATAGTTTAGTTTAGGTGCTTATTTGAAACTCGCAAAGTACAAGATGGCGATTGACAAAAGTGTGCAAGTTCAGTGGCATGTAGATTTATTTCGCCTTGAAGTAAATGTATCCATGTCTTAATTTGGAATGTTTTGCATTAAAGAGTGAGAAAATGGACTTATATTTTAAAAATTTATTTGAAGCTTAAAAGCTCCTAAATTGTGAAACGGGCGGAAGTATAACTTTAATTGAATTATTTGTTCATAAGCTAATATTCGAAGTTCCTTCTTGAACAAATCTATAACAATCTCTCCGCATCGATTGATTATAGTTTGATTAGTCTATGTGTTTTTTGTAATGAACAGAAAAAAATAGTAGTTCAAAATCTTTGACGGATAACCATGGGGTAACACAAATTGGACAACAGATCATCTTAGTTGCAATTAAAGGTTGGGCGAATGAAAAAAACCAGTGTTATCTCAAGGTTGCTGTAGCAAGTTTCGAGTCATGAATTAAACATATTATACTCTAAACCTAAAGTTTTTGGACAAGATGCACATGGTTTGAATTGAATTCTCCTACATGTATCACAGAGTTTAGCAGGGATGATAATCTTTGTTAATTAGTATTTCTTTTATGGGTTTAAGGAAGATGATGTAAAAAAGGAATTCCCCATCATCAATACTAGTTCCAAGTTTGGAGTGTAGTTACCAATGAGATCTTAAAAGACCAACATACTCTTAAGTGTCCCATTCTCCAAAAACCCACGAGCAACGGACCCTCCTCTCTCTTACGGAGTACAAATTACACTTGCAATTAATAAACAACTTGGAATTTCAGCCATAAATTTTGCATTAAGATTGCCTGCTGGCTGGTCCCCAAGAACCAGCTCCAACGCCCAATATTGGCCCCTAAACCCAAAGTTATGAGAAAATGACCTTCCTCCCATTTAATTTTTTGCTAATTATAATAATAATAATAATTCCCCCTATACATACATACGGTCCAAATTTACTAGTTATTCTTTATAATTAATGCGTTCGTGTTTGTGGGACCATTGCAAAGGGTCTCTTTAACGTATTCCACTTGTTAGGTCACCGATTTGGTTATAACTTATAGTATGGTTCTTGTATTAATCTTTAATATGGCACTGTTTAGGGTCATTAGGTTATTAATGTTATTATTATGATTTGTAAAGAGGGCAATTTGAATTTTGATTCTTTGCGTTTATAATCTCATCATTGGTCAAGCTTTGAGACACTTCTAGGATTCCATTAAACAATTAAGCATTTCATAAAATTTGATGAAGCGAGAGGGGGAAGCCTAGAAATGCTGAGTTATTTGAATCTGCTTAGGGGAATGGAGTGAAAACCACAAATGCAAAGAACCTCATTATGTCATTATCTCATTAAAAACACAAACCATATTAGTATAACATAAGAGAATGAATCTAGGAAGACTCAAAAAAATTGTCTCATCTTTCAATGGAGATTTGGAGCCAGCCAGAAGAAGAAACTACAGTTCCATTTGCTCGAGCAAGAAAAAGAAAAAGAGGGGACTTGAGAAAGAGGCCAAAAACATCACCCCAGATCAAAAGGGAGAATGACAGGGGACCCCTAAAATCTCAAAATTTGGAAGAATTTAGAACAAAGGGTTTTTGATTTTGATTTTGATTTTGATTTTTCTTTTGGGAGCAAAGAAGACAAGTGAAGAGATCTTTGTATACAAGTGAACAATCTCAGTCAATCCAGTCAAAGCTTTTACTAGCCAATGACATCAACCTTAGATCATAGAACTTTGCTAACCCACCAAGATTAAAATACAAGCCCTCTTTAGCTTTTCCCTTTAAATCTCTCTTTTCCCTACATAATTATTGGAGTTTTTGTTTGTTTAAAGGCAAAGGAAGAAGAAAAATGCCATTCATTATGCAAAATACAATGAAAAGTCCGGTAAAAAGAAATCTTGTGGGTCTCATAATAATGAGAGGAAAGAATTCACCATCATAATCTCTTGCAAAAAGTGAAAAGAAATGAAAAGAAAATGAACATAAAATGAGAAATGTATGTCCGCTATCAACCTAAAATAGGGAAGGAAGGCATATTGTAGTTGATGTATATTATTCATGAGAATTTCTAATAGGATGAAACACGTTAGTATACATGATTTTCCAGCTTAGATCATACTTAGCCTTAATTAGTGCTATAACCACCCTCATTTTCTCTTAAAACAGACTATTCATTCAATGAAAAGGATGCAAAGTGATTTACTTTCCTCTTCACTTACTTAGCACCCACCTATTCCCTTCAACCAAACAGAGCCTTTGATTAAAACTTCAAAAAAAGTGTCCTCTAAAATGATCTACAACCAGCTTCCTTCAACAGTTCAATGGTAAACTACAAAGGTGAATCTTGTAATCATCCAAGTTTGACAAAGTTAATTAAGAAGTATTAATATATACTAGCAAATAGAGGGATGATGGCACAAGATAAAAGAGGCAAATTGGAAATGAGCTCATGAAATTCTCATGCTTGCTTGCAAGTTTTCATGAGATTCACTCATCTCTCTCTCCAATCACTTTACAGTTTTCCATTTTCTTTTCCTGAAATTTGTGGTAAATTTTTATTGCAAAAATCTCTAAATTTTGTCTCTCCTTCTTTACAATCTTTCATCTCTTTTAAACCCTCCCTCTCTTTTTATTTCTCTCTTCTACCCATTTAACAATGAAAATGGCAGATTACCAATCATCCTTTCCCCTCTATAGGAAACACCCATCATTGCCCCCAACAATCCTTTTCAACCTTAGAAACCTGAGCTTCTAAGATATTCCCCCTCTTCTTCTTCTACTTCTTCTTCTTCTAGCATCACTTACCTTTTTTCTTCCTTTTAACCCTCTCACAATTCTTTCCTCCCCTTCAATTTAAATATCCCCTCTTTATAACCTCATTCCTCCCCCTCTCCCTCTCCCTCTTCTTCCTCCCTCTTTCACACTTTGATCCTTAATTTCAAATTCTGATGGATCCTTCATCCACAAACTCAGTCAATGGCTTCTACTCATTCCTAACCAGAGGGATTGATGATCTTGAAAGGGTTTTTCTATCAACCAATTTCATGTCCATCCAGTTCTTACAAAGAGCACTTCAGCTTCTCAGATCATTCCATTCCCAATTAACACTCCTAGTCCAAAAGCTCCATCTCCCAGTTGGAGAGAAATGGCTGGATGAGTACATGGATGAAAGCTCAAAGCTTTGGGAGGCTTGCCATGTTCTCAAAACAGGAATCTCATCAATGGAGAATTACTACACATCAGGCCTCAACATCTCCTCTGCCCTTGATGGCCACAGGCACATCAGCCCTCAGCTATGCAGACAGGTAAAAATAGAAAAAAATAATTAAAAAAAATGAATACCCATGTCTGAAAACCAACTGAAATTGATGGGTTTTATTTTGAACAGGTGATAAGGGCAATCTCAGGATGTCACAGGCAATCAATAGGGCTTGAAGGGGAAAACAGGGCTTTGGTGGAGACAAGGATTCAGGCTCTGTGTCTGAGGTTTGATGAGAAGGTGTCAATAGAATCAAAGCTCAATGGGTTCTATGGATTCAGAGGAGTGTTGTATGCAATGAGAAATGTGAGTTCTTTGATCCTGATGATCCTGCTATGTGGGCTAGTGTATTGCTGGCCAGAATCAAATTTCTTGAGAGGGGGAGGGTATGAGGGGTATGTGATATTTGGGTCAAGTTTCATGGTGTCCACAGCAAGGTTGCAGCAAAGGGTGGCAGCAGAGTTGAATGGGAGGGCCCCACTTGGGATTCTGCTGTATGAGTTCAGGAGGTCAAAGATGGCCATGGATGAGTTGAGAGGGGAGCTTGAGAGGAGCTCAGGAGGGATAATGGAGTGGGAATCTCAAGTTGGGATAAGGGAGGGAGTGGAGAATGTGAAAGGGTGTTTTGGAGTGCTGAGATCTGGGACTGAGAATATTATTGCACAACTTGATGATTTCTTTGATGAGATTGTTGAAGGCAGGAAAAGACTTTTGGACTTTTGCAGCCACAGGTAGTAGGCACAGTAAAAACAGCAACAACAGCAAGCAACAGCAGAATCAACAACTACTACTACTACTTCAGCACAGAGTTTAGAAGAAGAAATTACAGAGTAGAAGAAGAAGGTCAAAAAATTGGGGATTTTAAAAACAAAACAAAAAAAAAAACAAGTAGGTGAAAATGGGATCAGGTTGTTGGGTTGGTTGTATTTCCTATTCTCTTCAAAACCCACCTTTATTTAATATATTTCTTGATTTTGTTCCTTCCTTTAAAAGGGTTAGCTCCATCTATTTTCCCATTCTACTCTCTAATGGAGCACACAGCAGTAAAGAGAAAGAAGAACAAGAGCATATATTTATCTTCCTTTTCTGTTTCCCTTTTCGTTGGTGGTGGTTTTCTTGTTCTTATGAACCCAAAGTCTGTAGGTGCTATGGCAACCAAGATGATCATCCAGTGGATTTGAAATTGTAAGAGAATTGGGTTTTGATGAAAGGGTAGTTGTTCTTTACTTGTCTCCCAATTTAGTAAATAAAGGAGCCACAAGTTTCTTTTAAGAGGTTTGATGTGTTTCCCCCTATGACTACTACTACTAGAAAAGAAGGCAGAAAGAGAATAAAAGAATGGAAGGTTCTTGTAATTTTCTAAGGAGAAAGATGTGAAAGTCAAATTCCCAAATCTAATTTTTCAACTTTTTCACTTTCAAATTTTTTACTGTTTACTGTATTATAATAATAATAATAATAAAAATTCTAAGGAGAGAGGTTTGATGGAGTATTTAGCAGTAATTTCTTTCTGGGTTTAATCATATCGTGTTGGCATTACTCACTGAGCTGCTGTTTCAATGAACAGGCGGGAGAGGGTGGGTGCGGTCTAGTTGTTGTAGTAAATGACTAATCATTCTGGGTGTGAAACAATGATGAAAAAAGAGTGGTTTTGTGCAGTAAAAACCACTGTAAGATTCCTGGGGTTTTCATCCTTTTTCAACCCTTTTCTTTTATGTGCTTTATTTGTCTCCCTGCTTCCCGATTTTTACTCCTTTTTCCTCCCTATAACAAGCTTTTGTCTGATTCTATTTTCAACTTTGAAAGCAATATTTTGAGCTATTGTTTCAAGATCAAAATTAGTCTCTATTATTTTTAATTATATTTTATGTCAAACTGTGAATAAAGGGAAAAAAACCTACGTCTTTTCACCCATTATCTAAGGTTCAAAAATTATAATTAGAGTGGCAAATCTTTGACTATAATCCCGGAATATTTTGACCTCTTAAATACACTTGGACCTTAAAATAATCAAACACAAAAGCTATTCTAAGCTTGACCCATTCAACATTAATTGATGGAGCTACTCTCCCAAAGTCCCAAGTCCCAAACAAACATTTCTACCACCTCTCCAAATAATGTCACATTCCATGTATCACAATTATAAATATTGTCTTATGAACATAAGATCTTGATACAAAAATCAGATAAATAACATTTAAAAAATAGCACATAATGTATACAGTAGTCAGTAGGTTTTTTAAATGGTGGTAGTATAATTAATTGGAATAAATATTGGGAAAAAAGAAGGATGGGGAGGATTCACTTTCCCTTGTTGTGTGTAGTGTTTGAACAGTCCTTCCAACCGGATGTCATGCTTTTTGTCCCTTAGCCGGAAATTCATGCGTTGCCCCCTTGATGGGGTTTCCAACTTCCTCCCCACAATTAATAAACAATTACGCAATTCCAACAAATAACAAATCGACAGCTTTCCAATTCTAACCAACAATTACCTACATTATTATTAATTATAATTATAATGTTCTCAATAAACAAGGCTTAGCTAGCTTTGTGACCCCGCTAACAAAGGAGTGATTACAACAATTACCCCTCCTCATCTATTCTCACAACAGAACCAACTCCCCGTATTTACGCGTGTGTGTGCGTTACGGGGAAGCAAGAACACCACCCAAGTTAAAAGTTTTTACCATCAGTAAATAATAATCAGCCCTGATTATGCATCAGTTGACTAACACCGGCTTTTGTTCAAAATCCTCAAAGATGTTGACACTAAGCTGGCAATCACATTTGCTATTAAAATATCAAACCTTAAAGACCTTACTATTATACACCCACGCACACACTCACACAGAGATGTTTTGTAACTACTTGTAAAGATGACATTCTAGGTTGAAGACGATGGGCAATTTTTAAATTCAAAAAAAAGGAAGAAAAAGGAAAGAGGGGAGGTGTAATGAGAAGGGAGAATATGATGAGTAGAGGAGGGTAGTGTAAAGATTACTTGCAAAGATTCCTTAGAAGACAAAATTCTAGTGGCCATATGATTAGTTCAAGCCTGGAAGCCACAGGAAAGTAGAGTCTCTCAACACCGCCCTGATGGTATCTTTGTCCTTGTTTAGATCTCTTTTCTGCAGCTTTCCATTTTTTTGTCCACATGCCCTTGCAAAAGAGAAACTTCAGAATTGACAAACTCAGTACCCTCCAACATATCATTACCTTGTTTCAGAGAGTATGCTTCAACCCATAAAGTAAACAGAGAGCACCCCATATCTTGCACAATCTTCCTACTAAGGTCACAATTCAAACTTCAGCAATATGAATTACTCACAGAAGATGTACCAAATTACCTCAAACAAGTAAAAAAGCAGGTGCTAATCATCTCAGACAGACAGCATTCATATGAGATTAGTTAGCAATGATTTGTAGTCATTGCCAACTATAACCATGCAAATTGCTTCAAAAACAATGCTCACAAGAAACACAGGAAGAAAAAGAGAATAAAAACATACAAGGCATGATCATGGACTGAAAGTCATCAAGAACTATAATCCATTGAATTGATCTAGGCAATCATTATCTTACAGACAAGTAGTATCTAGTACATGTCTATTCAATACAAAGTAAAGAGGTTGCTCTGAAAAAGAATACAACATCTATTGCATGTATCAGAGAGATAATAATTTGATCTAAAACAAAGGGCTAATAATTACAAGCAATGAAAATGTTTATGTTGACAGGCTTGATTACAGTGAAATTTTGAATAATGTATTACTGAAAAGGTCAAGTGTAAAATTTCTAGGGGTAGCATAAATGATAAGTATGAAAGTAGAATTTTGATTAATCCGTTTATTAACTAGTTTGGTTTCCTGAGAGATGAGATCAATAGTTGTATATTTCATATTGATGAATTCCAAAGCTCCTCAAAAACAGCCAACAAAACTAAGAAACTCATGAACAATAACCATGTAAATAAAAACCCAACAGCCTAGTTAAAATTTGTTAGCTTTATCACAAGTAGAAAACAGGAGCATGTAGGCAGTCATAACATAGAACTGTCCACTTTATCTTTAGTATTCATTTGGCATAGCCACAAAGAAGACTCAAAATGTAAGATGTTACGCCCGTAGAAGCAAAAACAACATAAGCAGGCGAAGCAGAGCAGCATTTTGCAAGATAAGAGACTAGGCGCAGATGTCAGTGCTCCATCACGCTGACCAACTTATGTGTTGTTGGTAGTTATCATAAAAATTTCTTAGCTAGCATCTTGCAATTTTTTTCAAAATGAATTAGAAGATTAACAAAGACTTTCTATGATTGCCCCGGAAGATTAACAAAGACTTTCTATTATTGCCCAGGAAACACAAGGAATCCAATAAGTAGGTCATACAGAAATTCTTTGTAAGCATCTTAGCATACTTTATATATCTTGATGCTCCAATTTGAAGACAAACAAGGACTCTCTAATGACAGTAAACCTTGTTCATATTTATCTCGCCGTTACCTATTTTCTTTGACATAGTACAAATAGTGGTATTCATTTTTCAGTCCTTTTTGGAACCCCTTTCTTGGAATGAATTCTAAGATTGTTGTTATTGTTGTTTAATTTCATATGTCAATGATTATCTTAGTCAAAGCAGCTCTGTGATCAAATTCCAGTCCTCTCAATCTAACAGAAAGAAAATAAATAGTAAATCCTAAAGCTCACCTTAAGTTTCTCCTATCAAATATATTTCCTATTCAATTCTATAAGCACCATAACTTATCTCATATTCACCAAATTCTCTCTTAATTTGATCAGGAAAAACCTCAAACTAAGCATAAGATCAATGATCAACCAAAGACACTACACAAGCAATTGATCAGAATAAACGATCGAGGCACATCAAATTCAAGGGGGTTAACGGTCCAGAAATTGAATACACTGTATAGAATACCTCAAGTTCACCAATCCATAATAAAACCAGCAGATTAAAAACGCAAATACTACAAAGGAGCAAGTGCAACACCATATGTACACAGAGAAGGGCGCGAGGTTCTGAGAATTTTCTACGGGAAGGTGTAGCAGCAGCAGAAGCACCGGCAACATCGCCGGAAGAAACTGCACCGCACGTATCTCACTCTCCCAGCGGCTGCTGGATTCGCCTGCGGATCCATTTCAAACTCACGAAGAGAGAAAAGAGAGAGGACTTGTGCGTTGATCGAACGCTACCAGAAGGTTCAAGGGGCGGTTTTTCTGTCTTTTGGCTGTTAGTACTAGGCTGTGACAAGGAGCTGAACGACGTCGTGTTGTGTTGGTTTCTGAAACGTTTCAAACTAGTTAAAAATAAGCTGAAATGGCGGTGTAAGTGTAAGACGCCAATATTGATCCAGTAATTTCTGATTCTGCAAGCGTGTCAAGGCAATTGTTGCTCACATTCTTCCAAATTTTGCTTAGGAAACTTTGCGCACTATATATTAATCTGAAAAAAAATGTGTAACATTTAATTGCGACGCGTTGTGCAGAGTTGATGAAATAATAATTTAAAAACTAGTAGTCTGCCTTGAGAATTTCCTCAATGCATTTTACATCACCACCTTTGTATGGTTCATGGATGTTTAGGGTTCGAAAGAAAAAAAATGAACTTCTTGTATTTATTTTGGTGTAAAGAGAATTTGACGAATTTGAATATGGAAGAGAATTTTTGGTGTCTGAAATGGACATGAGAAGCTGTGGAGGGTTAATAATGATGATTTTGTGGGGAATCAGGAGTTGTAAAAAGGGAAGCATGCTTGGTAAGGCAGGTGCGCTAGGTGTGTGAGGTGACACCCCCGTGAGAGCAACACAACTTTGCTTGCTAGTTGCTATGAAACCACCTGCATCTTTTGATATCAGAACAGAATGCACCTTTGTCGGAACATATTACATATGCATAGTCTCTTTGATGCCCTTTGTTATTATTAAATCTATCTCTAGTTGGTTCTCCTTGCCCTCCAAACATCTGTTTCCAATTTTAAGATCTTATAGATGAAATCAGTTCATCTCCTTGTACAATAATCTTGAGCAAATCAAATAGAATGATAGGATGCAAGAAGCCTTAGCAGTCAGCATTGCATGACCATTTTCCCATTGAAAAGCCTGATTTGTAAAAACCTGAATTGACCCAACATCTTCCCAAAATTAATCTATCCTAAAACCTACAAGTTGATTAAAGAAAATATGAATTGACCCATAACATCTGCCCAAAGCTAAACCATCCTAAAACCTGCTGAAAGTGCAAGTACATTTATATTGCTGAAATACAACCCAGTTCCACTCAATTCAACCTCATATCTAACTAATTCAAATAATTAAGTTGATCAAAACCCAAAACATACTTGACCTAAATAAATACAACTGAAAAAGTACTTCACTCTTAATCTAACTATCTGAAATATATTAAGTAGCATAATTGAATAGATATGTGTAGATGCATGTGCACAGGTACACAAAGAATCCAATTGAAATCTAAGTGGTTAGAACCTGAGATCTCTACTATCCAATATACCCACCCAATCAGAACCCATAACCAAATCTTAATTTTTTTGGGTCAAGAAAAGTGCAGGGTAGGGAGGGCTTGTTATAAGACCATGATTGTGCATCATTTTCAAAATTTTGCAATTTCATTGTCTAATTATACAGCAAACTTCATACAAATGAGAGAAACCACAAAGAGAAACTGTTCAGGAAGCCAATGAGCATACAGTTTTTCTCATAAGCTTTCAATCTATGGTTTAGAATCCTTTTTTGATGAATTATTATAACCAAGAAACATGAACAGATATGACAAGGGGTATGGGATGTCGAATGAGATCCCTGCAAATCAGAGGTTCAGCTCTCACTGCAAATCAGCTATTTGTCTTTCTGATAGAAGTAAATGGTTATATTTACCAGTGATGAACACATATTGACCTGGGTTTGAGCTACTAAGAGCATATCAGGACGCATAATTCCTGCAACCTCCTCGGTGAGATGTTTGTGAATGGTAGATTCTTGAAGTGGTCGTTATTCATGCATGTAATCGTTAACTGTCCTCCACTCAATGTGCTCTGAGAAGTACACACATGCAGTTGCTATGTTATTTTGATTTCAAATAACAGCAAGAAATAATAACAGGAAAAGCTCAGTCTTCTGACAAACTATTAAGTGCAGATCTTTCAAAGGATCATTACCTTGCAAGTATTTGGTTTGATCTCACAAGTCCAACTGTTGGAAGGAATGCAGTCAAGATACTGGCACCAAGTGCAGAGTTTGCCTACATTGACGTGGCGAACCAATGCTAACCCCAGACTGGCAAATCTGGTCATAATTTCATTTCTCAATGATAAATCAAACAAGCACAATCCTTGCAGCAAAGAATAATAATAGGAAAGCAGAGATAAGAGAGATAAACAACATATGCAACTAGGAACTAGAAACTCACATGAGACAGAAGACAACTAAGGAGATGCTTCTTAGCAGAGGTTTATCTAGTTTCTGTCTTAATGCCACATGATTCTTGGTGCCATAATCAAACATACCCTTGTGCTGAGCCTTCTTTCTAAGAAGTGGTGAGAAAAATAGAATAAAACCAAGAAGGAAGCCTGACATAAGTCCTCCAGTATTTGCAAAGTTGTCCACATATGGCAGCAAGCCAAGAAGAAAGTTCACCACAAGCACTATGAAAATGGCTATCAGAGCTTTATACTGCAAACAATAAGCAAACGGTTCATCAGCAAAAGTCTAATCAAAGAAGAGTAAGGGAATTAAGATATAGGAAGACCTTATCCATGTACAAACTCCAATCACGAATAAGCCCAGAAAGAGAGCAACCGATCAAGCCAAAGAGAGCACCAGAAGAGCATACTGCCGGGGTGTTTTGGACAAAGAGTGCAGCCACTAAACTACCAGTTAAACCAGAAAGTATGTAGATGATTCCAATTCTCCCTGCAGGTCAAATGCCATTTCCATAAGTGCTAATTAACTCATTCAAATTTAGTTGACACTTCAGTAGGTTATGATTTTAACTTTGACTTTACAGGTTCAGATTGTACTTGCAAATTACTCATTGTTAATTTATCTTTTAAGCAGCAAATGGACATTAAAGTGAGAAGTGAAAAAAAGATTAGCCACATTCGGAGAAAAGATATTACAAGGTCCAAACTTCTGTTCCAGATGAATGCCAATGAAAATCACACTGAACAGGTTGATGATTAGATGAAATGCACCAGCATGTAGCCAAAGGCAGGCAAATATACGCCACTTCTGGTGAGAGGCTTCCAAAAATTTCAGCCTTAGAGCTCCCATGGTGTCTAGTCTGAAATGAGAGGTATATGTTGAGTAGAAATTAGTATCTGCACATTCACAGTTTACTTCAAGCAGTAAAAGGAAAGTAAAGTATACCGTTCCACAACCAAATGCTAGGTTGACCAAGGACCTACCTCTATGTCATGAATTGCAAGATTTCAGAATGGACAAACAAAATCATTTCTAAATATTGTGATTTGAAGAGAGGAAAAGAAGCAGATTGAATTTAAAATCTGTTTTGTTTGCCGATCTATCATCTCTTACAGCGAGTTCCTAGAATTGCAATAAATGACGAGCTCTGAGCAACACTAACTTAAATATCATGTTATAATCCTACAGGTTTTGTTAAAAATCTTCCAGATATATTTTCATTGCACCAACATTCATAGAATGAATCACGACAAGCGTCTAAGATTGTGATATGCAAACCCTAGTTCATGATTTCCCAATCACTTTACGACTGATGGAAATGTGGAATGCAATGCGAGGCAAATAATCAAGCTCGAAAACAAGATTGAATCAGCATACAAGAGAACATATCAAAACGAAAATCAAGGACACTAAGTGTCGAATAACCCTGATTAGCAAAAATCAGCGTGCGTAGTCAAAAACCTTCCAAAAAAGTAAAAACACGGAGTCCGTACAGACAAACACAAGCGGAGAGAGCGATCGAGACAGAGATGGAGCATTACGTGGAAAAGGAAGGGCCAAGGAGGGGGTTTTCGGATAGGTGCTGGAAGGAAAGGCGGCCTAGGAGTCGGAAGGCGCAATCGCCATGGGAGAACTTCCAGCAATCGTTGACGAACATGGTGGCGAAGAAGGCGGCGAGGTGGAGGAGAACGAACAGAGATACAACCCAAGTATTCTCCCTGTTTTTGGCCAGAGACCCCAGGAACCTCAGCTTGTCCTCCACAACGGCAGGCGCCTGATCGTTTTCCGCTTCATCACGGTCGCCGTCGACGGCAGCAGAGACGGTGAGCGAGGAGGAGGAGGAGGAGCCGGAAGGAGATTGTGGCGGTGACAGCTGGTGGGGTGAAGAAAGGACATCGATCTGTGTATGGGGCTCTCTCGAATTCTCCATTGACGGGATCTGTTTTGGAGAGAGATGAGGCGGTTGTACTGGTTTGTGTGTGGGTGATGTCACCACTCACCAGTGGGTGATTTTGGCGGGAAACGGGCAAGGATGGGCTGTGGATTTCCGTGGACAATTCAGTGAATTCACAACGCCGGGTATTTTTAAAATTAAAGTAATTTTTTTTTGTTAAAACAGACTCTCCTTGTCAAGTTAGAGAGAATTTTATTAAAATCTAACAAAAGGTTAAGTAGTACTCAAACTGGGATAGCCCGTCCCTTACATCATTAACGATAAAAGTTAAAACATCCTGAGGCGGGTCACACAATACAGAAAAGCCCAACTTAACAAAAAAGCAAAACGCGCTTGTCATGCGCTTGTCGGTAAACCCTCATTTTTCAATTTTTCGCCGGAGTAGCCGTCATGGCGACTTCGCCGGGAGGTGATCCCCCAAATAACATGTCGGACAATTTTGCTATGGATATAGACCCTCGCTCCACTGAGAACCTACCGGCACCACTAGCTTCTCAGAAAGCCCCCGCCGCCGCCGCCGACACACATGAAGGCCAAATGACACGGTCTTTCAAGGACGTTCTTGCAGGGGTCCAAATCTGCAACTGGACTGCACCACCGCTGACGATTTGGGATGAACATCCGGATCTTTATGACACTGATGATGATGAGATCACCGACGACATAAACCCGCTCTGCCCTGTCATTACCCTAGCTCACTGTTGAAGAAAAGAGGAAGCTACGACTGCCTTGGGCAAGATCTTTGATACTCCACATGTTTGAAAAGGGCCCGGACTACACACTGATAAAGCGTCGGCTCGAGCAAAAATGGGAGTCAAAAGGGTTTTTTCACATTAGTTGACATTGGTAATGACTATTATGTGGCGAAATTTACCAATGAGGATGACTATAACCATGTTTTGACGCAAGGCCCGTGGATGACAGGCGACAATTACTTGAACATGCGTCGGTGGGTTCCGAACTTCGACCCCTATAATGACAAGACCAAGTTCCTCACTGCTTGGATTCGGATTCCAGGGGTAAGCCTTGAGTATTTCCAGGCTGATTTTCTAAGGAATGTTGGAGAACTAATTGGACGGGTAGTGCGAGTAGACAAAACGACAATAGCGGCTGGCAGGGGCAAGTATGTTCGTTTGGCAGTCGAAATTGATCTAGAGCAAACACTACTGCCAAGGTTCAAGCTTCGTGGAACATGTTCAATATGAGAGCATTCGAATGTTATATTATGAATGCAGGATGGTAGGACACACCAATGATAAATGTCCAGCCAAAGAACCGCAAGGGGAGGAAGTTCCAGCGACTAACAACACAAATGAGCCCAAAGAACAAGAGGCTACTTTTGGGCCTTGGATCCCAAACAATTCGGAGCGCATATTCTGGGACAAAATGTTGAGGTGTCAAACCCACAAAATCAAAAAAATCCTTCCATAACAACCAGAAGCTCCAATAAAAAAGATAAGAAGGCAGGAAAAGATCACAATCTTTCTACCACAAGGAAAGATTCCAGAAAAATCGCAACTAGGGCCATTGTAGTGTCAAAGGCGGGGGAAGTTAAAAAAGCAACCCCAATTTCGGAGAGCGCTCCAAAAAGCCAACCGAAAGTAAACCTGACTGCCCATCAGGTCAAACCACAAGAGCAAGTTGTGTCAGCGATTTCGTCCACCCCACTTAAATTACCAAATCAAACTAACTCTATCGAGATTCCTAAATTCGTCGACGAAGCCCATGGAAATCATCCAAGTATTCAGCAACCGAAGCACAGTGGTATCGAACCGCCAGACGGGTCCGTTACTCATGAGGCTCCCTTGGATGGCAAACATAATGAGAGTAGAGATGCTACCAATGCAAACAGTGGACCAGGAAATCTTATGTCGGGTCTCAATGCCAAGTTATCTCAATAATGCAATCCAACGATTTGCTGATCTACGATATGAGTCAGTAAATTTTATGTCACCTATTATGGATAATCTGATTGATACTATCATGGTTGCCATGAATAGAATGAGTTTCTTAGTCTAGAATGTTCGCGGTGGGGCCACCAACTTTCTCACATCCTTTCGGGAGCTTGTACGTTTGCATGAGCCAACTGTTATTGCTATATATTGTTGAACCACGTATCAGTGGAGTCCGGGCTAATAAGGTTTATCACCGTCTAGGCTTTGACGGAGTTATCAGGGTTGAAGCAACTGGTTTTGCCGGGGGAATCTGGTTGCTTTGGCAAACATCTGAAGTTACTTTAGTGCCTCTTTCACTACATCAACAACATATAACAGTTGAGGTCTACCGTCTTGGGGAGGAACCTTGGATACTCTCGGCGATATATGCCTCACCAAACCCGAGAACCTGATCGCAGCTTTTGACTTCATTAGCTTCTTTTGCATATAATAATACCCTTCCTTGGGCATTAATGGGCGATTTCAATGCCACAATTTCTGAGCATGAACGTGTTGAATCCTCCGAAGCATCCAACAGTGCAACTCGCACCTTTAATGAGGAGGTTGATAAACTGCAATTAATTGATTTGGGGTTTATCTGGCCGCCTTTTACCTGGTCTACTGGGAGATCTTTGTCCACGTAAGCGGCTTGCTTGGAACGAGGGTTATGCATTGAGGAATGGCGTCTTAGATTTCATGAGGCAACGATTCAGCATTTATCGGCGCCTCACTTTGATCACTTACCGCTCCTACTCCAACTTATTCCCACTCAACATGCTACTATTGGGCCACGCCCGTTCCGATTTCAAGCCGCTTGGCTTTTGCATGAAGAGTTCAGCATTTTCATATGATCGAAATGGGCCAAAGCTATGCCCGTGGTTTATTCTCTTAAACGTCTTATGTTGGACCTCATGATTTGGAACAAGACGGTCTTTCTTAACATCTTCCACAAAAAACAGAAATTATGGGCTAGATTGGAGGGAATTAAACATAGCCTTGCAATCAGGCCCTCACATTTCTTGATTAACCTAGAACGAGAGTTGAGGAAAGAGCTCGAAACAGTTCTGGAACAAGAGCAACTGATGTGGTTTCAAAAATCGAGGGCCTCTTTTCTGTTGGAAGGAGACCGAAACACTCGCTTTTACCATCTTTCAACCGTTATTCGTAGAAGAGCTAATCAGGTGCATATGCTTCAAGACCGTAATGGGGTTTGGATCTGTGATACAACTCAAATTAAAACCATGGCCCTCAATTTTTTTGCTTAGTTGTACTCTGCTGACAACGTTCTTGATTTTGAGTGCCAATCACTATCGGGAGTCAGTTTTCCTCGGCTGCCATCTCAATGTACTGATATTTTGGCCAGGCCTTTCACTAATGCTGATGTATGGGAAGCTTTGTGTTTGATGGGGACGTTCAAAGCACCAGGGTTAACGGTGTTTTATCAGAAGAATTGGAATTTAATTAGAAGCCAGGTCTCGGAAACGGTTCTGGGGATTGTGAATCATGGTGTTCTGCCAAGCAACATTAGCGACGCCCTTATGGTTCTCTTTCCAAAGGCGGAGTCCCGCAAACACCAGCCCATTTCCTCCCTATGTCCCTGTTGAATGTTATTTTTAAAATGGCTACAAAGATGGTAGTTAACCGTCTTAAACCCATTCTCCCGTTGTTGGTGTCTCCGGCACAGGCTAGCTTCATCCCGGGTAGACAAATCTTTGATAATGTGGTGGTAATCCATGAGGTGTTACACTCCATGTCATCGACCCAGAATTCTGCTAAGTCTATTATTCTTAAGATAGATCTTGCTAATGCCTATAGGGTCAAGTGGGGTTTCCTCCAGAGCATTTTGATTTAGGCGCAATTTTCCCCACATTTGGTTGACATTATTATGAAATGTCAATCATAAGGGGAGATGCAAATTTTATGGAATGGATCACGGGGTGGTAAATTCAAACCAACGCGGGGTGTTTGTTAGGGCAACCCGTTGTCTCCATACTTGTTTGTGTTCTGTATGGAATACATGTCCCATATTATTAACAAAGCGGTCTCAGATGGACTTTGGAAACCTGTATTTGAAGGGGGAATCGCTCTATCACATCTTTCTTCGCGGACGACCTCGTGTTATTTACCGGAGGCTTTGGCTGAACATGCCCGTGTGATCAAGTGTTGCCTTAATACTTTCTATTGTTCTTCGGGAGAAAAGGTCAACTTTGGAAAAAGTAGTGTTCTTTTCGCTTGGCATGTTCCACCGCTTATTGGCCAGGAGATCAGTATCATTCTTGATATTCCAATTTCGGAGGATTTTGGGACTTATCTTGGTGTTCCAACTACATGTGGAAGCTTGACGCGAGATCGCTATTCTTTTTTTCTTGATAAGATGAGAACAAGGCTCCATGGTTGGCAAGCAAGAACTCCATCGACGGCGGGCAGGGTGACATTAGCCAATTATGTCCTTCTTAGCCTGCTCATTTATGTCATGCAATCCACGCTTGTTCCTCGTTCGGTGTGTGATGATATGGACCAGATTGTTCCTAACTTTGTTTGGGGTTCCACCGTTGAAAAGCGGAAAATACATCTTCTCTCTTGAGATAAGATTACTCATCCTCGTAGTGAAGGCGGGCTTGAGTTACGCAATATGCGTGACTCGAATCAGGTTTTGCTTGCTAAATAGGGTTGGAGTGTCCTTAATGAGCCCACCTCACTATGGAGTCAAGTCCTTCGAGGCAAATACTGTGGTGGATGAGCTGATATTGATATGTTCCAAGCTCAGCCTCATGCATCGCTTATGTGGAAGGGTATTTTGCATGGCTCAGAGCTTCTTGACCGGGGAATTGGCATGTCAGTTGATAACGGGGGGACCACTCTTTTTTGGGACCACCGTTGGCTGATGGAGCAACCTCTGGCTTCTATGGCTGTGCAACCGCTTTCGGATGAAATGCTGGCTTCCACAGTTGTTGACTATTGGATTGATAACCAATGGAATTAACAGGCCTTGCAATATGTACTGCCATTTGATGTTCTGCTCAAGCTAAAAGCGGTACACCAGGTGAATGATTCTGAATCTCAAGACAAAGTCCTTTGGCACCCTTCTGTTTCAGGCTTATTCACAACTCGTTCTGCTAGAGAATTAATCCGGCCCAACAGTCCGAATATGGAACACCCAGTTCGTAGAGCAGTTTGGAAAGCCCCTGCGCAACAATGGGCTCGCCACTACATGTTTCTCGCAGGGCATGACTCTATTTTGTGCAACGCCACAAGATTTCGAAGACACTTGGCTAATGCTGCGCCTTGTCTCCGTTGCTCAGGTGAGCAGACATTGCTTCACTTGTTACGCGATTGCAAGGATATCCACGACATCTGGCTTGCTTTGTGTGGCAATTCGCCGCCTTGTTGTCTGGATATTAAAACATGGATCTATGATAATGTTAAAGGCCGTGACCATTGGAGCACGATTTTCGCAACTATGCTTTGGTATACTTGGAAAACTCGCAATGAGTTGTGCTTTGAGGGGAAGGATAGTTGTGATAGGCTCTCTCGAGTCGTGGTATCTGTGTCCGAAGCATATCTGTTGACTACGGCCAAGACAACTGCAATTTTCTAACCCCAAAATGCAAGCAACATTGTCTCTAACCCCCCCTACGGTTTCCTAGTCACCTCCTCCAATGGACTGGGTCACGGTGAACGTTGATGCAGTATCCGAGGGAAATCCCGGGCCTGCTGCAGGAGGCGGTGTATTCCGAAACTCGGAGGGTAGATTCATCACTGCGTTCACTTTCGGTTGTGGCATCTATTTCGTGCTCATTGCTGAACTCTGGGCACTTAAGCATGGGCTGCACTTGGCGAGCCAATTGCAGATTCCCCAGTTGATTGTTCAAACTGATTCACTGAATGCACGGAACTTTTTGCTCGGGTTGACACAGGCACCTTCAAGAGATTCCTCCTTAATTCAACAATGCAAGACCCTTATGTGTGATTTTCAGGGCGTGATTCAGATCACTCATATTCGTAGTCAGGCAAACATGGTGCAGACATGCTGGCTAATTTGGCTCTTTCTTCAAATGTTGATTACATAACTTACAATTCTCCCCCTAGTTCTATTATGCATTTACTTAGTATTGATAATGTAATCCCTTCGTGGAATAACTAGTGCCCCCTTTTAATCATATCACAAGGGTTTCCCCGTTTTTCGACCCAAAAACAAAAACAAAAAAGCATACGAAGCAAGGAAGTCCGCATCAGCGTTAGCTTCTCTAAAGATATGACGGAGTTGGATATTTCAATTCCTTCTTAAATAGACTTGGCATTGAGATACCAAGCTGAAAAGGAGTGGTAACGATCCATAGGTCTCCTTAGGAGGAGGACCACTAATAATTAGTCCAACTCTAGGATTACCCTCCTTTATTCCCTGTCCCAAGCAAGGCGTAAGCCTTGAAGTGCTCCCCACAATTCAGCTACGGGGACTGTATAAATGCCAATATTATGGACAAAACCTACCTGCCAACGACCATCGTTATCCCGAATGACTGATGCAGTATTTTCGGTGGTCGATAAGGCCTATCAAAGAAACCTTAGCTTAACCAACTCAATAGAGCGGCAAGTAAGGGTCGATCCCACAGAGACTCGTGTAAATGTATTATTACTTAAATGCCAAGTAACCAAATAGGGGGGTTTTATGAATGAAATTCTAAACTAATATGCAAGAATAAAAGTAAAATATGAATGCAAAGTTGATTGTAAATATATGAGAGAAATATGTTCAACTAGTTAAATCCATCATAGATATGCTTATTGATCATTGATTATCTTGATTCTCAATTCCCTTGAACAATCTATCGTGGATTATACTCCTACTAAGGATTATGACCCAAACTTCATAATTAGTTGAAAGAACTAACAGTCTAAACAACCCTAATCATTTAACAACCTAAAACAACGTCTAGATTCAATTAAACGACAGCTTTACGAGTCAAATTATCAATAAAAACAAACACTTAGAGCAAATAGACATCTAAGTTATTTGTGGATGTATTCCCTTCTACAATTGAATAGCCCGAATGGGTCCAAACAATTATAGATGCTACTTTATCTAATCAACCCCGAACGGGCATTAATCAGATTAGTTGTAAATTAACCTAGAAATTCTATTAGGTGATCAATCTAACAAAACCCTAGAATAATTCTGATTCAATTAAGCATAGGGAATAAAACCTATTCAAGTTAATGAGAATCAATCAAACCTCACAATATTATGCAATCTATGATTTCAATAACTAGTCAAACACAAAGGAAATTAGCAATGCATAATTAAATTAAAATCAAACTTACAAAGGTTCAAAGGTTCTTCCTTGAGAGAAAACCCTAGCCTCCAAAGTTTGACAAAAGTTATCAAAATTAAACTAACATAAAGTATTTATATGTCCTAAAAATAACCTCAAACATTATATCTTAAACATACATCTCAGATGACATAAGCCCAAATAAACAAAGACCAAAGCCCAATACCAAATCTCGTCCCCAAAAAACACCTGTGAAAAACTCCGTATTGCGCGGCTTGGCACTAAATTTCGTGGCCGCGCAATGTTGCTACCCCGCGCTTTCTGCCTTCAGTTGCGATTGCGCGGGCTGGTTGCTCGGGTTCAATCCCGAGCTTTTGGCTTGTTCTTGACTCGTCCACCTTGTTTTGGCTCTTCTCCATCTATGCTCCTAGCACTCCTTAGCTTGTCCTTAGCTCGTCCACAACCGCCATAGTCAATCTGTACTCGCCCCGCTATTACTCCTGAACCTAAAAACCTGCAAAACCGAGCAAACTAGCGCATAATACCCGACAACACAAAACCTAAAAACTACATAAAAACTAACCTAAAACTAACTAAAACACATATAAAACATGCATCTATACCACTCCTATATGCAAGCTATCAAATTCCCCCATGCTTAACCCTTGCTTGTCCTCAAGCAAGAAATAAATCCAAATCACACCATAGAAATGCAATCTTACATCCATCTCAAGTCAAACAAACATTTCACATATAATTAAAAACTCAACCAAGACTTCTCAACATGTATTATGGTAAGCAACAAGTAAAGACCATTCATCCATTCTAGACCTCACCAAGGAAATTGTGTTTGCACTCAACTCTCAAGTGTATAAAGGACATGTTTCACTCAAAAATCACCCATGAAAACTAGACTACCATATGCTTGCATCAGAGTTCTAAATCTCCACCGCTGGGGATCAAATGCATAACAAAAATCATGAGGTCTTTTTCCGATTTGTAATGGGACTGATAGCTTGCATTTAGGTAGTGTTTAGGAAGCATATTTATGTTTATTTTGCATAAGTTTTAGTTATTTTTAGTTGGTTTTAGCTTAGTTTCTAGGATCTTGTGTTTTCGGGTAGTTGCGCTTGTTTTGTTCGGTTTTGCAGATCCTTAGGTAAACAAGCATGGACGGGATGGATCTTAGATGATTGTGGTGGAGTTTGATGAAGCTTAGAGTGATACAAGTGAAGATTAGAAGAGTTAACGCCCAAGAGCTTGTGTGAAAAGAACGCTTAAACCCGGGCTATGCATTAGAGTTCTTGTTTCGACACCTCTATCTTGCAATGTTTGGTTTGGGAGCTATAGTGCTCGGATGAGGCTCAATTTGGTATCAATGGAAATCTAATTCAAAGAGCTACAATTCATATTTTTACTCCGAGTCCAAATTCCAACTCTAAGTGGGTCAAAACAGCCTCTGAAGTGACGCCTGAATGCTGAACCGAGGCAATTGCGCGGGATGACAATTGCTCGGCCGCGCAATTCAGAGGCTAAGCCGCGCAATTCCAACTGAGGGATGATTGCGCGGGATGACAATTGCTCGGCCGCGCAATCCTCATGCAAACGGAGCAATCGGTGTTTTCTACGCGGGGAAGTTTTGGGCTTGATTTTTGGGCTTGGGTTATATCTTCCGAGTAGTAGCTTAATTATAGACTTTTTGAGAGTTATTTTAGAAGACATATATAAACCTTATGTGAGTTTATTTTCTCAAAACTTTTGATCATAACTTTTGATCAACTTTTGGAGGCTAGGGTTTTCTCTCAAGGAAGAACCTTTGAACCTTTGTAAGTTTGATTTTTATTCAATTATGCATTGCTAATTTTCCTTTGTGTTTGGCTAATTAGTGAAGTCATTATTTGTGTATGATTGTGAGATTTAATTGATTCTCAACGAACTTGAATAGAAATTATTCCCTGTGCTTAATTGAATCAGAATTATTCTAGGGTTTTATTAGATTAGCTACCTAATAGAATTTCTAGGTTAATTTACAACTGAATCTGATTAATTACCGGTCGGAGTTAATCTGATCAAGAGTAGACTTTAATTAATTTAGTACCGGTTGGACAAGTTGATTAAATTAGGGAATAAATTCACAAGTCACTTAGATGTCTGGTTGCTCTAAGTGTTTGTTTCTATTGATAACTTGAATCTTCATGCTGTTATTTAATTGAATCTAGATAGTATTCTACGTTATTAGATAATTAGGGTTGTTAGAACTGGTTGGTCTATCAACTAAATCTGAAGTTTGGGTTTTAGTCCTTAGTAGGATCATTATCCACAATAGATTATTCAAGTGAGAAGAGAATCAAGAGAATCGATGATCAATAAAGCAATATCATGATGGATCTAATTAGTTGAACACGCTTGTCTCTTAATTGATTAAAACCATCTTTTGCATTCTTAGTTAGTTTCTATTTTGCATAGTAGTTTAGAATTTACAATCAAAAACCCCCATCTTAGTTACTTGGCACATAAGTAATAATATTCATACACGAGTCTCTGTGGGATCGACCCTTGCTTACCATTCTACTTAGATTGGTCAAGTTAGGATTCTTTGATAGGTAAACGACTGAAAAATACCTCATCAGGGACCAAGGTAAAGAGAAATTTGGAAGGGTTAATTTTTGGCCTGTGGTGCTAAATCCGGGATAAAGAACTAATCCTAAACCCGACTCCACACTTTCTTTTTCTTACTTCTTCCAAACTCTTCTTTCTCAACACCATACATTTACATTCAAACACTTTGCTTTTTCTTTTTTTCTTTCTTTTGCCTCTTTTCAACTCTTCTTTACTACTAATGAAGACTAACAACATTTAAGCACCTTTTTTCTTTTGCTTCTTTTGCAACAAACTTCATCTTCAGTTTTTTTTTCACTTTGAAACCAAGAGTTTTATTTCCTCTTTTTCCACCTTTTCATCCAATTCCCCCATACTTATACATAACTCACACAAAACAAAAACACAACCTAAAGTCATAAATCTCGGATCCTGGGTTAAGCTTATTAGGCTAGGAAAATTTTGTGGATCTATCAAAAATAGACTTAAAGCTTAAAAGAACGGGGTGTCAAAAACATGGATCTTGTAGGGTAGGAAGGGAAATAATAGGCTAATAAGAAACATTGCCTCAATCACTTTAATGCTATGCATTCAATCATATAAAGCAGCCTCAAAATAGAGTATTAACGCAAGTTCTAGAGCTAGATAATCATGATGATACACTCAAACATGTAGAGAACAATATTATCATGAAAGGCCAAAAATCAAATCTCACAAGGCTAATTGTTTTGTCTAGAACTTCAGAATGAATCTAAAACTCAAGCTAAATACATGCTCCATCCTATAATCAAGTCATTTAATCAATGATCATGCTCATATCATATCAACTTTAGTAAATCATGCAAATCATGGGTTAGAATTCATACTTAACTTAGAGAAACAAGAGGAATCAAACAATGGGGAAATAAGAACCTAAATGCAATATTTTTGTATTTTTTTTCAAATTTTTCTGATTTTATTTTTTTCATTTTTCAGACTTTTAATCTATGCATGCAAAAATTTTAAACATGACCTAAACCAATCAATGCATGCAATGCAAACAAGTAAATCCCCTTCCCCCATGCTTAAAACATACTTTGTCCCCAAAGTATAGTAAAAAGTAAAGGAAAGAGAAAAACTCACAAAATCTAGTTGTTTGGCGGGTAATAGGGCGGAAAATCCTGTTGTGGCGGTGGCTGGTACTCCGGGTGATAATCTGGCTGCGGTGGATGGTACGGTGGAATCCCTTGTTGTTGTGGTGGCTGGTATGGCGGAAACTGAGGATACAGCGGATCCGGGAATGCATACTGAGGGTACGACTGATGAGGTGGATAGCCCGCTGAACTCCATCCATCCAATCTAGTGTTGAGCAGTCTGAACTGCTCATCCTGGCGGGCCTGAAAAGCAGCAAGCTACTGATCCTGATGAGTCTGATATGTTGTGAACCTTTGATCCACATAACCTCTCATGTTCTGGAATCTCTGATCAATGTGAGACGTCATACTGTTGTAACGTTGTGTGTTCTCCAGCTGCATTTGTCTCATCATCTCCATCATCTGATTATACTGTGTATCATAATACTGGTGATCACCTCCAGCAGGTAAAGATGGATCAAACTGTCTCTGCTGATCCTCCTCCTCAAACTCATCATCCTCATCAGTGTCTTCATATTCAACAGATTCTTCCTCTTCTTCTTCTTCTTTAGCCATGGTGAAATCCTCATCCATCTCCTTCTCTTCAGATTCCTCAACAACAACTGGGGCCTTATTTTTACCTCTAACTGGGCCCCTGACATCAGTCACATTTAAATCACCATCCCGGGCTTCAATGAACCAGTTAGTCGGGCTGTCTCCAATCTTTACTCGGCTCCCATCCAGAAGCTTCATTACTCGCCCAGAATCCCCAATCGCCAAATAATAGGAGTTCTTGTAAATATAGAGCACACCCATCTTCTTGAGCATAGTGAAGTCTATAGCCACCGGTGGGATATCAACCTGTAACCTATCAAGATTAACTCCAAAGTGCTTGGCCAGATGGGTCACAATCCCACCAATACAGATAGCTCCTCCACCTTTGTTTCCAACATGGTACATATGATTCATCAGCATGGCACCCAAACTCATCCTCTTCCTCTTCAAACAAGCGCTCAACACAACCACATCTTTCTTTGGGCAGTTGTTTCCACCATCACCCCTCCCATTCATACTACCAACAATAAATCGTTGAAAAACTTTAATGGCGGGATGAGTAATGGGAGAGGCCTTTTCTCGGGTTGGGTTATAAGTGCGTCTCCCAGTTATGGCTCTCCAGAAATGCTTGTCAGCCCATGTAGCACCATTTTCAGTTAGCACTACATCCTTATCATAATGTGAAGGAACCCAAATGCCCGGTTGACCTCTTTCAAGGTCATCTTCCTGCTTACACCTCCGAGCCAGAACTTAATCTCTCCTTCTCCTTTGAAATCAATGGACAAAGTACTCAGAA
The DNA here is from genome assembly GCA_964016875.1 of Fallopia convolvulus. NCBI lineage: Eukaryota > Viridiplantae > Streptophyta > Magnoliopsida > Caryophyllales > Polygonaceae > Fallopia > Fallopia convolvulus. Next base: position 59,025,533 of record OZ024720.1, on the reverse strand, counting down.
ACTCCAGTGTTAACCCCTTGAAGGTGGGTTCACACAGCTTCAAGAACTCTCCCATATACAGATGCGCCCCTATCTCATTCAACAGATGAGCAATCCCGATCTCATTCATCAGGTTCCAGTTAATGAACCTAGTTGTTTTCCATTCCATGTCCTTCAGATGCTCAAACCGGATCACATGATTGTTCTTTGCCAGAGTGATCCCAAAATCTCTTGGGTGGTTTCTCCCACCACAACAGGGGGAGCTAAAGCAGCTCAAGATGATGAAGCTCTGTCTGTTCTACCTGATCTCTTGTTACCCATTATTACAGAATCTCAATTTAACCTGCACAACACCACAAACGATCCAAACAAACGCAATTTCGTTGTCCCGGCAAGGACAACCACAATAATATTTCACAAAAAATCGCTCAAACACTCTCTTCCCCCACACTACCTAGAACAATTTAATCAAACTTTAATTAAAATTTAATCAAATTTTAGGTGATTTTCGGATTTGCATGCAAAGCTCAAATAAAACACGAATCTAGGCTAGAATCATGCAATAAACGAACTTTTGTGAAGGACTTAAGCCTAAATCCGAGCCTAAAGGGGTCAAATTCGGGTTTTTATAACAAAACCTAGGTTTAGATTTAATCCACTAAAACCGAAATTTAGAGGGAGATTTGAGAAATCTTACTTGAATCTTGCTTGATTTGGAGTTGTTTGCTTGATTGAGGTTGAAATCCCGCCTTGAGAAGCTTGAAAGGAGGTTGAAAGCTTGAGCTTCAATGGAGTTTTTGAGGAATAAGGGGAGGAGGCGGACGAAATAAGGGGAGGAAGAAGAAGAGTACTCGGGTATATGAAAAACGGGTCCCCGAAAAATTGCTAAATGCGCGGGATCGCACGGAATTGCGTGGTCGCGCAATTGCGATCCCGCGCAATAGGCACTCAGTTGAGATTGCTCGGCTTTGGGGCTGGGATTGCGCGGCTGCGCTTTTAACAGCCCAAGCCGCGCAATCTTCTCTGAGATTGCATTGCTCGGGTTGGCTTAGAGTCCTTTGGCCACGCAATTTTCGTCCCCTTTCCGAGTTTTTCTGCACTTCAAGGCTTGCCCGATCTTTCTGTAATTTTGAGGTTTATTTCTACCTAAACTAGCTAATAAAAACAAAAATTGTAAGACTGAAAACAAAAATCAAAGCAAATCTATCCTAAACCATGGGTTGCCTCCCAAGAAGCGCTTGTTTAACGTCTTTAGCTTGACGTAAAAAGGATATTAAGAAGGATACGAGCTATGGAATTCGATCTCCTTCCCATCGAATCCCATCTTTAGAGTGCCTTGTGGAATGTCAATCCTTGTATTCGCAGTCCTCAAGAATGGTCGTCCTAGCAATACAGACGTTTTTCCAACTCCCGATCCCATGTCCATTACTAGAAAATCAGCCGGAAATTTCAAGGAGTCCACCGTAACCCATACATCTTCAATTTTTCCTTTGGGCCTCACGGTGGAATGATCAGCCAACTCAACTATGGTTCGGGTCTCCTTCAATGGTCCCATACCGAGTTTCTCATATAAGGAGGAAGAAATCACATTGATAGATGCACCTAAATCAATTAAAGCTTCATTCACCTTGGTGCTTCCAATCATGCACGAAATGGTGAACATGCCAAGGTCAGTGCACTTCTCAGGCAAACGCTTTTGAAACACAACAGACACATGTTCTTTTTCTTTAACTTGCTTCTGACTTTTCTCCTTCTGTCCCCTTTTCAGAGTGCACAACTCTTTCAGAAACTTGGCATACCGAGGTACACTCTTGATCAGATTCAGTAACGGGACATTAACTTTACATGTACTGAAGACCTCGAACAGCTCTTTATCATTCTTCAATTTCTGGGTTTCTTTCAAGGCCTCAGGAAAGGGTGGAACAGGTACATAGGCTTTCAGACGAGGTGCAGAAGTGTTCTCCAGTTTGCCCAGATTGCGCGGCTTCGCATCAGATTGTGCGGCCGCACTTTCTTCTTCTTGCCCGCGCAATCCCAACTGGGACTGTGTTGCGCGGGGTGCAAATTGCTCGGCCGCGCTTTTAGCAGCCAAGCCGAGCAATTTTCCTTCGTTCTGTTCCTTTGTTTCTTCGGCCTTGCTCAACTGGTATACTTGTCCTGCCTCAGAACCATCATAAATGGAGATGAAACTAACATTCGCCCTCGGGTTAAGCTCTGTCTGAGACGGTAGCTTACTTGAATCTCTAGCTTCCAGTTTGCTCACTGCCTCGGCAATCTGACTAACTTGATTCTCCCGATTCTTTATACTGGACTTGGTTTCCTGTTGAAGCTGAGTTAGAGAACCATGTATTGTTGAAACTGTCTGAGTTGGATTTCTGATCATCTGGTCAGTGGACATAGCATTCTGATTCAGTCCCTGAGCCTGAGGTTGGAAAGGTGGTCTGTACTGAGCTTGACCACCTTAATTGTTGAACTGCTGATTGCTTGAATTACTATACCTCAGATTAGGATGATCCCTCCAGCCTGGATTGTAAGTGTTGGAGAAGGGGTCATACCTCGGCCTAGGTGGTCCATATCCTCCCACTACATTCACCTCAGCGTTTTCATCTTGAAGTGTAGGGCAAGCATCAGTGGGATGCATGTTATCAAAACAAATCTCAGAGGATTTCACCTGTTGTCTACCACCTTTTTGCAAAAGCTACTTCATCATTGTTTTCAGCTCAGTGACTTCATCTTGGATTCTTGAATTAGTCACTACAGAATTTGCAGCTTTCGAGCTAGTTTCTCTTTTGAACTGTCTTATGCCCTCAAACAGGTGTGTGAATAATTCAAACGCAGCAGTCGGGGTTTTGTTGAGAATATTGCCTTGGCAAGCTGCATTAACCATCCTTCTCTCACCATCCAAGAGGCCATTAAATAAGTATAAAATAAGATTTTGATCAGTGTAGCCATGAAAAGGACAGCTGGCTGTCAGCCTCTTGAATCTCTCATAGTATGCATACAAGGTCTCATTAGCTTCTTGCTCAATGTTGCTAATCATCTTTTTCAGTTCATTGAGCCTTGTAGCAGGGAAGTACTTCTCTAGAAAAGCTTCTTTCATCTTAGCCCATGTATCAATACTTCCCGGAGCCAAGTAATAAAATCAATCTTTAGCCTGATCCTTGAGAGAGAAAGGAAAGGCTCTCAGCGCAATCTGGTCATGAGTCACATCAGCAAGCTTCATGCTTGAGCACACAGCATGAAATTCAGAAAGATGTTTGTTGGGATCTTCACCACTAAGCCCATGGAATGAAGGCAAAAGGTGAATCAACCCAGATTTCAACTCGAACTTGACTCCCTCACCAAGAGCAGGGAATTGCACCGCCGACGGTTGTTGTGCCAGATTCGGTGCAGTTAACTGTCTCAATATTTGGTCACCCATCTCGACAAATTCAGAGTCAGATTCAGATTCTTCAAGAAAGAACGGTAAGGCTTGAAAGTGATTTCAGATTTCCTTTCTTAGCTTGAAGAGAGTCCTGTCAATATCTGGATCAAATAGCAGAGGAGATGAGTTAGTAGCACGGGTATGAACCATATAACAGGTTCACACCCAAAATAGCACAAAAGTAATAGACACAAATAGCGACGAGTCCGCGGCAACGGCGCCAAATTTGATGCGGTATTTTCAGTGGTCGTTAATACCTATCAAAGAAACCTTAGCTTAACCAACTCAGTAGAGCGGCAAGTAAGGGTCGATCCCACAAAGACTCGTGTAAAGGTGTTATTACTTAAATGCCAAGTAACCAAATAGGGGGGTTTTTATGAATGAAATTCTAAACTAATATGCAAGAATAAAAGTAAAATATGAATGCAAAGTTGATTGTAAATATATGAGAGAAATATGTTCAACTAGTTAAATCCATCATAGATATGCTTATTGATCATTGATTATCTTGATTCTCAATTCCCTTGAACAATCTATCGTGGATTATACTCCTACTAAGGATTATGACCCAAACTTCATAATTAGTTGAAAGAACTAACAGTCTAAACAACCCTAATCATTTAACAACCTAAAATAACGTCTAGATTCAATTAAACGACAGCTTTACGAGTCAAATTATCAATAAAAACAAACACTTAGAGCAAACAGACATCTAAGTTATTTGTGGATTTATTCCCTTCTACAATTGAATAGCCCGAACGGGTCCAAACAATTATAGATGCTACTTTATCTAATCAACCCCGAACGGGCATTAATCAGATTAGTTGTAAATTAACCTAAAAATTCTATGAGGTGATCAATCTAACAAAACCCTAGAATAATTCTGATTCAATTAAGCATAGGGAATAAAACCTATTCAAGTTGATGAGAATCAATCAAACCTCACAATATTATGCAATCTATGATTTCAATAACTAGTCAAACACAAAGGAAATTAGCAATGCATAATTAAATTAAATTCAAACTTACAAAGGTTCAAAGGTTCTTCCTTGAGAGAAAACCCTAGACTCCAAAGTTTGACAAAAGTTATAAGAAATTAAACTAACATAAAGTATTTATATGTCCTAAAAATAACCTCAAACATTATATCTTAAACATACATCTCAGATGACATAAGCCCAAATAAACAAAGACAAAAGCCCAATACCAAATCTCGGCCCAAAACAACACCCGTGAAAAACTCCGAATTGCGCGGCTTGGCACCAAATTGCGCGGCCGCGCAATGTTGCTACCCCGCGCTTTCTGCCTTCAGTTGCGATTGCGCGGGCTGGTTGCTCGGGTTCAATCCCGAGCTTTTGGCTTGTGCTTGGCTCGTCCACCTTGTTTTGGCTCTTCTCCATCTATGCTCCTAGCACTCCTTAGCTTGTCCTTAGCTCGTCCACCACCGCCATAGTCAATCTGTACTTGCCCCGCTGTTGCTCCTGAACCTAAAAACCTGCAAAACCGAGCAAACTAGCGCATAATACCCGACAACACAAAAACCTAAAAACTACATAAAAACTAACCTAAAACTAACTAAAACATACATCTATACTACTCCTATATGCAAGCTATCAATGACTCCGACAGATGCCGCTAAGCAGCCTAAGCCTCCATCTTTAACCGATCTGTTAGTGTGATCTTCATCTAGCTCTCATCAGGCCTCTCCCAAGCAATGAATATCTCCTCATGACTCCCCTCCTAATAGCAAGAGACAGACAAGCCATATGATAATCCATTACTTGTCTATGAATAAAATCCGCTCCATTTCCTGCAAAGGCACCATTACCGAACACTACATTATTATGCCACTTCTAAATCCACCAAAAAGAGGAGGCAAACATACTAGCCCAACTAATATCATCGTACTACTCTCATTACTAAGCAAATTAATACGAATCAATAAAGCAGAGTTAGAGTTTAAGAACACTTCCCTTTCCAGCGGAATATTAAGGGTGTTCCAATATTCTCTCATAACGGAACATCTTCGAAACAAATGGTCCATAGTTTCGTCTTCCAGTCCACAAACAGAGCAGAGAGTTGAACTCGCCAAGTGACCCCTAAATCGTTCTTCATTGGTCATGAAAACTCCTTTCATAACTGCCACATGAATGTCTTCACTCTCTTCGTCGCCTTTAGCGCCCAACCAGCCGATCGACGCAACTGTTCTTATGGCCTTCATGAATCATCTTGTAAGCAGGCCCCATTGTATACTCCCCACAAGAAGAAAAGTTCTAGCTGAGAGTATCCAAGCTACCCTCGTCATTAGTTAAGGCAATGGAGGCCAATTTAAGGAGGCATGAATTCAGCAGTCTGTGGGAGAGGAGGTTTCATATATTTCCAAACACCATTGTCTCCCCAGTAATCACACTATGTAGCCAGCCTTTCTATCCCCAAAATCAGGAGCAAAGAGATGTCAATCAACTTCTCCTGAATCAGCCACGGATCAGCCTAGAAGCGGACCAAATGACTATTCATTATTCCATAAGAAAACATATTCTTCTTCAGTTTTTGTTGCCATATATATAGATGATATTCAGTTTTTGTGGCCATATATATAGATGATATTCTACTTACTGGTGACAATGAGGCGGAAATGGCTTCCTTGAAAACTTATCTTGATGATGTGTTTAAAATAAAAGACCTTGGAGACCTTAGCTATTTTCTAGGCCTTCAATTCACTAGGATTCCTGGTGGATTATTAATGAGCCAACAGAAGTATATCCAAGTGTTGCTTGATGAATATAATTGCTCAGCCTTACCCACAATGGTTAGTCCTCTTGAGATTAACAACAAACTTCTTTTGACATCTAGCGATTTGCTTGACAATCCAACCACATACAGACGGCTAGTAGGACAACTTACTTTTTTGGTACACGATATTCCTGATTTAGCCTATCCAGTACAATTGCACAGTCAATTTTTACAGCATCCTCGTACCACTCACATGGAAGCTTCTATCCATATCCTTCAATATTTTAAGGGAACAATTCATCAAACTATCCTTTTTAGCAGTTCTCTATACATGAAACTTCAAGCTTTTTGTGATGCTGATTGGGCATCTTGTCCAAACACCAGGCGTTCAGTGAGTGGCTTTGTCATTTTTGTTAGTGATATACTCATTTCCTAGAAATCAAAGAAACAACAATCAGTCTCTTTATCTTCAGCTGAGGCAGAATATTGATCAATGAGGAATACAACTATTGAATTAGCTTGGCCAAGCAGGTTATAGTTCCTCTCAAACGTGACAACCAGTCAGCCATCTACATTGCTCGTAATCTTGTGTTTTATGAACACACAAAGCACATAGATTTGGATTGCCATTTCGTAAGAGAAAAACCTCTAGAAGGCTTGATCAATATTAGTCATATCACTGGGTGATAGGATATGTACACATATTCATTGTAAAACACGTGCAAAACGTGGGTCAGAGTTAGTTGTAAGCTTGTTACTTGTGTTAGAAGCTTAGCTAAAACTCAAGCATAAATACTCTGTATCTGGTCTTGTAATTCAGTTGAGTTCTTACACAATAATATAGATCTTTCTCTCTTCTCTTTCTCTCTAAATCAACATCGTGTAATTTCAACAACCAAGATAATCTCGTTTGAAAGTCGAACAAAAAATTATGGACAAACAATTAGAAAAGATAGAAACAGAATCACATGACGAGAAGTACAATTTTCGGATCAAATTGGTTCAACTGTGAACATAACCTAGCAAATCAATTGCTACCCGGATTCACCCCCTTGCTTAATTATGTAATACAACCGCAGAGGGTTATGGTGACGATATTGCAGCCGTATTCTGAAATGTAATCGCCGCCACCGCAGAAGAAATTCCCAACGGCGTCGATAAACTTGCTGCATTCGGCATCCATAATAGAGAGAAAAAAGTAGAATGTAAACATTTTTGGGATACAATTGGATATTCCGGGCTTTTAGTTAATGGTGTTGGGTTCCCGGGTCGAGCAAAATGTTGCGACTTGGGAGGTCCAATTACAAGGGACTCTAAGGGCACTCTCAACGGTAACGGTAGTTTAAAATCTCTCATCACAATGAATCAAGACTGCAAAAATTACCTACTACAGAGACTACAAATTGAGAACTAGAAATCAAGTACAGTGGCAGCGAAGTGGAATCTTAGTACCAGGCGGTTTCCTTCGCTCTCTAACTATGGCTTCCTTGATCAAGGGCAACTTCTGGTGAACTTTCCTCCAGATGTAGTTCACTGCACCATCAGGTGGGACCGGCCCAATGCCACCCGGATTTCCACTATTGTACTCGAAAACGGGCTGAACCCGGGCCATATTTCTCCTATATTCTTCCTTTTGATCTTTAGAGAAGCTTCTCAGATGTTGCATGAGCCAATTTGGCTGCAAGGCGTTGTTTGTTGAAACAAAGATGGAGAATTCAGAATAGTCGATTATACCCTCAAATGGAAGCTCGATTTGGTCAGATACTACGACGGGTATACATAGACTTTGGATGGCGTCAAAGATCCGGCATGAAGTTGGTGTATCCCCGGCAGGATGTAAGCAGAACTCAGAGCTTCTCATGCCTTTTATTGATTGCTCTTTGCCAGTAGCATTTGGAAAGCCTTCTTCCATTATAACTCCTGCTTCATTCACCAACAAGTCCCACAGTTTTTCTCTAACAATCCCTCCCTGCAATACAAAATTCACTTTAGTCAGATGAAGGCAACAATTCTATAACAGACATTTGCTATGAAAGAATTCCCAAACCAAACAGAACAATCAACAATCCGAATGCATTTCAAAAAACTAAAGGGAAGATATGAGTGTAGCAAGATCTAGCAACAGGACTGAAATAGGTGAGGTAAATAATTTTAAGGAAACCATTAGAGCATTGGCAATGCAATCCTGGTTTGTAGTTTAGGTGCAAGGGCTGGGGTAAGAAAACCGAGTGAGGGATCTGATCTAAGACTGAACAATCACACCGTTGTATTCCACATAATTACAAAGTTTACAGGCCATTCAGTAGATAACTTATTGCGGTTATTAGCAAGAAAACTATGTTTGCCGAATACTAGCGTCAAAAACTTCTGTGTTGCCGATGAAATTTGCTATAAAAAAAATACCCAAACCAGACAGAATAATCAACAATCCACACGGACTTAAGGAAACTAAAGGGAAGATGTAAACAAGTGGATGAAAAATGTACAGTAAAATAAGCTCAGCAAGCCATTACAACATTGCCAATGCAATAAGGGTCAGGAAAACAACTGAGAATCTAAGATGAGATATGAGACAGAAGAATCACACCAAGTTATGACCTTATAAAAAAACAGGAAATTACAAAGTTTAATTTATTTGCTAAAACGATAACTTACTCGCTGCCTGTGCTTAGCACCCTTGAAGTAAAGAAAGGTATGGCGTGGGCGATCCTCTGAGAGAAGCAATCTAGGCAGCAGATGAGTGTAAGGCACAATCACATCCTTGATCAGAGAAACTTCTGTGTGGCCAATCCTTTCTGAAGAGCTTCCATTCAAAGACGTCTTGGAATCAAGCCTAAACCACCCACCAAAATCAACCACAAGGAGGATGGAAGGGGCAATCTCATCTTTAACATGCCACAATGCAACTGGGTCTGCCAAATAATGCCCCAAGGTTTATCACAACCTGACAGAAATCCACACACACTAACACATAAGCTGCTACTTTGTATTTTGCTTATATACACTTTCTCAAGCTCTATCATGATCCATATTTTACTATACCATTAATTTTTACCCTCTTACGCTATGGTAGCATACATCAAATTTAAGATTAAAATGGAATTAGTTACCATAAGATATGGCAAAAAAATGCACCTAGCTGATATCTGGTTTAAGGAATTGGCATTAGAGTACATAACTGATTACTTTGTCACTCCATCGACAGTTCTCAATCACCTAATCCTAATTAGGTCAAATTTCATATCACAAGATTGAAAATTTTCCTAAAATTAAACCTTGTTCTTAATGAACACTCACAAATCCATCACAATGGGACATAGCTTGCTCATCTAGAAAACATTAAGCACTGGTATACTTCCATTTGTGCTACTAACATAATCTGAATTGAAAAGGGGAGGAAATAGAAGCCAAACATGAACATACCCGTTAAAACAAAAACGTGATCTCTACCACCAGAACGGATCCAGGCGTCAGAGCTCTTGACAAGATCAATCATCTCTTTCTGCCTTCTATAATCCAAATTCTCCGCCACCTTCTTCTTGAAAACCCCTCGATTCACACTCAGCTGCATCTCAGCGCTGAGGGTTGCGAAGAAGGGGACCAAAACGACGTCGGCTAGGTTGGAATCGAACACCCTCTTTGCAAAAGACCCGGTTCGCAGATTCTCAGGAGTCATTAGATCTCCCAAGATCCAGTACTCCGCACTGTACTGCTTGATCAATGGGCTCTCAGGGTAAGGTGGGAAACCGGGCACATGGGTCGGCGTGGGCCGGGTCGACCCGGGCCCGTGATCCGGGTCGTAGGAGACCCGGGAATCGTGGGGAAGGGACCAGTATTGGTCGAGGAGGCCGTAATTGAGGGATCTGGGGAGCTCTGCGACGTAGACTGAGATGGAATTTTGGGGATTTGGAGGGGTAGAAAGGGAAATTCGAGATGGGTGGGTATGGTTGGTGTAGGAGGAGATGAAGACAATTGAGGAAGCGATGAAGAGGAGAGAAATGAAGAGGAAGAGGGAGGAGATCGAGCATGGCCATGGAGTTTGGCCAGAGCTCGTTTTTGGTGGCATTTTTATGTTGCTTGCAGTTTCAGCCTTGCAGATTAGTGAGGGTGAGATTATTGAGGCGTTTAAATGGCACCTGGATTTTTCACTATTGGGTTAATGGGCCAAGAAGCAAAGTTCATGGGCCATTATCCAGCCCACTTGTTTGTCTTCTTCCTCCTTGAGGTTAAGTAAGTATAGCAAGGCCCGTCAACTTCAGTTTTCTTGCAAGTTGTTCTTATTCAAAATTTGTGTTGGGAAGCAACATTGGTTAAGATTAGTTAGTCGTTGCCATTCTATCTTTTCCAATTGATTGCCTGTTAGTTATAACTGCTCTCTTTGAAAAAAGAGAATAAGAGATTTGTTAAACTTTTCTATCATCACTTTCATACATTATTGACTATATTTTGTGAGCTCATATGCTCAGGCTGAGCCAATTCTATGTCGAACACTTCCTGTACGTCTGGATACTGAAGCTTTTTCCCCAAAAACAAAGGTCTTTGACAGAACATTGTTGCTTCCCATGTGACAGAAGTGGAGGGAAAATGAAACAAACCCAAAATCATACAAGCAAATCTAACAAAGCAAGCTGGGATTTACAATATCCAAATTGGCAACTGCTAATGATCAACTTGTACACATGAAGATACCCACAAATTACTAGTTACTACCAATGCAAAAGGTAAAAAAAGTTCTTATCTAACATGCCCCTCAAACCCTTCTTGTCGCACAGGATTGTTCAATGTCAAAACAAATACAAAAACTAGAATGAACAAAGAGATTAAAAAAAAAAACAAGCAACCCTAGCTAATTAACATTTTTGTTGCTGTTCTATTGTCCAACAATCTCAACCTGATCAAAATTCCAGTCCCTCACAATATCTCTTCTTACAGCGTGGGACCTCACAAGGCGCGGCGCGCCTGTGTTATCCGGCACCGAAGGCTGTGGGGTCACCTTTGACGAGGCCATGATCCCTCCGCGCTGAGGTGGCATCCTGCTCAAACAGCTGGCAATTATTGCTGAGCACCTGGCATCATTGTCTGAGCTGGACACTGAGTAGCTTCTAAACGAGTGAGACGGACTCTCTACACCGTGGCACACGAGGCATGCAAGACTCATGTCCAAAAAAGCCCTTTTTAAGGCACTACAGTTGGAATGCCATGATATCATAATCAAAGTATGGATGGAAAACATATATATTTGCATCCAAATACAAGTGTCTTTTCCATCTTAATCGATCTCTTACCATTTACCAATGACTAAACTGTGCAGAATATCAGATTTCTAATGTAAGTCAGCAATAACAGCCAACGGAATAAGGATTATATATTCTAAAGGATTAGGCACCGAAGAAGGTACATTTGGTTTCCATTTAGGTCAGCAATAGCAGCCAACAGAGATGAAGAAACTGAAATATTCATACACAAAAGTACTTTTTCAAGCACTTCAATAGTCAAACATAACCAACAGAATGTCTTTAAAAGAAATCAACCCTGTCAGGAATTCAATTGAAACAGCAAAGTACCAGCCAAATCATAAACACCATTGTTTAACTCAAAGTACCAGCCTAAAACTTGTGAATTGCCATATGCAATTTTTGAAACCCTAAAAGCCCCAAATGCATATACCCAATACCTCAATTAATAGTACCCAAATCATCAAATTAGCATACCAAACCAAATGATGACAAAAAAAAAAACATAAACAAATATTCAATTTTCGAAGGATAAATCAACAAGAGAGCACATAAAAACAAATCAAGGAACCAGCAATCCATGGAGCAATGAAGAGGCCCAGTTTTAGAAAGCACAGCTACCTCAACAGAAGAATGGATCTAGTACAGGCACAGCCATATTTTTTATAATACAATCAATACCAGAACAGTATCCGTCACATTGAAGAATCAAACATAGAAATTTAAAGAAAATTAGGCTATTAAAATTAAATTCCAACCAAACAAAATCAAAATCACGCATGAGAAGGAAGCCCACCTGCTGAATTGCGGATTTTGGATATAAGGTAATCAGGAATTTTCAACGCTGAGAAGGAAGAGAGAGATGGAGCCTAGAGGAAGGGAGGTAGTACGTGGGGGTAAATGATAGTTGCGTTAGTTGAGACCTGGAGGATTGACACACCGCGGACTTTTCGCTCATATTATCGTACATATAGATATGTAAAATGAAAGTGATGATCTCTTTTTTCAGTTTTTTTGCAAGAAAATTCAGTCGACCTGTATTCCAATTTTCAATAGTATATTTTAAGCCCTGTTTGGTATAATAATGAGAAAAGAAAAAAAAAAGAAAAAAAAATTATATGTAAAATGAAAGTGATGATCTCTTTTTTTCAAGAAAATGAGGGGAGGGGACTAGTTTTTGTTAGGGTTATGGAGCCTGATTCGGGATTAGACGGATAAGAGATAAAGGCGAAAAGAAGAAACAAAGACGAAACGAAGGAACTCGGAAATCAACGCCGGCGCGGGCTAGGAGGGCCCAGGGCGCGACCGCGGAACGAGGACGGCGCCCGCGCTGAAGCAGCAGAAGCTGAGCGCGGGCTGGGCAGGCGGAGCGCGGGCGCGCTCCTGGAAAGCGCGACCGCGGTAGGGAGAGCGCGACCGCGCTCTCGGCGTCTTGACCGCCGGCGTCGGGCGGTGCTTCCGCGTCGTTTGGAGTTTATTAGTTTCGGGCTTTGTTAGGTTTTTTTTCTTAGGGCCCAAGTTGGACGTGCCTCTAGGGTTTCTTTGAGCCTTTTGTTTCTCTATTTAAACCCAACTAGGTTATTGTAATTGGTGTGCTGAAAACCAGAGAGCAGAGAGAGGGGAAAAATCAGAGCGCTAGAGAGATTAGGTTAGACAGAGGTCTTGTAATCCTTGTAAGTCTCAGTTCTAATGGATATCCCTGGCTTGGTAGTGCCCCCAGACGTAGTCATTTTGACGAACTGGGTCAGCAAATCTCTTGTCTTCCTTTATTGTTTATTTTTGATTTCTCTTGTGGATCTGTGTTGTCGTTATTATTGCCAGTAGGTGATCGAATTTCCCAACAGTTTTTGCCGAGCTTGTTAACGTTGGCTTTTAGTCCCCCTTTATAGTTGTTGATAACCACCATTTTTATCTCACATGGGATGACTTAGTGGTAAGAGGCATAAGGAATGTTGAGAGGTTCCAGGTGTTGGAGATATTTTATAACATATATAGTTTTATTCTATCTTATTTTTCTTATCTTAGGCTTTAGGATATCTCTTTACTTAAGAATATTATGATCCTCTATTTTATATTGCTTGGAGCACAAGCTATTGTAATCTCTATTTAAGAGACTCTTCTTCTTTAATAAAGTCACAAGATCATCATATCTCTATATGGTATCAGAGCTTGATCCTACCCAATTTCTTACACGTTCTTTCTCAAACACCAAACAATGGCCACTTTTTCTCATGCAATTCCAAACACAGCAGAGCCTACCAAACCGCTCTTTGCTGTTCAATTCACCAATGCTATCAAACTCTCCTCTACAAACTACATAACTTGGAAGACTCAAATTCAGTCTATCCTCACCGGCTTTGGTTTATTTCAATTCATCGATGGCTCGCATCCTTGCCCGCCAGAAGAACACACGGTTTTCGACTCCACTGTTCCAAATCCGGCCTACTCCACTTGGAAAAGGCAGGACCAACTCATCTTCGGTGCTCTTGTTGGACACTTGCGTCCAACGTCGCGGCTCTTGTTACTCAAGCCAAGACGTCTCGTGCAGCCTCGCTAACCCTAGAAGCCACATATGCCAAGCCTTCCAAAGGGCATATCAAGCAACTTAAAGACAAGATTCAAAACATGAAAAAGGGCTCCAGCTCCATCACTGATTTCATGCAAAATGTCAAAAATTGTGCCGATCTTCTCACCTCGCTTGGGAAGAAATCGGATCCTGAAGATCTTATTGATTACGTATTGAAAGGTTTGGATTCTACTTTCCAAACAGGTATAGATGGTGTACACAATCGAGAGACTCTCATCTCTTTTGAGGAGCTTCATGAACGACTCATTATTCTTGAGCTTGAACTCAAAACCGAGAATGCCGAGTCTTCAAGCAACCCAACAACTGCCATGACCATACAATCTCGTACTCGAGGTAAATCCCGCCCTAACATATCTACTCAAAACTGGCCTCAAAACTATTAGCCTCAACATCCTTATCAAAACTACCAACCACGACCCCCCTCTCAACCACCGGCCTACCCCAATTACCAAGCTCCAACGTTTCCCAATCAACCTGCTACGCCACCAATCCCTAATCGCCCACCCACTCGGCCCTTCTTAGGCCGCTGCCAATGGTGCAGTGAACAAGGCCACGTCGTCCGTTTTTGTCCAGTCTTTCGCCAAACTGCCCCAACACTTCGTCCCCCGCCCAACCCTTATCGACCAAACCAACCACCGCCTTCTACTCCACCTCAAGCCAACACTGTTATCCACACAAACCAACCATGGCTCTTGGACAGAGGTGCCAATTCTAGTGTTACAAATGATCTTCAAAACTTGAGTCTACATTATCCGTATGATGATCCCGATGAGCTTGTCGTCGGAAATGGTAAGAGTCTTCCAATCTCACGTCTTGGTTCTCTTTCCTTAAACACAAAAACCAAAGACTTTACTTTAGATAATGTTCTATATGTTCCCAAAATCTCCAAAAACATCATATCGGTTTCTAAACTTACTTCTCAAAATAATCTTTCGATTGAATTCTTACCTAATTCGTTTCTTGTGAAGGATCTGCAAATCGAGGCAGTACTTCTTAGAGGACCTTGCTTATATGGGCTTTACACATGGCCACGCCATTCCTCTCTCCATTCACTCGGCTCACACTACCTCGAGTTTGTCTTGGCATCACAAGTTAGGGCATCCCACCTCTCCAATTTTGAAGCTCATTCAAGACCAATTACATTTACCTAGTTCTAGTTCTAATTTTGAATTTTGTCATTCTTGTTCAATTCACAAAAGTCATAAGTTACCTTTTTCTCAGTCTACAATTCAATCTTTGGTTCCTTTAGAAGTTATTTTCTCCGATGTATGGACCTCTCATGTTATTTCGTTCAATGGATATCGCTACTATATTATTTTTGTTGATCATTTTACTAAATATATTTGGCTATATCCTTTGAAACAAAAATCTGAAATTAAGTCCGTCTTCATTAAGTTTAAAGCTCTTTTTGAAAATTACTTCAATTCCAAACCAAGATTAAAACCTTGTACTCTGACAATGGGGGTGAATACATTGCGTTAGCGTCTTTTGTTGCCACGTCTGGCATTACTCATCTCACCACACATCCACACACTCCACAACATAATGGGTATTCTGAAAGGCGTCACCGTCACATTGTTGAAATCGGTTTATCTCTCATGACTCATTCTGGTCTTCCTACTCAATTATGGCCCTTAGCTTTTGAAACAGTTGTCTATCTCATTAATAGGATGCCCACTTCAACTCTACAAATTCACTCCTCGTTTTTCAAACTCTTTCAGTATCAACCTAATTATCAAAAGTTAAAGTGTTTTGGTTGTTTGGGTTACCCTTGGCTCAAACCGTATTCCACTCACAAATTGGCTCCCAAATCAACGCCTTGTGTGTTTGTTGGCTATTCCCCTACACATTCTGCCTATCTATGACTTGACCCTGACTCATATAAAATTTACACGTCCCGGCATGTAATTTTTGTTGAGCATGTGTTTCCATTCTTACAAAAGTCTTCTACAAACCCTAATCCTAATTCTAATACTGCCGAACCATCCACCACCACTTTTACACTTCCGCTGCTGCCATTTGCTGAACCGAACCAAGACTAAAACCCTAACCCTAATCCAAACCCCTCCCCACCTGACTCGTCGAACCCTCAAGCGCCCTCACCACCGCTTACTCCCCCTTCTGTTCTAAACCCTAACCCTAATTTCTTGTTACCTCACTCTCACGCCAATCAAGAGCCTCTCCCCTCACCCTCTATTTCGGACCAATCTGCGACCCCAACCAACTCCACCTCTTCCTCAGCCGTGGACTCTAGCCTTGACTCCTCGCCTGAACCGAACCCCCAGCCCCATCATCTTGTCACTCGGTCCATGAATGAAATCCACAAACCTTTCCAAAAACTTTCCCTTCACACCTCTCTTCAACCACAAAAGAACCTCAAAATATCACTCAAGCCTTGAAAGACCCCAATTGGCGGCATGCTATGGAGCTTGAATTCTCGGCTTTACAATCCAACAACACTTGGGAACTCGTTCCGCCCAATCAGGCTCTTAACCTAGTAGGGTGCAGATGGATTTTTCGTTTCAAATACAATCGTGATGGCACTCTGGATAAATACAAGGCGAGGCTAGTTACTAAAGGCTTTCACCAACATCCAAGTTGTGATTTCACCGAAACCTTCAGCCCGTGATGTTCGCATTTTTGGTATAGTTTTTGATAGGTTTTCTTTGCTTATTAGGATTAATTTTGTCTAGTTTAGGTTTAGTTTTAAGTGTTTTTAGTTAGTTTTGCATAAATCTACCTAAAGGGTGGAATCTACGCTATTTTGTGTATTTTGCAGGTTTTAGTTAGGAAAGGAGCTAAATGGAGCTAAATTTGGAGCATCACAGTGAAGGACGGGAAAGTGAAAGATTTAAGAAGTCAAAGCTCAAGAAAACGAGAGGAGGTGTTGAAGAAAACAAAACCCCAGGCTCGTTAACGAGGCTGTGAAGGGTCGTTAACGAGGCCACGAAGAAGAAGATTTCGGAGTATTATTTTATTATTCACCGATCCTGAGCGGGAATTTATTTCCGTATCAGTTGAGTATCTTTTAGAATCTTTATGGGTGATCAGAATATGTATTTTAGGGTTTAATATCTTTCTAGATTTTATTTCTATCTTTTAGAGATTGTTTCTATCTTTTTAGGAAAGTTTTTATCTTTTAGCCTTTTTAGTTTTTTAGGATTTTCTATAAATACCCTTCAATCTAGCATAGAAAGGGGGGGGGGGTCGAATTTTGGAGTGGAGTTTTAGAGCTAGTTTTGGAGGAGAAGGAAGGCCGAAGGAGAGGCTGCCGGATCGGAAGTCGGTGACGAGGTTCGGTGACGACGGTTTCCGAGGTTCGTTGATCGAGTTTGTGGTTCGGTGATTGTTTTGTTTTGGTTTTTCTCTGATTCTCTGTAAGACGATATTTTTGTTATTAATTTAAGTTTGAGTTTTTGTTTCAATGTTTGTTTTTATGGAAGTTTTTAGTTTGTTTATCATGAGTAGTGAGTAGTCTATTTTTCTAGGGTCGGGGTTAAGCCCGGCATAGTTGAGCATGTTTGATGAAGTAAGATAGTGTTTTGAATGCCTTTTATCTTTATTGAAATTGTTTGTTGTGCTTAATACCGAAACGGGAGTTGAGGTAATTTGAGTTTTAACTTGATTGAAAGAGAAAGTTAGTAACTTGAAGGTTGATATTGTTTGCAAACGGAAGTTTCAAGCTTTAGATCCAAAACAAGCAATTGAGTGAGTTAGTTTATGAAAATAGATTAATTTACTTGTCTAGTCAATGAAAGTTGATGACTCTATCTATTTAAAGGCATGATCTTATCTTCTTATGAATTCTTATGCTTGGCTATGTTGTGGTGTCCCTTATCCTAGATATTTGTTTTTATTGAATTATTTCTGATAAATCTTCGTTGCTGAATACTTGCTTCGGTACCGAGTGTTAGTTAGAATTTTATTAGCTCGTTAATTGGTGTTTTTGTGTTCGGTGGTTAGGTAACGATCCTGACAAGGTCGTTAACGAGGCATCTCGTTAGTGTTTTGCTTGATTTTATTTGAATTTTTATTAGATTGATAGACAAACAACCTTGCTTCCTGTGGAACGATCCTGACTCCACTGTACTCAGCGGGGTCTTGACTTACAAATTTATTTGTTGGCCGAGAAACCCTATCAACAAATTGGCGTCGTTGCCGGGGAAGCAACGAGTTGTTAGTTTATCTTTGGGATCGAGACTAGCCCGACTCCGTTTTTTGTTTTTAATTTTTGTTTTCTTTGTTTGTTTTCTCAGTGTATGCCGGTAGGACGAAGAAGGCTTCAGTTTGATAGCTCCAGTTATTACTCAGAACCCGAACGTTCCCTGCACCGACGACTCCGAGAAAACCGAGCCATGGCCACAGCTGAAGAGATGGCTCGAGAGCTAGAGATCCTCCGGACCCAGATGGAGGCACTGAGAGCCGAGAAGGACGGCGCTGATGCAGACAAGGCTCGACTGCAAGAAGAGCTAAACGCCTATCCAAGGAATGCCAAGCAATACATGCATCCGGAACTGAGGGTGCCAGAATCTTCTATTGTGCTTCCTGCGATAGAGAAACCTTTTGAGATCAAGTCTCAATTTATATCCTTGATTAAACGGGCTCAGTTTGAAGGGAAACCTGTTGAGTGCCCTATGGAACATATTAGAAATTTTCTTGATTTATGTGACACCATAGCTGCTGAAGGTGTCTCAATAGAATATGTTCTGTTGAAAGCTTTTATATGGTCACTTACTGGAAAGGCTCTGAACTGGTTAGAGAGCCTACCTTCTAAGTCTATCAGGACTTGGAAAGCTTTGTATGATCAATTTCTTACAAAGTTTTTCCCTCCTGCTAAGACAACGAAGTTAAGGAAACGTATCACCTCTTATCAAAAGTTGCCTAATGAGACATTTGTTGAAACATGGGAAAGATTTAAAGAGATGCTTAGACAATGCCCTACTCATGGGCAACCATTATATATATTGCAAGAAATCTTTTTCCAGGGTATCAACGCAGAGACCAAGAACCGCATCAACACGCATACTGCGTGCGGTTTTATAGAGATGAACCCGACAGAGGCGTGGGAACTGTTGGACAAGCTGGCGAATTACGATGCTATGTACGGAACCCAGCAGGCTCCACAAACTCAAAAACGTCTCTATGTGCCTAATCGAGATGAAGTTGACCCCGATGTTAAAAATCAATTCTTACAAGATGAGGTCAACCGTTTGAGGAAACAGGTAAGTTTTCTGAAATCCTCTCAATCATGTCAAGAATGTGGTTCTTCTGCGCATAGTACTTCTGCTTGCACTAACATTGAGCAGGTTAGAACCGCTGAGACGATAGCTGAGATGAATTACATGAGAGGACCCTACAGGAACCAACCTAATTATAATGATATGTCGAACAACTATCAATCATGGGGCAATCAGAATGCAAATCATAATTACACAGGGCCCCCGCAAGATAGACGACCTGCACCATATCGACCTCCAGGCCATCAGGAGACACCATCATGGGCTCAAGAGATTAAAGAGGGCATCAATGGATTGGATAAAAGATGGGGAGAGTTCGATATTTGGAAGAAGAGTGTTGATTCCCAACTAGGAGACCTTGCTGCACGGATTCCAAGACCACAAGGGCAACTCCCGGGTCGTACCGAAGAGAACCCCAGAGGCCAAATAGCAGCAGTACACCTTAGAAGCGGGAAGACACTACCGGAGAGAGTTCAAGCTGAAGAGAAGGAGGAACAAGATCTCGCCAGCCAGCTCGTTAACGAGCCAGCGAGAGCTAGTACCGAGCCTACAAGCCAGGATGACGAGGCTTCGAGGATTCCTGACGAGCCCAACCCAGGTAAGTTTTCTAAACCATGTCCTCCTCTCAATCCCAGGCTCGTTAACGACCCCATCAAGGTCGGTAACGACCCGCCGAGGACACCGAACGACCCCAGTGTCGACCCAGTACTCTCACCTCTCGAGCCTAACTTGGTTCCGAGAATGGTGAAAACTCTTCCATTTCCAGTTAAGAAATCTATGGACTCTACTGAGAGTAAGTTCAAGCGTTTCGTTAAGGTTCTTCAGGGCATTAATATTTCCATCCCATTCGCTGAGGCCCTAAGCGAAATGCCGGCTTACACAAAATTCTTGAAAGATATTCTTAGCAGGAAAAGATCTATTACAGAGCTGCAGGACGAGGTCAGATCCATAGCTCTTCCAGAAAAGCTTGGAGATCCTGGGAGGTTTGCAATCACAATCGACATAGGCAACCACAAGTTCAAAGCTTTATGTGATCTTGGTGCCAGTGCTAGTCTTGTTCCACTCTCAATCTGGTCTAGAGCAAATATGGGACCATTAGAGCCTGTCAACATGCGGCTTTATATGGCAGATGGATCTTGCATCAAACCAACAGGGCTGCTAGAAGATTTCCCAGTTCAAGTGGGTAATTTCTTTGTTCCGAATGACTTCATCGTGATGGCAATGCCCGAAGATCCAGTTGTGCCTATTATTTTGGGAAGACCATTCCTCGGCACAACAGGAGCTATAATCGATGTTAGGAGAGGATTCCTAACTTTCAAAATTGGGGATGAGGTGACGGAATTCCGATTCAAGCAATCCAGGGAGTCCGACAAAGCTGAAATCAAGATGCTCTACGCCCACGAGGAGATCATTGAATGTGGAGACCCCATAGGAAGATCAGCATGCAATGATGACATTTTAGGGCAAAGATGGGCAGAAATAACCACTGTAGTCTCAGTAACGAGTCCTCCAGCATCATTACCGATTCTCCTGGCAGAAGATGCAGGCTCGTTAACGACCCACTCAGGTTCGTTAACGACCCTTGCCGAAGACGGCGAGATCTCAGCTTTCGAATGCTTTCACGAAGTATTGAAGACGGAACCAGAAGAGCCCATTCTAATTCCTGTCGAACCGTCCCCAACACTTAAACCCTTGCCAGATTCCCTCAGGTATGAATTCCTCGGCCCAAATTCTACTCTTCTTGTCATCATTAATGCTGGATTAAAAGATGAAGAAGTAGAAAAACTCCTAAGTGTGCTTAAGATGCATAGAAAAGCCATAGGCTACTCCCTAGATGATATAACTGGCATATCCCCTTCTCTTTGCATGCATAGGATTTACATGGAGGACAATCATAAACCCACCATAGAGCATCAACGTAGATTAAATCCTAACATGAAAGATGTAGTTAAAAAGGAAATTATTAAACTACTTGATGCAGGGATCATATTTCCTATTTCGGACAGCCAATGGGTGAGTCCGGTCCATGTAGTCCCTAAGAAAGGGGGGATGACTGTGATAGAAAATGAAAAGGGAGAGCTTATTCCGACTAGAACCACCACTAGTTGGAGGATGTGCATTGATTATAGGAAGCTCAATAACACTACTAGAAAAGATCATTTTTCGCTTCCTTTCATAGATCAAGTTTTAGAACGCTTAGCCCAGCATGATTACTTCTGTTATTTAGATGGCTATAGCGGCTTTTGGCAGATTCCCATTCATCCTGATGACCAAGAGAAAACAACTTTTACATGTCCCTATGGAACCTTTGCTTATAAAAGAATGCCATTTGGGCTTTGCAATGCCCCCGCTACTTTTCAAAGATGTATGATGGCTATTTTTTCTGATATGATAGAGGATATTGTAGAGGTTTTTATGGATGATTTTTCTGTTTATGGTTCTTCATTTGATTCTTGTCTTGCTAACCTTGCACGAGTGCTTAAACGATGTGAAGAAACCAATCTTGTACTGAATTGGGAAAAGTGTCACTTTATGGTTCAAGAGGGGATAGTACTAGGACACCTTGTCTCTAAAAGAGGGATAGAAGTAGATAAGGCGAAAATTGAGCTTATGAAAAACTACCTCCTCCCTCTTTTGTGAGAGACATTAGGAGTTTTTTAGGGCATGCTGGCTTTTACAGGCGATTTATTCAGGATTTTTCTAAGATAGCTAAACCTTTGACTAACCTACTAATGAAAGATGTAGTGTTTGAGCTGTCTCCAGAATGTCTTGAAGCATTTTACAGGTTAAGAGCTGCCCTTGTGTCCGCCCCCATCATGCAATCCCCAGACTGGGCATTACCCTTTGAGATCATGTGCAATGCCAGTGACTATGCAGTTGGCGCAGTTTTAGGGCAACGGAAGGATAAGAAACTCCACGCCATTTACTACGCCAGTAAGACGCTGGATGAGGCGCAGAGTAAGTATACCACAACGGAGAAGGAATTCCTTGCTGTGGTATTTGCTTTTGAAAAATTTCGGTCCTATCTTGTTGGATCCAAAGTGATTGTTGATACTGACCATGAGGCCGTTAGATACCTAATGGCTAAAAAAGATGCAAAACCTAGATTGCTTCGTTGGATGCTCTTACTGCAGGAATTCGATCATGAAATAAGAGACAAGAAGGGAGCAGAAAATCTAGTGGCGGATCATTTATCCAGGTTGCCAGTTGAGCATATCACCGAGTCCAATAATGACGTTCCTATAAATGATTCCAGACCCGACGAACACCTCCTGCTGAACGAGGTTGAGCTCTGCAAGACCCTCGTTACCGACCCCTTCAGGATTGTTAACGAGGTGCCGAGGCTGGAAGACACAAATAAAAAGGGAGAATGTTCAAGTTTGGTCGACAATCAAGCCAATGGGGTCGTTACTAAGCTACGGGAGGTCGGTACCGAGGTCAATAAATGGAAACCTAGCTCGTTAACGACCCACCCAGGTAAGATTTCTGAACCTAAGTCTTTTCAATTAAAATCCATCCCCTCTTCTTCTTCAATTTCTTCTTCCTCAATATCAATCCATGCTATTAGAGGGACAAAAGCTCCTTGGTTTGCGAATTTCGCTAACTATCTTGTAGGAGGCATAATTCCCGAGGGCCTTACCCCACAAAAGAAGAAGAAATTTCTCCATGATGTGAAACAATACTATTGGGACGATCCCTACTTGTTTAAACAAGGAAGTGATCACCTCTTTAGGCGTTGTATCCCAGAAGAGGAGATTGAAAACGTGATCCGTCAATGCCACACACTGCCAACTGGAGGTCATGCAAAAGGATTCAAGACTACTGCAAAGATTCTTCAAAGTGGTCTCTATATGCCCACCATATTCAAAGATGTGCAAGCTTATGTGACAGCATGTGATGGATGCCAACGCTCAGGCAACATAACTTGGAGACATGAAAATCCACTAACTGGGATATTAGAAGTTGAGCTATTTGATGTATGGGGCATTGATTTCATGGGACCATTTTCCGCCTCAGGACCCTACAAGTACATCTTAGTTGCGGTTGATTATGTTTCCAAGTGGGTGGAAGCTGTTGCTACAAGGACTAACGACGCCAAGACTGTTGCTAAATTCATCAAGACCAATATTTTCCCCAGATTCGGCGTTCCAAGAGTCCTAATCAGTGATGGTGGCTCCCATTTCATCGAGCGGAGTTTTGAAGCCCTTTTGGCTAAGTATGGGGTATCTCATCGGGTGGCAACACCATATCATCCCCAAACAAGCGGCCAAGTTGAAGTTTCAAACAGGCAAATCAAGAGCATATTAGAGAAGACAGTTTCCCGTTCTAGAAAAGATTGGTCCTCCAAATTGGATGACGCTCTATGGGCATATAGGACAGCATACAAGACACCTCTACGCACCACCCCCTATAATCTAGTGTATGGCAAGGCATGTCATTTACCGGTCGAAATGGAGCATAAAGCGTTATGGGCTCTCAAGGAGCTCAACATGAACCTCGACACGGCTGGAGCAAAAAGATTCATGGACTTGCAAGCATTAGAAGAATTGAGGCTGAAGGCGTACGAAAATGCTGAAATATACAAGGAGCGCACAAAAAGGTGGCATGATCGGAAATTGGTGCCAAAAACTTACCACATCGGCGATAAGGTACTTCTATTCAACTCTAGACTCCGATTATTCCCAGGGAAGCTAAGGACACGATGGAGTGGGCCATTTGTGGTTCATCACATTTATCCTCACGGAGCAGTAGAGTTGACTGATAACCAAGGCGTCATTTTCAAAGTTAATGGACACCGGTTGAAGAAATTCCATGAGCAGCCTGATCCTGATGAAGAAATAAGAGTCACCATGGCTCTCACACCATGAGACTAGCAAGAGAGCTCGTCGGGCTAACGACGTTAAACATAGCGCTTACGGGAGGCAACCCGCTTTTTAGAATAGGTTTAGTTTATTTTATTTTCTTTTTTCTTTTAGATTATTTCCTAGCTTTCTTTTATTTTTCTTTTTAGTTTTACATAGGATAGAAATAAGATTTTTGAGCTAACAAGATTTCAGGAAAAAAGGGGTCGAAATTCACTCAAGGAGGCTACGGTGGCTCGTTAACGACCCACCCAGGGTCGTTAACGACCCAGTTCGGACGACCCGATTCGTCACAATACGGGGCAGGTAAGTAATTCTAACCTAGTTAACTTTTCTAACCCTAGCTGCCACCCCCTCTATCTTTACCCCTCCTTTAAAAACCCTTCTACCCCTCCCAAAATTCTACCACAGTCTCTCCCACATTCACTCTCAAACCCAAAATTCTCTCAAGCCCCTTTCCCTTTTTCTCCCACCGAGTCGGAAATCCCACGCTAACGACCACCGGAGACGCCATCGTTACCGGAGTTCGAAGGCCTTTTCACCGTCGACGACGAGCTCGTTAACCTACCCCGATTCCGACCCTTGTCCTTTTAATTCCCGGTTCTCCGGTATGATTTCTAAACCCTTGCTTGAATTTGCATGATTGATTATCTATAGGGTTAAATTTCATATCTTGAATCATGATTTTTAGGGAGATCGATGAGCATGCCTAAATTCCGTTCTAAAAATTCTTGATTTTGCTTAGTTGTTCATGTTTTAGGTAGGATTATTCATGATAGATTAGCTATTGTAACCCTTTAGTTAAGAAAGCATGAATTTTTCTTGTTCTAGATCTACAAGTTCGAACTTTGCATGTCAAAATTCCGGGAAATTTGTAGCATGTTCGGGATGGGTAATTGAGTAAGTATGGGGTGTTTTTAACCAATGAGGGAATTGTGGAGAATAATAGAATATCGCATGCTTGATTTGTGCTGAATTAGAGGTAGATTTAATTTCGGAAATTACTGGTTTTGCTCTCGGCGGGTCGTTAACGACCCACCCAGGCTCGTTAACGACCCTGCACTTCATTAATGCTTGATCCGAGCCCAGACTCGTGAACAACCCAATTGGGTAGTTTATGAATAATTCCGAGGTTAATTTTGAGACCAAGTATGGGGTCTCGTACCTATTATTTTTGAGTGGATCTTATCTTGGAAAATTGTCGATTATTTTGTAGGATCCATGGCTAGTTCAAGCAGACCCGCTACCTGAGCCCAGAAGAAGAGGAGGAACCACAGGTCTCCATCTCCACCCCGGGTGGACGATGTGATTTTGAGCAGTCAAAGCCAAGTACGGCGCTACCGGGATTTCTTGGAGAAGGACCATTACACCCGATGGTTCTCGAAGTCTAGCGCCGTCTCTACGGGCATTTACACGGATGTCAAGGACGCCTTCGTCATCCTTGGGGCCGCGCACTTATTGAAGCAAGAGAGCTTGCCACATTATCCGGCCCTCACATCCGAGTTCTTGGCCACCTTGGAGACCAACTTCTCGTCGAAGATCTCGGCGGGACGCATTCGGTTCCGGCTCGGTAACGAGGACCGTGACTTCACCATGGCGGAGTTCAATGCAATCTTGGAGCTCCCAAACCCGTCTAGAGACTATAGCTTGAAGGACTACCGAGTGACCCGCACTTGGAGCTACATCACCGGAGAGGTTCAATCCTCCACCGCGGCACTATCCGGGGCAACCATAGTCAACCCCATCTTCCGGATCATCTTGAGAGTCCTCACCGCACTATTCTGGCCGAAGAAGGAGTTGAACCGGTCTACAAGGACGGAGGTCGCTTGCTTTCGCACCATCCTCTTCGAGGAGTCCGGCCCCTTGAATTTGGGGTACGAATGGCTCTACTACGTCGAGAAGTCCCACAAGTCCAAGGAGGTATGGTGTGGCAATTTGGTTAGCCTCTTGGCTAAGAATCTTGGAGTGGATCTCACCCGCTACACACCGGCCCACGATCAACTCCTCAACAAGAACTATTGTAAAAAGTGCCGGGATTTTCGTGCAAGCCGAGGGAGGCTACAAAGTGAAGGTTCGAGATCAAGTCGTCATACCTTCCCTCGACATGTACGAGCTACTCTACGTACCGAATTGGTACGAGGTGTGGACGGGCCAGCCTTACCCACTGGAGCCAAAACCGGAAGATGAGCTCTCACTTCGACCATGTCACACCCGGTTTGAGCGGGATGATGTGGACGAATATGAAGAAGAAGATGAGCAAGAGGATACCGAGGTCGTAGGCAATGACACCGAGGAAGCCGACACCGAGGGCGGCACTGAGGAGCTCAACTTTACCGAAGAAGACATGGAGACGGAGGAATTAGGAGGCAACATCTTCGTCAACGAGCCAACCAGGGTCGTTAACGACCATTTCCAGCCACCGCCCAACACTGTTAACGAGGCAACCAACTTCGTTAACGAGGTGCCGCAAGCTCCTGTCGACCCTCCACCAGCTCCTGTCGACCCTCATGCATATGGCTTAATGCCTTACACCCCGGTGATGTACCAAGATCATTTCCAGCCTCACTACCCACCACCTCCTCAGCCCGAGTACACAGGATCGAGCATACCACCACCATGGGCCGAGGATCTTTCTGCACGGATGCAGCAGCTTCACCTCCAGACCGATCACATTCATCGGAGGATGGATAGATGGGAAACCGTCTACTCCGCACGCATGTCGAGGGAGGACGAGCGGCAACGTCAAAGAGAGGCAGAGGATGCTGAGCGTTGGAGGACGATGTATGACTTCATGGGGAACTTTGAGCACTATTTTCCTCCACAGAGCCGTTGATCAAGCTCAAGATGAAGTTTCCTTTCCTTGTTTCCACTTTTGTAAGTTTTATATTTTTCTTTTTCTTTTTTCTTTTTTTTTGTTTTCTTTTCTATTTCTTTTCCCTCTTCTTGTTATCTTTCTTACAGTGAGGACACTGTAATTTTAAGTATGGTGTGGGAAGAAAGTAGAAAAATTATGTCCTAGGTGTTTTTATGTTCTATGTAGTTGTTACTTTTGTTAAAACGAAAAAAAAACAAAAAAAACAAAAAACAAAAAAAATTGAAAAAATTGAAAAATTTGAAAAATTCAAAAAAAGAGTTTAGAATTGATAGATATTCCTTCTTAAAAAGTTCTATGATAGCAATCACTAGTTTGACCATTTAATTCCTTGCAAACATGTCTTGAAAGTATAGCCGGATTCTTAAAAATTGAAATTATTGTTTTATTAGAAAGGAATAGCATTAGATGAAATTGTGCACATATACTTTATAGCATAGATGATGCAATCCAACAAAACTTACCTTGTGAGAAATTTTTGGCCTTATAGGGAGAACATTTATAAATCCCTCTTCTTTTTTGTGTGATTTACTCTCCTTATGCATATTATCTCTTGGAATTGTGATGGTTATCTATTTCTTGAGACCCTTATAAGATTTTTTAGTTCATTACTTGTAAAGATCATATGATAGAGAACTTATTTTTATGAAGCCCCATTATTCCCTACCTACCTTTACATTATTCCTTCTTTTGCTAACCAATTCTGGCTTGAAACCTTTTATTTTTAGCTCCACAAAAATTGTTCCCTAGCCGAGATAAGCTTGACCCTATCCGGGAATTAGGACTTAGATTGGAGAGGTAAAGTCTTGTGTTTTGTTGAAAAGAAAAGAGTTTCTATTCGCTTGAATTAAAGGGTATTTGGGAAGGGTAGATTGGAAGTCTCTTGTTATTTTATGTGATAAAGGTCTCTTGATTAAAAAAGATGCACAAAATAAAGCTTGAAGGGAAGAAAATGTATACGGTGGATCGTTAACGACCTGGATGTGGGTTCGTTAACGAGGCAGCAAAAGAAAAAAAAAGAGAAAAAAAAAATGAATAAAAAAAGAAAGAGGAATAGTTGAAGTGCATTTGTGTTTAAAGATAATATCAAGAGATTCTTTTATTTTTGGTTATGAGACTTTCTAGGATGATAAATTGGTGAGTGAAAATAAATTTGCATAATATGAGAGTAAGTTTGGTTATCTTATATGAGAGTTTTGATGTTATGTGTGAGTTTTTAGGAGAGTTTTGATGTTATGTGAGAGTTTTTAAGAGTTTTGATGGGAAACCGTCTACTCCGCACGCATGTCGAGGGAGGACGAGCGGCAACGTCAGAGAGAGGCGGAGGATGCTGAGCGTTGGAGGACGATGTATGACTTCATGTGGAACTTTGAGCACTATTTTCCTCCACAGAGCCGTTGATCAAGCTCAAGATGAAGTTTCCTTTCCTTGTTTCCACTTTTGTAAGTTTTATATCTTTCTTTTTCTTTTTAATTTTTTTTGTTTTGTTTTCTATTTCTTTTCCCTCTTCTTGTTATCTTTCTTACAGTGGGGACACTGTAATTTTAAGTATGGGGTGGGAAGAAAGTAGAAAAATTATGTCCTAGGTGTTTTTTATGTTCTATGTAGTTGTTACTTTTGTTAAAACGGAAAAAAAAAATTGAAAATTTTAAAAATTCAAAAAAAAAAAAGAGAGTTTAGAATTGATAGATATTCCTTCTTAAAAAGTTCTATGATAGCAATCACTAGTTTGACCATTTAATTCCTTGCAAACATGTCTTGAAAGTATAGCCGGATTCTTAAAAATTGAAATTATTGTTTTATTAGAAAGGAATAGCATTAGATGAAATTGTGCACATATACTTTATAGCATAGATGATGCAATCCAACAAAACTTACCTTGTGAGAAATTTTTGGCCTTATAGGGAGAACATTTATAAATCCCTCTTCTTTTTTGTGTGATTTACTCTCCTTATGCATATTATCTCTTGGAATTGTGATGGTTATCTATTTCTTGAGACCCTTATAAGATTTTTTAGTTCATTACTTGTAAAGATCATATGATAGAGAACTTATTTTTATGAAGCCCCATTATTCCCTACCTACCTTTACATTATTCCTTCTTTTGCTAACCAATTCTGGCTTGAAACCTTTTATTTTTAGCTCCACAAAAATTGTTCCCTAGCCGAGATAAGCTTGACCCTATCCGGGAATTAGGACTTAGATTGGAGAGGTAAAGTCTTGTGTTTTGTTGAAAAGAAAAGAGTTTCTATTCGCTTGAATTAAAGGGTATTTGGGAAGGGTAGATTGGAAGTCTCTTGTTATTTTATGTGATAAAGGTCTCTTGATTAAAAAAGATGCACAAAATAAAGCTTGAAGGGAAGAAAATGTATACGGTGGATCGTTAACGACCTGGATGTGGGTTCGTTAACGAGGCAGCAAAAGAAAAAAAAAGAGAAAAAAAAATGAATAAAAAAAGAAAGAGGAATAGTTGAAGTGCATTTGTGTTTAAAGATAATATCAAGAGATTCTTTTATTTTTGATTATGAGACTTTCTAGGATGATAAATTGGTGAGTGAAAATAAATTTGCATAATATGAGAGTAAGTTTGGTTATCTTATATGAGAGTTTTGATGTTATGTGTGAGTTTTTAGGAGAGTTTTGATGTTATGTGAGAGTTTTTAAGAGTTTTGATGGGAAACCGTCTACTCCGCACGCATGTCGAGGGAGGACGAGCGGCAACGTCAGAGAGAGGCGGAGGATGCTGAGCGTTGGAGGACGATGTATGACTTCATGTGGAACTTTGAGCACTATTTTCCTCCACAGAGCCGTTGATCAAGCTCAAGATGAAGTTTCCTTTCCTTGTTTCCACTTTTGTAAGTTTTATATCTTTCTTTTTCTTTTTAATTTTTTTTGTTTTGTTTTCTATTTCTTTTCCCTCTTCTTGTTATCTTTCTTACAGTGGGGACACTGTAATTTTAAGTATGGGGTGGGAAGAAAGTAGAAAAATTATGTCCTAGGTGTTTTTTATGTTCTATGTAGTTGTTACTTTTGTTAAAACGGAAAAAAAAATTGAAAAATTTTAAAAATTCAAAAAAAAAAAAGAGAGTTTAGAATTGATAGATATTCCTTCTTAAAAAGTTCTATGATAGCAATCACTAGTTTGACCATTTAATTCCTTGCAAACATGTCTTGAAAGTATAGCCGGATTCTTAAAAATTGAAATTATTGTTTTATTAGAAAGGAATAGCATTAGATGAAATTGAGCACATATACTTTATAGCATAGATGATGCAATCCAACAAAACTTACCTTGTGAGAAATTTTTGGCCTTATAGGGAGAACATTTATAAATCCCTCTTCTTTTTTGTGTGATTTACTCTCCTTATGCATATTATCTCTTGGAATTGTGATCGTTATCTATTTCTTGAGACCCTTATAAGATTTTTTAGTTCATTACTTGTGAAGATCATATGATAGAGAACTTATTTTTATGAGCCCCATTATTCCCTACCTACCTTTACATTATTCCTTCTTTTGCTAACCAATTCTGGCCTGAAACCTTTTATTTTTAGCTCCACAAAAATTGTTCCCTAGCCGAGATAAGCTTGACCCTATCCGGGAATTAGGACTTAGATTGGAGAGGTAAAGTCTTGTGTTTTGTTGAAAAGAAAAGAGTTTCTATTTTGCTTGAATTAAAGGGTATTTGGGAAGGGTAGATTGGAAGTCTCTTGTTATTTTATGTGAGAAAGGTCTCTTGATTAAAAAAGATGCACAAAATAAAGCTTGAAGGGAAGAAAATGTATACGGTGGATCGTTAACGACCCGGATGTGGGTTCGTTAACGAGGGAGCAAAAGAAAAAAAAGAAAAAAAAAGAGAGTAAAAAAATGAATAAAAAAAGAAAGAGGAATAGTTGAAGTGCATTTGTGTTTAAAGATAATATCAAGAGATTCTTTTATTTTTGGTTATGAGACTTTCTAGGATGATAAATGGGTGAGTGAAAATAAATGTGCATAATATGAGAGTAAGTTTGGTTATCTTATATGAGAGTTTTGATGTTATGTGTGAGTTTTTAGGAGTCTTTGATTCCCGGATATTATTAGCACCACATGACCAAAATATTTCCATACCCTATTGTTATTACCAAGCCCCATTACAACCCGGCCGAATGGAAGCTTCTATGATGTTTTTCATTGAGCCTAAGTTCTCTTGATGATTCTTTGCTTGTTTTGACAAATCTTGGGTGGAGAGTATTGGTGATATAAGTTCCAATTTCTATGAAATTTTGTATATAGGATGAGTTGAGAGATTGAAATTATAAGCCCAAACACATGAGAGTGGAGTGAAACACATTATATCCCTTGAGAGGTTGAATTGTATTATTGTATGTCTATTTAAGTGCATATATGTGCGAGGATGTTAATAGTCTTTTACTATAATTTTCTTATGTGTAGATGTTGCTTTTTGAAGATGGCTATGTCTTGATAAGCATGATTTGTTTTGGTTTTGGTTAATATCTTGATTATTGCTTGAGGACAAGCAAGTCTAAGTATGGGGTATTTTGATGTTCGCATTTTTGGTTTAGTTTTTGATAGGTTTTCTTTGCTTATTAGGATTAATTTTGTCTAGTTTAGGTTTAGTTTTAAGTGTTTTTAGTTAGTTTTGCATAAATTTACGAAAAGGGTGGAATCTACGCTATTTTGTGTATTTTGCAGGTTTTAGTTAGGAAAGGAGCTAAATGGAGCTAAATTTGGAGCATCACAGTGAAGGACGGGAAAGTGCAAAATTTAAGAAGTCAAAGCTCAAGAAAACGAGAGGAGGTGTTGAAGAAAACAAAACCCCAGGCTCGTTAACGAGGCTGTGAAGGGTCGTTAACGAGGCCACGAAGAAGAAGATTTCGGAGTATTATTTTATTATTCACCGATCCTGAGCGGGAATTTATTTCCGTATCGGTTGAGTATCTTTTAGAATCTTTATGGGTGATCAGAATATGTATTTTAGGGTTTAATATCTTTCTAGATTTTATTTCTATCTTTTAGAGATTGTTTCTATCTTTTTAGGAAAGTTTTTATCTTTTAGCCTTTTTAGTTTTTTAGGATTTTCTATAAATACCCTTCTATCTAGCATAGAAAGGGTGGGGGGTCGAATTTTGGAGTGGAGTTTTAGAGCTAGTTTTGGAGGAGAAGGAAGGCCGAAGGAGAGGCTGCCGGATCGGAAGTCGGTGACGAGGTTCGGTGACGACGGTTTCCGAGGTTTGTTGATCGAGTTTGTGGTTCGGTGATTGTTTTGTTTTGGTTTTTCTCTGATTCTCTGTAAGACGATATTTTTGTTATTAATTTAAAGTTTGAGTTTTTGTTTCAATGTTTGTTTTTATGGATGTTTTTAGTTTGTTTATCATGAGTAGTGAGTAGTCTATTTTTCTAGGGTCGGGGTTAAGCCCGGCATAGTTGAGCATGTTTGATGAAGTAAGATAGTGTTTTGAATGCCTTTTATCTTTATTGAAATTGTTTGTTGTGCTTAATACCGAAACGGGAGTTGAGGTAATTTGAGTTTTAACTTGATTGAAAGAGAAAGTTAGTAACTTGAAGGTTGATATTGTTTGCAAACGGAAGTTTCAAGCTTTAGATCCAAAACAAGCAATTGAGTGAGTTAGTTTATGAAAATAGATTAATTTACTTGTCTAGTCAATGAAAGTTGATGACTCTATCTATTTAAAGGCATGATCTTATCTTCTTATGAATTCTTATGCTTGGCTATGTTGTGGTGTCCCTTATCCTAGATATTTGTTTTTATTGAATTATTTCTGATAAATCTTCGTTGCTGAATACTTGCTTCGGTACCGGGTGTTAGTTAGAATTTTATTAGCTCGTTAATTGGTGTTTTTGTGTTCGGTGGTTCGGTAACGATCCTGACAAGGTCGTTAACGAGGCATCTCGTTAGTGTTTTGCTTGATTTTATTTGAATTTTTATTAGATTGATAGACAAACAACCGTGCTTCCTGTGGAACGATCCTGACTCCACTGTACTCAGCGGGGTCTTGACTTACAAATTTATTTGTTGGCCGAGAAACCCTATCAACAGCCCGGTCGTTAAACCGGTAACAGTTCGCACGGTTCTCTCTCTTGTTGTAAGTTCTGGATGTTCCCTTAGGCAACTGGATTGTGAATAACGCCTTTCTTCAAGGTTCTCTCATTGAATATTTCTACATGAAAAAACCTCCCGGATTTGTTGACAAGTTGTATCCTTCTCATGTTTACAAACTTCGGAAGGCCATCGATGGGCTCAGACAAGCGCCTAGGGCTTGATATACTGAATTGAAGACGTCACTCTTACAACTTGGCTTTGTTAACTCAGTGACCGACTCTTCTCTTTTTATCTATAAACATAAAGGTATCACACTTTACCTTCTTGTTTATGTAGATGATATTATAGTTACTGGCAGTTGCGCTTCCGCTCTTCAACGTTTGATTGCTCATTTGTCATCTCGTTTCTCATTAAAAGATCTTGGTGAGCTCTCATATTTTCTTGGTGTTGAAGTATCTAAGCATCCCAAAGGCTTATTTTTAAATCAGCACAAGTATATTGTTGATCTTCTCTCTAAAGTGAACATGGCTGATTCGAATAGGATGTCTACGCCTATGTGTTCATCCACGGTTTTTCGGAAATCTGTTGGTGAACCCTTGGCCAATGCCTCGAAATATCGCATGGTAGTTGGCAGTTTACAATACTTGTCTCTTACCCGACCGAATATTAGTTTTGCAATCAATAAATTATCTCAATATATGCAAAGCCCTACGACTGCACATTGGAGTGATGTTAAGAGGGTTCTTCTCTATTTAAAAGGGAAAGTCGACCATGGGATTGTAATTCATGGCATCAATCCACGTATGTTACATGTTTACTGTGATGCTGACTGGGCAGGCGACAAAGATGATTTTCTCTCTACCACTAGTTATGCTGTGTTTCTTGGGCGAACATCTTTGTCATGGAGCTCGCGCAAACAACATACTGTTGCTCGGTCCTCGACTAAAGCAGAGTATCGAGCTCTTGCTGATTCAAGCTGTGAACTTCCATGGGTGCTTTCTTTATTGTTTGAATTAGGCGTCCAACTTCAAATTCAGCCAGTGATTTACCGTGATAACATGGGTGCTAAACAATTAAGTGCTAATCCTGTTTTTCATTCTCGAATGAAATATGTTGCATTAGCCTTTCATTTTGTTCGGGAGAATGTTCAGATGGGTTCATTTTGAGTCTCGCATATCTCTACTCATGATCAGATTGTGGATGTTCTTACAAAACCGCTTTCTCGAGCTCAGTTTCATACACTCACTTCCAAGCTAGGACTTTGTTCAGCGTCGTCTTGCTTGAGGGGGCATGTTGGAGATATTTCATAACATATTTAGTTTTATTATATCTTATGTATTATTTCCTATCTTATGGTTTAGGATATCTCTTTACTTAGATAGAATATTATGATCTTCTATATTATATTGCTTGGAGCACAAGCTATTGTAATCTCTATTTAAGAGACTCTTCTTCTTTAATAAAATCACAAGTTCATCATATCTCTATACCAGGTTTGTTCATTATCTCCACCCCTTCACTTGGATGAAAAACCAAGTCTCACCATCCTCCCTACCACTAAGTCGAGTCGATCGGTGCAAACCAGTTTACTTGGTCCATGCATTTTGCTGGCTAGTTTATGAATCTGGGATTTACCACCAAAGGTGCATTTCTCATTAGTAAAAAATGAGAGGAGGAGGGTAATGGTTAGAGGAGAATAAGTGATATGGTTATCATGTTAGAGGAGTGGGGAAATTATCAAAAAATTTACATAAAAAATGGGGAAAGAGGGTAATAATTATCATTTTGATCAATGAACTATAAACTAAAAATGAACTAGATACATGCTCTTAACCATTTCCTTTCCTCAACAAATACATGTTCTTAACCATTTCATTTCCTTTCCCTATAATAAAAGCGGTTTTTTTTACCTACATAGTATAAGAAATCATTTTTATAAATTATTCTTTCAATATAAAATAGAAATTCTTTAAAAAATTTAAACAATCAATTTAAGGATATCTAAAAATATTTTGACCTGCCATTGATTTCAAACCTTTTTATTTTTAACACTAGTTATATGTATAAATGATTATGTGCGCTCATATTGTTTTGCCTATAATTTAGCTAGTTTTGATGTAATATACTTTCGAGTTGTTTTGATGCATCTATGGTTAATTTTAATGCACATAAATAAATAAGACACTTTTATAGGGTTGTTTTGACGCAATATACTTATCTATGCGCATAGTTTTGATGCACTCATGTACATACATATATAAATAAGACGCACTTTTATAGGGTTGTTTTGATGCACAAGCAAACAAGATGCACTTTAAGTTACTTTTATACACATAGGAAAGTTAGTCATGGTGCACACACGACTAGTTTTTTGATACACAAACATATATCAATGTTGTTAGTCTTGATGCATATCCGTCTAATCTTGATGCACAAAAAGTCAATGTTGGTGTACATTCGTCGACAAGTGTCGAGACATTAAAATTAAAGGGAGCATATATTATATTCCTTGTACTCTTTTTTCCCTTCCATCAGTTTTTTGTCCCACTGGGTTTTGTCTGACAAGGTTTTTAATGAGGCAACATCAAAGAATATAAGAGATTCAAGGTTGCACTGCTTGAAATATGTTCGGTAAATTGAGGGGAGAGTAGTTTACACATGTGTTGTACTCTTTTTCCCTTATCTTGGTTTTTATCCCATAGGGTTTTTCCAAGTGAAGGTTTTTAACAAATCAATACTTAAACTATTAAGGTGTACATTCAAAGGGGGAGTGTTGTAAATATAACTTAAGTTATAAGGTTGAATGTAACCTTAGATTGATCCTTGACCTATTAACTCTCATATTCAACTCTCTCATTAAACATACATATGTAATATTTTCTTATTAAGTGTAATAGTAAAACATTTGACTCCACTAGCCTATAAATAGATGCTTATGTAGAGAAGCAAATGAAGAAGAAGAAACTAAGAATATACAAGATTTTTCCCTCAAGTTTTATCTCATTTCTATTAATTTATATTGAGTTAAAATTTCACAATACTATAACAAAACCCAATTATTAAAAAAAACCCAACCAAGACTTTAATACAATTCATAATTATTTTTTAATTTTAGACACACAAAAGTTGGACTTGACATCCTTATTGTTTAATAAAATCAAATTTTCCAAGCTCTTACAAAAAGGTTATGATATATTTTTGTCTAAAATTACTTCAAAAATAATAATGGACAAAAGTGTTAAGACGAACTACTTATAAATTCAAAATTATGATTTAGTGATTTATGTTGTTAATTATGAAGTGGAGAATTTATATTATTCAAATAATAAAATTAATGACATTATTTTCTTTTAAATGGGAAAAGTAAACCTATAAGGTTATGTTATTACTTTGGACATTACCCAAAAGGTTATTAATCTTAAGAAATATATTATTATATACATGAAATTGATTATTTGAAATTATTTTTTTTGCTAAAGTTGTTTTAGAACAAAAAGATATCTAAATTGATTATTTTTTAATATTTTAATCCTTTAATGACAAGATTTATAATTTTCAATATTTTATTTGTACATGAGTAGGGTATTTTTTCACAAAATAAAAGATGAGGGGTCAATCTACAATTTACCCTCAAAATATAGATTATTTTGTGAAATTTGGAAAGGTCGGGTAAGTGCGTAATAGAATGAAAGGTTAAATATTTAGAATAATTTTTCTCTTGTTAATTTGATTGAAAATAAAATGGTCATTGAACGTAACTCTGGTGATGGATTGCTTTTTTTGGGGTTTTCTTCCTATGCCTTAAGGGCATAGGATAAGAATTCGGATTTAGGAACTAAAACCCTATTTTGGACAGCATAAACCCTTTTAAAAAGAATTAAGAAATTTTAAGTACAAAATCATCGAGTTCTTTCTACAATTAGGTACATATCCTATACTCTAAGGCCATAGGTTGGGAAAATCGTTTTTTTTCTTCCCAAAACAACAATTATTTATGGTCGATGCGTTGCATATGGTAACCCTAAGAAAATTATAAATATGATCTTATATATCAATATATGATTTGCTCTAAGAAAAATAGAGATATGATCTAAATGTATAGACATGATTTGCTCTAAAAAAATATAGATATGATCTAATATCTATAAATATGTGTGAGCGGGTAAAATAAACATAATTACCATAGTTATTTTGACTATTAAAACGGTATTTATTAAATTACTGCGCAATTATTTTCTTATTTTCTATATAAAATTATATGGCGGTTATGCAACTTAATGGAAGATTCTATCTTTTATTAAAGGATAGAATTAAATTGGAGATAAGGTGGAATATTCCTTACTTGGGCTTTAAGGCAGTTGGCCAGCCCGAGAGGATAATATTTTCACCCCTAATGATATAATTTTCGGCCCCCTATATCTCTCTCTTCCATTATAAATACATGAGACACATGTGCATTGCATATTCAGAAATCCTAGGCAGGCTAATATTCGCTTAGCTCGACTATTTAGGGTTTCATCGCTCTCTTGTTGTACCTCGACGCTCGAACGACAATTGCTCTTCTGACTTAGGCTTCGGAGATGGATTAGGGGGTCCCCGCCCCCTGTGTCCATTGTTTTGCAGGTTTTCTAGGTCAGGAGACGGAAAAGGAGCGGAAGAGACGGAGTTCTTAATTGGTGTATTTCATACGAATTAAAGGCGAGATTTTATACACTAACAATATGATTTACTCAAAATTATAGATATGATCCTTCTACTTTTTTTATCTGTAGTCATGATCTTTCTATAGATAGGTGGACATTTTTTTTGTTGAAATAGATAGATGGACCTTTTTTTTTATAAAAACTCCCAACTTCATTAAGCACCAGCTAAGTCTTCAGAAAGTACATAATAAAAAGCAGCAGGAAAATGAAAATTGCAAATCTGAATAAAATGGGACATCGGAAGCCATCTACTAAGCCAATGCGCGACACCATTGGCCTTTCGACGAACAAACACCCACTCACACAACAAGAAATCATAGCTAACATCAACCAAATGTGCCACTAGATCATCACGCACCGTCCTTGGCAATGTACCTGATCTACACTTTTCCATAAGAGCTTGGAAATCGGATTCAATTCTGATCTGTTCCAAATTTAGATCACGATCAATCTGTAAACCACACAACACTGCCTACCCTTTAGCAACTTCGACAAAAGATCCAATCAGAATTCGCCTAGCAGCAGCAAACACAACTTCCCATTCACTATTTTGCCTGATCACACCAATGCCACACACACGCCCCCTGAATTGATGCATCACAGTTAATAGAAACCCATCCTTGTGGAGGTTTCTTCCAACTTTCAGCACAATCAGACTAAGGCATAGATTCCTTAAAAATTTTGGGGTGTGTATGGGTTAACACGACTCTACAATTTGTTAAAAAAAAACTTGATATTTGATTCGACTCGGTTTAGGGATTACAGATTTTACAAGTAAGATCACACGGTCGACCCATTTACCCATTATTGATTAATTTAAAAAATTATTAATGCTATGTAGTTGAACCCAAACTTGGGCCAATTAGTGTTGATTTTGGGGTTATAAACAAGTTGAAGTTAAAGTCGGCCCTTGTAGATCCAAAGGATAATCAAGGCGGTTTGAGTAGACATCGAAGGGTAATCTCGTGAGTAGACCCCGAAGGGTAGTCTCATTTGGGTGTAGACGTAAAGGTAATCACCAACGACCCATTAAAACATTTTATTAAGATGACCAGATAAAGGCTACGAGTCAACCAATTAGATTCGATCTTTCCTTCAACGAATATTTCCCCTATTCCATTCCAAGGGATATCGCAATATTGTTGTGAGATAAAACGTACCAAAACAATAGAGATGTTGGCAAGACAACTCTATCAAGATTAAATGCACCTTGTTCGAGTCTCATGATTCTTCTTCATCCTTGACTTGGACGAACTCATCTTTCCATGATCATCGTGGTTCTTCCTTCACTTGGACGAGACCATCATGCCATGACACTTGAGGTTCTTCTTGCACATGCACTCGTGAAAACCCTTCCATGATATCATACTAATGTGTGTATTTTTCTAATGAAAACACTTGAATACACAAACCTAGTCTTGATCGACTATTAGTGTAAACTTGCACCAAATTTGTGTCTACTTGTGTTACTTTGTGTAACTTTTCACACCTCATCAAATGGATGACCAACACCCTAATAGGCGTCCATGGCTGTCCAGAAACTGCCCAAAAAGTAATTATACAATCGGTTGAAAAGAAGAGACGTTGAGAGTGATTTTAGGGAAGTTGTAACTAACTCCAACCTTATAGGCGTCCAACATCAGTCCAAAATGGAGTCTAATTTGCCGTCCAAATCCAACCCATAAAGGCCCAAGGAATCGGTCCAAAACTCCCGTAGAAAAACCCAATCCAAAAGCCCACAAGCCAAGCCCAAATGGCACACCATGCGACCCAATCTCTAGTCCATGAATGCAGCCCATCAAGCCCAATGGCACGCCCCATGGGCTGGCCCACCAAGGCCCATAGCAAGCTAGCATATCTAGGTCACTTACCTAGTGTAGTTGGCCCTTAGCTAGTTGAGCTAGCATCCAGCTAGTTGAGTTGGCTTGAGCTGTGTTTTAACTCGTTGATCTAACTTACAAGCTATTTGAGCTAATCCTAGCTAGTTGGAGCTACCTTGAGCTAAACCTTAGCTATATGAGCTTCTTACAAAGCTTGTTACTTGACTTAAGAGCTTGTTTAAGGTTCGAGAGCTAACTCTAAACTAGTTTGAAGCTTCAATACTCCTTTCTAGTATAAATAACTATGTGCCAAGCTAATCTTATACTTTGGTCCTTGCTTAATGCATTCACCAAGCTTTAGAGAAGCTTCCAAAATTCATTAAACTTTGCACAAAGCTATAAGACTCTTATTCTTTACCCTAAACCAAACCTTAGCTCAAATGCACATACTCGACGCCTTTTGCCCAAACCCTAGGCGCGCCGCAAGCACCGTGCCTTTGCTCCAACAGCCACACACACTCAATTTATGCCATTGCTAAGACGTAGGCGCACCCTAGCCGCCACACACTCGAGTCACCACCCTTGCATCGTACATGCGCGCACACCGAGAACCGGCGCGCCTTACCGAGCGTCGTTGCTCATGCCGCTTGTCATGCTTTGGTGTGCCTTAGTCCGAGCGCTTGCTTGTGCCACGCTTATGCCAACCAAGCATGTCTTATACCACGCGCCGTTGCAAATGAGGTCTCGTGCCTCAGTTTTGGATTTAACTTGGATCTTTTTTTTTTCTATGACTACTTTACTTCTCTTTATCATATCATGGCAAGTCACATAGTCAATCGTCTCAATCGACATTTCTTGTGACTTATTTACCTCAACATGCTTACAATGGGATTGATGACTTTTCACAAATCACCAACAATTAACCCAATTGTAAAGCCAAAGTCCATTAATTCCCTTAAAAGGCTGGAGTTATGCTTTTTTTAACACACATATTTTTCTCGCTTTCAAAAAATTGATTTGGGAAATGGAAAGCCAATACTGGAAGTATTTTTTCCCCACATCTGATATGACAGGTTCTGTTCGGAATAGGTTATCAAAGATTTTTGGAGGTTTGTATTAGTAAAACCTATATAATATGTGTTTGATAAAACAAAGTTTCTAGAGTATTGAGTTTTGAAGAGGTTTTTGAGAAGATTTAAACCCACAAAATAGAAACCTTCATATAGAGAGGTTTTTGGAGATTCCAAGAGGTTATTGAAAACTTGTAATATATAAATTTCACAATTTATTTTAATTAATATTTTTACGATAAATATAAATGCAATAACCTTCCAAAAACCTTACATCGCCAAACACTTGATTATGTTTTTAGAGGTTATAAACAAGATTTCAAACACCTCTTTAAAAACCCTGTTTTGCCGAACAAAGGCAAGGTAGTATTTATTATAATTTTATAATGGATAATATTGAGGGTCTTATGGGTCGAACTATAACGAACAGTAATTTATGGTTTGGGCACCTGACCCGTAAAATTGTAGGCGGGTCATGTCGAGTTAGGGGTTAACCCGCCCATTGGACAACCTTATTCAAATGACTATTTTTTTTATTTGTATATATATATATATATATATAATCACTTACATTTTTTAGATTGCGGGTCACATGAAACACACTCCTTATGTGCAATATTAGGCAACCTTCTGGCCATTTCATAGGTCAAATATACGACCCAGAATAAAACGGACACTCCCCCCCCCCCCCCCCCCCCCTTAATATATGGACGCGGTGACATTTTCGTATAATTTCTCAGAAATAACAGAAGTACATCATTATGGTAAAAAAGTGCATTAGGATATACAAGTACTAAACCGATTAAAGTAAAGCGATATACCAGTACTCCGACCTCTCTTCCCCGTCGGCCAGGGATCTCCCGTTGGATGAACAATGTCAACGATCACCCTTTTCACCCCAGTCAATCTCCGACACTTCCTTCGTCGCAGGAGGCCCTGCAATTCAACGTTGACCGCCATGTTGAACAGAAGATAGGGGAAGTTCGAGCTAAACCTAGATCGGTGACGTCAGTGCCGAGGATGGAGGTGGCGGCGACAAGGCGGGGAGGGGAGGACCGCGCGGGGGAACGAGAGGCATTTGGGTGGAAAGGAATCGATTGAGTTAAATTGGAATTGAGGCAATTGAACGCCCAGAGTGATGCACTTTTTTGGTTTTGTAATGCACATTTTGGTATTTCGTAATGCAATTTCCCACCATAATGATGGAGTTTTACAATGAACCGAACATGGAGCGCGTGCCCCGCGGACTTCATTTTTGTTTGCACTTTGTTTATTTATTAATGCACTTTTTGGGATTTGTCAATGCAATTTTTTACGACAACAATGCATTTTTATAATTTTTTAAAAATTACAAAAATGTCATTGCTTCCCTATATTGCTCCGGATTTAAGTGTTTTAGTCTGGGTTGTGCATTTAGTCCATCGAACAACTAGGATAAAGCCTTAATTATATTACACATAAAGAGCGTGTCATATGATCCACACTCACATTTTTAAAAGGATTCATCAACTTGTACATAAGACTTTAGTTCACTTGAATAATATTGGGCATAGATTAAAAAAATAAGCTTTAAAGCAGTCTAGTAGAACATGAATGAATCAAGAATCTGAAGTATGTATGCTAGACTCCGAAAATTTTAACAGACATGCTAATGT
Source organism: Fallopia convolvulus (assembly GCA_964016875.1). NCBI lineage: Eukaryota > Viridiplantae > Streptophyta > Magnoliopsida > Caryophyllales > Polygonaceae > Fallopia > Fallopia convolvulus. The sequence goes on along the minus strand of OZ024720.1, from coordinate 58,983,293 downwards.
TAGAAAAAAGTTCACTTTACATACTACTCTGTATGATTTTAGTAGCTTGGCTCAAGCTTCACACGTATAGTGGGGTAAATTAATTGCTATCTGGGCAAGACTTCTAGGTATCGAAAGTTGTGTGTTATTTTGCAATGTCAAACCTGAATTGCACCTCGGGTTGTGGCAAAACCACTGCAGCTAGCCAGCTAGTAAGAGTTGGGTCAAGATTGATTCATCAGGGAGTTGCATTCACTCTGTACCTGATTTCAAGCCTCAATTTGACCACCAAAACCCAACTGCTGAATTTCAAGCCACAACCATTAGTTAGTTCTACCACGTACCGCAAATGCTGAATTTCTGGTATCATTGGAAGTCCCTCAACTAAGTTTTGTTATGATCTTTAGTTCATATACACCCTTGAGAGATTGTGCTAGCATTTTGAGTATTAATACATCGCAATGGAAGTCTAAATACCAGATTGTGTGTGACAGACTCTTAACTTTCAATAACTTTTTGCAGGTGGAACCTGTTGATGACTAGCTAGGTTGAATATTGCCAAAATGCATCTGGACTTGTTGGTTTGCGTATGTCCAAGCTGTTTCATGCCTCTCTGGTTTAGAAGATCTGGCTCCTGATATTATATACAGCTTAAATGATTTCTTCATGTGCTTTTTTCCAAATTTTTATTCATTGTCTAAATTATGGATGTTGCATAAAACAAATAATTGTATTATCTAAAAGCCAAACATCTATTTTGAAGTTGTTTGATTTCGATAAAGGCCATACACGTGCATGAATGTAGGAAGGTGTTTTTCATCCTTTTGTTGGTTTAAACCAAAAAATGATAAACCTATTATCTCTACATTTTTTTTTGTTATCTTGATCTCATATGAGATCCAATTGCTAAGTATATTTTTTTGGTCTTGCCTTTTGGCTCGTCTGATTCGATTGGCCGGACACCGCTCTACATTTGAATCGGATATTTCGTGGCCCAAATGCAAATACATAAGGTGCATTCATAGTTCGTATGATTGATTTCCTTTTTTTCATTGCTTTTGTACGTAATGCTTACACTAGGTTATTGTCTGTAGTTGAATATTCGACTAAATTTGATTACAAACGTTCTTTGATGAGACTCATGATGATAAATAAGTATTATGAAAATTCTTTGATGACAGAAATGATAACAAATGAGTATCATTAAGGCTCATAGATTATACTTGTGATGATAAATGAATGTTATTAAGGTTCTATAATAATATAAGAGTGATGACACTTTGAGTAATGACACATATTTAATGATATAAAAAAATTATGTGTGTGATGGCACTTTGAGTGCTTATATGATATATTTGATGATATTAAAAAATTATACGTGATGACTGTTGGTAACACTATTAGTGATGACAGATATTTGATGACACTGAAGAAATTGTACTTGATGACACTTTTTATATGACACTTTATGTGATGACATATATTTGATGGTACTAAAAATATATATGTGATACTTCGTATTATGACACTTGTTTGATGACATGCGATGACACATATTTGATGACACTAAGAAAAATATATGTGATGACACTTTGTTTGATGAAACGTGATGGCACATATTTAATGGAACTTAAAAATTGTAAGTAATGACACTTTAAGTGCCTACACATATTTCACTCAAAACAATTGCATGTGATGACACTTGTTTGATGACACGCGATGATACATATTTGATGGCAGTAAAAAAATTATATGTAATGGTACTATGAGGGATGACACATATTTGATGACACTTGAGTGATGACACCCTTGATGACCCTAAAAAATTATATATGATGACATATATTTGAGGACATTTTAACTGATTGTACATATTTGATGACATCTAAAAATTATACATGATGACTAGAGCTGTCAAAAGCTGACCGAACCCGCTAACGCAATCCGAACCGCTCGATAATTTTAGGGTCAAGACCCGAAAATTTAAACCCGAAACCTGAAATCAACCGAACACGATAGAACCCGAAACCCGTTGGGTTGACCGATTTAGTATATTAATAGAATTTTTAAATTTTATTTTGAAATTATAATATATCTATTATTAAAATAAATGAAAATAATAATTATAATTAAATATCATTATTTAATTAAAAATTGATTTTAATAATCATAAAAAGGGATATTTTAGACCCGCTGGTCAACCCGACCGAAAACCCGCTACAACCCGACCCGATTGACCCGTGACCCATGTTGAAACCGAACAATTTAAACCGAACCCAAACTTGCCCAACCCGACCCGATTGATAGGTCTAATGATGACACGTTTATTGATATTTTAAGTGATGACACTTGTTTGATTACACTTTGATGATGACATATATTTTGATGACACATGTTTTTATGACACTATGATTCCAATTTAATGGTCGACGTTTGGTCAACATTGGTAAATAACGGGTCAACTTAGTTGACCAAATTAATTCATGGAGGGAGGAGGCAGAGAGAGTGTATGTTCTAGTATTAACTTGCTACATGACAAATAAAATGGATTTATTTTATAAATATATAATTAGATATTAAATATTTTTTGGTTTAAATTAGATATTAATTTATTATTATGTATTTAAATCACTTTTTTTTAAATGTTGATTAATTTTCTCTTATAGTTTTACTTTTAGTTTATATATCTATTATGAGTTCGAATCAGGTGAAAATTAGTGCGCATGTGAGAAATAAGAAAGAACAACGTTGGATGGCGAAAAATTAAGGACGGTGATCGTTTTACTTAAAAAGGGAAAAACAACATGGTCGAATTTTGACAAATTATTCGCGTATTTTTGAAAAAACGGATATAGAGCGCGACGTCAATTTTTTGGAGATAACGACTAATATTTACTCTTATTTCTTTCATGTGGCTCATTTTCATGTGGCTCATTTTCATCTATAATTTTTAACTTATGCCATAAAAACCGTTTATATATAAGGAGGAAAAAAACCATCGTGTTACTTTGATAAGTACACCCAAAATTCAGATTGTAGCCGAATGATACGAATTAAAATTCCACATATGTATGCACCATATGGGGGGAATTGAGTCAAGTTCTGGTGTTATATAAACTTATTATGTAAAATGAGAACAAACATGAGCCATTGGATTAGAAAAATGGACGACGGAGATTAAGCTATATTGGTTTGGGAAAAAATATGATAATCTAACGCGGTGGCATAGATTGTACTTTTGCTAATTTTTTAATTCATGGACAAAAATGCCCCACAAAAAACAAATTCAGTCTCCTTCTCCAAATCTGGGCGATATTTGGGAGACCCGACCCTTGCGTTCTTCTTCATCGCAAGGTAAACCTCGCCTTGCCTCCTCTTCCTCGCCTTGCCCGTCGATCTTCTTTCCCTCCTCTTCATCTCCATCTTTGTCTTATACTGATCTTGTTCTCCTTTTTGAGATCGAAATCCTCCAACGAACACACTACAAAACCCGTCGGCCGCCTCATCTCGCCTTGTCTCAGCCTCGTCGATCGGAAGACGTTGCCGGTCACAGTAGTTGATAATTTCGCCCCTCCTCCTCTTTTCCTTCTTTTATATCTCCACCTTTCTCTCCTGAGACCTCAATCTCGTGCTAGGGTTCAATCGCCCAGATCGGCTCTCGTGCTAGGGCTCTACGATGTCTAGCTTTGTTTGTTGGTAGAGTGTATGTGTGAGGGTTTTGTCAAATTTTGCTTGTGGTTTGTTTTCATTGTTGTTGGATGATTTAGTGAATGAATCGTTGGTATTGCAACGTCCTCCACCCTAATTTGTGGATTTAATGGTTTGAAAATTATGAATTGCAAATTATGACGGGTCTTATAACTAAATCTTCCAGACTCGTAACTGTATCAGCCACTGCCATGACTAATTCTGGATTTTTTGCAAGTTCGTAGTATTTATCATTCATCTTGATGTGTGGTTCATAAAACATGTCGTAGTGGTTCATGTTTGTAAATGATATGGTTTATTTTTTAGTATTGCCATGTTTCATGTACAAATATAGGCCAAAACGCTCACTCGTTTTATTCTTTTGTATATAATATACTTGATGTGCTTATTAGTTTATGGTTCATGTTCTTATGCTATTAGGTTCATAATTTTTTCCAATAAGGTTCATAAGATTTAGTAAACAAATATTTCTAATGTGTGTTGTATTTTGAAGTTTCATATTACGGTTCATACTCTTATATTGGTCGGTTCATGAAAATTCACACTTAGGTTCATAAAAATTCATTTAACATTACCTTTATATTATTTGTGTTATATTTTGTATTTTACGAATGTATAAGCTTGTAAATTATTCTGTTTTATGTATATGACAACGACAACATCGAAAGGCTTGAAAAGAAAGAAATAAGTTAGCTCCACACGTCAAAGTTCATGTGGAAAGAAAATGCTAAAACTTTCAACTCCACTAACTGGTAGCTTGTAGTTTGAAGGATGTGAAAGTGAAGAAGAAGCAGATGAAGATTATGATGATACAGATTGTGAGGATGCAGATTATGAGAATACAATCAGTGAAATCAGAGCTTGGTTCATGCTTGTTTAAGAATAGGTTAATACTATTGTGTAGTATACACCCCACGCATTCCAATGTATTAAAGTTTGAATAAGTCATTTAAAGTTCGGTTCATGCAATTTAAGGCTCCGGTTCATGCTACTAAATAGTATGGTTCATAGTACATTTTAGTTTGGTTCATGTGTTGTTAAATGTACATGTTATTTTAATTCATACTTGTAGGTAATTTGAATACTAACTATGATATTAAATTATATTTGTGTACGTGTTATTTTAATTTATACTTGAGATTATAATATTATCATTTGAGTCTGTACGAGAACCGTCATGTCGAATATCAAAACCACAAATAAAGGCATATTGCGTGTAAAAGGAGATGCATTCATCCAATGTGATAAAATATTGGCCTTTGTGTTGTTTATATATGTGTGGCCAATTGGGAATGAAAAAAGAACAATCTTGTTATAAGTGAAGAGTAGGCATAACTAGCTTCATCACGATCATCCAATGTAGCTTCATCAGGATCATCCAATGGAACCCCATCAACACTAACATCATTATCAAGACCCTTCAATGAAACTCCATCAACACTAATAGTATTATTCGAATGAGACCGGAACTTGATGAACAACCTACAATAAAAAAAAGAAAAAAATTAAGCTAATTTAGAAGTAACACGAAACACATAACTAGCAATAAAAATGTAAGAAATACCGTTTTTTTTGGTTCACAAATAATGTCATTATGGTTCATAATATTACACTATAAGTTTCATTGAAAAGCACAATGCGGTTCATGAAAAATAACAACAATATACGACAATATAAGATTATACTCATCTACGTGTAAAACATCACCTAATCTTCAATTATGTTGAATAAAACAACATTATAAAATAACCATTGAATTTTAGGTCCTCTTGTGCGTCGCTCTTAACAACATTGGATTTTGTCCAGCCAACATTGGATTTTGTCCAGCCAACATTGGATTCAATAACATATTCAGCCAATTAAGAGTGGTATTGTTTTGAGTTTACTGGTTTAGAAAGTTCTCTACTTATCTTGGACATATTCTATAAATTTGTGGCTAAGATAGAGGTAACGTAAGCCAGCTCAACATAGTCAAATATTCATGTCTCCAAGATGAACAAAAAGACGTCATAGACATCAATTATACAACAACAAATTCCCTTATCACTTCTTTTTTTCTCTTACTTTTGAATAATGACATAAGAGTGAAAGAGATGTAAAACTAATAATCATTGATTTAAGCAGCCTATGAATGTGCAACAAATAACTAATAGCCATCAAACATTCAAGCAATCAAGCAAAATGTTAGGTTTTTATGGGGAAAAAATATTTAGGCATTTTATCAAACACTTGGTGGGAAATCAAACAAGTTTGAATAAATCAAACACTTTTTCTACCCAAATCCTTCAAATTGAAATGCAAAAAACATACACAAATATTTATTTTGTAATCTCTATCAATTCTAATGTTAATAAAAAGGGGGAAAAAGAAGAGATCTAGTAAAAATGTGCAAAATACCGTTTTTCATTTAGTTCACAAATACTGTCATTGTGGTTCATAATATTAAACAAGAAGGTTCACTGAAAATAACAATGCGGATCATATAAAATAACAATACGTATTGTAAGTGAAGCGGCCTAGCAAAGGTCACAAGGGTACTAATTGTTGATTTAAACCTACTAGTCAATATGGATAACTAGGCATAGACATATACACAAATGCATCACTGAAAATATTCCAATACATTTTAGCAAAACATGCTCATTGAGACATTTTATCAAACACATTGTGGGCAATCAAATAAGCATACAAATTTTAATTCTAGTTTCTATAAAATTTTGTTTCCAATCTCTAAACCAAGAGTACAACACATTTCTCCATGATCTCAAGCAACAAAAAAGCATAAACAATAACAATTTTAGGAATTATTTGAGAGCAAAAAATCATCCACAAAATTAACTAAACTCTTCTTAAGTATTTTTCATAACCACTTACCTAAATTCATTGTGCCTTCAATTTGGAGTAAGAGTATGTATCGAACGAAGGGGAGATCGAGATCGAAAGGGAGATTGAGATCGAAAGAGGGATCGAGATTAATCTCTCACAAAGTAATTGTCATTCATCACGTCGTTGTTCATCGCAAAGAGAGGGAGGAGCAATTTAGGCTGAAAGGTAAAATTAAAAATAAAAGAATAGTAAAATGACAAAAGTACCCTTTCAGCTTTAAAAAACAAAGGAGTGTGAGTGTTGATAGCAGCCCATCTAGACCCTTAATCTCACAAAATCGACGGATGAGACTTGCTCTCATTTTTCATGATAAGAATAATTCTCACTTGATTCCAATCTCAAATTGTCATCTTTTGGGACAAATGCATTATATATGGAGGGGAATTTAAAAAGCCAAAGAAGTAGGGGTGGCAATTCAGTAAATCGGTCAGATTTCGGTCGGGTTATTCGGATTTCGGATCATTCGGGATTTGATCTGTATCGGATATGATCGGTAATCGAGTATTTCGGATCGAATCGGATCGGGTCGGATGTGTAAATTGTCGATTACATCGGGGTTATCAGGTCAAAATCGATCAAGCAAATCCGGATTTCGGTTTAGTCGATTTCGGGTTGAGTCAGTTTTTGTAATTTTCGATTGAATCGGATTTCGTTTGAATCGGATTTCGGTTAAATCGGTGTTTGGTTAAATCGATATTAAGAATTCAAAATAATTGTATTTTAAGTGATAAAAGTTATATGATTTTAATGAATGGGCCATGATAATATTAAGAATTGTTGTATTTATAATATACTATTTGAATTTGATATTGAATTTGATTTTGTTTTTTTAAAGATGAAATTTACCACTTGTATAATAAATCAATTAGTATTTGACTGGAAAATTCAATCAAATTAATAGATGATCACGATTTACAAATTCATAAGATACAATCATACAATTTTCACAAATCACAAGTAAAGATTGTATGCTATTAAACTTATGTAAGATTGTATATTCATAAAAAATTCTTATGATATTTCAATCAACTAATTACATGTTACAAATAATGATTATATGTTGTTATACTCCAATAATTTAAAATGAACTAAGTTCACAAATAATAATTTTATAGTCACATACAATTTCAAAATCATATACATAAATAAATAAAATCTTTACATTTTATTGAAGAAATATATCATTTGTGATGAATAATAATATTGGAATCCATGACTATATGAGACTATGGTAAATAGTTCTAAAGTTATTTCAATATTCAATCATCATTACTATATACTAAAACGGAGGTTAAAATAATATATAAAATGATTCCATATTAATATATCATTCATCATTTTTAAATCAAGATGATTAGTTGAAATTTAATCGAATTATTTCTAAATATTTATATTTATATATATTAAAAAGTATGTTAGTTTTATTTTTGGATAATATTACTTTTTAGATAAGAATATAAGATTTATATAATTCTTAAAATATCCTTTCTTATATCAATTTTTAATGATTATTTTTAGAAACGATAGTTTTTTTAAATAAGATATGTATAGTTATTTCTAAACTATTCTTGTTTATAACATCAGTTTGATCAAAATTTAACAAGTACAAATACATAATACAATAATTTTATAAAATTTCGTAAAAGGTGCGAGAACTAACATTATTTTATAACTAAATAATTATACGATCTCTTATATTCAAATGATCTTACATATTAATAACATATAAGATTTTATATTCTATCAACCAGTAGTTTTGAAAACTCAAAACATAAATATTATAAAATCTCATATTGATTTTGGTATAACTATGATAAATAAATAAGATCTTAATAGACTAATTAAATAAATATAGCTTTTTGCGATGAATGATGATATCTACCTAATACATTATAAAACAGAAACCATATTTGTTGAAAAAATTGTGCCACGTGACATTACTAGAATAAAATAATGTTAAGCTTTTAAATAATAACTTATACATTATTCTTTTTATACATCCATATCTTATTGAAAGATCTGAAACAATCTATTATATATATAAAAGCAAAAAGGATTGAAGTCTCCACTTTGCGCCACCTCATCATTTGTCACATATCGTTCCGAAAATATGCCACGTGGGATTTACCACATGACTTCACCATATTAATCCATATATTTAAAATCTAAAAGATAATTTTCCTTTTTATCTTATGATACACTTGAAAATAAAAGAAAATATAATACCAAAATGGAGAAAAAATTATCAAACAAAAATATAGAATATTCAATATAATATCTAAGGAAAAAATAACAAAAAATATTTAAACATATCTTTTCAATTGATTCTAACAACCATATTAGATAATCTACCTATAATTTTAAATATTATATTTTTAATTAATTATTTTATGATCTATTGGAAACAAAAATTCATATTCAAATTAACAGAAAAGTTTATACACAGAATAATTATGATTACCCTAATATTTCACAGAATGTTTTGAATAATTATTTTATGGGACAATATTTCACATAATATTCGTATATGAGAATATTATGATTACCATATATATGAATATGATCCATAACGTCATACAATCTTTACCATAATAAGCACAAAAAAATTATATTCGAATTAACCAAAAAGTTTATACACGGAATAATTATGATTACCCTAATATTTCACAGATATTATCAAATAAATTGATAGTTTTGGAAACAAATTTTATAATATCATTCAATATTTTAGAAAGAATCCAAATTGAAATTTTGGAAGTTTTAGCATATCTACTATATACATTAATTATTCTTTCCACTTCATATTCCACATGACAATTTTTTTCACTTAATTAAAATTTATTTTTATTTCCCAAATTTAGATAATATCTTAATTTTTGGTAGGATATAATATCTTAACTAAAAATTTTTAACTAATGATTGAATTTTTCCTTATAAACCAATAAAATATATATTCTCAATCTCATCTCTTCCATATTTTCAAAATATATCTTTTTGCTTTATTTTCTTCATATTTTATCAACTTCGTTTAAACTAAACCTATTTATCAAATATTGTCAAGGAAAATGAGCAATGTAGATTATTTTATGTTAATAATCTATGTTTATTCTCAATTTTAATCTTAATAATCTATATTTATTTTATTTTATTTTATTTAAAAAAATAATTTTTATACATATTACGGCCAATAAATTACTTACATTAAATTTTATATTATATTTTTATTTATAAATATCTTTTTTATAGTATATCTAAAAAATATCGAGTCAGGGCACGACGGGGACAACTAGTTGTGTGATATTTAAGTATGGAAGCATAATTGGGTTATTGTCTTATTGACTTACTGCTTATTTTATATTTGATTGTAGTGAATTAATGGTTTGACCATTATTAATTTATTATAGGGAAAAATTATTTAAACTTTTCTTACAAAATTATCTTGTTTATTTCATACTAGTATTACTTTGTGTCAATGTGCGTGACTAGGGGTTATGTATAAATGTATAATTCAGTTTGAATTATTCCAAGTCTCGGGTATAATCGGGTTCGGGTTGTTTCGGGTGTAATCGGGTTCGGATTGTTTCGGTTTTCGGATACAACCGGTTCACGTACAATCGGGTTCGGGTAGCTCTGATTCGGGTATGTATCGGGTTGGTCTTTTCGGATATAATCGATTTCGGGTTGCTTTTTTAAACGGGTTGCTTTCGGGTTCGGTTTAGAATCGGTCAGATCGGGTCGGTTTCAAATTTCATTTTGTAATTTTTTCCGGATATCGGTCGGTTATCGAATCGGGTTGTTCGGTTGGTTATTTCGGGTCGAATCAGAATTTGCAACCCCCGCAAACAAGTACAGTAATTTTGAGCGGTCAAAGGCAATGATTAATTTCATACACAGATATTCAGTTACTCCACTTTAGTTCCCACCATACGTCAAGCGCCGGCAAATGCATTAAATTACACGCTGATTGTACGTTACGTCCTGATCGATCATCTTTTTTTTTTTGGTTGAATGATCGATCTATCTATATATATGGACATATGACTACGCTAAAAAAAAAACACAGCACACTGAAATAAAATTGTTTGAAAACAAAATTAAAGAATAAAGAGGCACAAAAAATGGAAAGCAAGAAAAGCTTTTGGATCATTCCCTTTGGATTTGTAGTACTCATGGCGTGTTTTCAACCTTCAAAGTGCTATTGTTTCACGAAGCCAGGAGGTGGGTTCAAGGGCATATTTGTGTTCGGGACCTCGGAGGTGGACAATGGAAACAACAACCACTTGAACAACCCCATTGTGAAGTCAAATTACATTCCCTATGGCGTTGACTTCCCGAGGGGTCCCACGGGCCGGTACTCTAACGGGAAGAACATAGCGGACCCGGTCGGGGATCACCTTGGGCTTCCCCTCATCCCTGCATTCTGGGATCCGACCACCAGAGGGCCCCGTATCGTTCGTGGTGTCAACTATGGCTCCGGTGGATCCGGCATACTTGATGCCACCGGCTCTCAATTAGTGAGTAAATTAACTAGCCTAATTACACGTGCATGCATGTGTAGGCAGTAGATAGTTACCTTATGAATTGAGAAGTTAAAGTCTCTAGATATAGTGGATCGTGTTTTAAGCCCGGTATATATATTGTCTACTCTAATTTTATCTTAAAATTATTCACAACAAGAACACATCATCTTATATTTTTATGCTAGAAGAAGAGACGACACTCTCCATGAATTTTATCAAAATAAAAAAGAACTAAGTAGTCAGCAAATGAGGGATAGTTTTAACCCCAACATCATCCAAAAGCGAAATCGAAATCTCTTTGGGAGGGGCAGACAATGCATGCATGAAAGCCAAACGGGAAATTAAAAGAATAAGACGCAAGGAAGTCCGCAACACGATTAGCCTTACGATAAATGTGACAGATCCGGACTTGCTAGTTTCTTCTCAAAAAGCCTTAGAAAATGATTATTCTGTAAGCTCTTACCCAAAAGGCCGATAATCAATTTAGAGTCCGCCTCAATCTCAACATATATATATCTGAATCCTCTCGATCAATCTAGCTTTAAACCTTGTAAGACTCCCATAATTTCGCTGTCGGAATTGAACATGACCCGAGATTATGCCCATACCCGATATCCCATTGCCCATAGTGATCACGAACAAATCAACCCCATTACCGGTGCAACACCTTCGTCTCTAACCACACCATCTGAGTTGATCTTAATCTATCTCTGGATATAGTACACGTCTAAAAGTTAATTGTCGTTTTGTACCATTCAAAGCTACTTCATTTTAAAGTTCGATCGTTATTTTTTATTTTTTTCGACGGGTTATAGTTTTTTTTTTTGAAAAGGTAAAATATATATTAATAAGAAGAGAGTTTATACACAGCAACCAACAAAAGGTCAAAAACAGGATCAAGATCCTAAAGAGAACATCAGAAGAACTAAAAGGATGCGCCTAGAGCAAGTGTGCGAGACAGTTCTTGAGATGAGCGATGATGGTCCTAGAGCAAGAGCGGGGGCAGGGTGCGGTGCTTGGTTTCATCTAAACCAATATCGATGAACTTTTGGTAAGAGGAAGGTGCGACTCCATTTCCAGCATGAGATCTGCTCTTACGCTTGCCGCGGGTGATAATCCGACTGCTTTTCGAAATTGGGGGTAGCAAGAAACCCCACCATTTTCACCGGAGGCATGAACGTGGGCAGACTGGGAGAGGGAAGACGGAAAGGATCCGAAAGAGGGAAGAAACCCTAGGGACGCAAGACTATAGGAGATTGAGTTGGGTGAAGCGCGCATAGATCTGTGGGTATTTTATGAGAATAATCCGTACGACTTATGGTGCTTTTCTAGAGAGAGCACCATCCGTCTATTATAATCTTATGGCGTTTTTACTAAAACGCGCTATAGAGTAGATTTTTAATTTTATTTAAATAAAATTTAATATTTTATAGCGCTAAATTGAAAAACCGCCATCCGCGTTCTGTAGATTATAGCGTTTTTAAAAAACGCCATAATATTTTCGTCATCTATAGCGAATTTTGTACTAGTGTTAGTCTTATAATCTATCAAACTAGCCAACTCCATAACCTTTCAAAATCAATGCATCCATAACTTGTCAAAACTAGCTAACTCCTTAAAAAATTGTCCCAAACCTGCTCACAATGGAAATATAAAATTTGCCAAGCTTGGCCTAAAATGCACATACAAACCTGCTCAAACCTTATAAAAATGCGTAAAATGTCCTAAACATGCATCTAAATTCACATCAAACCAATGTAATATCAAATAAGATGTTCCAACACAATCTCAATGCATTAAACACAATCCTTTAAGGTCACTAAAACCAACTAAAGTCACAGAAAAGTCCAAGATTACATGAAACCTTTAATGTCATCATCCTCTCCCCCCTCCTCTTCCTCTTCCCCTCCCCCTCCCCCTCCCCCCTCCTCTTCCTCATCCACTTGTTTGCTACAACCCTCTTCCTCATCTTCACTAGAAAGGTAAATCTACATTGCTTCTTCTTTCATGGTTTGGGAGTTAAAAATATTGTGCAAAAGAGAACTCATATTGAGATCCATGCCATTTTTCCTAAAATACTTGTAATATATACACTCCTACACAAAAGATTTACAAGTTTAAAAAATAAAAACAAAACATATAAAATATAATATTTTAATGTAAAAATGAGAATTTACACTTGTTTTGAATTTCACCACCTACCCAATAATTTTTGAAGTCCTTGAATCTCGCGTGCAAGAGAATTAAAAATCTGAAAGAAGTAATTTTGACCGGTCAAAGAAAATTTCATACACAGATATTCAATACCTCCCAGTCTCCCACTACACATAGATCGATAGGTTACGTACAGGGTGACTAAGTACCTCTTCACTCGGCAAATGCATTAAATTACACACAGCTTGTACGTTACCGATTGATCTATATACATGGATATATGACTACGCTAAAAAAAACCCACAGCACATTCAAATAAAATTGTTTGAAAACAAAATTAAAGAGGCAAAAATGGAAACCAAGAAAAGCTTGTTGATCATTATTCCCTTTGGATTTGTACTACTCATGTCGTATTTTCAACCCTCAAATTGCTGTTGCTCCAACAAGCCAGGTGGTGGTGGGTTCAAGGGCATGTTCGTGTTCGTGACCTCGGTGGTGGACAATGGAAACAACAACCGCTTGATCAACCCCAATGTTAAGTCAAACTACATGCCCTATGGCGTTGACTTCCCGTGGGGCCCAACGGGCCGGTACTCGAACGGGAAGAACATAGCGGACTTGGTCGGGGAGCACCTTGGGCTTCCCCTCATCCCTGCATTCTGGGATCCGACCACCAGAGGGCCCCGTATCGTTCGTGGTGTCAACTATGGCTCCGGTGGATCCGGCATACTTGATGCCACCGGCTCTCATTTGGTGAGTAAAAACATTCATAGTTGAAATTAACTAGCCTAATCATACATGCATACATGTGTAGTTAGTAGATACATTATGAATTGAAAATTTGTTGTTAAAGTCTGTAAGCTGATATAGTGGAGGTTTGTTGAGAGTATTAATCTATCCTACATTTAAAATCTACAGAGATTTTTTAATTAATATAATATATATGTGTTCTTGGATTACTTTTTCTATATATTATCAATTGATTTTAAGATGAAATTCAACTATGCTTGTGTAATGTACTTACGTACTTGTTGGACTTGGTTTAGTGGTTGAGCTACCCATACATTATTTGGGTTGTTTTTGACTAAAAAGAGATTGTGGTCTAGCTCTATAAATATAGCTTTGGGTTACTTAGCTAGAATCCCACTGGACTTATGTCGCATGACTTGCACGTACGTTTTTTTGATGGATTGTAGTTAATTAATCGTTTTTTATACATATAATTAAGCTAGCTGTTTGCTATATATTGATGGATGTCAGAAGTTATTATTCCCAACCTCTCAGCATTTACTTTAGTTAATTTTTACAGTATTTAATTGTGGTGCATGGCTGGCTGACCCAAAATTAAAGTTCTTTTGGTTGGTTAATAATTGATGTTGTTTGGGTTGGTTTTGTGGGTTTAGGTGGTGATGAGCCTGAATGAGCAAATCAGGGAGTTCAAGAACGTGACGTTGCCGGAGTTAGAGGCGGTGCTGAGGTCAAACAGAGCGGAGGTGCTCCCAAAATACTTGTTCCTGGTGGCAGCCGGAAACAACGACTATGGCCTCAATTACTTCGTGGGGCAGACCCCCAACATCACTCCTGAAGCCTTCACTCAGACGCTTCTTTCCAATTATTCTGAGCAGCTCAAGGTGCATTCATTTCACTCACCTCCTCCCTTCCTATTATACTTACTGTACGGGGTATGAACTTTCATTTTCATTTTATCATTATTACGATACTATAGGGTAAATAGCTAAAATAAGAAATATTTATGAACAAAAGACTAAAATGACACTTATTGTTGATAAAATGAGGTATAACACATGATCGTGCTATGCTATGTATATACGTACGTTGATTACTGTATAATTATATGATGGATTGCAGAGTTTATATATTGTTGCTGCTAGGAAGTTCTTGTTAGTGCCAGTGTATCCACTTGGATGCAACCCTTTGCTCAGAGAGCACACCAACACCACCAACGGTTGTCATGAGCCCTCCGACAACATTACCCGATTGTTCTACACCCGCCTTCTGCCTTTGGTTCACCAGCTCAAATCGGATCTTCTCGGATCCGAATTCCTTGTTCTCAATACCTACACTCTCATCACCGATATCATCAATGACCCTCTTCCTAAAAGCACGCATCCAAGTTAACTAATTATATGTGTATACTTGCAATAAATTCCCGACATTTTAATATATCCTAACAAATTAAAACACTTGTTAATTATATTTTTATGATGCAGGATTTGAAAATGTGAACGGGGCTTGTTGTGAAGTGAAAGTGGCGGTAGGGAATGTGAAGGTATCATGCAAGGAAAGGGGAAGTGTGTGCCCTAACAGGAATGCCTACGTGTTTTTTGATGGCCAACACAATACTCAAGCTCTTAATGCTATACTTGCGGCCAAGGCCTATAGCTCTCCCAACAAGTCCGAAATCTATCCTTTCAATCTTTGTCAACTCGCTCATAGTGTCTAGCTTCAACATTCCTTTACACGTCGATCTGTTTGATTTGATCAGATTGATGTATAAGGAGATCTTATATATACATATGATGAGATGTTGAACGACAAGTACGGGCAAGCCAATGTCACTTTAATTGTGTTCACGGCTAGTTCTAGCTGGCATACAACTTAATTTGTAATAGAGTATCCTATATATATAATCAACTAGTTGATGACCAGGACCTTGTCGGATGATTTTATAATAAAATTTATAACATATTAGTTTATATATAATTTATGTATTAAAATTTAAATAGTTAAGAATAATATTACTAATTATTTACTTAACAATTGTAAATATATTCGAGAGAACTACGGTTATTAAATTCATAATATGTAAAAAAATGAAGTATTATTGGAGACATATGATCTTTTTTTCGGTAGTTGAAAAAATAGTAACATTATTGCATATTTTTTTGAAAGAAAATTAGAATTGATTTTCTATCAACTTATTTTCTGTACTTTTAGCTATACTTGAAAACTTTAAATTATGTAACATAAAATCTACTTGATAAATTAAAATTATATAACATATTTATTTTAATAGTTTTATAGAGTCATTTTTAAAAGAGAATCAGGTAAAAGGTCACAATTAACTCATGTAATTAGGTGTGTGCTAACAAGAGGCAATTATTGAGCTATGTGGCAAAATTCTTCTATTCCAATTCTCCAGTCCCTCCGCCTCTTTCCCGACTTCTTCCTCTTCCAATTCCTCTTGAGCCCTAATGACTTCTTTTGATTCTTCCGCCACCATCACCCTTGTCGCTTGTGGAATCAAGTTGTTGGCCACCGTCTTCAAGTTGTCGGATTTTGTGAGAGTCTCCAGATTATTATGTTTCTATGACAAATTCAGGCAACGCTAGTGCCACGGGTAAAAGGGAAGATGTTAATGGGACTCTGCATTAATAGTTTGATGGAAAGACTAGGTTAACTTCTATTGATCACAAGAGGATTACATAAATAGAGATCTTGACTTGATCTCCAAGATACAATTAATATTACATATCTTTATAATAATAATAATAATAATAATTTATTATTATTATTATTATTATTATTATTATTATTATTATTTAATAATAACAATTATGACTTACAAAGTCAAACAAATTACATAAAATTGGTGGAAAGCCGAGTTACAATCTGGGTCCCCACTCACCTAGCTATAGAAAAGCCTATTCTGATGAAGATATGAGCAGTAGCACGAGCCCCAATATCTTGAGTCTTAGAAAACTGTTGAACCCGCTTTAGCAACGCTATAGCATCTTTAATCAGTTCCCCCAAAGAAGAAAAGGAGAAAGGAAGAAAACCATAACCAAAAGCCCGACAACTAGCTTCGTACTTGACCCTCTTTCGATTAGCCGGATCAACCACAACTCGTCCCGGAACAAAGTCAGACAAACCGGATTGACGAAATAAATAACGAAATAAATAAATGGATATACATTCTATCCTTTTGAACTACTTTTGATATTTTGGAGATCTTGGACGTTTATTAATAATTTGATGGAAAGACTAGATTAACTTCTATTTATCACAAAAGGATTATATATAGAGATCTTGACTTGATCCCCAAGATACAATATTACATATCTTTATACAAAAGGAAATAAATAAAAGGAGATACATTCTATCCTTTTGAACTAATTTTGATATCTTGGAGATCTTGGATGTCCCCCGCGAAAATGATGGGCGAGAAACAACCAGCAGGTTGCACCGACACACATCAAACAGATGACCCGTCAAGGCCTTTGTAAAGACATCCGCAACTTGATCTTCAACCGAAATATGATGCACTCCACAATTCTGCTCAACAACGGAAAAATAGGCATTTACCCATTTGTTTGAATTTGGATTAGGCCCTTAGGGGCTCTAGAACATAACAATGCAACTTAAAACCAAATCCCTAGCAGAATAAGCACAATTGTACAAGGCATTCCAAGCTTTATTTAAACTGATACATTAATCTCAAATTTCTTTCAAATGTTCAGATTTTATTTGCCTTTCCTCTTTCCACCTTTTTCTGTGTTGGTGATTTTAGTGTCATCAAGTGATTGTTTCCTATATGGGAACAATGCCTTTTAGTGTGATTGGGATTCATACGACACTATGAGATCTTACTTTGCTATGTCACGGGTTTGGGTGTGCGGAGTGCGCGCTCGTGTAAGCATAGTTGAGGTCTAGAGGGAAATATTAAGGAGAAGTTGCGACTTGAAAAGGAACAATGTTTGTTACCTACTAGAAGGAACAATGTTTGTTCCCTTGGAGGGAACAGTGGTTGGAACAATAGTTCTCTGACGCATGCCTGAATTTTCGGCACGTTGTTAATTGTTGATAACGGTCATTTACACGTTGTGTAATGATGTTTGCATTTTTGGTATAGTTTTTGATAGGTTTTCTTTGCTTATTAGGATTAATTTTGTCTAGTTTAGGTTTAGTTTTAAGTGTTTTTAGTTAGTTTTGCATAAATCTACGAAAAGGGTGGAATCTACGCTATTTTGTGTATTTTGCAGGTTTTAGCTAGGAAAGGAGCTAAATGGAGCTAAATTTGGAGCATCACAGTGAAGGACGGGAAAGTGCAAGATTTAAGAAGTCAAAGCTCAAGAAAACGAGAGGAAGTGTTGAAGAAAACAAAACCCAGGCTCGTTAACGAGGTTGTGAAGGGTCGTTAACGAGGCCACGAAGAAGAAGATTTCGGAGTATTATTTTATTATTCACCGATCCTGAGCGGGAATTTATTTCCGTATCGGTTGAGTATCTTTTAGAATCTTTATGGGTGATCAGAATATGTATTTTAGGGTTTAATATCTTTCTAGATTTTATTTCTATCTCTTAGAGATTGTTTCTATCTTTTTAGGAAAGTTTTTATCTTTTAGCCTTTTTAGTTTTTTAGGATTTTCTATAAATACCCTTCTATCTAGCATAGAAAAGGGGGGGTCGAATTTTGGAGTGGTGTTTTAGAGCTAGTTTTGGAGGAGAAGGAAGGCCAAAGGAGAGGCTGCCGGATCGGAAGTCGGTGACGAGGTTCGGCGACGACGGTTTCCGAGGTTCGTTGATCGAGTTTGTGGTTCGCTGATTGTTTTGTTTTGGTTTTTCTCTGATTCTCTGTAAGACGATATTTTTGTTATTAATTTAAAGTTTGAGTTTTTGTTTCAATGTTTGTTTTTATGGAAGTTTTTAGTTTGTTTATCATGAGTAGTGAGTAGTCTATTTTTCTAGGGTCGGGGTTAAGCCCGGCATAGTTGAGCATG
Source organism: Fallopia convolvulus (assembly GCA_964016875.1). NCBI lineage: Eukaryota > Viridiplantae > Streptophyta > Magnoliopsida > Caryophyllales > Polygonaceae > Fallopia > Fallopia convolvulus. Next base: position 58,964,305 of record OZ024720.1, on the reverse strand, counting down.
TTTGATGAAGTAAGATAGTGTTTTGAATGCCTTTTATCTTTATTGAAATTGTTTGTTGTGCTTAATACCGAAACGGGAGTTGAGGTAATTTGAGTTTTAACTTGATTGAAAGAGAAAGTTAGTAACTTGAAGGTTGATATTGTTTGCAAACGGAAGTTTCAAGCTTTAGATCCAAAACAAGCAATTGAGTGAGTTAGTTTATGAAAATAGATTAATTTACTTGTCTAGTCAATGAAAGTTGATGACTCTATCTATTTAAAGGCATGATCTTATCTTTTTATGAATTCTTATGCTTGGCTATGTTGTGGTGTCCCTTATCCTAGATATTTGTTTTTATTGAATTATTTCTGATAAATCTTCGTTGTTGAATACTTGCTTCGGTATCGGGTGTTAGTTAGAATTATATTAGCTCGTTAATTGGTGTTTTTGTGTTCGGTGGTTCGGTAACGATCCTGACAAGGTCGTTAACGAGGCATCTCGTTAGTGTTTTGCTTGATTTTATTTGAATTTTTATTAGATTGATAGACAAACAACCTTGCTTCCTGTGGAACGATCCTGACTCCACTGTACTCAGCGGGGTCTTGACTTACAAATTTTTTTGTTGGCCGAGAAACCCTATCAACAAATTGGCGTCGTTGCCGGGGAAGCAACGAGTTGTTAGTTTATCTTTGGGATCGGGACTAGCCCGACCCCGTTTTTTGTTTTTAATTTTTGTTTTCTTTGTTTGTTTTCTCAGTGTATGTCGGTAGGACGAAGAAGGCTTCAGTTTGATAGCTCCAGTTATTAGTCAGAACCCGAACGTTCCCTGCACCGACGACTCGGAGAAAACCGAGCCATGGCCACAGCTGAAGAGATGGCTCAAGAGCTAGAGATCCTCCGGACCCAGATAGAGGCACTGAGAGCCGAGAAGGACGACGCTGATGCAGACAAGGCTCGACTGCAAGAAGAGCTAAACGCCTATCCAAGGAATGCCAAGCAATACATGCATCCGGAACTGAGGGTGCCAGAATCTCCTATTGTGCTTCCTGCGATAAAGAAACCTTTTGAGATCAAGTCTCAATTTATATCCTTGATTAAACGGGCTCAGTTTGAAGGGAAACCTGCTGAGTGCCCTATGGAACATATTAGAAATTTTCTTGATTTATGTGACACCATAGTTGCTGAAGGTGTCTCACTAGAATATGTTCTATTGAAAGCTTTTAGATGGTCACTTACTGGAAAGGCCCTGAACTAGTTAGAGAGCCTACCTTCTAAGTCTATCAGGACTTGGAAAGCTTTGTATGATCAATTTCTTACAAAGTTTTTCCCTCCTGCTAAGACAACGGAGTTAAGGAAACGTATCACCTCTTATCACCAGTTGCCTAATGAGACATTTGTTGAAACATGGGAAAGATTTAAAGAGATGCTTAGACAATGCCCTACTCATGGGCAACCATTATATGTATTGCAAGAAATCTTTTTCCAGGGTATCAACGCAGAGACCAAGAACCGCATCAACACGCATACTGCGTGCAGTTTTATAGAGATGAACCCGACAGAGGCGTGGGAACTGTTGGACAAGCTGGCGAATTACGATGCTATGTACGGAACCCAGCAGGCTCCACAAACTCAAAAACGTCTCTATGTGCCTAATCGTGATGAAGTTGACCCCGATGTTAAAAATCAATTCTTACAAGATGAGGTCAACCGTTTGAGGAAACAGGTAAGTTTTCTGAAATCCTCTCAATCATGTCAAGAATGTGGTTCTTCTGCGCATAGTACTTCTGCTTGCACTAACATTGAGCAGGTTAGAACCGCTGAGACGATAGCTGAGATGAATTACATGAGAGGACCCTACAGGAACCAACCTAATTATAATGACAGGTCGAACAACTATCAATCATGGGGCAATCAGAATGCAAATCATAATTACACAGGGCCCCCGCAAGATAGACGACCTGCACCATATCGACCTCCAGGCCATCAGGAGACACCATCATGGGCTCAAGAGATTAAAGAGGGCATCAATGGATTGGATAAAAGATGGGGAGAGTTCGATATTTGGAAGAAGAGTGTTGATTCCCAACTAGGAGACCTTGCTGCACGGATTCCAAGACCACAAGGGCAACTCCCGGGTCGTACCGAAGAGAACCCTAGAGGCCAAATAGCAGCAGTACACCTTAGAAGCGGGAAGACACTACCGGAGAGAGTTCAAGCTGAAGAGGAGGAACAAGATCTCGCCAGCCAGCTCGTTAACGAGCCAGGGAGAGCTAGTACCGAGCCTACAAGCCAGGATGACGAGGCTCCGAGGATTCCTAACGAGCCCAGCCCAGGTAAGTTTTCTAAACCGAGCCCTCCTCTCGATCCCAGGGTAATTAACGACCCCACCAAGGTCGGTAACGACCCGCCGAGGACACCGAACGACCCCAGTGTCGACCCGGTACTCTCACCTCTCGAGCCTAACTTGGTTCCGAGAATGGTGAAAACTCTTCCATTTCCAGTTAAGAAATCTATGGACTCTACTGAGAGTAAGTTCAAGCGTTTCGTTAAGATTCTTCAGGGCATTAATATTTCCATCCCATTCGCTGAGGCCCTAAGCGAAATGCCGGCTTACACAAAATTCTTGAAAGATATTCTTAGCAGGAAAAGATCTATTACAGAGCTGCAGGACGAGGTCAGATCCATAGCTCTGCCAGAAAAGGTTGGAGATCCTGGGAGGTTTGCAATCACAATCGGCATAGGCAACCACAAGTTCAAAGCTTTATGTGATCTTGGTGCCAGTGCTAGTCTTGTTCCACTCTCAATCTGGTCTAGAGCAAATATGGGACCACTAGAACCAGTAGACATGAATCTGTACATGACAGATGGGTCAAGTGTCAAAGAAACAGGAGTAGTGGACGATTACCCTATTCAAGTCGGGAAATTCTTATACCAAATGATTTTATTGTCCTTGATATGCCGGAAGACCCTCATGTCCCCATAATTCTCGGGCGACCATTCTTAGCCACAACAGGAGCAAGAGTTGATGTGGGTAAGGGACTCCTCACTTTTGATATAGGAGAGGAACGGGTGGAATTCAATTTAGATCAGAAAGCTAACGACCCAATTGGAGTGGCACAACTAGAGTTGACTCAACCCGAACCAGTCACCACAGCCCCTACCGAGCTACATCTGCCGATCAATGATGCTCCCATGCACAAAAGCCCTACTACAGAGGTTACAGAAAAGTCCAAACCACCTTGGCTTTCGGACTACACCAATAATCCAGGGATACCGATCTTACTGATAGAAGAAGAAGGTCCCAATTTAGCAATTCAAGTGCACAGAGGCAGTAAAGCTACAGGCAAGGTATCTGAAGACCCTAACATGGCCAGACATGAACCACCATGAGACTAGCAAGAGAGCTCGTTGGGCTAACGACGTTAAACATAGCGCTTACGGGAGGCAACCCGCTTTTTAGAATAGGTTTAGTTTAGTTTATTTTCTTTTTTCTTTTAGATTATTTCCTAGCTTTCTTTTATTTTTCTTTTTAGTTTTACATAGGATAGAAATAAGATTTTTGAGCTAACAAGATTTCAGGAAAAAAGGGGTCGAAATTCACTCAAGGAGGCTACGGTGGCTCGTTAACGACCCACCCAGGGTCGTTAACCACCCAGTTCGGACGACCCGATTCGTCACAATACGGGGCAGGTAAGTAATTCTAACCTAGTTAACTTTTCTAACCCTAGCCGCCACCCCCTCTATGTTTACCCCTCCTATAAAAACCCTTCTACCCCTCCCAAAATTCTACCACAATCTCTCCCACATTCACTCTCAAACCCAAAACTCTCTCAAGCCCCTTTCCCTTTTTCTCCCACCGAGTCGGAAATCCCACGCTAACGACCACCGGAGACGCCATCGTTACCGGAGTTCGAAGGCCTTTTCACCGTCGACGACGAGCTCGTTAACCTACCCCGATTCCGACCCTTGTCCTTTTAATTCCCGGTTCTCCGGTATGATTTCTAAACCCTTGCTTGAATTTGCATGATTGATTATCTATAGGGTTAAATTTAATATCTTGAATCATGATTTTTATGGAGATCGATGAGCATGCCTAATTCCGTTCTAAAAATTCTTGATTGTGCTTAGTTGTTCATGTTTTAGGTAGGATTATTCATGATAGATTAGCTATTGTAACCCTTTAGTTAAGAAAGCATGAATTTTTCTTGTTCTAGATCTACAAGTTCGAACTTTGCATGTCAAAATTCCGGGAAATTTGTAGCATGTTCGGGATGGGTAATTGAGTAAGTATGGGGTGCTTTTAACCAATGAGGGAATTGTGGAGAATAATAGAAGATCGCATGCTTGATTTGTGCTGAATTAGAGGTAGATTTAATTTCGGAAATTACTGGTTTTGCTCTCGGCGGGTCGTTAACGACCCACCCAGGCTCGTTAACGACCCTGCACTTCATTAATGCTTGATCCGAGCCCAGACTCATGAACAACCCAATTGGGTAGTTTATGAATAATTCCGAGGTTAATTTTGAGACCAAGTATGGGGTCTCGTACCTATTATTTTTGAGTGGATCTTATCTTGGAAAATTGTCGATTATTTTGTAGGATCCATGGCTAGTTCAAGCAGACCCGCTACCTGAGCCCAGAAGAAGAGGAGGAACCACAGGTCTCCATCTCCACCCCGGGTGGACGATGTGATTTTGAGCAGTCAAAGCCAAGTACGGCGCTACCGGGATTTCTTGGAGAAGGACCATTACACCCGATGGTTCTCGAAGTCTAGCGCCGTCTCTACGGGCATTTACACGGATGTCAAGGACGCCTTCGTCATCCTTGGGGCCGCGCACTTATTGAAGCAAGAGAGCTTGCCACATTATCCGGCCCTCACATCCGAGTTCTTGGCCACCTTGGAGACCAACTTCTCGTCGAAGATCTCGGCGGGACGCATTCGGTTCCGGCTCGGTAACGAGGACCGTGACTTCACCATGGCGGAGTTCAATGCAATCTTGGAGCTCCCAAACCCGTCTAGAGACTATAGCTTGAAGGACTACCGAGTGACCCGCACTTGGAGCTACATCACCGGAGAGGTTCAATCCTCCACCGCGGCACTATCCGGGGCAACCATAGTCAACCCCATCTTCCGGATCATCTTGAGAGTCCTCACCGCACTATTCTGGCCGAAGAAGGAGTTGAACCGGTCTACAAGGACGGAGGTCGCTTGCTTTCGCACCATCCTCTTCGAGGAGTCCGGCCCCTTGAATTTGGGGTACGAATGGCTCTACTACGTCGAGAAGTCCCACAAGTCCAAGGAGGTATGGTGTGGCAATTTGGTTAGCCTCTTGGCTAAGAATCTTGGAGTGGATCTCACCCGCTACACACCGGCCCACGATCAACTCCTCAACAAGAACTATTGTAAAAAGTGCCGGGATTTTCGTGCAAGCCGAGGGAGGCTACAAAGTGAAGGTTCGAGATCAAGTCGTCATACCTTCCCTCGACATGTACGAGCTACTCTACGTACCGAATTGGTACGAGGTGTGGACGGGCCAGCCTTACCCATTGGAGCCAAAACCGGAAGATGAGCTCTCACTTCGACCATGTCACACCCGGTTTGAGCGGGATGATGTGGACGAATATGAAGAAGAAGATGAGCAAGAGGATACCGAGGTCGTAGGCAATGACACCGAGGAAGCCGACACCGAGGGCGGCACTGAGGAGCTCAACTTTACCGAAGAAGACATGGAGACGGAGGAATTAGGAGGCAACATCTTCGTCAACGAGCCAACCAGGGTCGTTAACGACCATTTCCAGCCACCGCCCAACACTGTTAACGAGGCAACCAACTTCGTTAACGAGGTGCCGCAAGCTCCTGTCGACCCTCCACCAGCTCCTGTCGACCCTCATGCATATGGCTTAATGCCTTACAACCCGGTGATGTACCAAGATCATTTCCAGCCTCACTACCCACCACCTCCTCAGCCCGAGTACACAGGATCGAGCATACCACCACCATGGGCCGAGGATCTTTCTGCACGGATGCAGCAGCTTCACCTCCAGACCGATCACATTCATCGGAGGATGGATAGATGGGAAACCGTCTACTCCGCACGCATGTCGAGGAAGGACGAGCGGCAACGTCAAAGAGAGGCAGAGGATGCTGAGCGTTGGAGGACGATGTATGACTTCATGGGGAACTTTGAGCACTATTTTCCTCCACAGAGCCGTTGATCAAGCTCAAGATGAAGTTTCCTTTCCTTGTTTCCACTTTTGTAAGTTTTATATTTTTCTTTTTCTTTTTAATTTTTTTTTGTTTTCTTTTCTATTTCTTTTCCCTCTTCTTGTTATCTTTCTTACAATGAGGACACTGTAATTTTAAGTATGGTGTGGGAAGAAAGTAGAAAAATTATGTCCTAGGTGTTTTTATGTTCTATGTAGTTGTTACTTTTGCTAAAACGAAAAAAAACAAAAAAACAAAAAAACAAAAAACAAAAAAAATTGAAAAATTTGAAAAATTCAAAAAAAGAGTTTAGAATTGATAGATATTCCTTCTTAAAAAGTTCTATGATAGCAATCACTAGTTTGACCATTTAATTCCTTGCAAACATGTCTTGAAAGTATAGCCGGATTCTTAAAAATTGAAATTATTGTTTTATTAGAAAGGAATAGCATTAGATGAAATTGTGCACATATACTTTATAGCATAGATGATGCAATCCAACAAAACTTACCTTGTGAGAAATTTTTGGCCTTATAGGGAGAACATTTATAAATCCCTCTTCTTTTTTGTGTGATTTACTCTCCTTATGCATATTATCTCTTGGAATTGTGATGGTTATCTATTTCTTGAGACCCTTATAAGATTTTTTAGTTCATTACTTGTAAAGATCATATGATAGAGAACTTATTTTTATGAAGCCCCATTATTCCCTACCTACCTTTACATTATTCCTTCTTTTGCTAACCAATTCTGGCTTGAAACCTTTTATTTTTAGCTCCACAAAAATTGTTCCCTAGCCGAGATAAGCTTGACCCTATCCGGGAATTAGGACTTAGATTGGAGAGGTAAAGTCTTGTGTTTTGTTGAAAAGAAAAGAGTTTCTATTCGCTTGAATTAAAGGGTATTTGGGAAGGGTAGATTGGAAGTCTCTTGTTATTTTATGTGAGAAAGGTCTCTTGATTAAAAAAGATGCACAAAATAAAGCTTGAAGGGAAGAAAATGTATACGGTGGATCGTTAACGACCTGGATGTGGGTTCGTTAACGAGGCAGCAAAAGAAAAAAAAAGAGAAAAAAAAATGAATAAAAAAAGAAAGAGGAATAGTTGAAGTGCATTTGTGTTTAAAGATAATATCAAGAGATTCTTTTATTTTTGGTTATGAGACTTTCTAGGATGATAAATTGGTGAGTGAAAATAAATGTGCATAATATGAGAGTAAGTTTGGTTATCTTATATGAGAGTTTTGATGTTATGTGTGAGTTTTTAGGAGAGTTTTGATGTTATGTGAGAGTTTTTAAGAGTTTTGATGGGAAACCGTCTACTCCGCACGCATGTCGAGGGAGGACAAGCGGCAACGTCAGAGAGAGGCGGAGGATGCTGAGCGTTGGAGGACGATGTATGACTTCATGTGGAACTTTGAGCACTATTTTCCTCCACAGAGCCGTTGATCAAGCTCAAGATGAAGTTTCCTTTCCTTGTTTCCACTTTTGTAAGTTTTATATCTTTCTTTTTCTTTTTAATTTTTTTTGTTTTGTTTTCTATTTCTTTTCCCTCTTCTTGTTATCTTTCTTACAGTGGGGACACTGTAATTTTAAGTATAGGGTGGGAAGAAAGTAGAAAAATTATGTCCTAGGTGTTTTTTATGTTCTATGTAGTTGTTACTTTTGTTAAAACGGAAAAAAAATTGAAAAATTTTAAAAATTCAAAAAAAAAAAAGAGAGTTTAGAATTGATAGATATTCCTTCTTAAAAAGTTCTATGATAGCAATCACTAGTTTGACCATTTAATTCCTTGCAAACATGTCTTGAAAGTATAGCCGGATTCTTAAAAATTGAAATTATTGTTTTATTAGAAAGGAATAGCATTAGATGAAATTGAGCACATATACTTTATAGCATAGATGATGCAATCCAACAAAACTTACCTTGTGAGAAATTTTTGGCCTTATAGGGAGAACATTTATAAATCCCTCTTCTTTTTTGTGTGATTTACTCTCCTTATGCATATTATCTCTTGGAATTGTGATCGTTATCTATTTCTTGAGACCCTTATAAGATTTTTTAGTTCATTACTTGTGAAGATCATATGATAGAGAACTTATTTTTATGAGCCCCATTATTCCCTACCTACCTTTACATTATTCCTTCTTTTGCTAACCAATTCTGGCCTGAAACCTTTTATTTTTAGCTCCACAAAAATTGTTCCCTAGCCGAGATAAGCTTGACCCTATCCGGGAATTAGGACTTAGATTGGAGAGGTAAAGTCTTGTGTTTTGTTGAAAAGAAAAGAGTTTCTATTTTGCTTGAATTAAAGGGTATTTGGGAAGGGTAGATTGGAAGTCTCTTGTTATTTTATGTGAGAAAGGTCTCTTGATTAAAAAAGATGCACAAAATAAAGCTTGAAGGGAAGAAAATGTATACGGTGGATCGTTAACGACCCGGATGTGGGTTCGTTAACGAGGGAGCAAAAGAAAAAAAAGAAAAAAAAAGAGAGTAAAAAAATGAATAAAAAAAGAAAGAGGAATAGTTGAAGTGCATTTGTGTTTAAAGATAATATCAAGAGATTCTTTTATTTTTGGTTATGAGACTTTCTAGGATGATAAATGGGTGAGTGAAAATAAATGTGCATAATATGAGAGTAAGTTTGGTTATCTTATATGAGAGTTTTGATGTTATGTGTGAGTTTTTAGGAGTCTTTGATTCCCGGATATTATTAGCACCACATGACCAAAATATTTCCATACCCTATTGTTATTATCAAGCCCCATTACAACCCGGCCGAATGGAAACTTCTATGAAGTTTTTCATTGAGCCTAAGTTCTCTTGATGATTCTTTGCTTGTTTTGACAAATTTTGGGTGGAGAGTATTGATGATATAAGTTTCAATTTCTATGAATTTTTGTATATAGGATGAGTTGAGGGATTGAAATTATAAGCCCAAACACATGAGAGTGGAGTGAAACACATTATATCCCTTGAGAGGTTGGATTGTATTATTTTATGTCTATTTAAGTGCATATATGTGTGAGGATGTTAATAGTCTTTTACTATAATTTTCTTATGTGTAGATGTTGCTTTTTGAAGATGGCTATATTTTGATAAGCATGATTTGTTTTGGTTTTGGTTAATATCTTGATTATTGCTTGAGGACAAGCAAGTCTAAGTATGGGGTATTTTGATGTTCGCATTTTTGGTATAGTTTTTGATAGGTTTTCTTTGCTTATTAGGATTAATTTTGTCTAGTTTAGGTTTAGTTTTAAGTGTTTTTAGTTAGTTTTGCATAAATCTACGAAAAGGGTGGAATCTACGCTATTTTGTGTATTTTGCAGGTTTTAGCTAGGAAAGGAGCTAAATGGAGCTAAATTTGGAGCATCACAGTGAAGGACGGGAAAGTGCAAGATTTAAGAAGTCAAAGCTCAAGAAAACGAGAGGAAGTGTTGAAGAAAACAAAACCCAGGCTCGTTAACGAGGTTGTGAAGGGTCGTTAACGAGGCCACGAAGAAGAAGATTTCGGAGTATTATTTTATTATTCACCGATCCTGAGCGGGAATTTATTTCCGTATCGGTTGAGTATCTTTTAGAATCTTTATGGGTGATCAGAATATGTATTTTAGGGTTTAATATCTTTCTAGATTTTATTTCTATCTCTTAGAGATTGTTTCTATCTTTTTAGGAAAGTTTTTATCTTTTAGCCTTTTTAGTTTTTTAGGATTTTCTATAAATACCCTTCTATCTAGCATAGAAAAGGGGGGGTCGAATTTTGGAGTGGTGTTTTAGAGCTAGTTTTGGAGGAGAAGGAAGGCCAAAGGAGAGGCTGCCGGATCGGAAGTCGGTGACGAGGTTCGGCGACGACGGTTTCCGAGGTTCGTTGATCGAGTTTGTGGTTCGCTGATTGTTTTGTTTTGGTTTTTCTCTGATTCTCTGTAAGACGATATTTTTGTTATTAATTTAAAGTTTGAGTTTTTGTTTCAATGTTTGTTTTTATGGAAGTTTTTAGTTTGTTTATCATGAGTAGTGAGTAGTCTATTTTTCTAGGGTCGGGGTTAAGCCCGGCATAGTTGAGCATGTTTGATGAAGTAAGATAGTGTTTTGAATGCCTTTTATCTTTATTGAAATTGTTTGTTGTGCTTAATACCGAAACGGGAGTTGAGGTAATTTGAGTTTTAACTTGATTGAAAGAGAAAGTTAGTAACTTGAAGGTTGATATTGTTTGCAAACGGAAGTTTCAAGCTTTAGATCCAAAACAAGCAATTGAGTGAGTTAGTTTATGAAAATAGATTAATTTACTTGTCTAGTCAATGAAAGTTGATGACTCTATCTATTTGAAGGCATGATCTTATCTTCTTATGAATTCTTATGCTTGGCTATGTTGTGGTGTCCCTTATCCTAGATATTTGTTTTTATTGAATTATTTCTGATAAATCTTCGTTGCTGAATACTTGCTTCGGTACCGGGTGTTAGTTAGAATTTTATTAGCTCGTTAATTGGTGTTTTTGTGTTCGGTGGTTCGGTAACGATCCTGACAAGGTCGTTAACGAGGCATCTCGTTAGTGTTTTGCTTGATTTTATTTGAATTTTTATTAGATTGATAGACAAACAACCTTGCTTCCTGTGGAACGATCCTGACTCCACTGTACTCAGCGGGGTCTTGACTTACAAATTTTTTTGTTGGCCGAGAAACCCTATCAACATGTAACTACATTGTAACTTCCTTAATGGGTTAATAACTGATGGGTGACGTGGGTTATTGAGGATAACCCTTCGTGGCACTTGGTAACCGCCGGTAACTTCTGGTAACCGTCGGTAACCGTTCCCTGAAGCAGTTTCCCCTTTTGCCTATATATAAGGCTATTGGGAGTTTGGTGTCAGGTTGGACGTTGGACATTATGTTCACGTGGGTTCATATAATCAGAGGAGAGCGTCCTCTCCATGATTGAACTTCGAAATAGAACCTAATATCCATTTACATGAACTCTAAGGTTCGATCTCTTTCATAGCCTTGATAGAGATCGGTTGGTTTGTCTTATCTCACTTCAAATTTCATGGAATCCCCAAGGCTATGTAGGGGGCGAAATATTGATTTCGGAAAGCGTTTCTACGTGATTCAAACCTATATCAAGTGTTGCGTATGATTGATCTACAGAAGAGTCGTCTTCAACTACATCCACGAAGAGGAACTCGACGGCTTCAGCAACGCACTGTTCCCTGAGTACCAGCAGATCTAGAATCTTCGGTGGGAACTAAGAAGCAAGAGTCCAAGACACCTACATTCTGTACATATATAAAATCATATGTTCAACACTTCAGCTACACTGTAGGTTATTTGAACTAGATGGAGAACCAAACACTTCAGCTACACTTTTGCTGGACTAAGCAACCACTACAATTTTCCAATGTAATTTTCAATATAAATGTTCAATTGAAAGTTAATTCATGTTATATGTCCTATCTTTATGTCAAACTATCTTTATTTTAATTTTTGTGTATACTTTTACTTATACTAGCTTAAGTTGTTTGAGGTTAATTTTTTATATACTAGTTCGATGTACAAAATTCATCCCCCTCCAGGCAGTTTTGGATCCGCCCTTGGATGTGAAAGAGAAAAGTGAAAAAATAGTGAAAAAGTGAGATGTTTGGGTGTTGTTGATAAACTTGTTCTATGGAATTCAACCAAGCCATTTGTACTATCATTGACCTGTGAACACAAGGTGCCCGCCCAAAGAAGATAGAAAGTTGACCAAGTACCACTTGAGCTGACAAGTACATTGAATTAATTAAATAATTTATATACACGTTGGTTGCTTGCACGTAACCGATCGATCTACTTTGGATATATTTACCTAACAAAAGAGGCAAATAGTTACAAAACCAAAGATTCACAAAACCGATCAGTGTAAGCTCTAAAAAATCCACAATAGTACAACACACACAAATCAAATAGTTACAAAACCAAAGAGGCAAAAATGGGATCCACAAAAAGCTTGTGGATCATTCTATTTGTTGGATTTGCATTCATATCGTGTTTTCAACATTCAAACTGCTATTGTTCGAACAAGCCAGGGGGTGGGTTCAAAGGGATGTTTGTGTTCGGGAGCTCGGTGGTGGACAATGGAAACAACAACCACTTGAACAACTCCAATGTCAAGTCAAACTACATGCCCTACGGCGTCGACTTCCCGTGGGGCCCAACGGGCCGGTACACGAACGGGAAGAACATAGCGGACTTGGTCGGGGATCACCTTGGGCTTCCCCTCATCCCTGCGTTCTGGGATCCGATCACCAAGGGGCATCGGATCGTTCATGGTGTCAACTATGGCTCTGGTGGCTCCGGCGTACTTGATTCCACCGGCTCTCAAGTGGTGAGTAAAGACTTACACTCTTAGTTGAAATTAATTAGCTAGCCTAATTATATATGTGTAGATAGTAGATAACTTATCAAAATTGAGAAACTTAATACAATTAAAAAGTTAATTTTGCCATTATTTCATCTCAAGTTGAGAAATTAATACAATTAAAAAATTTGTTTTGCCATTATTCCATCTCAAGTTTGATCAAATAACTTAATTCGTTGCTTAACATAGGAACTATGCAACACTCCAAAAATTAGTTTGCAGTTTTATTTTTACTTGAAATTACAAAATTTGTCCATTCCTCCCCTTTTCTCCCCTTCCTTTCTCTCTCGAGTTTTCTTTCAATGGAAATAAAAGAAGAAACATCTCTTAGATCCTATATTGTATGTTTACAATATGAAAATCTACCAAATTTAAAGTATATTTCAGATTAAGGATGCATGACTTTGGAATTGATTAGGATTGGAATGTGGAATTTTAATTACTAATTTTCAGTTTTAGGGTTAAAATTTAGTGTTTTGATTTTTGGATGAGATTTAGGGTTTGATTCTAAGGTGTATAAACTAAATAGTTCATCTAATTTATTATCAATCAATCAACACATGGTTTGAGAAAGTTACTTTGCATATTTGAGAGGATGAGAGGAGTTGCTTCCGGGCAAGGATACGAAGGCCCTTTCTCAATCATATGCCCAAGCCTTTGGTGCCATAACTCTATATCCACTCCTACTACATTTGCCTCTCCCCTATGAAGCTTGGCATGCATTACGTATGGTAACCCTTCCTTCTTCGAGCCAAGGCCGAGATTCCTTTGGTGAGCTTCCATTTTCCGTCTCCAAAGTGATTCACTAGACAAGCATCATCTAGCTTTCCAATTGATATGACATTAAGGCGGAAAACAAGGACATGCCTTACCTCCTTGAGGAAGATCTTACATCTCGTATTTGTTGTCAAGGTTACCTCTCCCATACAAACATTCTTGCTCCTTCCTTGATTTCCCACTCGAACTTTACCAAAGTCGCCACTTTGGTAAGATGATAAGAAACTTTCATGAGGGGTGACGTGGAAGGAAATACCAGAGTCGATGATCCAGGAGCTTTCTTCAGAGGCGATGTATAAGAAGTTTTCTTCTCTAACGAGGTACATATCTTCACTTTCGTTTGCAACAATGGTGGTACTCTTCTCGTCTTGCCTCTTTGTGGGGTTGAATTGTCCCTCTTGAGGTTTCTACAATTTGCTTTAATGTGGCCTGTCTTTCCACAATAGTAGCAGGTAACCCTTGAGTGTGACTTGGATCATCCTTTAGATTGATCTCGACCTTGACTTTTGTTGCGCCCCGTGTCTCATCTCTACCCCGATTGTGAATGACATTTGCCTCCGATTGAGCATTCTGGCCTCATTCCTTCCTCTTGACTTCTTCATTTAGAAGGCTATCACTTATGGTGTCCATGGTAAGCTTCTCGTCTACTGCAGAGTTTCTAAGAGTAACCATCAGCGTGTCCCAACTCCCTAGAAGGGAACTTAGGAGTAGAAGGGCTTGCATTCCATCTTCAACCTTCATTTCAGCCTTATTTAGTTGATTTAAAAGCCCCTTGAAAATTTTCAAGTTCTTAATCACGCTTTCCCCATCTTTATACTCCATTTTTACCAATCATCGCTTTAGGAGGGCCTTATTGTGAGGTGTTTTCTTTTGAATCAGGGAATCAAGCTTTTCCCATAATTCAAAAGCATTGGTATGATTAGAAACATGCTCAAAGAAGGATTTATCGATGTACTTACAGATCATTGTGGCCATCTTCATTTTCAAGAGCTCCCACGCCTTATCACTTTTTCCTTGTGGCTTGTCCTTTATGATGATGGGCTCATGCAAATCCTTACAAATCAGGTAGTCTTCCATCATTTTCCTCCAGTGTGAGTAGTTGTCCGTCGTGATCTTGAACAAGTCACCATTTTGTGTCACGCTAGCCTCCATCTTGAACGTGAATGAGGAGTCATTGACACTGAATGAACCTTTACTTTGATACCACTGTTGGAAAAACTTGACTTTTCTCGCTTCGTCAAATTAAGATGGGCAAGTTTCACAACTAATTTTATAAGCTAACTTTTATTTTTTGTGAAGAGAAATTTGTATAAGGCTAATTTTTATGGTGCACTTACAAACTCACACACTCACTTAATTTTCTTTTTTTAGCTTGTCTTGATCGATGACCAAAACTAATGACCATATGCCTATTTATACATGTGAGGGTCGGTCTACAAGTTATAACCGACACCAATAATCAATTGGTCTAGTGGGATGAGGTGTTAGGCTCCTTAAACGTTTGTTCAAGAGGTCCGAAGTTCGAATCTTCCAGGCGGCGTGTATGGAAAAAATTGAATTGGGAGGGTCACCCCCGGCAATGGGCCTCTGCAGTATCCGGTTTGGACGTAGATTGGCTCCGGCTAATCGAACCGAGCGAGAGATAAAAAAACAAGTTATAACCGACCTGCTCAAATTTCTATGTTGATTTACCTTCTTAATTTTAGAATTGTCCTAATCTTTCCCCTTAATTCTAAAATTGTCTAAATCTGGAATTTTCTACTTCCACCGACTCATTCATGCTCTTGACAAATTTAGATTATTCTTCTACTAGATCATGGCTATCTGATGAGCTTTTAATTTTTCTTAATTCGGCCAATTAACTAATTTAATGAGAAAATCCAATAGTAGAGATCAAAAAGGGATAGATTAATTCCCCTTTTTCGGTGAACGACTCGAATCGGAAATATTTGAGTACTATTATTGAAGGCTTAACCGTTTGACTAGACTTTTTAAGGTAGGGATAGATTAATCCATTACATCCTCATAAATCAAATTACTAATAATATTAGGACAATCTAACAAAACATGATAAGCTATGCTGAAAAAAGCACAGTTAATCAAACTGTTAGCAAATACGATTGGCTAAATACAGGGGTTTCACCCTCTATTATATGATGTCTCTTTATTTGGTGGTGTTTTCATATGTAATTTCCTTTGTAAATATGTTTCTTTTTCCCCTTTTCTTGTGCGTTTTGTTGCTTTTTAGCTTAGTTCCCGTATTTCTATGAGATTCGGAGACTATGCGCATTCTATGTGTTTTGTAGGTAATTTGGCATGAATCGAGGATCAATTTGAAGGAGGATCGAGGCATGGAGAAAAGGCCGAGCTAAAGCGGGAAAAAGAGGAGCAAGCCATGAAGAGGAACAAGAGGAAAGCCAACAAGAAGAAGGTGGAACGAGGTCCGGACCGAGTTACAACCACGCCGGGCCCGACTTGGAAGCTTTCAACTTCGGACCGATGCACAGTACCTCGGGCCCGAGGTCCTCCGTGTCGGTCCGAGTCGGTCACCGGACTACTTGGGCCCCAAGGCACGAAATTGTGGACTTCCACTTTTGCCCCTCATCTAATCTATAAAAGGCCCTCTTGTCTTCTAATTTAGGGGTTCCCACACTTGGCAAAAGGAACCAAGAGGATACTTGGAGAGCAAGGAGGAAGGAGAGGAGGAGGAAGAGAGAGAGAGAGAGAGAATCGGCCAAGAGAGAGGAAGACTTGATAGGTTTTGTTGATGGTTTAGCTTTGCTTTGTTTTGATCTTGTGGATTTGGAAACACTTGATTGGAATTTGTGGATTGCTTTTGATTTGAATGAAACTTTGCTTTGTTTTGAGATTGATGATGTTGTTTGCTTTCCCTTTTGATTTGTTTGATTTGTTTGCTTGCCACATGGAGTAGATCTCCTTGATCTTGGGTTATGGGGGAAAACCCTAGCTAGGTTTGGGCTAGAAACCCCAATTCCATAGCCTTGAGTGTTTGATCTAAGGAACCCACTCTACATAGAGCTACAATTCCTTGCGAAAGTTGGGAATCAAGGCTTGTGATTGGCAAAGTAGCGAAAGTGAACATGTGTCAATCTCAAGACCTTGCTTCGAAGGGGATTTCCCCAAGGATCGAGGTGTAGAAGTGGTTGGAACGAGGGCGAAAGCACTCGATCCTAGTCCGATCATCACTCATTGCTTGAATTGGGGTGGAAAAGCCTTAATCTACTAGGGAAGGAACCCAAAAGCCCAAGATCTACTTTTAATCTTTGAAGTTCGACAACCCCAGCTACCTCGGGCCCGACTTACCCAGTGTCGGTCCCGACTTCCTCTTGTCGCCAACCTCGGGCCCGACGTGACCTCAGTGTCGGTCCCGACTGTTTTCTTTGTTTTCCTTTGTTTTAAACTCTCCTTTCTAGCTTTCAAGTGTCTAGGCATATCAATCGAGTAGACTTCCCGAGTGTTCGACACCCACCACTTGCTACAACGGGGTCGGGTTATAAATTGTATCTCTAGACCCTCGCACCACCGAGAGGCGATCAAAAGATTGGCGCCGTTTCCGGGGTAGTCTAAGTGCATTGAGTGCCAATTTGGTGAGTTTCTTGTGTTTTGGTAGTGATTTGGGTGAGGGAATAGCCCAAACCCTTTGTTTATTTTTGATTTGTTTTGGTTTGTGTCTTTGTTTCGTAGGTGTATGCTAGCTCGTTCCTCCCGAGGAACACTTTGCTTTGTTTTGATAAGGAGTTGGCTCAACTTAGGGCCGAAATGGCTAGATTGCAACTTGAGAAGGACAATCAAGAGGAGGTGGCAAGAAGAGAACGGGAACAACGGATGAGAGCCGAGGCTCAACTCAACGCTCTACCCCGGAATGCACGCCAATACATGCATCCGGAGTTGAGGGTACCCGAACCGTCTATTGTGCTTCCCGAGGTTGCCAAGAATTTTGAGATCAAGACGCAATTCATCTCCCTCATCAAGCGTGATCAATTCGAGGGCCGTCCACATGAGTGTCCCATAGAGCACGTCAAACGCTTTGTGGACATGTGCGAGACGATCTCTACCGACGAGGAGATATTGGAGTATGTGCTTCTAAAGGCGTTCAAATGGTCACTTGGGGGCAAGGCCACACATTGGCTCGAGAGCCAAGCTCCTAGGTCAATCACAACTTGGAAGACACTTTATGATGCTTTCTTGATGAAGTTCTTCCCACCCTCAAAGACAACCGAGCTAAGAAGGAAGATTGCAAGCTTTCAACAAGGTCCGAATGAGCCTCTCTTCGAAGCATGGGACCGTTTCAAGGAGATGTTGCGTCAATGTCCTACTCATGGCCAACAACCATATGTGCTTCAAGACATCTTTTTCCAAGGCATCAATCCGGTAACGAAGGACAAGCTCAATCTCCACACCGATTGTGGGTTCATAGACTTGACACCGGATCAAGCTTGGGAGCTACTTGACAAGCTATCCGATTATGAGGCCATGTATGGGGTGAGTCAAGCTAGCAAAGAGGTGAAAGTTCAAGGTGAAGGTACAAGGAAGTTATATGATCCAAAGGGTGAAGACATTGATAGGGATGTGAAGCTCCAATTCCTTCAAGGTGAAGTGAGCAAGCTTAAGAGGCAAGTCCACTACTACAAGCAAAATGCTAGAGCTTGTGAGGAGTGTGGATCCTTTGCACATGCTACACAAGTTTGTCCGAATGAGAGCCAAGTGCGCTTGGCCGAGCGAATTGAGGAGGCAAACTATGTTCGAGGAAATTTCGGTGGAAGAGGCAATTTCAACAATGGTGGCAATGGCCGGTGGAACAACGGTCAAGCTCAAGGTTACAACAACAACTTCAACCAAAACGAGCCAAGGGCGCCACCACCACCATATAGGCCGACGGGATTCAATGAGCTACAATCATTCGCTCAAGAGATGAGAGACGGGTTATGGAGATGAGGACCCAATTCAATGAGTTTGGTGCATGGAGGAGGCAAGTCGACAATCAATTTGTCCGAATCGCAACTCAAGCCCCGAGAGAGAATGGGAGACTTCCGGGCTGACCTGAGGAGAATCCTCGAGCTCAAAACAATCAAAATAAAGTCCGGGCAATTGGATTGAGAAGTGGCCGAAACCTACCCGAGCCACACATGCCTAAGAAGAGTGAAGAGAGTCGGACCAACTTACCCAGCAAGTCGGGTCCGACGTTCCCCAAAGTCGACCCAGCAAGAAGATCGACCCCTTCACCACGGACCGAGGTTGAGAGCAACTCGGGACCGACGTACCCAGACCTCGATCCGACTCCTCTACCTCGGACCGAGATCCACAACATCGGGCCCGACATGGTGCCTAAGTCGGTCCAAACAGGAAATGTTGCAAGTGAAGTGGGGATGTCCAAGGAGGTTGATCCAAGTAAGATTCAAGGTGCAACAATTCTTCCATATCCCTCGAAGAAACCGAAAGATGTTGTCGAGAACAAGTTCAAGAGGTTTCTTAAACTCTTGCAAGGTTTGAACATCTCCATCCCGTTCACCGATGCATTGAGCGAGATGCCATCTTATGCCAAGTTCTTAAAGGAGATTTTGAGCAAGAAGAGATCCATAGTTGAAATGCAAGATGAGGTCAAGACCTTGGAGTTACCGCAAAAGTTAGGAGATCCCAGTCGCTTTTCTATAACTATTGGTGTGGGGTCTCAAAATTTCCAAGCCTTATGTGACCTTGGGGCAAGTGTTTCGGTGATGCCCGCTAGCATTTGGAGAAGAGCAAATTTGGGTGAAATGGAGCCGGCCGATATGTCCCTAACTATGGCCGACGGTTCTGTCATCAAGGCTAAAGGAATATTGGATGACGTTCCGGTGCGAGTTGGAAAGTACTTTGTCCCCGATGATTTTGTGATCTTGGACATGCACGAGGACCCCTTGGTCCCAATAATCTTAGGAAGACCATTCTTAGCTACGGCGGGGGCAAGGTTTCCTTTGAGATTGGTGAGGAAAAGGTCGATTTTCACTTCAACAAGGCTTTGAACGAGCCGGACGCCTTGGCCATTCTCAAAATTGAAGAGAGTGCCAAGAGAAAAAGTGAACAAGTGGAAGTTGCTAGAGAGGTCGTTGTGTTGAGAAGTGATGAAGGCTTCAATGAACAAATACAAGTAAGGGAGTTGTTGGAGCAACTTAAGGATCAAGATGAGTCAAGGATCAATGCTAGCCCAAGGAGAAATGAAGAGTATCCTTACTCATATCCTTTTAATGTTGGTGATGACCACAATTCTTCCCAAACTTTTGATTCCTACATTCGTTTAAGTGATTTAAGTGATTTGAACGATGACTTAGGAGACTCCTACATTTGCCTTAGTGATTTGAAAGATGAATTGGTAGAATTTCCTAGGAATTCTTTGGATAACTTTGGTGTAGGAAAAGAGAAACATGATGAAGCAAGTAAGGAAGAGAAATCTCATCCGTTGGAGGATTATGATGAGAGAGGCCCGAGATCGGAGAGCCATGCCTATATAGACCATCGTTGGTGGTTTTATGGGTATGAAGGCAATGGGAATGGGCATAACAATGGCGAGCAATTCACCGTGTTTCACCCGCCATGAGGTTGAGGTTAGGAAGTCAAGCTAGTGACTCTAAACGAGCGCTTCTCGGGAGGCAACCCGACCTAGTAGCTTTCTTTTCGTAATTTTAGTTTGATTTTTCTTAGTTTAGCCTAGCTTTTCTCTAACCAATCTCTTTCTAGTGTTTTGTGGATTTTTGGTGTAGTGTATTCTTCAAAGTTGTGTAGGATTTGAGGTGAAATATTTAAATGGAAATATGGGAAAGAAGTTGCAAGAGGATGGAGTAAAATTGGTGACCCGAATACTCCCACATCGAGCCCAGGTAAGTCGGGCCCGACATAGGGACGTCGGTCCATGAAGTCGGTCCGACCCGATTTGACTAGTTGGAAAGCCAATTTTGCCCTTGACCTAATTTGTCCCTTTCCCCCATTAAATACTATCCCCCACCTACCTACCATCTTCATTATCAACTACCATTCCCAAAATACAACCCATCTCCCTCAAACACTCTCAAAGTCGGCCGCCCCTCCCCCTTCCATACTCGATCCACACACTTCTTTTCTTCATCCCGATCCAACCACAAAAAGACCTCCCTAACCCGATTCCGAGTAGAAATTTCGAGTTCAATATAGTCCTTCATCCCCCATCTCGATCTAGATCTAGGAAATTCGAGTTCTAAGTTGCTTATTTGTTTAAAAGTTCAATACTCTTCGAATCCGGTATGTGTTACTCGATCTCTACTTATTTCTTTGAAAATTTTGTGCTTTCATCGCATAGATTAAGTAATGCCATGTTTGATTGAGAGCTTGAGCTTGGGCATCAATGGTGGATTTGCATGATTTGTGAAATTGAGCTTTAAAGTTGTTTATGCATGCTTAGATCCATTAAGAACTTCGATTAGGGATGTTTGATGGTTGAATTTGGAATTTAAGTGCATGATAGAGTGATTTGGGTTGATTTGAGGTTAGAATCGAAGCACGAACTAGGTCGAGATCGACGTGCCCAGGAGAGTCGGGCCCGAGTTGTGGAAGTCGGTCCAACAAGTCGGACCGAGGTTGAGTAAGTCGGGCCCGACATAGGTTGGAAGTCGATCCATGTTGTTTTTGCTCTCTTCTTGTGATATCATGTGGATTCATGTGTTTAATTGTTGGCTATAGCCTAATCATGATGTAGAATGATCATTTGCTTAGCCATTGTTAGAAGATATCCATGATGATTTATGTTGGATTGAGATGCATGTGTGTTTAGAGACTAAGTATGGGGTTCCTTTATGTTGAAGTGTTGTTGTGTGTTGATGAGTGCTTTTGTTGAGTTGTATGGAGTTTATCTTGGACCCTTTTGTTTGGTTGGATGTGTGTAGGTACCATGGAGACTAGAGCTTCATCCTCTCATGCGGAAAGGCCAAGGAAGAAGTCCAAGAAGTCAAGGAAAGAGCCAAAGTTGGATGATGTCTATTTGGAGGATGATGAGCAAGTGGAGAGTTATGCAAGATATATGGCGCTTGAGCACCACACAAGGTGGCTTGATTGGGAAGCCGTGAGGAAGATGGACATGGATCAAGCTCTTCCAAGATGCTACTCCCACATCGGTCTCAATGGGATGCTAAGGTGGGACAACACTCACTACCCCGCCCGCACCTCGGAATTCATGGCCACGTTCGAATGCACTTATGATAGTGTGGAGGATGAGGAAGGGGCGATCACTTTCCAATTGGGCAATG
This sequence comes from Fallopia convolvulus, assembly GCA_964016875.1. Lineage (NCBI taxonomy): Eukaryota > Viridiplantae > Streptophyta > Magnoliopsida > Caryophyllales > Polygonaceae > Fallopia > Fallopia convolvulus. The sequence goes on along the minus strand of OZ024720.1, from coordinate 58,942,684 downwards.
AGGACCACAATCTCACTCTTAGGGATTTGGCTACCTACTTCGGGTTTCCATGCCCAAGAGAAGAGACCGGCGTCAACAATGAGAAGGTGAACCAAGTATGGCGTCATGTGGCCGGGAAGAGCGAGATGAGAAAGGGCGCCTCCACAACCGAGATTGCTAGCCCTCTTTTTCGGGTCATGGTGCGAGTTTTGGGGTGTGCAATCTATGCTCACCATGAATTGAGCAAGCCAATGAAGGAAGATATTATGTTGCTCCATGAGATGCTCTTCAACACCGAGAAGCCCATGAACCTTGCATGGGAATGGGTCAAGATGGTGCGAGACTTCCAAAGCTCCTCTTGGATCTACTTCGGCGGGATGATAGCAAGGCTCGCCATGCGTCTAGGAGTTGATCTCGACAAGTATTCTCCGGCTCCAAATGGTGTTGAGTACATGAACATGAAGTATTTCAAGAAAGCCAACATCATCAAGGAGAAGCTCTACATGATTTCCTTGGCCCCTCACTCAAACTATGATGGTGTGTTGATCCGGTTAGTGCACAACCTCTATGATCTTTCTCGGTATCAAAATTGGTACCAAGTGTGGGCCGGCAAGCCACACTCATTTGGTGACCCCGAAGGTGCAAGAGATGGGCGGGGACGACAACCTCAACACATTCGGTTTACCTCCCCTCCATCTTCACCGGATTCCGACCAAGACAACTTTGTGTTTGCACCTCGTAGGGAGGACATGGAAGTCGATCAAGAGTAAAATGAAGAAGATGAGCGCTTCCAAGGCTTGATGGCCAACCTCCGAGCCACGCACCAAGCTCCAACACTGGCGGACCGAGGTACACACCAAGTCGGGCCCGACTTCCCTCAACGTCGGTCCAGTTCATTCTATGGTGATGAGGTCTCGAGGCATTATGAGCGTGGAGAAGGGAGCGGTGCAAGGCGAGAGCAAGCTCAAGGTGGCGGTTATGAAGGCTATGCCCAATTGTACGGTTCGGGAATGGTGTTTCCCGAGCAACAACAACCGGTGGACATGTCCTTCTTAGCCAACCAAATGGCCCATCTCCAACTTCAACAAGAGAATGTTCTCCAAGAGGTCCATCAAGTGAATCTCCAACAACAACAAATGTACCAACAACAACAACAAATGCTTCAACAACAAAGTGCTTTCCAAACTAGCCAACAAGAGATGAACCGAGCCCTCGGCTACACTAGACGAGAGGTGGGGGAGCTTAGGGAGGTGGAAGACCAAAGGTGGCGGGTCCAAGATAGCTTCAACACGTGGATGAGCGGGAACTTCCCTTCCCGTGAGGACCAAGGGACCACCACAAGACTTCTACCAAGAACAAGTGTACGAGAGGGAGCGACAAGCAAGGCTCCAAAGAGGACGTAGACGTGACAACCCCTTTGATTGATCCTAAACATGCCATTGAAGAATAAGAAATTGTGAGCTCTTCATACTCTTCTCTCTTGCTTTTAAGTTTTGGTTTCCTTGTTTGATGGGGACATCAAAATTTTAAGTATGGGGTTGGGGTAAGTGTGTTCATGATTTCACTTGTTTATGTTTGTTTGTTATTTTGAGGATATTTGTTTTTTGTTTTAGTTTGTGTTTGGGATGTTTGTTTCTTGGGTTGTGGTTTGTGAAAGACATGGATGATTAATTTGGTCTTGAATGGATGAGTTTTTTTTGTTTTAGAGAAATTTTTGCAAAAATCCATAAAAATTGAAAAATTGTGTTAAAAACAACAAAAAGATTTTGTGTTTTGTAGGTTTTGGACTAGAAATTCCCATCTTAGATTGCCAAAATAAAAGCTAATGATGATGTGAGCATGTAAATTCCTTTGCATATTTTCGGATGGTTTAGCCTCTAAAATGATGTTGCTTTTGATGTGATCATGATATCTTGCTTGTTTTATTGAACATGTGAGTTCTAGGATGAGTTCTTATGCAACTAAGTATGAGTGACCCTTGTGAGATTTATTTTTGGCCATTTTACGGATGCTTGTTCATATTTGCATATCCCTCATGTTCCTTGTGTGATTAGCTCATTCATGCTTAGTAAAACTTGCTATTGCGGTGTTTATCTATTTTCCAAGACCGTCATGAGATTTGTCCTAGCATTGTCACATTGATTTTGAACTTTATTCTTCTAGTCACATAAATGTTCCATATCCTACCTTGAAGTGAATCCTTTGTATGTAGCCCCGTTCTAGCCTAAGCCTTTGTTTGAAACTCCTCAAAAATATTATTCCTAGCCTTATATGACTTGACCCTTATGGGATTGGACTTTAGAAGAGAGGTTTGGATTGTATTTGAAGAGTTGAGGTTCTCTTGGGTTTACGGGCAAAGAATGGTGCTATGAATCATGTGGGTAGTGCATCTTTGTTGTACAAAAATGAAAAAAGAAAGAAAATGTTGGAAATGTAAAGTGGAATGAAAGCAAAGGGCCTAAGTGAAGAAAAATGGTCTGACCGAGTTACAAGCAACATCGGGCCCGATGTCATAAGAAAGTCGTTCCAAAATGTAGAAAGTGTGGAAAATCCAACAAAAAGCCTAAGAGCAAAGATGAAGTGGAATGTTAAGTGAAATTTTGGGTTGAAAGAAGGAAAAAAATGTTAAGTCTTTTGGGTGAGTGTGAAAGTAATTGTGGAATTTTGGTGAAGTTGGTGAGAGTTTAGGTTGTTCAATCCCCATTGTAAGCACCACAAGACCAAATAATTCCCACCTTGAGAAATACCAAAAGCCCCATTACAACCCGGCCGAATGGAACCTCTTTGAGGACCTCCATTGAGCCAAGTTTGAAATTCTTTGTGTACTTTGTATTAGGCATCTCTAGGTGGAGGAATTAGTGATATTAGCTTCAATAGTAAAGTCCTTACTTGCATGATTTTTGAGCTTGAGTGTTCATTGCTAAACCCAAACACATGATGAGTGATACACATTCACATATCCCTAAAGTGAGGCTTAGTTGCATTGACTCTATTCCTTGGAACACTTAATCATGTGTGATGATGTAATCTTGCTTGAATATCAATCACTTGTGCTTAAAATGTGTTTTCATACGAGGCTTTACTTGAAGATTATGTTTCGGTCTTGCTTACATTGTTATTGCTTGAGGACAAGCAAGTTTAAGTATGGGGTATTTTGATGTCTCTTTATTTGGTGGTGTTTTCATATGTAATTTCCTTTGTAAATATGATTCTTTTTCCCCTTTTCTTGTGCGTTTTGTTCCTTTTTAGCTTAGTTCCGTATTTCTATGAGATTCGGAGACTATGCGCATTCTATGTGTTTTGTAGGTAATTTGGCATGAATCGAGGATCAATTTGAAGGAGGATTGAGGCATGGAGCAAAGGCCGAGCTAAAGCGGTAAAGAGAGGAGCAAGCCATGAAGAGGAACAAGAGGAAAGCCAACAAGAAGAAGGTGGAACGAGGTCCGGACCGAGTTACAACCACGCCGGGCCCGACTTGGAAGCTTTCAACTTCGGACCGAGATGCACAGTACCTCGGGCCCGAGGTCCTCCGTGTCGGTCCGAGTCGGTCACCGGACTACTTGGGCCCCAAGGCACGAAATTGTGGACTTCCACTTTTGCCCCTCATCTAATCTATAAAAGGCCCTCTTGTCTTCTAATTTAGGGGTTCCCACACTTGGCAAAAGGAACCAAGAGGATACTTGGAGAGCAAGGAGGAAGGAGAGGAGGAGGAAGAGAGAGAGAGAGAATCGACCAAGAGAGAGGAAGACTTGATAGGTTTTGTTGATGGTTTAGCTTTGCTTTGTTTTGATCTTGTGGATTTGGAAACACTTGATTGGAATTTGTGGATTGCTTTTGATTTGAATGAAACTTTGCTTTGTTTTGAGATTGATGATGTTGTTTGCTTTCCCTTTTGATTTGTTTGATTTGTTTGCTTGCCACATGGAGTAGATCTCCTTGATCTTGGGTTATGGGGGAAAACCCTAGCTAGGTTTGGGCTAGAAACCCCAATTCCATAGCCTTGAGTGTTTGATCTAAGGAACCCACTCTACATAGAGCTACAATTCCTTGCGAAAGTTGGGAATCAAGGCTTGTGATTGGCAAAGTAGCGAAAGTGAACATGTGTCAATCTCAAGACCTTGCTTCGAAGGGGATTTCCCCAAGGATCGAGGTGTAGAAGTGGTTGGAACGAGGGCGAAAGCACTCGATCCTAGTCCGATCATCACTCATTGCTTGAATTGGGGTGGAAAAGCCTTAATCTACTAGGGAAGGAACCCAAAAGCCCAAGATCTACTTTTAATCTTTGAAGTTCGACAACCCCAGCTACCTCGGGCCCGACTTACCCAGTGTCGGTCCCGACTTCCTCTTGTCGCCAACCTCGGGCCCAACGTGACCTCAGTGTCGGTCCCGACTGTTTTCTTTGTTTTCCTTTGTTTTAAACTCTCCTTTCTAGCTTTCAAGTGTCTAGGCATATCAATCGAGTAGACTTCCCGAGTGTTCGACACCCACCACGTGCTACAACGGGGTCGGGTTATAAATTGTATCTCTAGACCCTCGCACCACCGAGAGGCGATCATTATATATACGAATACGATTGAGGTCAAAAGTCATTACCAACCTCTTGTAGTCTCGTGCTTGATAGTATCACCCTAGCTGGTCATGGTGCCTAAGGATTCTTTAGGTTGATCCATAATGATTGATGTGTTTTGGTTGATTTTTTTGGTTTAGGTAGGAGTGATGAGCATGAATGAGCAAATCAAAGAGTTCAAGAACGTGACGTTGCCGGAGTTAGAGGCGGTGCTGAGGCCAAACAGAGAAGAGGTGCTCTCAAAATACTTGTTCATGGTGGCAGCCGGAAACAATGACTATGGGATCTATTATTTGTTGGGGCTCACTCCCAACGTTACACCCGAAGCCTTCACTCATACGCTTCTTTCCAACTATTCCGATCAACTAAAGGTGCATTCATTTTACAGACATTCTTCCTTTTCTATAATGCATATGCGTTGCTTATTTATAAATTGCAGAGCTTGTATAAAGTTGGTGCGAGGAGGTTCTTGCTGGTGTCCGTGTATCCACTTGGATGCAACCCTTGGTTCATAGAGAGTACACAAACACCACTGAGGGTTGTCATAAGCCGTCCAATCTCATTACGAGATTATTCTACACTAGGCTTCTGGGTTTGATTGACCAACTCAAGTCGGATATGCCCGGATCCGAATTCCTTGTTTTGAATTCTTACACCCTCATTACCGATATCATCAACAACCCTCTTCCTAAAGGTACGCACCCAAGCTATATATGTATTTCCCGACCCTCTATAACTAATCGGGATTATTCATCTCCTCTTGGTGTTAACGATTGATAAATTAATAACCTTTTCCTCATTGTGAATCGAAGAAATAATGTCTACTATATAAGTTATTGGATTACTCCTATTATAACCAATTGGCTCTAGGATGAAACCTAACTCATAGGCTTATGTATTTAGTCTAACGTGCATATGCACACAAATGGACATGTGGACCCCGATTTATATTGGTGCATCGTCGGACTTTATCATAGTATTAGATTCAAGTTCAATTTGGGTTCCGATCCCTGGTCTTATTAATGGGCTAGCTAGCTTTAAAGCTTTGTGTCAAGTGTAATTGACATATTACTGGGCCAAACAGTTGAACTTGAGGATGTGTGTGAAGATAAATTAAAAAACTTTTTCACATCAAGAATTTGAAAAACAATGCTTAACATAAAAGTCCTTGATTTTTCCTCCTATAGTCAAGTGGATTTACAATGGAATGTGCTTATCTATTGAGCCTAACATGCATATATGCACAAATAGGGTATGTTCGTTTCCATCACATCATTTCAAATAATATATTATAATATATGATTTTGTAAAAGCTGCATTTGACATTATAGTCATATCATCTCTACTTTCTCACATTTTATCAGAATTTTTAAAATCTCTTTTTCAAAATAAACACTTTATAATATATATTATTATGTATAATGCGTGTAGTGCCGAACAAGCCCATAGATGCGTGATCCCCATTATATTGACCCACCAAAATTTATCAAATCTTGCAATAAATGATAAATACTTTTGTCTTTAAATTCAAAATGAATGTACGTGGAGTTGGATTTGAATTTATGTGTTTCTCAGCGTGACCCTAACCAAAAACTTATTAATATTTATATTTAAGAGTTATATCAATAATTTTGATTGCTTGAAAACAACTCATTTTAAAAGTTAGTTTGGGGTAAAACTCCTTATTGTAACTTAACAAAGACAATTATTTTAACACTAATTGCAGTTCTTTTCACCAAAAGCAATACAACACTTTTTAAAGTTTAAATTAAATAATGTCAATGATCGATGACGCAGGGTTTCAAAATGTGAGCGGGGCTTGTTGTGAACGGAAAGTGTCAATAGGGAATGTGAGAACAGGATGCAAGGAAGGGGGAAGTGTGTGTTCAAACATGAATGCTTATGTGTTTTTCGATGGCCTACACAATACTCAAGCTCTGAATGCTATACTTGCTGCCAAGGCCTATAACTCTCCCAACAAGTCCGAAATCTACCCATTCAATCTCTGTCAACTCGCTCATAGTGTGTAGCTTCAAGATTTCTTTACCTACATCTTCCACATTTCCAATGTATTGGTGAAGAAATCCTCAAGGTTCCTTTACCAACATGAATTATACTAGAATCTCATCATTTCCAATATAAGGGTAATTGAAAAATAAGCCCAAAAGAAATAGAGTTGCATTTTCGAATTTATTTAAGCATTCAATTTTACAAATGTACAATTTTAAATGATATTCTAAGACTTAAAGTACTACTACGTATTTTTTTTATCAACAATGGCCAAGTTAAATAACACTCGAAAAAAACACTCAACCGGACCCGAACTCGACGGATTTTGGGTGGTTCAAATTCGGGTGAAGCATGTCGGGTTTTATCCTCAGATCGAGTATGCGGGTATAAGGTTCAGATCCGGTGGTGGACGTTGTCCACCCATATCCGACCCGACCCATTTCCATGCCTAGCTCTTACTACTATTCTTGCAAACGGCCCATCAAGAGACATGCATTAAATGAAGCCCATATTTCAATTGGCCCAAATTGAGTTCGTTAGCTTAGTTCTCAAATAGGATGAGACTTGTAAAGTTCTCAAAACAACTAAAATACTGACATCGCTGACAAGTTTTCTAATTAGAGAGATATTATACATATCACCAAATTAAATAGTCTTGTAGAATTTCCCCTTGTTTCGGTTCTTTATGTAAAACAAAAGGAATATATGTACAAAGGGCAATGCAAAACTAAAGAACAAAAGCAATTGTCCTTGTCGTAATAAATAACACACATAGAATCGGGAATTTGTCTCAAACGGCCATGACATACCTCTACCAGTTTATTATTTTTGTTCATTTAACGAGATAAATAATTGTTATCTTTCTTTATCAAATAAAATGCGTAGTGTTGGACCTTATAGTTGTATTATATATCACTCTCATCCAAGTAATACGAGACAATCCTTTACCATTTGTGTATTGTTGTACTTTTATATTGTGAATTTCAGAAAGTATAGACAGATGAAGAAGAAGAGATGTGTTTATTCATTGAATGAATTAATTCTGTTACAACTAATCACCGTGCTTATATAGCACTTCAATGGTGATTGTTTCAACTAAAAAGCTTCAAGGACACGTGTCTAGCACGGTCACTTGTTACAGTGATATTACATACCATCACCCCCTCAAAATTGGCATGGTTAGAATCAAATATGCCAAATTTGCGTTGAAATTCTTGAAGCTGGTAACCAGGAAGCTGCTTGGTTAGAACATCTGCAGGTTGCTGGTGTGTAGGAACATGGCTAACAGAAAATCAAGCCTTCTAGGAGTTTTTCACGCATAAAATGACAATCAATGTCAATGTGCTTTGTACGTTCGTGAAAAACTGGGTTCTTGGAAATGTAGATTGCAGATTGGTTATCACATTTTAATGGAATTGGAGTGATATTAGGGACACCAAGTTCAGCCAAGAGTGTGCTAAGCCATGACAACTCTGTTGTGGCATTTCTCATGGAGTGATATTCAGCCTCTGAAGAAGATAAGGACATTGTGTGCTGCTTCTTTGATTTCCAAGAAATCAAAGAATCCCCCAAAAATACAACATACCCACTCATAGATCGACGAGTATTAGGACATGATGCCCAATCAACATCACAGTAAGCTTGTAGATGCATTGAGGGAGAAGAACTAAACAACAGAGATTGATGTAGAGTACCTTTGAGATATTGTCAAGTATGTAACGCAGCTTTCATGTGAACATCTCGAGGTTGTTGAAGAAACTGACTCAGAAATTGCACTGGATATGCTAAGTCAGGCCTGCTATGAACTAAGAAGTTTAGTTTTCCAACTAGACGTCTGTAATCAGTTGGATTTGGCAACAAATTACCAGAATCAAGTAAGAACTTGGTGTTAACTTGTAAAGGACTGGCAACAGAAGGCAAATGGAGACAATCATACTCTGTCAAGAGATCTGATATATACTTCTGTTGACTCATGAGAAGACCACTATTATTCCTGATGAATTGTAAACCCAAGAAATAATGTAGATCTCCCAGATCCTTTATTTTGAAGACATTATTGAGAAATGACTTCAAGGATGTTATCTCAGATTCATTTGCACCAATAAGGAGTATGTCATCAACATATATGGCTACAAAAACACAATATGAGGTTGAAGTCTTCTTGTAAAACAAGGAATGATCATTAGGAGATTGAACATACCCTTTTGAGCGAAGAGCTTGAGACAATTTAGCATACCACTGTCTTGAAGCCTGCTTTAAACCATATAAAGATTTTATGAGTCTACAAACCATGTCTTTCCCTTGCACCTGCAAACCTAAAGGGATTCTCATGTAGACCTCTTCATGTAGATCACCATGAAGAAAAGCATTATTCACATCAAGTTGGTGAATTTTCCAACCTCTTTTAACAGCTACACATAAAAGGCTCCTCACGGTTGTCATCTTCACAATAGGAGAAAATGTCTCAGTGTAGTCAATCCCTGGTTTTTGTGTAAATCCTCGAACAACAAGACGAGCTTTATACCTTTCAATTGAGTCATCAGATTTATGTTTGATTTTATATACCCATTTGCAACTAATTGGTCGTTTGCCTTTGGGTAAAGGAACAATATCCCAACTGTGGTTCATATCTAGAGCAGAAAATTCAGCAAGCATTGCATCTTGCCACTCCTTGTATAAAGCGGCTTGTTTATAAGAAGTTGGTTCAATGGAAAGAAGAAAAGGTGGTGGACTGATTTGGGTGGGAAAAGAAACAGTTGATGTCAAGGTATGAAAACAAAAAGAGGGAGAATCATGTGTATGAGCATGGCATACATAATTTTTGAGGTAGGATGGTGCAGAAGAAAGCCTTTGAGATCGACGCAGGACATGTGGGCAATTTTGTGGTTGAGGTGGTAAAATAGGATGAGATGTAGATGGAGAATTCTGTGATGGAGTTTGGAGAGGTGGAAAATCATCAACTATAGTAGGAGATGAAGGCCAGGTTGGTTTTGGTAAAGAAGAATCAGTATAAGGTAGTATATGTTCATGGAACACAACATCTCTAGAGAAAATGACCTTGTGAGAATCAAGAAGAAGTACTTTATAAGCCTTTTTTCCCAAAGGATAACCAAGGAATAAAGCTGAGTGTGCTCTAGCTTGCAATTTGTCACGACCTTGCTTGAGTGTTGAAACAAAGCAAAGGGAACCAAATACTCTCAAATGAGAATAATCTGGTTTTTTCTGATATAATATCTCATAAGAACTTTTCTGTTGGAGAACTGTGTTGGGCAATCTGTTGATCAAGTGAACAACTGTGAGAGCAACATCACCCCAGAACTTTGTAGGCAGTTTTGAATGAAATAACAAAGCTCGTGTCACTTCTAGAATGTGCTTGTGTTTGCGTTCTGCCACCCCATTTTGCTGAGGAGTAGCAGTGCAACTAGTTTGAAGATTAACACCAATAGAATCAAGATATGCATGAGCTGTTTTGCCTGAACCTAACTCAAGTGCATTATCAATTCTAATGGTTTGGACTTTGGAAGAAAAATGCCTTTCAACATAAGCTAGGAAAGCTTTGAGAATGCTGAAAGCACTGCCTTTGGTGCTTAAAAGATGAATCCATGTTGTTCTGGAATAATCATCCACAATTGTAAGGAAGTACTTATAACCATTGTAAGTAGGCTGAGAATAAGGACCCCAAACATCAATATGAATGAGTTGAAAAGGCATAACAGTTTTTATTTCACTAGAAGGAAAAGGAAGTCTGTGCATACGAGCTTTGGCACAGGTAAGACAAGGTTTATCATGAATGCTACTATCCAGTTGTACAGAACACAACTGCTTAAGCTTGGAAAAATGAAGATGGCCAAATCTGGCGTGTAAAATGTCATAAGAGACAACATTATTAGCTAGAATATATGTACTGTCAACAATATTAGAACTAGAAACAGAAGGAAATGACTCTGTGCGAAGCTGATCTGGTTGTTGTAAGATGTAGAGGCCATTAGAGACGTTACCAATCATCAAACTCTTCTTTGAGATTGAATCCTGTAACACACACTTATTGTGTGAGAAAACAACCTAACTGCGCAGATCAGCAACTAATTTGGATATAGAGATTAAATTGCAGGTGAATGACGGCACAAAAAGAACATCATGTAGCATCATCTTTCCAAATAAGCAAACTGAACCAGACTTTGTGACATTCACAACATGGCCATTAGGAAGAGTAACTGTGATAACTCGAGCAATAGGAACTAGATTTTGTAATAAAGACAAATTTCCAGTCATGTGGTTACTAGCACCAGAATCTAATATCCAAGAAACAGAAGGAGAATGAGAAGTTTCAAGAACTTTACCAGCGAAAGCGGCAAATTCATTTTCCTCAAAGACTCCTCTGGTTGCAGGCTTATCAGAGACCAAGGCTAGCAACTTCTGATATTGTTCTTGAGAAAGAACTGGTGAAGAATTGGATGAAGTGCAATTTGCCTGTCCAGCAAAATTCTTAGAAGAAGTGGAAGACGTATCATTGGATCTCTTGTTGCGAGACTTATAGTTGTCCGGAAATCCGATGATGAAGTAGCAACGATCAATGTTGTGATTCATCTTTTTGCAGTTTGTGCAATAACGCTTCTCAGTCTTCGTAGAAGATGCACTTGAATTAGAAGATGCACCTGAATTAGAAGATGATCCAGTGGTTGAAGATGAATGTTTCTTCTCCAGTTTGGCAGAAACGTGCATAGAAGATGACTCAGACAGGATTTGAGAGGTGCTCTGTAAGGATCTCTGTTTTTCTTCGTGAATCAAGATTCCATAAGCAATATCAAGAGAAGGTAATGGAGTCATCATCAGTATGCTACTACGCACAGTCATGTACGCTTCATTTAGCCCCATTAGAAAGTGTAACAATTTCTGATTGTCTTCATATTCCATGAGCGCTCGAGCAGCACCACATGAACAAGAAGGAGCATGACGAATACTAGCCAATTCGTCCATGATGATCTTCATCTTTGTGAAATAAGAAGAAATTGAATCTGATCCGTGAGACAAAGAAATCAATTCTTTCTTCAAAGAAAACATGTGTGCACCATTGAATTTGCCAAATCGACTTTCAAGCTCATTCCAAAGATCTTTTGCGAGATCTGTTGCATCTGGAGACAGACAATTGATTATCCAGCCGACAATCATATCGTTGCATCGCTCCCATAGAAGAAGATCAGCATGACCTGCAGCTGGCATAGAAGTAGATCCAGTAACGAGACTCCATTTGTTCTTCGCTGATAATGCGCGCTTCATGGATCGCCTCCAATCTCCGAAATTCGCACAATCAAAAGTCCTGGAAACCAGAATCAGTCCAGGATGATCAGACGGATGCAGGTACAATAGATTCGAAGGATCCATGGCAGGAGAAACGACTGGATTTGGCATGAAAAATGCGGAAGAAATCAGGTTCGAAGAACCCTAGCTGATACCATGTGGATTTAAAAAAGTATAGACAGATGAAGAAGAAGAGATGTGTTTATTCATTGAATGAATTAATTCTGTTACAACTAACCACCGTGCTTATATAGCACTTCAGTGTTGATTGTTTCAACTGAAAAGCTTCAAGGACACGTGTCTAGCACAGTCACTAGTTACAGTGATATTACATACCATCATATATATGCATATATAGATTACTTGTCTTGCATATTAGGTGGGATAGATTTTAGTAAAGTTACTCTATAGAAAGTGGAAGATTTGGTTCATCAAAAAAAAATTGGTTAGGATAACTGATGACAACTAAAGTGGACATTTAAATTTTTTCATGGACATAGGCCACGATCACTAAGGCTGAGAATGAAGCCAATGGAATTTCGAAAATAAATTTAAGAAGTTTATGTTCACGTTGAATTCTAGACAGGCCTTAGTAAATCGGTCATAACTGTGGCTACAAAAATGATCTCTAGTTCATTGAAGATGCATTGGAAATCTAATATCTACAACTTCATATTGCACGTCGAGTTACAATTCCAACAAGAAGAAAATCAAAATTGTGCCTAAACCAAGGCACCCCAGCGCGCGCGCCTACGCCATGGCACGCAAGCGTCGATGGTTAGCGTCAGGCATGCTATGGCGCATCTTGCCTTCGGTGTCGAGGCCCCTTAATGCCTAGCATGCGCCAAGGTAGAGTCCCATGCGCCATCTCTGAGCACGAGCGCGCCTAGTTCTTGATACCACGACTTCACCAATGCCAAGCGCTAGCGACGCCGATACTTGGCACGGTCACGCCTTGCCTCATCCATGATTTCTTTTTCCCCTTAAAACTCTTATAAATACTTAGGGCATATCACATAGGTCATGCCTCCCGCACACCCTAAGCCAGAGTGATACCTTTAGTAATTTCTCACACTTATCATTTACAACTTACACCAAATGGATTGATGACTTTTCACAAATCATCAACACTTCCATTAGTGAAGGTAAATATGTCATCTGTAAAGAACCGATTTCTAAGTCCCATCCTTGCACAATTAGGATGGAATTTAAAATTTATTTGCTTGCTCTTCTTGTACAGGGCCCTATTTAGATACTCCATAATCAAAACAAACAGATAAGGTGATAGAGGGTCCCCTTGTCTCAAACCTCTCTCTGCCTTGAAGTAGCCTCGAAACTCACCCACTATACTCATTGAGAAATGATTAATGGTCACACATTCCTTAATCCAGGTTATCATGGTTGGATGGAAACCTAGTCCAGATAGGACTTGGAGCAAAAATTTCCAATCAATAGTGTCATAGGCCTTCTTTAGATCTATCTTCAAGGCGCACCTTGAACTAATATACTTCCTTGCATAACTCTTAGAAATCTCCTGGCAAACAACAACATTAAACTTTATATTTCTGTCTTTAACAAACGTATGTTGATTCTTATCCACCAAACTCGGGAGCACCAACTCTAACCTCTTCACAATCATCTTGGAGATCACTTTATTTATCACCAAGTAACATGACATAAGTCTAAAGTCACGAATTGTTGTGGATTCTCCTTCTTTGGAATGAGTACTATAACAGTGCAACCAACCACTCTTAGCAACCTCCTTCTATTAAAGAAAAACTTTAACTCATTCTTGCTTTGATATTTCTCATTCAACCTTTATACCATCACGTCATATGGAGATTGACATTATTATCAAAACACAAGGAAATGATTGGTACTATTCTTTTGGTACTAGTATCTTTCCGACACGTGCACTATAAAAAATATGAGTTTTATATATTAATTTTATATATTAAATTAAAAAAATAATGATAAGCTATAAAAATGAATTTATTTGAAAATTGAAATGAAGAGTTTTTTTTTAAGAAAAAAGAAAGCAAAGTTCGAAATACCTAAAACCCACTAACAAATTCCACGATATATCCGAGAGTGTGACTCTCCCAGGTGTCTCTTCTCTTATAATCTTATATACGCAGTTTTTTTTTTTAATGTGTGCAATTATAAATTCCCTCTCCCATCTCCATCGCCCTGGCTTCTTCCTCTTCCATTCCACTGTTACAAATCAGAGATATTAATAAAGCTCACACCCGCCGCCAATTTTACAGAATCCCTCTCTTCATTTTACATTTAATTACTCTGCACTTGCTTCTCTTCAGTTTTAGACCCTAGCCCCCGTTCTGTTAATCTGTCAACAAAAATGAAAAAGGAAAATCAACAACAACAAAAAGAAATAGAAAATCTTTAAACAAAAAGAAAAATTCCTCCAAAAGCTCCCCTATTATGATTCTCGAATAGCCCCCTTTGTCTATTTAATCCTTTCTCTCCACCGCCAACACACAAATACCAATCAAGCAACAGATCCAAAGGTTCGTTCTTTAACTTTTCTCTCCTCTCCAACCACATCGTTTCTCCATTGATTGCTCTGTTTTCCTCTGTTCTGGGCTTCTCTCATATACACTTCCCTTGTTCTTCTTTCTTGTTTCTTGTTGCAGAGTACTCTTTCCTAAACTCCAAAATGACAGAGAAAGATCCCGATTTCGCCTCTTGCAAACACCCTTCGACCTCTCAGGTAATCCCTCTTTTTCCCAAGAAACAGAGCATCCTTTCAAGAAACAGAGCATCTTCATCTTCAGAACTTTAAATATTTAATTAATTTCCTCCTTTGATGAACTAACAGATCGTAGAGGAATTCCAAGAGCTATGGGGGATGGCGCTGCCCATAACGGCCATGAACTGCCTAGTCTTCTTCCGGGCAGTGGTGTCGGTCCTGTTCCTGGGCAGGCTGGGCAGCCTAGAGCTGGCCGGTGGGGCCCTCTCAATCGGGTTCACGAACATCACGGGCTACTCCGTGATGGTGGGCCTGGCGTCCGGGCTCGAGCCCGTCTGCTCCCAGGCCTTCGGCAACAACAACTGGGCCCTGCTCTCGCTCTCCCTCCGCCGCATGATCGTGATCCTCCTGATCTCAGCCCTCCCCATCTCCCTCCTCTGGGCCCACCTGGGCCCCATCATGACCTCACTCGGCCAGGACCCTGACGTCACCTCCATGGCCGCCCGCTACTGCCTCTACTCCCTCCCGGACCTCCTGACCAACACGCTCCTCCAGCCCCTGCGCGTGTTCCTACGCTCCCAGCGCGTCACCAAGCCCATGATGTACTGCTCCCTCATCGCCGTCGCCTTCCACGTGCCCTTGAACTACTTTCTGGTCATCGTCATGGGCTACGGCGTCGAAGGCGTGGCCGTCTCCTCGGTCGTCACGAATGTCAACATGGTGGTCCTCATGGCCGGGTACGTTTGGTGGACGGGGAGGTGGTGGGGCGCGGCGCGTGCCAACTCTGGCCCGTGTAATGACGTTGGCGGTGGCGGATACGCGTCGTTGCTGAAGCTCGCCGTTCCGAGTTGCCTTGGGATTTGCTTGGAGTGGTGGTGGTATGAGATCGTGACTGTGTTGGCCGGCTATTTGCCCAATCCGAAGGTGAGTGTGGCGGCCACCGGAGTTCTGATTCAGACTACAAGCCTTATGTATACTGTGCCCATGGCCTTGGCCGGCTGTGTTTCTGCTAGGGTAAGTATTAAGTAATTCTCTCTATAAGTACTTTTTATTTTTATTTTCTTTTTGATTGATTGATTGGTTAATAATTAGTTCATTATTTATGTGCTAAGGTCCAAAAATACCAATTGCAATTCATAGTACAGTGTTTCAGCAATTGTGCTGTTGCGACATATAGGCGGTTTAGCTAGATATGATTGAGGAATCTTATTCTACGTGGGGAGGGAAAAGACGAGCGAATTTCGTGTATAGTAACTAACTCAAAAGTTCATATATATCCAAATTACCTTAGTTCATCTGAAATATTTAGCAATTAAGCCAAATTCATTTGCTTAGAACTAGTATCTTAATTTGTCTTGGTTTCATGAATTTCTTAAGGAAAGTGGCCAATGCAAATGGTGCAAAATAGGTGAGTGTGGGCATAGTGCTTTGGGCCATGATGTAACAATATGATATGTTTTTGTATGACTAAGCACAAGTGCAATTTGCTAGAATGGTACGTGGACAACTAACTAGACAAGAAACTCGGCATAATTGAAAATTGCACATATATTTTTGATGTCTAAGATAGCACTATACGGTACGGGCATACATATAAAAATAATAATAATAATAAGATGGATATGTTATAGGATTGCATCATTTGCTGCATCAGCCAAGGCATTCTATAATTGAATTATGGTTGGACAAAACTAGCAAAAGGGGCTTCTTCTCCATTTCTTGATTTGGCCCCAACCATTATTGTGGGTGCCCGTATGTATAGATGTTGTGCTGTGTGATAGTGTGATGTGATGACCTAATAAGCTAACAGACAAAGTGGGCCAACTTAGGGTTGCTTTCTTATAACCAAAGATATACACTAGAGGTAATTTTATATGTAAAAATAAGTGACAAATTTTGAGTTTGTTGAATGTTTTTTTTCTAGGATTTGTAGTTTGATATGGTGTGGCCAGTGGCCCCTTGAGCCTTTTTTTTCTAGTCCAAAACCCCACGGCTTTTGAACTATCTTTGAGGGACTTTCGAGCTTTCTTGGTTGTCTCTGTCATCTTCCAAGTGTAAGCTATGGGCGCCCCTTTCTTTTTTAAACAATTATTAAAAATTTATGTGCAATTTGCACTATGAAATTAGCATATATCTTGATGTTATCAGAGGAGGCAAACGGTATCAATCTATTTGCATTTGTTCCCTGCATAGAACTTGTGATTTTAACAACTATATTTAACCCAATGTTTAATGTACTTATTCAATATTGGTAAATTTCCTCATGCTCTACTATAATACGCGATCCAAACGAACCCTTACTTTGATGAGTTGATCAATCGTATTTTTTTGTGTTTTTTGGGTTTGCAGGTGGGTAACGAACTTGGAGCGGGGAGGCCGTACAAAGCGAAGCTTGCAGCCATGGTGGCTCTAGGGTGTGGTGTCTTGGTAGGAGTTTTCCATGTGACATGGACGGTCATTTTCAGGGAAACTTGGGGAGAAATATTCACTCCTGATCCACTAGTGAAGTCGTTAGTGGCTTCAGTCATGCCAATCATGGGCCTTTGTGAGCTGGGAAACTGCCCACAAACTACGGGCTGCGGGATCCTACGTGGCACCGCCCGGCCCGCTGTCGGGGCCCGCATCAACCTCGGGTCGTTTTACTTTGTGGGGACCCCGGTGGCGGTGGGCCTTGCCTTCTGTCTTAGGGTCGGGTTTAGCGGGCTCTGGTTCGGGCTTTTGTCGGCCCAGGCGGCCTGTGCTGTCTGGGTCTTGTATGTGGTGATGGTCCGGACGGATTGGGAGGCCGAGGCCCGTAGGGCCCAGAAGCTGACCGGGTCGGATGACGGGCCGGTGCTGGAGATGAGCGATAGTAACGGGCTGAAACGAGCCGGGTTGGTTGAGGATGAAGAAACAAATCTGCTTTGGAATGTGACTAAGAGAGCACCTAGTGATTGTCCTCAGGACTAAAACATGTTGAAAGTACGTTGCCACCTTCACATAATTTTGTATACGTAGACGAGATTGCCCTTGGAGTAATGCTTGAAAAGCCTTACCTTACTCGAACCATTGAGGGGCAGTTTTGTCAATATAAAGAATATTTGTGTGAATGGCAAAGGCTTTTTACTAGAGTAGTGGTAATTCCATGTGATTTTGATTTGATATTTAGGGGTTACAGGCTTACAGCCAAGCCGAAGGAAAGCAAAATCTATGTGGAACCCTTGTATGTGTTGGTGAATGGTGAGTGGCGCTGTATTGCTTATCATTAAGGGCATGTTTGGATTGTCAGGAACTTTGTTTTTAGTGAAGACAACACTGACAATTCGACTGTTACTATACTGTATATGTGCCTTTGATTCGCTTATAGTGCTACTTTTAGTGACCCTTGTGTAAAAAGTAGGATCTATCTATATATATATGGGCCTTCGTGATCTTTCCGATTATATATGTCTATATTTTGAAATTGCCAAAACAATTATTAAATATCGCTATTAGTTATGAGTTTAGTTCAAATAAAACAAACTCTTGTACTTCAAATTAAAAAGTGCACTATAAAATATGAAAAGTGCATTATAAAATTCAAAACGTGTAATCCGAAAAGTTAGTTATTACTCTTTTCACTACGATGTTTTAGAAAATTTTCTCTTGTTAAAGAAAACATAAAATTTTAGGTATTTATGCCCATATATTTTGACATTGACCTTTTAACAAATCTTTGGATATAAAAAATAAACACGTATTTAAGAAAGAATTGAATATTATATGTAAATTTGGTTGGAGACAAATCCTAAACCAAATTAGATCACTTATTTAAATTTAAGTAAAAGCAAAAAAATAATAAAAGAATATTTAAGTCAAATTGTATGTTTCTTAATTTTAAGATAAATTCTAAAAATATCATGTTTTTCTGAACGTATGATGTACTATATATAGAGTACGTTAATTATGGATGATAATACCTAATACCTATCCAATATTAATTTTAATAATGTTTCACGGGCATATTTTAATATTTAGATTGGAGATACTATTCTAGTCTCACTTTTTTATTAAAAATGATATCAAAACCTTTATTAATAAGAGTATATATACCTTTAGAATAGTTCTAATTTATTGTTATAAATATTATAGTGGATTTGTTCATTTCTTTTTGGTAGAAAGAAAAGTAAACCAAAAGAATCCTATTTTTTCACGAGAGACCCACGTACCTTTGGTGGTAAATTCCAAATCTATAACTTAGTCAGCAAGCACCATAAATTAAGTAAATTGGTTTGCGCTAATCGACTCGATTCAATAGAAGAAAAAATAATAAGACTTGGTTTCTATACAAATCCACTTGAGTAGATAAACATAACAAGTACACTTCAAGTAACTTTTCATAAATTACCCGGCCTTCAAAGTACAGCTTCAAATAACTTTTCATAAGTTACCCTTCAAGTACAGTTCAAAGTAACTTTTAGTAGGAATAGAAGAAAATCCTAAATTCCACTCTATAAACATTCTATGCTTTGTTTTTTTTTTGTCATAAATTTCGACCAAACATACATAGTATTATTTATACTGTACTACTTTCATGAAATTTTGTCTTTTTCTGGAAATTATATATCAATCAAATTAAACTAGCTCTTATATTTGTCATTCTTCAAACATATAAGAAAATCAGTGCTTTAAGAGAGGTGAAAGACGACACATTTATTTTCATAACATCTTAAATACAAAAATATAGACAACTTGAGGAAAAAGCAGAGAAACAAATCAAAGCAGTAAAAAAGATGTGCTTTCAATATCAACTATCAAGGTTCTCCAAACAGGTGGATAGGGAGTTGCTATAACAGTTTTCAGCTGGGACCCATGTCCACGACATACACATGCACCACAACATGCATCATCAAGTCTTAACTTAATCTTGCACTAATTACCAACACTTCTGTTACATATACATGCAACAAGTCTTAACGCAGACAGATATTTTTTAAAACGGGTCGGAAAATTTTCATAAATAGTATGAGATTTACTAGAGATGAGACTTTTTAAACGGATTGGTTTGGTTGGGTTCGGGGTTGGTCATTTAGGATTTGAGTTGAGCACGAGTTTAGATTAATTGGGTCATAGCTAGGTTGATCGGGTCGAGTTATAACAGGTTATTATATGGTTTCGGGTCAACCCAACAAGTAAAAAGTATCAATATTTTACTGTTATTTAAATAATATTTTAATTAAATAATATTTGTAATAATAAAAGTATTTTTTATAATTTTAATAATAAAGTATATTATAATATTAAAAATAAATGTTTTATTTTTTTTTCAAAAATATTAATTTGATTAAACCCAACAGTTTTCAAGTTTCAACTCTAAAAATTTTGGACTGTTCGAGTCAATTTTTCAGGTCGGATCGAGTTTTGACAACTCTAGTATAGATGGTTACTAGTGTAAGGGCTCGTACCCTGTACGGATTTTATTAAATATAAATAAATTAAATAGTAGAAAATTTTGTATTATGGATTTTTTTTCTTAGAAAAATATGGAGTCAAAACTAATATTAATTAATGTTTATGGTTTAATTTAAAAAGTTTATAACTTTTCAAGAAAAAATTGGTTTTGGAGAGTCACACAAAGTCGAAAAGAATATTGCAAATGATTATTTTTTTCGGTAAACTACTTTCATAATCATGAACACATTCCTAAAGAGATAATTAGCTCTAATTTTTTTTAACCTTGGAAATAAAATTATTAACGTACAGAAAAACATTAAAACACGCAAGATGGCATATATATAGATAGACGGCGGTCAAGTAAATGACTTCACAATTACGAATAAAAATAAATATATTTATAGATATATGAAGACAGCTATGAAGTCATATCTTAAATGAATAATTATATTTATAGATATATGGTCAAAAATAAAAGATTCTTTAATAATGAGATTTTCTATCCTATCATAACTTAAATAAAATAAATATTCTAAAATTAGTGTGATAGCAAAAAAATATCATAATAATCTTCCTATCTATCATATTCAAAAATAAAAGTTTGTTTAATAATGCGATTTTCTATCAATATTATAAAAATATGGATAAGAATTTATGATATCTAAAAATAAAAGATTAGTTTAAAGAAAAGGGGTGGGATGGTCCAATCTAAATGCGACATGTGTCATTTATTAATTTTTTTAACCTCCGCTTTAGGTTATAGTTACTATAGATTCATACCTACTAGTTGTCCCCGTCGTGCCCTGCACGACTATGACTCGATATTTTTTCAGATATACTATAAAAAAGATATTTAAAAATAAAAATATAATATAAAATTTAATGTAAGTAATTTATTACCTGTAATATGTATAAAATTTATTTTTTTTAAATCCAATAAACTAAATTAAATATAGATTATTAACTTTAAAATTGAGAGTAAACATAGATTATTAACATAAAATAATCTACATTGCTCATTTTCCTTGACAATATTTGATAAATAGGTTTAATTTAAAAGAAGGAGATAAAATATGAAGAAAATAAAGCAAAAAATATATATTTTGATAATATGGAAGAGATGAGATTTAACACATATATTTTATTGTCTTATAAGGAAAAAAAATCCAACCATTAGTTGCATTTATTTAGTAAAGATATTATCTCCTACCAAAAATTAATATATTATCTAAATTTGAGAAATAAAAATAAATTTTAATTCAGTGGAAAAAATTTGTCATGTGGAATATGAAGTGGAAAGAATAATTAATATATATATATATAGTAGATATGCTAGAAACTTCCAAAATTACAATTTGGATTTTTTTTAAAATATTGAATGATATTATAAGATTTGTTTCTAAAACTACCAATTTATTTGTATAATTTATATGAATTAATGAGGAGATGACACATGTCAAAATCTGATGTGGCGCATTCTCGGAACGACATGTGGCAAACGATGAGGTGGCGCAACGTGGAGGCTCCAAACCTTATTGTTTTTATATATATAGTATATTGTCACATCAAACTTATTCATATTCTTATTAAAAATAGTTTAATTAGAACAAGCTTATTTGATTTCTTTGACAATGATAAAATATTTTTTTTCAATTTGACCATATTATTTTTTTTGCAAATTTAATCCACAAAAAACACAACAATTAAAATTTAATTTGATGAAATGACTATATAAGAAAATCAATTGAACTAAAACCTTTTAAAGTATAAATAATTTCAAATCAACCAATTATATCAAGAAACTAATATAAAATTACCAAATTTACGTAGTTGTATACAAAGTTTTTTTTTTTTTTTTTTGAGCTCGTAGTTGTATACAAAGTTAATTCCTTGTGAAAGTAACAAAAAATAACATGAAAGTGCTTAAAACCATTAGGCCAAGATGTGTTTTATGAAATTAGGCTCATCTTATGAGAAACACAAAAAATATGCCCATTTGGAAAAATGAAAAGTTAAAACATGGTGATGTGATCTAACTAGTAGTTGGATCACGAGGGTGTCTTGTCCTGGCTCGAGAGGCCGGATCTTCTCAGGAGTAACCGGGATAGGTACAAATCATGCACCCTAAGATGGCTCGCGGGTTTCTTATGCTCGCTTGGGCAAGACAGAATCAAGAGTGAGGGAAAAAGGTTTAGGATGTTGCGATGCCCAAGCCAAGGGGAGGAGATTCTCGACTGAATGCCTTGACTTCATTAAACCGGATGTATCTAATATGATTACATTGGAATGATTGAATAGAAGAACAAGTTAAACCTAATAGGCCTTATATGCTAACTATGGACCGGTCTATTAAACATAAGAAGACATATGCCCATAACAGCAATAACTAGAAATAAAACATACTAAAACGGAAAATATGCCAAAGCTAGTAATAATATGAAATATACTAAATAAGACTATCTCTACAGACCAAGAAAGACGTCATGACCTAGAGTGCCTCAAGCTAGTCGGACCGGGTTTGAGCCTTAGTAAGATCCTATTAGATGGAATATAAACTCATGACCTTTTACACCTATAAAGTCAATAAAATACCACTAGAGTAGCACAAATTTTACCTTTCATACTAAGTTAATGATATATCTATAAGCGTTGGTAGAGGGGGAAATGACAATTGTAATCACCTCTCCTGTTACTAGTTACAATTCTTCAGAGAGAAAGAGGCTAGGGGTCAGCCACCTTCCTTCGTGCTTCCCTAGCTCTGCTGCTGGTCCATGTTACTAAATACTAGTGCATGTGTGAAAGAATTCACATCAGAAATTCTGATATAACTTGCCCAACATATATATTTTTGGGCTACTCTTCCTATTGTCAATTGATTTTAGGATGGAACCCCACGGGCTTGTATGTTGGGCCAAATACGCTTGTGCGCATGAACCGGCGTGTGTACCCCCCACGTCATATTGACCTATCGAAATTTAACATGGTATCAGAGCCTGTTCGGCCTGGGTCTCGACTCCTGGTCTATATGGGCTGGCCGGCCTAAAGACATGTCGTCAAGTTGCGGGGCGAGGCAGTTGCAGTACTTGAGGGGGCGTGTGAAAGAATGTTATCCCACATCGGGAATTCTGATATAACTTGCTCAATATATATACCCTTAGGCTACTCCTCCTATTGCCAATTGGTTTTAGGATGGAACCCGACGGGCTTGTGTGCTGGGCTAAACGGGCTTGTGCGCAAGAACCGGCGTGTGTACCCCCGCGTCATATTGGCACATCGAAATTTGTTTTGGTAGAAGGAGAGGTGGTATTCTCCGGCTTCTCAAGGGAGCGTTTTATTAATAATTAAAAAAGAGGTTAAGTAGTCATCAAGCGAGGGATAGCCCGACCCCTAACATCATCAAGAAGCAGTAAAGATCCCCTCGGGAGGGGCACACAATACATGTAATCCTAAACGGAAACGAAAAAGCTAAAGACGCGAGACGATCCGCAACCAAATTCGCCTCTCGATACACATGACGGGTTTGGATCAACCAATCCCTACCAATAAAGCCTTGACATCGAAACACTAGGCTAAATAACGGGTGCGTTTTAGGCACCCTAGAATACAATAAACTAATAACAACCTGCGAATCAGACTCAAGCACAACACGTCGAAAGCCCCTATTCCAAGCCAATCTGAGCCCGTCCAGCACTCCCCACGGCTCCGCCATCGGCACCGTACACGAGCCAATGTTATGAGTGAATCCGATAATCCACTGACCTTGATCATTCCAAAGAATTCCCCATCCGTCGCTCTACCGCCATCACGAACCGCTCCGTCCGAGTTTATTTTGACCCAGCCATCACCAGGGGCAACCCAACTAACATCCTGCAGCATTTTTATTGAATTAAAAGAATAAGAAAAATGGTTACCTGCAGCTTGCTTATACTCCAACACCCTTGCCAGTTGCCACAATAAAACCAAATTTGTCATGTTCATTATCTTCATACGTACGATCACCAATAATAAATAAAGGTTGAAGTTTTTTTTAAAAAAATTCTGTTTAAATGATCCTACACTAATCAAATCAATTAATCCTACCTAACTCACTCGAGGCCGGTGTAGAGGTGCCATAACAAATTACAGCATAATGAGAATATATAAAGTGGGAAGATGTGCTGAGACAGTAAGTGCGCTTCTTTTACGTGAACACCTTTTTTATGGTTGAGCTTTACTTCTGATTTCTGATAAGGATGGGGACTCGGATAATTGCATCATGTATTGTTTCTTCTTTTTTTTCTCTCTCTTTTTCGATCGATGCATCTTGTGTTGATATAAAAGCTGTTCGTGTCAACTTCCATCAGTGTACTACCTTGATGCTTGATCGCAAATTTATATCTAGTTATAATCTTATGTTTGTTGGAATATTTAGTAGAAAACCGAGGAACAACTTGTAAAAGAATTTACAATTTTTGGCCGTGCCCCTTAAATTGCATTTAGCAAGTGGATTATTGTAAATGATTTCTTTGTCACAAATGGCCTTTAAAAACAAGTAATTTTTTTAAAAAAAGTTTTTAAAAGATTAACTTTTATAGTATTTTTTAAGTAAATAAAATTTATTTTGTAATTTGTTAAATTAAATCACCTATTTTAATTTTCTAATAAAATTTCAAAATTATTTGGCTCGATCTTGCGGTATCAAATTCTATATGCAGTTTTTTTTTATTAAACAGGTTAGAGTTTACATAATTGAATAAACAACTTTATGCTACACAATGAACAATGACTAGAATGAATGAGCAATAAACCAAAAGGACTAAAATTAACAATGATCAAAATGATAGAGATATTAAGATAAGAACAATTAACATGATTAAATGAACAACTCTATATTACACGGTGAATAAAACGAGTAAAGATGAATGAACAATAACCCATGCCATAAGATGAACGACAGAATACATAAACGGCCCCATGTACTTGGGTCAATTGGTCACTTGACCCCTTGTACTTTAGCCCTAACCATTTGACCCCCTATAGTTGCACATTGCGACCTATTGAACCCCTATTGAGCCACTTATCTCAGCTTTTTTAGGATTGTAGTACACACGCGATGATGTGTTATATTATGTTGCCACAATGGCGATGACATGGATGCCATTGTGGCAACACAATATAATACATCATGTCATCGCCATGTCATCCATGTCATCGCCATTGTGGCAATACAATATAACACATCATCGCGTGTGCACCACACTCCTAAGAAAAGCTGGGATAAGTGGCTCAATAGGGGTTCAATATGTCGCAATGTGCAACTATAAGGGGCCAAACAGTTAGGGCTAAAGTACAGGGGGCCAAGTGACCAATTGGCCTAAGTACAAGGGGTCGTTTATATATTCTGCCTAAGATGAACACTTAACATGATTGAATGAACAATGATGTGTTACATAGTGAACAAAAAGACTAAAATGAATGAATAATAAACCAAAAAGTCACGCCATCGTATTTTTTTAATGTATTTTTAATCTCTTGTTCGTGAATTCCTTAATTATTGTTCACATAATAAAACAAGTATGGATTTAACCGACGTTGAATTCATTCGAATCTAGTTGGTTTTTCAGTTGAGTTACTAATTTGACGATATCATTAACATAAATATTTGTAAAGGTCAAATTAGTTTATTTTTAAGATCTTGTCAATGGGAATATCTTAAAAAAATATTCTATGTTATTACAAAATCAAAAACGTACAATCGTAAGTTCGTAAGTCATAGCATATGAATACTCAAAGTGGGTGAATATATGGGCTAAGAGGATTCCTTGAAATGGCTAAGAGCTAGAGAGGAGAGTAGGGTAGGGTTAAAAATGAAAACAAATTGTACCTAATCACACTCCATGCTAAACCCAAACTCGCATCTAATATTCTTATATTGATTTTCTTAACTTATGTTATTAGGGCGTAGGTTAAGCTCCTTAAAATAATAATGTTTTATTAACTTGTATTTATTTAAATTTTATTTATTTTTAAAGTATTTATTGGTTTTTAATAGGGTTTAAGTTTCCTTAAATGAAATGCTTAACCTATGTCCTAAGGACATAGGTTAGAAAAACCGTGCTTATATTTACATAAAAATTTTGGCGGTTCTATTATGTTTGTATAATTCTTTATGACATATAATTATGGAAAAAAAAATTATTTCAAAAAAAGGGTACTCTATAAAAAGGTTGAGGACATTGAAACCAAAAAAATCAGTAATCACCTGATGATCAACTAACATTAGCTTTTCTAGCCAAGTGATTTGTTTTCATACTAGAAAATTTTAAAATACTGAAAAATCATAGTTTGAAAAAATAAGGGAGATTTTGAAAAATAGCCTTAAAGAGGGGGTGAATTACATATAAATTGAGTGATATGTTTTAATTGCATGGGGTAATTCCATTCCCTCCCACCTTCTACCCATTGTGTGTTGACTCGGTCATTGACCGGCGTTGACTGACAGTTGACCGGCATTGGCCGACCGTTGACCGTTAACAAAAAATATTGTTGACAAAAAAATTTGTCAACAAAAAAATCTTATTGACAAAAAAAATTGTCAACCGAATCAACTAGATTGATCATCAACAAAAAAAAATCTTGTTGACAAAAAAGTCAACAAATACAAAAATTGCCAACAAAAGGATTTGTTGACAATTAGGATTTTGTAAACAAAAGAATCTTGTTGACAAAATGTAAACGTCAACAACCAATTATTTTCAATGTCAACAAAACAATTATTGTCAAACGTCAACAAATAATTATTATTAACAACCATCAACAATTGTTGACAATAATTATTGTCAATATCAATAAACAATTATTGTCAACAACCGTCAATAATTGTTGTCAACAGTTATTGTCAACGTCAACAAACAATTGTTTTCTACCAGTGAAAAAAGCTTTCTTTTCGGCCTAGGGTTTTTTCCTGGTGGCGTTCTGCGTTTCATGTGTGATCCAAATCCGACTCCGGCGGTTGTACCGGAGACCGCTCCCCATGAAGGCCATGGGACCATGATGGTGGATTGTTCACCCAACGAAGGGAAACAACGATCCTGGAAAGATATGGTTGTTGGGTACAATGGTGAAAGGCGTATGGTTCTTGATGAAAGCTACTTGGAAGGCAAGGTGGTGCTTTCTTACCCGGAAGGGGAAGACTCCGACCCAGCTTTCCATATTGAAACTGAAGTCCTCCAGACACTAGCATCAGCTTGGGAAGGATCTCTGATTGTGAAGTCGCTCGGCACAATGGTGCCTCATGCCATAATGGAGAAAAAACTAAAAGAACTCTGGAAACCAGGAGGACGGATTCTTGTTGCGGACCTCCCGAATGGCTACTACGTGGTCAAATTCGATGCCGAAGGTGACTATATGAAGGCTCTTACGGGGGGCCTGGTTGGTGTTTGGGCATTACCTAATCATCAAATAATGGACACCTGATTCTAATCTTTTTACTGATATCATTAAGACCACTCCAGTATGGATTCGAGTCTCAGGATTACCCATGATCCTATATGAAGAAAATATGCTCTTAATACTTGCTGCAGGGGTGGGTAGACCGATTAAGGTTGATCAGAAGACCATGTTTTCCAACCGTTGTAGGTTTTCCCGTATTTGTGTTGAAGTTGACATTACAAGGCCTTTGAAGGGATCTATCACGGTCAATGGTAGTCGATTCCATGTTGAATACGAGGGATTGCATCTTGTTTGCACTAAATGCGGCCGCTATGGTCATGTTATTTCTCGATGCACGTTTGTTCAAATGCAAGCCCCCCTCAATGCTAGTGACCCAGCCCCGACCGTTCCGCCTATCCCACCTGCACGCACTAGCGCTGGACCGGCTGATGGGGAGCCTCGCTACGGTGACTGGACGGTGGTTCGCCGTCGCACAAGGAAAAATCCGGATAAGCCCAAGATATCTGCAGATCCTAAAGAAACTAAGCAAGGCAATAACAGATTCTCTGCGCTGACGCATCCCGAGAAGCTCGGAAATTCGGAGGATCCAGTTGGAAAGAATGTCAATGAAAAAGGAAAAGATAAAATTGAGATTTCGGTTGTTAAGGTGACCCCACCTGCCAAACCAGCGAATCTTGTTAACAAACCAGAATTGCAATTCATGCGTGGTGCCTTGGGCCAAGAAGGCAGTTCAAAAACCAGGCCCAATAGAAGACATAACAAGGCAGCCCAAAAAGGAATGAAGAATAATGATGATGTTACGCCCAACAGAGCAGTGGGTAAACGGGCCAGATCAGTTATTGAACCAACTGTCTCTTTTAATCCCAAAAATGTTATTTATGAGAACGGGCAAATAAGCACACCAGCAGATTCAAACTCAAAGCAGAATAGTCAGAATCACAGTCGTGGCAAAATTCTTGGAAATACAGAGATCGATTTAGACAGTTCAAACGTCCAAATTTTGGCGGGTCAGAATGTTTGTCCCAGTTCATAGAATGTTCAGTTGGTTGATGAGAATATGGTCTCTTTGGCTGATACTAGCCAAAGATCTCAGTAACTCTTAGGGTGTAGTACCCTCTTGTATTCGTTTTTAATGAATTGCATTTTCTGGAATTGTTTCGGAGCTGGTAAGCCTGGCTTTCGACGTGCTGCTAGATATATGATTCGCCATTTTAAAGTTGATGTTATGGCTATCTTTGAACCGCGTATTTCGGGTCCCCAGGCTGAGGATGTTTGTAATCGTCTTGACTTGAAGGAGTGTGTCCGTATAGAGGTTGTGCGTCTCTCGGGTGGTGTTTGGTTACTTTGGAATAAATCGCGTGTTAATGTCCAAGTTATCAATCTTCTGACTTTATACATGCCATTATTTCTAGTGGCAACAATCGTGTTCATTTTGTTCCGGTCTATGGTCCGCCGTCGCCAGGACGGAGAGCTCGCTTTTGGAAGAAGTTTACTGATGTTTTGTGCAATATAACAGAACCGATGTTGGTCGGGGGAGATTTTAATTGTATTCTTCATTCATCTGATCGTAATGGAGGGTCGGGTCGTCTTTCTGAAGACACTCAACTTTTTCACCAAGTTGTTAATGAGATTGGGCTAATTGACCTGGGCTTCACTAGACATGCTTTTACATGGGCACGTGGTAATTCGAGTCGCACTTTTGTTGAGAAACTGCTGGATCGTGTCTTTACAAACATTGATGGCCAGTTGCTTTGGCCTGACACTCTCGTGCGTCATCTCCCGAGGCTCTCTTCGGATCATAATCCGTTGTCACTTTCTGTTGAACCTCACACAAGTTACAATAAAAGGAGGCGACCTTTCCGGTTTGAAGCTGCATGGCTAACACATCCTGATTTCCTGGGGTTTATTAGTGCGTCTTGGAAAAGAAATGTGGATTCGGTGGAGTCTCTCGATGATCTGCGTAGTAAGCTGGTGGAGTGGAACAGAGGAGTCTTTGGGAATATTCATATTAAAAAGAATGAACTCATAGCGCAGATTGAAGATGTGCAGCATGCTATGAGCCGGCAACCCTCTGATGTCTTGCTTCAAACCGAGTGTAATATGAGAAAGGAGCTTGAATTAACTTTGGAACGGGAGGAGTTGTTGTGGCTCCAAAAATCACGTGTGAATTGGCTTAAGGCGGGCGACCGTAATACTCGCTTTTTCCACATGTCAACGATTGTTAGACGCCGCATGAATCGTGTTGAATCTCTGTGTACGTCGGATGGTCAGTGGATTCTTGACAAGCAACTTCTGGAGAATTATGCTGTTGAGTTTTTCAAGAATCTCTACCATTTGCCTTCTGAAGAGTGTTTGCCGAATATATGTCACCGTGGCGATTTTCCGGCTCTTAGTGCTGAACTGTGGTCTTGTCTTGATCAACCAATCAGGGATGATGAAATTTGCAACGCTTTCAAGCAGATGGGGTCTTTGAAAGCTATTGACCCCGATGGTTTCCAACCGTTGTTTTACCATAAATGCTGGAACGTGGTGGGAAGTACTATGCTAAAATCTGTGAGATCTTTCTTTGCCTCTTCTATCCTGCCTGATGGGTTAAATGAGACTTTAATTTCCCTAATTGCTAAAGTAGACGAGCCTGAAAGGATTAATCAGTTTCGTCCAATTAGTCTTTGCAATGTGCTCTATAAAGCTATTACGAATGTTCTCGTTAATCGTATGCAGCTTGTCTTACCTCAGTTAATAGGGCCCATGCAGGGTAGTTTTTTGCCAGGGCGTCTTATTACGGATAATATCGTCTTGGCCCAAGAAGTGGTTCATTCTATGAAACGGAAACAAGGCGTTAAGGTTGGATGCTGCTGAAACTTGACCTTGAAAAAGCCTATGACAAACTCCGTTGGAATTTTATTGAGGATACTCTGGCTGATGCTGGTTTCTCTGCTTTATGGATTAGTTGGATTAGAGTTTGCTTGAACACGACTTCTTTCCGAATCCTTTGGAATGGGGAAGCCACCGCTAGCTTTGTTCCGTCTAGAGGGGTTCATCAAGGCGACCCTATTTCGCCTTATCTTTTTGTGTTGTGCATTGAACAGTTGAGCCACCTAATTTCTCGGGCAGTTGGAGAAAAAAGGTGGAAACCCATTAGACTCTCTAGAGGAGGTCCTGAACCTCTTGCTGGAAGAAGGTTCTCTTTGAAAAGTAGTTTTGTTCTATCTGCTAGAGCTTGAAGAATTCCCAAGGGGCCGGAATATTCAGGTCCAATACGTTGTTGTATCCCTCTCGCATATTCTCTTTGCAGACGATATTATGGTGTTTGCAGAAGCATCAGTTGAACAAATGCATGTCATTCAGAGCTGCTTTGATATCTTTTGCTCTTCTTCTGGCCAGAAAGTCAGTCCTTCAAAGTCGAAGCTTTATTTCTCTCCAAATGTGTCGAACGGTTTAATTCGTAGAATTAAGCAAGTCAATGGCTTTTCGGTGACTACGGACTTAGGAAAATATTTAGGGATGCCTCTGTTTCATGATCAAGTTAAGAAAGAGACCTTTGAGCCACTTATTGCGAAAATTACCAATAGGCTTAAAGGATGGCAAGGGCGTTTCTTGAGTCTTGCTGGTAGAGTTACCCTTGCAAAGTCTGTTATTTCCTCCATCCCGGTTTATTCTATGGTGACGGTTAAGTTGCCCAGTGAGACCTGCTTGAAGATTGATTCCTTGACGAGAACTTTTATTTGGGGTGGTAATGAGGACAGACATCGTGTCCATTTGGTGAGCTGGGAGGAAATATGCAAACCGAAAGAGTGTGGTGGTTTGGGGTTTCACTCTATGAAGGAGTTAAACCTTGCGCTTGTCGACAAACTTGGTTGGCGGTTTCTTACGGAATCCAACAAACTTTGGGCTGATGTTTTGAGGACAAAATATATCCAGCCTTCTCTGTGTAATGTTTCTAACAAATTGCATGTTTGGAGGAGCATTGAAGCTGGCATTCGTAATGTGGTTGTTCTGGGTTCTATTTGGTGTCTGGGTGTTTGGGTCTAGCACGACCCTGATAGGGTCGTGCACGACCCTCCTAGGGTCGTGCCTGAGGGCTTGTTCGAACAACCTTAAGTAAAACTTGCGTAGAGGATTCGTTATAACTCCGATTGACTCGATTCTTTTTCCTATGTTCTTGTAACGAATTCCTCTATCTCTTTCCAAGCTCAAACTTGATCTTCAATAACTTTACTTGAGCGCTTAATCTCCATCTTCTCTTGCAATGCTCCAAACTCTTCTTTCAAGCTCCAAAACTCCTACAAAAAGACACAAAAGATGCGTAGTTTCCGAATCTCAAGGAAATACGAAAACTAAAGCAAAACAAATCAAAGACATAAGACTTAAACACAAAAAACCAACTCAATCTAACCTATCTAGACACTAAAAACCTACCTAAAAAGCGGACATCACTCGGCAACGGGATGCTGGTGAGATTTTGGCTTGACAAATGGATGGGTACATCGATACTGCTGGATGTGGATTTGCTCCCAGTTGCAGTCGCTGATCTGCACAAATTAGTTCGATCATACTGGATCGATGGCGCCGGTTGGAATTGGCAGATGCTTGATCAGATTCTTCCACCAACAGTCTTGTTGCGCCTTGCTTCTATTGTTGTAGTCGAGTCTGAGGAATCCTTGGATGTGCTCAGTTGGGGCCCTGCTGCTGCGGGCCAATACACTGTTGGTTCAGCTTATGATTTGATTGGAGATAGTCATGATCTTCCGTCCATGGCTCAGGCTATATATCGGAAAATTTGGAAAGTACAGGTGACGGAAAGAGCTCGTACTTTCTCCTGGATTGCCTTTAAAGGCGTTATTCTTACAAATCAGGAAAGGGTTAGGCGACATTTTGCCGCGGACGCCCTTTGTTCTATATGTTTAACCGAGGAGGAGTCTTTGATCCACCTTTTTCGTGATTGTAATATCACGTCGCGTTTCTGGGATGATCTTAACCCTCCTCTTGCTAGGGAAGTATTCTTCGAGTCTTCTTTTGCTGATTGGTTTCGTATTAATATTGATTGTGATCTTGTTCACTACAGTGGTGGAGTTTGGAGTAGTATTTTTATTACGTCTCTTTGGTGGATTTGGAAATGGCGTAACAAGTCTATTTTCGACCAAACACCATTCACATGAAGCAAGAAGTTGTTTCTTTTGGAACAAGTTGCGGACTACTCCTTGGCTTCAGCTAGAAATGCAGTGGAGATGCGTACAAAGGAGGAACGATATATTATTTGGCGTTGTCCCCAAGAGGGTTGGGTGAAGATCAATACGAATGGCTCTGTTAGACAAGACGGGACAGTTGCCGCTGGAGGAGTCATACGAGATTGCAACGGTCAATGGCAGGTCGGCTTTGTTTATTATATTGGTATTTGTACTGTTCCCATGGAAGAACTTTGGGGTGCTTTGCAGGGTTTACGCCTAGCATGGGAACGTGATTACAGGAGGGTTTGCTTGGAGTTAGATTCTCAGATTATCGTTTCTTTTCTAAGCAAACCTGTGGATCGTTACCACCCTCTTTCAGCCTGGTTGCTCAATGCCAAGGCTTAATTAGTAGGAGTTGGTCTGTTCAGTTTCGTCACATCTACCGGGAGGCTAACTCCGTGACAGATTTTCTAGCTTCCTATGCTTTTTTTTAGTTTAGGATTTCATGTATTGTGTGACCCGCCGGAGGGTGTTATTTCTATGTTGTCTGATGATGTTAGGGTCGGGCTATCCCCCGTTTGCTGACTCCTTAGTCCCCTTTTTCATATTAATAAAATGCCTCCTTGAGGGGCCGGATTGTACCGCCTCTCCTTCGACCAAAAAAAAACAAACAATTGTTTTCAACGTCAACTAACTATTATTTTCAACATCAACAAATAATTATTATTAACAACCGTCAAAAACTGTTGACAACAATTGTTATCAATGCCAACAAACAATTTTTACGAGGGAAAAATTGTCAACAAATTTCTTTTTGACAAAAATGTGTTAACAAATTACTTGTTGACAAAAAATTGTCAACAAAAGGTCTTGTTGACAAAAAAAATGGTCAACAAAGAGGATATTGCTAACAATTTTTTTTATAAACTAAATCAGTTCAAAACTAATTAACCACAAGGGATGTAAAATGCAAAATCATTTCAAAACTAATATATTAACAAATGTTTGTCACCGGTAAACAAACCAGATTTCCAGCAAGAAAAACTAAATTCTAAGTCTAGCAAGCAAGAAAAAAAAGCCTCAGATTTCCAGTAAACAAACCAGTAGATAGGAAGAAAGTAAACAACAGAATCCACCATAGAAAAACTGAAATAGAAGATCTTAATTAGCAATCGTCATCCAATTCGTTGATGATGCATTTGACAACAACAACAAAAAATTGAAGATCTTCCTCTCTTTTTTTCTTGCCTTCTTAAGTAGCTATCTTCTTCTCTATATGCTTCGTTGATACACGTTTTGGAATACAATGTATCAGATTCGGATAGCAAATGGAATAACATTTAACAGTAAAGCAAATTGGACTTCCTACGATATAGACTGTCAACAACAAGAAATTCATACAGAATCTAAATCCAAGCCCACATATACTCATATCAACTTCAAAATAGTCAGGCTTGATACACTCTCTTATCCAATTGTTCCTATCACTCAAATGGAAGAACTGAAATGGAAAAAGGTAAAACAATGAAATCAAGTCATAAGTTACACTTCCATTGTTATAGTACCTTGTAACAGTAGATTATAACGAATCATACCCAACACCTTCATGACTGAATATCCAAGAGAAAAGTGGTGTTTGACCCTGCACAAAATTGGGCAAAAACAGATCAATCATGCAAATTATCATATGATAGATCAAAAAAAATTATGAAATTAAAATGCATAGTATTGTTATAGTACCTTGGCTTCCCAAAAGTAGACATCAGTGTGGCATAGAGATGTGAAGAGGATCATCAACAACTGTCAACGTTAACAATTATAGTCACAAAAATTGTCAAGAAATTCCTTATTGACAAAAAAATGTCAACAAAAGAGATCTGTTGGCAAAAAACTGACAACAAACAATTAACAAACAAAAAGCATATCAACAACTAACAATTATTGTCAATAAATGCCTTGTTGACATAAAATTGTCAACAAATAGCCTTGTTGACAAAAAAATTGTTGACAAAAAACTGTCAACAAACAAAATAAACTGTCAATGACTAACAATGGTCGAACAACTGTCAACACATGAATAGACACATATTTAATACTCAAAACACATCATGTAATGAAAATAGATACATATTTAATAAAATTGAATCTTGCAACATACAAAACACATTCTTAACATTTTGAGATTTTAAGTTCCGAAAAATATCCACCCATTACCCTATTTTAAATGGTACCGAGTTCATGCTTCGCCAACAAACCCAGGAAGATGGTATTTTTATTTAACATTCTACAGTTAATCATATTTTATTGCCTAATTTCCATCTTCATATAACTACGATTAATTTGAGATCATCAAAGTGCTCTCCCTCTAATTCTTCTATCTCAAATTTTGAATCACATTGGTAAAAAGGTTGTCTGGAACATGCCGATAGAATATGTTCAAGTCCTTGTTCTACAGATGGCAAACCTTTAATTCTTCTTAATCTACTAATTCACTAACATAGCATTCACAAAAGTGCAAAGTAGAAATAGTAGAAAATATATGGATTTCATCAATACATGAACTATTAAAGTATTTACAAACCTATATTTCGACGATTCATGAGAATAAATTGAAACCTAGGTTGGGTGTTCCTGAAATTTCCAAAGCATGGGAACGAAGAATAACGAAGACTTCAAAGCGCAAGATTGAAAGCAAAACAAGAAAAAGAGCAAAGCCAACCTTTTGACAACAAAAAACGATCCCTCAATGTCTGTGCGACTCTGTAGATAGTACAATTAATGAGACAAAATCAAGCCCGGAAAATACTAGCAACAGTTGGTTCTAAAATTCCAAAACCAGAAGAAAATTATAGAAATTCTCAAGCGACACTAGTACAAAATGACGGGGGTTTCAACGCAAAATTAATGAGTTAGTTTTTTCTAAGGATATCACTAAAAAACTTTATAAACCTTTGCACAAATGCGACCCACCGATCTTGAACTTGATCTAACTTGTACTGTGAAACGGGCTTCAACGCAAGTTGTTTTGCATAACACTGCATCAAAGTTTATATTTTAACTTTGATTGGAATTTCAAATTATTTAAGAATGATATGACTATATGCAAACATATGTATAATATGTACCTTAACAGGAGTCGAGTCTTATACTTTTCTCATTATGTCTTGAATATAGCGAACAACACAATATCCATCTGTATTATTTGGTTGACGAGGACACTGCAAAAAAAATAGTGAAATGATATTAAACTAATATCAAGACCACATTAAAAATGAGTTTTTTTAATACAACATGTAAATTATCAAGAAATAGCGTTTCAACATGCAGTTGTAAGGCACTAAACCTGATAACAAGCTATATAATATAACTAACCTCTACATCCATCCACTTTGATGCTTGAAATGCTGGTGAATGTATTAGAACTAATCAGTACGTGTTGCTTGAAATCTTGGATAAGAATTAAACATCCTAATATTTAACTTGTGCTAACTAGTAAAATTTATCTATTCATGCAAACAAAAAAAATCAAAGCACCTTCAAATCACATTGAGCACCATAATTTGGATTCACTGTATAGGTTTGAACTAGCTACAACTAAAATTACACGATAACTAAAATCATATAGCCATAGAAGAGCTCATTAAGTTGTTGGCTTCTTCTATTGCCAAAGATTCGCAAATTTATCTTGCACAGAGGAATGCCAGAGTTGATAAATAAGTGAATAAATTACACCAACTATTAGTCAACACCAACTTTTTTTCACAAAAGTTTTTAAAATTTGGAGCAACTTAATCCTATGGAGTAGAGTGTTAAATAGTTCTTCTTTTGAATAAGAATCACTCCCCATTATTAGTTCCCCCTTGTCATCTAGCTTTATTCAGAGACAAATCACTTGCTCAATAGTCTATACCAACTTTTTTTCACAATTTTTTTTAAAATCTGGAGCAACTTAATCTTATGGAGTGGAGTGTTAAATAGTTTTTTCTTCTGAAAAAGAACCAGCCCCCCTCCCATTACTAGTTCCGCTTGTCATCCAGCTCTATTCAGAGACAATTCACTTACTCAATAGTCAATACCCTTTTTTTCACAAAAGTTTTTATAAAATTTGGAGCAACTTAATCTTATGGAGTGGAGTGTTAAATAGTTCTTTCCACTCCAAAGGTAAAAAAAATACACCTTTGTACAGTAAGATTATTTTAAAGTGCAAGGGTTTACAAGTGTCTTGCAATACGAGCTCATAGATTGTGATTAGGTATAAAAAATAATTTCATTTTATTCTAGATTTATTTAATATGATATTGTATGTTGAATATATAACTTTTTTACATATTTTTATCCCTGTCAATTTGAATGACGATTATTGGTGACTTGCGGTTATCAATGTCAGGGATAGAGTATTGAAATATATGGACTCGTCTTTGAGATATGATTGTATTGGGGTTCGGCCAAAATAGGTTGGTATATCTAAAATACAATTGATTAGTAATTGGTATATCTAAATTATACAGATATTTTCCTATTGCAGACTCATTACTTTCAAGACGAGGTTAGGAGAAAGAGTAACAAGAAATTTACTATTTCTTCTTAGCAGCAGGTTCATATGACCAATCTTTCTAGACAAACAAATGGATGAGACTGTGGGATTTATGTCATCAAATACATAGAGTTTCTCAACTGAGGGATGAGACCCGCATTTACAGAGGTAAAATCTATATACATATTAAAGAAGAAGCCTCATGACACATGTCATCCTCTGGTTTATTTCGCCTATGTGTCGAGTCGTGATTAATTTTGCATACTTGACGCCACCTATTATCCAAATATTCAAGACTTTAAAACAATACTTAATAAATCTATTTATCTCTTAATCCAATAAATTAATTTGTATTTATCTTTTATTCTAACTAATTGGATATTTATCTCTTAATCCAATATATTAATTTGTATTTATCTCTTATCTAATTATTTTGTATTATCTTCAGTTCATTCTTATCTCATCCCTCCTTGATTAATTACACATTTTCTAAATTAGTTATATATTCAAATCACATGACAAAAAAATTATATATGCTATAATTAAACTTTTTTGATCATTTATGTATATATTTTTAATTTAAACATATATATATATATATACAAATTAAAAAGTTGTTAAACTAATTCATTTCCTTTTAATAAAGGAGAAAATAAAAAATTGAGTTTCAATAATTTTGTTCCTATTTTATAAAAAATAAATTATTTATATTTAACCAAACCCCTACAAGGTACGGGTACTTATGCTAGTTTAATATTATATAAGTAGGATTGATAGTTTATTAACAGGTTTACTAATAATTTTTGAAATTACAACAAGATATTCCAAGATTTTGAAGACTCTTGGCCAGTGATCTATTCCCCTTCTTACCTTCTTCTGATTGATGAATGAGGATATGCAACCCAACTCCAATGTCGGCCATTTACAATCCTGTACCTCCGTTGAAAAAAGCTACTTCAGGGTTGGTGACTCAACCTATGTTGAGTGTTGCTTTTGAAATTTTGGATGATATCCTGCAAGATTTTATCGTAAAAGATTCGACAAGTAACTCAGCGGAAATTAGGCAATTTTCAAATTCTAAGAAAGAAAATCTTTAAGAGATAAATCTTATCCAAAAAAGAAAGATAAAAAACATCCAAATAAGCCTTCTTATCTTCTACAAGAAAGACCCAATAGTAAGAAATCTCTTCTTATTTTAGAACAAGCCCTATCCAAAGATCTTTGACACGTTGGACACCTTGAAAGTCTCCAAAAACAACCTCTCGTTTCATCCCTTCCTCCTCTTGACGGAAATGATAATCTCAATCGTAACCCCCGAGTTAAAGAAGCCTTATTATCTTCTACTACTTTTGTTAACTGAGTGAACAAACTTAATCTTCTCGATTTGGATTTTTAGACCTATCTAAACGTGGAAGAGTGGTAATTTAATCTCTTCTAATCACGCTCCTCAGTTAGACAGGGCCCTCTATTATGATATGTGGCTATTCATACTTCCTTTCCAATACTCCTTGTAAACGAGTTGGTTGTGCTAAACCATGATTTTTCCCCTAACTATGTCTAGTCGGCTTTGAAGTCTAATGAGTCCGTATAAGTCCCTCGAGCTACATGGCTTCCCAGCAACCTTCTACCAACATAATTGGGCTCTTGTCGGACTAAAAAAAATTGAGTCAGTGTTGACGATTCTCAACACAAGTAAGTATCTTATCTCCCAAAATTGCAGATGCTTTCATTACGCTTATTGCAAAAAAAGGACGACCCTACCCTACTAACCCAATTTCGACCAATCTCTCTCGTCAATGTGATTTTCAAGTTGGTTACAAAGGTTATCATCATAAAAAGTCAAGTTATAAAATCATATTCATAAAAAATAAGAAGTTATTGATCAACATTTTGAAATATAAGTTATTAAAAGATATTAATAATAATATGTAATATGTATACATTTAGAAATGGTTATAAAGGAACAATGATTTCTATTAGTAGTCATAAAAGGAATTAAATTTATTAAAATTTATTTCATTAATTGTCGGTACAATCTCCATGAACTCGAACTTGGACGAGTTCGAAAACCGTTTCTCGCACGTATATCGAATCATTCATATTTTAAATATTAAATTTAAATACCAAGGCAAGTGGATGGTTTTCCTCTTGCGTTTGATTTAAATGTGAGTTTCCATTCCATTTAATATACTTTTGTGTGGAACGAATTGTTTGCTAAATAAATGAATCTAGGTTTATTTATGCGCGTAGAAATAAAAACGTTATGATATACTCCCTCCATTTCAAAATAGTTGATCTTAGACAAAATTGCACACTTATTAAGGATTTTTTTTTTACCCAAACTACCCTTATAAGTACACTTTGGGAGATTCAACGAAAAAAATAAATTTTGGGATATGTGTAATGTGGGATATAGATAAGGGTATAAATGGAAAAAAAAAGTTAGATGAACAAGTATTTTAAAACAAGAAAAAATGGCTTAAAGAACAACTACTTTAAAACGGAGGGAGTACTATGTTTCTGTCTTAAATTAATAAATCTTCCACGTTTTGATTATTATCATATAATTTGTGTTGTTTTCATAGCCTCGGGTGGCTTTGTGTTTCTTTTTTAATGTAATTTGAAAATTCATCACCCAATCACGTCGTAGGGAAGTATAGAAGGGAGTATATTTAGGAATAGAAGATTTGATTTGTAAAAATAGGGGTGTAATAATTGTGGTATAATGTATTGCTTTCACCTAAACATAGTTTTCGAAAAAAATTTAGGTAACAATTGTGGATAGAGATTCAAACATAGGTAGAATCACGTGATTGTGATCAATGTCCCCAACTTATCATTAACCGTCAATTGTTGACAGAGATTCATCAACGGTTAGATAATAAACTAAACTAATACCCCTACCCTGCACGTGATTATCATATATATCATTTGACTTTCTTATACTTGATGAATAAAAAAATCAAAAGTAAAAGAGAAGTAACATTTAAATGATGAATTGTAAAAAAAATAATGCATTTAAAGAACATACCTTGTATCCATCAATTGAAAGTGATGAAGAATCTTGATGTTGTAAGCGGTGCAAGGCAATCCGAGGAAGACCCGAGCAATCTTGATGGAGGAACTTTTATTCTGACTTCACGAGGGCAAATATCCCTCGTCTGGACTCGAAATTGGGTGATTCCAAATCCCAGAGTTAGATCTACGAGTCGTCTCTAACACCTCAATATTTGAGATCTAAATCTATTGTGGATCGAAAGTTATGCCAGTTTTACTGAGGTGTCGCGGAATCCACCGAGAAGAGATTTCGACTTGTGTTGATGGTGTTTTTGAAGGGGATTATGGATCCAAGTTTGATGGAGGAGGAGATGGTGATGTTGAGGATTAAAAGTGATGGGAAATTTGATGGTTATGGTGAATTGAGGATTGGATATGGACAAGCAATACTCAAGGATATGACTCAACTTGAATCTAACTTGAACTAGGAGGCTCAGGTTAGGATGTGACTCACCTAGATCGAATCTCCAGGCTTGGATCGATATGACTCACGATCTACATGATCTAAACTGAAAATTGAAAGAAAAAAATATAGAAAAAACGTGCTTAAGAGGAGACAAAAGATTGGGATGTGTTCATCAATTCTTGTCTTTAAGGTTGGAATCTTCACTCAAATCATGGGGTCATGACTCGGTAGATGGAATCACATCATCATCCTCCCCTTCAAAAAGATCCGTCTTCGAATCTATCAAGCCTTGTGAGCTCAACAAAGAAGGTAGGGCTTCTAGCTCCCATTGGTGTGGCATTCTCCATGAAAAAGACATCCTTCTTGGCCTCCACAAGAAAGGGAATGTAATCACCGCTTGGAGTGACTAAAACAGCCTCGTCCTCCTCATGGAGCAAGAGGGCAAACATGAAGGAATCATAGGAAATGCATCCATCCATGGTGTAGCCAACGAGTTCATGGAGCTAGGAGTGATGGTAGGACGATGCTTGATTTTAGGAGACAATTCCACAACTTCCTCCTCTTCTTGCAATATGTGCATCATTTCTATTGGACACTTGATGGTAATGAGTTGTTCCAATCCATGGAAAAGAGTCTCTCTTTTTGGTTGTTCTATGTCACTCATCACTCTTTGTTGGAAGGAAGTCTCCTCTCCTTTACAAGGGGTCGTCCTCGAACCTTTATCCTCTTCTCATGTCTCCTTGATCTTCACCACTTGAGGCACTTGTGTCCTCTCGTCCAGCCCTAGGATTCGGCGCTCCAAGGCATCCATGGGTGTCTCCATAGCTTCCATATATTGTTGCAAGGATTGTCAAAAGGATTACAACATGGCAGCCACCGCGTTGGAGGACTCCTCATCAAACTTTTGGTTTTCTTTTTCATCACATACACTTGTCATCTTAAAAACACGGCAAAGATCAAGGTATAGAGTGCACTTGAATTAACCACCAAAACACGGCAAAGATCATCCATTGATATAATTTCGGTAGTAACATAATTGGTTGGATCATCTTTCTTTGTAACCCTCCACATACAAATTACACGACATTCTAACTTGTACTTATTTCGACTCGAGACAATATCCTTTATAAAATTTATTTTGTCAAATATATCTACTTGTATAAAATTAAACAAACTTTAGGTAAATGTGATGTAATCATGATATATATAAAATTGTGAATTAGATGAATTTAAAGCAAACATGATAAAAATCTGTATGTGTAAATGTGTAATTCACAGCCTGAGAGGACGATGAGTTAATAAAGATAGAATGAAAGAGAGTACATGGTATAGAATTATATGGAGTATTGTTTAGGTATTGTGGCCTACTGGCTTCTATATATATTTAAGAGTTAACTTTGGATGTAATCTCAATTTCTAAGAAAAAAGATTATGTAAACTTAAAAATATGATTTGTTAGTTTATTATTGATAATATATCTAGAAGTTTCTCTAATAAAGATAAAAATCTTATTTGTTAGTTCTTTTCCAAACAAAAAAGATATGATAATATTGTGAGGGTAACAATAATATCTTTGTGATCTTCTAATTTTGAATATTTTATTAAGAAAATACAAAATTCGTTTTAGAAGTTTCTCAAAATACAAATAATGGGAAAGGTTTTCTAATATACACATCGAAAAGCTTCATCGGCAAGATCTATTAAAGGCTAATATGCAAATCGTAATTCTTCACCGGCAAGATTCATTAAAGGTTAATGTGTAAATCGGAATTCTTCACCGGCAACATTTATTAACAGTTGGACATTTGATCGCCTCCGCAAAATCTGAATGACGTATACCGTACCGAGTTCCGAGCACCACGTAATAATAGTTTTGACTAAGGGCTTGTATAATGCCAAGAATATTGATATAATGATTCACACATTAATTAATTTGCATGCGTAAATGCCAAATTCTGGTTCATCATGTGTTATACACTTTAGAGAATATGGATTGTAAGGTTAGGTTTGGAAAATCACATTCCATCTAGGACTACCTAGATGCCTTTTATAGCTATCTTTTGTAACTAGTTTACTTACTAATATTATTACCCTTTATTCAAAAAAAAAAATATGGTTTTGTTAATCACGTTGGTTCTTTAAATTTATCTTTAATTTGGTTATTTAACATTTTGTTTCATTGAATTCTGATTATTTGGAGTTTATATTGCGTTGTTGCCAAATCATCATATTTTGGTGTTTGACATGTAAAAATTAGTATATGATGTGTTATTTCAAGTAAAAAAAATATATGGCATGGAAAATAGAAGGGTAAGGAAATGTCGACATGTGTTAAAATCTGATCTGGCACAATATGGAATCGTCAAGCGACATAATCTGATGTGGCGTAATGTGATAGTTTGAATCCTTAGGGGTTTTACTTATACATAGATTCTATATTTTAGGAATACATTATAGTGTCCTTTCATTAGTTTAATTATTAACTTCCATCATAGTTGTGACCAAGCTTAAAGTGATAATTTTTAGTGAAGAGAGGGAGTACTAATAGCCAAGTCATTTTTGCTAAGCACTTAAGACTCGTATACAAGCATGTGTGTAATGATATTTGACTCCTACCAGACGAGTAGATGATGAGGACGATCCTTGAACTACTAAAAACCAGGCATGCTACTTGAGTTTTAAACGTTCGAACAAGTGTTGCGGCGTTTGGGCTTCCATTTGAGGCCCACCATCTTCCCAACAAGTAAAGTATTTCATTATCATTCCACGGTGCTCGGGCCTAATTCTCTCAACAGCCTCAAAAACTCAAAAACAAAGGCTCTAGTGAACTTGAAATAAATCTCCAAAAAAGTAAATCCAATTTTCTCACTAGTACAAAAGTGTCCTTTAGAATGTGTCAGATTTTCACTCATTATGAAACTTTATGCCATGTATGATTGTAAATGAGTAATGTAAGTTAGCTCAAAGCTTTTTGCACTAGTGAACCTTGGTCTTGTACGATGTGAAATCAACAAACACGAATCCAACCAGTAGAAAGATAGAATTGCAAATTTCTTTCATTCTTTCTTTCGTTTTGAGGTCTTCAAGTTTATATGCAGTTGAAAAAATCAGGTCATGATCGAGTCATTCAAGCTCTTAGAATCAATACTTATTTTTGCTACTTTACGTAGTATATATGGTGTTATTTTGGATGATTTGGCGATCTCGTATTCTTATGGTGGAAAGAGCTTCATATATCTTGAAGATACGCTTGAATGCTTGATGCCCATATCAAGACTCAAGTGTTGTCCAAGTTGCACTCGATTTCTATCATTTAGCGAAAGAAAAAGGTACCATCTAGTATAGCGTAATAGTAAGATCTGGAGTATCATTTTGCAACCAATTCAATGTCGTGGGGCCATGGATATTTTTTGTAATAGTTTGAATTCTCCTAATCAATCGATCATCAAGTTTTAAAGGTAAAAAGCGGATTTACCATTACTGATGATCTTGGTTTGTATCTCGGAATGCCTTTGTTTCACGATCGAGTTACAACCGAGACCTTTGAGCCTTTACTTGAAAAGATTTCCTCTAAACTTCATGGTTGGCAAGGACGATTCTTGAGTATGGCGGGTCGGGTTACTTTGGCTCGAACCGTTTTGACTGCTATCCCGGTTTATACTATGGCTACTGTGCTTCTCCCACAAAAATCTGTTCTAAAATTGACTCTATGGTTAGTGATTTTAT
This sequence comes from Fallopia convolvulus, assembly GCA_964016875.1. Classification (NCBI taxonomy): domain Eukaryota; kingdom Viridiplantae; phylum Streptophyta; class Magnoliopsida; order Caryophyllales; family Polygonaceae; genus Fallopia; species Fallopia convolvulus. The sequence goes on along the minus strand of OZ024720.1, from coordinate 58,898,386 downwards.
CTGGGGTGGGACTTCTGATCAGAAACGCCTCCATCTAGTCAGTTGGCCTGAAATTTGCAAAACAAAGATTAACGGGGGATTGGGAATCCGGAGTATGAGGGAGCTGAATTTGTCTCTCATTGGTAAAGTTGGCTGGAGATTCTTAACTGAGAACAACAAACTCTGGATCAATATTGTCCGCTCCAAGTATGTAAGAGCTGCTCTTTGTGATCGTGCGGCTCCATCGTATGTTTGGTCAAGTATAAGGAAGGGGGTGAATTCTGTGATCGTTCCTGGGTCTGCCTGGTGCATTGGTGATGGCCGATCTACTCGCTTTTGGCTTGACCGTTGGCTGCTGGATTCTCGTCTCATTGACATCATTACCACTGATGTTGAGCCAACTGATTTGCATAGTTCGGTGCGTGATTTCTGGGATCCACAAACTGGTTGGATTTGGGACCGATTCAGTTCAATTTTGCCATCGACAGCCCTGCTCAAGCTTTCCTCAATTGCGATCCAGCATGATAATGCAGCGCCTGATGTGTTGAGTTGGAGTCATTCCGCCTGTGGCTCTTATTCGGTCTCCAGTGCTTATAAAATGATGACTCAGCATAATCTTGATGAGTGCATTGACCGTACTATTTATGATACTATTTGGAAATTGCAGGTTATTGATCGTGCTAAAACTTTCCTCTGGCTCGTGATTAAAGGCGTTATTTTAACTAATCAAGAGCGGGTTAGGCGACATATCGCTACAAGTGCCCTTTGCTCGATGTGTTCAACCGAGGAGGAGTCTTTGATCCACCTTTTGCGTGATTGTCCTAGTACAAAACGCTTTTGGAATGATCTTCACCCTCCTCTTGCCAGGAAAGTATTCTTCGAATCAGATTTTTCCCTTTGGTTTTGTTTGAACATCTCTAGCAATTTATCTTGTCGTTATGGATTAAAATGGGCTAATTTGTTTGCCACTTCTATTTGGTGGATTTGGAAATGGCGCAATGCGAAGGCCTTCAATAATGTTAGTTTCGAAGGAAATCGTGTGGACTACGTGCTGAAGCAAACTGCGGACTATGCTAATGCTATTCGCTTGAATCCACCGGCTGCTCAAATTCGGCATAAAGCGGAGTTCTATATTCAATGGGATCGACCCCGGTTTGGAACTGTGAAATTGAATACCGATGGGTTCGTTCGCGATGGTTTAGTGGCAGCTGGAGGAGTTATAAGAGATAGTGATGGTAAGTGGCTTGTAGGATTTGTGCACAATATTGGAATTTGTACTGTCCCTATGGCCGAATTATGGGGAGTTTTACACGGTTTGAGTCTTGCTTGGAGCAAGGGCTACAGGAGGGTAATCCTAGAAATCGACTCAAAATTGGTGTGTCGGCTTCTTGGAAAATCTGTGGAGTGTAGTCATCCACTCGTCAGCCTGGTACATCAGTGCCAAGGCTTAATTTGTAGAGACTGGGATATCCAGTTTCGTCATATTTATCGGGAAGCTAATCAAGTCGCAGACTTTTTGGCTTCCTTAGCTTTTTCGTTTAGTATAGGTTTTCATGTATTGTGTGACCCCCCGGGGGTGTGAATTCTTTATTATTGGATGATGTAAGGGGTCGGGCTATCCCCCGTTTGCTGACTACTTAGCCTTTTTTTCATTATTAATAAAATGCTCGTAGAGAGCCCGAAGAGTACCGCCTCTCCTTCTACCAAAAAAAAGGACAAAAGAAAATAGAAGGGGGTACGTGACGTGTGAGAGCAAACATTAGTTCGGCTTCTGGTAAAATCTCGCTTGAGGTTTAAATTCGTTTCCAAATCACGGCGGTTTTTTATCCAATTCTTTCATCAATGCCTCATACAGTAAAATGACTTTTGTACATAAATTATTCATATTAATTTGTACAATAAAATGATTTTTTTACATAAATTATAGACTTTATACCATAAATAAGAGATCACACGTCGAATATTGGATACAAGAAAGGATCTTGACTTGGGGAAGTTTTTCGACCCTTTACCGTTACACATCCCCTTCCCTTATATATATTGTTGTCCATCTACTTGCTTATACGAATGTGATCGATGCAGGATGCTCATTTTTTTTATAGGGTAAGGATTAAGGTCGTCACAAGTATTATTTGGGTTCGCCTAGAGCATCAACTAGGGATGGAAATTGCTTACTAACCAATTCTAAAGAGGAATGGGTAAACTGATTCGCGGGTTTTGAGAGTCAGGTGGCGAGTCAACCCGTTTGACACACACAAAAACAACTCCAAATGCCCTACAAATAGGGGTGCTCAATGGGTAGACTCCACCCGACTCGCAAGTAATATAATAAATTTTTTACTTTATAATGAAATAATATAATTTTTTAAAAAAAAAATTGCGGGCCGAGTCGACCGTTTGAGCACCCCTTCTTGTGGGACATTCGAAGTTGACTTTTGTGTGTCAAATGAGTCGATCTTCAACCCGACCCGCAAAAACCGTAACCTGATTTCCCATTTTCTTATTATGTTGTCTAATTAATCACCGTTGATTGATTGAGATCCAACGTCTCCTTTTTAACCACACATTGCACCTTAATTAATTTGTATTGTACTGGAGCGCCTCTATAACAGAATTGGCTGATACTTTGCATGCCAAAAAAATAATGCCAGTGAAGTCGCTATCAAGAATTAGGGTTAAGGTAACATCACACCACAATTTAAAGGGGCTTAAATTTAAAAGACAAAATTTTAACCAAAGGAAGTTTGCTCAGGTAGGTTTAGGGTTCAATTTCAGTTAATGTAAAAAAGGACACTCACCTGTTAAAGTCAGATGTGCGACCCGTGGGTTTCGAGGTAGGTTGGGGGCTGTTAGGCAAGTGATCGAGGGCGCGTGAGTGGGCCGTTTGGTAGGATTAGGGTTTTAATTTAAGGTTATCTTTTCTACTATCATATATGTAGTATCTTGAAATCAACTACATTTCAAATCAATGGAGCAAATCAAAGGTAGCAAGGGGAGGATATACGTGCCGGAAGACGTGCGAGAGCAAATATTGGTTCGGCTTCCGGTAAAATCTCTCTTGAGGTTTAAATCCGTTTCCAAATCAGGGCGGTTTCTGATCCAATCCCGTTCCTTCATGAACACATACACCAACCGTCACAAGCACGATAATTACGGCATGATCCTCTGTTCTCCGTATGCGAATGCTGATAAGGCGTTGATGGAGAACCATGATTTACGAGATCGCATCAAGTTTGCCCTGGGACCGTCGGATCTGCGGTTGCCGCGGATGTTAACGCTCCTGAAACGACCTCCTCCTGACGACGACGACAACGACGAAGAAGAATGGACGCGTGTGGTCAGTGTGCTAGGCCCCTTGGACAACGGCATCTATTGCTTGTTGAAAAACTCGAACCCGGAAATTCCATTAACACAATTCCAATGCTTGGTTTTTCTCGTACAACTCGCCTATAACTACCCGGGAGACATTAACTTCGTCCCTCCGTTACAACCCCGGAACAATACCTTTCCGATCATCTGTTACAAACCCATGACATCTATATATACTAAAAAGTGTCAACGGTCAATAAGAACAGTTATATAACTACCTATAACAGTAAATAAAATTAATTAATAATCCTAATTACCAAATTAACCAAGTTTAATCCCAACATTACTTGACTTCCAATCTGCACAAGAAAGATAGCGGTCGTATCTCCCTCGCCACCGGTAAGATAGCGCTGTGTAATCCCGCTACCCATGACTACAAGTTTACTAATCCAAACTATCCGTCGCATCCCGTGATATCGGGCCTTGCTCGAAGGCCTGCATGCCGCGTCCACTACGGATTCGGTAGGGTTGAGGTAGGAGGAGATACAGGCAGCATCGATTATATATGATTATAAAGTGGTTGTGATTATTAGTTGGGGCGTCCGGTTTTCCTCCTTTCTCAGCTTCGTCTACAGCCTACGGAGCGGTAAGTGGACGAAAATCGCCGAGTATGAACGCGGTAAGGTATCCACTGTTAACGACACCAAAGCCATACGCTGATTATTAGTTAAAGAGGGCAGGGTAGAGTATCCCGAAATTAGCCCAGATTTACAGTTGTGCCCCGGGTTGTTCGTCCGGGGGTGCTGGAACTGGATGGCTATCAACCGCGATGGTAGCTACTCGGTGTTGTCGTTTAATTTTGCTGACGAGGCTTTTAAAATGATGGACACGCCAAAGAGCTATTGCTATTCTTCCCTTGATAATAATAATGGAAGGTCGTCGTCAAAAGATAATAATAATGCAAAAAAGGCCCGTGCCACTCTCTTTTCCTTCCATGGTGCCACTATTGGTGCAATTTTCTATCCCAATCCGTGCCGTTATTTTGATGTTTGGGTGATGTTGGATTATGGTGGTGAAAACTACAACTGGAGAAAGACTCATGTCTTCTGTCCCGAGGGTTTCTATGGTGAGCTTTCGAGATTTGTTGGGATAGACCTAAAATGTGGTCTTATTGAAGAGAGATTATTTGAAGATGACGAAAACCGGCTCATCTGTTGTCGAGCGTACAGGTTTAATAACGTTTATGTCATTAATGTTGCTCGTCCCATTTCATCGTTTATTTGTTGGAATACTCGTGGAGTTTCATCTTATTTTTAGACTCTGGAACCTCTCTAGGTTAAACGTACGTTCGAGTTGCTTACTACGGAAGTGATTGTAATAAACGTTGGCATTCTCTATTTGTTTGACTTAGTATGCTGTGTTTTTTTTATCTGAGCTAACTCCTGGACTATATATATATGTTTTCTAAGATATGTATGTACAAGTGTTCAAACAACGTGTTAACAATAAGAGAGATTAAGGGCTCGTACTTGCTTGACAAGGTTACTTTGGTACTCAGGTTTCATTCCAACAGATGTAGTATTTGCAAGAATCATTCCCTCTTCTGGGTGGAAGGTATTCAATTCAGAAAAAGTGATGGCTTTTCCATCTACTTTTCTGGATATTTACATGAGCTGTCATAACTAAGTAAACTAACTACAACTTAAGCTAGTCTCCTCCTAGCTTTTGGTGACCAAAATTTCCTTATTATTATAACAATTGAAAGCTAACTCTCTCTGAAAAGTACGAAAAGTACAGTCCGAAAAAGTGCACTACGAATTAAAAAAAGTGCATTCGTTTCACGTTTCAGGATAAGAGTTTGCTTCATTTGAACCAAATTCTACATTATGGTGCTTTCATTTGTTTAATTATTAACATCCATCATAGTTGTGACGAACCTACAATATAGCCTATGTCATATTTGCTAAGCACTTTAGACTCGTATAGAAGCATTTGTGTGATATTTGACTCCTACCAGATGAGTAGATGACGACGACGAACCTTGAGCTAAAACCAGATTGCTCGACGGCTTAAAATGATAGGATGAAACAGTTGCTCTAAAAAATTTTGTTCAGACTGTTGAGCGAGATCATTAAAGCACCCTTGCTTGGCTTGCTTACATGCTACTTGAGTTTTAAACGTTCCAACTTCGAACATGTGTTGCGGTGTTTGGGCTTCCAGTTGAGGCCCAAAATTGGCCCAATAAGTTAAGTAGTTCATTAACATTCCAATGTGCTAATTCACTCTTCTTCTTTTTTTTGTTAGAACTCGGGCCTAATTCACTCAACAGCCTACAAATCCGTCAAAAACAAAGGCTTTAAGAACCTGAGAACTTGAAATAAATCTCCAAAAAAGTAAATCCAATTTTCTCACTAGTACAAAAGTGGCCTTTAGAACGTGTCAGATTTTCACTCATGATGAAACTTTATGCCATATATGATTTTGTAAATGAGTAATGTTAGCTCAAAGCTTTTTGCACTAGTGAACCTTGGTCTTGTACGATGTGAAATCAACAAACACGAATCCAACCAGTAGAAAGATAGAATTGCAAATTTCTTTCTTTCGTTTTGAGGTCTTCAAGTTTATATGCAGTTGAAGAAAAACAGGTCATGATCGAGTCATTTAATCTTCAAGCTCTTAGGATCAATGCTTATTTTTGCTACTTTACACGTAGTATGGTGTTATTTTGGATGATTTGGCATCTCGTATTCTTGTGGTGGAAAGAGCTTCATCTTGAAGATACGCTTGATGCCCATATCAAGAAGTCTTGTCCAAGTTGCGCTCGATTTCTATCATTTAGCGAAAGAAAAGGGCACCATCTAGTCTAGCTTAATAGTAAGATCCGGAGTATCATTTTGCAACCAATTCAATATAGTGGGGCCATGGCTGTTTTTTCTCATAGTTGAATTCTCCTAAATCCTAATCAATCGATCATGTTCAGCTGACAAACAAAGGAAATGCTTTCATTAAGTCAAGAACCAAGGAAATGCTTTAATTAAGTCAAGAACCAAGGACATTGTCATGAGAATCGAAACAGATCGAGACCTCATGGTCCTAATTGCATGGATCAACACACTAGTTTACCCGTTTTAAAATGACAACTCTTGATAGTAATACTAATCATGGCGTGATCCTTTAATGATCTCCGTTGTACAGCTTAGTTAATCTTCTTTTTATTGAAAAGATGTAGAGCCTAATCTCATCAGTATACATCCACCATATATTACATATAGCGCATTATAGAAGCCTTATAAACTTAATTAAATGGACATGAAACTTGAAGTGGTTATTTAGCCAAATTTGCGGTTTATAAACTGAGCAAGCCTGTTATTATATATAAATTAGTTACTTAGTAATACCTATGCTAGTTGTATTTTTTCTTGTTTTCCTCAACTGTGTTGGATTTTGATTCAAAACAATTTAAGTAATTATTAATTAAATAATTAATTAGTTTGTTATATAGTAGATTTGTTTGTTAGAGTTAGTGGGAATATGGATTAGTGGGGATAGTGAGTGCTGTAGGTTTAGGAGTAACTAATTGTTTCAATCTCTATGTAAATCAGCATTGTAATCTTGTTAATTAGTAGTGAATGAAAATCAGTTTAGCTTTCAACAAACTGAGCAAGTTTTCCCATGGGATCTCAATCCCCTCACACACTTATAAGTTTTTTTTGGTAGGAAGGAGAGACGGTACTCTCCAGCCCCTCAAGGGGGCGTTTTATTAATATATAAGAAAAGGGCTAAGTAGTCATCAAGCGGGGATAGTCTGACCCCTAACATCATCAAACAACAGTAAATTAATCCCCTCAGGCGGGGGAAGCAATACATGGACACCTAAAGAAAACGAAAAAGCAAAAGACGCAAAGTGAACGGCAACCGTATTCGCCTCTTGATACACATGACAAAATCGGATAATTCAATTCCTACTTAAAAAACCTTAAGCATCCAGTAACATATATATGACAAATGTAGCTGCCAATTAATAACTAACAAGTCTTACTAAAATGAGTATCATTCATAAGAATAATGTAAATCGTTGCGTTGTAAATATTTTATTGTTAAACTATATCGTATTCGAAATAACTGTATCTTCGACACGTACTTGCACCGTTGATAATGGTTTATATTGAGCTCATTTTTATAATGATATATACTACTGGACGCGCTACCTACGTGTTTGTTCATTATTATAGCAAAGTAATTAATTATAAACCATTAACCATGCCATTGTCTTCATTATATTAGAGGCGAGGGCCAGCAGTTAGAATAGCTGAAATTGATCATACCTAAGAATATGATCATCGGTAAGAGCAAATTTTTGTTCAGGACCCCTGATCCAACTCATGTCAGATTGTTATATTAAAGACCGTACGTTATACTGAAGAACTTATATATTGAATGTATGTACGAGAGAAGAATCCAACTGAGGCCATTGTCAGCAGTATGAAATAAAGCGTAGTTAATTAATTATGTGTACATAGGAAGATTAATTGAAACAACACAGTATATTTCCATGGTAAAATTTGAACCCACCCAATTCCAAAAAATGAAGAAAACATATGGGCATGGGCGCATGGCCTCCCTCTTGAGTCTTGTCACTCTATCCCTTTCGATCTCTTTCATTTTCAAGCATTAATGTTCGTAGGACCATGAGGTCGACATTCTCAAGGATGGAGCTAGCATTAGCATTTAGCATGCACCCTTCCCCTTCTCTATCAACTTATTATAGCCTGGCCTATAAATTCGATCACAACATCCAAATCATTCGTTGAACATGCATTAATGTGTCATTTAATCAACTTAGCGTCATTATTGTAGGTTCTTAATTATGAGTGACAACTCATTTGTGAGCTGGGGTAAGGTTTTCAATTATGTCATTTCTGCACTAATGAACATATCAAGTCTAATAATTTGTTAGAATTAAGATCCAATTGTTTTATATATGGAATGCCCTACACCAGTTAAGTGTATGAAGAAAAGTTCATATAAACACATAGTTAGGTAAGGCTAAGTATAACGCCAAGTATATAAGACAAAAACAGATCTTGAACACAGACAAAAAACGATTTTTTTTAACAAATAAGATATTTGAAAGAAGTTGCAAGTGTAAATGGTTAGAGCCATTAAAAATTTTATTTGATTATTCTTCCAATTCGATCATGTGATGCGTGGTGCTGTTTGATTCTTTGAATTTTCACAGCTAGATGGTGCAAGTGAAGACGGTAGAAAAACTTGTCATGTTCTGAAGGATGTGATGCTAAAACCACCCTCCTAGCATAGTAGCATTAATTAATTTGTGTATATATATGGAGAAAAAAACTATTTTAGGGTCAGCCTTTTAATTTGATGACTTGGACTTTACTTCCTCTCGAGCTGGAGGTCCACTCTTCAGTCAAGTGGCTTTTGGATGTATGTACTTTCATACCATTGCTGATGTCATTTTTGGCAACTTGAACAAAACGATGAAGCTCTGGTTTTTTGGTTTGGCAACTTGATGGTTATGAGCAAGCTGTTAGACTAGCATTTCCTAAAATGTTCCCTATATTTTTAGGGTTTAGTTGATTTATTTTATTTTTGTAGAAAGAGAGGCTATATTTTTTAGAACTTTATTAAATAATTTTTTCTATGATAAAGATTTTTTTTAAAATGAAAATTTAGGGATCTCAGCTGTTACGAAATGGATTTACATTCGTGTAGACAAGAATATGTGGAGTTGAGCGTTTCTGGAAATACAGATGAACGTTCTTTTGCGAAATTATTACCATATTAATTCGATACTAGGTCATTCATAGCATTACTATACATTTTCTATTCATTGCATGGTTGGTTAATCACCAGCACAATTTTAGCTTACGATGTGTTTGGAAGCCCTAACTCTGCCAAATGAATATTTTACAGAGAGCCGACAAGGAACCCTTGGATTTAATACAGGAATGCATGCCTTACGAATGTTGATTCATTTCTTACAATTTTGTATTCTTTAATTTTCCATCAAATACTATCTCATACCTACTACTATTAGTTGGTACTAGACGAGGACGCGTGCTTCTTCTTAAATGTAGGGTCCCGATGTTACACCAAAGTCTGCCAGTCAGAAGAGGCATCATTGCAGAGATCAATAGGCTCAGAATCTTTCGGAGCTGGTCGCTTGAAAGAAGCGCCCGGGGTGGAAGTGGTTTCCATCTTGACAAGAGGAGCCACAAGAGGTTTAGAATCGCCGGATCTAGTTCTCCGGATAATCAGGTCAGTGGCATACATAGAGGAGCAAGACTGAAGAGGCCGGATACCTGATGTAAATAAACCGGAAAATCAGGAAAATGGGAAAGCCAACCCTACGAGCAAGGGAATAGTGAAAAAACTCTTCTTATCAGTAGAAGGACCAGATGCAGTTGTAGATGACGGGGTTGTTGACATTATCACAAGGGGAAGATCCTCCTCTTCTTTAGTCGATTCCTCCGAGCTTTCAGAAGCTTCGCTTTCTTCAACCACAAAAGAGTCGTCCACGACCTCAAAAGTAGAGTTCACATAGGCAGCTTAAATAACCCAGAAGTCACCTTCTTTGACAAGCTCCAAGGTTCCAGAGTATCAGGGCTGGGATACTGCAGCACAAGAAAACAAGAAAATGAATGAAAGTTAATGCCTTCTGAAGGACAACCAAAGCAAAAGTGTAAATTCTTACTAGCGTTATTCCATTTATCGAAGAGGAAATTCTGACAGTCAGGGCCAATTGAAGCGATCTCCACTAAGAAGAATCGACTACACCTACTTTTTTCGTTAACTTTGGTATTGAGAACCAGTGGCCGACGAGCGGCCTTGGATTGGAAAATGACCCACCCTCGTCTCATTGTTGTCACACGGTAGGACAAAAGCAGGTCCGCTATAGCAAACTCAACCTTCGCAAAGTCAGCCATTCTACTCGCCCAGAAGAGAATTTTCCACGTAGAGGGGAGTAGTTGTGCATGAGACAACCGGAAGTGGGTTAAAAACTCTATGATCAGAAGTGGGAATGGGAAGTGGCATGAGATGGTAAAAGGGAACTCAAAGAAGCATACCCATCCGGGCCGAGTCCAGTCCAGACGTTCAACTCACGAACACAAAGCCACGACACCATCGGGGAAACCCCCATCCCTCAAGATCTGAGTCATTTACTCTTGGGTGAGGGTGTCAGCGACGTTGTCGCACTCTTGTAGGACACTGGAAGGCTGAAAGCTCTGTTCCGATACAACTTTAGTCCTCGCCATTGAAGATAGAGTTCGAAAAGCAAGAAACTTGAAGAGGAAGAAGAAAGGGTTTTACCTTTGGGAAGTGAAGAAGGCGAGGGAATAATGACTTAAGACAGAGCTAAAGTAAATAAGAGTCTTCACCCGTCTCTTCAAATCACCTATTGAGAAGTGTTCAAAGATCCTAATGCTACACGTGTCCCAGTCGATAGTCGAAAATATCAGATGATAGACGGTAAAAAGATCTTAGAATCCGGTATTGGATTGCCTCGATCTTTTTGGGACTAGGCCTGAAATATTAGCATCCCATTTAACTAACGGCCCAACTCAAGAACGAAGAAGAAGAAGAAGAACAGAAGCCCATCTGATCCAACTCATCGAAAATCCACCGATCAGGGCAATGACAGCATGAAGAACAAGTGGGTCGATTGGTGAAGTATTAAAATCCGGTGGGCCACCATCTAAAACTTCATGGGCCACGTGCATACGTAAGCCCAATACACAAGCCCAATGGGGTTTCATCCTAAAACCAATTGGAAATAGGAGGAGTAACCCAAGGGTATTTATACTGGGTTAGTTTTCTTTATATTTCCGATGTGTGATGCGACTCTTCCCTAGCTCGGATCCAGCTCCTATGGATCTGAGACGTCCTAGACCTTGGAGACCCCCTTGGATTAGGACTTAGTCTCACTTATGTTATTATTTATATTTTTGTCATTTATGTTTCCGTCATTTCCCTTTTAGGCGTGTATCCATTCTTATAGTATGGCTAGCCTTGTTATTTCCCTTTCTAGATAGTTTCTATTTTTAGTATGTTGTCTTATTGGGGCAAGAGTCGTTGGGCTTTGTTTGCATACAAACCTTAGGCGCCTCTCCCTTGCTAAACTAGGGTTTCGTGGTTCTCCTCTATATAAAGGAGCCACGCAACATTGTAATCCTCACGTCCAAAATGAGTTAAGCCAGAGCTTTGAGTCGAGTTTCTCCTCACTTTTGGCCCGGGCGTCACCCTATTCTTTTCTCGACCCCATATTCTTCTTTTCTCGACCCCATATTCTGTTGGCCTATGTCAAACTAGGCCCCCTTCTCAATCCTTTCACTTCACCTCTCAATCTCAAAGTCTAGGCTTCGCCCTCAAATCTATCTGGTTACTATTTATCGAAGAAGATCCGAACGTTTCAAACCTAGATCCGCCCCGGACGGAGTACTCCAATACCCTTGGGTATTTATACTGACTGTTTTAGGAACGTGGCTAACTGTTGGTAACGTGATGGATAGCCACTGTCGGAGGGTCGACAAATGGGGATAAAATGTAATGAAGGTAGAGAAAACAGATCATCATGTAATCTTCTGGTGAATTCTTGTAACAAAACACTCGAAAAAGTAATACAATAAAAAAATACATATTTCATTGTTGTTGATCTTGATTACTATGGTTTCGATTTAGAATAACAATTGGTTAGACTAAGCTCCACTCGACATTAAGGATCGAGAATTAGCCTTTTTTTTGGTCGAATCGAGAGTTAGCCTTTGACCGTGGCCTAAAACATATAGCTTGTTTTTTTATAATAGAAAAAGACACTTCGAAACGATGTCAAAAGGTGTACGTAGAGGTAGCACTCTAGCATATACGAAAATATCCCATAAAATCTTTCCGCGATAGTCAAATTAATCGGACGGCATCATGTATTCATGTTGGATGTCCAAGCTAGGCCAATGAAAAAACTTTCGTACCCCCAATAAAATTTAGAATCACCATTGAAAGAAGCAAAACACCAAAAAGCTTGTTTGTCCAACTATAATTATTATAGTAAGGTCTCGTATTTATCGTTTTCAATGGAAACAAACATATGCTATTGTTATGTCCATTTTCACAGTGTAATGTTAATGTAGATGAAATGAATATGACATGTACGACCCATTATGCAAGTTGGTCGAATTAATTGACTCCCGGTGCCTCTCTTCTTCTTCTTCTTCTTTTTTTTCCCTCGCTCTTTTGACGTGCCATGACTCAAGAAATTGATGCTAATTTTACAAGGACTCATTTGATAATAAATAATATTAAAATATAACTTGTTCTACCAAAAATATTAAAATATAACTTGAGCATGAATGTAAGTCATCCTCATATATATTCATCTCTATCTTGATGATATTTTTATATTCACATAAACAAAAGTAATATAAAAAAATCGCATGTTAATAGTATTAGCAAAAAATAAACAATTATTGATATATATATATAACAACAATTGTATATCCCCAAGAATCCCCCAAAACCCTCAAAAGAACGCACCTACACACACCTGGAAAGGGTCGATCTGTCACCTACGACACTTTTTTTAGTGTTTTACTCACCCCGATTTCAAGCTCTTCTTATCTTTTTTTTTAAGATTTGTACTTTTTTTAGCTTATTCTGCTTGCTTTGATTCACTTAGCCGTTTTCGACTACCGTTTTCTTACGACCTCTCAGTTTATCAAATCTGTTTGGTATTCGAATTTTCACCTTATCAAAAAAACACAACTGTATATCCCCCGCCTGGCGGCAAAACCCAATTATTTGTAAACAACATTTATTTATATTTTTTGGTAGAATGTAAACAACATTTATTTATTGTTAAGTAGATAATCCTTATGCCTCTCAAAAAATAAAAGTGGTTAACTATCCTTGTAACTTATATCTATCGTCATCTTGCATGGGTTCTAAACTAATGAAAACATTTTTCGATCTGACCCTCCGACCTCTAGACACACAAATTAGAATTAAAGTTCAAGAAAAAAAATATGAAATGATTAAGTGAATCACATCATAAAAATATATTATTTTCTTTCTCTTTTTGTTGCCAATATTTTGAACCAAACATGACGTAAGATGATGTGTTACTCTAACATTAAAAAAAATTTGATTTGTTGAATCGAGTTTTGGAATTCAAAGACATTTTGAAATTGTATGTTGTATCATTGTTTTGTATAGGATGATTAGCGATTACTATAAGCTGCTACATAATTGTGATTGCAAACAAACAACAAAGCATTTGCAAGTTGTAGGAATTCGAGTAGCCCGATAAAAACAACAAAATATTATAGAGGGTATCAATTCCAAAAAAAACGATTAAGACAAATTCTATCATGTTCTATGCAGGACTAAAAAATTAATTCACTCTTAAGAGAATCTTGCGTTGAAAAGAATGGCATCCTACAATTTTCAAATCTGGCGGCCTTTGATTTGGGTACAAACGTTGATCACGGACGACTCCGACATAAATACCCAACAATTGAAATACAATCGAATAAAAAAACCAAGGAGTATTAATTTAATCAATCATGTGTAGGTTTAGGCTAAAGTTTTTTTTATTAGTTAAGGATTAGGGTCCTCCTTACATGGTTCTTTAGAGCATGTTTGGGGATTAGAACATATAGTTATAGGTGATTTAAAATATAGTCGATAAGGAAAATGTGGCCCAATTTAACAATTTAATCAGCCACAAAATTAAATTCCCTATCCACTTAAAAAAGGTGCACCGACTCGAACCATTAGAGTAAGACCCAAATGTCTGCGACAATCATTTCAATTTTTCGAGGACATATGCCAATACCCTAGAAGCGTTGGTAAATGTGAGGTTGTCACCCTCCAACTCAATTTTACTAAATTCCATATGTTTGGCTTTGGTGATACCATCATGAAGTGCAAGAACTTTAGTTTGTAGGATTGAATTATATTCATATTTGGCTGCTACCACACTTAATACCTCGACTTCATAGTCTCTAATTACAAAGTCAGTCGATGCTGATTTATTTGTGAACTTAGAACGATCAAAGTTGATTTCTATATAGCCAAATTTCGAACTTTTATATTTTCTCTATGTTGTGCATCTTTGTGTCTTTCTTTGTTTTTTGCTTCCATCTTCCTTTTTTTCCTCGTCAGTCACTATTTTAGCTTTACTCCATATTAATATTTGAGCCTTAATATGTTGCTCTACATCCTGAAGAAAGTCATTAATTTTGTGTTGGAAAACTAGTTTGTTCCTCCAGTGCCATATGCACCACCAAACGATTGTTAATTCTGTTAATTCTTGGTTTCCTATCTTCTGATACAATTCAATTAATATTTTTCAAGGTGTTTTATTTGTTATGTCATATGTTCTTAATATTTATTCTGTCTTGGGATTAATTCTCCTTATCATTTGTAAGGTATGTGGGCAGTACAATGAGATGAGTTGAATCTTCAATTGTACCGAAGCACAAAAGACATCCTGAGAGGGTTGGAACATGTTTCTCACAAAGTCTCTCCTTAATTAGTAGTCTGTTTGTATAAATTTTTCATTAGATAGGATACTTTTAACTTAAATAAATTACCATAAAAATTAAGCATTAATATTTAATGTTATTATAGTTTATTTTATGTTAGATAACAAAAGAGAATGACCCATTTTAATACGTATACAAAAAACTCCCTTAGTACTCTTAAAAATACGCGCTTCAACATTAAATTTCGGGTACACGTTCTAACCAACGCGTCATCTTGATTAACAACATGTCCTGCGAAGCCTTCTTTCAAACAAAGCATAGACAAGAGAGTACCAAAAACAAGACAATTGAACAAAATACGCCCCATGGGCACAATCCAAAAGCGTATCACAAAAACTTTTAAAGACACTAACATCAAGTTTCATAAACCAACAAAGACAACATGAGGGGATTATCAGTTTGAAAACTTCAAGCAACGGTTCCCATCGCAAGTTAAAACTCGCAACAAAATATGCAAAAGGAATTTTGAGCGGGTTTCGGGGTATTGTTGGGCCCTAAAATATTGGGCTAAATTTCGAGATTGGCCCACGAAGATAAGAAGAGATTGGAAGGAATTAAAGATATCATTAACCACTAATAAGGCATTAAATTGCAGGAAGGAAATCAATGAGAAGAAAAGAGTTGTTGGAACGCATTAACTGCATGGCGAAAATCACGGACGCCTTAAATGCTTAAACGCGTCGACGACTTTAGCGATAATCACGGAAGTGGTAACTGGTCAAACTAGCCATTGGAAAACATTAATAACAGGGCGAGACTCCCGAGATTAACACTCATAATTGAGCAGGAGGTGAGCCTATAAAAGGAGGAGAAGAGGATCAATGAGGGGAGGGGACACTCTCTCGACTAGAAAACCGATATACATACAATTGCACTATTTTTTTTATTATCATTCTAGACCTCAAGAGATATATTTCTTCTCATCTTCTCTCTGTCGTACCCGCGATTGTACTTCGACATCTGAATGGAATCATAATGAAGTTTATCCTCTTTATTTTATATTTTTGCCTATTTATCTCGATATCTATTGTTTTATCAATTAACGTGTTTAAACTGTCTAAACTCGCAACAATAGTCTCATTGTTTAATTGATTCCCTTAATTCAAATTCTAAATTCTTTTGTTATCCATATTCTTAACTGCTTCTTATATTCTTACTGAATTACGCTTTACTTGTGAGTTTAACGTGTTTAAAATTGGTTTTTGACTAGAGCTCCCTCAATATAGCATATAACGCGTTTACGTGTTAATTTTGCCCAAAACACGTCTCTTTTGCTTGACTGGTCGTATCTTGTTGTCGACATTAAGTGCGTGCGTAATGATATTGGGATCGACACCCACCATGTCCTCATTAGACCATGAAAAGAAATAAGCGTAGGATCAAAAGAAGCCAAGCAATTGCTCTCGTATCTTCGGTGACAAGTCAGATCTGACTCGAATCTTTCGGTTTGAATTTTCAGGGTCCAATTCTATCTCTTCTAGTTTCGGGTCTCAGGTTTGGCATAATGTATCGGTGTCTTACGATCTTGTAATTGCTATGCCGACAACCTCTTCTCCTAGGCATATTTGATTTGACTTGAGGTGGTGGCCCGCATGGTTACGAAGTAGCATTCTCTCGCCATCTTATGTTCCCCTTGATCTCTTGAACCCCCAAGGTGAAGGGAATTTGACACATTGATAGTATATTGAACGAATGGCCTTCATTCCATAGATCCAATGCATACCCAAAATTACAATGAAAGGAGACAAACAGTCAAGGATTTGAAATTTTATGAGGTAATTGACTCGTCGGGTATGATAGGGAGGGTAATTTCCCCTATCATGTTTCGTGCTTCGTCGTTGAATCCGACTAGAGTAGTTGATTTTTTGATGACATCATTGAGCCCTAGCCCTAAGTTGTATAGGGCATCCAACATCAGATAATTAGTCGAACTTTCATTGTTAATCAATAGACGTTTAACCAAAAAGTTTGAAATATTCAAAGAAATGATCAAACGGTCATGATGAATTTCGTCTTCCTCCATGTCATCAAAAGTGATTGACATAACATCATGACTTCTCCGGGTTGTAACCCGTGCTTCCTCGAGTTGGCTACTTCTGGCAAACCTCTTCGAGATCAATACACATTTATTGTACTGCTCTTATTAACATTCATTTGATTCATCGAAATAATCTACTTGACTCGATCGAGAAGGGTACGTATATCTAGACTATTCAGACCTCGCTCCAACAAGATATATCAGATAGTGTTGTTGCCAAATTATACACATTATGTTTTTTAACAATTTTTCTAACCTATACCTTAAGGGAATAAATACAAACTAACAAAGTCTTATGTTGTAACACCCCGTCTTCCGACGAGGCGCTACTAGGGAATAGACCTTACAAGGTACTATTAAATAGGTTGACAACTACACTGTAGGACCTTACAACGCGGGCACGACGAGAAAAACATAATAAAACATCCAACCTTTATTTAATAAAACTTTAGAAAACGTAATCATGCATGAATCCCCGAAAATCATAAACATTCAACTACGTCACAACGCCTACTGAAACTGAACTATCCGAACAAAATAATAATAACCGAAACATAGTACTAACTTCGTCTAACAAATATTAAAATCAACATCCTAACTAATATAAATAAACTAGTATAACCAATTCCACTATGACACGCGCTCTTTACCGCTCCGGCCCGCCATCTGGCCTCGGTTCCTGCACGGCTCCCTGGTTCATACCTGGAACTGAAAAATATTCCCCGAAGGGTCAGCGTCTAATCTACCAAGCTAGAGAGAATACGGAAATTGTAGAACGCTTTGAAATTATTTATCTAAAGTCAGCATACAAATCCACAACCGCAATCATAACTCTAAAGGCCAATACCTAAATTAGTTATATCAGTCACACAAAGCCACATACGCATTCACAAACATAATCTCATACCATGAAATTCCTCCTTTTTCCACAATCCGACTTCCAAGGCGCTCATCACCGCGCCGAGTGCAGAGGCAGGCCCTCCCACTCCACTTCACAATCTCCCTTCTAACCCCTGGCTAAGCCTCCACTGGAGCACTTGCCAAAAACACACAGATAATAATTTTCGTTTGAAGGGGCACGATTTCCCAGTCACACGGGTCAACGTAGCCAACTCTTCCTTAACACCAGCTACGATGGGCCGTGTCGGAAACGGTACCAACACAGAGAAAACATTCCAAAATATTTTTCCGATAAAATACATTCAAAACCATTTTAAGCACACAACAATTCAAGGAATTCAAAACAGTTTAAAAGGTATTCGGGACTAGTTCCCAAAACCCGCTCTACAATAACGATACGCAATCTAACAGGGTAGAGAAGAACCGAGCAAGTCGAAAAACGACTTACCTCGAACGAAGGATTCTCAGGAAGACGGAACTACGATCTCAAACGGAACGATTCCCTAAAGAATTATTAAAGGAAAGATTATTTTAAGTACTGGCCGAGCCAAACTAACCCAAAAAAAGAAAAAAAACTACTTCTAAATTCCTTAACTACTAAATTTCATTAAAATATGCTATAGTCATTTTATTATTATCTTACATAAATACCAAAATCCAGCCCACCAAAGCCCAAACCCAATTGCCCTTCTCCCCCTTGCCCGAAAAAACCTAGCCCAAATAATTAAAAAAATTAGGGAAAGACAATTCATCCCAAAATTGCTCCAGCTCCCTCACCCTCTCCCCCTATCAATACCAGCAGTTGACCAAAACGGAGATTTGACCCAAACACTGCGGTCCCACCCCTGCCTTCTTCAACCTAACTCAACCCCTTTCTCTGGTTCGTCTTCCCCACCCGACTCCTCCGGCGGCAACCTTCTCTCTGGCCCCGTCTTCCCCGCTCGACTCCTCCGGCGGCAACCCTGCAATGACAACATTGAGAGAGAGCGGGGACGTCCACCGCCTGTCGCCCCTTTCCAATCCCAATCCACCTTCACCGCCCCAACGACCGACGAATCCCGCCTTCGGATTGCCTCCCTGCCTTGCTACCCCGCCCGGCGACCTCGAAGGAGGGTGGAAACGAGCAGTACCGCCGCCCCGTTTTCGCCTAACCTACCCCGCCTTCCTCAACAACCCCTGAAAGACAGCCCCTGCCCGCCCCGATCGTCGGCCTTCACCCACCGATTTTCGTATGTTCCGACCACCGACGACTAAACTACCCCTTCGTTGATCGCTATGACATGATCCGAAAAACTAAAAACAAAGATAAAAGGTTTGATGGTTACCGGTTAGGCCACGGCGGAACTCGTACTCCTGGCGAGGCTTCCCACTATTCCACCGGAAGAAGAAAAAAATAGGGACTCGTGTGACCAGAAAAACGAGTAACGAGACGGAAAACCGAGGGATGCGTTTTGTTGGATGACACGATGATGATCAGAGGGTGAAATTGATTCTAAAGAAGAATCGTAATAGGGTGCTTATAAAGACTAAATCTGGTTAAAGATATAATTTAGGGATAACGATAAGAATTTGGCTGAATTTTATTGTAAGTTGGTTTAGATATGGTCAACCGACCGGATGATCCGATTTAGTTGAATTTAGGATTGATATTCCACTATATATATGACTAAATCTGGATTAGTAGATCGGATTATTAAAATATATATTTTCTTAAAACGAGGTTGTCGCTTGTAACTCACAGAACTCGTTTTTCCGACTTAGACGACAATCGAACCCGAATATTATATATGTCCTTGGGACATAGGTTAGAAAAACATTTCCATGTTTCCTTGATCTTCATTTGACAAATTACTAAGGGAATATACTATATATATATGTATGTATGTATGTATGTATATAAAAGCAATAAGGATTGAAAACACCATATTACGCCACATTAGCATTATACACATGTCACTTCCATATTACGCCACATAGATTTTGCACATGTCATTTTTCATTAATTCTTATAATTTACACCTCACTTATTTCTTATCCACGTCATATGACATGTCATTAATTTTTGCCCAGTCACTCATATTTAACTACAAGTATATATGATAATAATTTAAATCTAATTAAACATACTTCATCAACGTCCTCGATCCCCGCCTTTGACGTCATATATATGGAAGAGATAAGATTTAAATAAAATAATATTTAAATTAATTAATAAGATATAACAAAATATGAAAGATAAAGATAAAAATAATTTATTCATAGAAAATAATTAAAAAATAATTTATTTTGATTTAAGGTGGAGCCAAACTCATTTTGTGGCTCGATAAAAGATTAGATAAGATTGAATATTATATTTTTTAGTACTCTCTATTTACCTTAATTTAGAGATCATCAAATATTTCAATAATAGATTTAAACGAAGAGAGTATAATTTAAAAGAATTTAAAAAATTCGCACATGACGCGAAAAACTACTCTAATGGTAAAGTATTTATTTAAACAAGGAGATCGGATGCCAAATGGACAAGTATGCCAATAATTGCATGAGATCAAATGGTAATTGCTTAATAAATAGAGAGGCAAATCAAATAATAATACACAATCGCTTATGAAAGAAAATCTGACCAAAGAGGGAAGGAAATCAATGTTAGAGATTAAGAAAGAAAATTATAATGAAGTGTCACTAAAAAACTTGAATCGTTCTTGTATATATATAAATAAATAGCAAATGAATTGTCGAGGAAAAATAAACATTACCTTCGTACATACATAGCTTTGGCAACTTTTTTTTTTTACTTTCAAATTAAGCATTGGGATCGAGGTTAGAAGATACTGTATGAAAGTGTATTTGAGATTGGTCTTTGTATGGGCAATTATTTACTCAACAATGGAAGCCACTAATTCGCTTAGTCTCTTTGAGAAAACACATGTTATAATCACGAATAACATGGGAGATGGGTCAACTATTACTGTTGTTTGCAGATCAGGGGATAATGATTTAGGTGATCACGTGTTGAAAGATGGACGAAACTACGAGATTGTGTTTCGTCTTTCTCTCCTTGGAGATACCTTTTTTGACTGCGATTGTGATAGTAACGAAGGGTGGATTCATTGGACAGCCTATGAACAAAGTGATTCCAATTGCAAGAAGGTATGTCCATGGACAGTGTCAAAGGAAGGCATCCAAGGTAATGGTCAATCGTACAAGTGGAACCATAAATAATTACTACTAGATATCGATCGATCGATCGATCCTAGGTAGTACATTGAATAAATACGTACTATATTATTTTATACGGAGTATATGCTTATCTACAAGTTGTTTGGTAATGAGATATGAGGCTAGTAGAATACTATAATGAGGACCTCTGCTCAACTTATGAAATCCATTCTGACTGTTCGCTTTCTCAGTAGCAAAAGCGCTTCTCTTTGTACCTTAACCTACCGATATCCAAGTGTCAATTACCCTTCCCAGTTGCACACTTGAGGAGACACGTTAAAAATAAAACCTATCCCACATCTAAAATAAGAATTTAACTGTCTACCATATAAGTACATGGGTTACTCCTATTGCCAATTGGTTTTAGGATGAAATCTCATGACTTTGATGCTATTCACATGCATATCACGCATTGCGCACGTACCAACATGTCTCCAATCTACCTACCTACCGGGCCCATAAACTTTTTTCAAATATTACACTCGTAAAAAGAATAAGGAAATTTCTTCCAATACCCTATGTTTTATACTTTTTCGAATGGTGTCCAGAAAAAATTTGTCAAAATACTAAAAAATAACTGTCAAAAACAAATTACCATAAATATTAAGCATTAATATTTAATGTTACTATAGTTTATTTTATGTTAGATAAAATATTTTCAATCTATACCTATATATTAAAGATGTACTTTTTAGAGCCACTAGAATGATTCTAGCCCCACCTCATATTTACAAAATTAATTTTTATTCCTAATATTTTAATTTTTTTTATTAAATTCTTATTTAACTATTTAAATCTATCTTTAATATCAAACGTATATTTATTTAGTATATCAATATCTTTTAAAAACTTCCTTATACAATTATCTAAAATTAATAATAATAAATTTAAAATATTTTAAAATAAGTATAAATATACTTTATCTTGTAGCATGATGATATCATTTCACAAATTTATTTATAGATATATTATTTTTATTTTATAATAAAAAAATATTTATAATGTTTAAAAATAATAAAAATATGTAATATAATATTTAATAGATATATTGAAATATTTGATAATCTCTAAATTAAAATACGTAGAAAGTGATAAAAAATATAATATTTAATATTATCTGATATTTACTTCATCGAGCCACAAAATGAGTTTAGCCCCATCTTAAATAAAAATAATTATTTTTTAAAATTATTTTTTAATAAATAAATTATTTTTATCTTTATCTTTCATATTTTATTATATCTTATTTATTTTAATTATTATATTATGTAAATATTATCACTTCCATATTCTAATATATGAATTTTTTTTATTCATATGTAATTATTTTTTACAAATTAAATATATATGAAATATCATCAAGAAAAAAGGAGGAATGTGCATTATTTTACATTAATAATCTTTTATATTATCAATATTAAACTTAATTAATATCTACTTTTGTTTGTTTGATTCTAAGTAAATTGTACATTGCAACGTCAATAAATTCCTTACATTAATTTTTATATTATTTTTTTATTTAATATCTATAAAATATTAAACCATAGTTGTGTATGGCACGATAGGTACAACTAGTATTTATAAATTGTCAAAAAAAAAATCCTAAGCAAAATCCTAGATGGATGAACATGAGAATGACATGTAAGAAAAATCATAGGTGGTACATGATAAAATCCTACGTGGTAGATAGCTTATATTGTGACTAGTTGTACTCGTCGTACCATCTATGACTACGATTCAATATTTTATAAATATTTTAAATAGGATATTAATAAAATAAAATTAAAATATACAATTTAATAGGAGTATAAATAATTCAAAGTTCGTAGAATGTATTACATTTTTCATCAATATAAATAATTAAATCTAATGTTTAGAATGAAAATATATTATTACGATAAAAAATTACATTTCTCTTTTTCCTTGATGATATTTCATAGATATTTAATTAAAAAAGAAGACAAAATATGAATAAAAAATTTATATATTAAAATATGGAAGAGATAAGAATTTAAAAAATAAAAGTTAGCTTAATAAATAAGATATAAATAAAGTATTGAAAGATAAAGATAATTTAATTATATAAAATATTTAAAATTTAATTAATTTACTTTAATATGGGACCAAACTCATTTTGTAGTTTGATAAAGTAAAAATTAGATAAAATTAAATATTATATTATTCATTTTTATTAATTTTCATGTCATGTATGTAAATTTAGAGATTATCAAATATTTCGATATATCAATAAAAATGTTTATCATCTATTTTTATTAATTTTAAACATTATAAATATTTATCATTAATTTTTATTATAAAATAAAATCAATATATATCTATAAATAAATTCATCAAAAGATATATGCTAAAATATTTAATTTTATTTTAAAGTAATAAAAATATTTTATCTTTAATTTTAAATAATTGTATGATGAAACTTTTAAGAGATAATGTTATACTAATTCTATAGATATTTGTTGGATGTCAGAGATAAATTTAAATAGTAAAAAAAGAATTTAATAGATAGAAGTTATAATAATAGAAATAGATATTATATTTTTAAATATGAGGTGGGGCCATAATTATTTTGGTGGCTCGAAAAGGTATAGCTTTAATATATAGTTATAGATAGAAAAAATAACTTAATAAATAATTTTAAATAATATTCATCAATAATATTTTACTAAATATTTAATGCTTTTATAGTTTATTTTATTTTAGATATAATCTTTTTAAGTTGAATTAATTGTCATATCAAATATTTAACACTAATACTTGTGATTTAACATTAGATAACATCTTTATTATTGATGGAATCTTTCCTAGATTAATTTATTATATCTCTATATTATCCTAAAAACATATATAAATTTCCAAAATAAAAAATTCTATGTGGTGAAATCCTACGTGACATAATATGAGAACGACATATAAGAAAATCCTAGGTGGCGCAACGTGGTTGCCTTATATCTTGCGTCTTTTATATATACTAGTTATACTCATTGTGCCATGCACGGCTACGGCTCATCAATTTTTAGATATATTACAAATACGATATTAATAAAATAAATATACAAAAATTATAAAAAGACAAAAAATAATGTAAATTCTTAAAAAAATTAATCAAATTCAATTCGTTAAAAATATTTTCAATAAAGAGTTAAAAAGATAATTAATAAGAAAAGATGAAAAAAAATATAGAATTTTTTAAGATAAAAAATCTTCTATATTTACATAAAAATCCAAAAAGAAAATAAAGGAAAAGATAATTTAATTTTTAAAAAATTTAATTTGGGCAAGTAATATATCGATATTTCTAAAAAAATTACTTTTTTTTATCAATATTTGATTTAAGATAAATATTTTTAATAAATAGATAAAATGATAAATATAAAATAATTTTAATTATTTTAATTAAAATTCGAATTAATTTCTTCCACATAAATAAACGGAAAGGAATTTAATTGGAAAAAGTAATATAAATAATTTTTCTTATATAAGGTGGGATCAGAATTAATATGGTGGCTAGAAAAGTTACAATTTAATATATAACTAGTTGGATGCCTGTGATACTCATGGGATAATTTTACTAAAGATTATCCAATATTATTATATTAATATAAATTTTAAAAACTTATATATAATATCGAAATAAAATTATGTAATTTATATCAAAAAATCATTAAGATTGTGCCCCATATTTTATCAAAATATAGATAAAAAAAATTACTTACTTGAAACTCAAATCTTATTAAAAGATAAAAAAATATTATGCATAAAATTAATAAAAAAATATTAGATCAATTTATTATCAGCATAATAAAAAACATTATATACTTAGATCTCAAATCTTGTTACAAGATAAAAAAACAAATTGCATAAAAATATCAACATATAAATCAAGTTATCATCTTATAAAAAATTGGATATATATAAATAATGATACAAGTAATTATAATATTTATTATTAAAAATGTAACACTATTTTATTCAAAAATGTCACGTGGCACACAATTTTTTCAATAGACATGATTTCTGCTTTATAATGTATCAGGTACATTATAGATAGATATGATTATTTTTATTTCAAAGATACATATATATATATATATAATCACGTGTGCATATTTTTCCTTATCTTTTTGTAAATTATCTTTTACAAATATAATAAATATAGGATTTGAATCAAATAGAAATATTATTTATCGTGAAAACAGAAAACTATTATAAACTGTAGATCTCGCTTTATCGGATGGTTAAGGTGCACACGGGATTGATTTTATTTTTTAGGTCTTAGGGGTATTTCGGTCTTTTTTGTCCTACTATCATATTCTCCAATTGTTCTTCTCTATACATCGTTGTTTTTTCATCCTTTATTGTAAGATCGTTAGTACTTAAACGAGTCGGCGACTCCTGCGAAGTCGTCGACTTTGAGTAACAGTAGAAGTCACCGACTTTGGTAAAGTCAGTGGCCTTGAAATAAGCAGCGAAATAATCAAACAGTGGAAACTCTTCGTAAACCAACTAGTTTACTTAGAGAAAAAACCACTCCCTTCCAAGCTTCTCACTTGGTCGGATTTCAAGAGTCCTTAGATTCGCTCTATTGATTTCTTGAGTGTTACAAAGCTCTCCCGTGTACAAGTTGAATCCCACAACCTTGAACCACGATCTACCTTTGTACCTAAACTCTCAACCTCACGCTATGCCTAAGATCTCTCGACACACCACTTGTACGAATCACACACACACGTTTTCTCTTTCTTTCTTACACACAATATTGAAATGACGCTCAAGAGTCTTACCAATAACCTAAACACTAGGGTATTTAAGCTATGGTAAGATAGATCTCGTGTGTATTATTTCCCATTCGGTTAGGGAAACAATATTCACTCAATCTTTTACAAATCCTTCCAAATATACAATTATGCATGCACTAAAATATTCTAGGAGAATCAAATCTTCTTTATCTTCATTTTAGCACTCTTTTGTGATGATCTTCTCCTAAAATAGAAAGACGCAGTTGTTTCCAAAGACTCACACATAAGCTATGCGGTCCATCCTTAAATAGATCACTTCGCCAGCTAGTCATGTTAGTGACTTTGGCAAGTCGCTGACTCGACTTGCAAACTCGGAGTCACTAACTCTGGAACATCAAAACTCAACCTTCTATCTTCTAACATTTATTACAATTTTTTGGTTTGTGTTCATTTTATTTGAAATTTATCATTCTAGCCATCAAATTTTCGGTTTCTCTTTGTTATGGAGACTGATATGAGTATGATTTTTCATCTGATTCTGATTTGTACTCAATGTAAAGCATATCATAGGATGGTTATTTTCAACCTAAAATAAAATTAATGATTACTTAAGTCTATAATGAACTCAATTCGTCCATTAATTCATCTTATTTTGTAGTTGTCCAATCCTCCATTGTTGAGTTTATGATTTTTTTTTGTTTTGTATACTTGGTTTTTGATATGCATTGAACCTGTGTGATGAAATACCTAAAAGATAATAATGATAATCCAACGATTTTGTGTACTTTTCTTCCTTTGACCATCAATCTATCATTACGAACATCATTACGAACATCATGATGACAACGACGAGGATGATGATGATGATGATGATGATGATTTCATCACCAACATTCTATGTGAATTATTGAATGGTCACTTGTGAAAAGCAATTGCAGGTTGAGATGAACAATGGAGTTGATTTTTGATCGAATTGGGATTTTGAAGAAGAAATTAAGAAAAATAAGAGATTTGAGTATGGGGTTTCAATGGTTTCAATGAAGAGTACTAATGAGGGTAGAAGATTGCAACTGATAAGAAGCCTTCTTCTTGATAGCATTAGGTAGAGGTTGGAGCTTCCACGAAATCGATAATTGGACCTTGATGCCATATCAGGATAGACCTTATTGTTGGAATATTTTAATATATCCAAGTATTTATTGCAGTACAAGTACACGCGTGATATGCTATGTAATGGAAATTCATGTTGGGCTTGTCCTACATCGATAATTTGGGAAATTTTCAAGTGCCTTATAAAGATTTGTGGCATACCATGTGTTAGTGAGACAAGAGAGGATTGCTCCCTCGCGCGCGCCGCCGCTGCCGTCTATCCGGCTCGACTCGTGTTCGTGACATGTGCACTGTGTGATGCCGGGGCTTATCTTTTTGCGGGATGTTTTAATTATTTTGATAAAATTGGGCCACGAGGGTTGCGGATTAATTTGTCGTGATTCTTCTGCAATCACTCAGTTTTCAAAACCTTTTGGATTTCGTAATTGGTATGATTTGGTCAAACGATTTTATCTTGTTTTCCATAACTGAAGAGAGATTTTTGGAATATGGGAGTAATGTTGATCGTGGGTGGTTAATGCGTATTATCTATTTAATCTCCCATTAGTTCTCTCCTCCAATCCATCCGAAAATCCCCTCTTTTCTGGTTTTCACATATCGGAGAATCCCGCTCCTCTCTTCTCTGTTCTGGATCTTCCGTTCCCATCTCTTCTTTCTCGAGTGCCCGAGATCGAGAAGAACTGTGCTAACCTGCGGGCCGAGCGCCGGTTTCTGACTTGCACTACAGTCAGGGAATTTTTGCTTCTAAGGAAGTGATTCTACCACGACACAATGATTCGTCCCTACACACATAAACACATTAAAATTTCGGCCTACATACAGATCTTTGTCGCATGCAGTAATTTATTTTCTTACACTTATAACACCCCGACTTTCGTCAGAGCGCTACTTGGTGGTAGACCCTGTCCGGATGCTACTCAGATTAGTCTGACAAACAAATTCACTAGGATCTAGCAACTCGGGCACGACGAGAAAATGAAATAAAACGTCCAACTCATTTTTATTAAACATCAAGTATTAAAAACATTCATATAAATTCTGAATTCACATCAAAGGATAACAATCAGATCATTCTATAATCTGAAACCATTCTAAACTAGTTTTATCCAACTAGCAACAAAATAATTGACAGACAGTTAAGAATACATAGATTACAAAATCCTAACAACCCGGACCTCATGACACGTGTGCCCACATCCGCTTTACCACTTCATAGAGTATCTATCACGGTTCCCCAAAAGTACTTGAAATTGTAAAAAATATTCTCCGAAGGATCAGCTACAATTCTTATTCAAGCTAGAAAGTGTGTGATGAATATAGAACGTTTAAAAACCCACACAGAACCCTAGCAACCAAAATTCACACATAAATCCATAATTTTCCATTCATATCAATTCAACACTTAACGTAAAATAATCACACACAGAAATAAAAACACACAAAAACACAATACATAGACACACACACATACAGACAACATCACAATTCACAATTATACAACAGTATCACAATACTACAATTAATACAGATAACATCAATAATAGTAATAAGGATAACAATAATCTTCATAAAGATCCTCCCAACATATATAACCACAAAATGCATTCTGTTAAACAAGACCCATGAATACAAGACCATTCAAACCAAGTCCATCACTAAAATTGAATAGCAACCAAACATGCTCCTCAAATACATATGGCACCCTCTGGCCTCTCATCCATGGCGCACGGTTAGGGCGCGTACCTATACACGTGCCCATTTCCCCCATTCACCCTTCTAGCCGCATGATCATGCCCTGAGGCCTCTTCATCTCCAACGTACCCGCACCCATGACCATACCGGTGTAACCCAATGCACGCATAACGAAAAATATTTAAAAACGTTTTCTCATAATTTCAATTACATATACAAGCACGTAATATGAAATCATTCCAAAATTAGGTTTGCACATTCAATTCAATCATTTAACACATAACGATCGTAAGCAAAGCAAGTCGACAAGCCAATAACCTCGAAAGACGGAAACAAACACGTAGCAGAAGAAAAATAGGCCCGAATAAGTCACAATCACAATAACAAGCACTACCACAATCACAATTCGAACGCAATCACAATTTCAAACACAATCGCATTCACATTCACAATTACAATTACAATTACAACTACAATTACAAGTTACCATCACAATTTCTATTACATTGCACTTACAGTTATAAGTACAAATACAATCACAAATACCAAAACAATTAGAATCACAATTACATTTACCAATGCACACACATAGTCACAATCGGATTCAAAGTTCATGTAGTTACAAATTAAAATATTTTAATTAAAAATAATAAATAAAGGGACTAATTCCCCAAACCAATTCAACACACATGGCATCCAATCTAACAAGAATTGAATTAAGTCGAGCAAGTCGCAAAACGACTTACCTCAAAGCGGAATTTCTGGCTATCACGAAAAGCTTAAAACCCGATCAGGAGTGATTTCCTCTCTACAAGCTCGTCCTCACCGGATCCACCTTTGGAAAAAAGCGGAACTCGGCGCCTCATTCCACGCCGATCTGGAAACGACGCTGAGGCAACGTATCCGAGAGGCGCTGACCCAAACTCGATGACGACGGACTCGAACCTATCTCGGAAACCCCTACGCGTCGGTGAGGTTGCGTTTGATATGGCGTCCTTGACAAAGCTATGACCGACACTTGAGCGATCCCGGAGCGACGAGACCGAACTCAAATCATGAAGGTAACAACGCCAAAGGAAGGGTCGGCTTGCTTCGAACCTATCTCGCTCGATCAGTGGTGGGAAGGGCTAGCGATCGATTGAAACAAACTTGATCGGTGACAAGTGGTGAGGACGGACAACGACCAGCGAGATCAGAATCGCGGGGGCAGCGACACCCTAGAGAGGATTGGCCTTGCTCCGAGCTTATCCCTTTCAAACAACGACGAGGCTTGCGGGGCAGAGACAACGACGAGCAAGATGGATCGAGATTAGAAACTCTGGAGTTGCGATGGGCCTAGCCAAACAGTCCGTCGGCGGATCTAAATTCTTCGACCGAACAAGATCTCCGTCGAGCTCGGCGTTCGTAACCCGACGACGGTGAGATTGGTGCACGGAGACGAAGGCGTGACCGAGAAAGGAAGGATCAGCTCTCGTGTGGGCAGAAGAATGGCACACGAACACCCTCTCTCTTCCTCTGGTTCTTATTGTTGTGCGGCGCAAAAAGCAAAGGAAAGAACGCCTAGGGTTAAAAGGGTTGCTCCACAAAACAAAATAGAGGATTGGGCTTTTGCTCAACGCCCACCTCCGAATATGGGCCCTCGGCCTACTACCAAAGAAAAGGGCTTCCGAGCCCAAGATTAAACTAAAAGAGAGAAAGGAGTAATTGGGCATTAGGCCTAATTACGAAGACGAACAAGAATTGAAACGAGAATCATGTATCGGGTTTTTGGAGACTTGGGGTGGGGTGGGGTGGGGTGGGGGTGGGTGATTGGGTTTTTTGCTATTTACCTAATTTTTACATGTACTTAACAAACTAGCAAGACCCGATCGTGCCATGCAGGACGATGATTTGAAAAAAATTTATGTAAGAATCGTACTTGTCGATTAAATTTTATATAAACTGATTTGATAAAATAAAATAACTTCCTCAATAAAACTATCAAGCGAGAATTGTTATAATATGTAGGGATGTAAAAAAATTCTTTATTTATAAAAATATTGTCCATAAAGATAAAGTTGTAGATCTCTGTAATAATATAGTGTATGTAATTATTATTTTTAAGGATACAATTGTAGATTAATAACATTAGCAATATTGTTATATTATATATTATTATTTAAATATTACAAGGATTAAAAAATTATATATAATTAATATTTTAAAAAAGTTAAAAATGATATGATATTAAAAGTTATACCGATAAAAACAAAATTATATAGATATTACGCATGAATAGTTTCATACTTGCCATGCACTGATAGAAAATAATGGTACATATTAAATATGGTGATGTACAATTATATAATATTTAAATTTTGTCCATAAAAAAAGTAGTAGATCATTATATAGTAGAGATATTATGTATGGATAGTTTCATACTTGCCATTGAAAAAAAAATGAGATATTACATATCGATAGTTCCATACTTGTCATTGAAAAAAATAACGATACATATTAAAGATGATGATGTACAATTATATAATATTTAAATATTGTCCATAAAAAAGTAGTAGATCATTGTATATTAGAGATATTATGTACGGATAGTTTCATACTTACCATTGAAAAAAATAAGAGCTATACTTATTAAAGATGATGATGTATAATTATATAATATTTATATTTTGTCAATAAAAAAAGTAGTAGATCATTGTATATCAGAGATATTATGTATGGATAGTTTCATACTTACCATTGAAAAATAATAATAACTATACATATTAAAGATGATGATGTACAATTATATAATTTTTATAGAGTCAGGTTCACGTGCGAATGGGAGCTCATGTGCGAAATAAGAAAGAATAAGAGCCATTGGATCAAGAAAAATCAAAGACGCTGATCATTTCACTTAAAAAGGGAAAAAACGGCACGGGCGAATTATTGGCGAATTATTCGCGTATTTTTGAAATAAAAACGGAAATAGGACACGCGCCCAGATTGTTCATCAGTATTGTGGATTTGTTCATCAATAATGTGGATTTGTTCATCAAAACTGTGATTTTGTTCATCAAGACTGTGATTTTGTGCATAAATAAACTATTACTTGTGCATCAAAAATCTATTGTTTGTACATAAAAAATGAACAAATGTGTATCAAAATTACATGCAATATGTTCATCAACATTGTGATTTTGTTCATAAAAACGAAAATATTTATTCATTGGTTTTGGCATATTTGTTCATCGGTTTGTTCATATTTGTTCATTAGTAACATCAATTTGTTCATTGGTTTATGCATATTTGTTCATTGTCTTTTTCATATAATTGTTCATTACTAGATGCATATTTGTTCACTAGTAACCTCAATTTGTTCATTAAATAACATCAATTTGTTCATAGCTAAATAAGTCACAAGAACTATATTGAGCACTTCGATATGTTGCTATCTCGTTCTCTTAGCATACACCATATTATTCCAAAGTCAAATTCTTTATCTATTATCTTTTGCATTCAAGTTTCCACATCAAACTTATCTTAATTTGGTACTGTATTGAGCACTTCATTCGTATTGACAAGTTAGCCTTAAAGCACTTCATTCGTATTATACTTTGAATTCAAGATAGCCTTAAAGCACAAAATAAATGCAAAAAATGCACAAATAGATAGTCCTAAATGTACAAGTTGATAGCCTTGACACATAAAACATAAGTTTATTTCAATTCACAAATAAGGGTATAATAATGAACAAATAAGGTTATATCAATGAACAAATAAGGGTATATCCATGAACAAATAGGGTATATCAATGAAAAAATAATGTTATACCAATGAACAAAAAAAAGTATACTAATGAACAAATAATGGTATACCATGGGTATATCAATGAACAAATAGAGGTATATCAATGAACAAATACGAGTATATCAATGAACAAATATGGGTATATCAAAACTAGTTATATGTGCATAAAAAACTACATAATATTGTATTCCTACACATAAATAAGGTTAAAAAATAAAATTAAAAATTAAAAAAGTTCGAAATCAATGAACAATGTTATCAAAAACTCAATGCACAATTAGTTAGTATTGATGAACAATTGGTGAATATTGATGAACAAATCGCTATTTCTGATGAACAAACTGGGCGCGTCTCATAAAAACGTATTTTTTGAAAAATTCGTGAATAATTCGGGAAAAATTCGTCTGTGTCGTATTTTATTGAAAATACGGGAAAATACGGGAAAAATTCGACCGTGCCGTATTTTTTTTAATGAATGTTTAATCAGGGACATTGATTTTTTGGAAGAAACGATCGAGATTTATTCTTATTTCCCACACAGGCGACCATTCGCACGGGACTCTTTTTCATATTTATATTTTGTCAAAAAAAAGACTAGTAGATCATTGTATATTAATAGCAAGAGCAATATTATTATATTATATATTTTTAATGATTCTAAATACTAAATTAAAGAAAGGGTAAAGAAGTAAATTTTAAAATTAAGATACTTATGTGGCATACTTATGATTGACAAATAAGATAGAGAGATCCGAGTTTAGTAAAAGTATATAGATACCTAATTATGTAACTTTGTTGCTATTTACTTAATTGAGGCTTCATGTAAATATAGAAGATTTTTTTATCTTTCAAAAATTTAGTCTTTATTCATATTTTTTCATATTTTCTTATTAATTATCTTTTTAACTTTTTATAAAAAATATTTTTAAAGAATTGAATTTATAAAAAAATTATAAGAATTTACATTATTTTTTCAGTTTTATCTATTTTGTAACAAAGTAATTAATATAATTTATATTTATATTTTTTCATAAATAAATTATCATTAAGACATTAAAATCATATTGGGCTCACTTTAATGATTTTGACTTCATCTCACATTATTACAAATATAATATTTATAATAAATAAGTTATTTTTATTTTTATATTAAATTCATAGAGCAACCCTCAACAGCTTTCCCAAATTCTTGAAAATTGAATTTTTGGGAAAGTAGGGGCATGTTTTTAGCCCAACAATTCTCCATCTTGTTCTCTATAATAAAGAAAGAGGCACAAATATTAAGTGCTTTCCCTAAATTTAGGGAATGTGGCGATTCTCCATAATGGAGAAAGAATGTAAAAATGATTTATGATTGGCTTGATTAATAAAATAAATAAATTATTCTACAACAATAAATGTTGCATTTTCTACAATAGAGAAGCCGTTGGAGTTAGAGCAAATATTTTTTTTAGAAAAAATGGCTTTTGTTACCTCGATTTGGAGAAATGTTTGGAGAAACCCTTGGGGTTGCTCTAAGAGCATCTCGAAGAGATTTCCCATATACATTGATATTTGTATTTTTAGAGATTTTATGGTCCAACAGATTCTCCATCTTGTTCTTTAAAATAGAGAATTCTCCAAAAGATTGAAGTGTTTTTCCTAAATTTAGAGAATTTCCAAATTTATTTGGAAACTGCATTAATTAAAAGTGTATACGTAGAAACTTGTAATTGGCCATATGAAATTTTTTATAAAAAAATTTACATATAAATATAACTAATAAATGTAAGATTTTCTAAAATAAAGAAACTGGTAAAATTAAAGTAAATTTTGTTTGAATAATATGACTTTTAAATCTTTATTTTGGAAAAAATTATAAAAAATTTGTTGGAGATCTCTTAATACTATGAAAAGAGTCCGGCTTATCCGATGAGCAAATTAATTTCCTATATTTCCTATTTTAT
Organism: Fallopia convolvulus; assembly: GCA_964016875.1. Taxonomy (NCBI): domain Eukaryota; kingdom Viridiplantae; phylum Streptophyta; class Magnoliopsida; order Caryophyllales; family Polygonaceae; genus Fallopia; species Fallopia convolvulus. The sequence continues at coordinate 58,864,086 of OZ024720.1, read as the reverse complement.
GCTCTTCTTAACTTATTCTTTTCTTGGTCCCTACTTCATTGATCAACCCTTGCACTATTCGATTCACCATTGGGGAGGGGAATAGCGAAGTTTTAACACATTCACCCCATTTTCCACAGAAATACCGTAATTAATACTACTATTGTATCATTTTTATTTTTAATAACTGAAAACTAAGTTAATTAACCTCCTCTCTATTTTTAAAATTAAATAAATGTAAAATCATTTTAACGTATTTTAAAATAATACAAATACTACTTTGCAATAATAAGAACTTTGTATACGTGTTAAAGTTTACCAAAGCCGAAATCTTTTCATCTATAATAATGATTTGTGCAGAAGAAAAATGATAAATGTCCTGAACAATATTTTTCTTCCAAATGCAATCAAAGTAATCCGATAACAGAAATTACAAAAAAAAATAAAAAATGATAATTGTGCTCTCATTTTTCTTGAAATTACAAGAAAATAGACAAAAAAAATATAGTACAATAAAATGCGTTTTTACAGTGATCTAGCTCAGTGCATAAATACAAGAATTTAATAAATCTGGAAAAATCCTGGTAAAAATGAAGAATTGAATGAATGAGGATTTACACGTGCCTTTTAAGTTCACAGAAGTCATGTACAAATGTCAACTAGTAAAACTGGATAAGCACACTCCCCCGAGTCCCGACCCATCCTTCTCTCTTGTTAAAACCTTACTCTTACATTAAAAAAACAACTGTATTGGAAAAAAAAAAAGAATTACACGGAAGAAGTTATAAATATTACATGAATAAATGAAGTTGAAACACACACACAATGTCTATAGTGAGGTCCTATTTGATGTAACATTCAGAGGTCCTAATTGATGTATGCTCAACTATGTATATATGTAGAAATAACAAATATGCAGCATGACTATAGGTAGAAATTTAGGATGAATTATATTAAAATCAAATTCAATAACATTAGTGTAGTGCCTTCAACCACAAAAATTGAAGTATAAAATCAATTAATCCATGAACTAGGAAAAAAAATACAGGGCAAAAGAATTTACTATTGAGAGAGAGAGATCATAAGTACTCCCTCCGTTTCACAATAGTTGTTCATATACACTTTTTTTCTTGTTTCACAATAGTTGTTCATATAATTTTTTTTTCCACTTATACCCCTAATAATTACACCATATTAATTATATACACTTTTCCCAATGCAACTTTTAAAGTATAAAGTAGCTTTTAATAGGGGTAAATTTGGAAGAATTTTTCCCCCTTAATATATGTGCAAATTTATCTAAGAACAACTATTGTGAAACGGAGGGAGTATATAATTAACATTCTTCGATATATACAAAGCAATCAGCGATTAAAAAAGATTAAATTTTGAATTGCCAGTATGATTTTATGTTTATACAATGTACACTGCATATATACAAAAATTCAGTGTGGATAAACATGAGACGTGTGTTCAACAAAAATACAATTAATGTATTAATTAACCCTCCCATCATCCATTCATCCTTGTGCATCAAGCAGCATTCATTTCATATAGTTGCCATGCGGTGAATCACGAATGGGTAAATAACTCCGTAATTCAAAACAATTTGACTCTACTAGGACGATGGATAATGTAAAACTTGCAAAATGACGAGAGAGAGAGTCGAGTCCATGGGGACCCCACACGTACATCCCACACAAACTTGTTCTATATATAGAGAGAGAATTTGGACTCCTCCATGAACATCAAATCAAAATAAACCCATACGGAGTACTAGTACTACTCTCTTAGCCCAAATCCCAAAGCATTCCCCGGAAAATCAAGAAATGGAGCCCCCCACAAAACCCAGCGCCTTCGAAGTAGCGCCGGAGTCCCCGGCCCGGCCCAGCCCGCTCGGGAAGATGATCCTGGTGGCCTCGCTGGCCGCCGGGATCCAGTTCGGGTGGGCCCTACAGCTCTCTCTCCTCACGCCGTACGTGCAGCTCCTCGGCATTCCCCACACGTGGGCCGGCTACATCTGGCTCTGCGGGCCCGTCTCCGGCATGCTCGTCCAGCCCACCGTCGGCTACTACTCCGACCGCTGCACCTCCCGCTTCGGACGCCGCCGCCCCTTCATCGCCGCCGGAGCCGCCCTCGTCGCCGTGGCCGTCTTCCTCATCGGCTACGCCGCCGACATCGGCCACGCCTCCGGCGACCTCATCGTCACCCCACACCACCGCCCCAAGATCCGCGCCATCGCCGTCTTCATCGTGGGGTTCTGGATCCTGGACGTGGCCAACAACATGCTCCAGGGCCCCTGCCGGGCCCTCCTCGCCGACCTCGCCGCCGACGACCAGGCCCGCACCCGCACCTCCAACGCCTTCTACTCCTTCTTCATGGCCATCGGCAACGTCCTCGGGTTCGCCGCCGGCAGTTTCCGCCACCTGTACCGCCTCTTCCCGTTCTCCCACACCCCGGCCTGCGACGTCTACTGCGCCAACCTCAAGTCCTGCTTCTTCATCTCCATCGCCCTCCTCGTAACTCTCACCACACTCGCGCTCTCGCTCGTCAAGGAAAAGACCTTTATACCCCCGAAGGAAGACCCCAACGAGGACGCGCCCGCCAAGCGCGTGGGATCCATGCCCTTCTTCAGCCAGATCATCGACGCCCTCAAGGATCTCAGCCGCCCGATGTGGATCCTGCTCTTGGTGACGTGTCTCAACTGGATCGCCTGGTTCCCCTTCCTCCTCTTCGACACCGACTGGATGGGGAAGGAGGTGTACGGGGGGACCGTGGGCCACGGCAAGAACTACGACAGCGGTGTACGCGCCGGCGCGTTGGGCTTGATGCTGAACTCAGTAGTCCTGGGCGTGACATCACTCCTGCTCGAGCCGTTGACGCGTTGGGTTGGTGGGGCCAAGAGGCTTTGGGGGATCGTTAATTTGGTGTTGGCCGTTTGCTTGTCCATGACGGTGCTCATCACTAAGATGGCGCAGCACACGCGCCACCAGGCCGGCCCGCTACCTCCCGGCGTCGAGTCACCGGTTCCGCCCGCCAACATTAGGGGCGGCGCGTTAGCCCTGTTCTCCCTGCTGGGTATTCCTCTTGCGGTAAGAACAATCTCTTCTCCATCGACCGTATATCCTATTATTAATTTTCTATAATTTCATATTATTAAGTACTCGTATGTTTATAAGTTATAAGATGATTTTTGTTTGTATGATTGTTACAGTCTTGCAGACTGCTAAAAAAAAATAGGAATTTTGCCCCAGATCTAGTATTCCAGTACAAAAAGTTGATGAGATTTGAAGTTATTATATGAACACCTTATTTGTTATTTCCATAATTGTTACTCCATTATTGAGGCCATTTTCCAAATTTGGGACAATTAAGAATAGCGAGTAAGCTAGAGTGCAGTGAAACTAGCTGGATCTCATTGATATCGTTTGTTTGCATGCATGCAAGTTATTAATTACCATTAATGTATACATTAAAGAATTACTGTATGAAATTGTGAAGGTTTTTTTAGAAAAAATATACAAATTGGGAAGATTTTGCCAAAGATCGATTTTGTTTGATAAATTGGATATAATTATTACAGTACCAAATTTGGATTGTAATTTATGCGATGGGGGTATGAGGGAGAGTTGGATGAGGTTGGGGAGAGGCTACTTTCATTTAAGTGATGCCTGGGAACTGAGCTGTCACGGTGTATTGTGCAGACATGGGCTCTGGCTGTTTTGGGTCAATTTGGACGGGCGTGTAGAATTGACCAACCAAGTTTATATAATGCGTTATAAGTTATATATAACTAGAACTTAGAAAATTAACATAGATTATATACATTTCTAACCGGCGCCCGCTAATGAAATCCTCCGAGATCAAACTTGTGATCGATATGAGAGATATTATCAGTTTAACAAACAGACAAAACTTTTGATGAAAAATTCCAACTTGGTAGTTTTTTTTTTTGTTTTAAAAATTATTAAGATTATGAAAGTCGTTTTTCTAAGGGCTTGTTGTATAGTTTTTAGATTATTATTTAATTAAAAAAAACTAAAAATAAATTTGAAAATACTTGGTTTAGGGATGTTGATTTATGTCACCCATAAACATACTTGATCTATGATCATGCTTCTGCAGAAATTAAGTATGGATATATGCAATACCCCGATGTTTAATTGTACTGATTAGTTTGGTAATATGTTTAATCATGCAGATAACTTACAGCATTCCGTTTGCTTTAGCATCTATATTTTCATCCTCTTCTGGCGCAGGCCAAGGTACGTAGTATCTACACTACACTATTCTTATAAAGTCACTAGTGTAGTCCCATTTTAATTCTTATAAGGTTGGATATTTCCACTCCCTAGCTATTTTAGGTTATGGTCAATTCCGTCAAGCAATGGTTTTTTCCATCCAATTTAAAGCCAATTATATCTATCTCACATGCACATATTATTGCTGGAATTGCAGGTTTATCTCTAGGAGTTCTCAACCTTGCCATAGTCATACCACAGGTGACCTACTTTCTTATATCACTACATTTTATTAACTCTACTTACAAGTATCTAAATTAACTTATAAAAGATTATAAAATATTGTTTATTTGTGTTCACATAGATGTTCATATCCGTAACAAATGGACCATGGGATGCTTTATTCGGAGGAGGAAATTTGCCCGCGTTTGTTGTTGGAGCCATAGCCGCCTTAGTGAGTGCCATACTATCATTCACCATACTTCCTTCGCCGCCGGCCGAAGCCAAAATCAGCAATACCGTTGGTGGTCATTAGGAATAATAATCTGATTTTATCAAATTGGAGCTAGCAATCGATTGATGTAAGAATGTATGCTAGTTGTTTTTCGAGCGAAAAAATGGTGCTACTGTACTTGGCACAATTGCATCTTATACTTGAAGTTGAACACATCAGTGTATATCCTTGGGCCATACTTTAGGTTGAACCCGAGAAAAAAGCTAAAGTATGGCCCAACGCTGTACACTTGTTCAACCTTAGCTTTTTTCTCGTGTTCAACCTAAAGTATGTCCCAATGTTGTACACTGATGTGTTCAACTTCAAGCATAAGATGCAATTGTGCCAAGTAGGTAGTTGTTTCAAGTACAGTACATGAAGATTAAGTTACATGTCTATCTAGCTAATTATTTTGCACTTTTTGAATCATGCTTTATATCTTTCTAATGATGGATCATAATGATGTTTGAATAGCCTCTTACAACAAGCCATGTTTTATATCTTTCTATGATCCATCATAATGATGTTTGACTTTAAACACCCATTTACAACTTATTGGGTTTTTTCCCTTAGGAAGAAGAACCACACCCATGTATGATTAGTTTACAAGGCATGAAATTCAGCAACCATTTCTTGCCATTGCTTTCATAAGACAACTTGTTCATAGGAATAAGGTTCTAATATGGGTTGAGCACTTGAAGGGAAGCATGCTATGGGAAAGAAACAATATAATAAAGGTTAAGGTATGGTAACAAAAAGGTGTATGATTTTTGAAGTTTGTAGTGACTTAGCAAACTATACTATGTGAAGTTTGTGTGGTCGAGTGGATCTTCTTAAAATTGGAAGAGGTTATTTAGAGGACGGTGAAGAATATGTCGAGGAGAATTATCAGTGACTGAATGGCCAAAACTAAGAAGTGGCAGAAGGTGATATATAAGGTAGTATAGTTTCATGAAGAATGGCATCTCGTGAAACCTTATAACTGATCGATTCGTTGTCAAGACTCAAGAAGAAGAACATTATAGGCTTTCTTACTTGATATATAAGGTAGTATTGGCAATATTGAATTTATTCGATGAAAACACGTTATACAATCATGCACACTCATCTATTATTGTTGGGCCTAAGCCCAAAAGTCCAGCCCAAACCCATCTCTCACAAATCTGATTTGTGGTGATGGTGAGTGGCACGTGAGCAACATAAAAAAAAGGGTTTTATGTGTGAGCTTTGTGAGGAGCACGAGTTTTTCCAACAAACCACCAAAAGTTTGAGATCGAGCCCCCATTTCCTTGAGAGTGAAATTGGAGCACAAGAGTGAGGAGGGAGAAAGGAGAAGAGAAAGGAGAAATTTGGGTGAAGAAGAAGAAGAATTCTTTCTTGCTAAGCCTGAAATTATTTCAACTCTAGCTTCGGGATCCAACAACTAGTTGTTTGTTGGTAGGTTTTCTCTCCCCTTTGGAAACCTAATCTCTAGTTACAAGTGTTTGCCTTCTTTTATAAGTTGTAGAGTTGATTCTCCTTTGTATTGAAGTTCTCCGGGTGTGAGATTTGAGAACACTTGTATCCGTTTGTTGATTAGTGGAATTTTGCTCTGTTGGGCGCCAGTGTGTTTTTTCCCCTCTAGTTTGAGGGTTTTCCCACTTAAATTTTGATGTTGATATGTGCTTTGCTTTTGCTTATTTTTTGCTTGCTTGCTTGTGGTTGGTTTGGTTCTTACATTGTTGTTGTTGGTTTGTCGGGTTGCTTGGCTTTGTTGTCTTGGTTATGTTTGCTATTTTATAGAGTATTGTTTGCTTCCGCTGAGATTGTCTGTGGGATTAGGAGCTATTGATCAACCCTTTTTTCCTCAACAAGTGGTATCAGAGCCAAGTTGAGCTCCGTCTGAGTTTGGGTGAGATATGGCAACTAAGACAGATGAGTTTGCAGGTATTATGATCAAGTTGACTTCTTCCAACTATGCGCTCTGGAAGTCGAAGATGGAAGATATTCTATTCTGCAAGGATTTGTATGACCCTGTTGTGTTGGGATCAAAGAAGCCATACAGAGTTGATGACAACGACTGGAAGAAAACGCATAGAAAGGTAGTGGGAACCATAAGACAGTGGGTAGACAACAGTGTTTATCATCACATAAGTAATGAGACAGATGCACAGTTTTTGTAGAAGAAACTTCAGTCTATGTACGAGAGGAAGTCAGCTCAGAGTAAAGCTTTTGTGATCAGAAAACTTGTTAATCTGAAGTACAAGGATGGAAAGCCTATTGCCGAGCATCTGAGTGAGTTTCAGGAGCTTGTAAATCAATTGAGCACTATGAAGTTGCCTCTAGACAATGAGTTACAAGCGTTGATGCTATTGAGTTCTTTGCCCAATACATGGAGACTTTGGTAGTTTCCATCAATAATTCTGCTCCTAATGGTGTTGTGTCCTTGAGTACTGTCATTGACAGTCTCTACAATGAGGAGACTAGGAGAAAAGACATGGATACTAGCACTTCACAAACTCTGGCGACAATATCAAATGATAAGTCCAGAGGGAGAAGTAAAGAGTGGAAAGGGCGTGGCAAGTCCAGAGGGAAGTCACAGAACAGGGGAACTTCTCAGGGAAAAGAAAAGTATACTTTCTTTCATTGTGGCGAAGAAGGGCATATGAAGAGAAACTGCAATGCTTAGAAGAAGATCAAGAATGAAAAGAAAAATCAGAAAGAGGATGATAAGAACACCACAACTGCTGTTTGTGGTGACGAAGAAGGTTTGGTTGTTTTGTCTTGAGTGGATGATCACAACGACGAGCTTGATTCTTGTGTAGAGTGGGTAGTCGACTCGGCTGCATCCTACCACGCTACATTGAGGAAGGAGATTTTCACTAGTTACAAAGGCGGAGACTTTGGAAAAGTGAAGATGGGGAACACTAGCTATGCAGAGATCGTCGGTACGGGTGACATTTGTGTTCAAACAAATGCGGTTTGCACGATGACATTGAAGAATGCGCGACATGTACCTGATCTGCGTATGAATTTGATTTCTCTTCATGCTTAAAATATGGAGGGCTCCCACAGTTTCTTTGGTGATAAGAGGTGGAAGCTTTCGAAAGGCTCAATAGTGATTGCTAGAGGGAGTCTTAGCTAGACTATGTACAAGACTCAGATGAAGGTCATACGAGATGGCCTGAATGCATTTGAGGATGAGGCATCACCAGATTTATGGCATAAGTGGTTAGTGCATATGAGTGAAAAAGGACTGCAAATTTTGCCGAAGAAGACCCTCTTTCCTTTAGCCAAAGGTATTTCTTTGAGCCCTTGTGCTAATTGTTTATTTGGTAAACAAACTAGGGTGTCATTTAGCAAATCTTTTGAGAGGAAAAAGAATTTGCTTGAGTTGGTATATTCTGATGTTTGTGGTCTCATTGATGTGCCCACACTTGGTGGTCGTAGATATTTTATGACTTTTATTAATGATGCTTCACGAAAGGTTTGGGTGTTTGTTTTGAAAACAAAAGACCAGGTTCTTGATTGCTTCAAGGAGTTTCATGCCAAGGTAGAGCGAGAGAAGGGTTGTTCCTTGAAGTGCCTTCGAAGTGATAATGGAGGTGAGTATACTTCCAGGGAGTTTCAGAAGTATTATCTTGAGCACGACATCAGACATGAGAAGACGACTCCCGATACTCCTCAACACAACGATGTTGATGAAAGAACCAACAGAACCATTCTGGAAAAAGTCAAATGTATACTGAAAATGTCAAAGCTTTCTAAGCCATTTTGGGGTGACGTTGTGATGATTGCCTGCTATTTGATGAATAGATCTCCGTCAGCAGCTTTGGACTTTGATGAACCTGAGAGAGTCTGGTCTGGCAGAGATATCTCTTACTATCATTTGTGGGTCTTTGGATGCAAGTCATTTGTACATGTGACTAAAGAACAGAGACAGAAGTTAGATGACAAGGCAATTACTTGCATCTTTCTAGGATATGGAGATGCAGATTTTGGGTACAAGTTGTGGGATCCAGAAAAGAAGAAGGTGATCAGGTCTAGTGATGTGATCTTTCATGAAGACAAGACCTTGTCAGAATCTGATACACCAGAGGAAGCCGTTGAGCTTCCGGATTACTTGCCTTCTAAGCCAGAAAGAAATGAGACCAGCGATGAATCTTCTTCAGGGAATGGCATTGATGATATTCTCGCTTTAGATGATGACTTACCAGAAGATGAAATTGGTGAGGGTTCTAAGCAGGGGGGGCCAGTTGAAAATGAAGAAGCATATGAGCTCAGAAGGTCAAAAAGAGAGTGTCGTCCATCCACAAGATATCCCTCGTCTGAGTATGTTGCAGTTATTGAAGAGGGGGAGCTTGAAAGTTTTCAAGAAGTGCAGAACCACAAAGAAAATGCTCAGTGCGAAAAAGCCATGGAAGAGGAGTTGAGTTCTTTGAAAAAGAATAACACATATGAGCTTGTAAGACTTCCCAAAGGGAGGAGGCCTTGAAGAACAAGTGGGTATTTAGGTTAAAGACGGATGGAGACAAACTAGTCAAGTACAAAGCTAGACTAGTTATGAAAGGCTTTAGTCAGAAGAAGAAAGTTGATTTTGATAAAATCTTCTCGTCGATTGTCAAGATGAGTTCCATCAGAGTGATCCTTGGCTTAGCTGCGAGCATGGATTTGGAACTGGAGCAGTTGGATGTGAAAACTGCATTCCTCCATGGTGATTTAGATGAGGAGATTTACATGGAGCAACCAGAGGGGTTTGAAGTAAAGGGAAAGGAGCACTTGGTTTGTAAACTGAAGAAGAGCTTATACGAGTTGAAGCAAGCTCCAAGACAGTGGTACAAGAAGTTTGTCAGCTTTATGGTGGATCATGGCTACACCAGAACAAGTGTAGATCATTGTGTTTACTTCAAACGACAGGGAAATGGTAAATTTGTCATTCTTCTTCTCTATTTTGATGACATGTTGATTGTGGGACAAGATAAATCCCTAGTTGATGCTTTGAAGCGAGATTTGAGCACTTGAAGTGATATGAAAGACTTAGGACCAACACGCCATATTTTGGGTATGCAAATTACTCGTGACAGAAAAGCCAAGAAGATATGGGTGTCACAAGAGAAGTATATTGAGAAGGTTCTGAGCAGGTTTCAAATGGAAAGTGCTAAGTCAGTTAGTACTCCTCTTGCTAGCCATTTCAAACTTAGCAATAAGTCTTGCCCGTCCACAAATGAAGAGAAGAAGAAGATGGACACTTTTCCTTATTCATCAGAAGTTGGTAGCTTGATGTATGCTATGGTGTGCACCCGACCAGATATTGCTCATGCGGTTGGTGTTCTGAGCAGATTTCGTTCCAATCTTGGCAGAGGCCATTGGGAAGCAATGAATTGGGATCTTCATGTACTTCTAAGATGAGATTATGCTTTAGAGGAGATAAGCCTATTCTTGAGGGGTTCACAGATTCACATATGGCAAGAGATCTTGATGGCAGAAAGTCGACATCAAGGTACTTGTTTACTTTTGCGGGGGGAGATGTCTCATGGCAGTTCAAGTTGCAGAAGTGTGTTGCTTTGTCCACGATTGAGGAATAGTACATTTACATGACAGAAGCTGGGAAAGAGATGATCTGGGTGAAAAGATTCCTTCAGGATTTGCGTTTGAAGCAAGGAGAGTATGTGGTGAACTGTGACAGTCAGAGTGCTCTAGATTTGAGCAAGAATGCTACATACCATTGTCGGACAAAGCATATTGATGTGGGTACCATTGGTAGGGGTGCTCAACGGGTCGGGTCACCCGCGACCCGCACCGACCCGACCCGCAATTTGCGGGTTGCGGGTCGACCCGCGACCCGTGCGGGTCGGGTCGCGGGTCGAATATTTTTATTTTGCGGGTCGCGGGTCGGGTCGGGTTAAACTCGCGCGGGTTGCGGGTCGACCCGCGACCCGCAATAATTTTAAAAGTATGTATATTTTTATAATTTTTGTTAATATATAAGCTATTTTTTTATAAAAAAACCGGGTCGACCCGCAACCCGACCCGACCCACAATGACCTGACCCGAAATTGCGGGTTGCGGGTCGACCCGCAACCCGCAAGTCGGGTTGCGGGTCAAAAGTAAAAAAAATTACGGGTCGCGGGTCGACCTGCAACCCGTAATGTCGGGTCGCGGGTCGACCTGACCCGACCCGTGAGCATCCCTAACCATTGGATTCGAGATGTTGTGAGTGATTGTCGAATGAGCTTGAAGAAGATTCACACTGAAAAGAATCCAGCTGAAATGTTTACCAAGGTGGTGACTGTTGACAAGCACCAGTTCTGCGCCAAGATGGCGGGACTGTGCACAAGTGAAGATCCTAAGCCGGTGTGGACGTCTTTTCCTTGGGCTGGAGGGGGAGATTGTTGGGCCTAAGCCCAAAAGTCCAGCCCAAACCCATCTCTCACAAATCTGATTTGTGGTGATGGTGAGTGGCACGTGAGCAACATAAAAAAAGGGTTTTATGTGTGAGCTTTGTGAGGAGCACGAGTTTTTCTAGCAACCACCAAAAGTTTGAGAGCCTCCATTTCCTTAAGAGTAAAATTGGAGCACAAGAGTGAGGAGGGAGAAAGAAGAAGAGAGAGGAGAAATTTGGGTGAAGAAGAAGAAGAAGAGTTCATTCTTGCTAAGCACGGGATTATTTCGACTCTAGCTTCGAGATCCAACAACTAGTTGTTTGTTGGTAGGTTTTCTCTCCTCTTTGGAAACCTAATCTCAAGTTACAAGTGTTTGCCTTCATTTAGGAGTTCTAGAGTTGATTCTCCTTTGTATTGAAGTTGTCCGGGTGTGAGATTTGAGAATACTTGTATCCGTTTGTTGATTAGTGGAATTTTGAGGGTTTTCCCACTTAAATCTTGGTGTTGATTTGTGATTTGCTTTTGTTTATTTTTTGCTTGCTTGCTTGTGGTTGGTTTGGTTCCCACATTGTTGTTGTTGGTTTTCCGGGTTGCTTGGCTTTGTTGTCTTGGTTACGTTTGCTGTTCTACAAACTATTGTTTGCTTCCGCTGAGATTGTCTGTGGGATTAGGAGCTATTGATCGACCCATTTTTCCCCAACAATAAAGTCATGCATATTCATCTAAATATGACACACACTAAGTTAAAAAAAGTCATGTACACTTAGTTATAATTTCGTGCATACTCATTTATAAGATATGATTATGCACACTCGTCTAAAAAATCATGCACATTCAGCTAAAAAGTTATATAAAATTTAATTATGATATTATGCATGCTCAATTATTGGATAATACACACTCTATAATATAACGCATATTCATTTGTATTATCTTACACAATTAACACATTGTGCTTTCCAAAATAACGCGATATGTTTTCGAATTTTTTTCATTTAATAAAGTTTTAATAATCTAGTCCAATAATTTTGCAATTTCATTTCTCTCCTCAGCGAAAGCTCTCAGGTGATATATTTTATAATAACAAATGTTAAAAACTAGGAAGAGTGGACAATTATATCAAGAACATAATCAATAAAAAAATGAACTTTATTTTACAATATAAGTAACACATGTTGTGAACTAGAATAATATGTCATGAGGACAACAACCCTAAAACATTAGAAACCAATCTTACAAATTCATACACACAAAGAGTAAAGATCATATGCGAAATTAAAATACAATGTAATAATGTAATATGCGAGCACACTCAGGCCGTTCGATTGAGCATATTCAATGACCAAGATCAAGGCCCATGTTTTAGTGATTTTATAAACGGAGGGGTATTTCTGTCTTTTACCCATCAAATTAAAACACACTAACTACAGGAGTCATTCCCTACCTCTTGAACGTGCAAATTTCATTCAACCTTTTCAACCGCTTCTTCCCCATACTTGTTGTATCTTGCTTCTTCTAATTTGGTTCGCTTTTTGTTGATTTCGGCCTCGATTTATGTCTTCTCTTCATGAATTTTGGTATAAATCTCTTTTATAGGGTTTCAAGTCACATTTGGGGTTTTTTCCAAATTGGGAGTTTGGTAGATCGATTTACATGTTTTCGTGTTCTTTAAACTGATTTTTTGTTGATTTTAATCAAAACTATGAAGATTTATGTATGTTTTGCATTCAATCTCAAGTTTTTGATTGAAAAAAATGTTAATGGTTAATGTTCATCCAATCGCCCGCCACGTGTTCGACAAAATGCTCAAATTCTCAACTTAGAGCTTAAAGCATTTCTTACCAATTTTTTTTATTATTTTATTTAGTTTTATGTCAATATGCTTTGTTTTCATGTCTATTTTTAAAAAGGTTGTGACTTTGTCATCATATATCAATTGGTTAGGGTTCATAATTCATGATTCGTAAGGACAAAAATTTTGAACTTAACATGCCAAAATCAATGAATAAAGCTTTTTAAGTATCTAGGTGTGAAATTGTATAAATAGTGGATTAGTTTGAGATCTTGGTTCATTTTGTGTTTCGCTTTTTTTTATGTGTCTAGAATGTAGTCTTAACTTCATGTCGAACTTCACGTAATATTGAGTTTCGTAGACAATTTTCATGAACCTTATTGATGTTGTTTATGAACCTAACCATATAAATACATGAACTAACATAATAGCATTTATAAATCATAACACGTGTTCATGTGAATTAACTTTCACATTGACATAACTAGTATGACTAGTATGACTTAAAAAACACGAAGCATTGTAACTAGTATGACTTAAAAGACATGAACCTATCTTACAAAAAACATGAACCGAAAGAACAATTATCATGAACCAAAGGACACGAACAAAAATAATAACTATCATGAACTAAAAGACATGAACCATAAGATGAACTTTGATGAACCTAAAGTTAGATAAACATGAACCAAAAGAACAATTAGTTTTAAACAAAAAGGCATGAAATAATTAATATTTATGAACCATAAGAAGAAATATTATGAACCATAAGAAGATATATTATGAATCATAATATTGTGAACCTGTGCTTAAAAAACATGAACCAACATAACTAGTATGACTTAAAAGACATGAACTCCGAGATAAATATTGACATGAACCATAAGACTATTCTGAACCTATCTTACGAAAACATGAATCGGAACAATTATCATGAACCATAGGACATGAAACAAAACAATAACTATCATGAATTAAAAGACATGAACCATAAGATGAACATTGATGAACCTAAAATTAGATAAACATGAACCCAAATAACAATTAGTTATAAATAAAAAGGCATGAAATAATATTTATGAACCATAAGAAGAAATATTATGAACCTTACTTTATAAAGAAATTGATACGCTCTAGATTAATATGGTTATCTCTTGTATTTTACGCATGATTTGAGTGTGTTTAGGTTAGTTTTGAGCATAATTGTAATATGAAGACCGAAGACACGATTTGAAGAATTGCAAGAGTTTTGAAGACAATGCAAGTGTTGATTTGGAGTTGTTTTGATTCCATTTTCTTGTCATGCATCGTTCGGGAGCTACGGTGATCGGATGAAGATGAATTTGGTATCATTGGAAAGCTAACTCGAAGATCTATAATTTATGTTTTTACGGTGAGTTTAAATTCCAATTCTAAGTGGGTCAAAACCACCTCCGAAGTTGACACCAGAAAGATGTCAGAAGACCCGCGACCGCGGCCTACGACCGCGCCCGCGGTGAGTGCCGATTCCGCAAGGGATGAGATGTCGGTGCAGCCGCGCCCGCGGCTGTGGGCCGCGCTCGCGGGTGGCTGTTTCTCCGCGCCGACCTCGTTTACTTTATCTTATGTTTTTAGTTTATCTTTAGTATTTAGTTTTATTCGGATGTTTCTAGTATTTATACTTAGTTTCGTACTCAACTTTAGAGAGCCACCTTTTAGTTTTAACCTAGTATATTTCAGTTTTTATGGAGAGCTAACCCTTTGGGGTTTGTTCGAAGGTGAAGCTCTGATGTATGAACTCGTGAGGTTTTGGTAATAGATTTTTATCCTTTGGTTAATATTAATTATCTTGTGCTTCATTATATGAATGTTGATTGATTCTGCATGAGTAGCTAACTTGTTGAATTGATTGATTTTCTATTGTTGGATTAGATTTGGAACATGGACAAATCCGTTCTGTGAAAACAACTTAGAACTTAGATTTTTTATCTACGCAACTAGGTTTTAAGAAGAGAATTGATTATAAGTTAATTCAATCAACTCGTAGCTTGGTTGTCTTGACTTGTATCCTGCATATTCTTGTTCTCTATGTTAATTCTAGGTTAAGCGTACTTGCCTAGGGATTAAAAAATTGCTTGGACCATGGACTTGCGATTGCTAAGGATTAGGATAGGAATTAACCATAGGTGTAAAAGGAATCAGTGGATGAATCTGTGATCGAATGATTATTTCAGAGTGGATCTTTTGAATAAACTTGTTTCTCTATTGATTTGTTTGATTCTTTGTTATTTGTTTCTTAGTTTAGTTTAGTTTAAATCTTTCTCTTAATTTCCCCATGTCTTTAGTTGGTAAAAATATTGATACTAGAAGCCACAAGTTCTCTAGGGTACGACCCCGACTTACTCGCTATACTAGCTTGTATTAGGGTTAATTATCTTTGTTCTTGGCATAAGGACCTAGGCCGAGTCAAATTTTGCCGCCGTTGCCAGGGAACTTTGGTTTAATTCTAGTATTATTATTTTTATTGACTTTGTGTAGACCTATCTTACGGTCTACACTTGTATATACTAATGTCTGCGTTTAGATTTTGTCTGGTGCAGGATGAACCCTTTCATGAGTACTTCACTAGGTGCCAGGAACAATTGCATGATCTCTCTATTTGGGGGATAACCGTAGGGGTTGATGATGCTTGCAGTCACATCTTTAGTGGGATGACTCTTGAGTCCCAACTAAAGATGTACCGCGAGAGCGATGGAAAATACGTCATATGGAAACCCATGGACCGATGGAATTTCTTTTGTGAGCTCCGAACCGGAGATATCAAGATGCAAAAATTGACGAACCAAATCCTGAACAAAGAAAACCAGTGGAGGTGTTGGCCATAAAGACGGAGGAAATTCTAGAAGATCAAGATTTTGTGCAAGAACCGCGCTCGTGGGGTGACAACCGCGGTGATGATGAGCCGCGAGTGCGGTGATGATGAGCCACGGGTGCGGTGCTTTAGCCGCGAGCGCGGTTACCCTTGCGCCGAAGATGATTCGTATGTAAGGTCGTACTTCCCTCCTCACAGCTCGTATAATCCGGTTCCACCCTTTCCGGAGGCACTCAGAGACCCTTCATGGGATGAAGAGATGGATGATCATAGTCATGTGATGACGGAGGAGGAATATTTCCTTAAGTTGGATAGCTCCTGGAATGATGATGACCAGCCTGATGACTCGAAGAAGGAGCTAGATGATGATATAGAGATTTCCCTTCCACCTGAGGAGATGTCTATGTCTCCGCCGTGGAGCTCTTTGTTGTGATCGATCATGATCCCTGTATCCTTTCCTCTTCTTCCTTACTCTCCATTGATATCTGTTTGACTGATGTGTCTGCAAAAGGTCCTAAGCATGATAGTTTAACTAGTGATTTCTTAAATTTTAAGGGTGGGAGTGTTAACGTGAAAATCATTACTTTGATTTATATTTTGAAAAACTACCTCATCCTCTCAACTGGTTTTATCCTAAACCATCTAACCATGACTTTTCTAGTGGGTTTGATCAATTGAAACGGTGTTTGAATGCTATATTATTCGGTTTCAAGTTATCATTGTGCTATATTTGCCTGCATGATAGTTGTTCGCAAGATTTTGATAGACTTCTCAGGGCGTTGACAATGTCCGATCATAAACACGTCGAGCCAACGACGTTAAACAAAGGCGTTGCTCGGGAGACAACCCGAGGTAAGTTTTTCTTTTCTTTTCTTTTTGTCCTTTTAGTTTAGCTTTAGATTTAGTTTCATTTTGTTTCTGTCGGGCTAACATGCAGGATAATGTTCTATCTCGAAGAAAGTGCAACCCCGCGGTAGCACCCGAGCCCGCGGCCCATGACCCGCGCTTGTAGGTTTTGTTCTGGCAGAAATTTTGTTTTTCGAAAAAATTAAAAAAATATAAAAAAAATAAAGAAAAAAACAAATAAAAGGTTTTCGGGTGAAACCCTGAAATAAAAGGTTTTCGGGTGAAACACCCGAGAAATCTGTCCGCCCGTGGTCATCCTCAAGTATGGGGGAATCTTCATCTTCAAGGATTGTACTAAATTAATGTTTAAGGCAAGATTCAGAGTTCGTGTTCATAAGATTCAAAATCAACCTTTTCTCGGCGAAGTGGAGCCGCGGCCTGATCACCCGAGCCCGCGGTTTGCCTGCAGAAGGTCCATCTGAAGATTTTCGAGTTGCACAACCATGCTTTTTAAGAGTTCTTCCATATCTTCTTTCGTATGTGAGTCTTCTGATTTTCCTCTTCTATGCTTAATTCCTTTCTCTTTTACTTCATTGAGGACAATGAAGGATTTAAGTATGGGGGAGGAAGTACTCGCTACGCTTATCATAGATAGTTGCATTTCAGTTTATTTTTCGTTTTTTTTATGGGATTTTTGTTCCATGTTTTGTATAGAGAAATTTTTGAAAAAAAATGATGAAAAAGCCATAAGAAATCAAAAAAAGGCATATAAAATTCTGGGATGAATCGAAAACCCGAAAGGGCGGCTCAGGTAAAAAGCAGTTAACCTGGACCAGCATTAGGCCGGGATAATATGAGGTTTATTAGATATGTGAGCACACCTAAAGAAAAATGAAATGAGTGATTAGGTGAAAACTCGAAAGGGCGCCTAAGTAGAATTGAGTAGAAAAATTGGAGTGTTTAGGATTTCATTCTACTTTGGGGATTGGGGATTACATTTTAGATGTCGGGTAGATCTTAGGACGCTCTACACTTTTTAGAGCTTGAGAGCTTATTGACTATGTATCTATGTGAGGTGTGTGCTTGAGCTATCATGTTATTGCTCACTAATTCTCTACTTTGGGTTCGGGTTGGTGAGGTGAGTGATTTTTGTCTTCCCTTGTACTATGTTGTAAATCTTGATAGGATTTCTTGTTAGATTTATTTTGAGCTTACTCGAGGACGAGCAAGGTTTAAGTATGGGGGAAGTTGATACGCTCTAGATTAATATGGTTCTCTCTTGTATTTTAGGCATGATTTGAGTGTGTTTAGGTTAGTTTTGAGCATAATTGTAATATGAAGACCGAAGACACGATTTGAAGAATTGCAAGAGTTTTGAAAACAATGCAGTGTTGATTTGGAGTTGTTTTGATGCCATTTTCTTGTGACGCATCATTCTGGAGCTACGGTGATCGGATGAAGCTTAATTTGGTATCATTGAAAAGCTAACTCGAAGAGATACAATTCATATTTGTACGGCGAGTTCAAATTCCAACTCTAAGTGGGTCAAAACCACCTCCGAAGTTGACACCAGAAAGCTATCAAAAGACCCGCGACCGCGGCCTATGACCCGCGCCCGCAGTGAGTGCCGATTCTGAAGGGCTGAGACGTCGGTGCAGCCGCGCCCGCGGCTGTGGGCCAGCGCTCGCGGCTGTGGGCCAGCGCTCGCGGCTGTGGGCCCGCACTCGCGGGTGGCTGTTTCTCCGCGCCGACTTCGTTTTTTTATCTTATGTTTTTATTTTATCTTTTGCATTTAGTTTTATTCGGATGTTTCTAGTATTTATACCTAGTTTCGTACTCAACTTTAGAGAGCCACCTTTTAGTTTTCACCTAGTTTATTTCAGTTGTTGTGGAGAGCTAACCCTTTGGGGTTTGTTCGAAGGTGAAGCTCTGATGTATGAACTCGTGAGGTTTTGGTAATTGATTTCTATCCTTAGGTTAATATTAATTCTCTTGTGCTTCATTATATGAATGTTGATTGATTATGCATGAGTAGCTAACTTGTTGAATTGATTGATTTTCTATTGTTGGATTAGATTTGGACCGTGGACAAATCTGTTCTGTGAAAACAACTTAGAACTTAGATCTATTGTCTATGCAACTAGGTTTTAAGAAGAGAATTGATTATAAGTTAATTCAATCGACTCGTAGCTTGGTTGTCTTGACTTGTATTCTGCATATCCTTGTTCTCTATGCTAATTCTAGGTTAAGCGTCCTTGCCTAGGAATTATATAATTGCTTGGACCGTGGACTTGCGATTGCTAATGATTAGGATAGGAATTAACCATAGGTGTAAAAGGAATCAGTGGATGAATCTGTGATCGAATTATTATTTCAGAGTGGATTTTTTGAATAAACTGGTTTCTCTATTAATTTGTTTGATTTTTTTGTTATTTGTTTCTTAGTTTAGTTTAGTTTAAATCTTTCTTTTGATTTCCCTCTGTCTTTAGTTGGTAAAAATATTGATACTAGAAGCCGCAAGTTCTGTAGGGTACGACCCCGACTTACTCGCTATACTAGCTTGTATTAGGGTTAATTATCTTTATTCTTGGCATAACGACCTAGGCCGAGTCAGAAATGAACCAAAAGAACAACTCGTATGAGCCAAAAGGCATGACCGTACAAAGAAGTAGCCTATGTGGGACATGAACCCACATCCATGTGCACATGCACATTGCTCTACCATTTGAGCTAATAGGCTACAAAATACTATATTATTTCTGAAGAGTCAAATGCGCATTTTTCATTTCTCACTAATACAACAAGATCTAGACAAACTTATATTGAAATTTCTCCTATAAAAGCTTAGTAGATAACTTCAGTAATGACAACATATCATCAATCATACCTTATATACCAAAAAGCATGTCATCAAAGATTAATCAATACTCTAACCACCACGTTGACTTACCCAATACATCTATTAACTTCACTAAGGTGTCTTACTACCTAACTACTATCTAAAGCATAGTAAAGACCTATACTCCCAATTATGCACGTAAAGGCCAACAAACACCACACTGTTAATCAAGTAGTAGTATTCTTTTCTTTTTTTTTTATCAAAGGGTGGAGGTCAAGGCCCTGCTTATCAAGTAGTAGTATTCTAATCAATCTGTGCAACCTGACTTCACCAGCCAATATACCAGCCGTAAGCTTATATATACTCTACTCCCACAATTCAACCTACTTAACTAGTATAATTATTAACAAATGATTTAATGGAATTTTCCCTCTCAAACTACTACTAATACACCCAGATAGCTACTAACTAGTGATCACAACACCACCTAAAGAAATCAAAATCTAACATACAAAAATATACACTAACGTGTATAAACTCCTCTATTAACATCTAATCACATCTACTTCCTTCCATACTTAAAGGTTTAATCAAGTCTGTTGAAAGGGTATTCTCGGCCAACAAATAAATTTGTAAGTCAAGACCCCGCTGAGTATAGCAGAGTCAGGTTCGTCCATAGGAGATAGTCAGTATCAAGTTTTGTAACTTTTCACGCAAGCAATCAAACAAAGCAAGGGTTTTAACAAGAAAAGAGAAATTCTAAGGTTTAGGGTATCCCCTCAACAACAATCATGCATGCCAAACGCTAATGAAACATAAAGATCATGCTTTTATAACATAAAGGTGTCAACTTTCGTCAACTTAAGCAAGTAAATCAATCAACTTTCGTCCTATCAATAAACTTACTATCTATCTCTTCTACTTCAACTAGGATAGATTTGCTTTCGCTTCAAAACCCTAATTTGACTATTCTGATTCAAGGTTCTGCTTTCGCTTCAACTATGAATGAGAAATTCTCTTCAACTTTCGTCTCAAGGATTAAGACCAAGAGAATAGATTCATGCAATAAAAACAATCAAGACATGATCATAAACAAGCATGCACAACCATTGTTGGGTTTAACCCCAACCTTAGAGAGAGAGACTACTCACAAAGCATGATTGAAAACAACTGAATTAAATAAAATAGAAAGCTTACAACCGAATTCAAAACAATAGTTCTTCTCCAATCCACAATCTCGTCCCCCTCTCATGTCTCTCTCTCTCTTCTCCTCCTCTTACTTGCCCTCCAAGGCAATTGATTGTGTAGAGAATAACAAAGGGTAGACAAGAGTATTTACAGAGAAACTATTCTATCTTAAATCTATCTCTAAGGAAATAAATCTATCTTAAATCTAACTATAAGGAAATAATATCTTCTAATAAAATATATCCCTTCTATCTATCTAATAACATAAAAAAGGAAACAAGATAGAAGCCCATAAATAGCACCGACTCGGATCTCTGCTGCTCTCGCTGCCTCGTTATCGACCTTGACAGGGTCGTTAACGACCCTTGAGTAAAACTTGCGTAGAAGATTCGTTACAACTCCGTTTGGCTCGATTCTTTTTCCTATGTTCTTGTAACGAATTTCTCTATCTCTTTCCAAGCTCAAACTTGATCTTCAATGACTTTACTTGAGCACTTAATCTTCATCTTCTCTTCATCCTTGAGTGCTATCTTCACCTCCTTTGCTCCTTTCTTCATAAAATGCTCGAAAAAGCTTCTAAAAACCTACAAAACACCACCAAAGCTTATGTAGACTCCATATCTCAAGAAAATACAAAAACCTACATAAATGACTCAAAACAAAACACAAAACTAAAGAAAAAGACTCAAAAGACACAAAAACACACCCTAAAAACATGACTAAAAAGGCGGACATCAAAGTCACAACCCAAACCCCACAACAACATATGGATAACAAAATTGGTATTTGAGTTGTCTATTTCACCAATCTGCAGGAACTTATTTGTTCACAAAACAACATTTTCTAAAATAAGGACTTTCAATTACTTACCTGAATTAGAGAAGGATGATGAAACCAGGAGTTGGAGAGATTGAGAGAATTTATTCGAGATGCCAAGCGTAGTCCAAGAAACGGCAAAGTCCAAGAGAGCGAGAGACGGGTCACTAGAATTGTAAGAGTACATGTCTAGGGTTTTTTAGGTTGACAACGTTCTTTTTCATTATTTAGTGTCGGGGGTGGTTTGGGTATGGCATAAAAATAACCCGTTATTTTACGGGTGTCTACCACTCTAAATGAACCCAATAATTTTTTTAAATTTTTTTTCATGAACCCATTGTTTTAATCTTGTACGTCCGTTTCTAGATCCAACGGATCTCGTTTGCTCTCAGCTCACGCCCTATGGAAATTAGGCACCCGAGCCCCACTCTACACACAAAACCCAATAATCCAATCTACATATTGATTGAAAATGATATATATCGATCAATCCATTAGCGGGCCTAAGATCAACCGTTAATTTCATTAATTAGCCCATTAATTTTTGTAATAGGGCTCATGATAGACCCATGTGTAAAAGGCTAAAGAAGATTAGATTCTGGGATTTTTTTGGGCTTTTTGTCATGTTTAGAGACATTTGGATTGCTTTTTTTTTTTTAGCAAGAATTTGGATTAGACAGATTTTTTAGTCTTTTTAATCAATATCTTACTCCAATTGTGCATGTGTGCATGACTCAATTGGCCGAGTCTCTTGCCCATGTACAAGAGGTCTCAAGTTCGAGCATCAATGGCGGCGGTTTTCCCTTCTTTTTTAGAATTGATTAGTAAACTAGTTCTCTCCCGTTTAGAGTGCTTTAGGCTAGTCCAATAGTACTTGAGCTACCCTAAATCTTACCATCACTAGAAAAAGGACTTGTCTTAAAAACAAATCTCCTTTCATCTCCCTTTCTTTTGCTCTCTAGCTTCTTTAATATTCAAACACTAAATATATTACTAGTAGGAATTACACCTACAAATGACCTCACCTATCATCACGGACGGATTCAAGATTATTCGGAAGGGGCGGACTTCGGCCACCTCAAACATTGTCCATTGCCGACCTGGAGTAGAGCCTCTTAATTACCTTACCGTTGTGACATTTCTCATTCGCTTTTTTTCGAAAAATTGCGTCATTTAAACGCTAGACGGACCCTGTGCGGACAAGGACAAACTAGAATGGATTTTTTTTTTATCAGAAAACTCGTTTCATTAACTAGACAATAAATCAGTCTGCCTTCTGCTCTTTATCATGTAATTCAGACTAGAATGGATTTTTAGAACAGTACATTTAGATTGAAAAGGAGGTTGCCCAAAGAATAAACACAATAAACACATGCATGCAATAATAGAACAATTGCTAGTTTTATTTGAAATTGGTAAATTGAGTTCTTTGGTTTCTATAATAAGTGTACATGATTTGAAAAATTAAACTCTAAAAAAATACTAAACCCAATAAAAAATCTAGTGATCTTAGGATTTAAATCTAACCAATGGTTTTCAATTAAAAATTCTTATAATGTACGCTTAAGATACATTATAAAAAAATAAAAAAATATAAGAGTATAAACTAAAAGGAACTTGAATCTTATAAATTAATAAAAACAATACATTCTATTAAATTCTTATATTTATAAAAACTTCTTATGTTGAAATTTCATTAAGGTGCATTTTGCATTTTTATGAATTCTAGCCTTCTAGCTAGCTTATTCTCGATCAATTAAACAACAACAACAACAACATTTACCCAATGGTACTTCCCTTACGGGAAATCTGGGGGTCAAGATGGGGGCACCCCTGAAATAAAGCAACGGGTGAGCGACCAATAGACCCGACAAGACCACAGAACATAGAGACACACAAACAAGGCTACCAAAAGGCAAAGCAGAGGCAAGACAAAACCGAGTTGAAAAACATAAAGTCAAAACAGAAACGCCAAAGCCTCAAGGCCCCTG
The DNA here is from genome assembly GCA_964016875.1 of Fallopia convolvulus. Lineage (NCBI taxonomy): Eukaryota > Viridiplantae > Streptophyta > Magnoliopsida > Caryophyllales > Polygonaceae > Fallopia > Fallopia convolvulus. The sequence continues at coordinate 58,840,688 of OZ024720.1, read as the reverse complement.
TAGACCGGACTGCTCGGGTGACTAGCTATCCTCCACTCGAATCTTCTCCCTCCAACTATCTCTGCTAACTGTCAGATCTATCGAAATCCCCAATTGGCTGACATCATGTCTTATGTTGTCCTTCCAACATTTCTTTGGTCGTCCCCTCCCTCTACGCACGTCTCGTAAAATCAAACTCTCACACCTACGTACTGGCTCCTCAGGTCCCCGCCTCTGAACATGTCCAAACCAACGCAGTCTTGATTCTCGCAGCTTATCTCCTATACTGGCCACCCCCACCCTGCTTCTGATCACTTCATTTCTGATTTTGTCTAGTATTGTGTGTCCACTCATCCACCTTATTATTCTCATCTCAACTACCATCAGCCTCTGTTCTTGTGCTTTTGTGGTAGGCCAACACTCTGCCCCATAGAGGATGGCCGGTCTAATTACTGTTATGTAGAACATTCCTTTTAGCTTGAGCGGTACCTTCTTGTCACACAACACCCCGGACGCCGCCCTCCACTTTTGCCAACCCCTCTGTATCCGATGCGAGATGTCCTCATCTATGCCTTCGTCACTCTGCAGAATTGACCCTAAATACCTGAAACTCTCCTTCCTCGTTATGACTTGATCTCCTCCTAAAAGCACCTCCTCATTGGGGGTTGCATCTTGCCCAAACCTGAATTCCACATACTCCGTCTTAGTCCTACTCAGTTTGAAACCCTTAGATTCTAGCTTCTCCCTCCAAGTTTCAAATCTATTGTTGACTCCGACCCTACACTCATCCACCAACACAATATCGTCTGTGACCAACATACACCACGGGATCTCCTCTTGAATCTTCCTCGTCAGAACATCCATCACAAGCATAAAAAGAAAGGGATTTAAGGCCGAAGCTTGGTGTAGGCCCGCCTCCACCTTAAAGAACTCGGTATCCCCACCTGAAGTGTACACACTGGTCGATCAATTACATGATTTTTTATCAACTAATTTCATGCAAGCTTATTACCCTTGGGTAAAGTTAATTTAGGCTAAAGTCAATTTAGGCCAAAATTGAATCAGCTTGGAAAAAACGCTAATCTCTTATTTTGCCCCATTCTTCACTTCTTCGTATTCCAATGATCGGATTGTTGGTAAAATAATCATGCACAAAAGCCCTTTTCAATCTCTGGCTCTTCCTCCTCTATTCCACCTTATCTTCCGCCTTTGCTCTCGACACGGACTACTGTGGGGCAAAATTCCAAAAAAAAATATTTGCTCCCAACCTTTACATGTGAAATCCATCGCTCTTTTGACCTAATGCGGGGGAGAACACTCCGCCTAAATCCGCCCCTGCCCATCAACAATTACAGCCTCCGCCCACAAACTATTTATAAACCAATTTCAATTTTTTTTAAGGGTAGGTACATGAAACAACGTTACAAGAAATTAGGTAACACCAAATTATGTTACAAGAAATTAGTAATCCACCTCAAACTTGAAATGTTATTTTCTTAGTGTATAATTTTCTGATGATTTGATTTGTCTAATTTTAGACAATCATAACAAAACCATGTAATAAGAAATTTGGCTAAAAAGAAATTAATAATCAACCACGTACACTTTGCCTAACTACACATTCACAATCCTAAAAAAAAGCCTTTGTAAATCAGTAGTCGAGAAAGAAACCAACTAAGAGAAAAATGAGCAGCCAATTAGTGGGTGAAGAGCTCAGTCTAACGGTTAAGACATCAAGGGATCGGAGGAACCTAGAGGTTTGCGCTTCGACAATCACGGACGACGAAGTTCTAAATTTAATCATTTCAATTTTTAATGAATGATTCTTGCTATTTTAGTCAAGCCAAGATCTTCATTTAAGAGTAATAGTTCAATAAATCTGAACTAACTCGAAATTAAGGTTGATACTATTTATGACAACTCAGATTTGCACAACATTATGCTCCATGTGAAAGCGGCCATTGATGACATCAATGACCATCGTCGACATTAACGATGATAACCATGTACTTATTGCGGTGAACTTCTCTTGAAGAATGAACTGTGTTTATAATTTCAATTGTCTTTCTTTCTATTTTATGAACATATTATATTTGAATTAACATGAATACTGACTTTAGAATATGAGTGCAAATAATGAGGTTGATAGAGGGCTTGATTGAGCACACTGAGAAAATGAAGGAAATCTGTTCTTCTATTCATCTGTCATAGCTGCAAAGCAGATTGAGAGGATACAGAGATCGGATTATAAAAGCAAAAAAGAAATATATTTTTTTGAAATTGAGTATGATGTGTAAATGATATGTGTAAGTGAGGTGGAAACAAAAATGAAATGTGGCATATGACACTTTTTTCCTTCAATGAAATGTAAATAACTTCAATTAATGATAAAAAAAAGACATGTGGCAAAATCTGACCTGGCATATTGTGGGAATACCATGTGGATAAAGGTGATGTGGCACAATGAGGAGACTTTAATCTTCATTTTAGAGTAATATTTTAATAAATCTAAACTAACACGGAATTAAGGTTGATATTATTTACAACAGTTCAGATTTGCACAATATAATGCTCCATGTGAAAGCGGACATTGACGACATCAATGACCATCGTCGACTTTAACGACGATAACCTTGTACTTATTGCGGTGAAACTCTCTTGAAGAATGAACTATGTTTATGATGTGCTTGTTTCTAAGAAATTGTATTATAATTTCAACTGTCTTTCTTTCTCTTTTATGAACATATTATATTTGAATTAACATGAATACCGACTTTAGAATATGAGTGCGGATAATGAGATTGATAGAGGGCTTGATTGAGCACACTTAGAGAATGAAGGAAATTTGTTCTTCCATTCATCTGCCATAGCGCGCTCCAAAACAGATTGAGAGAATACAAAGATCGAATTATACAAGCAAAAAGGAATATTTTTTTTTGAAACTGTGTATGATACGTGTAAGTGAGGTGGAAAAAAATGAAATGTGGCATATGACATGTTTTAACTTAAATGACATGCAAAATAACTTCAATTAATGATAAAAAGACATGTGGCAAAATCCTACATGGCATGTTGTGGGAATGCCATGTGGATAAAGGTGACGTGGAATAATGAGGAGGCTTTAATCCTTAGTGCTTTTAATTATACTAGCAAGACGATCACGAATATAGAGGTGGGCTGGGGTGTGCTACAGCCCACCCCAAAAAATAGTAGACTATTATATTTAGTAATAGAGTGTAGCCAAATGAAACTCATAGAGCATATGGCAAGAGTGTAGTGTAACTTAGTAAAGGTCTTAGGTTCGAGTTTGATTGTCTGCATTTGATTTATTTTTTGTTCTAATTCCTATAAAGCTTACAAACCTCTGTCCTCAATCCTCACGCACCCCTCCTTTTCTTTTAATTTTTTTAGCCAATTTTCCATTATGTCTTATTTACATTTTCTATGTATTGTATTGATTAAGCACAGTATATTAAGATATTTGTGGTTAAAGTTTGGATATTAATAAAAGTTGTATTAGTTTTAATAATAATTTTTTTTGTAATTAATTTATATATCAAATTTTTTTATCTATAAAGTATTTAAAGAAATTTATTATATATAGAATCAAGCCTCCAAAAAAATCAATACGATATATACATTATGTTGATTTATTTCATAAGCTAAATTCAGCCTACCTAGGAATAAATTCCTGGTTCCTTCCCTGCCCGATCGTGTCATGCACGACAATGATTTGAAAAAAAGAATCGTACTTGTCGATTGAATTTTACATAAACTTTATTTGATAAAATAAAATAATTTTCTCAATAAAACTTTCAAGCGAGAATTATTATAATACGTAGGGAATGTAAAAAATATTTTTTTATTTATAATAGGATATGTGATTTAATTTTTGAATGAGATAATCTTATATAATATATAGGTAAATAAATATTAAAAAAAACTGAATAATATTTCCATATCAATTGAATATGGTAAATATTTCATACTCATTATTTAAATATGGTAAGTAATAGTAATAAATGAGATAACATTATTACAATAGGTATAGAATGCTTATTAATAACAAAGCTAATTTAATTTTTTTAAGTGAATATGGTAAGTGATAATGATAACTAAGATAATTTTATTATAATATGCAGGGAGTGTAAATTTTTAAATATGGTAAGTAATACAGTAGTAATGAATGAGGTAATATTATTACAATAGGTATAGAGAGTTTGGTTCAAATGAAACAAACTCTTATCTTGAAAAATGAAACGAATGCACTTTTTCTAGTTCGTAGTGCACTTTTCCTACTTCGGAGTGCACTTTTTTGTATTTGCACTTTTCGTACTTTGTCGTGCACTTTTCATATTTTTTGTAGTACACTTTTCAAATTGCAATTTTTGTATTTTTTAATGCAATTTTCGTATTTCATAGTGCACTTTTCAATTTTCAGCACAAGAGTTTGTTTCATTTGAACCGAACTCTAGGTATAGAATGCTTATTAATAACATAGGTAATTGAATTTTTTAATTGAATATGGTAAGTAATAATGATAACTGAGATAATATTACTCCCTCCGATTCAAATTAATTGTTGTTTTAGCACTTCAAATTTGATCCATTTTATATGTCGTTTTAGGTTTTTTAGGCAATTGATTAAGAGTGAGTTACAAAAATTGTTATTGAAATGTGTTTTTATTAATTAATGTTATTCATTCATTGGTTGAAAAAAGATGATGAGAGGTAAAATTTATAAAAAAAAAAATTACCTTTTTGAATTTAGTTAATGCTTTTCTTAATTCTTGTGTCGAAAACTAAAACGTCATTTATTTTGGATCGGAGGGAGTATTATAATATGTAGGGAGTGTAAATTTTAAAAAATATTAAGGACAAAGAGATAAATGAACATTTGGCATAGTTAGATGGACGACACATAAGAGAGAATGATTCGACTTTAGTAATAGTATATTGACTAGTTATCTTCGTCGTGTCATGCACGACTATAGTAATTTAATACTTAATTTATTTAATTAATAGGGTTTTAATTTAATATAAAAATTATTTCTTTATTAGAAAAATCATTAAGGTGAACCCAATATAATGTGAGACGTAGTCAAAATAGTTAAGGTGATTCCAATATAATTTTGATAGGTTAATGATAGTTTATTTACAGAAAATTATTTTAATTAGAATCATTAATTTTATAAATATTTTACAAAGATAAATCAAAAGCCAAAAAATGTAAATTCTTATATATTTTAATCAAATTTAATTCTTAAAAATATTTTAATTAAAAATTTAAAAATATAATTAATAAGAAAAGATGAAAATATGAATAAATATAGAACTTTTTAAAAGATAAATAATCTTCTATATTTATATAAATAGTCCAAAAAGAATTGAGGAAAATATAATATAATTTTTTAATCACAATTTTAATTTACTCAAGTAATTTTATAGAAACATAAAAAATTTATTTTTTTATCAAAATTTAATTTAACATAAATCTTTTACATAAATATAAAAAATATAAAATTATTTCCGTTATTTTTAATTTAAATTCGAATTATTTTTTTCACGTAAATAAATAGAAAGGAATTTAATCATAAAAACAAAAATAATATAAATAAAAATTATTATTCTTATAAGAGTTTGGTTCAAATGAAACAAACTTTTATCCTGAGAAATGAAACGAATGCACTTTTTCTAGTTTGTAGTGCACTTTTCCTATTTCGGAGTGCACTTTTTCGTATTTGTACTTTTCGTGCTTTGCAGTGTACTTTTCGTATTTTTTGTAGTAACTTTTCGGATCGCACTTTTTCTAATTAGTAATGCACTTTTCGTAGTTAGTAGCGCACTTTTTATTTTTCAACATAAGGATCTCATTCTTAGTAGGGTTAGAAATAATATTGGTTGCTAGAAAAATACAACTTTAATATTTAATATATACTTATAGATATATAGATTTTCCGAATTCTTACCAACCTTATCAAACAGCCGATCGATCAAAACAAAGTCCCCAACTTTGCCCAGAGAAGAGGGAGCACGAGAGCTTCATTTATAGGGTGTCGTCATTCGACAGTTGAACGCAAATCCCCATCGCCATGAACTCCTCCTCCTCCATTTGCTCATCCCCGGACCAGGACTCGCCCTACGACTTGCTACTCCTCTCCCTCTCCCTCATTCCCATCTCTCACTACCTCATCGCATTCGCCGCGTTTATCACCCTATTTCTGTACGATTTCTTGGAGTTGCATTTCGTCCAGGATTTCTTCGGTGGATTCCGTGGTCAGCCTGTCGCTCTCACCTTCAATCCGGATTCCAAAATCTATGACGCCGTTGCTTCCAAGTGCAAAACTCTGCGTGGGAGGTAAATCTCTCTTCTTTCACCCTGATAAATCGGAGAGTAGAAATTGGATTTTGGTTGTTAGGCTGAAATTTTGGAAATTGGCAGGTATCTTGCAACGCCATGGCTTGCGAGTCCCCATGTGCAAACTACTTTCTTGAATTTCTTTGGTAGACCTCCTAATTTCAGTTACAGAAGGTAAATTATTACTCTAATTAAAGTGGTAGATGTAGTTCCTCTTTAGAATTAGTCGTTTTTTCAGCTGTGTAAATATATTAGCAATAGTAGATTAGTCAATAGCTACCCTTTTCTTTCAGAACAATCTTCCGAACAGCTGATGGTGGGACTATAGCGCTCGATTGGCTGCTGAATTCTGATGGTAATTCAATTTATTTTGGATATTCACGGCCTTGTTGTTTTCAATCTTATCTGTTGTAGTTCGGGAAATTGGTGGGAAGTGTCATGATTTCCAACCTGTTATATGCAAGCTTTCCATCCAGCAATACTACCACCAGCTGATATATATACTGAATACAAAAGAAATGCACCTTTTTTTTCAATCAAATAAATATCCAGAATTGGACAGTTTGTTAAGCTGAAAATTTTGGCAACATGAATGTGTGGGTATGAACTTGTTTGTGATTTTACTTCTATTGTAAAATGTTGAGTCTTATATGTTTTTAATTTGTATGTGATCATTCTTCAGTTGTGCAAGGTTCCTGTAACTTACGCTCGGATATAGCTAAGGATGACCAGACGCCTCTTGTTATTGTGGTACCGGGATTAACCAGTGATTCCAAATCTCCTGTAAGTTTTACTCAACATTTACTCATTCTAAGTATTCTTCTTGCTACAACTTATTTGTCTATTGATTCTGAATTGTCTATTGTGCCAATTCTCCGCTTTTCTAAGGCATTCTGTCTGCTGGGCTTTGTTAGACCTTGTTAGAACTAGAGGGGAATAGAAGATTTGATTTTCATTTTGAAGTTTTGAGTACATTTCAGCTATGTTATATTCCTAAGTGATATGCCATGGTTTTGCACTTTATAAGAATTTCTTTTTTTTTTTTTTTCTGTTCAAGATTCCCAATTAAAATGATGTACATTTATGCTTTACTCTTGCAGTACTTGAAGCATCTCGTATACAACACTGCAAAGAGTGGATGGAATGTTGTTTGTTGCAATCACAGAGGTCTTGGTGGTGTTTCAATTACAGTGAGTATTTATTCTCTGTATATGCACACAAATCGTTGTTCTGTCCCTCTACTCTCTTATCATGTACTCTTAAGGTTGGGAACATATAGGTAAATCTGAGTTCATTCAAATTGATTTGACACTGTCAAGTTTTTTTGTTATGAAGTCCATAAACCGACAGTCCATTAGTATTTAATCCTACAATATTGTATGTATATTTCATTCCACCCACACCTTTATTCAACTCTCCTATAAATATAATTCATGTTTTGTTCATTCTGAGTATTAAGATGTTTCATTTACAACTTTCTTGCAGTCAGATATTTTTTACAATGCTGGGTGGACAGAGGATGTTCGTGCGATAGTTCATTTTCTCCACAATGAATACCCATCTGCTCCTTTATATCTTATTGGGACAAGCATTGGCGCTAATGTTGTGGTAAGTTGATTTTTTATTGAACTACAAATTCTCATACAGCTTAAAACCCCACCCCAAGAGTTTAGTGATAGTTAAATCAATGGTTGCTATCCTTGAACAATAGCTAATAAAATATAAATTGGTTCACTGCTCAAATCCTGCCACACTTCACATACATATAAGAACCTGGAAATTTTAACTGTTCCATTGTGGCTTTCACTTGGGAAATAAGTCCCGGCTGTGAATTTAAATACAGTATCAATGATTAACTTGATCATTTTATTTCAGGTAAAATATCTTGGAGAAGAAGGAGATAACATTCCTATCGCAGGAGCAGTCTCTATTTGCTCACCTTGGGATCTTTTGGTTAGCCAATTTTTCTGTTCTGCTATGCTTTTGCAACTAGTATAACTTAGTTTTTAAGCATTCAACTTTAACTACCTAAATAAGTATTTTGTTTAAACGATGTTATATAGTAAATTTTAAATAATGAAATTGAATTTTTAACCATGAAATATTAGAGAGTGATTGTAAATAACAATCTGTCTATATATACAGAAAATAAATTTTTATAATATTTTTGGTATTAAATGTTACTAAACTACTTTTATGCTGCATGGAGGGTTACACCCAAGTGGGGATAGAGGAGTTAGGTTCTTACATTCCCCCCCCCCCCCCCCCTGTTACTGTACAATGACATATATATCTGCAAAATTGAATTAGTGTAGTTGTTTTCTTGTAATGAAATACTTGTTTCTATGAATAATACGACACACTTGCTAGAACATTAATTAAGTTTAGGGTAGGATTTTAGGAATATGTGGAGCATATATGTGTCTCTGGATGCCAAAGTTAAGTTTTCTTTGGTGTATTCCGTGATGAAGCCTAGGAATAGTATGAAAAATTCTCTCAGTTTCTTTGTCAACTCTTAGGTCTCTTTGTGATTTGCAATTGCATGACGTTCAATCCTTTAGGAGTTTAATTGATCAATAATAAGATTGCTTTTTCAGATTAACTAATTTCTTAAATTTATATTCTAGACATAAATTATCTACCTTTTCTTGATTTTAATTGTCTTTGTAAACAGATTGGTGATAGGTTCATAGGTCGCAGACTTCAGCAGAAGTTTTATGACTTAGCTGTTGCTTTCGGTCTTAAGGGATATGCGAAGTTGTATGTCCTCTTGTCTACTTGTTAATTTTTATACTTGGGGTGGAACTATCAATTTTGAGCTTGTTTTGATGGTTATTGGTTGCAGACATCAGCCTGACTTTTCCCGACTTGCTAATTGGAAAGGAATAGAAAAGGTCTGCACTCCCATTAAGTTAAATATATACACAATTGTTTTTGTTTAATTGATATCCCACTAATGTTTTCATGAAGTCATAGCAGAGACATATTCATCTTTGTACTTGTGATGCATTGCTTGATATCATTTATTGCACTTTTAGTTGGGATAACCGTTTTCGATATCTCTATCTGTGTTCTTAACAGTCACGTAGAATCCGAGATTTTGATAGCCACTGCACTATTATCGTGGGAAAATATGAGGTACAATCTCTTATTACTCCTACTTTCTCATCTCTATTCTTATACAGAATTTTTTTCTTATATTCTGCAAATACTGCTTTTGTTAAAGACTGTAGATACATACTATAGGCGTTGTAGTGGTGCGAGTTATGTGGGAAATGTTTCAGTTCCCCTCCTTTGCATTAGTGCCTTGGATGATCCTCTCTGTACTAAGGAAGCTATTCCTTGGGATGAATGCAGGTAAAATTTTCTGACAAGTTTTACTCACTCATTTCTTGAAAGAGAAACTCACATTTTTCTATTATGTGCTTTCAAAGGTTGAATAAAAACATCGTCTTAGCTACCACAAAGCATGGTGGACATCTTGCATTTTTTGAGGGAATCACTGGATCTAGACTATGGTAATCTAGCACAAATGTGTTCATTTTAGTGTTTAACTCGGTTATAATGTTCTTGCCATGATTTGTCCAATGTTTGCTTAAGTTGAAAGTGATTATTTTTGTCTGAATTCTCAGGTGGGTGAGAGCTACCAATGAATTCCTCCATATTTTACATCAGAGCCCATACACTCATACACAAACAAAGGTACGCTCCTATTATTGGAGGATGATACGAAAACTTTTTGTATTTTACTATTTTTCAACTCTTACACGTCAAATAAAAATTTTGAAATCAGTAAACCCTATTGAAAAAGCCAACTCTAAACATGTGGCAAGTTGATGATTGGCAGTGTAATTTTTTGGATTTTTCATCAAATTTATGTGTGTTCGTTCTTTATAATTCATCATTTTGTTGCAGATGAAAACTTCTCCTCCAACGGAACCCTCTATAGACCACGGTCCTTTTGTAAACGTGGATGAAGACGGAATGTTGGCAGCTATGGCAAATGAGCAGACAACAAATACTGATGAAAATTACTCTGGGCTGGATCTTACTCCAGACAAAGAAATCAATCAAAATCTCTCTCTTGAGAATCATGAAGAGTTGATGACAGAATCTACTTCTATAGATTCCGCCACCAAGAATGAGCAAGTCCTGAGTAGCTCCGGCTCAAACTTTCTGACGAGACATCTGAATCAGCTGTCTCGACATTCTAGAAGATCAATGTGGTTGCTGATATACGTCTCCATTGTTTCAAGCTGGCCACTGGTGGGATCTGCATTGTATTTCTTATTTAAGAAGAAGGTGAAAGGCATGCCTCCTCCTGCAATTCGAAGAAAGTAATGAGGGTTTGCTGTGTTAATGTGGGCAACCCTGTTTCCGAATTTGTGTTATGATATAGTATCTGATTATTTTTATACATGTTCGGTAATAAGTTATGGGATGTCTGTCTATTGACATCCAACTATTATCTTCCTTTAAATTAAACACGAACATTAGGGTTCGTTTTGCACGTTGTATTGATGCATTTATTATGTGCTAGTTTGGTACTCATTTATGCAGATAGGACTTATACATTGAATAACAATCAGAGTATACAAAAACAGTAGCCTTAAGTAATTGAGATTTAAAAGAACATACTCCGTGATAGGCATGATAAGTCGCTAATAAGTGCACTATTCTTGTTCAATGTAAGAACCAGACTGGATTCGAGATTTGCTTTGGTTTTGATGTTGTTTGCATCTAAGGTTATGAATATTGGTGAAACCCAAAAAATGCCCATTTTTATCACTTTTAAGACACTAAAAATCACTTTTCACCCAAAAATTCATGTCTCAATTTTATTTTATGAAATTTACTTAAATATCATCATCATCATCATTGACCCAGTGAGGCTCCGCTACAACGGAATCTGGGGGTCAAGATAGGGGTACCCCTGCCCAAGGGAAATGGGGTACGCCCGGATATCAATGAAACCATAAAACTTAGTACTTTTCTACTTTTCCACTTCCCAATAACTATTTATTTTTCTATACATAACTACAATTATATTCTTAATTTATTAATTCTAAATATTTTTTATCTAATTAAACATGTCATTAATTTTAACAGATTATAATTTGACTAATTTTATGTTATTTTTGGGGAGTTTGGTTCAACTGAAACGAACTCTTATCTTGAAACGAATGCACTTTTCTTAATTCGGAGTGCACTTGTCATAATTCGTGTGCACTTTTTCGGATTTGCACTTTTCGTACTTTGTAGTGCACTTTTTCATATTGCACTTTTCTTATTTTGCAATGCACTTTTGTATGAAAAGTGCACTACGAACTAGCAAAAGTGAATTCATTTCACTTTTTAGGATAAGAATTTGTTTCATTTGAACCAAACTCTATTTTTGGGTTTTGGGTTGTAAAAATATGTTTTAGCTTTCAAAAAAAAAATTTAATTAAAAATTATTTAATAATAAGATAGATACAAGTTATAAGTCAAATAGCAAATAAATTATCATTTATTAGTCTAAAATTCTAGAATATTTTATTTTTATATTAGTCAAATAATAAATATTTATCATTTATTAATCTAAAGTTCTAAAGTATTCTGTTTTCTTATTAGTCAAATAACATATAATGTATCATTTATTTGTCTAAGATTCTAGAATATTTTGTTTTCTTATTAGTCAAATAACAAATAATTTATTATTTATTAGGTAAGATTCTATAGTATTTTATTTACCTATAAGTCAAATTACAAATAATTTAGCATTTGTTATGTTAAGATTTTAAAATATTTTTATCCATAAGTAAGATAAGAGTCCGGTTCAGATGCGAATGGGCGCCCATATGCGAAATAAGAAAGAATAAGAGTCGTTAGATGAAGAAAAATCAAAGGCGCTGGTCATTTCACTTAAAAAGGGGAAAAACGGCACGGGCGAATTATTTGCGTATTTTTGAAAAAAAAAACGGAAATAGGACGCGCGCCTAATTTGTTCATCAATAATGTGAATTTGTTCATCAACACTATGATTTTGTTCATCAAAACTGTGATTTTGTGCATAAATAAATTATTGCTTGTGCATCAAGAATCTATTATTTTTACATAAAAATTAACAAATGTGTATAAAAAATTGCATGCAATATGTTCATCAACATTGTGATTTTGTTAATAAAAAACAAAAATATTTGTTCATTGGTTTTGGCATATTTGTTCATCGGCTTGTGCATATTTGTTCATTGTTAACATCAATTTGTTCATTGGTTTATGCATATTTGTCCATTGCCTTTTTCATATAATTGTTCATTGCTAGATGCATATTTGTTCACTAGTAACCTCAATATGTTCATTGATATATGCATATTTGTTTATTAATAACATCAATTTGTTCATAGCTAAAAAAAGGCACAAGCACTCCTCTTCGATTTGTTGTTATCTCGTTTTCTTAACATACACCATATTATTGCAAAGTCGGATTCTTTATCTATTATCCTTTGCAATCAAATTTCTACATTAAATTTATCTTATTTTGGTACTATATTTTGATTATATCAATGAACAAATAGTAGCATACTCATGAAAATATAGGGTATATCAATGAACAAACAATGGACAAACAAGGTTATATCAATGAACAAAAAAGGTTATATCAATGAACAAATAAAGGTATATTCATGAACAAATAAATTATATCAATGACCACATAATGGACAATAAAACAATAAAACATATTGGTTTAAAAGAAAAATTGGATAATAGACACAGTGGCATGCATTGTAATTTTGATAGTTTTTTAATTCAGCGGACAAATATACCCCCACAAAACCTAGTATACCCAATTCAATTAACGCTCATCAATTGATTTTCTCTCGGCGAAATATCAGATCCAAAAACACCGATTGATGAAATTTTCTCGCTCAATTGATCAATTTCATAGCCGATCTTGTCTACTCTTGCTCGATTTCGCTCGATTACTACTTCAAATCAACAATGGTGAAAACACTTGATGAAGGTATGAGCCAATTTTTACTTCTCTAGGTTTAGGGTTTCAGTTGTAGCTTCAAAGTGATTCTTTTTCAAGTTTAGAGAATTCTTCACTGAAATACTTGATGAAGGTATGATTTCGGAACAACATTCGTTTGTCAGGTTTAGAGAAATCTTTTAACTTTACTGTTTCAGCATATATGAGATATACATAGATGGTGCAACTGATGTATGGTTTCGGATTTCAAAAGAAGAAGAAGAAGAAGAAAGTAAGAAAGAAAGAAGCGAGCACGAGAAACCTGGAGAAGCCTAAAAGCGTGTGGTCTCCTATTTGTTTGGTTTCGTGTTTTTTGAATTCATTTGATTTGTTTTGAGCCCCATTTTCTGTTTGGAAACTTCAATTCACACACTTCACACGGGGAGCTGATCAATTGTGTTTGGGATTTTCTTCCAAATATAAAGAAAGAAAAGAGCAGTTGGAAAAAAGAGTATTAATTGTTCACAAGCAACATGAACAATTACATTGATATTTTCAGGATGTGTCTATTGCATGGTTCATGGTTTTAACTTTTTTGGTTTATGGTATTTAAGATGTTGGTTCATGACATTTAAGTTGTTGGTTCATGGTAGTATTTCGATTTTGCTCGTAGTGAATATGCTATGTTGATTGACGATTTTAGATCAAATATGATCATTTCATTCCTATGAATTGAATGCTGAAACTTAACCTTATGAATTATGATATTTGTTTGATTAGATTGTGGTGTTTTGGTTTGTGAGGCCAAGAACAAGCGCCTAAAGGTCAAGGGACCGATTAAAATGCCCACTAGGAACTCTCCTTGTGGTGAATGTATGAATCTCCATGTCACAATTTTTTTTATCGAATATTGACTACTGTTTTGGGGTTAATTTTGACTTGGATTTTTTTGTTGCTTGTTGGTTCATAGTTTTGAATTTGTTGGTTCATGGTTTTGAACTTGTTGGTTTATTGTCCTGCTTAAGGTTCATGAGAATTATTCTATTGGTTCATAATTTTGTATGCTAAGGTTCATTATAAATGTCAATAAATATCATGTTATTTGGTAGCCTATTAGCTCTAATGGTAGAGCAATGTGCTCGTTCACATAGACGCGGGTTCAAATCCCGCATAGGCTAATTTTTCTACGGTTAATTTCTTATGGTTTATACTAGTTGTTATTTGGTTTCATATCTTTTGGTTCATTAAATTCATTTGGTATACTAGTTGTTATTTTCATAGATACGCTACATGACGAAGAAATTATACCCGAATAAAGTCTATCCGAGCAAACAACGGAACTCTGTTGATAGGGGAAGATAATGCCAGACAAGGAATATGAAATGAATTTAATGGTAGGTTTAAGAAATAACAAATTAATTATAGAAAATTGAAAAATCATTTAAACTTAATTAGAAATGAGATTGTAGAAGAGGAAAATGTCGAACTGGTCAAGGAAGTAACAAACTCAGAGGTTAAGAATGCGGTATTTAGCCTAGGTAAGAGCAAATCTCCGGGTCCAAATGGCATGATTGCTGAATTTTACCAGAAATATTGGAACATGATCGGTGTATCGGTTATTAAGGCAGTTAAGACATTTTTCACATCAGGTTTTATACTAAAGGAAATTAACCATATTTTCATCTCTTTAATACCAAAATGCGACAACCCGACAAAGATGAACCATTATAGACCTATTAGTTTATGTTCCACTATATACAAGACCATTGCGAAGATATTAGCTGAAAGACTGAAGAAGGTTCTACCGCATATAATTCATCCTCTTCAAGGAGCTTTTGTCATGAGTTGTGCTATACAGGATAATGTTCTTATGGATCATGAGATCTTTCATACGTTTCGACAACGAAAAGGAAAGATAAGATGGGCGGCCGTCAAACTAGATATGGAAAAGGCTTATGATCGTGTAGATTGGGAATTTCTAGAACGGGTAATATGCACGCATATGGGTTTCATCCCAAATTTATAACATACATGGATAATGCAATGTTTAAGTACAGTAACTTTTTCTGTGTTGGTAAAAAATGAACCTACAGACGTTTTCTATCCAGAACGAGGACTACGTCAAGGAGACCCATTATCTCCATTACTATTTATCTTAGGTGTTGAAATACGAGCACGTAGATTGCATAAGGAAAGCATGACCCATCCTAAAAATGTTGGATTGCCGGTTGTTCGAGGATGATCCGGGATTTCGTTCTTGTCATTCGCAGACGACATAATAATCTTTAGCCCGACATCAACAGTAGTGTTTCAAAATATCAAATTTATTTTAGAAGACTATTGTGATATATCAGGACAAAAGGTTTAAGATCGATTTTCATGAATCGACGTCAAACAACTAAAGGGGTAATGACATCGACAAGAAGACTTCTCCAAGAAGAAATAGGAATACCACATACAAGCTCTCTAGAAAAGTATTTAGGATGCCTATCATAAACTCAAAAGTAACACGGAGAACATTCGAACCTGTTACCAGATCAGTTGAACAACAACTCTCGAAATGGAAAGCAAATTCTTTGTCTCATGCAGGAAGAACAACCCTAATTAAATTAGTATTAGCCACAAAGCCTTTCTATACAATGCAGAACTTCATGTTACCAGAAGGAACATTAAATAAGTTAGATACGGTAAATAGAGAGTTTTTCTGCAATAAACCGAATGGACACACTCCTCTTATAAACTGGGATAGAATATGTCGCTTGAAGAAAAAGGGTTGTCTCGGCCTTCAAAAATCGGTTCACGTCAACAAAGCTCTAGAAATGATATTATTGCGGAAAATTTTAGTAGAACCAAATAATATTTGGGTCCGTATTGTATCGGAAAAATATCTAAAGAACACGAACTTATTAGAGTATTCACATCCCCGAAATGCTTCATGGCAATGGAAAAAATTGATCACGCTAAAAACATAATTCGAAAAAGGATTAATTTGGCAGATAGGTGATGGAAAAACCGTTAGGTTTTGGAAAGATCAGTGTGTGACTAATCAAGCACTAGTAGATATTTTCCCTGAAACGCCCGACTCGGACATTAATGCCACAGTATCGACATTTATTGACAAAGATGGACGAAGGAAGGACCAGGAGTTATATAAAATATTACCACGTGAATGGGCAGAACAAATTATGACGATATTAGTTCCGAAGAGCCAAATTAGAGATAGGTTGTATTGGATTCCTAGCAAAAATGGATGGTTCTCTACACACTCTGCTACTTCTTTCGTATCGCATGAGCAACAAGTAAGTGGTTGTGAATTTGAATGGATTTGGAACATAAATATAAGTCCAAAATGTAAATTATTTCTATGAAAAATTTGTTCAGATGGAATACCGACAAAAGAGATACTAATTCAACGCCACACAACTGGAACTCCTGAGTACCCGTTATGCTCAATTTTAAATGAAACAACAAAGCATTTACTGTTGGAGTGCCCATTTACGATACATGCATTGGATAAAGTGGATCATGGTTTTGTTGCATCTTTAACCAACGGATTAGGAAATGACCAATCTATGAAGAAAATTCTGAAAGAATCAATGCACTCACATAAGTTTACTGAATTAATTATAGCTTGGTGGAGTATATGATATTACCGAAATAGAACATTATTTAGTCAACGTTTGGATGGATACTCAAGAATCAAAGAACACTTCATAAAAATCCAAATAATGATGTCCAAAAAAGTAAAAGAGAACGTCAATGATGATAATGGTGTGTCAGTTCGAACTACATCTAAGAGGAAGAATAAGAAATGGCATAAACCAGAACATGGATTTGTAAAACTTAATTTTGATGGATCTAAGAAACAAACTAGATTGCAACAATAGGCTATATTATTTGGGATCATAGTGGACAAACTATTTCAATAAATGCTTTTGCAAACGACCGCTGGAGTATAATCCAAGCGGAAGCTACATCAATGTACGAGTCAGTATGTGAAGCTAGGAAGAGAAATCTGGCCAAGATCATGATCGAAGGAGATAGCTTAAATGTTATAAAAGCGTTACGAGGAAATAAATCGTGTCCATGGCAAATTGAAATGCTAATACCAGACACACTAGTTTTGTTACAGTCGTTTGAGGTAGTCAAATTTTCACATTTACCTTGTGATTGCAATATAAGGTTACGGATTTGATTACGGGACTACACCATTTTTGTAGTTCTCATCAAATTGAGACACACTCTCGACTTGCGGATGTTATAGGTTGATTTTGTCATACTAATTTTTTCATATTTTAAAAAAAAATATTAAATCCATTTCAACCATCCCTCTCTTGGTAGACCAATTTCTCAATGACTTCCCCGACGGTATCTCATTCTTTACTTGAATCTGCAATCTGCGGCGTATCTTCTTTTCTTTGCATTCTCATCCAATCCAATCTCCGCTTCTTCTATGATCATTATTATCATCCTCTCGTAAACGTATTTGGAAACCTATCTGGATTTCGAAGTTATGGATAAATCTGCTGCGAAGGAGAATCCGGAGGAAGAAGAAGAAAGAGCCGTGGAGGTCGAGAGTGTCCTCCTTGCGAAACTGAAATCAGGTATCGACAGCAATGCCTCAAGTATCAGCACCTTCAAGAGTTGCAATGAATTGCTGGAGGTGAAGCTCCAATCCCGCATGGATCGGAAGGCCAGGATCCGATTCAGGCGAAGAGTCCACCTCCTTAACAATCTCCTGGCCGAACACGACTCCGTCTGGGACAGATTCAACCTCTTCTTCGGCTTCCGCTTGAAACAGATCAGGGACGACATCAAGCACGATCCTCATACCGATCCCGACAATAAAAAGCGGGAGAAGCCTTTAATTGAAGCGCAGACGCAGAGAGTTCCGAGCAGAGCGACTCCGACTGAGTCGCGCGGCTACACCGCCGGAGTTGGTCTTTCGCCGGATCTGATGGCGGCGGAGAATCTACTGCTGTGCCGCGACGACTCGCCGGAGTTCAACACAGCCGGGATCTACGGGCCAGAGGGAGTCGGCAAGACAACTCTGGCGCAGGTCGTCTTTCACAGCGAGAAGGCCAGATCCATGTTTCTGCCTCGGATCTGGATCTGCTTGGCGGACAATCCGGATGACGACGAGGAGCAAGGCGACGCCGAGAGATTCCTCACCAGGCGCATCCTTCTGCAACTCGGATTCGACCGCGAATCCGTCAAGAGCGTGGACCGATCTGAAATTCGGTCGGCGTTGCTACGGAGGAGGTATCTAATCGTGCTGGACGGCGCATCGGAAGATCTGGAGAACAACAAGAGGATGATGCGGATGCTCCGGGACACGCTTCCCAAGGGGACAGGAGGATCGGTGATTGTGACGGGGAGGGCGGAGGGCGTGGTGGCGGAGATGGTGGAAGAAGGAGGCGCGAACGAAGTTCACCGGCTGTT
Source organism: Fallopia convolvulus (assembly GCA_964016875.1). Taxonomy (NCBI): domain Eukaryota; kingdom Viridiplantae; phylum Streptophyta; class Magnoliopsida; order Caryophyllales; family Polygonaceae; genus Fallopia; species Fallopia convolvulus. The sequence goes on along the minus strand of OZ024720.1, from coordinate 58,821,958 downwards.
GACCGTTCAGCGGCTGCTGCCGCTTGATAAACCGGTGGTGTGCTGGGATATATACAAGGCGGCGGCGGAGGAAGACGAAAAGGAGATGAAGGATTTGGACGAGAAGCAGAAGGTGAAGAACGAAGTGGTGAAGAGGAGCGATGGACTGCCATGGGCGTCGACTTTGCTGGGGATCCTCAGGAGAGAGATCTTGGAGAGGAAAGGCAAGCCCACACCTAGATAATATGCATTTGGTTCTGTTCTTAATCGTTAGCTTTCTCGATCGGTGCTGTGATTTGTTTGGTTTGGAGTGTATTCAGTGTAAATTCTCTTGTGAGCTCATCGAGTCTTAGTTAACATGGACGGATTGATTGATTCTAAGTAAGATCATGAAATGGTTTAATGGCATATATGTACAACTTAGATAAAAGTCCCAGTTCGTATGATGAATTGTTACATAGGAAGAACTTACACTGGTTTCAAATTACTCATCTGAATTGATTCATAGAGCAAACATTGGTTTCAAATTACTCTTCGAGTCTTTCATAGCAATATCGAAAAACTCACGATATTAGATCCTAGCCGCTTGACTTAATGTTTGGCCATTAATGTTTGGCCATTAAGCTTCTTCGTGTTTCTGTCCTTTGCATTTCACGTCTCTATATAATGTGCTTTAATTGCGCGGTAGATTCTTGAAAAAATCTTGGTCATTGGATTGAATTGCGCGGTAGATTCTTCTGACCCAACCCCTTTCTTTTCTTTCTAATCTTTTGCTTGTGTGTAAGTGCTTATTTGGTTAAACATAGGAATTCTAATTCCTAGTAACTTAAATCAAGAGAAGTTAATTTGTGGGAATTTTATTTTATGTGATTTGAGAAAAAGTGTTTGGTTATAATTAAATTTATAGGAATTAGATTTTACATGTTGTTTGGTTTGATTTGAGAAATCATGGGAATTTATATAAAATTACTATCATAGCCATTGTCCATAAAATTCTATTGGTTTATTTATGGGTAAATTAGAGATTTTGTAATTAATAAAATTTTAAAGTAAAAAATATTTAAAATAAAAGGGTGGAAGTAGATCTTACCCACCCCCTACATGGTATTTGCAATTCCTCTATTTTGGAGGAATTGGAAATCCTATGATTTTAACTTCCTATGATTTTTAGTCAATTTTTTTCATCCAAACACATATATTAAATGGTAATTCATGGAATTTTGTAAATCATGGGATTTTCCAATCCAACCAAACAAGCACTAATTTTTTTTTTGAGACTCTAAAATTGTATAGTAACATTGTAATTAGTGCTTATTAAGAAGTTAAGAACGGGAATAATTATGCTTCCGTAAAACGGGGAATTAAACAAGGAAGTGCTGGGGTTAACTTTCAAGAAACAATCATTATTTTTGTTGTCTCAAGTCAAAAGCATGGTTCGTGGTAAATAATTACGGCTCTTGCCCAATAATAATGATAAACAAAACAACCATTACTCTCCAATGCGCTCTCAAGTCCAATCAAGCGGTGCTTGTAGGGCTGTTAAAATTTGACCCTACTCGAGAAATCTGTCCAGGTCTGAACTCGACCCGAGCCAAGAAAAAAAGAAAAAGTTTTATATTCCAGATATGTTTGATCCGAACTAATTTGACCCGAATCCGAAAAAACCCGAACCTAAGATTAACCCAAAACCGATTATACCCAAATGGATTAGCTTGATGCAATCCGATATTCGATGCTACGCGACTCGAAGTCATCCGAAAATCCGAATTTACCCGACCCGAAACCATTCGAAAATCCGAAGTTACCCGACCCGAAAGAATCCGAAAATTATATTATGTTTTAAAATATTAATAATTGTGAATATTGATAATAATTATGTTTTTAATTTAAATGTTACATTAAATATTTAGACCCTAGAGTAGTTAAATTATAAAAAATCATCATTCGATATGGTCTGAATCAAAATCCGACTTACTCAAAACCAAATTAACCCGAAATTCAGCCAAAGTCGAAATCCGATTACCCAAAATCCAAAAAACCCAAAACCCGACTCACCCGAAATCCGACTAAACCCGAAATCTAACTAAACCCGAAACCGAACTTATCCGAAATCAAGTTGGACCGAAAACCAAATGACCCGACCGAAATTGACCCAAAACCCGACTTTGCCCGATTAATTGAGCACCCGACCCGAAATGATCCAACCCCATTTGACTCGATTTTCAATATATCCAAATTTGACCCGAATCCGAACTTACCTGAACCCGACCCGACCCGCCCCGATTGACACCCCTACTTGTAGTGTCATGCCCTCTCTCTAGAATTCCCGTGAAAAAGGTGGATGAAGCCGATTGTTTTTCCGCGGCGGAAGTTGCCCACCTTTCCACATGGTAAAAAAAAATCACTTGTTTTAAGGTTGAGGAAGCCGCCCGTCCTGCTTGACCCCATCCTCCTACCAGAGAACCACTAAAGAAACTCCGCGAATCAACATCATCTATCTTTGCAGCAGCCACCGCAACTTCCACCTTTTTTAAGATTGAGGAAGCTGCCCTCCGACATGGTCGCAACATCAGCAACCACTTGGTCCCCAACATCTGGCGCCGAAATTGCCCGTGCAATTTTAGCAACAAGATGGTATGTGGTCGCTAAATTAATTAGCGACCAAATGGTCTCTAAACCATTTTTTTTTTATCTTGGAGTTAGCAACCATCTTTCGTGGTCGCTAAAATATGATCGCTAAATCTGCAAAATGGTGTAGTATAGAAAGTTATATATTTTCAATGTTGAGTTCTCATGCAAGAGTTCTAAGCGGCCCGACATATTTACTTCGTTCGATATAATCAAAAGTAAAAAATGGTGAAGTCTTGTCAGTCCATGTAATACGGGGATAATTTACTTTGGTCATGGTGCCGACCGAAGTAAAAAGGGAAAATTGTATTTTATTTACTTCGGCCGTTACGGCAGAAGTAAAAAAAAGTGAAGTCGGATTTCCGCTTATAAAAGCCATGGGCTTTCGAAGCACTCATATCTTTCGAGTTGGTTCCCCGGCCCATTTGTCTCCCCTTTCATACATAAAAAAATTGATTATTTGTGAGCAAGAAAGTAAGAGAAGATTAATGTATTTATCATAAGCAAAATGTTTTCTTCTTTCAATCTATTTAAGGTATTAATGTTACATTATTTTACATTTTTTACAAATTTAAATTTATTTTAATCATATACTTAATTATAATATTGTATTGTGTTTTTGATAAATTGATGCTTTATGCAATTAAAAAGGGGTCGAAAGGCTCCCATCCACGATCCTAATCCTCACTCAATTATACCTTTGCAAACGGCTCTATTAGATCTTAATGAGGACGATGAAGAGCATGTTTATCAACATGAGGGTGATTTTAATGCACCGCTGGAAGAGGTACCTAATATATAATTTGATTAAATTTTAGGTTTTATGGTAGACATTATGATCAAATATTAGAATAATTTATTTGATGATGTTGTAATGTCTACAGTTTACAGATTACTCTAGCCATTTTGAAACCGATGAGGAATGGTCGGATCGAGATAAAATGATAAAATGGGCTCGTGAGGTAGGGTGAAGACTTTACTTTGTGATAGTCATAAAAATTTCATGGGATGCTAAAGTGTTATTAGCATATGAGTTTTCAGGTGTGTACAAGCCGAAGAAGAAGGAAACATCAGGCATTATAGTCCAAAGTGAAAACTTTTGAAATCTAAATCTAGAACCGTAGACTAGGAAGATTGATTGTCCATTCGAGTTGATTGGGAGCAGGCAAAGGAAGAGACATAATTGGGTGTTAATAGTGAAATGTGGGCGACACAACCATGCCATCTCTACCACACTCGAAGGACATCCTTATGCCGGTTGGATGATCACATATGAATTAGAGGACATGAGGATATTGGGTCTGGCTAACATGGAGTCGAGGAACATTATGTCGTTTATATAGGAAAAGTGCCTGGAAACACTACATCAATGAAGCAAATCTACAACTACCGGCAACGAATTCTATATGATGAGATGGGCTCAATGACAGTAACCCAATTTAGACTTAATTACTGGAAGTGTAATGGTTACTATGTTGATTATTGAACTGTGTCGGGAGGTGACGAGATACATGATTTGTTCTTTTCCCACCCAAAGTCAATACAACTATTGAAGTTATTCGTGTATGTCGTAATTATGGAGATGACATACAAGAGAAACATGTAAGTATTTATTAACCGTCTTGTATATATTAAATTAATAACAAGTACAATATGCCATTGAATGAAATGGTGGGATTTACTTGCATAAATCATATGTACAATATTGGTTTTGCATTTATGGCCAGGGAGAACCAAGATCATTATGAATGGGTGTTAGGCCAATTGAGCGTATTGTTCCGACGAGTTGGTAAAAGGCCAGAAGCAATTGTGACCAACCGGGAACTTTCTGAGATGAATGCAATTGGAATTAAGTTTCCAGATGCCCAACATTTACTGTGTTGGGTGCATGTGCGAAACTACAAGTGCCACATACTCCCAGGGGGTCTAAAGATGTCAGAAAGTTCGGCTTGGTGGTTTGCATACGATGCGAAGGATATATTCTGCTCCACAACTGAGGAAGAGTCCAATGCTCATTGCTACCTTTTTAGAACACAGTTAATGAATCCCCGCTTGTGGAATTACCTGTAGAACAATTGGCTTGATCCTTTATGTGATCGTATTTTGAGAGCCTACATCGATCATCGCCTTAATCTACTTACAAGGGCAAAAAACAGTTTGATTTTTTTTTTCATTTTGTAGAGTATAAATACATCATAACGTAAAATTTATCTAATGAAATTGAATTTATGTAATATGGACAAGTATGAGTCTCAGCACTCATTGCTAAAAAAATACATGAGCTCATCGGTCGGAGGGGACAAATGGTGAACATCCATATCATACAAATACGAGGTCAAATGGAGAAGGATCGTACCACGGGCCCAACAGCCTTGCAGTATATGCACCCGAATCGTATAGGACTGTATTTTCACTCTTGTCGAGGAGAATATCTAGCGTGTGTCTTCAGCCGTTGTTCATTCGTGGGGGTCTTGTTGAAGACCCGATGAGCAATTATTATGATACTGTATTAACTATACTTAAGAAATTGTTGTGCCATTTATTTAAGATGCAATTCATGTCACTATATATAGGGTGGTAGCTTGCAGGAATATGTAAATTGGTATTTTCTCGTACTAATTAGCATAGTACTTGTTGTAGACAAGACATGATAAATTTGTTAATCAAATTTTATGATAATTTATTGCTCATTGTTATGTTTGCTAATCTATGTATGTAATTTGTAAGACACATTCTCATATAAGGCATAACACATATATGCTAGGTAGAAGTAGGGAACTATGGCACAAGCTCAAGATGCCATATCCATCCAAGCTCAAATTTCCGGCTCAATTATTTTATGGGTCCTAGGGTGAAATAAAATTCAAGGGTCTCTTAAACTTAATAAATAAACGAGCCTTTTTTTAGCACAAGAAATAAATGTTCTTTTTATACAACTTTTATTTATTTTTTAATCAGATAATGAATGAGACTTCTTTAGTATTAATGGACTTTATTTTACATTAATGAACTTATTTTTGCTAGTAGTAATTTTCTTTATGGGGGGCTCTATATTTTGGGGGCTCATGGCGGCTGCCCCTCTCGCCATCCCAAATAGCCGGCCTTGACTCGAACCATAACTAACTCATTAAGTTGCTTGATCAAGCCATGGTTAGGTATGGTTGTAGGAGTTGCTGAAATGGGAGTTGGGCCGGTTCTTGTGCAACTTTGGGCTTGACCCTTGTGACAAATGCTTATTGGGTTTGTTCGAATCAAAGAGTCTTTGAAGACATTAAGTGAAACGCATTGTTTCACTTAAAGTCGAGTCAGTTAAATCTAACAACGTTGTTTGGGATAATAAGGTTGATATAAATAGCAACGACAAAACCCTAAAACGTTTCCTTGCCTTACATTTGAGCCGCTATGGAAAACTCAAGGTTCGAGCTTCTTGAGATCTTTCTCTAGTGCATTCCACTTTGGACTCAGATTAATTTGTAAGGTTGGAAGAAGAAGAAAGGGGAAGAGAGAGAGAAAAAAGAGACGAGGGAGTCTGGAGCCTTGGTGGTTTGAGTTCTTCTTAAGCTTGATTGATTATGTCTATATTCTTCCCGCTTTGTGCTACTTTATGTTCTTCGACTTTGTTTCTTAACTTTTGTCATTAGTGTGTTTGTGTGTGTTTGCTTTGTAAACGTTTGTGTATTGGCTTTAGATGCCTAGTGGATTGGACGATTTCTTCTTTAAGGCTCCACATAGTAGGGTAAAAATGACTTGTATTTGTGTTTTTATTTTCATTTTCAAATCAAAATAAAATAATTAAAGTGGATTTGAATTTTTCTAACTTATAAATATGAAGATGCATAACAATTTATATAGTCCAATATGGCCTAAGGGTTTTTTTATTATCAAAAAATCAATAATAATAGTATAGTCACATGCCTTGGTGTAATAGATCTAAATTATCGTGGACTAAAACAAGTTTTGCTATAGAAGATTACTTAGTCTTAGTTTCCATGCCATATACGGAGTTTTATATAATTATTGTGTTATTTATTTATATTTGTTAAATTCTTATTAAATTGATTTAGATAAGGATTTTAAAAAAACTATATATACATATCTTATCTATAAAAAAAACTATGATTTTCAACAATAATTACTAAAATTGATAGAGTCAAGAATATTTTAAATAAATTATAACTTATACAAAATTATCTTTTTCAAAAATTATTCTTAAAAATTGATATAGGTAAGGATATTTTAAATATATATGTATCTTATCTAAAAACTATCCTATACAAAAATAGAAATAATATATTAAAATTTTTGTTTAATATATAAATACAACTAATTAAAAATAATTCAATTAAATTTCAACCAATTAGATTAATTTATAATGATGGATGATGTGACCCATTTTATATATTATTTTAACCTCTGTTTTAATATACAGTAATGATGATTTAAAATGTCATTAATCTTGAAGGGTAAGCATTTTTATCCAATAAATTGACGCATGATTATAGCATTAAATGTAAAGGTATATTATAAGAATATTTAATTTAGGTTTAGTATACCTTAAAAAATAAAGTATTTAATTAAAAATAATAAGATTTATAAATAAAATCTTTAATAATTTTAGAAATTACATATAAGTATAACCAATCAAATGAGAATTATGTTCGGTATAAAAATTATGTACATTATGATGCTCACTAATGGCCGTTGGATGCACTCCATCTATAGCTATTAAAAGTTCATCTTAAAGTGTTAAGTGTTCCTAATTTAAATGCAGTTTTACGATACATTTTTAAATTTTTACAATGCACCATAATATTATCATTTAAAATACACTCTTAATACTTTATGATGCACTTTTACTTGATCGTGTATTCGCATAAAACATTTGGAAATTTTTATTATGGGTCTTCAAAGCACATTATTTAAAAATCTTATTTATACATAAACGTGCGCCATTCATATACTTTGAATTTTTTTAATCATTCATCCGAGTTGCATGCTTAAAACTTCAAAGGCTTAAAACTTCAAAGGCTTAAAACATATGCAGCCCCTTGAACTTGTGTCAATTTGTTATTTAGACACCCCACTTTTGGTTTGAACCTATTGAATACTTAAACTTTTATATTGTAGCCTATTAAACACCTGATCGATTAAAATATTATTAATTATTTCATAAGCATGCTGACTTGTAAAAATCCTATGCCACATTACACTCCACATAAATGCCACATAGACTAATTAATCTCCACATAGATGACACAAAGAGTAATTAATATTTAGATGTAAAAAATATATGAAACATAGTTATACCATTAGTTTTAATTTTTATTATAAAGAAAAAAGGAAAAAAAGAAAAAGGTGAACAAATCCGAATCTCAACTATTCATCTTCTTTTCCGATAAAAAAAACTATTCATCTTCTGTCTTTTTCATTTCCATTGTACTAATCTCTCTACAGCAGATCTGAAAAAAACTCTGTTAGGAAATATATGTAAGTCACATATGTAAGTATAAGTGACATAGAGATTGGTATAGCATACACACATAGTTAAATGGTAGAGAAAATATAGGTTCAGGAACCGGGTTCAGATTCGTGGTTCAAGGTTGGTTTATTAGTGAACCGGATCCAGCAAAGTCACCCCGGTTTACCGGTTCGGAGACTTAACCGGATCGAGGCTTACTAATGGACTCTCCTACTTGGATCAAGATCAATTCCCGAATATGAAAAAGGCCCAATAAGAAGTCGGTGGCCCAAAATGAAGAACGAGCTTGTCTCCGCGTTAAGTGAAACGCAGCGTTTCGATTGGGAGCTTCTATATAAAGGCTCGCGAGCTCATTCGCGAGCTCATTCTCAACCCTAGCTCCAGCGGCGCTTCGAGAGAGTTCTAAGAGAAAGAGAGAGAAGGAAAGAGAAAGAGAGAGAGAGAAGCCGGAGGAAGTTGTTCTCCGGTGAGCCAGGCGGTGGAGATCGAGATCGAAGTTGAAGGCTTCGATCCAAGCTCGTTGAGATCTAAGAGAAAGAGAGAGAAGGAAAGAGAAAGATAGAGAGAGAGAGAGAAGCCGGAGGAAGCTGTTCTCCGGTGAGCCAGGCGGTGGAGATCGAGATCGAAGTTGAAGGCTTCGATCCAAGCTCGTTGAGATCTGCAGTGGCGTTCTTCTGAAGCTTCATCTTGAAGCTTGAGTAGCCTTCCAGGGGGCCGAAACCCTAGATCTTTCTTCTTCTTCTTCGATCTTCGTTGTTTCTTAGTTTCTGAGTCTTTCTTTGCCTTGCTGTGTGTGAGATTGTAACCTCTCTTGAACTTGATCATTGATAGTGGATTTGAGACGAGTCTCCTCACTGAGGCTCCGCGGACGTAGAGCTTTGCTCAAACCGCGTAACCAGATCTGGTGTCCTTTACTGTTTTTACTACTATTCTTGTTTGAGTTCGATCTTGTGAGCTACTTAGGGTAGAATTGTGTTACAAAGTGGTATCAGAGCCAGGTTTTGTTAACTATCATAGACTGTATCTCTTCATGCATAGCTTTTATCCATTCATTTGCTTCTTTACACCTAACAGCTTGTTCATAGGTCTCAGGTGTAAAATTTTTAATCATCTCAGAAACAATGAAAGCAAATTCAACAATTTTGTCAAAGGACTCTAACAAATTCACCTCAAACCTTTTGTTTGGGATTCTAATCCTAGGCTCCCTATCCCTAGTCAACTGGTAGTCTGCAAGTTCATGCTCAGGCATGATAGCTTGCCCAGAGACAGAGGAGTCGTGAGAGATAGAAGGAGAAGAATCAGAAGAAGGAGATGGGGAAGGAGAGGAAGAATTAGAAACTGAAATTGAGTTAGAGTTAGAGTCACTTATCTGTCCCCCTCCAAATTGGTGAGTTTGATTTCCTTGACTTCCTTGGTCTTGATCATCTTGATCTTGACTATTTTGTTCTATTCATCCTCTCTACTTTACCATTCTGTTGTGGTGTTCCAGGGACAGTCAAGTGTCTCTTGATACCCTGTTCTCTGCAAAACTCATCAAACAAATTATTGCAGAATTCAAGTCCATTGTCAGTCTTTAGGCATTTTAGTTTCAGATCAATCTGTGATTCAACCATATTTTTCTAATTCTTGAAGTTTATAAAAGCTTCATCTTTGGATTTTAGTAGATAGATCCATACTTTCCTAGAATAGTGATCTATAAGTGACAGAAAGTATCTTCTGCCACTGATAGTGTTCACTTGTGCAGGTCCCCATAAGTCAGAATGAACATATTCAAGGGGTTTGGAAGCAGTGTATGAAGATCTACCAAAGGAATGTGCAGTTTTCTTTCCTAACACACAAGTTTCACAGAAATCTAACTTACAAGGATTCACATCAATCATAGCATGTTTATGCAAGTGCATGAGACCTTTGTTGCCTATATGACCTAACCTAGCATGCCAGAGTTTTATATGTTCTACATTATCAATATTAGTTATTCCCTTGGAGACATTGAGTTCAGGAGAACCTATGACATGATAAAGACCTCCTTTCTTAATGCTCCTAATAAGAATTGTTCCATTTCTGATAACATCCCTTATTCCATTTTGGGTTATAATTTGACAATGTAGATCATCAAATACAGATTCTGACAATAGCTTTCTTCTTAAGTTTGGAACCCACCTAACCTTTTGTAAGATCCTAATTTTCCCATCATGCATCCTCATAGGCACATTTCCTATACCTTTAATTTGTAATGTTGTATGATCTCCTAACATGACAATGCCATCATCACACATAGACAGAGAATCAAAAACATTTCTATCAGGTGTAGCATGCATTGTACAACCAGAGTCAAGAATCCATTCATGCTCAGACATAGAAGATGCAACAGCAAGCAATTCATGAGAATATACAAGAGAATCATAATAGGATTCAAACACATTTGAAGCACCATTATTTTCATTTGATTTATTTCAGTTTTGTTTGAAGCTTTAGAGCTTCCACCTTTCATCTTAAAGACCTTTAAGGATTCATTTTTCTGAATTATAAACTCAGACATCCTAGCTGCAGTCATGCCATCACGACCAAACTGACATACATCTTTTAAGACATCAAACTGAGGAGTCAAGGCATTCATGAGAAGCATAAACTGGTGAGTATCTTTAATTTTGTCATCACATCTCTCAAGATCTTGGGTTATCCTCATAAACCTATCAAGATTCTCCTCAATAGTTTGCCCTAAGTCCATTTTAAAGCTAAACAGTTTAGACAGGAGGGAGATGAGACAAGGCAGAGATTTAGAGAGATACTTAGCATCTAAAGCATCCCATAAAGGTTTAGGTTCAATGATACTCACAACTCGCCTAGCTACCTCATCGGATAGTCTAAGCATAATCTCTGCATGTGCCAAATCTTTGGCTTGTTTCTTTTGAAAGTCTGTTGCAGTTGCATCCCAAACATCTGCCACAGCATGCCATAGTTTTTCTTTAGTGAGGACAACCTTCATCTTCACTTTCCACATGGCATAATCTGAATGCCCATCATAGGGCTTGATCCTATAAGCATCTCCCATGATTGTACCTGTACAATCAAGAAGTTAGCACTTCTTTTGGAAGACGTAATCAAAATATCAAAGATCTGTATTATTTCAATAACAAGATCAACAACAATCAAGATCCAAAGTAAGATCCTAGACTTCTAATGTAGGAACCGACAGTGGGAAGCAATTGACACAAGTCAAAGCCCTTCTATCAAGATTCCCCTGTCCCTCTAGTACTTCCTTTCCTAGAGGTCCAGTGACTGAGAAGACTCAAAGAAAAACAAGCAAAAATACACAATAGAATGAGAAATTCCTAGACTCTTCTACTGTAGGGCCTGCAAGGGATTGCACCGGAACAATCTGTTACCCCAGTTTACAAGAAACCCCGCTTAAGCTTGACTCTCAACAACAAACAACAGATCCAAGCAAATCACAACAGCAGAAGCAAGATCTAAAGTAGAGAACAAAACCTGGGTCTTAGTTCCCAAACCTGAAAAAGCTAGGTTTATTGACTGCAAATGGATATACAAGATTAAAGAGGGAATTAGTAAAACTGATCCCCCTAGGTTTAAGGCTAGGATGGTAGCTAAAGGTTTCACTCAAAAGGAAGGTGTTGACTATAATGATATCTTTGCACCTGTTGTGAAATACAAAACCATGCGCCTGTTACTTGCTATGACTGCAGTTTATGATTGGGAATTAGAACAGATGGATGTTAAGACTGCTTTCCTTCATGGTGATCTGAATGAAACTATATACATGAGACAACCTAAGAGTTTTATAGATAAAACTCATCCTGATTATGCTTGCATGCTTAAGAAATCCATATATGGCTTAAAACAGTCACCTAGACAATGGAATAGAAAGTTTGATTCTTGCATGATATCACTTGGATTCTCTAGAAGTAGCTATGGCACTTGCCTGTACTTTAAGGGTGTCAAAACTAAGTCTCCTTTGTATGTGTTATTGTATGTTGATGACATCCTGTTAATTTGTAATTCTAGAGTTGTTATAACTGGAGTCAAACATGATTTACAAAAACACTTTGACATGAAAGACTTAGGAAATGCTAAGAAAATCCTAGGTGTGAATATAATAAGAAATCGTGCTGAGAAAACTATCTATTTGTCTCAGAATGACTACCTGCTGAAAGTTGTTGACAGGTTTGCCATGAAGAATGCAAAGCCTTCTCCAATACCTTTAGGAGGGCACTTGGAGTTAAGCAAAAGAGATTGTCCTACCACCCTGGAAGACAAGAAGAAAATGGAAGATGTTCCTTATGATGTAGCTGTAGGATCAATCATGTACTCTATGATTTGCACTAGGCCTGATTTAGCATTTGCCATAAGTGTATTAAGTAGATATATGAGTAATCCTGGAGAGAAACACTGGGCAGGTATGAAATACCTGCTCAAATATGTAAAAGGGACTGTTAATACAGGGTTAGTGTATGTTGAGCATAGTCCGAGGACCACTCTATGTGGTTATGTGGACTCGGACTTTGCTAGCAACAAGGACAACAGAAAATCAACAACTGCATATTTCTACTGTTGGGCAGGAAACTGTGTTTCCTGGAAATCCCAACAGCAGTCTATAGTTGCACTCTCCTCAACTGAGGCGGAGTATATAGCATCTACTGAGGCTTCGAAAGAAGCTACTTGGTTACGAGGCATCTTACAAGAAATAGAGGGCAAGTCTTACTTGCCTACACTTTATATGGATAGCCAGAGCGCCTTGTACCTTTGCAAGGACCCTGTCTACCATGAAAAAACCAAACACATTGATGTCCGATACCATTACATAAGGCAAAAAGTGGAGGACCAGGAAATAATCGTGAAGAAAATACCTGGTGAAACCAATCCTGCTGACTTTGGGACCAAAATTGTTCCCACTAACAAATTTGTCTTTTGCAGGAAGGAACTCCACATCGATGATGTTACATGAGATGTGGCATTGAGTCAATGAAGAAGGGAAACTTGTCTTAAATCCACAAATTCAATTTGATAGTTCTTCTTAGCTTCCATACGTGACTTAAGAGGGCATATGTTAGGAAATATATGTAAGTCACATATGTAAGTATAAGTGACATAAAGATTGGTATAGCATACACACATAGTTAAATGGTAGAGAAAATATAGGTTCAGGAACCGGGTTCAGATTCGTGGTTCAAGGTTGGTTTATTAGTAAACCGGATCCAGCAAAGTCACCCCGGTTTACCGGTTCGGAGACTTAACCGGATCGAGGCTTACTAATGGACTCTCCTACTTGGATCAAGATCAATTCCCGAATATGAAAAAGGCCCAATAAGAAGTCGGTGGCCCAAAATGAAGAACGAACTTGTCTCCTCGTTAAGTGAAACGCAGCGTTTCGATTGGGAGCTTCTATATAAAGGCTCGCTAGCTCATTCGCGAGCTCATTCTCAACCCTAGCTCCAGCGGCGCTTCGAGAGAGTTCTAAGAGAAAGAGAGAGAAGGAAAGAGAAAGAGAGAGAGAGAAGCCGGAGGAAGTTGTTCTCCGGTGAGCCAGGCGGTGGAGATCGAGATCGAAGTTGAAGGCTTCGATCCAAGCTCGTTGAGATCTGCAGTGGCGTTCTTCTGAAGCTTCATCTTGAAGCTTGAGTAGCCTTCCAGGGGGCCGAAACCCTAGATCTTTCTTCTTCGATCTTCTTCGATCTTCGTTGTTTCTTAGTTTCTGAGTCTTTCTTTGCCTTGCTGTGTGTGAGATTGTAACCTCTCTTGAACTTGATCATTGATAGTGGATTTGAGACGAGTCTCCTCACTGAGGCTCCGCGGACGTAGAGCTTTGCTCGAACTGCGTAACCAGATCTGGTGTCCTTTACTGTTTTTACTACTATTCTTGTTTGAGTTCGATCTTGTGAGCTACTTAGGGTAGAATTGTGTTACAAACTCCAACAATAGGTAGACATCCGGCTACTAAACCTTCCAGGGGAAATAGGTGGGGAAGGCGTTGAATTTGTGATGCTTTTGGCGGTGGTAGGACACCGCTGGCGGCGACAAATCGGAATTCAACTTCGTTGTCGGAGTCGAAGATACCTGAACTAGCACGATCGATCCCACCACCTTTCCTTTCTCCTCGATAACCCCTCCTCGGTAACCTCTCCTCTCCCCTCTTCCACCTTTCCTTTCTCCCGCACCTCGTCTCGATCCCCACCGCCCACTTCACCCACCCTAGAATTGTGCGGTCCCAGCCCAGATCCATAATTGTTTGGCCTAACCGAGACTCACCCGACCTACCCCGTCCAGATCTGGCAATAATCTATTTCCACCACCAGTAGCAACAACCCGTCACTCCGTCGCCCGTTTTGGGTCGAGGACGATGAAGATGAACCCATGGAATCGGAATCGAAAACTGGAATTGGAAAATTGGCCACTCATAGCCAGTCTTGGTGGAGAAATTGGAATAAAAAACTATGGCTAGAGAGGCATTGAGAGGCATTGAGAGGCTTGATTTGGCCAATTTTGCTCCATGCTGTACAGAGGCAAATGAAGAAGACGGATGAAAGAAAGATGGAAGAGGAAGAAAAACTAAATAAAAAAAAAAAAGAAATTTGCTATTTAATAAAAGCTTTTTTTTTATTTCCATGTCATCTTAGCATTTTGATGATGTAAAAAAAATCACTCGCGCTGATAAGAGCGTGAAGCTAACCCCCATTGCCACGTCAGATAAAGGAATTTAATAGGTCCAAAATTATAAGTTCAAGTATTCAATAGGTGCAAATTAAAGATGAGGTGTTTATATGACAAATTGGCACAAGTATAGTTTGACTTAAAAGTTTAACATATACATGCTATCTAATGCCTGCCATTAGGATACTAATGTATGATTGAGCTATGTTTATAACAGATAAAAGAAAAATGGGAAAATTAAGGTACCTTCAATGACACACTTTTGAGATTAAATGAAATCAACATTTTGATTGGGCTTTATTTCTTGTCATTCAAGGGAATCATCATGCCACATCCCATGCATTTTAATATCATCATTTTCATCGAACACGTTCGTGCCTTGCCTTCTACGGAGTATCTTAGCCCACAATTGGATATATTGATCGGATTCTAATCAGGTTTGATTCATTCCGTTTTTAAAGTTGAATAAATTTTCATATTAGTATCTAATCTGAAAATTTTCAATCTAATTTTAGTCAATTAATTGAATCAAAATTATGGTTTAATTAACTCTTCTAGGCTTATTTGGAAATTTGGGTTCGTCTAAAATGAGTTAAAATTATCTCAAATGATAATTATTATATAAGGAAAAGAGTTTAATTTAAATATAATTGGGTTTCAACTTCAATCATGCTTTGCTTCTAACACACATTCGACCACACCCTCTTTTCACTCCTCAACAAAAGTATCATAGGTAGCTACATATATACTCGCACGTACGTTATTGATGATGATATCGAATTAATGCAGTCTTCGTTGGACATTTCTTTTTGTTTACTAAAAATAAAAATTTGAAATCAGACTAATTCTCCATTATTAAACACTTTTCTTTTTTCTTTTTTTTTTTTGCTGGAAGCTCTTTGGAACTCTCGAGCCACTAATCAAGCAAATCCCAAGTACCCACCTTCGTTTGTGCATGTATGACACCTATAGAATTCACACATAAAAAAGGGTTGACAAATTTAATTAGGCGTTTATTTATACGCATTTTGATAATTAAACAAAATAGTAAAAAAATAAATCAAATTAGTGACGCTATAAAATAATCAAAGTGCATGATAAAAGTTTCAGAAAGTCAGTAGTTTATCAGAAAATTAACATTATTAATGTATACAACTTGTATTTGATATGCTCCAGAGTCAAGACAAATGGTAATCATCCTCACTCTAGATAACACTACCTACGTACGTAGGTTTACCAAAAAAAAGAAGAAGATAACACTACGTACTCTTTTATTTGTACTCCCGTATTAAATACTGTATCAAATATATTCTCAATAACTCTATTTAATTGATGCACTTGTTAAAATTGTAGTACTAATTTTTTGTTTTATTGTTGGATATTTTTTTCCCATTTAATAGTGTCCTAACTTCTATATTTTCGTATAGGGCTGTCAATTACCCATGGGTGACTGACCCACCCGCTTAACCCACCCGCTTAACCCACCCGAAATAAACGGGTGAAAACCCAATCAAAGTGGGCGACGGGCGGTTCGGGTGACGGGTGAAATGGGTTATGGGTCGGATAAGGGTGAGAATTTATCACCCAATAACCCGACCCAATTAACCGACCGTTCAACCGACCCATCACCCGTTTCACCCAAACCACTCGTTTCACCCATTTCGGTCTATAATTTACAATATATGGGCCCTTAAAATCACATATATAAATCACTTTGGTCTTTTGATAAATAAGTCGGCCATTTATTTTCCAGCCCATCTATTTGCTTGAATATTGATTGCCTCAGTCCGTAACCTCATTAGTGAGGGTTATTAGTCTGTTCTACACTTTCCAACCCTAGTGGTTGCCCTCTTGAAAATTCTTCCATCTCTGACCTGAATAGCCTCCGCATCTGCACAACACTTCTCGTCAACCAGCTGCGAACCACCAAGTGCAGCCCCGTTCTACACCTCTTCCGACGCCATTATTGCCCCAACCGTCGACCTTCGGTGGAGCTGTCACCGCCACCGACCCACCGCAGCCCCGTTCAATGGGATTCACCGCAGCCCCGTAGAACCAGCGGGTGACAATTTATTTATAACTTTAGTTTAGGTGACGGGTGGAATATTTGACGGGTGACGAGTGGATATTTATAACCGCAACCTCGTATGGATATTTTTAACTTAGTTTATGTATGACAATTTATTTATATATATAGAGTACATCGGTTATACAGGTGAACGGGTCACCCATATAACCAGCGGGTGATGGGTGGTTTGGGTGATGGGTGGAATGTTTAACGGGTGACGGGTGGGTCGGGTGGGGCATTTTAACTTGCGGGTCGGGTGGTGGAAGTCCTCCACCCACCCATAACCCGACCCATTGACAACCCTATTTCCGTAGTTGAAACACCACATTTAGTTTCAATATAGTTGGTTGTTTTAAATTTCAAGGGATTGGTCTAGTGGAGCAAGATAGGAATCGAGTCTGACAGGTTACAGCTTCGATTCCCCACTAGTTTTCTTGAGGTGAGGCAAATGTAAATTCCCTTATAAGAGTTCTCTGAGCCCTTGGGTCTTCCCTGTTCTTGAACTGGGACGCCATATCCTCACCCTAAATTTTCTTTAAAAAAAATAGTTGGTTGTTTTACAAAAAAATAAAAACTAAATGGTTTAATTAATTTGTGCTGTTGGCTATAGCTATAGTTGGAGAGAAGCTCCCTTCTTTTTTAAAACTAAAAGTTTGTCTCATAATTAAAAAGTGTTAGACATGGGTTATATTAAAAGGAAAAGAATAGCAATACTATAGTAACATGTGGGAAGAGATGTTGGCTATGGAGTGGTTTTGAGTGCGGCTGTGTTATATATGGTTGTGGATTTGTTTTTTCTTTTCCTTTACAAGCGTGGTCTTGGTTTTGTTGGAGAATCCACAACGAAACCCTTTTTATTTTGTCCCTACTCTCGTATGTTTTAATCCTAAACCCTTATTTGCCGGTCCAAATTTGATAAAGATCAAACAACCGTCCATTAATTGACATTTGAGAAGACAAGACGGAATGGGCTCCAATAGAGTTGCAAAAAATTCTATGGGTAGAATTGGAGAGATTTCAGTCGTTAAATAAGATATCAATGGTTGAGATTAGATTTACCTCTCACCAAATCTAATTATAATTTTTTTCTTTTTAATTATTTTCCCTAGGGTTCACCAAATTACCATAGAGTTTTAAAACTTTACCCATAGAGTTTTTTTACAACTCTACCGAATTCGAACCGTTGATAAGACATTTCAAGCATGCTAATGTCACTTCATCCGATCCTTAACCAAGTAGCTAGCATGCATCATCAAATAATTAAAATAAGTCATGCATTCTTCAACATCTTTCGTCATTGAGTATATATATGGACCTTTTTCATCAACTCTACTTCAATAATTTTTTGTACCATCTAAAAGAGATCAAAGATTGATGTTTTCTTTCTTTAAGATCGATGTTCTCCATCATCTTCGGATCAAGTAAGCAACAATATATGCTCCTCCTTAAATTTTCTTCTTTAGGTGTAGCAAACTCTCAATTTTAAGACTACATGTATATGTTGGAACAGTATTAGGAACCCAAGTTCTATAACATTGGCCGGAACAAAACGGTCGGCTCTATCAAATTTGATAATAGCAAACACCATTAGGAACTTATGTATTTTAACCATGTATCTCAAAGAAACTATGGATCGAAAAGGAACTACACCAACGCAAGGACTATTTTCCCATCCAAGGGAACCTTAGAGCTAGTCCAAAACAGACAAAGTATAGACACAATCCAAGCAGAGTAGATGTGTAGTCTGTGCGTCAAACTGTGTCGATGCTTCTAAACGGCTGAGATGCTCTTCCTAAGATTTGGCCCAAATTTGAACAAGAGTCACATGTTGAGAAAGTACATCCTTAGTGAGAAAGACAAGGGCATTTCGGAATTTAACCTTCAAGGTAAGGACACATATATACAAGCACGTGTACTTGTGCAAAATATTCA